>OY019130.1:65590392-66844686 GCA_955652365.1 Eristalinus aeneus | reverse complement strand
CAAAGATCTGCACTTAAATAAGGTAAGTGTACTCTGAGTCAAAAAAGGATTACGGCTACAAGCTTTTTAAAGAAGGTCGAGAATATGTGAATAACTCTCCCTGGACGCCCCAGCACATCAAAAACTGATGAAAATGTTGAAAAAGTAAACAAAATTGTTATGGGGAATAGTCGAATCACTCGAGAAGTTCATGAAGATGTCTTTGAAACATTTGCTTCATGCCATTCGATTCGGAAATTGTGGGTATGAAGCCATCCAGATCTCCTTATAATAACTGTCATAACTATTAGGGAATCATGGGTATCATAACAAGTCCAATCGTCTTAATGGAAGAGCCCAGAAACGAAGGGCAAAAAAAGAACGCCGTGCTCGTGAAAGTTTTGCCTTCTGTTTGTTTTTTGGGTACCGTGGCATACTGCATTAAAATTTCTTTCTACATTGCCACAAGTTCCATAGGGTATTATGTTGAAGTTATGTGCCAATTGCGAGAAACAATATCAAGAAAACGTCAGGAATGGTGGAAAAACAATTCATTGCTTTTGAATAACGATACCTGCTCACTTTGCATTGCTAGCCTCTTTTTTGGTCAAAAATACCTCCTAATCATGCGTGCTGGTTTGCCTGGCCCACAAAAAAGGAGACCACTTCGACTACGTCAATTATCGGGAGATCAGCCTTCTTAACATCGCCTACAAGATCCTTTCTGCCGTATTGTGTGAGCGTCTGAAACTGTTTGTCCACAATCTGCTATATCCGCATCAGTGTGGTTTCCACGATAGACCAAACATTCACTTTACGGCAGATCTTGGAAAAGACCCTAGAAGTACACATCGACACACTCCACCTAAAAGTTTTAGGAAAGGCAACGCACTGTCATGTCACTTCATTAACGTCATCCTTGAGAAGATCGTGAGCAGCTGCCAAGTCAACGCCTGAGGTACTATTTTCCAAAGGTCGCTTACGCTGAAGACTGACGTGATTATGTGAAGAAGTGAGAGTGACTTAAATTCGTCTGGCGGTTAATGACAGCAAGGCGAAGTACATGCTGTCGTCAAGGCAGGACACACAACATCGACGTCTTGGACAGAGCGTCACACTACGCAGTAAAAACTTCGATGTACTCAAGGACATCGACTACCTTGGCTCCGCGGTAAATAGGAACAACAACATCAGTCCCGAAATCAAACTCATAATCACTCTTGCCAATCGCTGCTTCTTTGGGCTCAAGAGGCAATTGAGTAATAAAGCCCTCTCTCGAAGGACAAACCTGGGTTTATATAATGGCTTGATCACCCTAGGTTTGGACGTTACCAAAAGCGGATAAGGAATCCTTTTTTAATTTCGAGAGATAAGTCTTGCAAGCGATGTTTGGTCCTGTTTGCGTTGATGTCATTCAGCTGTACATCGACGTGCACCTGGTCAAGCGATTTCGGATACAACGCTTAAGATGTCTGGGCCATATAGAGCGTATGGACACCACTGCTCCCGCCCGAAAATATTCGATTCATAGCCATTGAGACAAGATGGCGCACACAAGTGGAGAAGGACATCAACCAACTTGGAGTGCGGAATTGAAGGCAGGAGAGGCATGTTGGTTGAGGCCCAGGTCCACCCCGTACTGTAGCGCCATTAGAAGAAGAAAGAGTAGATTGAGAAGGAGTCTTGTAAATAAATTGTTATAATCTGCAAATGTTGTTCAGGCTCTACATCTCCATGATTTTCTTTCCTACCAAGAGAAATTTTAAGCATTCCTGGTCAGAAACCGAAAATAAAATGTTATGTGCATCAGTAGCTTCAGTGTCAATGCAAATTTTGATTGAAACAACTGACATGCTGACATGCTCCGAAAGTCACAACCCAATCGATAACAAATTGTTTAGTTTAAGGCTTTTCGACGCCTATTTGTGCATTACGTTCACTTCTAAGTTGGCCTCTCTACAGGCACTTCAGAACTTTAGAATAATCTTTCGTGCAAGCAGTTTACCTCACTGAATGGCAGTAACATGTTAAGACAGAAATCAAGTTCCTGTAAACAACCCTAACTAAAGTGCTCGCATTTGCACATATCTAAGTTTCATTAATTTAATTTGTATCCTATAGTCAGCAACAGTACGCGCTCATCGGTAATGCATCGCACAACAGCCAACAAGGAAAACCACTCTGTGTATGCATACCTACAAAAATACTGCCGTCGCCGGTGGCAAAGCAAAGCAAGCTATGCTCCCAAACACACAAAAAAGGACATACTCCATTAACATGAGTCCCAAAGGACGATATTCGCACAATGTGAGCCTTTTTCGTTTCTCTACCGCGCGCATTCACATTCTGGGTCACAGCTTACTTACTCGCCTAGCGCGACGGTGGATGATAAACGTTCCATACCTCCGCCCGGGGGAAAAAAACGTTGCATCCCAACACTAGAAGTTTTTAATTAATGCAGACTCAAACAAACGAAACACTTAATAGCCCAGGAACACGGAAGCCGGCCGGAAAAGCCTGGCCTGCTGAAGTCGCCTTCAACTGTCAGCATATCGTCCTCCCCCACAGTGTGAGTCATACCAACTGGGGCCAGACGACTACATGGAACAACATAAATTTGACATCTTTCACAGCCTGCTCGAGGCGGATGTTCATCTCGAATGGGGCACGAAGATGGTGTAAGAGAATAACGGTTTCAAGTTGAACTCCCGCCGCGATGAGTCGTTACAGTGAAATTGATTTCTCCAGCGCACTGGCAGGAGGGGGATCCATTCGGCTGACATGGAGAATTCGTATAAATTCACAGAGAAAAAGAATGCAATTAAGTGAGGTGCTAGCAGTCGGCACATTGCTACAATGACACAAGTGGACGAGTGGCAACCGCCTCTAACAAGGCGCCCTTCTCAAAAGTTTCGAATCGCAGCTCGTTTTCCTGCATTCAATTTAATTGCGTCCTGCTGGAGGGAAGCAGTGAGTATTTGCTTACAAGGGAATTTCAATTTCTTCTTTTCCCTTCAACCTTCAAGCTTCCAAATGGTGCAAGGATGCAGTCAGTCGTTCGAACGATTTTTTCCGTAGATTGGTGGTTATTTGGCCTGTGGTACATTTATTTGTTGTACACTGGGCGAGAAGAAATTTCTTCTAAGCACAGCAGTGCCCCGTGTAGTATTGACTCATGAAACTGGCTTCATTCCGCGGTCCACAGAGCTGTAACTGCAAGGTGAGCTCGTGCGATTTGCCACTGATTTGAAAAGTCGCTGGTAGCTTCAAGGATTTCGCGAACGCTTAACAAGCTTCGGAGCAGATGAGTTCTCTAAGTTGAACTCATACGTTAAAGTTTTTGAGAGCGTCCTTGCTACATGTGTTAATTTAAAAATTTGAAGCTTCACATCCTGTTTAGATTCTAATGAAATGTGGTTTTGGTCTGCATAAACACAATTGGTTGAAACAGGTGGCTCGATCTTCTTGCAGAATAAAAACTTCATGTTTGGGGTTACAGTCTGGGGTGGCATATGGAGGAGAAGATTAACGAAGTGGCTGCATGGCGGCAGGCGCTTGACCGCATGTCATAATTCTTCAGATTCTATTAATCAATTGCCTCTTGAGCCCAAAGAAACAGTGATTGCCAAGAGTGATTCTGCGTTAAATTTCTGTACTGGCGTTGTTGTCCACATTTATCGCGGAGCCGTGGTAGACAAGTCCTTGACTACCTCGAAGTTTCTGCTGACTAGTGTGAAGCTCTGTCCGAGACGTCGATGTTGTGTGTCCTTTCTTGATGAGAGCATGTACTTTGTTTTGCCCTCTTTCACAACCATTTTGATGCTTCCGCTTCAATGCCAGCAAACGCCTCACTGACGGATCGATGTGTTCAATGTCGTCAGCGTAAGCTAGCAATTGATTTAACTTTTGGGAGATCGCGCCTCTGGTGTTGACTTGTGAGATACGCACGATTTTCTCGAGAATGATATTAAAGAAGTCACATGACAGTGCCTTCCTTAGAACCTATTTTGACATTGAAGTTGCCGACCTTGACGGAGCAGCGAGAGTTCTCCAACGTTATCCTTAACAATTTGACAAGTTTGGCAGATATGCCAAAACTAGACATTGCAGAGGATCTTCTATGCGATGCTTAGGAGGCTGATCCCTCAGTAGTTGGCGCTGTCAGTGGGGTCTCCCTTCTCGTGAACTGGGAAAACGATACTGAGATTCCTCTCAGCGGACATGCTATCCTCCGACCATGGGTGCTTGCGCCCCACCAGGTCATCTCCAGCTGCTTTAAATAGTTCTGCGGGCAATCCGTCCGCTCCAGCATCTTTATTCAACTTTAGCTTCGCTGTTGTTATCGTCACCTCGTTTAAGTCGTGGGGACGGAATTCTTGTCTATCATCGCCCAAATTGAGTAGAACATTCTGCCCAACAGCGGAATTTGGGCCGTCATCTCGGTTAAGGAGTCTACAGAAGTTATCATTCCAGCACAGACTGCGAGACTACCACGATCCCGGCAGGCTTCGGTCTGAATCTTGTATCCTCCGGATAGCTGTTTTTCCTTTTGTTCAAAATTTCGGACTTCATTTTTGCCATAACAAGTTTCCATTTTCTCGACCGCGCGCTTCTTTTTTTCTTTCTGAGAAGCCCGTGCACTTTCCTTCTTCCCTGTTCGTAGAGCTCACACACAGCCCTCCGTCGATAAAGCGTTGCCTTAAAGGCATCTTCCTTGGTTGCATATGCTTGTCCGCTAACCCAACCATGGGTTCATTTAGTGGCAGTCTTGTTCTATGATTAGTGCAGTCAGCGTCGAACCCTGAGCGAGTTTCAGGGAGATTTTGTCGGTAAAGTTCCCAGCGATCAGGTGCGATGACAGCTCGGAACGTCAAACCGTATTGACCTCTGGTCTCTCGAAATCTGGTTTTTTACCATGGCTACAACAAGGTGATGATCCCGGTCAATCTTTGCACCTCGGAAGGTTCGGACATCGGGAATATTGAAGGTTTGTCTAACGTCGATCGGAGTGTGATCAATCTGTTTGACGGTGGATTGGTCAGAAGATCTCCAGGGTCCTTTGTGAATGTTAAGGTGTGGGAACCGCGTACGAGCCACAGAGAGATTCCGCCCCGAGGCGAAGTCCAGCAGCCTGAGTCCGTTTCCATATGTGTTGTCGTGCACGTTGTGTTTACCGATGACTCCAGCAAAGATGTCCTCTTTTCCCAGCTGGGGCATCGATCATATATTCTTTCTAGGAGATCATAGAAGTCATCCTTGGAGTTGTCATCATTCTCCTCGGTCAGGACGTGAGTGCAATTTAGGCTGATGTTCCCGAATTTAGCTTTGATGCGGATCGTCATGAGGCGTTCGCTGATGGGGTCGAAGATCAAGACTTTTTGCTAAAGCGAATAAGCGTTGCCTTCTCTCTGTAGCAATCGCTGCAGTATATTTCGAAGTTTTTTTTTTATCGTCGATATGGCGAAAATGTCTGATTTATAGCAGTCCACGACCTCCGCACGTTGTTTGGCTGCAAGTGGCCTGTTATGGGTCCTCAAATTCCACGTGCAAAACAAAAAATCGTTGTCCTTAAAACGTTTGCTAGGATCGTCAACAGTTAATTCGTCCCTTTCCGAAGCATGTTGTCGTTTATGAACTGATGTTGTTTTACGTGGTGAGAAAATTACTCTTACGCACAACCCAACGGCTGTAGGCCAGGCCCATTATTTAAACCCACACAACGGGTGTTGTGTTGGCTATCCAGGGGGTGACGCGAGGAGGCTGTGTGTCAACTTGACCTTAGCACAAACGAGGATATGGTTGGCAGCTCGCCTTGTTGAGCGCAATCAACAACGTTACATCGCGTGCACAGACCCATGTCCTCCTAAATTCCATTACCATAAGTTAATGTTGGAACAAAAAGAAAAAGTAGATAATTGAAACTGCGAGACCTAAGAAAGAGGATTCATCTAATGGACGAAATTCGTAAGAGACTAATAATAATAATAATTGTTGGCGCTACAGTCCAAAGGGGGACCAGCTTGCTCATCAACTATTCGTGTTGTGCGCGCTTCTGTTCTCTCACGAGTGGCAGTGACCTACAGTTTTTCACCGACTCCGAACGGCGAAGTTTGAGAAGATTTCTTAGAGAGTTATTACTCTGTGAGTGTTGTCAGCAGCTCGAAAGAATTGGTGTTGTGAAAAATTAAAAATTTGGTGTTGAACTGGGAATCGAACCTAGACACTTCGGCGTGTGAGCGCCGCACTCTACCCACTAAGCCACGGCGGCCAACGTAAGGGACTAAAGCTACACGAAAATTGTTGTATATAAATAGTTGTGCTAACACATTTAGTGAAGCCAAGAGAAACAAAAAGTTAATACTGAAAATTTGTCTAAATAAGTTTTATAATGGTTTGAAATTATGCCTGCTATTTGAATTTGAATGCAATTTAATTTGTGACATCAATGCAAGATAAGCTTTATTAAGAGGAAACAAGCACTATCTTCGCCGGAAAGCTAATGAATGAAGAAAGAAATTTTAAGTAGAGGTTGTTAGTGAATTCAAATATTAATTTTAAGTATCTTGGTTTTTAAGGTCAAGAAAATGTTTTGAGCAAGGGCGACATAATTTGCAACATGTCATAGTCAAATTATTACTTATAAGAAAGAACAAAATTGAACGCTGTTTGCGATAAAACCTGCCTGCCTCAATTTTTAGATAGATAGTTTTACCATGTTTCGATATAAATTAACATTGGATTCCTTATTGCACAATTTACTAAAGAAAACTAGACAGGAATTAGAATTTTGAAGGAAACACAAGTTTAAATACATAAATAAATAAATAGATAAATAAATAAATAAATACAAATAAATTCATAAGCACACAAATTAATAAATAAATAACTTAATTTAATTAATAATTGATAATTAAAATGAAAATACAAAAATAAATAAACAAATAAATAAATCATACATTTTGACTAGTAGTTGCAAACAGATCATTAAAGGCTCCGGCACATAGAATACGTTACTAGCGTCAACGTCAGCTATACTCTAACAGATACATAGAAATACATGTATTCGTAAGGGGAGTGGTCCATAGATTAACGCTGCCCTCAACTCAACTCACGCCCTACGCTCAACTTTTAACTTTTCTCTCTCCGTCAGCGTTGACAATCGAATTTCAAGAGAATTTTTTTGAATTTCAAACTAACGTTTGTTGAATTTGAGGTTGGTTCTCGTCAAAGTCACACACGAAAATAATAAATTAAATTTTTTGCAGAACATAATAAAGGTTTTTATTTGCATAACTTAAATAAAATACAAATATAGTTGTGACTTTTTATGTAGATGACCGAGGCAAAATTAATTGAAGCCGTTTAATCACATATTTTTCTTTACGAAAAGACTATCAGCATGTAGCGGCTGTTGTTGGGATAGATGGTAAGTTTTTTAAATTGTAGTATATTGTTCTATGCTTCAATTTCTCTCACATTTTAGTGGAACATTGCCAACAGCGGTGGAGATCCTTAAGAAAGCGTCCAAGAAACCGGCCTCTGGAAGCGCTGGTTCGGATGGGCAGGAGTCGAACTGGATTCTCTATGAATTGATGAATTATTTAAAGAGTGGCATCCCGAAGGATCTTTTCTAGATATCTCAAAAATCAAATCTGTTTCCTACTAACCTATTTTTTTCTGTTAGGAGTTTTTCAAACTTATCGTGGGAACCTTAAGGCAGCCGCACTTTCACAGAGACATGCCCTGACCCTGGAATTTCTCCTTTACACCGTGAGTCTTTATACGACTTGGAAAGGGAAACAACAACAACCACAAGCAGTTCCTACTTCACGCCGCTACCAAAATGCACAGAAACTCCGGAGACATTATCAAGAATCGACAAACTAGTAGATTGCGTAGAACAAATCATCGTACACATTTTATGTATTGTTTTTTTAAACCAGTATTTATATATAACAAAATTATAAAACTGAATTACAAATATGGTGTCATTAAGTACATTAGTTATTCCAGTAACTTCTCTAGAGGCATTTTTGCAAAAAAAAAAAAATATTAAACCACTCTACACTGTACCGAAACAAATTGAATTTAAAGCTACTGTCAAATAAAATCAGCTGTGCGTTGAAGTATTCATTGTGTCACCTTTTTCGTTCACGTACTTCACCGTCAACGGATATTTTGCCGCTACGCATATACTATATGCAGGAGCGTTAAGGACTATCAAAGTTCTACATGAACTGCCTGTTATTGTGCCTGGCAACCAGCTACTCACAATTATCATTTACTCCGTTTATTAATCATACTTGTATTGCTAATCCATTTTGAATTTTGGTGCGACAATCAAGACAACATCGCTTGTGCAACATATTATTCTAATTATTCCCTATTAAGGCGACTTCGAAAATAGAAAAAATATTTATTCTGGAGAAAAAGTATTCGATTGGAGGATTTCTTTTGTTTTAGTTGTGTTCTAGAGAAATTTCAAAATGAAAGTTGATTTTTGATTTTTTTTTTTAATTAGAACTTAAGGATTGATATTCATTATTAGGTCCACTATATCTAACAAGCAGCAAATCATTGAACTTGTACGAGTAATGGAAAATAATCCCGACGTAGCACGGGGATACCACAGAGGGATAAAACTGTTTTGGAATGAGATGGATACTGAATTCAATTCTTTATGGCCAGCTGTAAATTCTGTTGTTGGAGGTAAATAATTTGAAAGCCTTTTTATTTAGGTCTGGAACAAAAAGAAATATATTAGAAATAAAGTTTCCACCAGTTCCAAAAGCCATAACGCAACCAGAGGTGGTCTTAATGAAGGGTTTCATTTAACGAAACAGGAAGAAGCTATTTACGCATTAATTGCAACAGCAGAAGCAATTGAAGGCATCCCAAGCTGCTCAGTTTTCAACTTCTATAGTAACTAAAGCACTTTACTTTAAAAAGAAATAGAGTTAGATTCACAATTGGAGGGTAAAACAATGCTCAAGCTACCAACACTTAGCCATTGCAAGGCATCTAGAACTCCTTCCAGTAAAGCAAAACCACAAAAGTCAACACACTGGAAGCTGACCAAGTCCAAGTCACACCTTGCAAGAAAAATTTCACACACGCACTCAGCTATAGAACTCAGCTGGTATGCCAAACTCTTTCTTTGGTGAAGGTATTGAGCAATTAAGAGCCTCCAACAAATATAAGTTTGTCAAATATCTTCCGCTTTTTTGCTCTTCATTCAATGCTTCATACAAAGTGTCACAGTGATCGAATTTAGTTCAAATATGCGCCGTTTTGGTAGATAATCTGTTTTCATCTACACGGCAACTTCATAATACCCCCCTCGTAGAAGCCGCCCTTCTTATTTGAGAAGACAGCCACTTTTCACAAGTCTCTTTTGATTCCAACTTCGCATTACCAAGGGCGTTCGCCATGGACAGGAATAGGTGGTGGTAATGTCCGGGCTATATTATGGATGCGATAAAACCTCCCATCCGAGCTCCCGTACCTTCTGACGAGTCATAAACGAAGTGTGTGGTCTGGCGTTGTCCTGGTGGAAGACAACACCCTTCCTGTTGGCCAATTCTGGACGCTCCTTGTCGATTTCCTGCTTCAAGCGGTCTAGTTGTTCGCAGTAGATGGTAGAATTAAGCGTCTGGCCATATGGGAGCAGCTCATAGTGGATGATTCCCTTCCAATTATTTAAAGAGACACGTGGCATCCCTTAGGTATGTACTGATCTTTTCTAGATGTCTCAAAACATACATTTTGTTTCCTACTAACCTATTTTGTTCTCTTAGGAGTTTTTCAAACTTATCGTGGGAAGCTTAAGGCAGCAGCACTTTCACAGAGACATGCTCGGGACCTAGAATCTCTAATTTATACTGTGAGTCTGTATACAATTTGGAAAGGGAAACAACAGAACCTACAGGCAGTCCTAGTTCCTGCTTCACGCCACAACCAAAACGCACAAGAGTTCCGGAGACATCAGCTCGAATCGGCAAATTAGTCGATTGTGTAGAACAAATCATAGTGGCGCGGAGTCAACAAAATGAATATAACCACTTCTTTTCAGTGCTTCAAAAATTATTTCAAAAAGTTCCGGACGGGGAAAAGGACCAATTAAAATTTAAAATTTACAACTTAGTGTATGAACACATTGTAGATATACAATAGAATTTTATACGTTTAATTATATTATTTATATTTGAAGTTTACATTTGTCTTTATTTTTTATTTATATTTGTTATGAAGTGCAAATTTCATGTTTTGTTTGTTTTTGTTATGTTTATTAAAAAGAATATATGTCATAAAATTATAAAACTGAATAACATATATGGTGTTTCACTTCAATGGGTCCAAGAGTATCCCAAAGAACATCACACGTTTCATTAAAATTTTTTTTTACTTTTGTCAGCCCCATCTTAAACTCAATTGAGAGTAATTCTTTGCTATTCCCGTGTGAAATATTTATTAATGTTGGTTTTGAACCCTGTAAAGTACCACATATTATACTTACATTAACGTAAGAAATAGCCTACGTTTTGGTGATATTGATGGCCTGTTTGAATGTTTTGTAAGATCTTGGTGTACTAAATTGAATAGTTTTTTCATTCTCACAGCCGTAAAATTTTTTCCTGGATCATCAAAATATAGTTCGTCAAAGTTAAACGCGAAAAATCCATGCACACTCGATCTAAACCCAAAATTGACGGTTGCTTTTTTTGTATTAAGATATTCTTTGAGTTTCGGCAATATTAGTAAGCACAACAGTAAATCCAGTAACTCGTTTGCATTTTTGCAAACAAAATATCAAACCGCTCTACACTATAACTGAAACAATTTGAATTTAAAGCTACTGTCAAATGAAATCAGCTGTGCGTTAAAGTATTCAATGTGTCACCCCTTTCCATCACGTACTTCACCATAAACGGATATTTTGCCGCTACGCAAGTAACGTATTCTATGTGCCGGAGCCTTAACTAAAGGATTGTCAGCAAAAGCGCAAGGATTCAGACACTATTCAGTGATTTTGGATATTCTCTCTTTTACAAAATTCATCACCAGCTCTTTTATGAAGTTGTAAAGTAGGATAATCCCATGGTAAGTTCAAATCAACTTTAGAACTTTATTTTGAGCTACTTGGAATTTTTTGATGTGGCAACGGGAGGAGTTTCCCCAAACTGAAAAACCATAAGGAAGAATAGCTTGAAATATAGCTTTTAATATATTTATTTTATTTGGTAGAGAAGGAAATGATCTTCTATTTATAAACGGGGAAAGGATTCTCGTTGGAATATTAACCTTCTTAACAGTCTGTGAGATGTGATTTTGATATGTTTATCTGGAATCAAGATGGATAGTTAAATATTTAACAGAATTTTGAAACTTTACGTTTGTTCCATTATTATGTACATTAGAAGAGGGCAAACAACATGCTTTTCTTTTTCTAGTGAAAAAGATGGCTTGCAGTTTGTCTTTGTGTAATTGGATCTTCCATGTATTAGAATACATTTCTTGTATTTCCATTGCATATTTTAGATTGATCTCAATATTTAGAGCAAATTCATGGAATGAAAATACAGCTATGTCATCAGCAAAAACAACTAATCGACATTCATGCAGATCTGGAAAGTATGAGGCATATAAATTATAGAGAATGGGCCCCAGTACAGAACCCTGAGATACTCCGGACTTCAAGTAGACTACATTAGATACACCATTATTGACATGCACCTGAAAACGACGGTCAGACAGAAATTTCAGGATTATATTGCACAGATGAGGAGGAAAATCTAGATTCAATATCAAGTAAAATCATGCCGTTCCATTTTCCTATCGACCGGTTACTTTTAACATGATTAACATGATTCTTTGTACTTGATAGGCAGTATTGTGGTTGCGTCTAAAATTAAAGTGTTCATTCGGAAAGATATGGTTATCATCAATGATTTTCATAAACTTTTCTTTTAGATTTTTTCATAAACCTTACTAAACCTTACTCAATAGGCTTATTGGTTAATAACTACCCGGATTTACGGCTAACTTACCTACTTTTAATATGGGTGAGACTTTAGCAGGCTTCCATGTAATCGGAAAGTACAGCATTTTAAGTTTATAATATACACCATCAATTTCATAGCCTTTTTTGGTAGTTCCTTAAGATAGATGTTTCTAACATGACCTAATCTACTAGACTTTTGAATTACTAGATTATTTATAAAAAACAAGATGTCTTCTTCGTTTACGTAAGCATCTACAGGTGTATTTATGTGCGATGTTTTTAGTCCCTCGACTGAACTGTCAACCACAGAGCATGCTCATCAACCAAATGTTGGGATATGCAATGATTACGCCTGCCTCATCTTAAACTGAGCCTAGCACGTTGCACCACAGTAAGGCTCCGTTTATGGCCCCACGCATTTCTTAAACGACTCAAAGACATGCATCTTACGATATTCTGCACCAAGGATCGTATCGATGTTATTTGATTGGAGCCAATGAATATTTGCTAAAAAAAAAACGAAGCGCGGTCTCGATTGAAATTTCGTATCATTATATAAACACATCCGCAGTACAACTAAATATCAAATATTTTGGTTTGTTAAACAATCTTTTTGTTTAGGTGTATAATTTTACTGTCCTCAGTCAAGCCGTCGTTTGCAAACTACTACCGGCCCATTATGTGACGAAACAGCGGTCTTGAACGACGAGAGAGAAAGAAGAAGCGAAGAGTATTATTTGTCATTAACTATTGTCAAGTTCATTCACAACTAATTAATAAACAAATGCTGTGAACTTCTCACTTAACTCGGTTCCAATAATAATAATAACATGAAATGGGTGGCGCGACAGTCCATAGGGGAACCAGGGACTAGCTTTCTCATCAACTATTCATGTTGTGCGCGCTACTGTTCTCTCACAAGAAGAAGGAACCTAAAGTTTTTTGCCGGCCCCGAACAGCGAAGTTTAAAAACCTTTTTCTCAGACAGTAATTACTCTTTGAGTATTGTTAACAGCTCGAAAGAGGTGGTGCCGTGGAAAAATGCGAGGTGCTCAGCAGGGAATCGAACCTGGACTTTCGGCGTGTGAACGTCGCACTCTGCCCACTACGCCACGGCGGCCACTTGGTTCCTATAGTTCCTATAGTTCGGCATTAAAACATGAAAATAATACAAAAGTTCGAAATGTACTATAAAGGCCGTAAACAAACAAAACACTCAAGAAATCGAGAAATCAGGGAAAATTAAAAAGAAATAAATTTTGGTCTAATTTAATTTTTTTAGTGCTCTGTCTAACTCGATTAAATGATGGTAGCCTGCTAAAATTCTATTTAGAGCTCCACTGCCTATGCTGATAAACTAATTGGATGCGACTACTGGGCTTCTTATTTCATTTTAAGTTATGGCTAACCGATAGAGAAAAAAAGTAGTCTTCTTTTCCAACACTCACAGTTTTGGCTGCCATTTGGTGAAGTTATTAAGTCCCAACTTCATTTTAAATAGGATTGTCGCATGATTTATCGCTTCACCCACAAGTACAGTGTGCGGAAAAAAAATACGCAATTTCATAAGTGCCGCAATGAAGTATTCAATATAAACATCAACCCTCCAACTCTTTCTCTTTTAAGCAATTTTGTTCCTTTAAGGGCGCACTCTCAAAACACATTCGACTTCCAACATCCTAGCATTCGATTTGAAATAAACAGAAAATATGAGCTAGATTCCGAAGCAACCACACGTGCATTTATTAACCTCCCAAAAGGGAAGGAACCTGACAGGTAAATGCCGGTGATGTATAATCATTATCAATCCTCAGGGAACCGTGTCTCAAAAAGTTGTATTTACCTCAAATTTGGAGACGTTCGCCTTAGGGTCGAAATTTTCATCCACCATCTACCAAATTTTGTTCACAAGGTTGAATCCACAAGGACTTAGACATGCGTGTGCTCTGGCAATTATATTATCTTGACCCCCTGGACGACGTGTCTGAAACTAGTGTGCGTTGAAGTACATTGTAAAAATATGTTTACCGATAGAAATCAACAATATGTTCAGTCACGTACTCTATGTAAATTATTTGGGAATCCTGTGCAGGCGAGTCCTTAAAATAAAAGTACAAAGACGTGTTGGTTCAACTCTTAAGCCAACGGTAAACAAACAAGGATTTGCACACATGCTCACTTTTGTGTCATACATTCATCGAAATTTAAATCTACTTTAGCAAACCCGTGCTGAAAATATGGCAACAACAAATACTCAGCGGTATTACCCCGTTTCCCGGGAGTCCGCTCTCTTCTTAGGCGCCGTATGTGTATAAAATCAAGTATTTTCTGTCAGCGTTGAAAATTGTTTTCAAGTCGCCGAAGGTCCTCCAAAAATGACACTTGCAGTATTTGTGCGCAATACAGGTTTAATCCTGGTTATCTCCTTCGAACAAGGACGCTTTCTACAGGATAGCTGGGTAGGTATTCAAAACATTCCAAAACATGTCCGGAAAACAAGTAAACTAAGCTCGGTATCCTTCTACAATTGAATGATTTCCACAACATGCTCTGGGCCGTTTTCCAAGAGAGCATTTTCAATTTTCAAATTCATGTACAAGGGAGTAAGAGATACCTCATCTCTCTACGTCTGTCAAAGGTTTTGCGGTAGACAGTGTTTCCCTATGTGTGTGGTTTCAACTTTTCATAACATTGTTTTGCAGTTTAGTGGGACCTGACTGGGCTTATAGGCGAAATGTGCAGGTGGAGGGTAACAGTTGCACAATTCGTTTCGTAATTCAATTTCCGAAAGTTCGCTTCAGTACAGAGGTTACACAAAGAGATGTATGTAATTCTAACTGGGACGGGGATATACTCGTATGCATGACTTTCCCAGTCGATAGTTCACGATATTTGTGCATGACTCAGTTACGTTGAATTTCATTTGCTGCAGATGAAGTGACTGAGGTTTCCTGCAACACCACTACTAAACTGAGGTAGGTGGTAGTGACTGCTGCAAAGGAGACTGCAGTCATTGTTATTTAATCACTAGTTATCCGTTTTATGGTGGATATGGTGTAATTACGTGGCCGCCGTGGCGTATTGGGTAGAGTGCGACGCTCACACGCCGAAGAGTCGAGTTTCGATTCCCAGTTAACACCTCGAATTTTTCACGGTACCACCTCTTTCGAGTTGCCGACAACAAAGAGTAACTACTGTCTGAGAAAAAGCTCCTCAAACTTCGCCGTTCGGAGTCGGCAAAAAACTGTAGGTCCCTATTACTCGTGAGAGAACAGTAGCGCGCACAACACGAGTAGTTGATGAGCAAGCTAGGCCCTGGTCCCCCTGTGGACTGCCGCGCCAGCAATTATTATATTATTATTATTATTATGGTGTAATTGCCATATTCCAATGGTTTCTGTCTTATTTCCACCAAAAATAGAAGCTCTGAGCATTTTGGAAAATGACAAATGTGTAGCAAATACATGAGCATGTGCGGTCCTATCAAATAAGTAGGCTAGGCTGCTTAAAGCTTCGTGAAAAGTTTTGGTTCCCTAACCAGCAAGCACACTTCCAAAGATTTGTGTAAGAAAAATCACTTGGTTCATTTCTCATCGTAGATTCAATGACATTGAGCAATTTAGTTAATTTCACTGTCCTCCTATCCGGCGATTATAAAGACAGCTATAATCAAGTTGCGAGGTATATACAAATTCGGCATACTTTCCAAAATTCACTCTGAGCTTCACCAGCAAACTTCATAAACCCAGCAATCAGGGGACACGGACAACCCTTGCTGTATGTTTTTCTTAACTCTTTGACACTTCCAACATATTTCAAGAAAGCAGTTATTTCCTGAATATAATAGGTAAATTCTATTCGACAGTTGTCACCGCAACATAAGGGAAAATGAGGTTACCGACAGCATTACTAGGAAAAAAAATATTTTTAGAAACGGGTTTTCTGATCTTGTTTATTATTGCATGTAGTGGATGTAGTGGAGAAAAATTGAAAATAAAATATAAGTGCTACAATTGCAACTGTCTTTATTCAAAACCACCGCACAGTTGGGCAAAAATAGTGGTTTTGTGCTATAAATTATTTTTAAAAATTTTAAAGTGACTTTTCGTGTTTAAAAGCTATATAAGAGTGGAATTCAAATACAAGTTCAAATTTAAGTTTTACTTAGAAAATACCAATTCGATTTAATGTAGCTGTAAATATTCCGGCATTAAAAGATTTAACATTTTGAAAATAAATAATTAAACAATAAGAAACTAATCCTCACCCATCTCATTCTAATATAATTCTAACTTAATTAGAACTAATAATTAATATTATTATTGAAAAAACAAATAATAGAACTAACATAATAAATCGATTAATATTTATGTCAGAACTTATATATTAATTTCTACAATAAATTACTAAAGAGGGTGGAAGAAGGCTTGTTTCAATGAAAATTGAGGGGAAACTTACAGAAGCATACGGAAAATATCTTTGTTTTTCATTTTAATGTTTATCATGTAGGATAATGTAGCTTTTATAAAGACGTATGTGTCGTTAACAATACGTATATGAAAAATTTAATAAAAACATAAATTCTGTTTTTGATTTTTTCATCTTATAATATATGTTTAATAATGCACTGAATATTTTACACAATTTAATTAACTTGCATTGAAAAGAAAAGTTATAATGAATGAAACAAATCTATAGTATCTGAGTAAAGTCTATATTACTAACAAAACTGTTTCGACTCATAAGATCTGACGAAATCATCATTCTGTTGAAAATATCAGTTAAATTGTCGAATCTTGATTCCAAAGCTGCTTCACTTACCTGACAAATAGGCGAAAGAAAAGAAGCAGTTAAATGGTCATGAATTAACATTTCGTGCAATGTTGTACTCAAATAGTACCAAATATACCATGATACGAAATATAGTGAGGTATCGTCACAATTACTTTTAAATCACTTCAGAGGCATTACAATATTGTTTAAAATTTTTAAAAAATTTCTTCGCAATATTACCTGTGTTTTTATTTCCAAATCCCGGCTTAGAATGATCCATAGTTAAGCCCAGTTATTCCTCAAGTTCTCTTTGGATTCGCTTTTCGCTTTCATTGATTGCATTGTTGTGTGATCCGTTCTCTGTTCTTGGTCTGGATGTTTATATGTAACTTTCAAAAGGCATTCAAAAAGTCTAACATGTAAAACAGAAAGACCTTAAGATAGATATTTTTCCGATGTAGGCAATTTAGTCGTAAACTTATCTGAGCAGCATAAACAAGCTCATTCGTAAGAAACGTATTTTTTAATTCCGCAGGTCGTTTGTGTTTTTTGAGTCACTACAAGTTCCGAAAAAAGCGAAGGGTTATAAGTTGGTTCTTGCAATTTTTTAAGCCTTGTCGAAGCACGAGTAAATGTCTTACGTTTGAGGAAATTCTCAATTTTCAAAAAAAACACTTCAACCGGTTGTTTTCTTAAATATTCATGAAACATAAACATTTTAAAGTCAAATTAATAAATCAAGATAACTTAATTACTTCTGAGGACAGTACAATGATAAAAAAAATAATAATAAAAATAAGAAAAAAAAATCATCCTTAATTTTCAAAATTCTTGCATCAAAAGTGTTATGTTTACTGTCCAAAAACATTTCAACCGGTTGTTTTCTTAAATATTCATGAAACATAAACATTTTATAGTCAAATTAATAAGTTCAGATAACTTTACGATAACTAATTTTGGTGACAGTACAATAATAAAAGAAACAAAAAACAGACCTCCTGAAAAATTGTTGACATTGTTTTTAAAAAATAGAAACAAATATTACCGGCAAAAATTTAGCACTTCTGCTTTTAAATTAATACTAATTATATATGTCAGAAATATGCCCAATTAATAGTTATACTAAAGTTATGCCTGAACAGTGGATATTATGCAAACATTAAAACTATGAAAGAAAACAAATGCGCACTTCAAACCCCTCAACTAATTACACAATTGTTGGATTTTATTTTTGAAGTAAACAAATAAAATCAACACATCCTTACCTTTTCCTAACATATTTTATATTTCTAATCGAACGCTTAACAACAAGGATATTGCAAAATCAAAATTAACAACATTTTTTTTACACTTACTTCGATTGCAATTTTCACAGGGAACTTACCAACTTTGATGAATTAACTAATTCAGTGCAAAACATGACGGAAAAGGAAAGTGCATTTTTCATATCACAAATAATGTAGACTTTGTGAAAAGAAACCGATTTTTCTTATATGCCTAATATTTGAAAGTAACCTTTTGCTCACTGGTCTCTATAGAGCTGTCCCACTGTGCGCCGCTGCCAGAGAAAGAGCATTTGACTTCGACTTCGAGTCGTTCAACTGATCAGCTGGCTTGCACTTTTCTAAGCCAGAACGATATAGCACTATTTTTGTCATGATGGCACAGTGTGTGGTACGAGAATTCTGATAATGACATTTTGTTCTTCTACATTGCTAACATCGACAAAAAAACTATTGGGACTATCACCTTAATTTACACGAATCTCCAAAATAGAGGCAAACTGAGCGTATGTAGTTTAATGTTCTATCTTACGATCGCAGGCCACATATCGGAAAAAAATCGGATCATTTCTCCGCCAATTGTCTAAGCTCAACATGGCTAAGCCAAGATGACAAGCTCGCCCTCTGTGACTATTCCCGTCACTCAGATCAAGTGCAGATTTTGATATTGGATGCATATGATGAAGTTCCTGGCATTCCTGCCAATCTTGTCGAATTGTGCAGAATGGGGTGGGAGAACTCACGTTAAAGGCGGTAACAAGCTCACCGAGACGTTCAATGTCAAAAAAGTGTTTAGACAAGACGAAGATCTGTCTTGTCACAGTGCAAAACATTTTCGTCAAAGCAAGACGCATGATTTTTCAAAAATCCTTACAATTCTGGTAAACATTGACGTGGTCGGTCAAACGGAGCGAGGGTGGCCAAAACTGGATTTAAACCAAAAGTAAGTAAAGAATGCACAACCCCCAAAAACTTGGCCAAAATGTGACCCTACGGAGCTTCAATTCAAGGTTTTGAAGGACTTGCTTCTCCTTGGCTCCCATGAACGCCTACGAATCCCATGACGAATACAAGTGGAAAAGGACATCGTCCAGCATGACGTGTGAAATTAGAGGTACCTACCTGAAGGCATTGTTAGTAACTCGTTGTTTGCGGAGCAGGTCCGCCAAGGAAAGCGGGGTCAAGTGAAGAAATAGAAGAGGAATTGATTATTTGCATCTTTTGCTCAAGGGTGTATCCGCCGAAAAAATCTATATGAACACCAATATATTATTTAGTTATAACGCAAAACAGTGGTGGCCATGGACCTGCCCACGATAGGTAACATTGTTGATTGCTCAACAAAAACAAGGCGAGCTGCCAACAATATACTCGTTAGTGCACAGGACAAGTTGATATACAGACTCCTCGAGGCGTCCCCTGGATAGCCACCACAACACCCGCTGTGTGGTGAACCAATGTATGCAGCGAACCTCACTGCCCGAGGGTTTAAATAATGGGCCTGGCCTACCAATCCGTGGGTTGAGCGTGAGGGTAACTTCCTCACCGCGTAAAACAACACCAGGCGACAACATGCATCGGAAAAGAACGGATCAACTGTTGACGACCCCAGCAAACGTTTTAAGGACAACGATTTTCGGTTTTGTACGTGGAATGTGAGATCCCTTAACAGACCACTTGCAGCCGAACAACGTGCGGAGGTCGTGGACTGTTACAAAGCCCACATTACCGCCATTTTGAAAGTGCGATGGGATGGACCCGGCAAAAAAACGACAAAAAACTGCGACATATACTACAGCGATTGCTACAGAGAGAGAAGGCAGCGCTAATTCGCTATAGCAAAAAGTTTTTATCTTCGACCACATCAGCGAACGTCTGATGACGACCCGCATCAAGGCTAAATTCGGGAACATCAGCCTAATTTGCGCTCACGCCCCGACAGAGGAGAAGGATGACAACACCAAGGATAATTTCTATGATCTCCTAGAATGAACATACGATCGGTGCGACAGCTACGACACCAAGATCGTTCAAGGAGATTGCAACGCTCGGAAACGCTGGGAAAGGAGGACATCTTTGCTGGAGTCATCAGGAAACACAGCCTGCACGACAACACATCCGGAAACGGACTCAGGCTGTAGGACTTCGCCTCGGGGCGGAATCTCTCTGAGGCTAGCGCGCAGTTCCCATACCTGGACATTCACAAAGTGACCTGGCGATCTCCTGATCAATAAACCGTCAACCAGATTGATCACGTTGTAATCGACGTCAGACACTCCTCCAGTATTCTTGATGTCCGAACCTTCCAAGGTGCAAACATCGACTCGGATCATCATATTGCTGTAGCCATTGATGATCGCTGGGAACTTTGCCGACCAAGTCTCCTTGAAACTTGCTCAGTATTCGACCCTGTCTGTACTAACCATAGAAGAAGTCTGGAAACGTTTTCAAGAAGCCATCAAAGAAGCTGCCACTGGTGTACTGGGTTTCACGTCCACACCCAAAAGCAATCCATGGTTTGACGACGAGTGCAGGCAAGCGAATGAAGCCAAACAAACCAAACCTCGAGCAAAGTTCCTTCTCAGAAGGAAATTGAAAGATCATGAGAAGCGTGCGGAAAGGGATGGTAAGGTATTGTGGCAGGAATGAAGTCCGAAAGCTTTCCGATGGATACCAGGTTTGAACCGAAGCCTATAATAAGAATAATAATTGTTGGCGCGACAGTCCACATAGTCCAACTACTCGTGTTTTGCGCGCTACTGTTTTCTTACAAGTAGAAGGGACCTACAGTTTTTTGCCAACTCCGAGCGGTGCAGTTTAAGAAGCTTTCTTAGACAGTTTCTACTCTTTGAGTGTTGTCAGCAGCTCGAAAGAGGTGGTGTCGTGAAAAATTCGAGGTGTTCGTAGGGGAATCGAACCTAGATCCTTCGGAGTGTAAGCGTCGCACCTTACCCACTACTCCACGGCGGCCAAAACCTACCGGGAGAAAAACAGACAACTTGTGGTAGTGTTGCAGTCTGTGCTGAGAGTCTGGAAGGATCATTTCTGTAGACTCCTCGACGGTGATGACGGCCCGAATTCCGCTGGTAGGCAGAATGTTCTACTCAAACAAAACAGTCAAGAAGTTCTCATGAATAGGATGACTGAATAAATTGTCGCCAATGTCGAATTGCTTAAAGCAAGTTACTTGTACTATTCATTTATGGTATGAAAATTGTGCGATGAACGAACATACTGATTCAGGCATTGTATTGATCCGTGTAGCAGGCGTTGTTCTTTAATGATGCGTCATTTAAACTGACGCACTTTTTCTGAATGGCTTCTGCGTATAATCAGTGTCTCAGTGGATCCAACAAGTAATGACAAATATATCAGCATGAAATCTGATTACTACTTTAAGCCGATGTATTATGAAAACCCATAAATCTCGCCGCTCAGTGTAAATTCTCACAAAAACAAGCCCTGAATATAGTTTTGAGCGCCACCGTACTTACCTTCGCCCGACGCACTGTAGATTCCGTTAAGCCTGCATGATTTACGGTTCAGAATTTTACGGCTCTGCCCGATTTGTATTTAATCGGGTTTTCACTTTATTTCAATTTAAGTTCCCTCTCGCATATTTGTGGGTGCGCGAGAGATTTATTAGTCTGGAAGCCCTGAAAATGCAAAAATTCAAGTGATGGCCCAACGCGATTGTGAAATAAAACACACAAGTCCTTCAATTATTTTCTTTAATATCTCTAATAATTTTTTTCACCACTTTGTTGTGCTGTTCACATTTTTGTTTTGCGTGAAATGAAACGCATCGTTTGAACAGAAAGAAACAAATAATTATAAAAACCATAAATAATTCTAGAAAAACATGTTTTTGTTTCTTATTGAATTTTTCACGTAACATCTCAACACGCGATGCAATTGGATATCTTAAGATAAAAAACTGTACAATATAGATTGTATTTGTCTTAGAACTAGAAAACAAGGAAATAGACTTTAATTTGCACTATAAACAGATGAGGTGATTGGTACAAAATAAATTCATCTTGGGAGGGTTTTAGGCAGATAGATTCTCTTGAATAAATAAAACGATAAACGTAACTGTAAATAAATTTTCTATATCTTACTTATTGCTCATAGAACATTTATTATCTAGTGATAGGTACCATTAATTAACCATAATTGTTCATATCGTATTTACTAGATTCTTGATTTCTTCATGCTATATATATCTTTTTCTGTTCTTTTGATATTTATATATTTTTATTTAATTGCTCACAGGATTTACAATATCTTTGTGTTTCAATGAACTATTGATCTTTATTTACAAGTACATTAATTTGGACAACGTTCTATACGTTTAAAGAGGTGAATGTCATTCGTCTCTGAGGAGATTAATTTTTTTTTAATTTTTGATTGTTTTAACGTATTTCATATTTTGGCAAAAGTTAAACCCAAAATAAGATCGAAGATGACAAAAATAATTTTATTTAATTATCCCTTGAGTGGAGCTTCTCCGAGATTGATTTGCAGTAGGGGTTGAGGAGTCATAAGAAAAGCGGTAAAGCAGTTCAATACAGTTTGCTCACTATGATTTATTTAATACATTTCATTTTTGATATTCTATATACACATAACTTAACCATATACATACATATATTTATTCATTTTAGATTTTATTACTCAATGGCTTAGTCCTACGAACAAATTTGATAATTTTTCAACTCTGATGTACATAGCTAGAATTTGGTTTTTCAATTTATTGAAATTTAACATTTTACCAAACACTGATTAGTTTCTTATGTAGTTACGGTCTATGTCTGTTGGTTGTTCGGCTATCTACAGTTGGATTACGTCAGAATGCAATTCAATTGTAGGTTTAAAATATACAAATGCTATTTTCATGTTTACATAGGTCTTAGTTCCATTTATCACACTTAGGGGTTACTTTTCATGTTGAAAGGGATTTAATACAACTCGATATGTTAATTCTGCTCATCTGTATTCTACTTTGGTTTTGAAGAGATGCAGCAAAAAATTATGTGACAAATATTGCTTACCTTTTAAAGATGATTCTACATTTAAGGATATATGACCAAAATAGGAATATTCTCCGTTTTTAAGTTACATTGTACACATGTGTAAAATTTCAAAAAAAGAGGTTCATGAATGCCAAGATATAAAGTTCAATCAATTTAAGGAAATTACCCATATTCAGGAAATAGATTTTCAGAAATGTAAAAACGATGTGAATACAATTCTGCCTTTTCCTCGACAACCTGCTGTTATTCTATGCTCGTAACTAGGAAAACAGAGTTTCATGCCATATTTGCTTTTTTCTGTCAGAAAATGTCTGGTCGCAAATCTGGTAAGAATCACTGACGAGGAATTATTGTTGAACCAAAGATCTCCCATCAGCTGCTTTTAGGGACTTTTAGACATTATGATTCATAAAAAGAAAAGAAATAAAAAATGAAAAATTTGGTAACACTTAAGACCACTTTGTGCCAGGGATTAGGTTGGTCATCAACTACTAGTGCGTATGATTTTGTTTCTTAACGAGTAAAGAGACCAAACACATATTGTCGGAACTAAAGAATAAGGCTATCAGCACCGAGAATGGAAAATGGACGACTACCAAAGTTGCGAGGCAAATTCTGAGTGGATTCGAAAGGATGAAGAAGCGGCAGAACCGCGAGCTTCGCTTAACCCATTGACAACAATGCTCCAGCTAATAGGAATTTTACTATGTATACCCTGAACATCCTGGATAAGGTTAAAATCATTGCGAATACAGAAAATATTTCGGCGTCGCCAAAAAATGAAAGCCCATCCTACTTCTGAGGGACTGTATAACTGTGTACATTGCTGACTTTCTGGTGACTTTCTGACTTATGCAACTCTACATAAATTCAAGAAACTGTAGGTTTCTGCATATAATATTGAAGGAAGAAATAAACTCGGTTTTCAAAAGATGGCGACACCTGTAAGTTGTGGCTGATGTTGGAAGCGATGAGCTACTTTACTGGAAAAGTGTAACATTTGTTAGCAATAGTGTGCGTCAGTGTCATATTTCGGACAACAACATTGTTTTCCGCTTTTTTGTAAATGTCCGGATTTGTATTAAAATATAGCATTTGCGGGAAATTAAGATTTTCCATTTTTAATTAGGAGAAAATACAGGTGAGGCCCATGAAATGCTAGAAGTTCATGGTGAATGTGCTCTGACCGATAAATTCTGCAATTTTAGCATTGAAAACAATTGCGCTTTGACGAACACGTGAATCTGTTTACAAATTCGTTTGACTTCTACTGATGATTGCATCAAACTAGTCCTCGCCACCGTTCAAAACTTGCATCAAAAGTTGATCTTTGTGCGAGTTAGCATAATTTTTAAAGATAATCCGCAAATCCAAATAATCTCTTCGTTTCAGAAGATGGGCAACCTGTAAATTTTGATTGATCATGGAAGCGGTTCTCTACTTCATTGGAAAGGTATAATATTTGTCGGCCATAATTAATGTTTTAATGTTTAATTAATGTTATAATTAATGTACCTCAGTGTCTAAAGCAGACTAGAGCATTGTTTTGTATATCTTCGCAAATGTCGGAATTTGTCTTAAATAAACAGCATTTGGGGGGACCTACAGTTTTTTGTCGACTCCTAACGGCGAATTTTGAGAAGCTTTCTTAGACAGTTATTACTCTTTGAGTGTTGTCAGCAGCTCGAAAGAGGTGGTGCCGTGAAAAATTCGAAAAAATAGTGTTGAGCTGGAAATCGAACCTACACCCTTCGGCGTGTGAGCGTCGCACTCTACCCACTACCCCCCGGCGGCCACAGAACAGTAGCGCGCACAACACGAGCAGTTGATGACCAAGCTAGGCCCTGGTCCACCTTTGGACTGTAGCGCCAACAATTATTATTACACAGCATTTGGGGAAATTTTGATTTTCTTTTTGAATTGGAAGAAAAGTTCAGCTGAAGCCAATCGATTGCTTGCTGAAGATTATGGCGGAACTGCTCTGACCAATAAATCAAGGAGACAGTGGATCTGATGCTTCCAAAGTGTCGATGGTAGCGTCGAAGACAAATAGCGTCTTGACCAGTCCAAAATATTTGAAGATGAGGATTTGGGTGATTTACTGAATCAAGATCCGTATTAAACGGAGAGCAACCACCGCAGTATAATTGGAAATAAATAAGCAACCAATTTCTATTTGGTTGTAGAAATTTGAATGTATTTAAAGAAAGGATCTTGGGTGCCGTACGAGATGAAACTGAGAGATGTCGAAAGGCGATTCTTGACCCTTTAACTGCTTCTTTAAAGACATCAAAATTAAAGTTCAGTTTGACATGATCTTCTGAGATGACAAGTGGATTTACAAATCTGGTGAACCGATTTCATGATCGTCTAAATCGACGCCAAAATAAACGAAACATTTACAGGTAAAATGTTATACTGATAAAGTCATGCGAAACCTTTGGTTGGAAACCTTATCGACTCCAGCTAGTGTGTTGAAACCATGCCTTGCGTAAAAGATATCCAAAAATGATCAATAGACATGCCAAAATGGTCTTGCAACATGATAAAGCTCGGCCTCAGGTGACCGAAAACTTCATGATAACGCTTGTTAGGGAGATCTTACCCCACTCACTTCTTCAAATAAGTTTCTTCCGATAAATGATGGACAATTTTGGGTTCACCGCTTTGAGTATTATGAACAAATCGAAGGTGATGACTAAAGGAGAAAGCACACTCTTTAAATACAGTATTGGAAATTTACCAGAGATGGAAAAAAGTTGTTGTTTCCGACTTGTTTTACTTTCTGTGATGTATTTAAAAATTTAGAAAAAAAAAATAAATTTGAACACAAAAAATGATTCGAACCTATATTCCGACTAATTTAAACTACGCCTTAAACACCGTGTTAGAGGGACTCACTTCAAAATAATGGATAATGGAAGGAAAAAAACATTACCGCCATCCAGGAAGTGCGATAAGATGGGCCTGGCGTTAAAGCGATGAAGAACTGTGATATCTACTATAGCAATTGCTATAGAGAGAGAAGGCACGCTTATTCGTATGCGGATTTGTTGTTCGAGGCCGGCTTAGGCAAAAAATGTTGAGCTATGAAGCCGTCAGCGAACGCCTTATGACTATCCGCATCAAGGCAAAATTCGGGAACATCAGCCTAATATGCGCTTATGCCCCGACAGAGGCGAAGGATGACAACATTAAGGATGACTTCTATGATCTCCTGGAAAGAACATACGATCGATGCCCCAGCTACGACATCAAGATCGTTCTAGGAGATTCAAACGCTCAACTGGGAAAGGAGGACATCTTTGCTGGAGTCATTGGTAAACACAGCCTGCACGACAACACATCCGCAAACGGACTCAGGCTGTTGGACTTCGACTCGGGGAATAGCCTCTCTGTGGCTAGCACGCGGTTCCCACACCTGGACATTCACAAAGGGGCCTAGAGATCCTCTGATAAATCGACTGTCAACCAGATTGATCATGTTGCGATAGACGATCATCTTGTTGTAGCCATTGATTATCGCTGGGAACTTTGCCGACCGAGTCTCCCTGAAACTCGCTCAGAGTTCGACGCTGTCTGCACTAACTATAAAAGAAAAGCCATCAAAGAAGCTGCCACTGATGTGCTGGGTATCACGTTCACACCCAGAATGAACCCATGGTTTGACGACGAGTGCAGGCAAGTGAATGCAGCCAAACAAACCAAAAATCGAACAACGGTCTTTCTCAGAAGGAAATAGAAAGAGCAATAGAAGCGTGCGGAAAGAGATGGTAAGGTATTGTGGCAGGACTGAAGCCCAAAAGCTTTACTGAAAGCTATCCTTAGGATACCAGGTTTGAACCGAAATCTATAATAATAATAATAATTGTTGGCGCGACAGTCCATAGGGGGACAAGGGCCTAGCTTGCTCATCAACTATTCGTGTTGTGTGCGCTACTGTTCTCTTATGAGTAGAAGGAACCTACAGTTTTTGGTCAACTCCTTTAATATTTGTACGTATCCGTACGTACAATTATCCTCTGCAAATATTCATCCTAAGCACACACAATAACAAAGGTATTTCCCAATCTAAATTCAAATTTTAAAATGACCGACCATCGATTCCAGCCATTCCAAAACGTCTCCCCAAAGACCTCAAATTTAACTTTCGCATTTTCCCTGTATCAGGACCTATTTACCGTGCAACGCTCCCCGCCACTTAAGAAATCAATACCGTTCAAGTCAAAAACATGAAATATGTCCCATGCTCTCTTCCCCCTCCCTCAACTACTTACTTTCTTCTTACTCACATTCAATTCGTCTCATATTTCGTTGTTCCACAGAAGCGTACGTTCAACGTGTACATTGAGATGCAAATATTGAAATTCTAACAGCGTTGTGTTATCAAAAGTAGAAGATTCGGTCGTTTCTTCAGCTCTGTTGGAGGAGCGAATGGGTGAGGGAATTAGTGGAAGTGACAGTCAGTCTACGAAATGCATTAGCCGCTGACGTTGCGAAGGATGGAGCAAAATTATGAAATTCATCCTGCGTTACACGACGCCATCTGTCTGCATGGTAATGAGAAATTCCATCTCCGGTGGAGATGTAAGGTGCCGGAATATGAGGAATGTATGCGACCTTGTGCGGAATTCACTGAGAAGGTCGTTTGCAATGCAGAAGAAACTTGGGAGACAGTGCATTCTGTGAAGTCATGTCAGTGCAATCAATGAAGAGGAATGCATGCCATGTCATTTGAAATGGAGTGAAACACAGGTGTTTACCAAGTGGATCAACGAAGCTTCCAAACATTTAATGCAATCATTTTTCACACGAGGAGCATTCCGAATGAAGGATCCTGACTGGAGAAGTTGTGCTTGTACTTAGACATTTCTAATGAGTGTTGTAATTCCTTGCTAGAATTGTGTGGTTGGGAAGAATGGAGAAAGTTGTGATTACACATCGACTTGAAGGGTTCTAAATAGAAAATTAAAATATCTATGCTCATAGAACTGTAGAGACCTTTATGCATTACGCGGAAGTTCAGGAAGGGTTGCAAATCCTTCTGTCCTGAATACGTTAAATGGCACTCTCAGAAAGCGCTTTAATTTCGTAATTTAAAGCGCATTCTGAGAGGATGACATGAGAAATCATTTCCCAACGGGGATTTCACAACTTTAAAATTCAATTCTGAACGCACTCTTACTAATCAAACAGTCACTGTAAATTTGTTCAGTAAACTCAACACGAAAGAGTAACGTTTACTTATTATAAGAAAAATCTACGGAAATTCGGAGTCGGTAACTGCAACTTTAAAAGCGTTATTTTCAATTTATCGTTAATAGTATCGCCCTAGTAGACAGGTAATAACAAATTTGGAGCAAGCAACATATTTGTCGTTTGACGTGACTTTGAATCAACGGATTGGTCGAACTACCAAAATATTGCTGCTGTTCAGGTGCTCATGACATGGTTCCAAATCACTGAATTCCATGGTGTTCTCCAGAATAGGGCATCGCTTAGATCACATTATAGCGCATTTGTCACAAGGCTTGCCTTGCACTCATACAAGTTCAAGCTGACTTATGAACCGAAGTCGATGGACCAACCGAAATCAGGTATGTTCGTGAGAGGATGCGCCCAGATGCTTTTAAGCTCAACATGTCCGTCAATTAGCAAAATTTCGGACGGGTGGGAATCCACATGCACTGCTTGAACCACCACTTCATCCACAAGAAGTAACTGTTTGGTAGAACGTGCATTCCGACGTCATAAGTTGGCCATATGTTTGCGTTGAAAACAACGATTGTCCCGTTTCTCTGAATGGTCAATGCTATCGCGCAATGATTGACGATAAATTTTGCCCCGATATGAAGGATATGAGCTTGGATAGCATTTTGTTCAAAAAGGATAGCGCCGAACCCAACATATAAAAAAATGATCAATGATGATGATAGAGAACAAAATCAAATATTTGTCATCGAAAATAGCTTTATTGTTTTTCAAAATATTCCCCAGTAAGATCTATACACTTTTGCATGCGTTTGAACCAATTGTCCAAGCACTTATGCCACTCTGATTGATGTATCTCGAAAATATGTATTCTGAATACATCAACCGCTACTTCAGGTGTCGAAAAATGTTGACCTCTCACTTTATTTTTTACGTACTGGGAATAAAAAGAAGTCATTCTGTGCCAAATCAAGACTATACGGCGGATGACTCATCAAATCGATGTTTTGAGTGCTCAAAAATGCAGTTGTTTGAGCCGATGTGTGAGAGCTCGCATTGTCGTGGTGAAGAGTGATCCGTCTTCGGCGGTTGGTTTTCCTGATTTCTTGGAAGACAATTGGCAAACAAATGGTTGTGTACCACTCAGAATTGACTGTTCTGCGTTGTTCTAGTGGTACGATTGCGACATGTTAAGTGTTTCCGAACAGGCGACCAGTTGCTTGGAAGTGCTTTGGCGCGAACAACTTTTGTTGAATTTGGTTCAACACCCATACAGTCGACTGCTGTTTACTTTCGGGCTCATACGCGAAAATCCACAATTCATCACCTGTCACGATATCGTAGACGTGTTTAGAAGCACCGCGAACGTATCTTTGGAGCATTTCTTCCGACCAATCAACACGAGCCTTTTTTGAGAAATTGACAAATTGTGTGGGATCTAATGCGAACAAATTTGTTTGATGGTCAAATATTCATGCAATATTGAATGTATACTGGGCCCACTAATGCCTAAGGTTGTTTCAATCTCACGACAGTTCACACGACGATCTGCAATATCAGATGGCGCAAAGCATCAATGGTTTCCGCAACATCTGATTTTGGACGACGTTCACAAAATTCGTTTTGGTGTGAACTACAACCTCGGTTGAATTCACCATACCATCGATAAACACTGGTCTTTGATGGAGCTTCATCGCCAAAAGTTTAATTACGTTCATGGATGCCCTGTTGTTGAGTTAATCCACGTCGAAAATTGTAAAAAATAATCGCTCGAAAATTTTCACGATTTAATTCCATATTTTGGCCGAGATTAATCTTTAAATTAACTGTAAACAACACAAATAGCGCTCGTATGTCAAAACGTTCTGAGGACGTATAACCTCAAAAATGCCGAATGTAACGATAGAGCTGGCAATTGCCAGATTGCAACACTGGGATTGCCCAATCCCGATATATTAAAGGCAACCTACCTAGTCAGTACGCTTAAATATCTTTTAGATGCTTTTCCTTCAAATTAAAAATGTGATATATTACTTAACAAATTATATTGATGTTTTAGTAGTAAAGTATCATGATCAAGTCTCTAAAAATTAAATTAAATTGTAAATACTTTGAGCGTGTTCTTTCGTTCTTGCGATTTAACTCTGCTTGACTCTTTCCTGGGGGCTACAAGCTAAAGACATTGAAAGAGCTAAGAGCTATCACTGAAACAGAATAGCAGCTCTTTCGGCCGAAAAGTGTGTCCGAGTCATATAAAATTGGGTGGGTTATACAAACGTTCAATCGGTGACAATTCTAGCAAAGTCAATTTTCGTTAATATATGCTTTTATTTTAATTGATGTCGATAACAAAGCTGTAAAATACGTCAAATATTATGCGTTTCATTTTAAAGAAAAACTGTCAAGTCCATTTTAGAACCCCTTTAGATATCCGAACTAAATGATCAACCCTCTTCTTCTTGGTTAAGTCCTATAAAGCGGGTTTGCCTGATTCTCAAATAATCTTTGACTGACAACTATCTTCGAAGTGTTATCCTTAGTTGGGAGGCGATATATCTGGCGAGGGAAATTTGTCTTGTTGTGTCTCAATTACTCTTGTTCACTTGTCACACATTTTCGGTGACAGTTTGAAGCGGTGTATCCCCAGAGCTGTACAGCCTCTTACGTTCGTAGTTAACTTTCTTGTCCCTACATGTCATTAAGACGAAAACCAAAAAGCACCTATTACAGAACTTTTAGAAATATCAAAATCCTCAGATATTCTTTTATACTCCAGCTATATAGCTTCATTAACTGCCAGACACACTTTCGCTAACAATAACGGTTTGCTGTATTCGCTTCGCTACGTCAGTGTAAACCGACACCTAAACTTCCCTTCAAGGGATAGGGCGAGAGAATCGTCTTCAAGAACGATTTTCAAAACGTCAAACTCAGACCCTAATCTTGACTTGAACTTTGTTTCGAAATTGAAAGTCTAAATAACTCTAATAGCGAAAGATTAGTACTTAACAAGATTAGCAGCAATTTCAAAATTACTCTTGGCATCATGCACCTTGGCTATCATTTTGAAATGAACAAGCTAATGATTCATAGGTAGCCAGTCCCTCCATTTTCTTAAGAAGTTTGGATATACTGCACTGTAGTGCTCAGACTTAAAAATGTATTCATTGTACTACCAAACAGCAACCTAGATTTAGCCTCCATCTAATTCGAGCAAAGACAGGACTCTTCAGTGTCTTCACTAGCTCTACAGGCGTAGCATAGGGTACCGTCATTAAACCCAAGGACGCTTGAGCGATGGATGAAAGTAAAGCGTCCCGTTTGTATGCCAACACTTCGTTGGCCTACTTCTTGGAAAGTCATTTCATCTCTGGTTGTGCTGCCGGATGGAAGCCTGACCAATGATGCAGCCAATTCCAATGTGGTAACGGGCCCACTGAATCCCTGCCTGGCAACTTCACGGGCAATCTTATTCCCCATGATCACTTGATGAACTTAAGAACGTCAAAACGAATTCAATCTGTGTTCCAGATTAAGGGAAGTCTTGCATTCCTGTACTATCTTGAAAGAAATAAAATTGATGAATAAGGCCTTGAACACAGTTTGACTATCGCTAGCAGTTTGACTTCGCTCCTTCCACTTCACGTAAGTAAGTAACTATAAAGATCGTAAAAGTTTCGGTTTGGAAGGCCGACGCGAAGTTACCTAAAGAGATGAAATGTCTAATATTAGCATTCTATTATCTATTCTTTCTATCGTCTTGGAGTCATCCGTGAAAATTCAAGTACGTTCCCTTCTCAGTTTCTGCCCAAAGCCAGTCCTGCACACAGGGAAAGTCGACTTTGTATGAACGACGCAATAAATTGTTGGCGTTCCCGCATCAGACGGCATGTCCATTAGATTAGTGTCATAGGAGTTGCGGGGTCAACAAAGCTCCAATGCGAATGAACCAAAGACCATTCCTGTTTAGTCGGAAGATGGCCTGAATTGTGGATTCCATGATGTGAATGTCAAGGGGTTAGACTTAGCAGATTTGAAAACATTCTATGACTACCCTGGCAGTGCTGCACTGGCGTACCAACGATTTGAATGTAACATTAAAATTCATTTAGTTTCCTTGCCTCAATTTCACACAAACGTCTTTCTTGCACACAATGCGGGGCAGCAAGATCATGCACATACATTATTAAACTTCAGATCGAAATAAAGGAATCTGATCCAGTATTACAAGGTAGCAACGAACGCTTCCACCTATGTGCACGTAGCTGGAGACAACAGAGGGTGCAATGCTGACACCCGTATCTATACCAAATTAAGGAGTAGACAAAGAAGAAAAAGTGGTTTTCCACCTATTCAAATTCTTCTGTACTATTTCTGTAATGACTTACAAAAACTTTGTAAGCACCAAAGTCAATGCTGAATTTAAGAAAGATGCAGCCAAACAATCAACCAAACGACGCTTCAATATTCAATTCAGCCAATCCACTCCCGATTCTCAGCCTTCTTATCCAGTTTGACCTCTTTGTTGGAGGTTTTACGGCACCCACACTTCAGCCTAATGTCGCTAAATGTTCTGCCCATACTCATTTATTATATTTTTGCATGTTTAGGTTGACCCAATATTTGAACCCAAAACGCCACCGACATAAAACGCAATCAAAGAAACGAAACATGAAACATAGATTCCCACCGCAAAGTGTTTCTAACCGCAACGGAAATGGAAGAATCACTTCACGACAGAAGAGTCATGAGCATTCTCGCGTGAAAAATTGCTCCATCGCTTGGTTAGATCTCAACTGGCGTGAGACTCAGTACCCACGAACCTTTCAAAATCCAAGCCCGAAAACAGCTTCGTGCTCACCGGAAAGTAAACCGAAACCCCCACAGCATCACTCGCGTGTTATGTCGACAATGTTTCTGTTCTACGAAAATCATTTAGAAACCAATTAAAATCGTTTCGAGCCCGCCACTCCGCCGCCCCCATGACCTAATTAAACGCGCAGCGATTTTTCATTTCAACCTGCAAAGGTACCCAACCAGAGTGTTCGCCTTCACTTCAGCGAGAGCGGAAACAAAAATCCTTTTCGCGTTCTGAATAAATTAGCAGCGGAAAGGTCTCAACAACGACTACTTCCAGCCCAACAAGGAGACGGTGTGGTTCTTAACTAACCCCATTCACCGTTGCACCGGCAATGGCATGACTCCTTATAGCGGTGGCCAGTGGCTACTAATGGCAGCAACGAAGTGAACATGAGGTGTGTTGACTTTCTCCTTTGGGAATGGGCTGTTGCTTTTGCGACCAGCGCAAGTCCCAGCCCTCCGTCGAAGACATGTTTTCCCATTTCGCTGTCGGCACTTTTCAGTTGTATGAAAATTGAAGAAAAGCGGGAAAAAACGCCTTCCACAAATTCCAAGCCAACTTCGCAGATTTATGTCCCTTTAATTGATATAAGATGTTAATGTCTCCTAAGCCGGGGCGCTGCTAGCCTTGAGTTGAGAGTCGCGTGGCAGATGAATTCATTGCGTTCAGGTAATGTTGGGGATTGCTGCGATTAATTGGGTCACAAACTCGTTCTGGAAAAGGGTTCGCGACCCAATAATAAACGAGTTTTCTGGAAAGCAGTACTTAGCGGCGGGTGGTGGAGTGGCGGCGGTACTCGCTCTGTGGTTTGGTGTGCGTTTAAGAAGGGAATCGATTAATGAGCGTCTACATAGATGATGGCAGTGGCGCAATAAACAGGATCAGACTCCTATCAACAAAGAAGGATAACAAGTGATTAATGGTTGATGGGAAAAAAAGATGATTAATTAGAAGTCCGTCAGGATGGGCCACGCATGTCTTGTTGTGCCCTGACAAAGCGAGATCTCGCACGGTTCGGAAGACGAATTAATTGGTCACCTTCAATGAGACGAGGGAGAAAATTAACCTGTTTGTAACCGAAAAATTAACCAAATAAAATTAAGTCTGGAATAAAATTAAGTTTTAGGCCTTATTTTTGGGGTTTACGCACTCAAGAAGCGAATGTCGCGAAAACATTAAACGAGTCCAATGCATGTCTCATATGCGTTATGGAGATAAAGCAGATTTTTTTGATAAAGACGACTTTAAGTTGGTGAAGAATAATGAAACACAACCGTCCATAAAGAGGACAGAATTCATTAGCAACTATTCGTTTTACATATGCCTTTAATCAGGAGGATCTACGGTGTCAAATTTTTAGTGGTGGAGAACTTTTAGAAGGTGTGAATGAGCGAGCGTGATCCTTTTGCGCTGGTGTCCGCCGTCCTATGTTGTCTTGTCCCAATGGCTAAGATGCGAAAAGCTTTTGGGGCGGAGCAGTAATGTCCATACGATCTACATGGTTTAGCCATCTTAGGAATTTCATCTAAAGAATAATGGCCAGGGGCAAGTCCCGGTTCTGCCAATAAAGTTCGACGTTATATCTTCTCTTCCAGATGCCATCAGCTCAAAGAGGACAAAAAAACGCACGTAAAACATTTCTCTCGAAAGACTTACGGCTTCTTTCATCCGCAATTGGTAACGTTCAGGTTTCCGCGTCATAAATCAAGAATGGAATGATCAAACCGATATATAAAGCCATCTAAGTACTTCGAGAGAAGGCTCTATTGCTCAAATGCCTCCTGAGTACAAAGAAACAGCGATTGGCAAGAGTGGTTCTGCGTGTGGCTTCGATACTGAACTATCAAAGAATCAGCCTCCTCAAAATCGCCTGCAAGAATCTCTTTGGGTATTGTGTGAACTTTGAAAACTGTGTGACAACAATTTGATTAATTACAATCATTATGGTTCTAGGCCAGGGAAATCCACAATCGACTAAATTTTACTTTTTGGCAGACCCTAGAAAAGACTTAAGATATTCAAATCAGTAAGCTCCGTCTATTTGTTGATTTTTAGACCGCATAACGACGAGCTATACAGGTTATGCTTTTTTTGGCATTCCTACTAAATTCGTCAGATTGTGTAGGATGATGAGAAAGAATTCCTGCTGCTCTGTCAAGGTAGGTCGCTCACCGCGACTTTAAATGTCAAACAAGGTTTTGGATAACGTGATGCGCTATCATTGCCGAAGAATTCACATGACAGAGCAAACCAAATTCCGAACCGAACACGGAAAGGGTCATTTGTGGAAGGGACCTTGCTCCAGGAAATAGTGCCAACTAAAAATTTAATCCCATCCATATGTTGACATTGAAGGTGGTTAATGTACGCGGAACCAAGGAGTTTCATTCTAGACCCATGTTTGAATAAATGGTGCAGTGTTAGGATAATTGTTAATGTTTTTGTTCGTGTTCAACTGTTTTCTTCTATACCTATTACGAACGCGGCAACATAATTGCCGAAAAACATCTGAAATTGTATCAGTATACATATGTGGTTTCGAAATTACTAAACTCTCGATATGTCTTGGAACTGTGACTTAATAATTTTAGGGTAACGGATAACTTCATAATATATATGCGGTTCCGGAAATATAAAGGAAGGAATATGTTAAAATTATTTTCGAAAAATATCTTGATCTCTGTTCTTTATAAAGTGTTTGAAATACAGTCGTGTGGATATAAATTGAGGCAAGCTTTTTTTTTACTTTTTCGATAGTAGGCTATAGTTTGTATGTTTTTTTTCAAATATTTTGGAAAGGTTCAGTAGGCTTTGGATTATATGCTCTGTTTTGAATGTTTTTGTTAGTCATTTAAATTGATTTGCGTGTAAGAGGTAAGTTACAGTTTTTAAGGAACAAAGATGAAATCATACACTTTCAAACATTATTTGTTAAGACTTCATCATTATTGATATTTCAGAACATGTCATTGCGTTACATGCACACGCTGCGTAAGCCATCCGAGGGATTTTAGCTTACGTTATAATAGTTGTTAGTGTTACAGTCCAGCTTAGCATGCGCATCAACTACTCGTATTGTGCGCGCTACTGTTCTCTCACAAGTGGAATGGACCTATAGTTTTTTGCTGACTCCGAACGGCGAAATTTGAGAATCTTTCTTAGACAGTTGTTACTCTTTGAGTGTTGTCAGCAGCTCGAAAGTGGTGGTGCGTGAAAAATTCGAAAAATTGGTGTTGAGCTGGGAACCGAACCTAGAACCTTCGGCGTGTGAGCGTCGCATTCTGCTCTACTAAGTCACGGCGACCACAGCTGACGCTGGAGTTTCAAAATCCATTGTTCCAAGGATTAGTGCCCAACACAGGGTCACTGGATCAATTGAATTCAATCGGAAGAGTCACTGCGTCGAAAAGGCAAAAAAAAAAACATGCGTACAGGTAGATGCGTCGTCTGAAAGTTGATCGAAAGGCAAAAAAGACTTTGAAAAAACAGCTTTAACCGAAAAAATGAGGCAGAAGCGAATAAATAAAGCTAAGAAACATAAGGAATGGACAGTGGACAACTGAAAGAAAGCTGTTTTCTCGGACGAGAGTCGCTTTGAGACCCAAGGATGTCAGATAAGTGTCGTAAGAAAAAGTCCGAAAGAAAAACTCTGACCCGGCCAACCCAACCAAATTCATGTTCTGGCGCTGTTTTACATTTGAAGGTCCTGGAAGTCTCAAGCCATAAGAAGGTTCGATGAACAGCACCATCAACCATTCAGAGGAGACGTTCCGTAGCAAATTCAATTTTCCAGCACGATCTTGCTCCATGTCAGACATAAAAAAAATGAAACAGTATTTTGCAAACCACAAAATTGATGTTCTGGATTGGCCTGGCAACTCTCAATTGAGAATCAATTGAAAACCAAAGGAAGGCTCAGAAAGAGAGACTGCACCACAAAAACTAAGCTGATTTCTTCTATTATTGATATTTGGTTTAAAGACGAAGAATTTAAAAATATATGCGAACGACTTGTTTCATCAATGCCGACAAGAGTCAATGCACACATAAAAGCAAAAGGAGGCCAGAAAAAGTATTAAAATTGACCTGTGTTATATTCTTCCAATTTTAATTGAAAACAAAGTAACGAATTAATTTTTAATTGAAAATTTCATTTGCACACGACTGTAGGTGAATTGTTAATAAAAGATACACGAAAAAACATAATTTGAGAAGGATATATTATTTTAGTGTGCATGATTTTTCACTTACAATTCCTCTGTCATGTTTAAACTATTAAACATGTCAGAGCTATAGAAAATATGTGAAACGATTGCAAAGAGTTCCTATAGTGGAATTAGTTTCACGAACTATCTGTGTACGGAACTATACAACTCTGACTTCATCCTGATCATTAATTATTACAGTCGCTTACGAGTCCCATTCTGTACCAAAAAAAATTCTATAGGATCGAACACTGAAACAATTTCAATGCTTACCTTAAAAATCAAAGCAACCCAGCAACCAACCAGTGGACAGAAACTAAAACTGGTTTTAATTTCAACCCCAATAAATACAAAAATTATCGCCGCATTCCCATAGATAATGTTTGGAAAACAAGCTTGATAACCAGAAAAATTAAATGCAGCAAATATTATGCAATGATATTCTAGTAACAGAGCATAGGCTACACTGGTAGTATAACATAGAATGAATTGGAAAATTAATTAGATTGTTAAAAAGATTACTCTGTCTGATACTGCACAGCTATTATGTACTTTGATTTGCAGCTGTATGTACGAAGGGCTTTCAATATATGCATAAGGTTGTCAAATATCTCCCTTCCATTTTTGCTCTTCATTCAATGCTTCATTAAAAGGGTTACTGTAATCGGAAGTTGTTCAAATATGAGCCGTTTTGCTCGGTAATCTGTTTCCATCTAGACGGCAACTTCATAATACCCCCCGTAGAATCCCACCACCTTATTTGCAAAGAACTCGGACAGCCACTATCTACAAGCCTCTTTTGAGTTCAACTACAGACCACCAAGGGCATTCGCCATGGACAGGAACAGGTGGTAATCACTTGGCGCTGTGTCCGGGCTATATGGTGGATGCGATAAAACCTCCCCTCCGAGATCCCGTAACTTCTGACGAGTCATAAACGAGGTGTGTGGTCTGGCGTTGTCCTGGTAGAACACTACACCCTTCCTGTTGGCCAATTCTGAACGCTTCTGGTCGATTGCCTACTTCAAGCGGTCCAGATGTTCGCAGTTTATGGTAGAATTAAGCGTCTGGCCATATGGGAACATCTCACAGTGAATGATTCCCTTCCAATCCCACCAAACCAACAGCAAAAACTTCCTGGCCTTCAAATCCGGCCACTGTTTGGGACGATTTACCGGCCTTCAACCACGGCCGTTTTGGGTTGATATTGTCGTATGTGATCCATTTTACGTCGCCAGTCACCATCCGCTTCAAAAATGGGTCGAGTTCGTTCCGTTGAAAGAGCATATCACAGGCGTTGATTTGGTCAAATCATGCGGCACCCAAACATCAATCATTTTTTGGTATCCGACTTCTGCAGATGGTTTAAAATTGTTTGGTGACTAATTCCCATCTTACGAGATGCCACAGGCCGGTCTAACTCGATAATTTCCATGATTCGATCGGTATTCGTACTCACAGGTCTTCCGCCGGCTGGCATATCCATGGTGTCATTTTCACCGGCTCTGAATCGTCGAAATCATTCCTCCGCGGTTCGAAGTGATAGAGTACAATCCCCTAAAATATCATTAATCTCACGGAACGTTTTTCTAGCGGATTTGTCTTTAACGAAGAAAAACTTTAAATAGCGCGAATTTCGGCGTTAATGAACTGTATGTTTATACGTCTATAACTGTTGAACGCATTATCCAAACTAATCATACAGAGCGTCGTTTTGTAGGTTATGTCCAGACATTGAAAATGATGCACAGATACGAGCTCTGTAGCGCTTTGCACAAAGCCGGATAATTCAAAAGACAAAACGGCGGAAAGGAGGTATAACCTTATGTTTTCATTTGCAATTGTGTGTATCTCTCAAAAGTTCGCCATAGAAAATGTAAACCGATTCGGGAGCTAGCTGCCGCTGATGTTTACGACATAACCCATTCTGCTACACTGCTTAGCATTTTCTTTATATCCAAAATTGTGAACGGCTATGTTAGACATCATTTTTAAAATCAAATAACTAAATGGATGACAGACTGAGAAGGAACGGAGACATCATTTAATTTTTTAAGAGATTTGAGTGAAGAAGATAGTGTGGTGCAATAAAGTTTTAACATACACATTAAAGTTGAATAAGAACCAATTTGTGTTAAATAGAGTCTTTACTAGTTTACTTTCAAGTTTATAATTTATTTTGATTACTTGTTATAATCAGGACAAATTTAGGGAAAGCGCCAATCTTTTGTGAAGAATGCCATTTAAATTGACTCAGAAAACTTTGTTATTTCGTTTACAAAGCGAAACTGTTACTTTACTTGGGTTATTGTTCACTTAATTTTAGACTCAGGCAACTATGAGCTAAGGCTGCGCTTAGGAAATCGTGCCACTAAACTGGCATCTAGGTTTGATAGTAATCACTTGTGCTGTGAGTCAGAAACTTGAAGAAGGTGAAACCCTAGTTGAATTGTATTGTATTTTATTTCATATTCTCATATTCTCATATTACAAATCTTACAAGTTCATTACAATATAGGGCGAATTCAATCGTGAATAGGATAGTGCCATTAAGTATTAAAACAAAATTATATTAAATGACACATCATTATTTACAAATTCATTATGGGGGTGTTTATATTTTAAGGCAAGAAAAGAAGAAGAAAAAAAAATTAAATAGTAAATGCAAACTTAAAAATAAATAGGAACAAGAACAAAATATCAGTCTTATATCAAGCTACCGGGTCTAAAAGATTTTCTATCTGTACATGATCAAATTGAAATAGCCAGGATTTTATATTTTTCAGAAAGATACTTAGGGATCTCACAGACTTTATGGAGGTAGGAAGTTTGTTGAATAATCTGTATCACAGTATAAAATAGGAATTACGATAACATGTGGTGCGAAATAAAGGAGTATTGACGACATTGCTTAGGTTTAATCTTAGACCATATTTATTTGATATTCTGCTCTGGAGATAACCACATCTCAGAAAAAAGACTTTCAGAACCTTGAATTAATTGTTTAAACAAGGGCATAGAACGGTGTAAGCGGTTTTTGCACATTTTTCTTATTACACGTTTTTGGAGAGTAAGTAATTTTCTAATTTTGTACTGGTAGGCCCCACCCCAACAGCGGATTCCATACTGCAATTTCGATTGAAAAATCCAGTAATAGATCATTTTTAAGATATGCTTCGAGCACTTGGTTTTTAAATAGTAAAAGATACGTAGGGTTGATTGAAAATATTTTTCAGTGTATTTATATGTTTTGCCCAGTTCATATTATTATTTAGAATGACGCCAAGATACTTAAATTGTTCAACAACTTCAATTTTGAAGCAATCGCCCGCACAGGACATACTTTCATTGAATATACTACCGTGCAGGCATTGACAAGCCATATTCATTGTTCTGAATCTTGAACAATTGTTTAAGTGAAAGAATATGTCAACATCCGGTGATAATCTTTCTGAACAGCTAGGAAACATTAATTTTGTTTTATGGCTAACTTGCATCCTATGCTTAGTGAACCTTTTACGTAAAGCATATGATTAATTTCAAAAATAAAATATAAAGGACTATTGGATGCATACGCAAATGCAGTGAATTTGTCGATGGTTTTTTGACTTAAAATAGAATTCAGTTCAACACAAGTTGTTGCTGAAATCTCACGCGATAATTCTTCCGCTTATCTTGTAACTATATGAAGTAAACCACCGGTTCCTCTGAAAGTCACAAAGACCATTTTTAACTCAAATGTCACTTTTGATAAAAAAGTAAAATCCCCCTTAAAAGTTTGAACGCTTATCGCTTAAGACAAAGACTGAAAATCTGTCTAAACTTTCACATACTGGGAAGAAGATTACTCTCACTTAAACATTTCCATTTTGAATTTGGCAAACTTCTGACAGGGACAGACACAATGCGCCTGAAGGCAAAAACTCGCCTTCGAGCAAACTTTTCCAGACTGAGGGTAATGTTCACAGAAATTGCTGATTAAAAGACAAAGGACTGCCTCCCCATTCGAAGGGAATCGATTAAAAGCTATTTGTCTTGTTATTTGAGCAGAATAAAGTTTTCCTGTTAAGAGCCTGGCCATCAGCTCAAACGATAAACGAGTACTCGAACCGAGGTTCACTCCATACACGGTGAAGTTTTCAAATAAAAATCTGCTCCTGTTCATAAAGTACCAGATGCCAACAAGAGCAAAGCCACAGAAATGTTCTTTAATGCACTGACGTCCTCATAAATCGTTCGTATCCCTCTCCTCCACCTGCGGAAGCTCACTTGGCCAGCAAACGTGCTTCGAAAAGAATTAAATTCTTACCCACAGCCGTACTCAACAGAAATTCAAATAAACTCATGAAATACGCACACTGACCAGTTTTATGAAGAACGCATTCGGTACATTCATTCCATTCGCCTTTCATCGTGACGCAGTCCGGGGTAAGCGTGCATTCAATCACCGCACTCAATGGAGAATAAATTAAAAAAGTTCTTTCAAGAGATTAATGACATCACTGGCGCATTCATTCGATTTCGGCACGCGTATAACTCACTGACACGTCAAATAAATTGTAATTCCCGAAATCAATTTCCTCCTCAGACAACCAAGGGGCGGGAGAGGGAGAGACAATTTCCGTCCCTCCCTACAGAGCATACATTTATTCCACGCTATCTGCGATACATCCTGTTGATATCTCATTCGCAGCGCAATCCTTGCATGATAACTGACAATTATAATCGCACCATCCGCGTTTGCCGGCGGGTGGCTGAAACACAATAGCAGCAAGAAGGACGCAGGATATCCCCCCCAAACGAACAGTTGTACACAGAACAAACTCGCGAATTGTTTCCTCGCAAAAAGAACTTAAATTGCTTTCGTGAAAGACTTCGTTCAGCCCAGTCCACACCCCCAATCACCAACTTCGAAGAGAAGCGAACAGCGACAAAGGGAAAAGAATTAACTTTCAAGAATTGCTATCCCGTGCGAGAAAGTATTCGGATCTCGCCTTGGTCGCACCGTCTTGGGGTGACAGGCTTTCCTCTGCCGCTTCCCCACAGCCAGCGTTTTCGCTCATGGGGCTGCGATTATGCCGAGCGATGAAAATTATCATCAACACAGGTCACAAAGTCCCAAAGTTAGGCCCACCCTGAACGGAGTTAATTCCTTTTCATTTAACTTTTAACTTATTCCCACAGTTGGATTTAATTTGAACCGATAAATTTTTTTTTTTTACTTTGTTTCTCACACGACTGAGCCTCCGCCTTGGGTGGCGCATTTCGGCTGGAGGTCGTCGCTGCTGTATGGTTTTAATTGAATTGTGAGTACATGTGGAACTTTTGACATGAGCCAAATCCTTTTATTTTGAGGCATAATCTACGGATGAGGAATGGGTGGCGTGGCATTAGAGTACACATTTGCGTTTTCTACGAAAGAGCGTGGGAACTGCGGAGAATTCAATTTAATTTGCGTCTCAGTGGAATGGGACAAACATTCGAAATTTGATTTAATGAAGTGTCTCGGGGATGCTGGTGCAGATGTGAAAAGACGAGATCCCAAGGAGCCTGGGGATTAATTTACAAAGTACATCTTCGGCCTTGGGAGTGCACTCAGTCGAAATTCGCACTGATGGTGAATACAATGTAATTAGAAGTCGACGTGGGAGGGGGCTCAGAGGGAAATCCAAGACGTTCATTCTTGTCTGCTTGGCGTTGGCTTGAAAAATGCGAGATGTCATGATGCACGGGGTTATTAAATTACGACTGTACTTCATGTGTGCTGTGTTTTCATCTGGAGGTGATTTTAATGCGGAGGTCCTTTCAACGTGTTGATGTGCAATGCGTGAGTGGGTATTATATTTCCTAAAGTTGTGACTCCTGTTCATTGTGAATTTAAATAAACGTCTTAATGAAAATGATGATTACAAGGATGTGCTTTGGTTGGGTTGTATTTCCTTTCGCGAGATTGTCACAAAACTTTCACAAGAGAGAGCTGGTATCCCAGCTTGGAAAAAAGAGGTAAGCTAGGAGAAAAGTGTGATTTTAGATGATTTTAAAAATCAATGATGAGGAAGACATCATTGCCAGATAGAATATATTCCTGGAGGTGGAAACTTGTTGACTTTTCTAAAAGAATGTTTTTAATTTATTTCAAAATGTTTTTCGCTTGTAACTTGACCCCTTCAGACCAATCTTGCTTTAAATTTGAAATCCTTGTAAAGACATGGACCTTTGGGGGAAATAAATTGACACATTTTTGGGTTTCTAGAAGATGAAAGATGCCCAACGGATAAAGGTCATCCATTCTGCTATGGCCACAGTTTGCGAATGTGGATTGAAGATTTCGTAAAAGACTAATCTTTCGACAAGAATCACCAAACGTCTCAAAAATAAGTGAGACTTGTGAAACAGACACTAGCGAGTTTCTCTATGGAGACCATCTTCCGGATTACTTTTAAATGGATTCGGTTGGTTCGGTATATGAAAACTAGGTCTAAGGAAATCGATGCAATGTTACACTCAGACGCAACAGTTTTGAAACATTTTGAGATTAACAGAAACAAACGGTTGCATTTTCAGATCCACTTACATTATTCTCATTTCTTACTCTTGGCTTTTATTTTCGTTTAAATGAAGAAAAACTTTACGTCTTTGCGATTTGTTCCGCAGTGTTGCCTCATTTGGAAAGTCTTAATTTTGTGAGCAGTGTTAGAGTTTAAAAAGTTTTAACAATTATAAGCATGTTATAAGAATATAGCAAAGAATGCAACTCCACACAGAACCGGGAAAATTTAGGTTCTAGGTTAACAATGAACTAAACTCGTCAGCACAGTACTCTTCGAATGTGCCCGTGTGTACAAACATTTAGTGTTATCTTTTGGTGTTTCCGAGGAAACCACAAGCGCCTAGGCTTACAGCTCCCACCGCATTAGCGCCACACAGCGGCCATCTGATCCGATCAAAGAGGGTCATTAACAGCGACGCTAGGCCGAAGCACGCTTGAGTGACAAGTGATGGTGAAGTGTATGCCAGTGAAGTCTTCTGCAATCTTTCCTATTTAGAGATATAAAAAAGGCCGAGGATTTCTTGCTGAAGTTAAGGAGCACGCAGCTGGTTATCCTGCATCCTCGGGAGTCAATTCATTTCTAGTTGTGCTGCCGGCAGACCCAACCGCCGACGGAAGCCCTAATCAAGGACCTAGCCAGTCCTTCGGTGGCTTCGGACTCTGTGTATGCTTCTTCTCATCCTTGCCCAGCAAGTTCATCGGCAAGAGCATCACCCATGATCCCGTTATTTCCTGGGACCCAGGGAAGTGTTGGCGAAATTCGTCTGCCGACAAAATTTATATAAGACTTGCATTCGTGAACTAAGTGTATAGAGAGTTGAGTAAGGCCCTAAGCATAGCTTGTCTGCCAATTAAGACGCAGACACTTCGTCCCTTCCACCTATTCTTCACAACGTAGTTCGTGGCCTTTACGATTGTCTAAAAGACTGAGTCGAAATAAAATGATATGAAGTTTAATGTTATTGTTTCCTACGAAGGCTCCCCTCCATTCAATCCATCGTCTTGAAGCCGTCCGTGAAAGTTCGAAAGAACGGTCTTTGGTTCGGTGCGCATGACCATCAAAGCTTCACTGCGAATTGAGCCAAAGAGCGTTCTTTGTGCGTCCCATGATGTGGATGTCAAGGCGAGGGAAATTAAGCAGTGCATCAAAAGTAGAGTCGGGCGTGCTATGGAAAGCCCCTGTGCAGCTGTTCTTTGAAACTAGGTGAGAACGGCAGTCGTGGATTTGCCCGAAGGCATGTTCCACCAAACGCCTGATGCATACGAAAGGAGTAGTCTCATATTATTTTTGTCGTATAGGCCCATACAGATTTGTTGATGATAGTCCCCAGATGGGGCGGAATTTCGCTGCTCATTCACTTTACATGAACTAGCTATAGATGTGTTGAACTAAGTTCTGTAGGACTGTCTTCTACATCGTCGCAAATAGCAGCAAATGCCACACGCAGATCTGCAAAAATTACCAAGTTCCTCTTCATCCATTTTCATTACAATTCATTAGTCGACGCCATAAAGAAGGCCAAGGATTATTGAAATAACAAATAGGTTACGCTGATGTTTAAAGGAAGGGCTCTATTGCCCTATCTCCTCTTGATTTCAGACGAAGAGTGCTTGGATAGAGCAATCCTTTGCTTGGGCTCATTAGTGGTTTTGCTTTTCCTGTTTATTTAGGAGCCGGACTAGAAGTCTTTTACTACTCCAACATGTCTGTTCTCCATTATGACGCTTTCCCCTAGACGTCCATGATGTGCGACCTTACGTGATGACGATATTTTGTTCATCCATGTAGACTCAAGCTCATACAATTAACTATCTTCCATTTTATTCGATTTTTCGGAAGTGGGCAAACCCCCAATTCATTAAGATTAGTTTACGTTCAAACGGACTTATGATCTAAACTTAACCTATGTATTGTACATATCTAGGTCTTAAGCTGACTGGGGAAGGAGGGTTATGGTATGAGGAAAAGGGTGCGAAGTCCTGACTTTGATTTACAGAAATCAATAGATGCCAAATCAGAGATTGGTTCCTTGTTGCTGATAAAAGCTCGATCCGGAGAAAGGGAATAGGGCAAAGCCAGTGATGTTTAGTGCTCGATCAGATTGATTGTGAGAGAACAAGGCTGTCAGCTGTACACAATCAATTCTGATGAAAAAAGTAGTAAAAACAATATTACAAAGTTTGGCGAACAGAGAAGAGGCGAAAAGCAGTCGAGCGGTCGAGGAAACGGAAAGGCGTTGTGGCAGGAATGGACTCCGAAAGTTTTATCGAAATGTTAAATAGCTATCCTTTGGATACAAAATTCGGACCGAAGCCTGCCGGGATCAAAATGGACAACTCGTAGTAGAGTCGCGATGATGGCCCAAAATCCGCTGTTGGGCAGAATGTTGTACACACTTTGTACGATGATAGACAAGAATTGCATCTCCCCGACTTAGATGAGGTGAAGAAAGCAATATTGAAGCTGAAGTCGGACAAACCTGCTGGAGCGGACGGACTGCACGCGGATCTATTTAAAGCAACTGGAGATGAACTGGTTGGGCGAATGCACCAGCTCATCTATAAGATATGGTCGGAGGAAAGCATGCCCGATGAGTGGAATCTCAGCGTCGTTTGCCCGGTCCACAAGAAACGATACCCCCTTGATTGTGCCAATTATCGAGGGATCAGCCTCCTCAACATTGTCTAAAATATCCTCTCTGCCGTATTGTGTGAGAGCCTGATACCGTTTGTCCACAACCTGGTAGGTCCCTAAAAGAGTGGTTTTAGTTCAGGAAAGTTCACGATAAACCAGATCTTTACTTTATGGCAGATCCTGGAAAAGACAAAAGAAGTTCAAACCGACACTCACCACCCATTCGCGAGCTATATAGTGCCATGTCATCAGGGCGTATGTTAAGCATATAATTAACACATACGCCCTGATGCACGCGTCCGTATAGTTATACGGAAATAGTTAAGATGACTTATAGTAGTTAAGTACAGTTAAGTTTATGGTTTATAATTGTATATAGACGTAAGTTTTAGTTTAAATACATTTTTAGGTATAGCTAGGATAAATAGTTGAATAAGTTAGGTTAAGAATAAAAATAAATATATCGAAATCCAAGTTTTTCAATTTTCTTGGAGAAAGTCAATAGTTGTATATATTTAGGTTTAAGTACTTTTTTTTTAAATAATACAGGAAGCCGAAAGGCAAAAACAAAAATCCTAGATTAGCTTAGAGTACTCATGAAGAATCAGTAAGTAAGAATTACGGTCAGTAGATTAATTTGGTAGACTAGTTTTTAGTGGTTTGATCTTGCATGTAAGAAACTGAATTAAAATAAATAAAAATGCACTATAAAAAAAAAATATAGTGCCATGTCTCGCTGGGGAACTCTCGCTGCTCCGTCAAGATCGGTAACGAACTCACCGAGACCTTCAATGTCAAAAAAGGTGAAGCGTAAGCGGCTGAAATAGGTCTGGTGGTAAATGAAGGAAAACTAAGTACATGCTGTCATCAAGGAAGGACACACAACATCGACGTTTCGGACAGAGCGTCACACTAACGCAGCAGAAACTTCAAGGTAGTCAAGGACTTCGTCTACCTCAGGTCCGCGGTAAATAGGGACAACAACATCAGTACAAAAATCTAACGCAGAATCACTCTTGCAAATCACTGTTTCTTTGGGCTCAAGAGGCAATTTAGTAATAAAGCCCTCTCTCGACGGAACAAGCTCGCTTTATATAACAGCTTGATCATCGCAGTCCTATTTTCTGGCTCGGAACCGAAAGTGGATTGGGAAGCCCTTAGTCTTTGCGAAAAAAAATTTTGCGTGCGATTATTGATCCTGTTTGCATTGATGGCATCTGGAGGAGACGATTTAAGTCTTTGATTATGATCCATTGGGACAACGCAACAGAGGACGGCATAGAACAAGGTGGCGTACACGAATGGAGAAGGACCTCAACTTTAAGTTGAGACATCTGGCGAAATATCGTGCTGGCTGGAGAGGTATGTAGGTTCAGGACCAAGTCCACTCTGGACAGTAGCGTCAGTCCATATGTGTAGGAATACATACATGTACCTTTAAGTACATTCAATGTCCTTTAGTTTCATACGTACCACGATAAACCCTAATGGACGTCTTCCAGTTTATTAGTATTGTACTTTAATGTTAAGTGTGTATGTTCAATAATAAGAGTCATTTAAATAGAATATAATCTACCCTGCATAAATTTGGGAAGAAATCTTAAACGAGACAATGGCTTTCATTATGTTGTTGCACGCTTTACTGTCAAAGTTACTCCTTCAATTTGCTCCCACGGCCATCAACACAAGAAGCTCCTTCCCCCTTTTCTTTCACCACAAGAAAGTGCTTCCTTGTCTATCGTCCAATGTAGAAAACTTCTCAACAAATACTTATAATATGATGAGACATCATTTTGACTGCACTTGCAAAAGTTGCGCAGAAAAACCACGCCTGTCAGCACCCTCCAAAGAAACAATGGGAAACTTTCATCCCACATTCCGGTTTCATTGGCAAACTGAATTAATTAATTTCCTCCACTACAATAGTAATTAAGGCCTGAATAACTTTGAGTGACAGAAAAATATAGAAATAATTTCAAATTATCACTCTCATCCCAAAGAGCAAGTGCTCATCTCCTCATAGGGTGTGAGAGGAGAGTCAATTCAATTTAAAGTGAATAGCTGATGAGGTTATTATATTGACAACCATCGCCAGCAGCACATGCCAACCCAAAATATAAAAGCAACAAACAAACATGGGAAATACAAAATCCATTTGACGGCACAACAAGGATACAACACCATCAATTTATCAATTTTTTCTTTATTTTTTTGTTACTTTTCAAGCATTTGTCAGACTCTAAGGCAACTCAGGCGAGTATCCCTGATGACAGATCAGCCGCACTCTGGTTGAAAGTGTGTAAGTGATGTGTTTTCCGTGGCTTCATGTGTGGGCGGAGTGGGCTGAAGGATTTCTTGATTTTTAAAGGATCATCTGGTCGAGCTTTTCAATTGTTCACTTCTGTTGACAGACATTATGTGTTTTCTTTTGTTATTCCGCCGGGTCTGTGCGCCGGCGAAAATTTGTTGCGTTGAAGGACAAAATGTGTTGGTGTTTGAACAGGCCGCAGTTTGTTGTCATCTTGTCAAAAGTGTTATCCATGAGTGGGGGTGGAAGGACTTTGAAGTGGCAAATTGTTTTCGTTCACAAGTGATACGCAGAAAACTTGAACCCATTGGCGGACCTAGGGACGGGATGTGGAGTAGGTTTGTTGGTTAACCACTTCAAAATGAAACGGTAATCGGTATTAAATGTAAGGCGATTCAATTTGTGGTCATATCTATAATCGTCTTCAGAAAAACCGTTTTGGTCTGGTTGTCATGGGTACTTGTGATGCCAATATTACGTTAAATCTTATCCCTCGTTATGAAATATCATGATACTCAGACAAATTTTTATTGCTGAACAATGTAATTTAAGCGGTCTACTTCACATAATAATGACACTTTGAACAGTAGAGCAGCAAAATAGAGAGAAAGACTGACGCAAACAAATTCACGAGGTAAAAGAATAATGGAACGTCGCTAGAAGCGGTAAGAGTTGTTTTTCTCATACAAAGCGGCGAAAGTGATTTATTCTGGGATTGAAATGAAGTAGTAGTATCTTATTAGGGAAACGGAACGCATAACACGAGCAGATCGTGAGGAATTTAGGCCTTGGGTCTCTTATGAACTGCATGCATGTATGAAAACATTAATCCATCGCACGAATTATATTTTGTTGTCTTTTCAGGTATTACTTTAATGTTTTCCTTAGCTTCAAAAGCACAAATTTCTTAACAATAATAATTATAATTGAATGGCGATATAGTACATAGGGGGACCAGGGCCTAGCTTACTCATCAAATACTCGTGTTGTGCGCGCTACTGTTCTCTTACGAGTAGAAGAGACCTACAGTTTGTTGCCGACTCCGAACGACGAAGTTTGAGAAGCAGAGACAGTTAGTAGTCTTTCAGTGTTGTCAGCAGCTCGAAAGAGGTAGTGACGTGAAAAATTCGAGGTGTTCGTGAAAAGTTCGAGGTACTATGCCAAGGCGGCCACAACAAAGAACCTAGTGATGACTAAATTCATATTGGGCGTCCCTGTTTCAAAGTGATTCATACTGCATTTAATAAACAGCTATCCGGAGGATAAAAGGATCGGACCGAAGTCTGTCGGGATCAAAATGGACAACTTGTGGTAGAGTCGCAGTCTGTGCTGAGAATCTGGAAGGATCATTTCTGTAGGCTCCTTAACGGAGATGACGGCCCAAAATCCGCTGTTAGGCAGAATGTTCTACTCAATTTTGATGATGATAGACAAGAATTCCATCTCCCCGACTTAGACGAGGTGAAGAAAGCAATATTGAAGCTGAAGTCGGGCAAACCTGCTGCAGCGGACGGACTGCGGGCAGATCTATTTAAAGCAACTGGAGATAAACTAGTTGGCCGCATGCACCAATTCATCTGTAGGATATGTTCAGAGAAAAGCATCCTCGACGAGTGAAATCTCAGAATCGTTTCTCCGGTCCACAAGAAAGGATACCCCTTTGATTGCTCCAATTATCGAGGGATCAGCCTCCTCAACATCGTTTAAAAGATCCTCTCTGCCGTATTGTGTGAGCATCTGACACCGTTTGGCCACAGCCTTATAGGTCTCTTAAAGTGTAGTTTTTGACCAGGGAAGTTCACAATAGACGCGGTCTTCACTTTACGGCAGATCCTGGAAAAGACCCAAGAAGTGCAAATTGACAATCACCACATTTTCGTCGATTTTAAGCCGGCATATACCAGTGCTCATATCAATCGACTCATTAACTACCAACTAACCACGGGGTGTTGTGTCACTTAGTGCAGCATCTCCGATGTTATTTTGAAACTTGGAAACTCTCCAGTCAGATGTCAAAAAAAAAACATCAGACAGAATTTCTGAAGGTGCTTCTGTTGAGATGTGTTGCAACGAATTGTGAATGTGTGACATAAACAATCATGCACACCCAAAAACTATATTTGCGACACATGTGTTGCTCACAAATTTTGTTGTTTCATGCATCCTTCGTTGATTGCTATGTACAATGATGTAAACAATCCACACAACTTCAAAAATTAGAGGGACATATCATCATCTCTCTTCTTTCCACATTTCAATATACTATGTTATATTTGAAGGAATTTGGATTGTGTACATCCTACAAATGCTTCTGGAACTCTTAGTGCATAGTTCCGTGGACATTTATTCAAAGTGAGTAGAAACGGAACTACTGTGAGCGTCAAAAGTGAGTAAACAATATTGGGTCAAAACAACAACAAAGCTCAAATTCCATTGATATACAAAAACAGCTTTATTCAATGTGATCAATTATTCAAAACATTTTATTAAGTGATGAAAGCAAATTCGAAATTTTTAAGAGCCATATGAATAAAAAAATTTGGAGAGCACAAAATGATGAATTCACTGAAAAAAATATTCAGTGATGGTGCGGGAAAAAAAAAAACATTTCTCTGTATGTGGTGTTCACGTTATCGATAGTCTAATGTTCCAAGTTTTTGCAATATGTCCCAGCAATAAAATGATTGTTCTAATTACTATTTTTTTTATTGTTTCTTATTGTCCTAAATATTACATTTGAATTTTTAAAGATGAAATAAACCTTCTCAACGAAAACGACAGAAAACAAATTCTCACACACATCTACAAACGTAAAAACCCATAGCGCTTATGTATGTCCCTACTTTTCAAGGTCATGAAAAAGCTGATAAATCGTCAGCTTATGAAATATCCTTAAACCGGAAGCTTCTTGATGACCGGTAATACGGCTGCGGTAGCAACGGGTCCAATGGTGACTTGATGACATATCTCGCCGAAAAATTTAACCAATCTTTGCACAATGTAGGAGAAAGCAAGATTGTTGCACTTGATATTTCAAAAGCATGTGACAGAGTCTGGCATCAGGCTCTCTTGTAGAAAAAGTGTGCTTTTGGCGTCGATTGATCTCTTCTTCAATTTATTCGACATTACCATTCGAACCGTTCAATACAAATTGTATTGTGTTTAAATCTGATGTTCACCATATTGAGGCTGGTGTTCGCCAGGGCTCCGGTTTGTTTCCGAAACTCTTTTTCGTTTTTGTCACTTCTTCTCCATTCGTTCCTCTTTTATATTCGTACCTCGGCTTTCGTTTCTCCTCTTCGGCCATGGTCTTGGAACGGCAGCGTATGTTAAGCTCATTAAATTCCGATCTTAACAGCATAATTGATTGAGGTTAAAAGAATAGAGTGGAATTTAATGCTTAAAAAACTCAGTCCTATTTACTGTCACACAAGATATCTCAAAATTACCAACCATTATCTATGAATAGCTCTTGCGTTGTTGAAACCAAGCGACTTTCCATTCTCGATATGTGTATTAACTCAACACTAAGTTGGAACAATCACATATTCGAGATCGCCAAAAATGCAGCGAAATGTCTAGGTTTCTTAAAGCGATGGGAGATTCCACCCCTTTGGACCTGGCAACAATATATAAGTCGTACATCCGCCCAACTCTTAAGAATAACGCTGATATATGGTCTGGGGCTCCTAAGACCTCTCTGCGCCTACTAGATAAAATCCAACAGCGAGCAATAAAACTTATTGTTGATAATAATGCTGCGAAATCATTCGACTCGCTAGAACGTCGACAAAAATTTGCGTCCTTATCACTATTTAATCGCTATTTTAACAAAAAATACTCTAATGTGTTGGCCAGCTGCATTCCTCCTTTTCAAGCAATTACTCGCAATACCCGTCTCACAAGGAATACTCACCCGTACACCCTTAAGCCCACCTACGGGCGTACAAATAAGTTTCGATACTTGTTCTTCAGCCGCACCACACGAATATGAAATGCACTTTTCCGCCCAAATTCCCCCCCAATTTCAATTCACAGGTATTTAACACCAATGTGCATCAGTACCTCCTTTCCCTCTGTTCCTCTATTCATTCGGCCCGTGCTGTGACTTGATTCGGGTCCGGGTTAGGGGTAAAAACAATCCCTTTAGTGCGCCCCAGTTATAAAAAAGAACTTCAGCAAATGTTGTCACTGAAGACGCAGCCTATTAGTCTACCACCCAAAGGCAACCGCTCCTCCCAGTCCTAATACTTCACCAACGATAAACTACGATTCCGGTGATTGTCCTTATTGGGTGTTTATCAAATTCGGATCATGCACGTCTCACCAGAAAAGATTAGGCCCACCACATGCCAGCATGTGGATTGCAACAGACGACAGATTTTGAGGTAAGTTATTGTTTATATCTTTCACCAGCAGAATGTAGTTCATCAATGTCACACCGAATGGGCGCCAGCGCCCATCAGTGACAAACAAGGAATCGAACTACATTGTCAAGGATAAATCATCCACGACTCTCTAAACCTGAAAAGGAAAAACAGCTTTAAAGCCAGCCAATAAATGAAAATTGTCACCCCACTGACTTCTCGAACACAAGTTGTTGTTGTGCTGCTGTCCCACAACACAAAACTGTAATTAATTCAAAACCTCCGCCAGCAGGATTTTGGACAACTTCCAGCGGTGCACGTGGGTGCGTGATGTCAATGGCATCGCACCGACCAGCGGTACGTTATGAAAAATTCATTTTCCGTGACACTTCACAATGACTGCGTCCAGCGCAATCCCACCCCGCACACGCACTGCGTGTCATCTGTAATTGGCGTTCAGCTGTGTCGAGAACGGTTCACCGACACCCACCTCATTCGGCTCCTCGGGAGCACGCAGGACAACAGAGCCTGGACAGTCGGACTGATTTATGAAACTCATAAAAAGCCGAATGGCCAACACAATTGGACTTCAGTTAATTAACGAAAAAGAATTGCCTTCGATATGATTAGCATAAACGCAAGGACCTGCCTTGCGCCCGATGTCGGTAGTCAAATGCGATAAATACTAGCACTCGACAAATGTCTGGAGCACCGAACTGACGAAGTTCTTCCATCGAGACATATAAAAGCCACGCAGAAGCGCGACACATCGCCGGCGTCAGAGTGTCATCAGGAGGCACCAGATTGATCTTACGAGCGATTTTATTACGTCCGGAGATGGAAACATTTCCGAATAATTTACGACAAAAGGGTGGAATAGCGGGCTGGGGTTAAGCAAGCACACTCGAATCGATAGCAAGTACAAGTTGTAGGTCGTGGTGGCAAGGGGTGCGGGATGTGGCTGTTTCAAGGGGAAGGTTAGGAAGTTATTTGATTAGCCCCAGACGCTGGAGATTGAAGCGGTAGGTGTTAACAATGTTTGACGTTCACTCTTTCGGCGTCTCCTTCAATGTTTATCCAGGCAAGATGCCGATATGAGTTTTACAAAACACACTGCAACCCTGAGGCGAAGAGAAACGTAAAAAAAAAACACTTTCTCTGGTTCAAGGGATGCCGGGTACTACCTGACTGATGTGGAATGATGATGCTCGTAGGGAAAGTTTTCAGGCCATAAAACGCCCGAATGGGGCAAGAGCAGAAGTTGTTTGTCTATGTCGAGATGGATGCAGCCTCCCCTCCAAAAGTTCACAGCGAAGTGGTGTAATTGACGTGGAGATGGTGGCGTGTGGGATGGTGGAGGTGAATTGAATTTAAAATTTAATGAAATAAATTCTTAAGGAGTGTTGGAAGCATGCACGAAATTTCATCGCTGGATTCGATGGGAATTCTTCGGATACTTCCTTCTGTAGAATGTGGGAAGAAAAAATGTGCTCCACATCGTTGGGAAGCATGTGATTAGAGGGTAGAGGATGACTGGAGGTTTTTTTGTTAGCTTGTGGCATTTTACCAAAGACCAGCTTTGGTCCACATTCCACAAAAGCTGTTCACATGGAAATAATAGAAAAGATGTCTGTTCAATCAAAGCCGGAATTACTTGCGGTGCTATCAGTTCTATTGTTATTTGGGTTTGTTACGATTTCGGGAACAGTCTGAAAGAAATTTGAGGAGTAGAAAGAAATTCTCAACCCGTATTAGATTCGGTTGACGTCGAGTTGGTTTTCCAAATGGAAACTTTTGCGATCTTAATGGCCACAAGCCATATTATTGAGAACAGGTGAAAGGGACGAATTATCTATAATGCCACGAAAGCTGTGCTTTCTTATTCCAAAGCAGTACAGGAATTCAAGTTTTCCCTTAGTTTGGTCAGCAGGTTTAATTCGTAAAGGCATGTCCTGGGATAAAATGGAATAATGGAAAAGGACTGAATTTACAAGGCAATGCTCAAACGAGGCAATCATAAAGTCCGAGTTCCGTGTTTTTGGATAGGGTTTACATCGACAGTTGAATCTCTCGACAGCACAGAAATGTCATGACTCTCCAGAATGCATGCTGACCAAGTGAAAAGTGGAGGCATTATCTCTAGACAGAACAGACTGGGGACAAGTTGTTGGTGTACTTACGAGACACTTCAGATTCGGCGAGCACTTAAATGTGCTTTTGTTTAGAGATGAAGCACTTTGAGCAAAAGTGAAGCTATAACAGAGCGCTTCCGATGTAGTTGGAACCAACAACTTAGACACGAAAGTGTTTCCTGGTATTTCTCTGGAAAGCACAGAAAATACATTAAATGTATATTACAGCCTGGTAATACAATGGATCCGTCTTTGAATATAAGTGCTTCAGTGTAGTGTATTCAATCCTCAAACAACAACAAAGAAAATATCAGGCAGGTTGAAGGTTGAAATGGAAATTTACTCCCACGTCGCTGAAAGACTTGATGTATATTTGACTGGATGGGTAATAGACATATGATGGGGCAGAGATGGGCACGAATATCAGAGGCACAAACCTTCGATTTTCTCTTTGCATTTCCTCGACCTGCATCGTTTTCCAGGCCATGATTATGATAAACAATGAATTGCGCTGTGGCTGAAAAGCAATATCGAAGAGGAACAAACTGATCTGTTCTGACAAACAACCAAATCCCTTTACGGTTAAATCTTTCAATCGAACATCCCTTTCAAATGCAGCCTACCTCTCATTATAGCTAAGTTCATCAATATCTAAACATTTTGAAATCTTGTGGAATTGCGAAGCTTTTGAACATGCAAAATGTTGTTTCAAATTGTAAACCTACCCGATAGCTATTTACCCTCTGTCCCTTAAAATATTTAATTAAAGAACAAATTTTGATCAGATAGCCCCACTTACCTTACAAAACTGTTAACTATTTGGCCAAAGCCTTGTGAGGATAAACAAACCTGATCTCAAAAACTAATCGCCGGCATAAAAACTTACTGTGCTATTGGGATACACGCCGTCGTACTTGGCAGGAGGTAGATAGAATCCATCCTCTCTGTGACTGTCAAGTTCTTGAAACCATAAGAGGGAAAAGCTGGAGAAATACCTTCAAAACAACTCATTGACTTTAGTGGAGAATGCACCAACAGCTGCATCCTTATCCCACATTGGTTTCAGAAAACTGTCTTCCTGGCGACACAGTAGTTCCGGAAACTGGCCGCTTTAAACAAACTGAATCCACTTAGGAATTTGGAAAGAAACAGATAGAATTAAAACAGTTGAAGTTCGAAAGCGAAGGAGAACTAAGCCAGGCGAAAATAAAATATGAAGAGAGATTGTAACAGAGGAATAACAATTCTTCAAAACCTTGGTAAGCTTCAGACGAAAGTAACTTTAAAAAAATAACGGAGCATTTGTGGAACGAATTCACTTCATGGACGACAATGTAAAAATACTGCAAAGAAAGTTAATTTCCACCATACTTCTGTTTTTTGGTGAACTGTGAAGAATGATTAAAATAACCAAGAGCAAATTGATACAGAGGGTAATGCCGTAGCTCCAGACCAAAACCCGAGCCTCGCAACAGAATGTGCCCACTTAAAAGTTGTCACAAGCAAATAGGACAGCATCGCAATCCACGCAGCGTGCGGAAATGGTAACAGTAAAAGAGAGAGAGGGATGGGCCTGTCCCCGCGAAGTAACGTTGTTGATTGCGCTCAACAAGACGAGTTGCCAACACTATCCTCTATAGTGCATAAGTTAAGTTGATATACAGCCTCCACAAGGCCTCTAAAGGCCTGTGTGTTGCGAGTGAGGGTAACTTCCTCACCACGTAAAAAATAATTAGTTTCGACACGCCTCTGATAAGGACGGATTAACTATTAACGACCCCACCAAACGTTTTAAGGATAACGATTTTCAGTTTTGCACGTGGAATGTGAGGTCCCTTAACAGGCCACGTGCAGCCGAAAAAACTGCGGAGAACCATGATTGCTACAAAGCAGACATAACCACCAACCAAGAAGTGCGATGGGATGGGCCCGGCATGAAAACGATGAACAATTGCGCCATCTACTACAGCGATTGTTACATAGAGAGAAGGATACGCTTATTCGGATGCGGATTTGTTGTTCGGGATAGACTTAGGCAAAAGGTTTTGAGCTACCACCCCGTCAGCGAAAGAATTATAACAATCCGCTTCAAGGCTAAATTCGGGCACATCAGCCTAATACGCGCTCACACCCCGACTGAGGAGAAGGATGAGAACACCAAGGATGACTTCCATGATCTCCTAGAAAGAACTGCGATCGACGCAGACACTCCTCCTCTCGTCCGAACCTTCCGATTTGCAAACATCGACTCGTATCATCACATTTTAAGAGTCCCGATATCGAAAGTGTAACGGAGTCGAGACAGGCCAAAGCAGTTTGACGTCGGAAAGCTACAATCGCAACAGGTCGCTGGAAAATTTAGCGACCGAGTCTCCTTGAAACTCATTCAGAATTCGACGCTGCCTGCACTGACCATAGAAGAAGAATGGATACGTTGTTAAGAAGCCATCAAAGAAGCTGCCACTGATGTGCTGGGTTTCACGTCGACACCACAGAAGGAACCCACGGTTTGAAGACGAGTGCAGGCAAGCGCATGCAGCCAAACAAGACATTCAGCAGCATCAAACAACCAGGGCTGTTCAGCGCTCTACGAACAGAGAAGAAGGGAAGAGCACCGGCTTCTTAGAAGGAAAAAGAAGAAGCACGCGAAGTGCGCGGAAAGATGTTATGGCAGGAATGAAGTCCGAAAGTTTTACCGAAAGGTAAAACAACTATACGGAGGATACAAGTTTCGGACCGAAGTCTGTCGGAATCAAAATGGACAACTCGTGGTAAAGTCGCAGTCTGTGCTGAGAATCTGAAAGGATGATTTCTGCATGCTCTTTAACTGCGATGACGGCCCCAATTCCGTCTTTAGGCAGAATGTTCTACTCGATTTTGACAATGATAGACAAGAAATCCGTCCCCCCTATTTAGATGAATTGAAGACAACAGCATCCAAGCTGAAGTCGAATAAAGCTGCTGTAGCAGACTGACTGTCCGCAGATCTATTCAAAGCAGTTGGAGATGAGTTGGTTGGGTGCATACACCTGCTCATCTGTAAGATATGGTCGGAGGAAAGCATGCCCGATTAGTGGCCTTTCAACGTCGGTTCACAAGAAAGGAGACCCCTTTGATTGCGCCAACTACAGAGGGATTAGTCTCCTTGCACACAATATCCTCTCTGCCGTATTGTGTGAGCGTCTGAAACCGTTTGTCCATGACCTGATAATTACCAATCAGTGTGGCTTTAGGCCAAAAATCTCCATGATAGACCAAATCTATACTTTACGGCAGAACCTGGAAAAGACCCAAGACAAATTGACATTAACCACCTATTCGCCGATTTTAAAGCCGCATATGGCAGTGTGCATAGAGACGAGCTATACAGTGCCATGTCCAGTTTTTGCATTTCTACCAAGCTCGTCGGACTATGTAGATGATGGAGAACTCTCGCTGCTCTGTCAAGGTCGATAACGATCTCACCAAGACCTTCAATGTCAAAAAAGGTTTAAGACAAGGCGACGCACTGTCATGTGACTTCTTTAACATCTTCCTCGAGAAGATCGTGCGTAACTTACAAATCAACACCAGAGGCACGATCTTCCAGAAGTCAGTTTAATTGCTAGCTTACGCTGATGACATTGAAGTGATTGGACGAACACAGCGAACCGTTAATGAGGCGTTTTCCGGCATTGAACCCGAAGCGGCTAAAATGGGTCTGGCAGTAAATAAGGGTAAAAGTAAGTACATGCTGTCATCAAGAAAGAGCGCACAACATCAACGTTTCGGACAGAGCGTCACACTAGGCAGCAGAAACTTCGGACATCGTGTACCTCGGCTCCGTAAATAGGGACAACAACATCAGTACTGAAATCGAAACAGGAATCACTCTTGTCAACCGCTGTTTCTTTACGCTCAAGAGGCAATTGAGTAATAAAGCCCTCTCTCGACGGACTAAGCTCGCTTTATATAACAGCTTGATCATCCCAGTCATATTTTATGGCTCGGAGACCTGGACGTTACCAAAGGTGGAGTGGGAGACCCTTAGTCTTTTCGAAAGAGAAATTTTGCGTGCGATTTTTGGCCCTATTTCCGTTTATGGCATCTGGAGGAGAAGATTTAACCACGAACTGCACAGTGACATGCGCCTGGTCAAGCGTCTACGGATGCAACGATATGCAGAACGACATGTAGAGCGTATGGACACCACTGCTCCGGCTCGAAAATCCTTCGAATCAGAGCCATTGGGACAGCCCAACAGAGGACGGGCAAGGTTAAGGTGGCGCACACAAGTGGAGAAAGACCTCAGCCAACTTCGAGTGCGCAACTGGAGGCATCTGGCGAAAGATCGTGCTGGCTGGAGAGGCAATTTGATTGAGACCGACGTCCACCTCGGACTGTAGCGCCACAAGAAAAATAAGAAAAGAGATCGTGCTTACCAAAATTTAGTGTTTGTGTCCATGGCTCAGGGGCACTCCACACTGTAGAAAGGATGCGAAAGCAACAAGAGATTAAACAAAACAGAAACAAAATACACTTAATTTTTGCAATTGATAAATACTTTGAACTTATAAGGTTTTGGAATATTAGACAAGCTGCAAATAAGCAGATGTAAGCCAAGGGAATGAATGTAAATATTGCTTATGTTAATATTAGAACATGACTCTTCAGTTTTACGGAACAGAAGAAAATACACAGGAGCAAACTCAATCGACTTTTAAAACTTCTATAAAATAGTGACTGTAAAATGTGGAATTGGGCTGTACGCATTAATTTAAGAAGGCGAAGGTCAATCCAATATCACATATTAAGCAAATCTTTATTGAATTAAGAAATGCGAGCGCCATAAGTTTTTCTGCTCTCTTTCAGGAAACCTTTCAAATTATGAGGAATTTTTTGACAGCAAAACCTGGTTTTCTCTCAGGTTGTAGCTGATCTTGGAAGTAGCTTTTTACATCACTAAAAAGGTGTGAAGTTATTTGGCAATAATTAGTTTAAGTTCGTTTTAGATTAAAAAACACTTTTTTTTAAATGTTCGGATTGAGTTTCTTTCTAATTTGAAGAAAAGTGCAGCTAAAAAGCGATCAGAATCGAGTGAATGGCATTACATTATGATTTCGAATATGGAAACGCCTGGCCCCACGTGACTGCAGCACTCAAAAAATTACCTGAAAACACAGAAATAGGTGGTCTTACTTCAACCGCCGTATTCTCCAGATCTTTCTTCTTCCGACTAATGACTTTTTCAAAGAGCACCAGATTTTGGTGTCGCTGGATCGGGTCTCTTGATGAAATCGAAGAATGCCTCGATACAGTAAGGACTCATTTTTTAGAGATGGTGATCCAAACTTACTAAAGAGATGGGGAAAAGAAGTCGCTTCCGACGAACAATACTTTGAATAATATAATTTATATGTTTTCTTAAATATTTAACTAACACAAAAATTGGCCGATTTTATGTAGTACTCTCAACATATTCGCATAAAGAATGGTAAAACTTTTATTCGAAGGGAAAGGCATTTGACTCATTTTTTATTTAAAGCAAGTCAAGTGTGTGACATTGTTTGGAAGTTGTTCAAATTTATTTTATTAGGATCACCCTTGGACGCTTTCATTTGCCTACATAACAATCTCAATAAATGCCTGTGACACAAGAAAACTTAGTTACACTAACCCTTCCCTCCAAGATGTCCCAAATGAATCATTTGCACGATATTCTCAACATTTGGGCATCTAATAACTGTCAATGTTATTATCCTTTGTCTGTACAAGATCAAGTTGGCATAAGATCTAAAGATCATTTCAAGTCCGAGTGAATAACAATTTACAAAAGATGTTTAATTGCATCAACAAATCATCTTTAGCGATGGGGAAAATTTCCGTCCGAATGTGTTTGTCAACAATCAAAATATTAATTTATTTGACAGGCAGCAAACCACACGGGCTTTGCAGGTTCACATTACATCCCGAAATAACCCTTTTTTGTTGTGTTTTACTTGACAGAGGTGTCATTTAGACCATTTTGTTAATGATGCTTTTTGCCACGTAACTGTGAACGGAAATCGATATCGCACAGCGATAAGTAATTATTTTTGGCTACAATTGCAAAGCATGAACGTGGGCAATATGTGGTATGAACAGAACGGTGCGCCAAGCCACACAGCATATGGTACAATCGATTTACTGAAGAGTAATTTTGCAGAGTAAAATATATGTATAAATGTTTCAACGCCTTTAAATTGGGGCACCTCATAATTGGGGCTATAGCATGAAATTATTGGTTTCTACTAAAAAAGCAGGCCTAGATGAGCTTGAAGCCATTAAATGTAAAATGGCTGGAATTTTGGACAACTAAGTGGAAAAGTTAATTTCTACAAACGTGAATTTCATGCATAATTGTCTGCAAATTATCTCGAAGACATATTTCATTTGTGTAGTTATCTTAATTAATTCTTTTTTAGTTATCTTAATTAATGAAATAATTAAATAATTTATTTTTTTATTTAAAAATTAATAAAGCTGGCTTTAAAAAAAACTCATACTTAGGTAATTTGATCTGTAATTTGATGATGAATATGGAGAAAACACGGCAGCCTTGGCTGTGGAGAAAATTAAGCAACGATCTGGATTGACTTTTAAGACGTAAGGGTGAAAAACAGGATGTTTTATTTTATGACCTTGTTTCTCGTCTTGCACATAAGTCCTTTTGGAACTTAAGGTTTTAAAGGTTTTCATTGCTGTAGTTGCACTTTTGCAGGTATGTGGGATGTGAAGTCAGATCGACAAGTACAACTCCAAACGGACGAACAATACGTACAAGACAAACACGCGTCGAGACAACCGTTGGATCAGGCCACTCGGCGACAGTTGCTACGTTACTCCACAAAAAACGTAGAAACACACAGATGGCCGAACAGACACAGGTACACGTGAACGCATAAAAGAGGACGAGGCAAAAAGAAAACCGATCATTAACAGCAGAAAGATAGGCAGACACTCGATAGCTAGCCGTCAACAAACGCGGATATATCGGGCACTAGAGATTATTTTGTAAATAAGTAACACTGTATCAAAATTAATAAAGTAATGATGAAGTTTAAATAAAATGAATCCCACATGTACATATGTAATAATAATACTTGTTGGCGCTACAGTCCAAAGGGGGAACAGGGCCTAGCTTGCTCATCAACTACTCGTTTTGTGCGCGCTACTGTTCTCTCAAGTGTAGAAGGGACCTACAGTTTTTTGTCGACTCCGAACGGCGAAATTTGAGAAGCTTTCTTAGACAGTTACATGTACATATGTATGAGTTTATTAATAACAATTGTCTAAACGTTCTAGTTGAATGCGTAAGCTTAGTGTAGTCTTGGATCGACAGATTTAGGCTCAAATCTTATATCTTCATTTGTCCTTTCTCCAGCACCAATTTTCGTGAGTTTTAACACTACGATCTCACAGCAACCTTGGTTGGGCACTAGCGGCATTGCTAGGGAACTGCTCTTGATGCAAGAGCTGGCAGCTTGACAAAATTTTCTTAAGACCGAATTCGTCAGCATGGCGAAATGACCGTTGAAGAAACCTGTGCTTTCGGTTCTTTCACTTATATTTTGCGAGTTGTCTAAAGCTAATTGCTTTACTTTGCTGTTTCAACTTTTCTTTTTAAATTCGTGAGATGAACATGAGTGTTTTAGGGCTTGTCCTTCCTTCTCTTTCGTATTCTGGGGACGAAAAAGAAGCAAGAGACTATGGGGCCGCCGAAGAGTATACGCAACTTAATTGAACTTAACATTCTGTACACTATTAATATTCCTAAGTAAAAAGCAGGGAGAAAGACGTTTGATAACGTGGTAACACTTGTAACAAAGTAAGGTATACGTATTATATATAACAAATTCCAACACCAAGCGAATCACTCTTTACATCAAAATTCGACAGAAGATTTAAATGATTAGTTTTTTTTGTATTGTTATCTTTTCTTAGTTAGTCCTTCTTTATTATTTTTTTAAATAGGTGTTAGATTCAATTTTTTTTTCAATTGTTGGAGGTTGGGATAAACTGCACTGGAGCTCTCAGACTCAAATACTGGTCCATTGTACTACCTGGCAGGCAGTAACGTTCATTTAATGTAATTTTTATGTTTTCCGACGAAGAACCAAGAAGCGCTTATGTGATATAGAACTTAGGTGTTTGGTTCCCACCACATCAGCACCTATTAGTCGCCACCTCATACGAGCAAAGACGGGACACTGACAGAGAAAGTGCTCTGAAGTGTCTTCACCTTCTTCACAGGCGTCGCAGAGTGTGACATCAATAAGCCCAAGCCGACTTAGGTGCATAGCGATGGTAAAGTGTCCCGTTAGTACGCCGGTAAGTCGTCTATGCTCATGTCTGTCTAGAGATATTAGTAAAGACGCTGATTTCTTGCTAACGTTTGTGATCATACTCCTGGTTATACTGCATCCTGGAGAATCACGCCATCTCTGTGCTCTATGGAGGCCCAACCATCGACGGAGGCTCTGACCAAGGATGCAGGTAGTTCCAACCTCGGTTTGGGCCTTACGGATGCCTCTTTCGAACCTCACCCAGCTAGTTCATTGCCAATCTCTTAACTCTAAGCGTATTCAACCTGCCGACCAAATAAAGGGAATACTTGCACTCTTGAACTATCTTGGAAATAGTTAAAGGGTTGAGTAAGGCCTTAAGCATAGCTTGGCTGTCACTGTCACACAGACACAGATATTTCTTCCCTTCCACCTTTTTTTCACAATATAGTTGGTGGCCATTAGGATCGCGAAGGCTTCCGCCTGGAAGACCGACGTGAAGGTGGCGTGAAGTCTAATGTTGTCGTCTTCCACGAAAGCCCCAGCTCCTGAAATCTTCGTCGTCTTGGAAATCCGACTACATTCCTTTCTCGGTTCAGTTTCTCCCCAGAGCCAGTTCAGGACGCGGGGAAAGTCGACTTTGTATAATTGTGGCGACCTCGCATCAGACGGCATGTCCATGAGAGTAGTATCATAGGAGATGCGGTGTGCGAGGTCATCCAAGCTCCAGTGCGAGTGAAATCAAAAACCATTCCTTTTTCATAGAGAGATGGCATTGAGTCTACATGCCCTAATGTGGTGGGTGGGGGTATTAATCAGAGCATCAAGAACAGAGCCAGGCGTGCTGGGAAAGGCCCCTGTGCAGCCTAGACAAACTGTTCTTTGAAGCTTGGTGAAAGCAGCAGTCACGTATTTGTGCGAAAGCTTGTTTCACCAAACGACTGATGCATAAGAGAGAAGTGGTTTTATCATTGCCGTGTAGATCCAAACGGATCTTTTGTGTGATAAAAACTCCCTTGCGTTGCCAGAAGACTTACAGCGATTGTGGTTTTTTTGTTTTGTCTCAGAGAATTTTCCAGAGAAGTTTTCTGTTCAGGGTAATACCTAGATAATTGGCTTCATTGGAAAGTGGGATATTGACGCCTTTAAGTACCAGTTGAGTCAGACCAGTCAGATTCCCCCTTCTCGTAAAGAGAACAACTTCACATTTAAGAGGATTGATTGAAAGCTCATTCCTAGTACACCAGTTACCGATCATGTCAAGAGCCGCCTGCCGACTTGCACTACCGGCCGCAAGGCATGGTCCGCTAAACAGTACGGCTATATCATTTGCATTAGTTTGGGAGTATGTGATGAAATTATTCAAAGCGGAAAGCAAAGAATCGACCAGCATGTACCATAGGAGGGGCGACAGGACGCCGCCTTGACCCGCACCATTACAAACTTATCACACTCCGCCTTCGCGATTATAGTCCTGTTCATCTGCTTTGCAATTATCTACAACACCAATGATTCCTCTACGCTGTGTTCCCTGGCCGCATTACACATGCCATCAAAAGTCGCATTGTTGAAAGCACCCTGTATGTCGATGAAAATGCCCAATGCGTTCTTTCCTGTCAAGTGCACTTTCAATTCTATCGATGAGATTTTTAAGTGCAGTCTCGCACGATTTTCCTCGCTGGTAGGCATGTTGCATCAGAGATAGGGGGCGTGATCACAAAGCGTTCCTGTACAGGTGCAGTTCGACTAGACTCTCCAAGCTTTTTAGCATAAAGGAGGTGAGACTGATAGGCCTGAAATTTTTGGCAACTGTACGCCAGGTGCTTGAATGTACAGTGAATCCATTCCATCCATTTTTGATTTAAACCTTCAGTTGCTAAAATTAAAAATTTACAATAGATGTGTTTCGATTACTGAAACCGTATTAAACTGCAGTTTCATATGTAATTTATTTCGTTTTAATATATTTAAAAAATGGCTGAGAAATTTCAAGCTGAATTTGAAGGAAATAAGTGTCCCAGTTTTTTTTTTGGTTCACTGTATGCCAGCGCAAGGCTGGCAGTGAAGATTCTTTTTAGAGCCGGCAGTATAGGGCCTATGCTCTTTCGCAGCAGTACTTCATATCGGTGCCGGTGATTTGAAACCATCAAAAGACGCAACAGCGTACTTGATGGCTTCATCAATTATCACGAGCGATGAAATATACCAGCCTCTGCGAGTATTATTTGTCTGCTCATCCCCAGTTTCGAAAATCGGCACTGGTTTTGAGCCGACTGTGATCTGGTTCAAAGGGAAGTGAGTGAGCATGAGTAAGAGAGTCTCAGCCTTAGACCGAGTCTAGGTACCGTCTGGTTTTCTTAGTGTATCCAGCCTCACTTCTTTGTCCCTTTGGAGGACTTTCACTAGTCTGCTGGTTTCACTGAGTGCGTCGATTTTTCTACAAGAGTTTTTATAAGATGAACTTTTCGAAGCCCGAATTAGCTTTTTATATTCTTTTGGTTTTAATCAACACAGGTCCGATTCCTCTTCCAGATTGGTCTTGGGTGACCTATTCACAAGTTTTCTGGTTTCCTTAAGCTTTCTATGCACGTATCAGGGTATCTGCAGGGGCTGTTTTTGACTGGGCATGTCAGTTCAAAGCATTCAGTTAGGGTATCTTTTAGATTCCGAATTGCCACCTCAATCTAACACCTCGTTCTGAGTTTTGGAAGAAGCAGAGTGTGATTTGCTAACTCTTCCCTAAACTTTAGCCAGTTTTTTCTTCTATGGTTCCTGTTCTTCCGCATTCGACTCGAAAGTCTATGTATATGTGGTCCGACAAGAACACTTCCGACAGAACTTTCCATTCTGTAATCTTAAGGTATCTATTCGATAGATTTAATTTAGATAAAGATAGTTGTATTAACTAAAGCGAACTTCCATCATTTCGTCGCGATTCAAATTGCGGTCGATCGTGCAGGAGGTTGATCGTGTGGCACACAGAAAAAATTAAAATAAAATACCCTCTGGTCAGACAATTTACTGAACGAGATCGCGCATCACTCTAAAAACAAACGGAGTAAAAAGTTGCGCTAACCATATACATTTATTTTTCTAAGTCGAACAAAAGGTCCTCTCTGACGTTTATCTTTGTCAACACTAGTGTTCACTTTGTCAAGACTAGACTAGACAACTAGAAAAAAGTGGTGCTGCGAGAAAATATGTCACTGTCGCACTTTACCCATCACGACACGGCGCCGAAATCAGAATACATATGTATTAACGTCACTTGAAATTATTGTACATTCTTGCAATAAGTTACTGTACTAATTTCAGTTAGAAATTGGACTCGGGTTATAGAAAAACGTCGTTTATTCGATTCTTCCAAAATTGGATGCAAATCGTTAGGTGAGTTCAAAAAGCCCTTGTGTGCTATGAACGACAAGTTCTTGTTCTTTGAATTAAAAACTATTCCGTCAGTTGATGCACAGTGTGAGTTGATGAACAAAAGCTGTCTTGTCAAAAAAAAAAAAAAAAAAACAATCCCTAGGAGAGGAGTACATTCTTTTTCAAATTAAGAGATTTAGAGCTAATCCGGGCAAAGGGGACTGTTTTTGCATAAAGCGTGCTACAACAAAGCAATATTTGAAATTTTTTTGATCTTAACAGCACCTTCAGCGACTGTCTCTGACCGAGGATAAAACACAGATTCACGGATATACTACAGATCAGAAAGGGGAGTTCACGCGACGGAGCAATGACTATCCTTTCCATCGGAAAGATGATGGATAGTTTCTTGTTTCACAGTGTGTTGTCCACATGATCCCTTTGGAGGGAAGAAAACGGATACCGAGCTCTATTTCAAATTATTTATTCAACTCCAAGGCCAATTTGAAAAAAATCTTAAAGAGAATTTGCATTCGCGCAATGGCAAAGTTCCTGCTGAGTGATTCACTTTGAGCATAACCACTTTCTGCCTATTTCTTTGTGTTCAAATTTGGCCACCGAAAGACTTAACGCACTGTGGAACTCGTCGACAGTTAGGTTCTCTGTGTACTGTATTCGCATTTGAAGCATTCAGTTTTCTTTAATTTTGTAATTTTATCACTTTTCGGGATTCTGACATTCCGGGGCCTTAAGGTTTTGACATTCGGTTTCTAAGCCTTGGTGTCATATTATTATTGACGTCCCCTTTATACATCGGATTGTTCCTCCTCGTTTGGACTTCGGTTTTTTCCTCTTACCAAGTGACTTCCTCCAAATTATATGAACGTGCATGTTGTGAGACACCTTTCATCAATTCGCCAAATTAAAATTAACCTTAGTATGAATAACGCATTCATATGAATGTAGACGAGATTTGAAACTGCCACCTCCCTACAATTAATTTCAGAACTGATAAAAAATTTCCTATGCAATGTCGGAAAACCTCAGCATTAGCTCATCTAAATAAAATTTCAAATCTAACCATGATGTGAGTAGAAATATCCTAGAGAATTTATAAGGGAAAATAAATGTCATTAACATTTTTTGCTGCATTCCCATCCAAACCGTATTGCGACTACTTGCTGCAAATTGTACCAAAAACATATTAGCGGCTATTTTAACATAGGAGGTCTTAGATATTTCGAAACACCACTACAATAGCTTACAATTCAAAATAAATAATCAGTCTTGATAATATCTTTTATCTTCATTTTCTAATTTCCTTTTTGTTATTTTCAGAACTAAATATGTATCTTACACTTACGCTAAGTAGGGAACAATACACTCTGTCTTAAGCTAGATTCCTACAGTTGCAAGTGAGAAGGGTTTCTTTTGCAGGTGGATGCTGGCTGATTCCTCCCCGTGCACGGATCACATCCACAGTTGCTGCTTTCGACGTCTCCTCCCTTTCACATAGTACTCTATTCAATTAAGCTCATTTACTCACTTTGTATGGTGTGTAGAAAAATATGATTCTGTTCTGCTCTACAAGTGATTTGTTTCCCGCATTGTTGATGGTGCCGGCCCTACTCCACGTAGGACAGCGATGACGATGCCGATGCTGAGATACAACAGACCAGCGAGCGTTTTGGTCAAATCGCAGACACCTGCTCCAGTTCCGCAGACGAACGTCCCGAATTCATGCAAACATTTTTGGCAGCGTAGTCAGTCACAAAGCGGTCGCTATTTCGCGGGTGGATGTTGCCCGTCTCCTGGGTACAGCACCAGGGATTTTTCGTGGTTAAAATTCGTTTGAATGCATCTCGGAACTCCTTGTTGAAAATCGAATAGATGATTGGATTGAACGCCGAATTCGAGTAGCCCAGCCACGAGAGTATCTTGAACGTCTGACCGCCTATGCAGGTCTTGCAGAACGCCGCTACGATGTTCACACAGAAGAACGGCACCCAGCAGATGAGGAACACGCCCATGATTACGCCCACAGTGACAGCGGCCTTGTGATCGGATACATGGTACGGCGATGAATGGTGCAGGTTGCGGACTTTGAATTTCTTTTGGTTCTTCGGTCGTCGTATGCTCTTGTAACGTTGCTTCTCGGCCACCTCGCCCGGCCGGGTGACGGCCTTTATCGATTTCACGTGCTTCTGTGCATAGCAGTAGAGCCTGGAACGGAAGAGAGACACAAAAATGAAGCCATCGCACGAATATATCATTTTCTAAACTGAAACTGAATTAATTACAAGATTAACAAGCGGGTAGGACCCATCAGCAGTCAGCCTGCACACCATGGCAACAGCGCGACGGCTGCCCTCAGCTCATCCACGAAACGTCCTTGTTACAGCACTATGCTGGGCACGCCTCAATGGACTGAACTGCAGCAAACCGTGTGGCGGCAGAAGTGGCTGAGCACAGCACCCACAAGGGAGCGTCCATCAAATTGAATTCACCAGGTGGATGATGGCGCTGCAGCTGCCTCATTCAAAATTAAAAACCCCGTAAAATGACTCGAGTGGGGCGCGTGCCCTGAAGAGCTTGGCAAAAATTATTTTGATGGCTTCGCAAATTGGTCAATTTAAATTTCTCCCCCCGGCTGAATACTGTCCGATTAAGCCAAGTGCTCATGTTACATTTCTAAAAGCCGAAAAGCTGATGTGTGCGTCTGATGGCTGATGTGTAAAACCTCATCCGTTTCCAACCCATTTCGAGTTTAAATTGTTGACCCACTTATCGTAGGGCTGACTGGGATCCTCATTAGATGACAATTAGAAGGCACTCTAATGGGGCTAGTTAGGGTTATCTTGGGGCTCAGTGGAAATAGATATTAAATGGGGTGGGTCGATGGGCAGAAAACCTCTTCACTGGGCCTCATTCAATAGGGTGGGATTCTGTTTCCCTGCAGGAGAGGGTGCCTGCGAGGAATTAATTACAACTGAGTGTAGAAACGTGCCAAAGTAACGGGGTCACTGGAAGGGTTCAAAGTTCTTTCTCGAGCAGGAGAAGGAACATAAGAAGAGGAAAGGCAAAAGGAAACAGGGAAATCAAGTGAACATTCATAGAGTTCTGATCAAGTGGACCGAGTAGTGAATGGGTGAACATTTTAAATTGATTCAGTTGGATTAAATTTGATAACGAAAAGCATCAATTTAACATTAAGGGGGTGTCGAAATTGAATGGCTGGAAGTTTAGAATCTTTTCTAAGGTTCACTTATCTGGGATCGAAAGTGAGGTTTGACAGAAATAGACACGCATACAAATGGGGTGCTTCAAGGAATGATCCAGATTTAGAAAAAAATGCCAAAGAAAACAGCTTTTTTCAGCGGATAGTACAACGGTTGGCGAAAAGTTTGAGTGGCTGTTACCAAAAGTTTGCAAGGCGCTTCAACAAAATGATTGGTTACGTCATACTTGATCCATCGAACATCAACCCGGACGTTGGTGGGGATGAAGAAACATAATTTCAAAAATTGAATGCGAAAATTGAACGCTTTGTCAGTGTATGTAAACTCCTTTTTCAAAGGACTGAAAAAATGTTTTTCCAGATACTATTTGTCTACAGAAAATTACTCAGAAAATAAGAGTAACCATTAAACAGGCTATCGGAAAGAATCGTTTAACGTAAACGAAACTATTTCGTCATGTCTGCGAGAAAGGTTGCTATAGATTAAGGACCGCCTGATAAAAACAGCTGTGCTAGTAGGTGGGTGTAGGGGACTTCGTTGGCTCCTAGACAACAGCGTTCAAGCGAAGAGAGTATCTTGATCCAAGCTTGAAGGCTTAGAAAGGAAAGCAGGATGGCCCGTATAACAGTGAAGTGAAGTTTTTGAAGAACTTGGATTGAAAGCAGTTTAATCAAATTAAACAATACTTGAAAGTGCAATGAAGAATGCCATCGGTTGCACTTCTTTTACTCAATGTTCCTGATATTAGAAAAAGAATAAGATAAAAGAAGATAAAAAGGGAAGAAACTAAAATGAAGATTCTAAAATAAATTTCCTAGGCTTGAATGTAGCAGTGGAACTAAATTAAATAATTTCCACTAACTTGAAAGGCACTTATGATATATTTTCTGACTTTTTAAGTCCGCTTACAATCAATCTGAAGTCCAATCAGACATGAATCATTTTCAAAACTCACGAAAAATGCATTGATTACCGCACTTATAAACTTTTAATTTAATAAAAGCCGATGACGTCCCGGCTGTAATATTTAGACAAATTTTAATTTTTAAAATTGTTTGTGATTGGGTCAATTCAAATATAGCGAAGAACCTTTAAAAGGACGGCAGTGTCAAAATTGTGGCCGCAAAAGGGTCTAGATTCGATTCTTGGCTGAACACCTCGAATTTTTCACGGCACCACCTCTTTCGAGCTGCTGGCAACACTCAAAGAGCAATAACTGTCTCAGAAAGCTTCTCAAATTTCGCCGTTCGGAGTCGTCAAAAAACTGTAGGTCCCTTCTACTCGTGAGAAAAGACTAGCGCGCACAACACGAGTAGATAATGAGCAAGATAGGCTGCGGTCCTCCTGACTGTAGCGCCAACAATTATTATTAGTTTCAAAAATGCTTTACCAAATTTCGTTCTCGTGATATTAAACTGGAAGGTGAAAAACGCTCTGGTCGTCCAGTTGACGGATCGGATCGTCGCCGTTCAACAAGTGAAATTACGGAGAAGCTTCCCGTATGTGCATTGAAAATCGCTTAAAATAACTTTACTATGTACAAAAACTCGGTGCATGGGTTCCTCGTGAACTGAAAAAAATCAGTTAACACAACACATTCACACTTGCGATTTGTTAAAGAAACGTAATGAAAGTGATTCATTTTTAAAACGGTTCATAACTGGTAATGAAAAATTGGTTGTTTACAATTGAGTCAATAGAAAAAGATCATAATGCAAGTCAGGTGAACCAGCTTAAACATAAACATGCAGAGCTCACTCATCAAAAGAAAGTTATGTTATTAGATTGGTGGAATTACAAAGGAATTGTTCATTCTGAATTTGTACCACCCATCCGCACAATCAATTCAGATGTCTACATTGAACAACAAAGAAATTTAACAACGCAGTTGAAGAGAATCGGCCCGAATTGACAAATCGAAAAAGTGTTGTACTCCATCATGACGATGCAAGCCCGCACTCATTTTTGGGCACTCGGGAAAAATTACTAGAGCATGGTTGATATATTTCCTTACATCCACCATATACTTCTGACCTTTCAATATCTGAATACATTGTACATTCCTGGATTGATGAAAATGTCAATAATGACGATGATAACGAATCGTACCTGGATCAGTTTGTTGCCAATATAAACTAGAAGTTTTATTAACAAAAAACGCTGCCTAAGAGATGGCAAAAGGAAATTGCTCCAAATGGATAAACATTACAGAATAAAGTTATTTCGTTCTATGGCAAAAATGTAGTTAATTTTTTTTGTTTAAACAATCTGGAATTACTTACTTGCCAAACATATATATCAAACACTCTGTCATTCAAAAACTGTATGAAGGCTTTGAAAAAGAAAAATTTGATTTCCTTGTTAACGAAATAATATCGAATAGGCAAAATGGCTTCAAGAGGAGTAGGTCACGTTCCATTAATGATGGCTTTCAAGTTTCGAAGCCCTCTGACAAAGTGCACCACACTTTGGTCTTTGGCAAGATAAAATCCTTGTAAGTTCATTCAGAAATAACTAATTGTATGGCGCGACAGTCTACAGGGAAAACAGGGCCTAGCTGGCTCATCCACTACTCATGTTGTGAGCGCTACTGTTCCCTCACGAGTAGAAGGCACCAACAGTTTTTTACCGACTCCGAACGACTAAGGTTGAGAAGCTTTCTAAGACAGTTGTTACTCATAAAGTGTTGCTAGCAGTTCGAAGGAGGTGGAGCATACCCCACTGCTTTAAAAACCTAAAAGAATGACATAAGAATAGTGCTCCAAATATAATTATAAGGCTGTCAAATATCTCCATTTCACCTTTTTATCTTTTGCATTTTCCGGCCATGTACAAAACGCTAAGGAGCTCCTATCTAGCAATACTACACATAATTTGAAATGTCTTGACATAACCTTCAAAACGACGCCATGCACGATTAGTTTGAATATTGCGTTCAACAGTTATAGACGTGTAAGCATGGAGTTCACTAACGCCGAAATTCGCACTATTTTAAAGCTTTCCTTCATTAAAGGCAAATCCGCTAGAGGAACGTTCTTGAGATTAATCGTGTTTTGGGGGATGGTACTCTATCACTTCGAACCGCGGAGGAATGGTTTCGACGATTCAGAGCCGGTGAAAACGACGCCATGAATAAACCAGCCGGCGGAAGACCTGTGGCGACAAATACCGATCGAATCATGGAAATCATCGAGACCGGCATGTGGCATCTCGTGACATCGCCCAGGAGATGGGAATTAGTCACCAAGCTATTTTAAACCATCTGCAGAAGGCTGGATACAAAAAAAGCTTAATGTTCGGGTGCCGCATAATTTGACGCAAAAAAACCTTCTGGACCAAATCAGTGCCTGCGATATGCTGCTGAAACGGAACCAACTTGACCAACTTTTGAAACGGATGGTGACTTGCGACGAAAAATTGATCACATACGACAATATGAAGAAAAAACGGTCGCGGTTGAAGGTCGGGGAATCGTTCCAAACTGTGGCCAAGCCGGGATTGACGACCAGGAAGGTTTTGCTGTGTGTTTTGTGGGATTGGAAGGGAATCATCCACTATGAGCTGCTCTTATATGGCCAGACGCCCAATTCTACCATCTACTGCGAACAACTGGACCGCTTGAAGCAGGCGTTCGACCAGAGGCGCCCAGAATTCGCCAACAGGAAGGGTTTAGTGTTTCACAAGGACAACGCGAGACCAGACACTTCGTTGATGACTCGTCAGAAACCACTGGAGCTCGGATGGGAGGATTTATCGCATCCACCATTTAGCCCAAAGATAGCGCCAAGCGATTAATACCTGTTCCTGTCCGTGGCGAACGCCCTTGGTGGTGTGAAGTTGAACTCAAAAAAGGCTTGTGAAAAGTGACTGTCCGAGTTCTTCTCAAATAAGGAGGGGGGCTTTTACGAGGGGGTATTATGAAGTTGCCGTCTAGATGGCAACAGATTATCGAACAAAACGGCTAAATCTGAACTTAATCTGAACTAAATCTAACCAGTGTTAAACTTTTTATGAAGCATTGAATAATGAGCAAAAAAGTGGATATTTGACAACATTTTATTGCAACACAACAAATAGTCAATCAATAGTCTAACTCGCCTGGAGGAAGTAAAAGATCTGTAATATTTACCCATAATTCGAACTTTTTATTACCATATGATTGCACTACGGCATAGTCTACCACTATGTTAGGGTTTTCCAAAGGAAATAATAGGTATCTTCGCTGTGTATCGAATTTATCAACCTGTGTTTCCTTGGTTGGGCCTTTACATAATTGAATACTCATCCATTTCGAAAGTTATATTCCTTTGAATGTCTTCCTAATAATGAAGAATGTTGTAAAATAAATGACATGCAAACCGTAAGTTTACCTAAGCCAAGTTTAATCACGACATTTTTCTTATCATATAAATTCAACAGACTCACATTTTCTAATGAAAATCATGCTCCACAAAGACCTTTTTGAGTGAGAAATGTGATTTCTTATAAAAGGCATGGAATCAGGAAAGAAATACCTTCAAACTGAATTAAGCTTACCGTGATAGAAATATAAGAACAGATTTGTTAAATAGCCTCTTATTAATATAGTGTATTAAAGTAATCTTTAAGACGATGAAGTTGGAAGATGCTCCATATCTTCCTCTTCTTCTTGCGCTACAGTCCAAGGTTGGTCTAGGCCTCAACCAACTTGCCTCTCCAGCCAGCATAATATTTCGCTAGCTGCCTCCAATTGCGCACTCCGAGTCGGGTGAGGTCCTTCTGAACTAATGTCCGCCATTTTAACCTTGGCCGTGCTCTGTTGCGCTGTTGCAATGGCTCTGATTCGAAGACTTTTCGGGCCGGAGCAGTAGTGTACATGCGCTCTACATGGCCTAGCCATCTTAAGCGTTGTATACGAAGTCGCTCGACTAAGTGCTTGTCGCTGGACTTCTCCTCCAGGTGCCGTCAACACAAAGATTTCTCTTGAAAAGACTAATAGCCTCCTCATCCGCTTTTAGAAATGTCCAGGTTTCCGCGTTATAAAGTATAACTGCGATGATCAAGCTGTTATATAAATCTAGAGAGGGCTCTATTACCCAATTGCCTCTTGAGCCCAAAGAAACAGCGATTGGCAAGAGTGATTCTGCGTTTGATTTGGTAACTGATATTGTTGTTCCCATTTACCACTAAGCCGAGGTACACGACATCCTTGACTTCCTCCAAGTTTCTGCTGGTTAGTGCTACTCTATGTCCGAGATGAAGATGTTGTGCGTGCATGCACTTTGTTTTGCCCTCATTAAAAATCAACCCATTCTAGCCGATTCCTATACAATGCCAGCAAACGCCCCATTGGCGGTTCGCTGTGTTCGTCCAAACACGTCAATGGCATCAGTGTATGATAGGAATTAAACTGACGTTTGGAAGATCGTGCCTCTGGTGTTGACTTGAGTTACGCACGATCTTCTCGAGGATGATGTTAAAGAAGTCACACGATAGGGCGTCGCCTTGTCTACAACCTTTTTTGACATTGAAGGTTTTGGTGAGTTCGTTTCCAACCTTGACGGAGCAGCGATAGTTCTCCATCGTCATCCTACATAGTCCGAAGAGTTTGGTAGGAAAGCAAAAACTAAACGTAGCACTGTATAGCTCCTCTCTATGCACACTGTCATATGCGGCTTTAAAATCGGCGAATAGGTGGTTAGTGTCAATTTGTCTTGGGTCTTTTCCAGGTTCTGCCGTAAAGTAAAGATTCGGTCTATTATGGAGATTTTTGGCCTGAAACCACACTCATTGGGACCAATCAGGTTATAGACAACCGGTTTCAGACGCTCTCACAATACGGATAGGATCTTGATCTTGCCCTCGATAATTGGCGCAGTTAAAGGAGTCTTCTTTCAAACGGCAAACGACGCTTGGATTCCACTCATCGAGCATGCTTTTCTCCGACCATATCTTACAGATGAGCTGGTGTATGCACCCAACCATCTCATCTCCAGCTGCGTTAAATAGTTCTACGGACAGTCGGTCCGCTGCAGCAGCTTTACTCGACTTCTGCTTCAATGTTACTATCTTCACCTTCTTTAAGTCGTGAGGACGGAATTCTTGTTTACGGTATAATCCTCCAAATTGAGTGGAGAATTGGGCTGTCATCGCCGTTAAGAAATCTGCAGAAATGATCCTTCCAGATTCTCAGCGCAGGTTGCGACTCTACCACGAGTTCTCCATTTTGATTCCGACAGGCTTCAGTCCGAACCCTGTGTCCTCCGGATAGCTGTTTTACCTTTTGATAAAAGTGTCGGACTTCATTCCTGCCATAACATTTTTCCATTTCCTCGACCGCGCGCTTCTCATGTTCTTTGATGGCTCCTTGACAGCGTTTTCATGTTTTTTCTATGGTTAGTGCAGGCAGTGGTCGCCGTGGCGTAGTGGGTAGAGTGCGACGCTCACACGCCGAAGGGTCTAGGTTCGACTCCCAGTTCAACACCAATTTTTCTAATATTTCACGGCACCACCTCTTTCGAGCTGCTGACAACACTCAAAGAGTAATAACTGTCTAAGAAAGCTTCTCAAATTTCGCCGTTCGGAGTCGGCAAAAAACTGTAGGTCCCTTCTACTCGTGAGAGAACAGTAGCGCGCACAACACGAGTAGTTGATGAGCAAGCTAGGCCCTGGTCCCCCTTTGGACTGTAGCGCCAACAATTATTAATTATTAGTGCAGGCAGCGTCCAACTCTGTGCGAGTTGCAGGGAGACTCGGTTGGCAAAGTTCTCAGCAATCGGCCGCGATTGTAGCTTTCCGACGTCAACCGTTTTGGCCTCCCTCGACTATGTTGTTCTTTCGATATCCGGGCTCTTTCAAGGTCGAGTTGATGTTTGCAACTTGGAAGGTTCGGACATGGAGAATATTGGAGAAGTGTCTGACGTCGATTGTAGTGTGATCAATTTGGTTGACGTTGGATTCGTCAGGAGATTGTCAGGTTCCTTTGTGAATGTTAAGGTGTGGGACCCGCATGCTACCCACAGAGAGGTCCTGCTCCGAGGCGACAACCAATAGCCTGAGTCCGTTTCCGAATGTGCTATCGTGCAGGCTGTGTATTCCGATGACTCCAGCAAAAATGCCCTCCTTTCCGAGCTTGACGTTGAAATCTCCTAGAACGATATTGTTGTCGTAGCTGGGACATCAAACGTATGTTCTTTCTAGGAGATAATAGAAATCATCCTTGGTGTTGTCATCCTTCTGTTCTGTCTGATGTTCCCGAATTTAGTCTTGATGCGGATTGTCATGAGGCTTTCTCTGAGGGGGTCGTAGCTCAAGACATTTTGCCTAAGTCTACCTCGAACAACAAATCCGCACCCGAATAAGCGCTGACTTCTCTCTCTATAGAATTCGATGTAGTAGATGTCGCAGTTCTTCGTGGTTTTTTGCCGGGCCCAATCAATCACACTTCCTGAATGGCGGTATTGTTTGGCAGTTCAGGGCCATCGCACGTTATTCGGCTGCAACTGGTCTGTTAACAGACCTGACAGGAGTTCACTGCATACATTGGTTCATCACACAATGGAAGCTGTGGTGGCTATCCAGAGGGCGCCGTGAGAAGGCAGTATTTCAACTTGACCTGTGCGCTAACGAGGATTGTTTTGGCAGCTCCATTAACAACGTTACCTTGTGTGGACAGGCCCATTCCCTGAAGCAATAGCACGATTTCTGGCATTATTTTATACGCTTTACGGCTCGTAATTTGGCTGGTCGACTTTCGGCCAACACTTGGTTTGTCAATATGGCGTATTAACGGCAATCGATAGTAATTCTATGCCTCTCGGTCTTCGGGCACGCTCTCAGGTACATAGGGTCACTTTGCGCAGGAAGTGTTCAAACTACTCGGGCTTATGTAAACTGTGAGTCAAATTCGAGGATGGAGAATTGAGATTTTGAAATAGGTGCTTCATTAGGTCCACTATTCTTCTAATTACAAGAAAACATGTTTCATCAAACGCTGATCGTCGTTGATGCTCAGCAAAGGTTCCAAAGCAGTTTCAATGAGTTTAATTGAATAAGGCGGTACAGCCGCGTATATCCACCTGGAACCTAAAGTGTACTTGAGCTGGCTTACCAGACCAGACCTTTAAGTTGAGTTTTCTGTTCACATTTGATTATAGGAGCATTGCATTGATGGTCATTAGAGAGACGGAGGTTATGGTGAAACCGTATGCGTCCTTATGAAGAGCACTTCTTCATAGAAATGAGAGTTTCAAAACCACTCACATCCCCTATCACATTAAATGACCAGCATTCCGGCTATATTGGGATTTCCTTTATCACATTATTCCGTAGGAGTGGGGATCCTACATTGGGAGCACCCCTTTTTCACTGTGTATCTGGTGAATGTACCAACGTAGACTTGGACAAATGTGAAACCGATCCGGGTATAGTGCAATAAATTAAGAAATCTTCCCACAGTGTAGCTATTCGTACGTTTGAGGCAATTCTTAATGAGGAATGGTGCATCGACTGCGAATCACCATCTGTCTCTTTAGGAAGCCGTCGAAAAGACTAGGAGTGGATTGAGAAACTTGCTGTATGTCATGATATAGGCCTATCCTGTATGATGCAATGTTAGTCCTTCAAGATAGAAAAGCTGATAATGTTCACGAAGTACTGCTTGCGAGTCTGCCTTCATTCGTATCGTATACCCGAGCCTTATTTCAAAAGAGGTTCTGTACAACGAGGCGAACTTCATCAGGATAGTGAAGTTTATTATATTATTGACTTTAAGTTACTCTACTTGAACCAGCAGCCTTATCCTTGGGCTGAGAAGAGCATTCCATATTCGTCTGGTGCTGTTGAAGAACGAGTCTCTAAACTTAACTGTACGTCCGAAGGTGGGCTTAAGGGTGAACTAGTGAACTTCCCTAGCGAAGCGGGTAGTGCGGGTGATTTCTTGAAGGAGAGAAATGCAACTGGCTAACTCATTAGGGCGTTTTTTATTAAAATTGCGATAAAATAGTCATAGAGACGCAATTTCGTCGATGTTCTAGCTAGTAGGTGCAGAGAGGTCTTAGGAGCACCGGACCAGATAGGAGCGTCATACTCAAGCCTTGTGCAAATGTACGCTTTATATATTGTTGTCATGTCAGCAGGGGTGATATAATTCTTGCATGGCTCTAAGAAACCTAGACATTTCGCTGCATTTTTGGCGATCTCGAAAATGTGATCGTTCCAACTTAGTGTTGAGTTGATACACGTACCGAGGATGGGAAGTCGTTCAGTTTCAACAATGCAGGAAACATTCATAAATAAAGGCAGGTTGTTTTGAGAACGCTTGAGTTACAGTAGACAGCACTGAGATTTGGAAGCATTAATTCCACTCTATTCTTTTTACCCCTATTAATTATGCTGTCAAGATCAGAAATTAATGGGCCTAACATATGCCTCGAAAGCCGATGAAAGAACATGTAAAGCAGGGGGTACTTACATCAGCGAAGGAGTGAATTGGATTAGAAGTGACAAACAAGAGATCATTTATAAAAATCAGGAAGAGTGTCGGAGACAAGACGGAGCCCTGAGGAACACCAGCATTAATATGGTGAATATCAGACTTGAACCCATCTAATGCAACTTGTATTGAACGGTTCGAAAGGTAATTTCTAATCCATTGAAGAAGAGATTTATTGACACCAAATGCACACATTTTCTACAAGAGAACCTGAAGCCAGACTCTGTCAAATGCTTTTGATATATCAAATGCAACTATCTTGCTTTCTCCTACGTTGTGCATAGATTGGTTCCATTTTCGGTGAGATAAGCCATGAAATCAACGTGGACCTGTTGCTGCGGAAGCCGTACTGCGGGTCATTAAGAAGCTTCCGGTTTTCAAAATATTTTATAAGCTGACGATTTGTCAGCGTTTGCATAACCTTGGAAAGTAGGGACGTAAGTGCTATGGGTCGGTAGGAGGTGGTGGTGGTTAGCCCGTTTTAAGGACGGGCTGGACAAATGCTGTTTTATACTCGGAAAGAGCCCTAAAGAGTTGGACAAATGGAAAAACTTACGCAGGGGCTTAGCCAGCGTAGAAGAACACCTCTTTAGAAGAACGGGGGGATACCAGAGGGGCCAGCGAATTGGTGCACGTTTAGATCTTTAAGTACTCTTGCAACTGTATGAGTGGGAAAATGGACTTGTCCCATGGAAAAATGTACGCTCTCGAGTACAGGCGCAGACAGAGCGCAATCTAGAAGCGTTGAACTGGCTGCAAAATGTGCAACTAAAAGATTTGCTTTGTCCAAAGAGCTGACAGCTGGAATGTCATTGCAAATGAGCGTTGGAATTGAAGAAGAGGTGGAATTCTTTACGTTTTTTTACAAATGAATAAAAGCTGTTGCTACTCTTGGGACTTTGTAGAACTTTTTGCCTCAACTTTTGATCATGGGAGAATTTAACACGTCTTATTAACGCATTGCAATTATTTCGGGTTGGGTTGGCCTTAAAAGTCATGAAGCTTATTTCTCTCAACCTAAGTCTCTTTGCGGCTCGAGTCGTACCACAAGTTTGATTTCGTTTTGATACTCTTCACTCTAAGAGGAATAAAGGAATTTATACCTGACAAAACTATTTTTGTAATCATATCCGCTGCGGCATCCACGTCACTCTCGAGGAATCATAGTGACCAGTTAAAATCTCTAAAAAAGTTGTTTAGGCTGCTCCAGTTGTCTTTCTCGTAAAACCGAACTGTTCTTATAGGGATTTGCTCCCTAACTGGTTGGGACGGGTACGGAAAATTGGCTGATACGACACAGTGCTCTGACGAGCCTAGAGGCGACAATATGTCAACTGAGTATTTTTAAGATGAGAAGTCGAAAAGCACGTCGTTTGCGGCTACGAGTGTCTTCTTTGGTTGAGCGATTTCTGCTGGCAGCTTTTGACACGGAGGAGAGTTTTTATTGGAGGTAGTACCAGTGCTGTTGACATCTTAAATAATATGGGTAAGTTCTGTTGAAGCAGACTGTGGAAAGTCCTTGAAAGAGACAAAGCAGTTAAGCTAATCATTTTTAGGAAACCCGACGGTACTTTTAGTGTGTCTAAAGCTCATGCTATAGATTCATTTTCCAGGAAACCAGGCCAAAACTGGCTCAAAACCAGTGCCGATTTTGAGAACTGGGGATGAGTTGACATGGATGTTTGGCACTGCCGTGGTGGGAGCTGAAAACACAGAAGCGTCTTCTAGTTTTTCTTTGGAAAAGTGAGAAAACACATTAACTGAAGGTTACTGCCTGGTAGTACAATAGACCAGTTTTTGAGTCCGAATGATTCAGTGCAGTATATTCCAACCTCCAACAAAAAGAGAGTAATGTCTTTGTTTTCAGTTGTGTTGAACATTTTTTTACTCCCGATGGAAATTATATGCGTAATGGCTTTATATTTGACTCAATTCAAAACGCAATGGATGTGGTTATAAAAATTCAGCCAAAAATCTATATCAAAGTTGATAAAAAAAATTGGGTCATAAGTTCAGCGGATGGAACTCACGAAAGTGGAGAGTTCCCAAATTTGTTTTTTTTTCTTTTTACGATGAGCCGGCAACATGACAACAAATTAAATTACCGAACCATAACCGCCGATTTTCACTATTCGTTCGTGATTGGTTTTAAGTTAATTCGATCGTGTACCATGAAGCTGGTGCCGTTTGAAAAGCAAACAATTCCGTTGCAAACCGTGAATAATTTTACGAAAAAATCTCAAAGCATTCATCAGTCACGATTGGCTGAAAAGCAATGTTCCACACTTTCACGTTAAATTTTTCTGTCTCGGGTATTTTGAAGGCGAAGGTTAGGATTAAAAATACCAAACTTTGAAGCATAACAAAACAAAAACAAAACTTGATTTACGTGGCATACACAAAATAGCTAAACTAGTGTCATACAGCACTGTGCAAAATAATACCACCATATTCGACTTAGTAACTTTTATGATATTTATTTTTTCCTTCGGGCAGGCAGGAGCCTCACATTTATTGCACAACATCTTTATTATATCAGTCATGAAACCCATAAACAAGATTAAAAACGGTTCCGTTACTGGAAATGCAGCCGAATTTAAATGTGTAAAATAATGGCACCACTTTTTTCTGAAGAGCATTTTCGAATTGTACACCAGCGTTTCGAATTTTTTGGCTTCAAGCTACATCTACACATAATATTGTGGTTACTAGAATAGACGCTCACACGCCGAGGGATCAAGGTTCGATTCTCGGTTGTACACCTGGAAATTTTCACGGCACCACCTCTTTCGAGCTGCTGACAATACTCTTACAGTAGTAGTAGATCTCAAACTTTGCCATTTGGAGTTGGCAAAAACCCGTAGGTCGCCATTACTCGTGAGAAAAGAGTAGCGCGCACAGCACGAGCAGTTGATGAACAAACTAGGCCCTGGTGCCCAGTGGACTGTCGCACCATAAAATTATTATTAATTTAAAAGACAATATTATATTTCGAAAGTGCAACGTTGTTAGCAAAATTAAAATGAGTCGTTGTACTCCCGAGGAACATGGCTTACTGAAAAAATTGCTTTCTAGGAATAAATTGTCGGCTGTTCAAATTAAATGATCGCAAATGCCCTCGCATTGTGGCCGCCGTGGCGTAGTGGGTAGAGTGCGACACTTCGATTCCCTGTTGAACACCTTGAATTTTTCACCACCTCTTTCGAGCTTCTCACAAGACTCAATGAGTAATAACCGTCTAAGAGATAAGATTCTCAAACTTCGCCGTTCGGAGCCGACAAAAAACTGTAGGTCCCTTCTATCGTGAGAGAACAGTAGCGCGTACAGCACGAGTAGTTGATGAGCAAGCTAGGCCCTGGTCCTTCTGTGACCTGTCGCGCCAAGAATTATTATAAAATGCCCTCGCCGTTGAACTACAAATAGTAAGAATAGTCAAACGTAACCCGTTTATAAACACTAGAAAAATAAAAGAGGAGTTAAATTTACCCGTGGCGACATTAACAATAAGAAGAATGCTCTTAAGGAAGAATTGATCTGCCGGAAATCCCAGAAATGTACCACTTCTGTCAAAACTCAAACCTCTAAAACGAACCAAATTTGCGACAGAAAACCTAAACTGGAAATTTTTTAAGTGGCAAAGTATTTTATGGACGGACGAATCCAAAATCGATCAAGAGTTTCAACCGGAGTGTACTGTTAAGACTGTACAGCGCGGCGGAGCAAAAACCAACGTATGGGAGTGCTTTTCCTATTTTGGTACTGATCCTATTTTTTGTATAAAATCGATGATGACCGCCAGAGTTTTTGTCAGCATAATAAGGTTAACCACGATGGCTTATGCAGAGTGGAATATGCTGCTCTACAGCAAGACTATAACCTACAACATACGAAAAAACTGGCCAAAGAATTTTTCCAAAGTAATGAAGTTCAAGCTACGAAGTGGCCGCCTCAGTCTCCGGACCTGAATAACATTGAAAAACTTTGGACAGATGTTAAGAAATCTATACGGTAATAATAATTGTTGTCGCTACAGTCCAAAGGGGGACCAGGGCCTAGCTTGCTCATCAACTACTCGTGCTGTACGCGCTACTGTTCTCTCACGAGTAGAAGGGACCTACAGTTTTTTGCCGACTCCGAACGGCGAAATTTGAGAAGCTTTCTTAGACAGTTATTACTCTTTGAGTGTTGTCAGCAGCTCGAAAGAGGTGGTGCCGTGAAATATTAGAAAAATTGGTGTTCAACTGGGAGTCAAACCTAGACCCTTCGGCGTGTGAGCGTCGCACTCTACCCACTACGCCACGGCGACCACCTATCACCTAAATCTATACGGTATATGATGTAAAACCCGAAGGATGTTGTGCAGGTTGCGTGGAGGAATATCGCTGTTTAGCGATGTCAGGCCTTAATTGACTCCATGCCACGATGTTGTGATGCTGTTCCTTAATAACCTTAATAAAATTTATACGACCAAGTACTAATCCAATAAAAAAAAAATGAAAACAAAAAACATTACTATTCCATTGGCTCTTACTTCACATTCATGAATTTTTCATCTTGGTGCTATTATTTTGCGCACACTGTGTTATTCTGGATAACGGGCATTTTCTTTGCACACACCGAAGTTAGGTGTTATTCCGGATAACGAGCCTTTACTTAGTTCAGAATGCACATTTTCTTCACCTTGTTTACAGGTTTTATTACTGATGAAATAAGGATGTTGTGCCATAAATATGATGTGTTTACATGACGGTAGGAAGAAGTTATAAGCAAAATAGTGGCAAGATTGGGACAAGGTTGAACATGGTGCTATTATTTTGCACAGTGCTGTACATGGCAATATAATAACGTCTTTCCTTGAATCGTTAAACAAAACTCGAATGGTATTTCGATCAAAATCAAATCCCAAAACGAAACCTTGCATACACGAGAAACCTTTCACGCGCCACCACCGACTGAAGAACTCCAAACAAAAAATTCATGTGACAAGAAGAAGTAAAAACATTTCGTCGTTAGCAGCTCGTTCAAGGTCATTTCCTGCTACGGGGGATCATTCGTGTTGTGCGTGACACGATTCCCACACGTATTGAAGGATTTCCATTTTATTGCCAGAAATATCCTCTTGACATGCATATTCTCCTCCTTGAGCTTTTTCTTCACATGAAGAGGGTGTGTTAACTCATTCACGTTTCATAAGCAAATCATCAACAATGGGTTCAACGAACGAAAGTAATTGCATGTGCGTCAGGATTACGACTGAAACCAAAGTGCGTCTCCACCCCTAAGGTCAAACAGCAAGCGGTCTTACACAAACTTCACTGAAGACTTCACCAAAATCGGTCTCACCACAAGCACCACGAAATACAAAAATTAATTTCGTTTGCATCTTTTCCAGTCAACAATGCGGATACAAATTAAACGAATCTCTTCACTTCCGAACCCCGTCCTCCCGAGGCGCTCTGAAAACAAAGCAGAAATCATCCTTTATCCATTTGCAATTAACGCTTAATGCGGCGCACAGCCAGGTCCCTCATTAAACGGTCATCGCTTACGATTCCCGGGCGAATGTGTATCATTGTACCTTCGTGAGGGTCCCTTTAATTGCTGCTCGTTAAAGGCGAATTCATTTCCAAGCCTAGGGCAACCAATCCGTTGGGACGGTGATAACCTGTTAATTAATTTCTTTCACTCACTCCACGGAGTGTGGGAAAATAAATATTCAACAACAGTCAACCAATTATTTTTGCCAGGACTAGCTACCGTGCGTCCCTTACACAATGCAGTAGGTAGCTTCATACCATCAGCGCCCACCATTCTCCGAGCCCAGCTGAGGGATGATTAATGCGAAAAAGAACTACACTCACCTGCAGTAGATTCCAATCATAACCAAGCACGGAAAATAGAAACTAATGCAGCTCGATACCACAGCATAGGTGGGCGTCAGGTCCAGTGCGCACGTTGGGTACTTCTTGCCGTTGTCCTCCACTATCAGTGGCTGTTCGGGTCGATGGAGTCCCAGGGAGATTGGTACGAATGAAACAAAAGCTGCTAACAGCCAGATGGCTGCTATCGTGCCAACGGCTACTCGTCGTGTCACCCACCGGCCGTACCTGCAATAAAAAAAGATGTGGATTGGGTTACAGTTTGTTCGATTTAGTGTGTATGTGCGTGTGTGTGATTTCATTCAACACAGGCGTGTCGAAGGCCTGTGTGAGGCAAATTTATTCTTTTTGAAGGCAAACGTGATTCTGATTCACTGACAGGAAGGAATACCCATTCAAATGAAAGGAGCAGTATTGCAGCTTTTGTGGGTCAAGAGATTTTGATTAATGATTAGGACGAAGTGAAGGACAACCAAAAGAAGAATAAAAGTTTGAATGTATTGAGATGCAAATGAAAGTTCCTTCATTCATGGGAACCTCAGCTCCAACATAGGAGTCCATGGCTCAACTATGGGTTGCTTTCAGTCTGAAAGATAGCCTTTTCAAATTCAATAGTAAAAATTAGAGAAAATATCAAGCCCTTGTTCAAGAAGCTAAACACGGATTATTTGTGAGTTTATTCCATTTAGAGATTTTTGAGGCCTGATTCTGGAATACGACGTCGTAGACAGTATTCTGTTTCCTAAACAAGCAAGAGTGAATCCCTACCTAACAGGTTAATGCTGAAGACGCCCCTGGTCTAAAACCTCGGCAAGCTGTAAAGTACGTTCAATGCGTCCTTGTAGTTGTGGTGGTGTAGATTCAGATGTAGCATTCCTTTATACTTAAAATCGATCGGGCTTTGACAAAGAACCCCAAAGAGCTTTGTGTCAATTCTCGCATAGCCTCCCTGCATGTAAGGACAACCATTGGATCGTTGTATCAATATACACCTGATCATTGATAACGGCTATTAGAAGGGTCAGAAGCGAAACAACCAAAACAACAATACTACAAATACAAAAGGGGACAGCGTAAGGTGAAAATCGGTTGGGTAAATTGCCGTATACGTTAATGCAGAAGCTTAACTTTAGTATTGCATTGAATTGCACAACGGTGCTCTGAGGTTTCGTTCGGAGTTTTAAGGAAACAAAAACCTTCCAAATATTAAAAGGTGGTAAATGATGTGTGAGAAATTAGCCTTCTTCACATCATATAAAAGATCCTTTCCGCCGTATTGTGTGAGCGCCTGAAACCATCTGTCCATAACCTGATAGGTCCCTACCAGTGTGGTTTTAGGCCAGGAAAGTCCACGATAGACCAGATCTTCACATTACGGCAGATCCTGGAAAAGGCTCAAGAATTGCAAATCGGCACTCACCACCTATTCGTCGATTTTAAGGGTCCATATGACGGTGTACATAGAGATGAGCTATAGATTTGTCGGTAACGAACTCACCGCTACCTTTAATATCAAAAATAAAATTTTAGACATAGCTACTCACTTTCATGTAACTTCTAACATCATCCTCCGGAGGATCGTGTGTAGCTTACAAGTGAACACCAGAGGCAGGATCTTCCAAAAGTCAGTTTAATGTATACTTTACACTGATAACATTGACGTGATAAGACGAACACAGCGAGCCGCCAATGAGGCTTTTGAAGCGGAAGCGGTTAAATGGATCTGGCGAAAAATGAGGGCAAAACAAAGTAAATGCTGTCATCAAAAAAGGACACACCACATCGACTTCTCGGACAGAGAGTCACACTAGGCAGCAGAAACTTCGAGGAAGTCAAGGACTTCGTGTACCTCGTCAACGCGGTTGCTAGGGACAAAACCATCAGTACCGAAGTCAAACGCAGAATCACTCTTAGCAATAGCTGTTTCTTTGGGCTCCAGAGACAACTGAGTAATAAAGCCCTCTCTAGACGCACTAAGCTCGCTATATGTAACAGCTTGATCATCCTAGTCTTACCCTATGGCGCGGAAATCTGTACGTTATTGAAAGCGGATGAGGAAGCCTTTAGTAGTTTTAAGAGAAAAGTTTTGCGTGCGATTTTTGATCCGTCTTCGGATATATCGTTTAAGGAGGCTAGGCCACGTAGAGCGTATGTTCCGGTCTTCATATCAGAGCCAGGGCAACAGAGGACGGCTGAGGTTAAGGTGGCGCAGACAAGTGGAGAAGGACCTCAATCAAATTAGAGTGCGCAATTGGCGGCAGTTGGCGAAAGATCGTGCTGGCTGGAGAGGCCCAGGTCCACCCCGAACTATAGAGCCACAACAAGAAGAAGACACAGGATTCAGTGTTAGGTCACCCGCTGTCGAACCTAATGTGTGAAAACATTTTGCGACTGTCAGCACCTAAGAAAACTTTTCTTATAGGCTTCGCAAACGATGTTTCTGTTGTTTCAGTTCGAAAACGGATTGAAAAATCGAAATGAACTGCAATTAAAATAATTAAGAACTAATAGCAAACTATAAGAATAAACTATGCAGATCATAAGACTGCATCCGTTCTGAGTACTAACAAAAAAGTGTAAGTGACAATCACAATAAAATTCGCAGAACTGGGACTAAAAACGCTTTCTATAAATTATTTAGAAGTGATAGTTGATACTAGTCTTTCTGCAATCATCAACTAACGCATACCTAAAAAACGTGGCTCCTTCGAGAGTCGTGGAAAATAGTAAACAATTAATACTTTCAGGGGATATAGCCTCTTAACTGTTATACGGAGATATGGTTTGACGGCGCGAAAAAACAGGCCGTTGTATAGATGATGCGAGATGCGATGAAGCAGTGCATACCGAACGGTAATTTAAGATGCGATATAAATTCTATCTTAAATTGTACCCGATGATTGCGTGGAAGACATTCTAACCGTAAATCAAGTGAAGAAGCTCGAAAGAAGCTGCAACACAGAAGCTTGGCAACAGCATTGAAACGAAAACCACTAACGGAGATGGACGAATCGGTTATTCCAAGCAATTGATAGTTAGCTGAGTCGGAAACAAGTCAAACTAATTGTTGTTTCCGGAAATACCTAATTCAACGAAACCGTGATGAAAACCTGTCATCGTTGCGCAAACGCTGTTGAGGAAGTGTAGCATGCAGCCTACTATTGAACGATCTAAGGAATTGAGAATGACTGCAAAACTCGAACGAATTTAGTACCTCATGATGGAGCAGAATGCTCGATACTGGCCATAGCTATATCAGTAAGTGGAAAAAGGTGCGTTTAGTCAGGTAGAACCTGACACTACCAAAGGACATCTGTCCGTTGGTGCATATGCAAGGTCTCCACCCCAAACGTAAAACAAAAATCAGACAAAAATCTGAAAAAAAGCCTTGCAGTTTGCATTGAATTCCTTCAATAGCTAGGCATCTGGGCCTTATAACCGAGGGCGCTTAATAAGGTGCAATCCTCCGTACAGTCAACATCGTCGTTATATCTTCTCCTCTTTTCAACAAATTGAAAATTAAACGGTGTGTGGGGAATAGCAATAACAGTGGTCTCTGGTGGGATGAGACACAAGGATTGACACACACGGACTGATATTAAATGCACATGAATGGAATTACGACAGAAGTGGTTATTTGAATCCCTGTTTACAGTGATAAGTAACCGGATTGTATGAAGGAAAGTGTAAATACCAAAATGGTTGGTAATTTTTGAAGCTTTTTTGCATTGTTTCTCATTTCCAACGTCCTTCAACATTGTTTTATTAAAGGAAAGTTGTCTTCATGCCAATGAACTTGACCTCCGTTTCATCTCTGCATAGCTTATAAAATGTCTACAAGATGTTGAATCCACTGAGACCGCTTTGGTGTGGTGGGTTAAGTGGAACACTCCCATGACGATGGTGCCAGGACCGATTTCCTCGTTTACCTCCCATTTTTCACGGTTTCACCTCTCTGGAGCTGCTGAAAGTACCCAAAGAGCAATCACATATGCCACCATAATGCTGCGAATCAGCATCCGAGAGAACAATTGCAGGCACAACACGATTTTTTATTAACTAAGCCAGGTTCTGGTCTCTAGAAACTGCATCGCTATCCAAAGAAAGTGGAGAACAGCAGACATCAGTTGTCCAAAATTTATTCCCAACAAATTGGTTGTTGACTGACTGAAATAAAATTCCACAACTTTGTCCAATATCCCTATAAAGTCCTTAATTAGATCGAATAAGAAATCATACCGTGTCCAGCGGTAACCGATATTAGTGGATTTTAACTCATTTTTCAGGCACTACCGACACAATCGGCTGTAATTCCAGCAAAGAGCGAAAGAATACCAAGGCCAAGTGTCAGGTGTAAGAATTTTCCGAAACCATTCATTCAGAATCCCAACGAATGTCACATCAGTCACTGCTGGTCGAAGGGCCTCATTGTACCCATGCACGTTCAATGCCACAGAAAACATTCAGTCTTCTGAAATTCAACGACAGAGTTACTTCGCTACGTGAATGTGATTCTACGCATCAAGTAATCGGACATGCTCGTGGAAGATGTGTTTTCCTTTGTTAGCATCCACCTCACACACTAGTTGTTGCCACACGTGCTTGCAGTTTGACGTGGTCCTGCATTGCATTGCTGAATAGTTCATTACGTTCAGTGAGTAACAAGCATCTTTTATATTTTACTTGACCGGAGCTTGCCATGCCTTCTACCAAGTCTGACAAATTTCAAAAAAAGGTTGACAAAATTACGTTTCTTTACTATCGAACATAAACAGTGTCAGAGTGAAAAGTTAGATATGCTTATTGTACAGCTGCGGGATGTTATATGGTGATCAGAAGGTTGCTACGCAGTTGTGCTTTGTTCCCTTGGGCACTCACTTCAAACGAGAATGACCGCTCGCCGCATCGTCGTCGACAGGGAATACAAATGAGCTCATTAGACGTGTGGCTGGGAGTTCTATCACAAGAGCGTGTATTCACCCCCCCTTCCAGATTAAATGCGATTCCGTAACGGAGCCTGAATTCTTGCCGCGCACTCCGAGAAGCTGGAGAATTCGCATCGATTGGTGGGGAATAAATCAATTTTTCCATCCACTTCATATGATACCTACTAGGGCGTACCGTGTCGACATACTTCGATTCAGGAAGTGTACACATCTACGTTCGATATTACGTGTGATTACGGCAGCAGCACCTCGGGGCCGACAACACTCCGATGGGAAGGATGCGTCGCGTTGACTGAAAACAGAAAACCAAGCCGAACGGAAGACTTGCCTTGGCAAAACGTGTCCCCAAATCTCGTTTGCAAGAGCGGCGGTCGATGACGATGACGACGACGAGGAGCAGCGGCATGCGATTGGTGGTTCGAATTGAATTATCTTTTCTGACACTTTCCCCCCTAGCATGCAGATCGAATGATTATCTGCACTGAGAGTGGCGAAAGGTGTTCCTTTCCTTCATTTTTGTTCATTTTTGCAAAGAACGAGGATTATTGACGGACTGGGGATGTGTGAGTGTCCTTGTATGATATATTCAGAATCAATCAAAACAAGTCCCAGATGATTCGAAACGACTCTTGTTTGCTTTCTTCTGGTGCGTCCTCGAAATCATTTGGCTGAACGTTAAAGACAGACAAGGACATTTGACGTAGGAAGGCAAATAATAGATGAGATAGCGTAAGGCAATGGCGGGGGGACTTATCTGCCTCTTCAGGAATAGATTCAATAAGCTGTCTAGATTTTCACCTGATTGGCGCTGTGAGTGTGAGGAAGCCACATGATCCCGAGTTAAGTTGCTGGAGTGATGGGATCTTCTATTGGTTGCTGTAAGTGGAAAAGTTTGTCTTCAACTTGTTCATGCAGACAATGGTGGTAAAAGGTTCAATTAACCAAAATGACTTCTCACGGACATGTGTTTTTGCTTAATATATCCCCGTAAGTGCTTTCTCAGTGAGAAGTATTCGAGTAAATCCATTTGCATTGTTCAGAATTATTCAAGTTTTTGGATATTTGGATACGATACTTTAAGAATTGTGATATTTAATTTTTAACGGGTTAAAAGTTGGTTTAAATTTCGTTTGATTTCAGATTTTTAATTTTATTATGTTGGTATTCTCGTTTTGAACATATGTTTACAGTTTTAACTTTTTACCATATTTACTTTATTTATGAGTAGCATCAGAGTCAGACGTGTTTTAAGCATGCGGCGATTTTCCTGCTGTCCAATTATGAATCAAAAATTGGTTCAAAATTTTCATTAAATTTTATGTAAAAAATGGTGCTTAAAAACACATGAAATATTGACTATGGGTTATGGTGGCTGTACTCTGAGTTAGGCAAATGTTTACCAGTGAAACAAAGATGGTCGAGAAGATGAATGACAACTGCACAACAACTACTGATAAAAATGTTGACCAAGTGCAGAAACTTGTTATAAAGAATCGTCGAATGTCTATACAAGGGAAGATGTTAAAGATGTCGTCATATTGCTCAAACTCATACCATTAAATTTTTCGTAAATTTCGACCATGAAGCGTAACGCAGCGGAATTTGCTCTAAAATTGCTGAATTCTGACCAAAAAGGAAAATCGTTCAGGAATTTTTAAATTACGTCAAAGCCGAGCCAGATATGCTTTTAAGAGTAATAGCTAATGACGAATCATTATGACATCATGACATCGGTACCACAGTTAGTGGTAGTAGTTAGTGGTTAGTGTATCGGTAAGAGATACAAAAGAGCTCAAGGCCAAACAATGAACGTCAAATTCGATAAAATGAGAAGGTTTTGCTGATTGGCATTTTCGACTACAGTGGCGTAATGTACGAGAGGCGTTTAATATGTTATCGGTATCGGGATAAAAGTGTGCTTATATATATAAATTGACATATTTATCAAGTAATACTATTATTTTTGTTCATTCATGTGAGATTTTAGATTTAGATTAATTAAATTTCTCACTAACCAGGAAAAAAGTCAAAAAACTATTCATGGAGCGATGGTGGCTGTTTACCAGGGTTCCGCACCTTCATTACCAACTGGGCTATAGTGGTCAAGTGAGTTCAAGAGAGGCAGAGAGAGCATTGAAGACGACCACCGCTCCGGCGCCCCATCTACTGCTTGTACGGGAGAAAGCATCAAAAAAGTCGAAAAACTTGTTTTTGAGGATGTCAGAACACAGCTGCAAATGATTGCAGAGATCACCAAGCTTTCAACTGATACCATTCACACTATTCTTCATGACCATCTCCACCTTTCAATGGTCAGTGCAAGGCGGGTGCCGCGAATGCTCACAGCGCCTCAGAAAAGTGATAATCGCATTCTGTAAAGAGCTTTTGAAGATGCGTAGTGAGAACCCGAACGGTGTTATAGATCGAATTGTTACTGGGGATGAAACACGGGTTTAACACTATGACCCTTAAAGCATTATGCAGTGGCATAAAAATGGAACAGATCCCCCGAAGAAGTTCAAAGTTACTTCGTCTGGCGGGAAGCTCATGGCCACAGTTTTTTGGGATTCGAAAGGAATCTTGCTTATTGAGTACAAAAAAAGGTGAAAACATTAACGCCGCATCCTACGCTTCCACTTTGCATAATATGCGGGAGGAAATTAAAAAGAAAATATGGGATAAACTCGCAGCGGGTGTCTTGTGACAACACTCCTGTCTATACGGGGCGAGTTTCCAAGGCTGCTGTGCGAGATTGTGGTTTCGAAGAAATCCAACACGCACCCTATAGTCCAGACCTAGCCCCTAGTGATTATTTCCTGTTTCGGGATTTGAAAAATTGAAATCGTGGAAAAAGATTTTCGGATGATGAAGAACTCAAGTCGCCAATAAATAGGTATTTTGCAGATAAAGAGCAAATATATTTTTTTGAGAGTTAGAAAAAGCTCATCTCAAGGTGTAACAAATGCAGTTTTAATTTTCCTTCATATCGATACCGAGAATATATTGTACGACCCTCGTATAAGGATTCTTAACTACATGGTCTCACTTCGAGGATTGGAAAGACCGCTGGCACAAGTTTTGGGAGACTACTTTGACAGAGACAAAAAATGCAAACCTCTTTGTGCATCCCTCCATTTTCTTAAGAATATTGGCTAGAATTTTACTGCCACATTTTTCAAGCTTATCATAGCCAGCAAATGTATTTTGTGTTTTTTTTAATATTCGGACTAAGGTGCACGGGATCGCTTTTATATTGTTTCGAGAAGTCTTGCCGATTGCCATAAACGGTGAGAAATGATGAAAATAATGTTCTGAACCGCATGAATAAATGCAGAATTATTTACTACCCAATGGTTTAATAATCATAAGGAATCTTGGTATGTCAAGTGATAGCCATACACTCTGTTTCGAAGATACTTGGACAGGCACATGTCCTGTCATTGTCAGTGCCGCAGCATTCTCCGTCGCATGCACACGTTCCACCGCAGCATGCGACACAAACAAAATTATTTAATAAATAAAACCTAAACAAAAGAAAAACTCCCTCGGAAAAACTACCCGGAATTGAAATCCGCAACAACTCGTCACTAGTGAATCTAGATCAATGATTAGAAAAAAATATATTAAAAATACTTAAAATAAAAAAAAGCCATAAGTCTTGTGAAGTGCAGTGAAGTGATCTGGTAGAGCACGCGCGTTCCCGCCCCTCTGCCTAACCATCCTTCACGGACCACTGCTAGGCAATCTCGGTCGCAACTCCCGTTTGTTTTCCAGATTGGCTGGGGCGATGACTGAGTTTGCTTAGCATCTGACGTAGCGGATTATGAAGTGTGAATTTTTGTTTGTAAAGCAATTTAAATCAAATTAAGGGCCTAGCACCTACATTGACTTTTGTTGTGAAGCTGTACGCAAAAATTTATACTTCTTCTACCAACTGCAAGGTCGGAGTTGGCAACTGAATTTCCGTGATTGTTATGAGAGGGCAGTTCCGAGTTAATGTGAGCAATGTTCGTGGGCTTGGAACAAATTTCTTTGCTGTGCACGTTCACCTCTCCCGCTAAAAACCAGCTCTCTTAGCGCTTAGTGAAACACAGGTAGGTGAGAATACCGACTTGTAGGATTTGAACCTGCCTGTATATAGCCTAGCGATATTCTTTTTCCCACATCGCGATCTTGTTATTTATAGGCGTGGTGATGTTGCTTACTAACTTCAACCACAATGCGGCCACTGTTCCCATCCGGAATTTTTTTTTCTGTGATTAAAACTTCATGTCCGTAAGTAGTTAACCCCCTGTTGCAATATTTACAGAAGTCCAAACCTGCATAGCAACTCAACTTTTAATGAGTTTGATGCGCTATCCGACTCCATCACAAGAATTTATCCCTGTATCCTTGCACTGAAATCGTTATTGCGGGCGATTTCAATGTACACAATTCTTCCTGGCCTCGACATTCAGGCCAGACAACACCCGAAAGAAGGCATGTTGAAATATTTACTGAGGTAATTAATTTGACCCAGCTTATGAATGAGTCTACACAGATACCTGACATTGCTGATCATACCGCCAACACCTTGAACCTATTTCCCACATCTCATCCTGAGAAATACTTAGTTGACATACTGTCGCACTTGGCTCATTAAAGCCATGTGGCGTATCAGCCAATTTTCAATACTCGACCCAATCAGTTTCAGAACAAATCCCTTAAAGAACAGTTTGGCTCTAAGAGAATGCTTTTGGTCATTCGTAAAAAAACGTAAAGGATTCCACCTCGTCTTCAATTCCAACGACCATTTGCACTACCATTCCAACTGTCAGTTCTTTGGACACAGCAAATCTTTTCGCTTTCGCATTTCGCAGCCAGCTCAGCGCTTTCAGATTGCGCTATGACCGCGCCTGTACTCCAGAGTCTAAATTTTTTCATGGGACAAGTCTATTTTAAGACCCATACAGTTGCACGAGTACTGAAAGATCTAAGCGTCCACAATTCCGCTGGGCGGGATGGTATTCCCCCCGTTCATCTGAAGAGGTGTTTTTCTACGCTGGCAAAATCACTGTGTAAGCTTTTACATCTGTCCTACTCTTTATGGCACTTTCCGAGTAAGTGGAAAACAGCATTTGTCCAGCCCGTCCCTAAAACGGGAGAAACATCATCAACCACTTCCGGCCGACTCTAAGCACTTACGCCCCTACTTTCCAAGATCATGAAACCGCTGATAAATCAGTCAGCTTATGAAATAATTGAAACCCGAAAGCTTCTTAATGAAGGGTAATATGGCTTCGGCAGCAACAGATCCACTGTTGACTTGATGACATATCTCACAGCAAAATGGAACCAATCTTTGCACAATGCATATTTCAAAAGCATTTGACAGAGCTTGGCATCAGGCCCTGTTGTCGAATATGCGTGCTTTTAACGTCGATGAATCTGTTCTTCAATGGACTAGAAACTGCCTTTTGAAACTTTCAATACAAGTTGTATTGGATGGGTTCAAGTCTGATATACACTATAGTAATGCTGGCGAGACAGTCCACAGGAGGCCAAGAGCCTACCTTGCTCATCAACTACTCGTGTTCTGAGCTACTGTTCTGTCACGAGTAGAAGGGACCTACAGCTTTTGCCGAACGGCGAAATTTGAGAAGCTTTTTCTTGGACAGTCATTACTCTTTGAGTGTTGTCAGCATCTTGAAAAAGGTGGTGCCGTTTTGAGCTGGGAATGGAACATAGACTATTCAGCGGGTTAGCATTGCACTCTAAACACTACCTCAGGGCAGCCACTGACAGCATAACTAGTAGGCGTAAAAAGAATAGAGTGAAACTTGCTTCCAAAACTCAGTGCTGCCTATTGTCAATTAAGCGATCTTAAAACAACAAGCCATTATCTATAAATGGCTCCTGCGTTGTTAAAACCGAACGACTTTCCATCCTCGGTATGTGTACCAACTCAACACTAAATTGAAACGATCACATATTCGAGATCGCCAAAAATGCAGCGAAATGTATAGGTTTCTTAAAGCGATACAAAAAATATTTCACCTTTTCTGGCTTGGCAACAATATATATCCGCACAAAAGCTCGAGTATAACGCTCTTGTCTGGTCTGGTACATCTAAGACTTCTCTGCACCTACTAGATAGAATCCAAGAGCGAGCAATAAAACTAATTGGTGAAAATAATGCTGCAAAGCCAATCGACTCATTTGAACATCGACGAAATGTTGCGTCTCTATCACTTTTTTATCGCTATTTCAATAAAAAATGCTGTAATGAGTTAATCAGTTGCATTCCTCCCCTAAAGAATTCACCCGAAATACCCGACTCGCAACGAATCCTTACCCGTTCACCCTTAAGCCCACCTTTGGACGTACAGTTAAGTTTAGAGAGTCGTTCTTCAACCGCACTACATAAATATGTAATGCTCTTTCCAGTCCAAAATCGCAAAACATGTCTCTCGAAAAGGCTAAGGGCTTGTTAATGCGCTTTCTATTCATTACAGAAAGTGAAGCCAGCGGCAATGTCTCCAAACTCCCGTTGGAAATGTATTTCGATCCGATATCACTTTAACCTCTGACTGCTGCAATTCTTTGAGTTGCCAGCAGTGCTCAAAGAGTACCGTCTAGCCGTTCAAATTGCCTCTTCAAGAGAATGAGAAAGAGCTCTTGTTCTATCGTCTCGCGTGTGATCAGCTTTCACAACAGTAGTTATGTGATTGCTAGACGGGATATCAATCTGGGGTCTAAATTTATTGACAAATATGCTGTAGTCATTTTCATATTGGTCCGTCTAATTTTATGACAGACTGTACGTTCAGTATTTTAACTACACAAAGTACTTCAATTAATATATAGAATCTGTTACCCAAATTGTGATTGACCCTAGCTATCGAATGATCTATCCACAGTTCTTTGCTATGCACTTGAACCGTTTAGCAATTCTTCCATTTGAGTAAAATGAAAAACACCAGTTAGTCAATAAACAGCACTCGTTTCAGTCACGTCTTTCATTTACACCGCCACCAATATTCTCTACAATACGGAATACGGCTGCAGCATTACAGAAACAATGAATATCAACCCGTACGTAAAAAAAATCCTTTCAAGAAAATGGTTCAACTCACAAAATCGACGCAGCTGCGAAATTAAGACAATTCTTAAAATGTCACTTGTCTAATTTACTTCTTGATTTCAACAACCAACAATACCTATTTCTTTCTAATTTTTAATTCACTGCGCACGTGACTGTTGGGCACCGACAAAAATGTTTCCAGGGATCTCAAAATGTTGATTGTTGCTCTACCAGGTAGCTAAATTCGGAAAACTTCGAAAAAAAAGAATAATGATTCTCTTCATAGTAATCACATAATGAGGAATATAGAGTGAATGTAGAATTTAATAGCAACTCATGGCCATTTCTAATGATTAGATGGAGGTTCGTAGAAAATAAATTATTTCAGTGTCGTTTTGTTGCTGAGAGAAGTGAAGTAAGCACTTTTCCACAAAATACCACCACAAGAAAGAAAAATTGTGGAAAAGTGAAGTTTTATTTCTCAACTTCAAGCAATGTATACAATCCTGGCGGCCCAAATATTGACCTTTTTCAGCAAGGGAGCATTGCTCAGTTTTGGGATGAAACGGCAGTCCGTAGTCTGATTCGAACAATTCTATGTAGGACATTCGAAGATTAGAATCGTTGACTTGGTAAAGAACACATAGAACATTTTTTTAAAATTCAACGCTATCAAATCGGCTTAACAATGTAACTTGGGATTGTTTTACATTTCCCCAGGCAGTCGTCGTCGATCACTTTTGGTAAACTTCAGAAATCAAAGTTCAACACCCTCACGGCCGTTTTGATGATCAATGGCTTCTTCGGAGCATGTTCTCCGAAAGAATACCACTGTTTCGACTGTGCAGTAATCTGTGGTGTTGCGTACAAAAGGCAAAAATTCTTCAGATTGCGCCAATTCGAACTGAAACACTGTTCTGCAATATTCGGTTGCACTTGTTGTTCAATACGCGGAACTCACAGCTGTTTTTTTTATGACAGACATCAACGACACCGTGTCCGTTCTCTATTTTCTTCCCGACATCTAAGCACATTTAAAAGTCCCTTGCATCGACGTTGAAATTCCTGAAATCAACTTTTTACCATCAAAGTAGTGGAGTCATTAAACACGGTGATTTCAAAAACAAGAAACCTACATACGGGAATGTAGAGACATTGACAAGTGAAGTCGAATAGGCTCACATTTCCCATTTAAAGTGAATTTCTTGGAGATGCCATTTAAAAGAGCCCTTCATGAACTGAAGGGACGAACATAAACATTTCGCTGTATCACTGAGCCTCGTGTGCATTATATAAGAATTTACTTGGATATTTAACGAGATCGTTTGGGTTTGCATTCGTTTCTTTGTGCGGTTCGCAACTCACTTAACGATGCTGTTTTATTGTTGTGAGTTTTACTGTCGTTTGGCACTCGTCTATCCACTTCTTAAGGAATGATTTGTTCAGTGCGTTAATGGATTATTTTATCCCTAGGTTGTTGCTAAGAGCCCACTTAGGGGTTCTAACACAACCGCACTTAGGCGCTTTTAACTCTTATATTACTTCCTCTCTCCTCCTTTATGAATTTAACAGTCCTTATGAGCTTGCAACCACAAAAACACTTCTGGAGCTTTGATACAAGTTTTCACGCAAATAGGGTTGTTGGGTGATGCGTAAAGTACTTAAAGTTGCAAAGACGGTACACTAAAGACTGGTTGTAAAGAATTAGTTTTTTTGTCCTTACTTTTTGCAGTTTGTATTTGGGATAAAACTTTTCTTTTGTATCGTTACATACATTTTCGTATATCAACAGTTTGAATATGCAAACGAATTTATTTTTTTCAGAACGGCAATCGGCCTAGGACGATATGGGCACATTGAATGGTGAGTGCATCAGTTTTACAATTAAGCGTGGAATTGTTCTTACTACAAGGGAACTCCTTCTAAGAAGATAAGATTTTCCGTCTGCCCTTTCCATAACGCCTCTTTCCGAATTGGTAGAAAACAGCATTTATTTAACCTGTATTAAAAAGGGGCGAACAGTAATCGCCCAACTAAACACTTACGTCCCTTTCTCCAAAGATCATGAAAACACTGATATACCGTAAGCGGTCGCCGCAGAAGTTTCACAATAAACGGTAGTATGGCTTCCGCAGGTGGCCGCCGTTGCGCAGTGGGTAGAGTGCGACGCTCACACTCCGAAGAGTCTAGGTTCGATTCACGGCTGAACACTTTGAATTTTTCACGGCACCACCTCTTTCGAGCTGCTGACAACACTTAAAGACTAATAACTGTCTAAGAAAGCTTCTTAAACTTCGCTGTTCGAAGTCAGCAAAAAACTGTAGGTCCCTTCTACTCGTGAGAGAACAGTAGCGCGCACAACTCGAGTAGTTGATAATCAAGCTAAGCCCTGGTCCCCCTGTGGACTGTCGCGCCAACAATTATTATTATTTCTTCCGCAGAGGGTTCACTGGTGGTCTGATGGCCTACCTCTTTTGCTTTTCATGTTTGCTCCTTTGCTCTCGCCACCTCTCTTGGAGCATGGCGTCGTATGTAAGGCTTATTAAATTCCGATTTTACCAGCATAATCGAAAACACAGTGCTGTCTACTGTCATTTAAACGTTGAACGACTTTCTATAATCAGTATGTGTATCAACACAACCTTAAGTCGGAAGGATCGCATATTCGATAAAATGCAGCGAAGTGTCCAGGGAGCTAATCGCGGATGACGACTATGGTGCTACGATATTGTCGAAACGAAAGATTTGCATAGCGTAAGCAAAATAAAACAAAATTGACAAGACGATATCTTATTAGTTGCTTCTTGTACTCTCAAAACTGAAAATCGCTATCGTCCTGCCGATCGGCTTTTGGCGATAGCTATTTCACTATCGTTTTGTATTGCGCTGGCATACAACTGATGAAAATTTGAAGAAAGATTCAGAAAACCAATGTTATCAGTAATTACAAAATGTTTGGGTATAATCCTCAGCTTACTCAAGTATGTATGTAGTATGTACACCCAAAATTATTTAATGAAATATATATTCCCCATAGACTTTATTCTAATTCCTCCATTCGTAATGTGCACACACACAACAAAACAATGCAACCTATCAGTCGTTATTCATTGTTTTGTTGTGTGTGTACAATTATCACAAGAGTTATGTTGCGTTTAGTAGCGCTCAAAGCACGTGTATCAAATAGACGGTAGACGAGACTATAGTGATTGTGTTCTTCTTCTTCTTCTTGTGGTGCTACGCTTCGGGCTGGACCTGGGCGTCAACCAACAGGCCTCTCTGGTCAGCACAATCTTTAACCAGCTATCTTCAGTTGCACACTCCAAGTTGGTTCAGGTCCTTCTTGCATTTGTGTGCGCCACTTTAGCCTAGGCCGTCCTCTGTGGCATTGGTCCAATGGATCTGATTCGAAAACTTTTCTAGCCGGTGAGATGGTGTCCATAAGCTCTACATGGCCAAAACAACTTAAGTGTTGCAGCCGAAGACGCGTCGTCGTCAAGTCTTCTCCTCCAGATGCCATTAATGCAAACAGGACCAAAAATCGCACACAAAACATTTCCCTCGAAAAGACTTCTCGACATTCTCCCGAAAAGACTAATGTTGCGTCTTTATTACGCTTTTATCGTTATCTTAAAAACATAATCTAATGAGTTCAAGAATCTACCTGCAATACTCACTTCTCTTCGTTTCGGTTTAGTCGCACCACACGAATATGGAATATTTTTTCCAGCCCCAAAAATAATCCACAGGATCAGTAAGTATTTCCTTCCTCTATTTTCTATATCTTCGCCTCGTGCTGTGACTAAATCCTTTTCACTAAAGGATACCTAATTATCCGTTTAGCGTGTTGTAAAACAAAACTGAGCAAACTACTCTCCTGGAGGGCGAAATTAGCTTCGCACTGCACCTTGCACAAACTTTTTCTGGCCTAAGGCTCAAAGGCCTTAAAAATTGATAACTTGAAGGAGAAGATTCCGTAGCAAGTCAAAAAATAATTTCGCACCATTCCGACAAGTCTACCTACTGCTACACAATGCTTAACTAAATAACCTGCTTACTCCGTTCGTCAACTTGAGACCGCTAAATGAACTGCTCTCCAAATATTAACTCTAGCCTTTCAACTTTAGAAACCCTTGAAATTTTGAATTGCAATCAATTGGAGTACGTACAAGCCCCCCTCCAAATTGGCTGACGTCAATACAATTCGATACTCCTCTGGACCCATCTCCTGATAACTGCCAACCACAAAAATATGCAAATTCATAGGAAGAATCTTCTGTCACAACTCATCCTCATCCGAGAAATATGATTGGCATTGTCTCATCTTTTTGTATATTGCCTGTCATCATAAATCACAATAAGCAGATAAAACAGCGCCCTCCCCCTGCACACGGCCAAGCAACATTAAATTAAATTACTAAGGCACCATCAAGACGACGAGCACTGGAGACTCTCGTGACTTCAAATCGACGCTGAATAATAAGGTACATTTGTTAGTTGGCTACAACCTCCAGGGAGAATTTATAATTTCCCATCAAAAATTTAAGCGACTCACAGTTCGACGCCACAGATGCCTGTGGTTGAGACACGCCCCTTCAACCGCACTTACCACAATAAATGCCGGCGTTAAGTTGGTTTAAGCTCCTTTGCGGCTTAACTCTGAAAAGGTTTCTTTCACTGGCGCATCTCTTCCGAACCTATTCAAACTATCGGAAGGGTACTTCACTTCGTGGCAGCAGGGGCGAGAAGTTGCCACGCCACAGCAAGGCGAATCCCCTCTTTGTTCACCGTTCAAATTGAACCACGTGGTTGTTATTTTTGATTTCAGCGCAGCGCGCACCTCCTTTGTTTCGGGTATGGGCTAAAAAAAGGGGCTTCTAATGAAGTTAAAGCTCCAACTCTTCTGAGTGATCAGGCGGGAGAAGGAGCCGGAGGTTGAGTGTCAATATTTGTGAAAATAGCTTCAAAGGTTGTGATTATTCGATATTATTGGGAGACAAAATTTCAGTCCTAAAGATGTGTGTGTGTGTATGCCCGCAACAACAGCGCGTGTATCCGGGATTCGTGGCGCGTCGTATGCGAAGGGGCGGGTATTTAAAGAAACGTGGTAAATTTACCTTTTGCCGATGAAAAGGAGAACCAGCCAGATAAGGGGCGATGTAATGAACTTGTGGCGCTGGTTATGAGTGCGAAAGGGGAGTGTGCTGTTGAACGCTTGCAGGCTAACCAAATAAATTAACCTCATTTACATCTGAGTAAAGTAATGAAGAGATTTTGCAGTGGGATGGGGGAAATGTTGGATTAAAGAGCTGTGCAATATGAGCGTTTGAAGTCTTTCAATGAGTCTCAGGTAAACACGATGAAATTTTTAACACTTTCAATCTTTTTTTGAGTGAAAACTTTGGGTCGATGCTAAGGTAACTAATGAGTTTAACCATTGTGTTACGTTTCAGATGTGAATTTCTAATTTTATTTTCGATTTGTTTTCAGAAAATTTATGTGGCGCCCTACCGTGGAGATTCTTTTTATTTCTGGCTATTTTGATTCTGAGTGAAAGCCTGGAAGCTATGAAAAATGATTTAGTAAATTTCAGTATTCCGTTATGTTTCAGACGAAAACTGGAAATGGCAACTTTTTTTTTTTTTTTTACGGAAATCTAATGTGGCGCCCAATCGTGGAATTCCTCTTTATTTTTAGCTATTTTGATAACATTCTTTTCCGGGAAAGCTTGGAGGGGATGGAAAATGGATCAGTAAGTTTTTTAATTCGTTACGTTTAAAAGCGAATCAGAAATGGGAACTGGATTTGTTGAAATTTTATGTGCACTCAATCATGGACCAACTTTGTGGATTCCGTGGATTTTTTTCATAACTTTCAAATGTTAAATACTTAGATCTGGCACTCTGCTTACGTGAGGGTATTCGTTATCTCCTTTTTTTTTACGGTTGGTGGGGTGTTTAAGTAGAGGAAAATTTATTTGGAATTTCAAAAGTTTCAGCTCTAAATAATTTAAAGCATCTTTCCTGTTCTATGATGGAGATCATATCGGAAAACATTCGGAAGTCCAGCAACATGGACTATGACCAAGTTTGCCCGTAAGCCTTCTAAAAATACCTCGGACACCAGTTTCATGAAATTACCATCTTTTTTTAACTTCATCCAGAAATGGATGCATTTAGAAACTAAGCTTAAGGAGGATTGCATAGAAATAGTTTCATCTTCTGGCCAGTCAGCCAGTTTTCACATCGCTTAATGGGTGGATGTGATATAAATCGAAACTGGCTTCTTGGGCTGAAGTTCAACAACTAAGTGAAATTTACTTTATAACTGAGTAGCATTATCATGAAGCTCCCGTATTTTCCAGATATTCGAAAGCCATGCTGTGTCTCCGTTGGTACATTAGTACCGGTATATTGATATTGATCCGGATGTCCCACTTCTGGTGATAGAATTGGATTCTCCAATTTTTGTTCAAGCTTTCGTGTAGCATTCTGTGGCGAAGGGGTTCCCCCAAACTATCCACTTTCAAGGAAGCTGAGGGACGTCCCCGGATCAAAGCCTTATTTTAAGAAATAAAATCGTTGATGATCATGTTGAGCAAACGTCGAAAAAGTTGATTAAGAAACAAGAGGAGGACTCAAACCCGTGTAGAAGCTGCACTCAGAAATCCGCCTACCTTTGGTTGGCGACAGGTCTTTACAGAACAAACGAATATCAAGCGAATGCTTGCTTGTGTCTTAAAAGAATCAGGTCTTATCACAATATCCTTTATTTCTCTCAACAAAAGAATTTTCGAAACAAGGCTTGAATCAATGACGAGGCCTGAATCCTTTCAAAAGTTATGTCTAGGAAAAATTAGTGGATAAATTTATTTGAAATAACTAAAGTTGAGCAACAAACGTTAACCAACCTGTCTCATACATTTTCGTTCATCAGCGAGATTATTAATAGAATAGATTGGTGAATTTAAATCCACCTGAAACAACATTGACACGTGCTCCGCACTACGTAACACATACAATTCATCAGCTTGAACTTAGGGCCAGAACAGAAAAATGACAGGGATGTAAATGTACAGACATTTGATTCCTTTCTTTCGATGAGCTGTGGATCCATCTTTCTTTTGGCATAAAGTTAGGATAATACATTTTATAACCAAAACTAACTTTCAAAGTTCGTCCCAATTTGGTTTCTCTAAGTGTAGGTCTACAGAAGATACTCTCCTTTGATGTAACTTTCAATTTTTTGTTAGTCTGTATAGACGCAGATATTTACACAGAGTTAAATTGAAATCGGAGGTGTTAGAGAAATGTTGACAGCGTATGCATGTGTCTGGTTAAAGTAGATTTAGGCTGCCAAAAGCTTATGTTGTTGAGTGTAACACTTCCAAAAGATAAAACGGAACCAATCGAGTTATGAGGACACTAAGGAGGACACTAACTGCTAAAGTCTATACCTTCACCTAATATTCATGTGTTCTATGGCTTGAGGTGAAGAAAACCGACGGAGAAGCATAAGTTTCTATGGGCCATGTCTTTTCAGCATTTGTATGAATCGGGTGGAGAAGAGTTTACTTGTATTCTGTCGGAAATCATAGCGAATATATTAAATATAAGTTCCAGTCAGTCAATTCCAATGGACAAAGTCAAACAATGGACAATGGACAAAAGTCAGTCAACACAATGGACTACAATTCACATAATGTGTGTTAAAGGCCGAAGGTAAATGAAATGTAGTCAGACCTAGTCCTCGCACAAAGAAGGCGCCACTATTTACAGAATAAGTTTGTTTGTTTTGTACTCCCTGGATTGAAACTATTAGTTAAAAGGCGATCAACAACCAAAATAAAAAGAGGGCGCCACAAACAAAATAGTAAATTAATAATTTACGTCAGTAACGCCCCCTAAATGTTCCAGGGTTTATTCAGTGATCTGTTACAGGCGTGGGAGTTGGTTTTCGTTCACGACAATCAATTTTTTTTCACAGAAAGTGATTAAAAAAAATGTTTTTTAAGGAATTCATTGGCATATCAAATCAAACGCAAGAAATCAATTATTTAATTGAATTAATCCAAGCATTTAATGCATATGTCCCGGTTGCCTTGTTATTAATAATTCTTGTCGCTACAGTTCAAAGGGGGACCAGGGCCTAGCTTGCTCATCAACTACTCGTGTTGTGCGCGTTACTGTTCTCTCACGAGTAGAAGGAACCTGCAGTTTTTTGCCGACTCCGAACGGTGAAATTTGAGAAGCTTTTTCTTAGACACTTATTACTCTTTGAGTGTTGTCAGCAGCTCGAAAGAGGTGGTGCCGTGAAAAATTCGAAAAATTGGTGTTGAAAAATTGGTACCTACTACGCCACGGCGACCACTGCCTTGTTATTGCAAACATTTATTCCACACAAGCAACAGATCAACTCCGACTTGTTTTCCTCGATAACGGAATTTCTGCCAAACAAAAGACACATCTACCGCACGTTTTTGTCGTGGAAAAAGAAGTCGTGGCCGCTTGACAGGCGGGATGGAATTAACTTTTCCATACGCTGTATATCCCGTCCACCATACTACGTCGACGCAGGGGGACGCGTCTCATCTTTGGAAAAGTGGAAGTTGGACGGGGTAGGTAGTATGGGTGAGGTAGTATCCAGATACAAATACCTAGGTATCCTAATATCGTTCTCTTTAAATTTGAAACCACACTTTGAGGAAAAATTAGCTGTTGCTAAAAGAGCTATCTGTTCGATTTGGTTACGTTGCTTCAAAAATAAATATGTAGGGGTCTCAAGCGGAGGAGGAGATAAGCGGATGAGCGAATGAGCGGAAAATAAAAGGCGAACGCTCTGTTGGTGTTTCGACTTTATTAAGAGGGCCGAACTGTACATTCTCTGTTGTATTTATATGTTTAGGCTAAGTACTAAAATTCATGCTGTTAGCTGATTTGGAGACATTTCGGGTGAATCGTACGATCAAATGGCCAAAGAAGAGATAGATAGTGCGAGCAACTATATACAGTCTGGCTAACAAGCATAGTATTTAAAAAAGATTTTATTTTCGACTACAAATATGTATCGAAAAGTGCAAAACAAACTTTATTCCACTCAACCGCAGCTTCTATTATGCTCTCCGGAGCTCAGGTATGGGGTTTCAAAGGCTATGATGGAGTGGAAAAATTCCTTCGCTACTTTTTGAAGAAGATCTTTCGGTTACCAAAAAATACCCCCAACTATATGCTACATATTGCGACGGGAACTCCTCCCTTGCTCTTGTATACCATCAAAATGCACTTCAACTATATTTTAAATGCAGATTACCAAACGTAGTTTTAAGAAGTATGGAAGCGAGGAATGGAAAAAAACAGCTTCTGAATGAGGTTTAAATCTGTCTATTGAGGCGGACGAGCCTCCTCATCTTTTAAGAAAAAATTTAACTCAGTTTTGGAGAATTTTGGTAAACACACATATGACAAATATGTCGAAGAAGCTGAATCTTCACCGTTTAGGAACTACTACAGCAAACTAAACCATTTTTTAAATGAAAAACATACTTTTTTGACAGTCACTCAATCGAAAAAATAAGCACAATTTTTAAACTGAGAGGAGAACTCGTTCAGTTAAACTTTATCCCCCACAGACCATATTTACCAATTCTTTGTAACCTATGTAACATGAGGAAGAGAGAAGACGTCTTACATTTTATTGGTGAATGTCCGATTCTAACAGAAATTCGACTAACAATTTTCGAAAAACTTGTTTTAGACGAATATGAAGTAACGTGCATCTTAAATGGAGAAAAGGGATGGAAGGCCTTATACGATTATTCAGTAGCAGCACTTTGTTATAGAAAACGTATCATAGATGGAGATTTTGAATGTAAAACGTATGTATGTATTTTGTCAACCTGGTAGACGGCCATAGGCCAAACCATAAATGACTTAAGCTAAACTTTACATTGTAAAACATTTATTGAAAATAAAAGTCAAACTAACTAAAACTAAACTAACTACTACGTCTACAACGCTATAGCTAAAAGGCTGTTCCAATCTCAGCCTCTGAATCCGAAAAGGAGAAGATGACCGAACCTCCGGAAAAGAGGTCGGATGGTAGAGAGCTTGGTATTGAAAACTGGAAGCAGCGTGCCAGGGACCGTCAAGAATGGAAGGCATCTTAAGCTCAGGCCTGATAAACAAGCAAACAACAACAAACATCCGCAGTTGAAGAGCCAGATAGCGTTGATTGCAGCGAAAGAGAACATGTTGCGTGAGGTGCTCTTAATCTATTAGACATATAAAATTCTTTCAATTCAACAGATCATGAAGATAGTTTTTTTTACCATGTTTGCCTCTTGATAAAAGGTAACTTATAAAGATTTGCTTGTGTAGGATAAAATCATTCAACACAGAAATAGTGATAATGTTGGAAAGGACGGACACTGGGTAACGATTTGTTTTTCGTTTTGACCTGAATTCTGAGAGCTGGTTATCAGCATTGTCCTTTCACTCACCCGACAGCGTGAAATATATATCTACGTGTGTGCGAACGCGCAGAACGACAGTGCCGGGATGAGAGCAACAAAAGAAGAAAGTAGAAAACATCCGATCACTTCTTACAAGGCAGGGTGCATCGGTGCAAAGGTTGCCCATCATCCTGATGGGAAATCAAATACCATCACTCCAATTTAGTCATCTGTGTATCGAGGAGCTAGTGTGTTCATTTTTTATTGTTTTGTATGCTATCGTGGCCGCCGTGGAGTAGTGGATAAAGTGCGACGCTCACATGCCGGAGGGCTGAACACCTCGAATTTTTCTCAGCATCACCTCTTTCGAGCTGCTGACAACATTCAAAGACTAATAAATGTCTAAGAAAGCTTCTCAAACTTCGCAGTACGGAGTCGGCAAAAAACTGTATGTTCCTTCTACTCGTGAGAGAACAGCAACGCGCACAACACGAGTAGTTGATGAGCAAGCTAGGCCCTGCTCCCCCTTTGAACTGTAGCGACAAGAATTATTAATAACAAGGCAACCGGGACATATGCATTAAATGCTTGGATTAATTCTATTAAATAATTGATTTCTTGCGTTTGATTTGATATGCCAATGAATTCCTTACAAAACATTCTAATCGTGAGAGAACAATAGCGCGCACAACACGAGTAGTTGATGAGCAAGTTAGGCCCTGGTTAATCTGTGAACTGTTGCGCCAACAATTATTATTATTATGTTATCGAAGAAGCGTTTGTAAGAAAGAACTTTTACACGACAAGGCACTTTAATTGATAATTATAAACACCGTTCTTCGTTTACTGTAGTACTCGATGATCACAGGCATCTTTTCGGTTCGGTCCTTTATACTATTCGCTGCATTTTTGGCAATCTTGAATATGTGATCGTTCCAACTTAGTGATGAGTTGATACACATACCGACGACGGAAAGGCATTCGATTTTAACAACACAGGAGACATTCATAGATAACGGCTAGTTAGTTTAAGATCGTTTAAGTGACACTAGGCAGCACTGAGTTGTGTAAGTATTAAAGTCCCCTCTGTTCTTTTTGTTCCAATCAATTATTTTGTCAAGATCGAAATTTAATGACCTTTACATACGCTGCCATTCCAAGTCAATGGCCGAAAAGGTGGGCCGAGAGACGAGGAACGAATATAAAACGCTGAGGGTACTGTCATCAGCGAATGAGTGAATGAGATTGGAAGTGACAGACAGGAGATCATTTATAAAAATGAGGAAGAGTTTCGGAGAAGAGATGGATCCCTAGGGAACACCAGCATTAATATGGTGAACCTCAGACTTGAACCCATCCAATATAACTTGCATTGAACGGTTCGAAAGTTAATTTCTAATCCATTGAAGAAGAGATTCATCGACGCCAAAAGCACGCATTTTCGACAAGGGAACCTGATGCCAGACCCTGTCAAATGCTTTTGAAATATCAAGCGCAACGATCTTGCTTTTTCCTACATTCTGCAAAAATTTGTTCCATTTTTCGGTGAGATATGCCATTAAGTCGCCAGTGGACCTGTTGCTGCCGAAGCCGTATTGCGGGTCACTAAGAAGCATCCGGATTTCAAGATATTTCATAAGCGGTTCCATCTGCTTATCTTGAAAAGTAGGGACGTAAGTGCTATGGATCGGCAGGAGGTGGGTGATGATGGGTCGCCCTTTTTAGGGACGGACTGGATAAATGCTGCTTTCCACTTACGCGGAAAAAGGCCTAAAGAGTAGGACAGATGTAAAAGCTTACAGAGCGGTTTTGCCAGCAAGGAAGAACACCTCTTCAGCTGAAGAGAGGGGGGGACATACCACCCAGGCCAGCGGATTTGTGCACGTTTAGATCTTTACTAAGTGTACCGGTATGAGCGTCAAGATAAAAATGTCTCGATAGGGAACATTTGTTGTGAACGAGCCCTTATTTTTTTGTTTGTTTGCTATGACATCTGTGAAAAATATTTAATATACATCAAGTCATTGAACAGACAACTTCATATTTTTTCATCGTGTTAAAAATGTCGAATTTTGTACCAGAAAGTGATGAAAGCCTTAATTTTTTGTTTTCATTTGAAAAAAAGTGCTGCAGAGTCGCATCGAATGCTTGTCGAGGCATAGGGTGATCATGCTCTATTAGAAGCAACATGCAAAAGATGGTTTCAACGGTTCAGTAATAATGATTTTGATATGAGAAATGAAGAACGTGGAAGACCACCAAAAAGTTTGAAGACGCCGAATTGCAAACGATATTGGATGGAGATGACACTTTGAGTCAAAAGCAAATGGCAGCAATGTTAAATGTTGCACAACAAACAATTTCTGACCATTTAAAAGCTATGGGAAAGATCCAAAAGTGTGGAAAATGGGTGCCACATGAATTGAATAAAAGACTGATGGAAAACCGAAAAAAACACTTGTGAAATTTTGCTTCAAAAACACGAAAGAAAATCGGTTTTGCATCGGATTGTTACTGGCGATGAAAAATGGATTTATTTTAAGAATCCTAAACGGAAAAAATCATGGATTAATCTGGGACAAATATCAACATCGGCTGCAAAACCAGATCGATTCGGCAAGAAGACAATGCTGTGTGTTTGGTGGGACCAGAAAGGTGTGCTGTGCCACGAGCTCCTTAAACCTAGTGAAACCTCTAATAGGCATATGATAGCTACCGACAACAAATGATCAATTTGAACCATGCATTGATCGAGAAACGACCAGAATGGGCCAAAAGACACGGTAAGGTAATTTTGTTCCATGACAATGCGCCTGCACACAAAGCAAAACCGGTTCAGGATACAATCAAAACATTTGGCTGGGAGCAGCTACCCCACCCGCCGTATTCACCAGACTTGGCTCATTCCGACTATCATTTGTTTTCATCGATGGGACACGTATTGGCTGAGCAGTACTTTGATTCCTACGAGGAGGTCGAAAATTGGGCGTCTGATTGGTTTGCTTTAAAAGACGAACAATTTTATAGGCGTGGTGTTCACAAATTGTCAGAAAGGTGGCCAAATCTGTAGAAAACAATGGCCAATACTTTGAATAAAATATTTTTACTTTCCCATTAATAATTAGTGTTTTATTTTCAAAAAAAAACTCGTTTTATACCGGTATACCTTTGCAATGGTATGAGTGCGAAAATGGAAAAATGTACGCTCACGAGTACAGGCGCGGACAAAGCACAATCTGGAAGCGTTGAGCTGTCTGAACAATGTACAGCTAACAGATTTGCTGTGTCCAAAGAGTTGAGAGCTGAAATGTCATTGAAAATTAGCGTTGGAATTGACAACGAGGCAGAAGTCTTTGCGTGTTTAACGAATGACCAGAAGATTTTGCTGCCGTTGTGATAATGCAGAAATTTTTGCTTAACTTTTGATCATAGGCGAATGTCACTCATCTTATTAATGCATTTAAATTATTTTGGGCCTCTTTTGACCTTTTGAACTGCCGCGTAATAATGAATTTCATTACTTATATCGCTAACATTTCTTTGTCATAAACTAGAGACAGTAGACCGGAGTAGATGAGACGATCGGATAGTGATACACTTACATTCAGAACATATACTCAAAGTAAGCTATATGATAATAATAATAACAATTGGGTAGAGCGACGGTCCACAGAGGAACCAGGGCCTAGCTTGCTCATCGACTACTCCAGTTGCGCACAACTGTTATTTCATGAGCTGAAGGAACCGACAGTTTTTTACCGACTCCGAACGGCGAAGTTTGAGAATGTTTCTTAGACAGTTATTACTCTTTGAGTGTTGTCAGCAGCTCGAAAATTCGAGGTGGTCAGCCGGCAATCGAACCTGGGCCTTCGGCGTATGAGTGTCGCACTCTATCCACTAAGCCACGGAGGTTGTCAGCCGGGATTCGAACCTGAACCTTCGGCGTATGAGTGTCGCACTCCACCCACTAAGCCACGGAGGTGGTCAGCCGGGAACCGAACCTGAACCTTCGGCGTATGAGTATCGTACCCTACCCAGTAAGCCACGGCGACCTCAAGTTATATGATAGACGTATTGGAAAGTTTTCCACCTATCTGCAGTTCATCTGCCTAAAATATGCGAGACCAAAGTAGTTGTACCAGTAATTGCAAATGTGGATTTAATATATGGATTGTTCGTTTTGCAACAAGAGTATCGGGGTTACATATATTCTAATTTTCCTTACAGTGCCTTAGTCAAATTTTTTTGCAGTAGTTTGTGTCCCAATACATGTGGAGATGTTGTTGCCTTTCAACCTTTCAACTATGTCCAAGAACACAAGTTCAGCTTTAAAGCGTTTAAAGCATATCCAGTTTCTTTTTGTAAATATGGCTGAAACTTCAACAGCGATTTTAGAACCCGGGTAATTACTCCAAAACTGAGACCCAAAAAGATAAGTTAAAAAAAAATTAGGAAGTTCTCCCCATTTCCCACTTAAGTTAAGAACTATTAGAATTCACAATAGTCTACGAGGATTTAACGGTGCTTACCTCAAATCGTACTGTTTTTAGAAACGTAAAGTAGATCAACTGCATCATTTTCATTCTCAAATTCTTTACATTCTGACGCATTTGAATCGCACATTTCACTTATACCATTCGAATTCTTGTGCATATTCTTTATCGAAGAGAAATCTTTTCCAATTGACATTTAAAAAGAATAATATCTTTAAACAAATATGGCCGTTATAACCAGTCGTTTCCTGGTTTGTATGAGGATACTCGTGGCAAGCATAAGTGATATAATATGTTTGGAAAGAGCATTTTCACACAAATCATGAAACGACGAGTGGCTGCGTAAAGCCGCACTCACCTAACTGTGGGAACACTGCAATATTTCAATTTCGCTTTGTATGTTGTCAGGTAAAGCAATCATGAAGCATAGCCTATTACTGACATTAATATAAAAAATATTTGCGGTGCAACCAAAAATTGGTCGAAAAGGACCCCATCGTAGGTTTACGGGTAAAGGTAAGAGTGTCCGACTTCGCAAAGTTCCTTCCCTATACATGTTCCACGGAATCATCACAGCACCAGTAACTTTCCCAACCTTCCATCACGTAAGGTATGCGGCAGTGGGTGCCGCATACCATCACTCGAAACCATACGGTGTAGAATTTAAGGTTTTGTAAGTTAGTCTTATGTCTACGCTGTAACTGGTCGTAATGCCAATTTTTGAAAGTAGTGAATAAGTTTCAATTGTAAATTGGACGCCCCAACGTGTGGCCATCTGTATTCACCGAATATCCAAACGCATATCATATTCACTCAAATATATTTCGTATCAATTCATTCCATCTAAACCTTAAAACTGTAGCAATGAATAAGCCGTTCCCTCGTATCCCAGCATCATGCCGGTGAACAAACCGAAGCAAATCCATCAATAACGAAACCCCGGATGCCTGCCAATGAAAAACACCACCAAAATACAGACACGTTTGGCGTGATAAATTTAAAAGCTCCCCACTAAATTAGAGTGCCAAACACACACACGCACGCACATAGAATGTATGAAGCACAACTTACCTTAGTGGGTCCTTTATGTGTATATACCGATCCATTGAAATGGCGCACAAATTTAAAATAGACGCCGTAGAGCACATCACATCGAAGGCTACCCATGTATCACAGAACTGGGCCCCGAATATCCAGTAACCTAGAAGACAGAAAATAAATGTATCACATTAGGTAAATGTTGACTTCCATTCCTTACAAGAGGGCAGCCACCCAGCCACGTACATCCTGCAGTCATATTCCCAACAAAACACAGCCACCCACCAGGATTCCATCTCAGCAGGCGATGGGAGCAACACCGCCGCAGTTCAATGGATGTTTTCTAAAAGTAATGTCTAACCATCATCCGCCCTTTGTTGTGGGAACACCGTTTCTCGCACCCATACAGTAACGTCGTGACATGATTTAATTGAACGACATAAAAAGGATGTAAAAATAGAGTCCTTCGCCATCGATCGTTGCATTCATTATCTCGTTTTCAAAGTACGCCGCCAGACTTGGCAGCGACTCAGAACGGAGAATCTCTTTCGATTCGGGAAAGTTGAAGCCAGAGAGAGTTACTCTGAAAAGGATATTGAAAAGTGCAACATGACGGCTTTCTTTGTGGCCGCCTCACCAAGTTCATCCGAGCGGAATATTTACTTTTGCGTGTGTCTGCTTCAATGTTTCTCTGATGAATGGATTTGCATTGAAATTGTTTCGGTTGATTGAAGCCACCGATTGGTGGCAGGCCATAGTTGGATGTAAAAGTCTCTGCAAGGAGTTATTATTTGCCGTTGTACTGGGATTTGATAGAGTTTCAAAAGCGGTCATGACACACTGAAATGTTTTGCAAAATAATGCTCTACAGCTGACGCAGTCGGCAGATTGAATGATGTCAAGAGACGCCTCAGTGGAATAGAGGACGCTTCAGTGGACTCGTGATAGCAAAGGGAAAACATCGCTGTGACAGTGGAAGACTGTAAATAGCCGGAAGGGATACGCAAATGTTTGCCAAGAAATGCAAAGCACAGGGGTAGGGAAACATTCGCATTTCATTGAAAATGTTGGGACTAAGGGGAGGTTTAACCGCCTGTATCATGAATTCGTATCATCTGTCGGCAAACATTTTGGGACTTGAGTTGAGCGCAAACGGGTTAAAATAATGTTAAATTAGTTGTTCGTCTGCATTGACTTTGTACTGATTTTTGACTTCTTTAGGTGTGTCTGAGAAATTTTTTTTTTGATTAATATAGTTCGGGCTTCAATTGTACACCTTGAAATTGAGTTCTAGAACAAGGATGCGATGGTCGGATACAATCATGTAGAAGAATTAGAAATTCAGGTAAGTCACGCTTTCAGAAAGCAGATGCACCTTGAAGGCTCAAGGAACTCCGAAACGTTCGAAAATTTCATAGTGTGTTCTTTTGATATCTCTCTGATCCCAGGATGAGGAAGGAAGTATTGTCTATGAGTCTGTACAAAAGGGGAGTAAAGCAGACGACATCAACATCATGTTTGTTCCAAGAGAGCGGCAGTGATTGGTTTTGTGGCGACTACGATATAGACAGAGCGCCAAAGTGAATAAGATGAAAATCGCGATTCATGAAACAAAACTCAACAATCGACAACTCCTAGTTTGTAGCTAGTGAGTTGTAGGGAAAACAGTTAGGGTTTTTCAATTTGAATTAAAACAATAAGGCATAAGAACATGTCCTTGATAAATACTTAAAATGAAAATTTATCAACTGCGTGTGTAGAACCGAAAGCAGATGGCGAGGGAACATGCTTTCTGAAGGGTCATGTTGGTTGTGGTCCAAATACACAGGGCCATAGGGGTAACTCAAAAATAAAAATAAAAAGAATAATGGCCAAGCGTGAGTAATGTATTTCCTTCTTTAGAAAAAAAAGCATCGGGAACCGGTTTTTAAAACTTTCTATATATTCGCTTAGAAGGGTCCTACAGGTTATTGACGAGCCCAAAATCTTCTTATAAAATACCATCCTTGCCATTTCAAAATACTTGGTGTTACGATTTAAAAACAAACCTACCCCATCTGTGTATGAGCATGCGCACTCATTACATGGAATTTCCTCACTCGAAAAACGAATATAATCCTCAAAATACGCGCTTGTCCTATCGATGTTATAGTGGCAAGCCCGATATTGGACGTTAAACCAAGGAGCAGAGTGAAATTTAAAATTAAAATGACCAAGCTACGGTTTCTACAATGTGGATGTAATGGAAATACTATTCAGAAATAAAATCTAAAGTTGTAATAAGAGTAATAATTGTTGGTGCTACAGTCCACAGGGGAACCAGGACCTAGCTGGCTCATCAATTACTCGTGTTGTGCCTACAGTTGTTTGCCGACTCCGACCGGTGAAATTTTAGAAGCTTTTTCTTAGACAGTTATTACTCGTTGAGTGTTGTCAGCAGTTCGAAAGAGGTGGTGCTGTTTAAAATTCAAAAAATTCGTGTTGAGCTGGTAATCGAACCTAGACCTTCGGCGTTGAGGGTCGCACTCTACCCACTACGCCACGGCTACCACAAAATATCTTAAGTTAGTGAAACAATTTTTCTGGTGGATATTTTGTTAGCTGGTAAGGGAATCACTTTCATAACACTTCATAACCGGTCTCAAAGCAAGCTTGTCGTTGATTGAGGAATTTCGTTGAGTGATGAATTTCGCCTTTGTTAAACGGATTCGTCAATAAATGAATATGAAGTAATGATAACCTTGAAGTAGACAATGTTACAACTACAAAAATTGTCTATTCCGTGTGCGCTGTGGGTGGTGGAAAAATCGGTAACTTATTCTTTAAGAATGATGGTGTCCAGAAGGTAGCAGTCGATTGCAAACTGTATTGAGCCATGATCACAGCATTTTTCATTTTTTAAAAGATGGCACAACTTGTCACACAGCTCGTCCAAAAATTGATTTATTGGAGGAAAGGTTTGGTTATCATTACGGACTCATGAATTGGGCTTAACGATCGTACGACTTTTGGAGATATGTGAATTAACTAGCTTACGCCGATAACGCCGAAATATAAGTCATTTGGAGGACAATAGTCACCACTAATGTACGAAAAGTTGAACTGCGTTCGTTATAGCACTACGTCCGAGTAGTGATCATGTTCAAAATATAATGCCAATAAATTATTTTCTGAATATATTAAACCTTATGTGAATTTAAAAGACAACCTTTACTTCATTTTATTTCAGTCATATACAGACCTCCATAAGGAAGGTGGGCAAAAATACGGCAATTATATAGGCTCCAGTTACGATACCGAAGTCACACAAAGAAATCCAATTTCACCGCACGCGCACTCCATTCACCTGCATGCGCAATCAATGTACTGCACGTGCAAATTAAACAATTCATCAAAATTTATATATCATATTTTGTTTTCAACATTCTTTGTTAACTCAGCATTTGATATGCATTAAAAGGCAGACCAATAGATTGTGATGCTAGAATGTAAGTTAGAGTACGGGGTTTCGCAGCTCTTAATAAATGCTATTTTAAAAGTGTAAGACCTGCGTTTTCATAATTCTCATTTAATTTGAGGAAACGTTAAGCATTGCTGTAACTAGAAGGGTCTGTTATTGTCAACATTTTTGTAGAAAACAGTAAACGAAAATCTTGTATTTCGTATAGGGACCAATGTCAGGAAACTTGGCCTTGACGGTTAAAGATGGGCGGCTGATATTTCATAAGTAAAATACTCTCTTAGGATCACTAGCCTGATAGGTTAGACTTTTCCACAGTAGTGTGAAATTTGTCCATCGTGGTACCCATAAAAGCTTTATGCAACAAAGTTAAAACTCCCACCAAATTATCGATGGTAAGTTGAGTGTTGCAAGGGTTAAAAACAATCTAAAAAGTTATAAAGACGAACGATAAAGCATCAATCCAAAGCGCTGAACTTTTTCTGTGATTGATGTTATTTGAAGAATAATACTCAAAAACGCGCAATACGGTTTCGAAATAAAACCATCTAGTTTGAGTTAAACAGGGTCATTTATGTCGTCATATCGAGTTGATGGTGCTGAATTAATGCCATCTGAAGTATAACAATAAAAACTTATAGGAGTTTTAATGCAGTAAAAGAAATGAAAAACTCATGACTCAGATGCTTTATTGAATCTGACGATACAGATTGGAAAGCTGTTTTCTATGTCATACGTTTTATAGATAATGACGTAGCACAATGTGGGTTTGCGAGAAAATACATTTTAAGCAAATAAGAAAGAGTGCATATTTCATGCAAATACGAATAATATGCTTAATAATATCAAACTGAATATACAACATTCAGTAGACCACTTAACAATTGGAAAATGTGTGTGAATTGGAGACTGAAATGTTGCCTTCTTAAACGCCTTACGCAATGACATTAATTGTCAGAATTGTGTGACTACGGAATCAACCGGAGAATTTGTGGCAGCATTTGAAGGGATGCTTACATTTTAGGGCATGTAGAAAATACTACTGATATAAATTTATGAACACATTCTTTTGTTTTATAGTCGTTGAAAAGTGCCGTGTTTTAAAACCTGCTGGTCATTCGACAATTCTTGGTTGGCGGAATAACGTACACTTAACATCAATTAACCAACAATATTTTTTTGGTGATTGGGCACGTTTCTAAATCGGGTAATATTGGAAAACGAAACATCTGGAAACAACCATGTGATCGATGAGGTCACGTTGTATCCAAGCAAAATGAATGTTGGGTCGAAAGGTGTCATTGGCTTTAATACACGTAGAAACCTCAACGGGAAGAAGGTTAAATTCAATTTTTTATAAGCGTTTTGTCCGGTGGTTGAAAATTTTGACTTGTATTCCAACAAGATGGCCCAAACAAATCACAAATCATTACCAATTTCTCAATTTCGTGAAACGTTTCATAATTGTGTATTCCATGCTTTGCGGACATCAATACATAAAGGATTTTCCAAAAGATATAAGATGATTTTATTCGTGGAAACACTCTTCAACTAATCATCAAACAGTCACTTGCAAATTATTCAGTTAACACACCATTTAATCAGAGCGCAGTCTGCCAGCTATACAGATTTTTCTACCTAAACTCGGAGTCGGTGACCGCAACGTTAAGAGCTCCAATTTTGGGTCTAGTAAGCAGGCAATATTGAGTTTAGTGCAAATGTTTGAGTCCCCACACTTTTTTGCATTGTTGCCATGTTAGTAGGGCGACGCGTTCGTCGAGGTTTTGCAAGCATCGCCGCATTTTCGGCGTCCTTAGCAGGCGCCTAAAATCAGTTAATTTTACATGACGTTGCGTGAAGTAATTGGACCATATCTTCACATCACGTTACTATTAATGGCCAGCTTTATAGCACCGAATATATTTGACCAAAATAGAAACTTGGACGTGGGCCACATTTGGTTAAGACAGAATGTACCATAAACCATAAAACCCACGTTACAATCGATGTGTTGAAGAGTACGATCATTTCAGTACTTCAATACATTCTCGGTATATGATTATTAATTCGCGTTTTATCTCTATTGAAACATAATCATAATGGCCACTGAGACGATGATGGTGAAAATTGCACATCGCGCTGTAATTAAATCTCTCACTAAGCAAGGAAAAAGTCAAAAAACTATTCATGAAGAGATGGTGCTGTTTACCAGGGTTCCTCACCTTCATTGTCAACTGTGCAAAATTGGTCAAGTGAGTTCAAGAAAAGCAGAAGGAGCATTGCAGACGACTACGCTCCGCCCCCCCCCCCCCCAACGGCTACTGCTTGTATGGGAGAAAGCATCAAAGAAGTCGAAAAACTTGTTTTTGAGGATGCCCGTATAAAGGTGAAAATGATGGCAGAGATCACCAAGCTTTCAACTGGTTTCATTTACATCATTCTTCATGACTTGATTAACTTTTCAAATGTCAGTGCAAGGTGGGTGCCACGAATGCTCACAGCGCCTCAGAAAAAAGTGACAATCACATGCTGTAGAGAGCTTTTGGAGATGTGTAGTGAGAATGCGGACGGTGTTATGGATCGAGTTGTTACTGGGCACGAAACATGGGTTCACCACTATGATCCTGAAAGCAATGAAGATCCCATGCAGTGGCATAAAAAAGGAACAGACCCCCCACAGAAGTTCAAAGTCACTCCGTCCGCCGGGAAACTCATGGCTACAGTTTTCGGGACTGAAAGGGAATCTTGGTCATTGAGTACAAAAAAAGGTAAAACCATCAAAGCCATATCCTACGCATATCCTTTGCATAATTTGCCGGAGGAAATTAAAAAGGAAAGAAGGGGAAAACTCGCAGCGGGTGTGTTGCTTCTTCACGACACCGCTCCTGTTCAGACGGCACGAATTTCCAAGGATGCTGCGCTATATTGTGGTTTCGAAGAAATCTATTACCCACCCTATAGTCCAAACCTTGCCCCTAGTAATTATTTCCTGTTTCCGGATTTGAAGAAATGTCTTCGTAAAACAAGATTTTCGGATGATGAAGAACTCAAGTCGGCAATAAATGGATATTATCAGAGAAAAAGCAAATTTATTGTTTTGAGGGCTTAGAAAAGCTTATCTCAAGACATAACAAATGCACTGATGTTAGAGGAGATTATATTTGAAAAATAAAACAATTTAAATTTAATTCGCACTTTTCTTCATATCGATACCGAGAATATATTGAACGCCCCTCGTATGTAGGGTAAGCATGTTATCTTAACAAATGGGCCAGTGGAATGGTCGTCTCGTTCGTTGAATTTAACGCCGCTTCTTTTTGGGGCTACGTTAAGTTATTGCTAAATGTCAATGAGCCGGCGGAAATAAGAAGTCTTCAGAGCCAAAATTGAAGTTCATTCCGTTTCGGCCATAATGTGTGGGCAAGTCGTTGCTGCAAACGTGCCTGCGGTAGTATTATAATCGTATGAAACTCGTATATATTTTGATTATACTTCAAGTTTGACATATCCCAAAGGGTTTGCGTTTTATTTTAAGGGAAACTTTTCAAGTCCCTACTGGAAAACCCTTCATCTGGCGATTTGATGCCCTAAGACTAGTCTTGTGAATCTAAAAAAAAGATTGCCTTTTTGAACGAAAATTTCTCAAATTGCCAATATACCGAATGGCCGCTGTGGCGTAGCGGGCGGACAGCGACGCTCACACGTCAATGATCCAGGATCGATTCCCGGCTGGATACATCGAAATTTTTACAGCAACTCCTCTTTCGAGACAACACTCAAAAAGTAAAAGGTATATAAGAAAAAGCTTCTCAAACTATGCCGTTCTGGGTCGGCAAGAAACTGTAGATTCTCTTCTGCTCGTGAGAGAACAGAAGCGCGCACAACAAAAGCGTATGTTGCGAACAGTCGTTCTATGTCAGATCAAGTTTTACTTAATTAACCGACCTTCAAGCTTGCATATTCGCATCTGCCTTACAAGCACACACCGCTTTGAATGTTCATCCACCTTTCAAATTTTCACTTAAGACAGTTTCGCGTTAGACCCATTTAAATATTGCATAAATTTTGCAAACAATTGAATGACAACATAAGAAAGACGTAGACGTGTCTTAATGTAAGTCCTCATCTTCTTCTCTTGTCTTAAAGGGAAATTCTCTCTAAACACAATTGAAGTTTTCTATTAGCAAATCTCACACAATTGCAAGCAAGCTGAGTGATTATCAGGCTCATAGGATGTGACATTGAACTACTTGAATGAGAAACCTACCTTACCTCGGTCATAAGATGTGGAATCCAATAACACAAAAACTGCCTGTCTTACCTTTCATCACACCCTCATCCATTCTATCAGATAAATGAACTAAATACCATTTCATCCAAAGGGATCCCCCGGAAGCGCCCATGCCAAGGCGATAAATCATAAATAATCCCATTACCCCACACTTGATTACCGAAATTTGCATAAAGCCTTCACCGGAAGAGAAGGAACCCTAGTTTTCCGCATATTTGATGAGCATCAGATACTCTCGCCCTTCACCCACGTTGGCACACTTTCACTTGCGTTAGCAGTGCGCTCCAACCCATACCCGTACCCTTGAGGATTTCATTAGCAACTGACTTAAATCAAACTTAAGGAGGAACTTTTAAAAAACTTTGTACTTACCCAGTAAATCATTGACGCCAGCAAATGTCATAACTAATGAGGCAACAAATAAATCAGCAATAGCTAATGAGGCCAGGAACAGGTTTCCGATCCTCCGCAGGCTTCGCTCCGTGTAAATGGCGAGGCAGACAAGTATGTTCCCCGCTACGGACAGGAATATGAGTAATGACAGGAAAACACCTGCAAATACATTGGGGCTCGCATTAGAACCGTGCAACTCTCCGTCACAAACTCAACACGAAAAGTGAACAAGACACAAAAAAAAATGAGGAAAACAAACGAAACGTGAGGACAAACTTTGTGCCATGCCGTGCAGTGCTGGACATGCTATTCATGGGATCGGTCGGGATACTGATTTCTGCGATAAACATGCATAACAAGGCAAACTCTAAAAAAGTTGTGCGGATGGGAGGGGGTTCATAGAGGCAGAGCCAGTGTCTACAAGGAAAAATGGCTTTTAAACTGTTGATAGACGTTCAACGACATTTACTTTACCAACAACTAAAATCGATACAAGTGACACCGTATCCGGATCCTCACCCACAACTGTGTCGCCTTCTGTTGGACTTCGCCACGTTGTCTCATTGTAGTATGACGTCACCTGAAATAGAAACAACAGAAATATGGTGAGAACATGCGTTTGTCATAAATTTCGAATGATCTAGGAAGTTTGAGAAAAAAGCAATTAATCTGGTCCTCGGGTGTGTTCTGGAGCCAAGGGTGTTTTATAAAATTGAAAGTGGGATGGAGACGAATCAGACCCTGCATTTTTTTTTTTTGCAAATTTGTTCAAGGAGTGGGTGTCACAAACGCGTGAACTTTATTTCTTGAGATTTTGACTTATTTTTATTGACTGTCGAACATTGAGTTTCTAAAAGCAAATTTTTTGAGGATTGCGTACCTCCTTGGGTGTTCTTCCATCTCTATTGTTCCATCCTTTTTTAAGTAACAGTATTTTGATTCGAGAAATATTCCATTTTGAACTGGCCTGCATGCAGCTTGGATCCTAACCCCATTGGAAACTTGTGGAGCATTGCAACACAATTATTTTTCAAGATGGGCAACAATTCGATAGGGTTAGAACTCAAAGACGCAATTCAATTTCAATGGTGGAAACTCTGTCCAAATTCCAAAGTGATTGCAAGAAGAAGAAAAGATCTTCAACTTCCTTCTAAGATACAAATATTTAATTTAAGGTATTTCTGTTTGTTATTGATTTTTTTAATGCGGTCTTTTTTATTTCGTTTTTTTTTTTTTGTCATTTTTGGTTTTTTACGAAATATATATATTAAACCTATTTGATATATCTTCACTTTCTATAAGCCTATAAATAAAAATATATTAAATTTCTTTCGTCTTAACATTATTTCGCACAGTGTTGAAATTTTGACTTCGAAATTCTATTTAACTTATTAACATATGTACAATCAACAATGAATGTTAGGCTACTATGGCCACTGCGTATTATTCTTCTCTATATGACACAGCAGGTTTTTAAGCCGCTGAAATGTGTTCTGCTTGCCATTGGAAAATTAGAACATTAGATATTTTGCAACTCTGAAAGATGAGCACTCACATAATTCTGTGAATACTGTCAGGACCTCAAAAGCCCGTAAAAAAAACTCACTTCGCTAATCCAACCTGTAATCTAGTGAGTGTGTGAGTGCCGCACTCTACACACTACGTTACTGAAGTCACTTTGAATGGCTTTGATTCTAGGAACTTTTGGGATGGAGAAATGTTGTTCATATTCTCCAAATGGGCGAACCAAAGCTTTCCATCTGAAGATGCCTTGTTAAGCCTATAGAGTTTGTCTTCGAATCTTTGCAGTACAAATAGGATTACAACTCTTCTCACAACATATTATGAGCTATATGATCGGGCTTGTGGCCGCCGTGGAGTAGTGGGTAGAGTGCGGCGCTCACACGCTGAAGGGTCTAGGTTCGATTCCCGGCTGAACACGTCGAATTTTTCACGGCACCACCTCTTTCGAGCTGCTGACAACACTCAAAGAGTAATACTTGTCTAAAAAAGCTTCTCGAATTTCGCCATACGGAGTCGGCAAAAAACGGTAGGACCCTTCTACTCGTGAGAGAACAGTAGTGCGCAACACGAGTAGTTGATGAGCAAGCTAGACCCTGGTCCCCCTGTGGACTATCGCGCCAATAATTATTATTATTATTATTATATCTTCGGCCTTTATAGTGTTTGGGTTTCAATAATTTTCAAAAATTGGGAACTAACTGGGAACTGTAATGTACAATGCACGCCTTATTCTCTCAGATGCCAGTGGATGTGTATTCTTAAGTAGCCTCAACCAGCCTAATTGTAGAAATTGAAAAAAAACCTTAGTCTTGACATTTTCCTAATCCTGCAAAGACCGGATTGTTTACGCACCACATTGTAAATTTTATAGCCGCATGCAATACCACTCATTGACATGACTCATTGAACGTGATGTCGGAGTTTGATATACCTAGCAAAATAATCCCTAGAGCGGTGTATTGCTATGGTGCCTTTTTTAAGTCAACCATTTTCAAGTTAACACAACTGATCCATCCATGCTCGTGATTTTAATGTTTCCCAAGATTTAGATGTATATAGATTCGTGTATATTGGTTAGTAGTAGCTCATAAGATTTGAGGAGTTATGTTCCCCGATAAGGTCACTTAGATTGTTGTCAAATTACCTGATACTACGCTTTGGTACCGGTGTGGATGTAAACCATTCTGGCATGCACCCACCCATAATTCTAAACCTAGTTATAAATACTGTGGCCGCCGTGGCGTAGTGGGTAGAGTGCGACGCTCACACGCCGAAGGGTCTAGGTTCGATCTCCAACTCAACACCTCGAATTTTTCACGGCAGCACCTCTTTCGAGCTGCTGACAACACTCAAAGAGTAATAACTGTCTAAGAAAGCTTCTCAAATTTCGCCGTTCGGAGTCGGCATAAAACTGTAGGTCCCTTCTACTCGTAAGAGAACAGTAGCGCGCACAACACGAGTAATTTGATGAGCAAGCTAGGCCCTGGTCCCCCTGTGGACTGTCGCGCCAACAATTATTATTATTATTATTTATAAATACTGCCTTATCCTCTTCTTTAACGCTACGCGTTGGAAGATTGTGTGGAAACATCCTGGGAACCGATGACCTACAAGGAAACAGATTGAACAAATGCTGTTTCTTGATGTGTTGTAGGAAAATCGTGTTAAAAAAAACGGATAAATAACAAAGGAAGGTGACCAACTTGAATGCCGTTTACCAATGTGTCAGCTTAGTTCGGATGTTACCGAATTCTTTTCACCAAATATTTAGTTCACATGAAACGCCCGTCAACATATACAATCAAAGCAATAAATATCACCACGATATGCTGATTTCTCTCTAACTTACTGCTTATCCCAGAAAGAAACTGATAACCTGTTCGAATTCCTCAACCCTTCTGTGATCGCATTGAGCAGAAATTGCAATTAATATTAACTTGATAGGAATTACAGTTCGCTTCTGGCAGTTGCAATTAAATTCCATTAAAGGTTCTTTGTACAATTAGGATTATATTAAATTCTCATACAGAAGTTCCTTCAAGCAAATCGCTTCACAAGACTCTGTGCATTTAATATTTAATTACTACAGCAATAAGTCAATGGAGGAGAGGCACTCAACAGCAGTCGGGCTTTGACAACAATAGCATCTGTATCCGTTTATTGCTGCAAGTGGGCATATCGATCAATTAATGATTTCATTCTGCGGAGCCATCAGCGGTGCTTGTATTGTCATTGGAACTAGGAAATTAATTTTAACTCGATTAGGCGACGGCCACAGCCAGGAGACATGCCTGTCATGGACGCCGCGGGAGTGAATGATTTTTGATGTAATTTAAATTTTAAACGGAATTAACGGTGAAAGGCTCATAGCCACTGGTGAGCGGGTGAGAGGGAAAATAAATTAAACTGAATTCGGCTTGTTGTTGCGGTGGACACAAAATGCCCATGGCGATTGCTACAAATCGGATATAGAGCTATCAAATGCATTGGTCGGTGGCGTATACGCATTTGTCAAATTTATTTTGTGGGTGTTTTTCTGTGGCTGTAGTAGACATGGCGTAGATGTCATAGGAACTAGGTCTTCATTTAACGATGGCAATATCAATTCATATGGATGATGCGGTCTCTAGGAACCCATATTTAATTAAAGTTTCAGTATGTAGGTGATCTCTAAAAAATTTAAAAAGCAACCACGATGGCACACTAATTGTCTAAGTAATACGATGGATTGAAAATATTACGTTTCGCACAAGATTCACTCCACTGCCATCTACCAAACTCGACCAAATTTATTACTGCACAAAGTATTCATACCACCTGTCTATACGGTCTAGAGTCTACCGAGTAGATATGCACATGTTTACCAAAAATGACTTAGGTACTATGAAAGGCACACTTAACTTATTTTAACTTATTGTTGTTTTATTTAAATTTATTATTTAAAATTTGTCCACTATGAAGAAGTTTTCTCACCACCTTTATCCGTGGTTCAGTAAAAACTGTCCGATAAAGGCATCGTCTTTTCAGCTTGCGTCTCTCTTTTTAGTAATAACCGGGACAGTTGTCAACAAGAGAGTTTAAGTCTAAATTGAAGTATATGAGCTCTACAATATGAACAAATTTAAGTGGCTACGTTTCATTTAGCCCGATACTTTGTGAGCTCACAAAGCCTTTATTCTTACTCCAATGTACTTCGGCACAATATGAAAGTTCTAATGATAATATGTTGCGATCGAATACACCGATATAATCAGCAACAGTACTAAGCACGTGATCCAAGCTAACGCGAGGATTTGCTCTTTCGCGATATGCATAAACATCCAAGGCACCCAAGGGATGTCCCATCCTACATATGCCTGGTAAGCTGGTAGATTTGTAACACACAAGATCACACAGTCCAGCAACAAAAAATCTACAACTGTTCCAGAAAATCATTCACATTCAATCAACTGGAATTAAGGAGTTCACACCGCAAATTGAACTAGGAGCATTTCCCCCCCCCCCCCCCCCAATGCAATCAATACGAGCAGTATCACCTATCGAGGCTGAACTGGCTGATAAAACACCATACCACAAAGGAACATTGATATAAACACCCCGATGTTGCGATAGGACATTTTTTAATTGCAAACGATAGACATGTATACATTAAAAAAAATTATAAGCTGATCATCTGCCGAGCCCCTGTTGTTGTTCCGACGAGTATTCATTATAGTCTTAAACTTTAAAAAAAATTTAAATTGAAACTTTAAAACACAGTAACACATGTCCTTCGTTAAGTGCATGCAATTGATCGACGCTGTTATCTATAAGAGTTGTATGTAAGTTAACACAATGATTCTTCGGAACAAAAAATTGCGTCAAGTTCCCAGTCCACAAATGTAATTGTTGCAATTTGCCATATATCTGAAAGTATGACACTTTTCTATTAGTTACTAGTCTAAAGCTACACATTATTTACCGAAACAAATCTCACCCCAACGAAGTTTCACTCAGAATGTGGGGAAAATAATAAATTATTGAAAAATATAAAAGAAAATACAGAGTTGTTAAGATTTAAAATTCTGTATTTTCTTTCATATATTTCTTTAATTTTTTATTTTCCCCACATTCTGGGTCTGTCACAGCTCAGAATGCTAAAGGGAAGACATAACTTATATTGGGAGTGAAAATTGAAAACAAACCATAATAATAATAATTGGAAGCCGCGACATGGACGGACCAGGGCCTAGCTCATTTACCAACTAATCGTGTTGTGTGCGTTACTGTTCTCTCACGAGAAGAAGGGACCTACAGTTTTTTGCCGACTCCCAACGGCGATGTTTGAGAAGCTTTCTCAGACATTTATTGCTTTATGGTGTTGTTAGCAGCTCGAAAGAGGTTGTGAAGTGAAAAATTCGAGGTGTTCAGCCGGGATTCGAACCTAGACCCTTTGGGGTGTGAGCGTTGCACTCTACCCACTACGCAACGGTGGCCATTTCGGATTAGATTCGATTTAAACATTAAGTTATTTTTCTTTTTCTGTAGTCGGAAATAATGAGAGCTGAAAACACGAGATAGTCGCTTCACATTCGGACATTTTCAAAGATTCAAAAAACAATGTTGATTTAAAAAACAGATGTTGACGCAAATTCATTATTGCTTATAAATAATACAAATTTTCCACATTTCTAATGAATAAGATAATCGCTTAAAAGACAAGCCACATTTTACAGGTAGCGATTTCTATAACCAGCCATCAATAACTGAAAAAAGGTATGAATCACAATCGTAAATAAAGCTCGTTGAAGGTTGGTATCAAAACGAGTACCCATTCTGTTTGAATTAACTAGTAATGATAGTTAAACCAGAATGATAATGCTAGGCCACGTATATCTCTAAAGACCCGAAATAAATTGACCGAATTCGGGATTGAAGGCTTATGGTAATTACGTTCACTTCATAGTGTGGACATTTTGGTTTTTGGGCCTCTTTAGCACTTTATTTCGGCTAATTTAAAGTGCTAAAAGAATTTCTTTAGCAAACCATAAACATAAGTGATTGTACGAAGCTTGCGAAATACGACGAGGGTCTAGGGGTTATTGTGAATATGAGAATCAATTTTAAAGATTTTCCAGGGTTTTCTCGAATATATTAAAAAAAATTATCTCTATATCTTTTTTAAAACAATAAAAATTGTAAAATTGGACATTATTGTTTTTTTACAATTGGCGCGTGCTAAAGTGATTGTTTATACCCGTAAGTGACTAGAATTAAGTCATGGCACGGGCCGAAGGTATAGAGGAAGAGAGGGAAAGGAGGTACCGATACACATTGCTTTCAAATGCCTGTGGATTGTAATTGTGGGGGAGTGGGTGGGGAAAATTGGGCTGGGAAGAGCATTCCATATTCGTGTGGTGCAACTGACGAACGAGCCTCAAGACTTCACTGTACGTCCAAAGGTGGGCTTGAGGGGTAGCGGGTGGGTATTCCTAGAGAGGTGGGTATTCCGGGTGAATCCTTGAAGAGAGGAATGCAGCTGCCTAACTCATTAGAGTATGTTTTGTTGAAATATCGATAAAATTGTGATAGAGACGCAACATTTCGTCGATGTTCTAGCGAGTCGATTGACTTCGCAGTATTATTATTACGAATAAGTTTCATCGCTCGAAGTTGAATTCTATCTAATAGGTGCAGAGAGGTCTTAGGAGCACCAGACCAGAAAAAAGAGTTATTCTCAACGTTTGGGAAGATGTTTGCCTTATATATTGTTGCCAGTTAATATTTCTTCTTCTGCATCGCTTTAAGAAAACTAAACATTTCGCTACTTTTTTGGCGATCGCGTACACGTGATCGTTCCAACTGAGTGTTGAGTTGATATAATCATACCAAGGATGGAAAGTCGTTCGATTTCAACAATGCAGGAACCATTCATAGATAATGGCGGGTTGTTTTGGGAGCTATTGTGTGACAGAAGACAGCACTGAGTTTTGGAAGCATTAGCTTTCACTCTATTCTTTTTACCCCAATCAATTATGCTGTCAAGATTGAAATGTAATGAGCTTAACATACGCTGCCGTTCTAAGTCTCCGGCCGAAGAGGAGGGTCGGGAGTCGAGGAACGAATAAGAAAAACTGAGGGTACTATTGGATTTCTTGGGCCTTTCACACTCATATAATTGTAAAAATTGTTTTATGCTCATTATTCTAGCACATCTACAAAACAGTATATTTTATTAAGCCATATTATTAAGCTATTCTGTGGTTGCTAACAAAATGTCCACCAGAAAAAATTCTTTCACTAACTTTAGATATTTTGTGGCCGCCGTGGCGTAGTGGGTAGAATGCGACCCTCACACGCCGAAGGGTCTTGTTCGATTCCCAGCTAAACACGTATTTTTCGAATTTTTCACGGCACCACCTCTTTCGAACTGCTGACAGCACTCAACGAGTAATAACTGTCCAAATAAGCTTTTTAAATTTCTCCGTTCGATGTCGGCAAACAACTGTAGGTCCCTTCTACTCTTAAGAGAACAGTAGCGCGCACAACACGAGTAGTTTATGAGCAAGCTAGGCCCTGGTCCCCATGTGGACTGTCGCGCCAAACAATTGTTATTATTATTATTATTTTTAAGCTATTCTATTCTATATATTTTCGATTTCTGCTTTATTTTAATTTGCTCAACATTATGTTGTACTTATGCCCTTGATTCAAATATATTTCACTCTTGGTGTTAACATTCTCTCGTTTTGCTGTCAGATAGTCGGAGATGAAATTTGTTCTAATGAATATTATGCCTGCGGTTGAAAGCATGCAATTGATAACCTATGTATGAAAAATAGAATCAGTTAACAGATAACGTAGTATATCGTGCAAAGAGCATAATTTCTATGATTTTGCTCTCGCCTTTACATTGCAGCAAGAAGTTGTATGGCTAGGTTTGAGCACGAGGCCCTGTCCATTGCATTTGCATCTCCACAGTAAGTGACATCAGGCACAGGACAAGGGAAGTACTCGTACACGTAGGCCACATTATATGCAATGTTCATATACCGTTTGTTTTATTTGCAAATGTATAAAATAAATTTATTGTATAGTCTGCTTAATATTTTGTTGAAATTTTTGTGTTTTCATTCTAAGACATTGTTTTAAAGAAAAATAATAGGTTGTGTAAGGGCCTTAGTTCTTTACAACCATTTCTACCATTAAACTAAATCTGTGCAAATATTGGGTTCAATTTTATTGAACTCGTCAAGAATGGTTTAAGCTCCATCTTAATAGAAATGCGGTGTTGTCTAATTTTTTTGTACAGGTACACCCATAAGTCCTAAATAGGCTTTATATCTAATCTTTGTGGAGGAGTTTTCATGACATGGGGACACTTATATATATTAATGCTAGGATCGTACCTTTAAGCTTGATATCATTGTCTAGATAAAAACTGCAGCGATTTCCCATACCAAATTCTGTTTTAAAATGTCCAATTTAACATTTTGATCCATTTTCCCTGCTCTTTAATGCAATTTTCAAGGCACAGAAGCACAAAACCATCGTCAAACCATCAACGATCCACCACCGTGCATTACAGTGGGTACCAAGTTCTGTTTGAAAGCGATTTTTCGTTGGGTTTTCTTTACACGTAGGTTTGGCCGTCTAATCCAAGAACATTAAATTTGTTTTCATTTGCAAATAAGACCTCTTTTCAGAATGAAAAATCCTGAGTCGCCGAACAGGACACTACTTTCACTACAGACAGATTGTATAAGTCAGGCGACACAACGGACAACTGTTTTATGATCAGGCGCATAGACGACGAACTATTATATGATCACGTCTCGCAACTGTACGACTAAACAGAGACGCCATACAATACAATCGAACAACACACACGTAAAAACAGACAAAAGACAGATCAGTGCAATTTCTGATAGGCAGGGACAGTTGGAGAAAGAACATCGAAAGCAGCAGTCATGCCAACAGCTACCGAAAGAATGTTAAAATAAATATTAATTATTAAAGTATGAAGAACATTCAAACGCTTTGTTTTTTTATTGTGATCGCCAAATTCTACACTTAATTTTGTGTTGTTTAGCAAATGTAAGTCTTTAATTGTTGTTTTGTTTGCAGATCAGTGGTCTTAGGCTGTATCTTCTACCATTCAAATCCGCTTTTAGAAGAACATTCTTAATTGTTGTTGACCTGCATGCTTTCGAAACTGATCTCCTTCTATAACTGCGAGTTTTGGCGCGCTCCAAAAACTATTAAATTTAACTTTACTTACTGAAAAACTCGTTGAAAATTATATTGTGCGTGTTATTCGGCTTCTTTTTTATCTGCTTATTGGACTGAAACCATTTAACTATATCATGATTTTCGCAATCAAATATTTTCTGTTTTCTGAGTGTTTTGTAATTAATTTTCTCACTTCCAGAGAAGTTTGACTATTTTTTCTTCACATTTTTCTTATTTTTACATTGAAAACTAAAATGACTTCCGATCCAATGGTAATAAATATTGCGATGAATATCTAAAATAAAATTTGAAACAGTTTTCCAAAATGTCTAAGTTTGGCTCGTTCTTTGTTTTTTTGAGTTACCTAATATTTAGAGTTCTCCATTTTTAACAATTGAATTTGTTTATGAAATTTGTTGAAATAGCAAATAAATATATGCATAACTTAAAACAAATTCTGATTTTTGTCTACTTTTTCTCCTTTTTTAATTATTAGCCTTCAATTCTGTAATTAAGTGGGTGTCCGAGTTTGGCCGGGAGCTATTCCGCAATAAATTTTTGAAGAAAACATTTTAACCATTTTCTTCTTAGAATACGATTGCAACTCGGTAGAATTGGCCATTCTTTGGTCCTTTTGGTGCTTTTTGAAATATATTATAAAATTCCAGTTCTCCATATCACTTTGATAGCTACCCATTCGTTCTTTCATTTTGCAGAAAATGCACTTATCATAAGGTTAGGAGTTTCCAGCTTGACTTTTCAAAATTTATCATCATCACTGATAGTCTTTTGATTCTTTGTAACTCAGTCGTTCTAAACTTGTGGAGATTGACAGTTGCTTTTAGATCAGTTCATGCAAGAAGGGCTTTAAGTTAATTACGAAATACAGTCTCCAACATTGCTTCTACTCACAAAGCAATTTTGAGTCGTTTTGTGTTCTATCTAGTAATATCCTTCTACAGGAGAAAGGCCTTAAAAAATGTTACCAAACCTTGCCACGTAATCCAAGGGTGCACTTATACGGTATGGAGAAAGTACATCCATGGCTTCAGGCATAGGACGAGAACGACCAACTTTCTCACTCAAAATAATTACTTTTAAATAATTTTTTTTTAATCCACTCACGGACTCATAACTGAAGCGAACTTCTTACATTTCGAGTATTAATCATCTAAAGCGGAAGAAGACCCTCAAACGGATTTCAATTAAGAACATCATACTACCACCCTTAACCAGTCGGCGCAAGGCGCAGCCCACCACTAGCGTACATATGGTCATACACATACGTCACATTGCATTGCGAATCTGGTGTCAGTTGGAATTTAGTTGAAAAACTTTTCTAATAAATGAGTAGACAGAATGGAAAAAATTGAAAGTGAAATGAAAAAACAGGTTCCTGCGAATGAGAAGAACTTTGGCTTTGCCCTAGGACTCCCGTGACAATGGCATACCAGGCCACGAGCGTGGCCAAAAACAATACGCCATCACAAATATATACAGGCACACACGCCCTCTATCCAGGGAGAACCTATTTTCGACTGCAGCAACTAAAGGACACAGCAAAGCTAATGAATCCTGACGAGAAAGAAAAATTGTAATTTCTACCCAAAATTTCCCCCGAGATAGAAATTGAATTATTTCATATTTTCTCATTCGTACTTCCCTCAACCCCCGCCCAACACAACCGCAAGCACCGCGCACAGCCACTTGTCTTTGGGGCAAGTGTGGATGTGTTTGAGCTGTGACATTTACATCCTTTTTTTCTGCTGCCGGGTGTCCGGGGAGTGCCTGGTACATGTGTTTGTAAGAAAAGAAAAACGACACTAAAAGCCGGTCTAAAGTGAAACGATACCCGCAAGGAAGATGCCGTCCCTTGACGAAGCGCTTCGTCTATCCTCATGCCCACTATGGGTCGTTCTGTCCTCCGCTCATAGTTTCAGTTTAGTGTCTGCAGGGCTGTGTATGTACTCGGAGACTGAAGGAAACTTTTTCAATTTTGCGTTTCAGGCAAGATTTGGTTTTTTAGTGGAAGCAGTAGTTTGACAGATGCCTCTTTCACATGTGCATTGGATGTTGAACGCTTCATGATGGATGAAAATGATGTGCTTCGCAGAACTTCAAATATGTAGAGCAATGGAAAAATGTGGCCCCAGCTGAGGAAGAATTTGATTCAGAGCCATTGGTAACGCGTAACAGACTCAATTGAACACACAAGGCAAGCAAAGCCAACTTTGTGCGGGCAATTGATAGCTTAGTTTTGTTTAATCCTAAAATTATGTAGGCGTACAGGGCTCTCAGGACAGAAACTGTCCGGCCAAGTGTATGCATTTTCAAACACTGTGGCAAAAGACTCTACGCCTCGACTTTCAGTGTCCGAAAAGAGTTCCAAATAATGTTGTATATGAAACCATGGGGCATCTTATGTCGACTTTGATAAAATTAAACGATTATGCGAGGCGTAGAAGTTAGAGGTCAATTAACGAATTATCCATTTCCCAGCCGCTCTGTCTAAGGCCTCAAGAAACAAGAAAATAAACTGGCGTAAGTTCGTAAGTGCACAGCCGTTAGCTGTGAAAGATGAGGTGGGGTATTTTGTATGCAAAATATGAAAAATAGCAAACATACAGCTGCAGCTCCAGCAAAGGCTAAGAAAGCCTTCGATGTGACACGTTGGATTTTTCTACAGCAGCCATCTTGATGCTAGAGTAAAGGTCACCTACCTTATACCCCTAATCCGGGTATTCATGGTGTATGGTTGTCCTGTATGGGTTAACATACGTCCTACTGAGTTCGAAAAGTTAAGGATGTTTAAAAAGGACTATCTTAGGATCTATAGGAGTACAGATGTACAGATGGGACTGGGAGAATTTTAAGCCATCGGAAAATTTCAAAACTTTGTGTAATACTACTGTATAATTAAAAGTGGTTCTATTTTATTACAACAGGCACTGTTAAAGAATAATGCCTATTTAAACTGTTTTTTTATTTTTTATTAGTATGTAAACTGCAAATGAATAGTCTACTGCTAGTTTTTCACGCCGTGATGACTTCGATCCAAGTAGCCGAGAAACAACGATCGCTGAATGAGCGGAGTGCAGTGTTGCACCACCCACACTCACTGCAAGGTGATGAGCGAAAGAAAATTTCGATCGCGATGCTTCGAAACACGTCTATGACATCGTGACAGGTGATGAATCGTGGATTTATGCGTATGAGCCTGAAAGTAAACAGCAGTCGACTGTATGGGTGTTTCAAATTGAGCCAAATCCATCAAAAGGAGCTCGCGCACGAAGCACTTCCAAGCAAAATGTTTTTTTCAGAAAAAACTGGACATGTCGCAACCGTACCACTAGAACAACGCAGAACAGTCAATTCTGAGTGGTGCATAACCATTTGTTTGCCAGTTTTCTTCTAAGGAATCAGGAAATCCAACCGCCGAAGACGGATCACTCTTCACCACGAAAATGCGAGCTCTCACACATCGGTTGAAACAACTGCATTTTTGAGCACTTAAAACATCGATTTGATGAGTCAACGGCCGTATAGTCCTGACTTGGCACCGAATGAGTTTTTCTTATTCCCGTACGTAAGAAATAAAATGAGAGGTCCTGAAGGAGCGCTTGATGCGTTCAGAATGCATGTTTTGGAGATACCTCAATGAGAGTGGCGAAAGTGCTCCGGCAATTTGTTCAAACGCATGGAAAAGTGTAAAGCTATTTTCAATGAATAAAATTTGTTTTTATACTCTAATACCGAAATATAGAAGATAACCCTCGTATACGCAAAGTTGGCCTTAGGATTTTTGTATAATGTAGCAAATTGCGCAAGCTTTTTGAATTCTGCCAACAGTCTGATCTCTGTGAAGGTTCGTCTTAATGTACGAAGCATTTCTGCATTAAGATATGAAAGGTGCTGCGCGCAGATGCCGGGAAGACGAATTCAATATGAGCAGGGAGTTGCTCGAGGCCGTGGAACCTCTTCCGCTCAATTCAATCACTGTCCGTAGGCAATTTTATAGATGTGAAAAATTCTGTAATAGCATTTTAAAATTGACACAATCAGACGCCTTGGTGAATTCCGCAAAAATGATATTTGTTTGAAGAGTAATAAAAAAAATGTATGATATGATTAGTAAAAGCTGGTGTCTTACTTATCATTGAGCTCTATTATATAAATTTTTCCTGGATCATTTCTTTATCAAAAAAACAGCCTTTATTAAACCAACTTGAAAAAACTTCAGTCCTTAGCCTCTTGCACAGAACTTCTTTAAAAAAAATAAGGAACAGAAAGAAAGAAGAAAATTATTGATAGTTGAAGACATACTTAACCAGACTAAGGGAAGTTTTATATAATTTTATTAGCTCGACAGTTAAGAGAGCTTCTTGTTAAATCAGATGGAATTCGTATATATATTTGATTTGTTTGAAATTATAAATCGGAAATACCTTATTTTCAAATAGTGACATCAAAAATAAATGTTAGTTGAAAATTCTATGATAGTCAAATGTGACCCAACGCCTGAAGGAAAAACACATTCATTGCATAAAAGATTGTCCTTCTAATGTGGGTAATTATAAGTACACTAAAAATAATACATAATAAATGTATGACGCGACAATCCACAGGGGACCAGAGCCTAGCTTGATCACCAACTACTCGTGTTGTGCGCGCTATTGTCAGGAGTAGAAGAGGCCTACAGTTTTTTGCCAACTTCGAATTGCGAAGTTTTTGCAGCTCGTAAAAGGTAGTGCCGTGAAATATTCGAGGTTTGGAGCCGAAAATCAAACCTAAACCTTCGGCATGTTAGCGGCGCAGTTTACCTACTACGCCGCGGCGACGAACCTGATCTTTACAATCGGTAAATTAAGTTCATTATCATAGAATATTGGTGAAATTAAAATAATCGAAAGAATTATGAATATTTTCAAACTTCTTTAAGTGCAGATCGTATCGACTTAGAAGATTTGTACGTAAAATGAAACATAATACACAGGTTTCTTCGTTTAATTTTAAACGCTAGCAAATATTGAAAATTAAACTATAAAAGGAATTAAGTTCATTAAATCGGAAATGGGCAAAAGCGAGTGAATCACATTTCTTCTTGTAATGATTCTTATGCCACATAGAAATGGCCAGTAGTAGTTTACATAATTTGACATCACAAGAAAATATTCAAACCACAAGCTTAAGGTATTATTCTTTTAAAATACAATATATATATAAAAATGGAATGCTCATGACCAAGCTTTTCATGCGCATTATTGCCGTATCACACGTATAGGGAGGCTTGTATTTATTGCAAACTCCACACAGCGGCGAGATTTATGAAGTTTTTCAAGTTTTTGATTGAAAATTAGTAACCGTTGAGTTTTTGAATGGAATTGTAGCGAACTTTGTACAAAAAATCGATCTATGACGGGACGACGCCAATAACCGTGAACATATACAGCCACTTTCTTGTCATCATTAGTTTGGGTTCAATTAAGGCTTGTTTCATAATAAAGATATAGAGTACTCTAAATTACTTCACAATGAAGCCAAAAAAAATATTTGCAACACTCAATTATTCCACACGGGCACTTAACTCAAACCGGTACATGTACAAATTGTGACACAGTTGACCTAAATATCAACATAAATATATGTTACGTTCAGGGACAGTTCCTAATTTCCATTTGCTGATAGAATGGAAAACGAAGGATAAAAGGAGTTATATAATGTTGTTAGTCTACGAATAATGCATACCAACCACTAGATCTCTTGTGCCGCCGTGGGCATTTTGCGCTCCCCTCGTACCATTTTTTTAAAACTTAATTTAAAGCTTCTACCTCTCACTGTGCACAAGTTAACGAAATCTATTCTTAAGAACTCTTTGAAAACAGATTTTTTATGATTCTGGGAGACAGTTTTAGTAGTTGCTTTTCGTCATTTATGAGCAAATACTGAGGAATTTCCGTTGTTGTGCTTCACAGGTTCCCAGAATGTGCAATGAGATTCCTTTCGTGTTTCCACAGAATTTACAGAGATATTCATCAGATAACTACATAACCGGTTAAAAAGCCCGTTAGGATTAATGGGATTTTCTGAATCAACTTAGTACAAACTTCAAACCTTCTTCGAGTATATTGACTAAAAAGCCTTTCTGCATGTCTCTTTCCTTGAGCCTTGTCCCAGATTTTTGCTCGGGCGCTTGTTTTCATTCAGCAGAAATCTTAAAATGGGCATTGGTATTGACAGAAGTGTGCCAAAGAGAAAATGCTGTGTACCAATTTTTCTTTAGAGAAATTGTCTGCATTCTACGTTATGTAAAAAATTGCTTGCGATATGATGTGTCTCCTGTCGCCGCCGTGGCGTAGTAGGTAGAGTGCGACGCTCACACGCCGAAGGGTCTAGGTTCGATTCCCGGCTGAACACCTCGAATTTTTCACGGCACCACCTCTTTCGAGCTACTGACAACATTCAAAGAGTAATATGTGTCTAAGAAAGCCTCTCAAACTTCGCCGTTCGGAGTCGGCAAAAACTGTAGGTCTCTTCTACTTGTGAGAGAACAGCTGAACCAAATTGTTGCTTATTGTGTGCCATTAGGAATGGTCAAATAGCGTGTTGAAATGACTCAAACAAGGTATACAAATTTGATTCAAACCTAAACACTTATCGCCCAGTACGCGGTGAGTAGGACCACCATATTCGACTAACTACGCAACTAAATAGTGTGATTGTGATGAAATCAGAAGAGTGCGTACACGAGTTACAATGTCGAAAGCTCTGGTAATCTGCAAGTTTTTCTAATTTGCGCCACGCGCAGCAGTTCAACGAATCGTTTTACGTTTTGAAACCAACCGAAGTTGAGGATAGGCCTCTTGAGTGTTGCAATCAAATTAAATAAATGACTATTTTCTTTATTGATTCACTCAGTGAGCATGTAAACAAATAAAATTGCGCAAACAACTGATAAGTTTAGTACTAGGATCCCTTGCACCCACACAAAATGATAAATTTGTGTTCCTTCTGATCAATATCCGTCATTGCCAGTGAGCGTATAATAACTCGACAGCGTTCGATATGGTTGAACTCTTTTCTTTTTTTTGCTAATGACTGAAAATTATCTTTCAACTATATGAACCCAACAAGACGGTGCATAGTCATACACCACTACCAGTTACGTGTTCATTGCATGAAAGGTTTCCTGGTCGCATAATTCCAAGCTTATAAAGCGTCAATTGAGAACTAAGAAATACAGTTTGACGCCGCTAGGTTTTTCCTATGGGGCTAAGCAAAAAGGTGCTTACGAAAATGCTTCTTGTGCACATAGCCAGATAACTTCGGAACACTCCATGATCAAGATAAAAAGTAATCAAGAATATAACTCCAAAATAGGTGCACGCTAAAAATCTTCCCCGCACGGTTATGTCTTTATCTTTCACACTAAATGATAGAAAATCAATACTATATGTGTACAGGATTAATTTAAATTGCATCATTGCATCCGTTTTATTAAGGCGTTTTTACCCAAATGAATATGCATCTAGAAGGCTTACAATAGTTCGGACTTAAATTGCGCGTTGCTGATACTTATCCACTTGAATGCATTTCCTGTGAATTAACATATGATTGTAAAGGATTCACTTAAATCTACTTTACTGTAGCGAAGCGAATTAAATCGTTATTCATTCACAAAAGCGCTGCAATTAAAGTTTATTCGATTTCGCAGTACACAGATCCGATTTCATGATGAAGTGCTTGCTTGAGCAGAAGCGATTTTTAAATGATTTACAGACAAGTCTCTTCAATCAGCACACTCTAAATGACGCTCATCCCATTAATGTCATCGAACGCACACGTATGGTGAGTCTACAAGTAGCTTTACTCCCATCATCTTCATTATCATCTTCATATTTTGTGAATGATGAACTGTAAATATCGTGCTGGCTTTGCTGACAATTCGAAAAACAGAACTTTGTTTTGATTATTTCCACTTCTGCGCTAGTGTTTGTGTTATTGAGCATGTCAACAAAGCTGCCATGAGACGCTCAAAAGGGAATTGTATCCTCAGGCCACAATGCGGTTTGCTCAGAGGCAGTGAGCAGTTGGTCTTTTCATGGACGAGTAATGCTTGTGCTTTAGACGAGGCACATTTTAGTTCAAGGAAACATTCTCTTTATTCAAAGGAATACAAGGCTTTGCTTTAATTAAAGCAAAACTGTTGATGGGATGCATTTACGATCACAGTGTCTTTAAATGACGTTTGTTTTAGAGGAAGACATGACTTTTCTTTGTTACTCCATGTCCGTTTGGATGCTGAAGTAATGCTAGTAGTCCACGTCAACTACAGATATATGACATTTGCAACGGAATTGATGCGTTTGTAGCGGCGTAGTTGGTAGTTGTTTCACAATACCTGCCACAGAACCTAAAATTGATTCCTGAATTAAATTCGCTTTAATGGCACGATATCCTCCGAGCTACTGACAATATTCACTTTTTAATAACATAAAGATACATCTAAAACTATTGCAAATTTTGCATTCCATTTCTCGATCTAGCTGCGCCCTCATATTAAGCTATTAGGTCAGCATACACAGCAATACACCCCAACTGTCTGCCATTTCCCACTTCATACCAGTGTCCTTCATACAAGCGGTAAACGCCTTATTTCAATAATTTCGTCGTTCATCTCACATCCCAGCAGTTTATATATCTGTTTTCGGTGGCGTTCAGTTCTGCTTTCACCCCCAGGTGTGGTTATGAACTCCTGGACGATTTGTAGCGCTTTGCTTGGAAATACAACATTGCGACTGACAAGGCGAAATGTGTTGACATAATTCAGTTTGACTTCAGACGCTTTCATGCTACCGGCGGTTACCGAGGACTATCCACAGCGAAAATTTTGGACTGCCTGCTTATGAATTATGACGAGATATAGCACAGCAACGGCATAGTTGAACATGACAACAGCAGTCGTGATTATGTCAACACAGCCCGTGGCGCTTTGCAGAAAATTTCCTGTGAAATCACACACCCATTCGGTCGGATGGTTCGATTCTGTGCACAATTAATTTTGCTTTCGCATTGATTATGGGTTCTGCTTCCGAGAAAGGAAGAAGAATTGAGGTTATCCTAGATTTAGTTGCAAGACTGTGACAACAGCTTGAGGACTTTGGGAATTTGAAATTTGAAAGCCGATTAAGGGACTGAGAGATAAACAGATTTATGGAATTCAGTCCGTTGATTAGATTTTGCTTGAAGACCTTTTGCAGACATAAGAGAGGACGATGGAAGGCGATTTACAAAAATTTGCTACTAGCTTTACACACGTACAGTTCTAAACAAGAATTGAGACACATATTACAATTGTTTAACTTTAAGCATCTTAGCCATCGAAATGAAAGAATATATTTTTTTTCAATCCCAATAAAATAATATTTTTCAAATTTTCACATAGCATTAATATATAAAAAAAAATTAAATCAAAATAACTACAAATTCGTCGGACAAAAGAAAGTAGGAAAGTGTAATAGACTTTTATAAAATTTCTCAATTTATTGTGTGCGATGTAAGTTCATCTGGCAGCACTGAAGGCAGGAAGTCGGCTAGCAGCGCGCGCCCTCAACCTGTTAGGTTTGCTCACGTCAACCATTATTATTATTATATTCTGAACTCTCGACACGAGAAGTGGTATCAATAAAGGTAACAAATATTTTAAAAGACTATTAAATGCCAGAAGTGGGATACGACCTAAAAGAAAAAAAATAAATGAGATCGGTGCCTGAATTGAAGGAGACGCTGGCTCGAGCGGGAATTAGTTTCCCAGAGTCAGCAACAATAATCCAGTTGCGGGCATTGTCGCGAGAGGCCATGTACGCGGTGAACGACGACTCTGCAACCTCGTAAGCCGATATGCCCCCGTCAAACGATTGTCCCTTTTTTTTTTTTTTTTTTATAATTGACGCGTGCAAAAGGGGTTGCGAGTACCCTTAAGTGACCGGATCAAGTCACAGCACGGGCCGAAGGTATAGAGGAAGAGAGGGAGAGGAGGTACCGATGCACATTGGTTTTAAATGCCTGTGGATTGTAATGAGGAGGAAAAATCGAGCTGGGAAGAGCATTCCAGATTCGTGTAGTGCGGCTAAAGAACGAGTCTCTGAATTTGACTGTACGTCCGAAAGAGGGCTTGAGGGTGAATTGATGGGCATTCCTAGCGAGGCGTGTATTGCGGGTGAATTCTTGAAGGGGAGGAATGCAAGTGGCTAATTCGTCTGAGCATTTCTTGTTGAAATAGCGGTAAAAAAGTGACAACGACGCGACATTACGTCGGTGTTCTAACGAGTCAATCGACTTCGCAATATTACTGTCACCTATAAGTTTTATCGCTCGCTTTTGAATTCTATCCAGCAGGTGCAGGGAGGTCTTAGAAGCACCTGACCAGATAGGAGCGTTATACTCAATTTTTGGGCGTATGTATGCCTTGTATATTGTAGCCAGATCAGAGGGGGTGAAGTACTTCTTGCATCGTTTAAGGAAACCTAGACATTTCGCAGCATTTTTGGCGACCTCAAATATGTGATCGTTCCAACTAATTGTTGGGTTGATACACATACCGAGGATGGAAAGTCTTTCGGTTTCAACAACGCAAGTGCCGTTCATAACGGCTGATTATTTTGTGATCGCTTTAACGACAGTAGACAGCACTGTGTTTTGGAAGCATTAAATTCCACTCTATTCTTATTTCCCCAATCGATTATGCTGTCAAGGTCGGAATTTAATGTGCTTAACATACGCTGCCGTTCCGAGTCTAAGGCCGAAGTGGAGGGACGTGAGCCAAGGAACGAATATGAAAAGCTGAGGGTACTGTCATCAGCGAAGGAATGAATAGGATTAGAAGTAGCAGACAAGAGATCATTTATAAAAATGATAAAGAGTGTCGGAGACAAAACAGAGCCCTGGGGAACACCAGCATTAATATAGTGGATATCAGACTTGAATCCATCCAAAACAACTTGTATTGAACGATTCGAGAGGTAATTTCTAACCCATTGAAGAAGAGACTCATCGATCCCAAAAGCACGCATTTTCGACAAGAGAGCCTGGTGCCAGACAATGTCAAATGCCTTAGAAATATCAAGCGCAACAATCTTGCTTTCTCCTGCATTGTGCAAAGATTGGTTCCACTTTTCAGTGAGATATGCCATCAGATCACCAGTGGAACGGTTGCTTCGGAAGCCGTACTGCCGGTCATTAAGAAGCTTCCGGGACTCAAGATATTTCATAAGCTGACGGTTTATCAGCGTTTCCATGACCTTGGAGAGAAGGGACGTTAGTGCTATGGGTCGGTAGGAGGTGCGTGACGAACATTCGCCCTTTTTAGGGACGGGCTGGACAAATGCAGTTTTCCACTTACTCGGAAAGAGCCCTGAAGAGTAGGACAGATGGAAAAGCTTACGCAGTGGTTTTGCCAGCGTAGAAGAACACTTCTTCAGAAGAACAGGGGGTATACCATCCGGGCCAGCGGATTTGTGTATGTTTAGATCTTTAAGTACTCTTGCTACTGTACGAGTGCGAAAATGGATTTGCCCCATGGAGAAATTTACGCTCTCAAGTACAGGTGGGGACAAAGTGTTATCTGGCAGCGTTGAGCTAGCTGCAAAGTGTGCAGCAAGCACACTAGCGTTGTCCAAAGAGCTAACAGCTGGAATGTCATTGCAAATGAGCGTTGGGATCGAAGACGAGGCTGAATTCCTTATGTTTTTTACGAAAGACCAAAAGCTTCTGCTACCCTTGGGGCATTGTAGAACTTTTTGCCTCAACTTTTGGTCAAAGGAGAATTTAACACGTCTTATTAATGCATTACAGTCATTTCGGATCCGTTTGAACTTTTTCCGGGCTTCCTCAGAAGGGTTGGCTTTATAATCCCGGAAACTCAACTCTCTCACCCTGATAGCCTCTTTGCAGCTCAAGTCGAACCACGCGTTTGCCTTAGGTTTGATGCTCTTCACTCTGCGAGGAATGAAGGACCTCATGCCCAGCGAAATGATGTTTGTGACCGCATCAGTAGCGGCATCCACGTCACTATCGAGGAAGCATAGTGACCAGTTAAAATTCCTAAAGAAGTTGTTAAGTCCGCTCCAGTTGGCTTTCTCGTAGAGCCATACTGTTCTTTTCGGAATTTGTTCTCTAACTGTGTGGGAGGAGTACGAGAATTTGGCTGACACGACACAGTGGTTGGACGAGCCTAGAGGCGACAATATATCAATTGAATATTTTTCCGGATGAGAGGTGAGAAACAGATCCAAGGTGTTAGCGGTATGATCTGCAATGTCAGGTATTCGTGTTGGCTCATTCACAAGCTGGGTTAAATTATTTACCTCAGCAAAGATTTCAACATACCTTCCTTCGGGTGTTGTCTGGCCTGAATGTCGAAGCCAAGTAGAATTGTGTACATTGAAATCGCCCGCAATAGCGATTTCAGTGCGAGGGTACAGGGGTACAATTCTTGTGATGGAGTCAGACAGCGCATCAAACTCATTATAAGTTGAGTTGCTGTCCAGGTTTGGACTTCTATAAATAAAGCAGTAGTGGATTAAATGCTTACGGACAAAGAGTTTTAACCACAGAAAATTAAATTCCGGATTGGAACAGTGGCCATATTGTGGTTGAATTTGGTAAGCAACATCACTACGCACATAAATGGCGAGACCGCGGTGTAAAAAGAATAAGGGCACCAAGCTATATCCAGGCAGGTTCAAATCCGATAAATCGGTATTCTCACCCACCTGTGTTTCGCTCAGCGCCAAGACAGCTGGTTTGTGACGAGAGAGGTGGACGTAAACGGCAAAGAGATTAGTTCTCAGTCCGCGAATGTTGCTCACGTCAACACGAAATTGCCCCCTCATGTCAGTCGTAGGCATTTGGAAACCAACTCCGACAATGCAGTTGGTGAAAGTAAGCAGAGTTCAGAAGTGTAAATTCTGCGATTAGCTTCCCAAAACAAATCAACGTAGGTGTTATGCCCGTACATTGACTTGAATTGGTCCACTAACAAAAATTCACACTTCCGAATCCGCTACGTCAGATGTTAGGCAGACTCGGACATCGCCCCAGCCCGTCTGGTAAATCAAACGGGAGTTGCGACCGAGAATGCTCAACAGTGGCTTGTGAAGGAGTGGGAGAGGGGGGAGAGGGGGAGCGGGCCGAGTGCGCTCTACCGAATCACTTCACTGCACTACACTGCACTTTTTTTTTTTTTGGTAAGAATTTATTTATTTATTTTTTTCCTGTTAGAGAACCGCTGCTCGCCCTATTGCTACTTTGCCTTTGCTATCACAACTGCTGCCGCCACCGCTGTCACCGCCGCTGCCACTACCCCTTCCGTAATCGCTGATGGTGCCGCTGTCACCACCGTTGTCACCACCGCTGCCATCACCGCAATCACCACCGACGCTTACTCTGCTGTCGCACCTACTGCAACTGCTGCTGTCGCCGTTACCATCTAGGAGGACCAAATGCAAAACGCAAGCTAGCGCGCTTAAGGAAGGAGCTGCTGATGTTGCGACGCGAAGTTAAGGAATCGGAGGCCCAATATTAACCGGCACCATCCTCCGACCCGTCCAAAATGGAGGCCATGTTACCGCGGTTCACGGGCGAAGACATGTAGGAGAGAGGTAAGTGGGTTGCGGAAGCGGAGGAGGTGTTTGAATTTTTTTGATGCAGCGATCGAGCGAAGTTTTTGTGTATCCGTCGAGCACTGGAGAGCACAGTCAATCTCATTGTACACTCGTTCGCACTGTTCACACACCAGGAGCTGAAGGAAAGACTTGTGGCTGAGTTCGGGTGATCGTACAGCCTGAACGAAGTGTTCAGGAAGCTGAAGGAGCGCTCACTCAGACCATGGAGTCCATGAGGCACTACGTGCTAAAAATGCAGGAGATCGCCTCATACGCCAACATAGCTGAGGTCGATTTCGTTGAGCGCATACTGGAAGGGCAAATATTTTAAGAGACTATTACAGACAGTAACTAAATACTAAATTAGAAATAAAATTACTACTATGTGCTTAAAGTAAATAAGCCGCCTTTAAGTCGATTCTAAGGTTCTTAAACCCTGCAAGCGAAGTTCTCTTTCCTGCCTCACAATATTTAAGATTGTGTTACACACATTGTTGTGTCATTACGCACAGAGTACAGTTTTCCTTTTCTTTCTGTCAGCCTCCACCACGATCTTAAATGCTTTTTTGCAATACAGGAAAATGCTTTTAATGCACACACGTTACATACAACACTTTAATTGTTTTTCGGACGCAAGTCTAACTCCATAGAAGAATTTTTATTCAAGTCTTCAAATGAAGATTTTTTCCATAGTTTTCCTTTATTTTAATTTTCGAACTGAACTTTCGTCCCTGGTAAAAGAAGACGTGGTGCCCTTTTCCCTAAAGGGGAGTAGTTTCGAGAGAGTTAGGACCCATCCCAGCTGAGTGGTCGGAAAGGAGGTCTGTTGGGACCGCCCATTGTCAATGTTTGCGCGACAGCTTAAACTATTCAAATCAAACTTACTGTAATTTTTTAATTTATTTACTTTTGCGTCTTACATACTAACCTATTTAAACTTATTCTAAATAGAAGGCTGTAGGAAACCAACGATCGCTTATTAAGCTGAAGAATTTGGGGAAATGTTAAATCGCTGCAAGTCGACTGCCCAATTGCTTGAGATAACACTTTAACTATATTAATTCTTCAATTAATTATTTCGATTGTAACGTGTCGTGCATGATATGCGGCAACATTATGTTGAAACCATGAGTCGTCAAAGTCCACTCCTTCCAATTTGTTCCAAAATTAATTATGGCGCGACAATGCTGAACAGACACAATAACGCGACGACCGTTATCGATGAATATGGTCCTATAAAACCACCACTATATCGTCTTCATATTCTTGTGGCACTACAGTCCGTGGTAGACGTGAGCCTCAACCAACATGCCTCTCCAGCCAGCAAGATCTTTCGCTGGCTGCCTCCAGTTGCGCACTCCAACTTGGTTGAGGTCCTTCTCCACTTGTGTGCGCCACCTTAGCCCAGGCTTTCCTCTGTTGCGTGGCCTCAGAAGACGTTTGACCAGGCGTATGCCGCTGTACAGCCTATAGATTTCGTTGTTGAATCTTCTACTCCAGATGCTATCAACGCAAAAAGCCCGAGAAATCACATGCAGAGCTATTCTTTCGAAAAAACTAAGAGATTTCTTACCCGCCTTTAGTATCGTGCAGATTTTCGCACCATAAAGTAGGACTAGGATTGTTGAGCTGTAGCAAACTTAGTCCTTCGATGGAGGGCCTTATTACTCAATTGCTTCTTGAACCCATGGAAACAGCAATAGGTATGAGTGATTCTGCGTTTGATTTCGGTACTGGTGGAGGCGAGGTAGACAAAGCCTGTGATTACCTCGAAGTTTCTGCTGCTTAGTGTGACGCTCTGTCCAGGACTTCGATGTTGTGTGTCCTTTCTCGATGACAGCATGTTTTGCCCTCATTAACCACCAAACGACTTGTAAGTTACTCACGATTTTCTAAAGAAAAATGTGCAAGGAGTCACATGACAGTGCGCCGCCTTGTCTAAAATATTTACTCACATTTAAGGTCTCGTTGAGATCGTTGCCGACTTTGTCGGAGCAGCGAAAGTTCTCCATCGTTATCCTACAAAATCTGACGAGTTTGGTAAAAAGCCAAAAATAGACGTGACACTGTATAGCTCATCTCTATGCAGACTGTCATATGCGGCCTTAACATTGACGAATAGCTGGTGAGTGTCGATTTGTACTTCGTGGGTCCTTTCCAAGAACTGCTTTAAAGTGAAGATCGGGTTTATCCTAAACTTCTCTGGCCTGAAACCACACTGATAGGGATCTATCAGGTTATAGACGAAAGGTTTCAGACGCTCACACAATACGCCAGAGAGAATTTCGTATGCGGTGTTAAGAAGCCTGTTCAGAATTCTGATAATTGCTAAGGGGTTCTCATTTCTTGTAGACCGAGATTCCATTCATCAGGCATGCATTCCATCCATATCTTAAAGATGAGCTGGTACATGCGCCCCCACGAAATGTAACAATTTATTATTGTGGACGAAGTGGTAATTCTCGTTTGGCTAGAAACGCATATACTGCTAATCAACGAACCCATTGAGCAAAAAGTGATCTTCGTCACTGAAGGTACTTTCGCAATGAACCCAATCGGAGAACGTACGTCGCTTGGAAAGGTTCATCGGCTGTAGTTCTTGGGTCAGCTTCAAATTGTGTAGAGAGGTAGGTACGCTAGAGAGAAGGTAGCGAAGTGGACTGATTTCTGTTGTCTGCTACTGACACCTGAACGGAAGCGATTTTTTCAAAAGTTCGGCTGAACAACCCTCTAGAGGAGAAATTCAATCAAAAATTTCGATTTTTTGATTTTCAATAAAAACGAATTGTAATTTGCAGAAGGTTCACTGAATAAATTTAAGGTGATAGTGCGTTCACAAACTAACTTAAAGTCGCCAAGCCCCTATTAAAAAACTGAAGAAAAGTAACCAACGAAGTGAAAGTGCGCAGAAAAATTTGGAATTTAATCTATTTCAGGAAACTTAGGCTTGGGTGACTGCTTTCAGTCTACAAGCTTAAAGAGTTTCACAGATAATATGAGTGGTTTCTAGCTTGGCAGGCAACTTACAGATTTTTCCCAAATCTAAATGGCCAAATTCTTGAAAGTTAACTTGCATATCCTATTCAATACAGTTGTAACCGAGCACTTACTTTTCCAACATCGTGTCACATACGAGAAAATCGAAATGTTAGAAAACAGAAAAATGTTGATGAATAACTGTGAAGTCCCCAGAACACAAATGTTCGCAAAAGGGAGACTCGTGCAGCGCAAAGCATAGTAACCCACAAGCAAGAAGTCACCTTAAATCAAATTAACTTGAGTGCTCCTGCATGGATATGGTACAATTGCGAAGATTGCTGCACTCCATCAAATGCATTTGTGTTCATGACACCGTAACAGAATTCAATTTACTTCTAGCACCCGAAGTGTTCATTCAAGTGTTCATCCATAGCCTCAACTGCAATCAAAACCAATAAGATTCCCAGGAAACCAATGATCCTTCAAGTGGATTCAATTACATTTTATCAGTATTCAATTCAGGATATCGGGGCACGGTGAGAGGACGTACCGTACGAATGCCAGCCGGCGCCCAGGCATAAAATGAAAGATTTCACTCAACCCGCATCGTCCTTGCATGAAAAATACAAATTTTGTCTTTGATTTCGAAACGCGTTCCTCCCCATCTGCTTGAATTAGGAGTTTACAGTCGCTCCTAGTGCGTTCGCCATGTCCATTGCGAAGGGCGTCGGAAACATAGACTGTCCTCTTCCAGTGTGTATCCAGAGCAAGGGAATAACAAGTAATTGTGGGGCAGATGGAGGGATCCCTTGACGCCCTTTAGAGACATAAATTCACGCTCCACGCACCGCCTTGTGCGTATTCAAATTCAAAAGCAGACGACGATGAATTCTAAAAGGTAAAATGTTTTCCTTCAAAAGCGAAATCATGTAGAAACTTCGTAGGAGAGGGCCTTTCTCGCCCTCTTCCGGAAAAGAAACTTATTCGCGAAGTACCAAACCCCCAGAGTGTAAGGTGTGGGCCATTTAACTCAACACCGTTGCTCTGGCGAAACAGAAATCAAAGTCGGGACGTGATGCGATCCTAATGAAACGTTCGGCGCGAGGACGCCAGTGTAAACTTCTCTAGGGAGTGCGTCGGCAGTGTGGTTAAAGAAGGTCTCGATTTACACCGCACTCTCTCGCGTCGGGAGCTGTTGACTTGGAAAGGTAAACAATGGGTAAGACGTGCGCCACTGCAGACGGGACAATACAATCGCTCATAAACTTATCTCAGAATCAAGAGTATGAATTTGACAGAATCAGCTTATGAGTAATAAGTCGGAAAGATATATATTCCCATATAGTAAGGCGCGGCAACACTTGAGAAAAGCTCAAAAACATTCCTAAGCATACGTGTGCAGATGATGGAAATTGTTGAAGAACTCTTGCCTGTACACAGTCACGACTTTTCAAAGTCGCGAGCAGCTACAACCTGTCTGCTGAGAACCACATTCCTGATACGTGATTTCTTCCTTAGCCACGGAGTCCCAGAAGCACTTAAGCGTTAAAGAGAGAAATTGTTGTAAAAGTTTCACCGCCGTTTTCAAGCAGAATTAGACAAGCCCATTCAGCTGAAAGTGAAACCTGAAATCGTACGGCACATTCTGTCCCTCGTCAAAGTGTTAAACTTAGAACGGATGTGTCCGCTTCGCTCCTCCTGGCAGTTTCGTCCCTTTTGGTAACTTGAGCATTGTGAGAAAACTTTCCGTGATGTTTTCATTTTTTTGTCTTGATTAAATTTACTTTTTGGTTTTTTTCTTGCCTTTGTGACCGGGGAGTGTGTCGAGGACATGACCTTCGTCAACCGCAGCCAACTGTAACTTGACGTGATTTTAAGAATGAATTTAATTGGTATAGAGGCTGTGTGTGACATTTTATGAGCAAGATAATAGGCTGAGTGTGTCGTTTTAGGCGTTGCAGCCCATCGACCGCAATAAAGTTTTGATCAAATATAGGTAAACGAATCAGTTTTGAACTGAGGTGTATTATAGACTGTAAGACAGTGCCCGGACACCCTGATATTATGGGAAATTTGAAAAGACGGTGAACTTAACGAATGCGGCACCAAATTACCCCCAGTACAGTGAAATATATTCCTAAAATACACAGGGAAAGGATGAGATGAAAGTAAGAAAAGAAGTCCCACTTATATAACTAGATAGACTACTTCGCTTCAATTCAATTCTGATGAATTTTCAACTACGAAAAAGTACAGTTCGTGTCAGACCGCTGTGCCCTGATAGTGATTTCTGCAGAAGCAGGAGAGACGTGAAGGAGAACGAATTCATTTTATATTATTTCCGCAGTTGCCAAGCTTATGAAAATACTTTTCTCAAAACGTAGGTGAGCTTAGCAATATTTGTGTACAACGCTTCAACAGGTAAACAGCTATCTCACAATGGGCTTAGATGGGATAGGGTAAATAATCAGCACGGCTCTAAGAAATGCAGGACTAACTTTCCACTCGTCGTTTATTTTTATGTTTGCTTTGGCTAGCCAAATTGAGTACAGCTGAGTATTTTGGGCCTTCCAAGCTTGACAAATATTAGCATTGGTATGGTGCCCTAAAAATTAAAGGATAAAGGAAAAATTACGAGAAGGAGCACCCTTAGCAGCTGCATATACCAATGACGGTGGGAAGCATTTCTATAGTTCGATATTTGAAATACTAACCTTGAAAGAAACCAGTTGTGCTATAGGCCCGGAAGTACTTCATTCAAACAATCGCTTAATATAGTAGGGGACCAACGAAACTTCCACAATATCCTGTCGAATATCACAGTTTCTGAGCTCAGTTCAAGCATCTGGTGGTGGAACTAAGAACAACATTTTTTTTTCATTCCGCATGAAGGCTTCACACAATTTCGAAACCGTAGGCTAACAGTTAAGTTGAAGAAAGGATCACATTTCGAGGGACTATGTGCAGGGCTCCACAACGGAAGCCAACTTTTTGCATTGACAATGATTGCGAGGTGGTCTAGAAAAAGTGACAAGAAAGTACATATACTCTTTAATTATTGATTTAGAAAAAGAATCCGACAAAGTGAGTCCGAAGTCTCTGTTGTGATTTTAGGGTACTGACCTTGGGACTTTTTCCCAATTTGATTAGATACAAGATTGTCAAATGTTCCCCTTCCCCTTTTTTGCTCTTCATACAATGCATCATAAAAAGTGTTACATTGATCGGATTTAGTTCAAATATGCGCCGTTTTGTTTGGAATTCTGTTTCCATCTGGACGGCAACTTCCCCCCTCGGAGGAGCCCCCCTCATTATTTGCGAAAACCTCGGAAAGGCACTTTTTACAAGACTCCTTAAGTTCAATTTCACACCATCAAGGGCGTTCGCCATGGACAGGAACAGGCGGTAATCACTTGGCGCTACTTCCGGGCTATATGGCGGATACGATCAAACCTCCCATCCCGCAGCTTCTGACGAGTCATCAACGAAGTGTGTGGTCTGGCGTTGTCCTTGTGAAACAATACACCCTTCCTGTTGGCCAAGTTTGGACGCTTCTTGTCGATCGCCTGCTTCAAGCAGTCTAGTTGTTCGCAGTAGATGGTAGAATTAAGCGTCCGGTTATATGGGAGCAGATCATAGTGGATGATTCCCTTCTAGTCCCACCAAACACACAGCAAAACCTTCCTGGCCGTCAATCCCGGCTTGGCCACATGTTTGGGATTCACCAGCCTTCGTTTTCGCTGGATATTGTCATATGTGGTCCATTTTTCGTCGCCAGTCACCATCCGCTTCAAAAATGGGTCGAGTTCGTTCCATTTCAGCAGCATATCGCGTTGATTCGGTCCAGAAGGTTTTTTTTTGTCAAATCATATGGCACCCAAACATCAAGCTTTTTTTCGTCTCCAGCCTTCTGTAGATGTTTTAAAGTAGTTTGGTGACTAACTACAATCTTCTGGGCGATGTCACGAGATGCCACATGTCGGTCCAACTCGATGATTTCCATGACTCGATGGTATTCGTCGCCACAGGTCTTCCGCCGGCTGGCTTATCCATGGTGTCATTTTCACCGGGTCTGAATCGTCGAAACCATTCCTCCGCGGTTCGAAGTGATAGTGTACCATCCCCCAAAACACCATTAATCTCACGGAACGTTTCTCTAGCGGATTTGCTTTGAACGAACGAACGAACTTTAAAATATCGCGAATTTCAGCGTTAGTGAAATCCATGTTTACACGTCTATAACTGTTTACCGCAATATTTAAACTAAGACCTTTCAAATGATGTATAGTACTGCCAGATACGAGCTCTGTAGCACTTTGTACATAGCCGGAAAATTCAAAAGACAAAAAGGCGGAGGGAGATATTTGACAACCTTATATTACACTGAGTTACTCATGGGAATGTCTGCTTTGGTGTGAAAATGGCAGAGATAGTAAAGAACAATAAAAACGATTGCTTTCTTATTTAATTTTATTTTCTTATTTTTCATTTCATGGGAACACTGTCTTCTATGCAGCTGTATATTGGAAAACGTTTGAAAAGCGAGGCAGCGTCTTTAGTGGAAATCACTTATAATTTTGAATTTTGATTGTATGTGTTCGTTGAAGACGATAGTATGGTGATTCATTAAATCCAGATGGATTTAATGAATCACGCGATCTAAATATTACATCCGTAACCTGCAGATTTGCCATAAGCTTCACAGGTAACTTAAACTTAAATTGTTACTTTCTCAAAGAAGAAAGAAGGAAAGCCGCTTCAACATGTCGCCACCAACATCGTGACAAAACCTTCTTTATCAATTAAACCGAACATTAGAATTGAATATGCCTTGCTTTTCCCATTATTTCTGAAAGTTTTCTTCAAATCAAGAACAATACTTTTTATCAAACTTGTTTCAGATGTGCCAAAAGAAATCTAGTTTAAATGTTCACAAGCTGTAGGGTACTTTTTAACACAAGTGAATATTTTAAAGCAAAATTTGGCACAGGTTACAGTGAGAACACTGCAATACAGAGAAGGAGAAGATTCGCTATTCAATTCGTTCGTTATTTGATTAATAAACTTGACGGTTATTTCCTATGTATTTTTATTGGTTTTAGGCTTATTTTCAAAGTTATGGTCTGAACATGTATGTATTATAAGAATCGCTGTGATAAGGAATTCCAGGGGTGCCAATTGTGGTTTAAATGATAAATGCTCCCTCAGGAAAATATGTTTCTCGAATCACTTAAGTCTAACATTTAACATTTTGAGTTTGTTGACAATGACTAATGTACTACAGCAAACCAGGACAAAGCCTTGGGACATTCGGCAACGTTTGAAATTTTTAAATCTTATTTTCAAAGTTTTAGAGTCACAGTTTATATTTCACATCATATTTAATTCGAAAAAGGATATTGGGGGAAACAGAAATCCAGTGCTTTTCCTTTTTGGCGGCTACGTAAACAATTCTGGCATTCAGAACTTCGTTGTTGCGAAACTTAAGGAATCATTAACCGTCACATTTTTAGGAGTGTTGGATGTTTTTTTTTTGTGAGCACGCTTGAAAGATCTAAAAGATATCCAAAAGCAATTTTCAGCATAAATAAAATCACGTTTCTTGAAGTGTTTTCTCAAAAAAGAACTTAAAGGCAAGCTGCTTAATTTATGCCTACTCTGTTAAAACCATATACAATACATACAGTTTCTGTAACAGATAAGACGTTTGTACAGCAGGATAATGCATTTTCTGAATCCTGGTGCACGATTTCATATTTCGGACTGAATGTCGGTTCTCTGGTTTATAAATTGTTGTTCCTTCCATAAATTAAAAGCTTGCCCATGGGCACCTCGATTAATTGCATAGTCGCATGTTCTTTTAAGTGCCAGATATGCAACGTGTGCTTGCTTAAAATGTAACAAGTTCCCCATGACAGTAATATTTTACTATGACTCAACCAGCACACCCTAACCCACCTATCTCTGGATATTTCTTTATAAAATCACAGTTCTTATTTCTCAGTTTTGTGGGAATTGGTGGTATTGCCTTAAAGTCCACTGTCCCTTAAAGAACTTAAGCAGCACCATCCAACACCACTCATCTGGCATTTCAAAGGATTTTCGACTGCCGAGAAGTTGGGATCATTCGTCCGGCGCAACCGTGGAATTCTTTTTACACGTCGGGGTGTAATACAATATTTGACCTCACCCGAAGGCATTCCCAATCCTCGGTGGAGGAGAACACTTTTCACACCAGAAAGGGTAAATATATATCCATAATGGTGGCTTTCAACTTTGTTCTTGTCCTTCAATTAGAATTTCAATGTTCTGGGAATAGAGCCTGTGACTCGAGTGTTACAAAAATTTTGGTTTAATTAAAGCATTGAGGAGTGAAAGAGTGATACAACTACATTTAAGACAGTTAATATATATAGATATTAATTATTTCTGACAAAGATTCCGTAGTGGGTACGGTACTTTGAACCAGAAATCAGTCGTTCATAGTGGAACCTCTTAGAACTCGCTTCCTCCACTCACCAACTCCAAAAAAAAAATAACTTTGCATGCTTTTGTATAAAACTTGCAACACTGCCGGACTATAAGTTTGGTCCCTGCAATATTTGCATCCTTCTCCTTGCAATCCTTCTCCTGATCTAATTGGCCTCAAAAATTAATTTGATTGTTTTGTTTTGATGAATCTTTCAGTGAGTTTTATATCGCAGCGAAAAATTTTCTTCAGCTATAAGCTCTTAACCTGCTTTCTTCTACCGAATGGTTCACTGTCCGTAATTCTTCGTGGTCAATGACAAGGTCATGCGTACAGAAGCGAAATATATAATATATAAAGGTCTTCTTTCCTTGAATTCTGCACGAGGACATCTTATGCTTCCTTCTTATTCCACATCGCTGAGTCAGTTTGACTCATTTTTTTGTAATTTATTCTGCAGCCTATTCCGCTTCACGAAACTTATTAATTGCAGTCTTACTTCACGTTTTAAGGACCGTATCTTTTTACGACTAAGCACTCCAAATGGATATCCGGGCAGGGCTCCTCAGTGATCAACGGAAATTAACGAAATCGCGTTGTAAAATTTTAAAGGCCGACATTGATTTTTAACGACGGACTTGTGTTAATCGCTTTATGTGCCAAAATTAACATTTTACATCAAAAAGTCACAATAGGCAGCATCAGAGTGAAGGACTTACGTGGAGGGGTCATGTTGAAGTCTGGAATTTATGACTAGCTGCTTAGTGAGTGAAGATTTCATTGAGAAAGACAATTGGAGGCGCTTTGTGATCTTAAATGTTTATTTAATTAAATACGGTTGACCAGCAAGCTGCGTTCTTCGCGTTGCAGTGAGAAAGATGAGTTATAGTGGATGTCGCTTGAGGCGGAAGAAGGACGGCCTTTATAGACTAATATGAAGATGAAACGCCTGGAACTCTCTGCTCGTGATTACAATACTTTTAAGTAATTAAAGAACATTTTGGATAGCTATTAAGTTAAAATGGGCTAGAACAATTGTGTCGGATTACGTAAGGGTGGGTGTTCAAGTAATACGGTCTGTTTCAAAATAAATGTCACTACCTGCAGGTTTTGCTGATTTTGGAAAAGATTTCGTACTTCACTGGAAAGGTGTGACATTTCTCAACAAAAATTGGTGTACATAAGGCAAACATCGTATTTTTTGTTACTTTCAACATTTCCGGATTAATTGATGCAAATAGCGTTTGCGAAAAGTTTTGATTCTGTTTTTTATTTGGAATACAAAAGCAGTTGTAACATTTTGTCTTGGGACACCACGGATTGATGATGAACTTTTCGCAGGTTCCGAACCCACCGTGGGATTCCGCGTCATTGGTTAATGATTTGGTCGACGGTTGGGTATGACGACAGCATAAAAATGACATGACTCTCCAGGATGCAGGATGACCAAGTACATGCTCCCAAACATCAACAGGAAATCCACGATTTTTCTTATATCTCTAAAAAGAAAAGACTGCAGACAACTTGTTAGCATATATGATAAACGAGGCACTTCACCTTCGCTAAGTACTCAATGCTTCGGCTTAGAGACGGTAACCTTTGCAACGCATGTAAACAAGGTAAGGATACTAAAGAACAATTCCTCTGTCAATGTGCCGCCTTTGCTCGAATCAACTGGCGGCTGTTTGCAGCTGTAATCCTAGGCTCTGTATCATAGGTGCACTTGCTGGTATTCCTCCGGAAGACCAGGGAATTACATTATACGACACTCACACGGAAAAGTATATGTTCGATTCCTGGCTGAATACCTCGAGTCTTAAACGGCACCACCTCTTTCGTGCTGCTAACAACAATCAAGGAGTAATAACTGTCTAAGAAAGATTCTCAAACTGCACCGCTCGGAGTTGGCAAAAAACTGTAGGTCCCTTCTAAAAAAAACTGTCTACTTGTAAGAGAAAAGTAGCGCGCACAACGGGAGCAGTCAAGTAGTTGATGAGCAAGCTAGGCCATGGTAACCTGTGGATTGTCGCGCCATACAATTATTATTATTTTAATTCCTGGTAGTACAATGGATAGGTTTTAGAGTCTTGGTTCTTCAGCGTAGTGTTTCCCATCCTCAAACTAAAAAAACAAAAACAAAAAAAAAAACAAAAAACAAAAACAGAATATATGCATAGGGATAACCTTCCCCCACCAATGCCATAAAAAACCATGTAGGGGTCAAAGGAGTCATGCTCTGCATATAGTGTGACCAGGTTGGTGTACTACATGCTCCTTCAAAAAAAAAAAAATCATTGATGCGAAACATTATCGACTACATCTAAAGCATTTGAGCCGTGCACTGTGTGAAAAACGGTCAGAAAATACCGAAAGGTATGACAAAGTGATTTTTTGTTTTGTCCCTTCCGCCGTATTCTACAGACCTAGCTCCTTCTCAGTACTGGCTATTAAGAAGGATGCAAGGAAACACTTGGCCGGTTCGGGTTCGGTTCGGGTCTTTTGAAGAGATTAAAGAATGGCTGATGGATTAGATCGACACCGGAGAGAACTCGCTGGTACTCGAAAATTACCAGAGAGGTGGGAAAAAGGAGTTGCTGCAATCGGACAATACTTTGAATGATGTATTTTAAACATTTTACCAATATACAATTTATTGAACACGAAATACACAAGAACGGACTTTGTTAATGTGTACTTCCAACGGCTTTTTGAAACCAACATATTTTATTGAAGTTGACATCGATACCATGGGTTTTCTGGCACTCTAAACCCGAAAAGTAGGCTTCATCATACCACTTATTACAAGGTTGGTATAAAAACAATGATAAAAATTATATGTATTTTTTTGTGTGGGATAAGTTCTTTTGATTCAAGTCACATTGGCATCGACCTTTCGCAGGACTTACTGTCAAATGAATAGTCTCTCAGAGAGCAGGTGCTTTATTTTCAGACTGAATGTTTCCCTCGAAATTTTTTACAGCACCACCTCAACAAATTGAATATGAAACGGGTGAAAAATGGAGTCCTTTTTAGAGAAATTGAAAAGGCGGAAGTGCCCAACTGGCTACAGATAGAAACCAGAAAACAAAATGTTTTGTGAAAACTTTCTCACCAATGGCTCATAACAGTTTCAAATCTAAGTTAGAAGTACCCCATTCTCGTCACCCATATTTGTTCTAGTAAAGAGGTTGATTGCTTACCCCTTCATCCAGTAGGGTCTGGTGGTTCACCTGCTATTACTTGTTATGCATCGTGTTACATTCGGACCACTCATAGAGGAACAGAAGACCTGGAAAAGGGCGACCATAAACCATCGCTGCCGTCGGTTGTCTTAAGCAGCTTAAGCACTTACGGCGCCCGAAAAGGTTTCAATAATCTATCGTGAGAGCAGCAATTCATTCAGAAGCAATCCCCAGCGCGTTCTCCCGCTCCTCCACATACAACCACATCTATGCTTTCTATCTCTATAAATCCACCTAAATAATGCTTATCCCAAAACCTTCATAAATGCTCTCATCTTGTGCTTATCAAAAGAACCCGCATATAAATTGGAACATACATTTTTGAAAACTCCCCCCGAATCAACACATTTCGAAAACCCAACCCCAGTGAGTAAGTGTTCACGTATTCGTGCTGTTACGTAAGTGCGTGGTTTCCCATGTAAATATATTTTCAAGTAAACAACTCAACTGTCGCTTTCTCTTGTTTGTTTTACCCTTTCTCACTTGCTCTCTCACTTTCTCACTTGCTCACTCAGCGAGTCAACAAAGATTGACCATAAAATCTGAAATTTTAATTAAAACCCTCGCCGTTTGTTGGTCCAGTGTCGGTCGGTGTTTACAAAGTCAATTTCACACGCAGAGAGTGTGAAACGACGTCCCTATCTCCGTCCAGCTTGAATGGGTGTATGTGTGTAACGGTGTGTTGACCACATCTTCATTTAAGGATCATAATAAACAACGCGAAAGTGCTGTTTTATCCGCCCAGGTATGTCCTTCAAATACGTTTATGTGTGTCAAAGACAAATGGTTTATGCTCATCACACCGGAAATATGTATGTGCGAGACCCCCTTCGGTGACGGAGGTTGAACGAGTGGTTGGAAACCACTCTTTCCAGCTGTTTGCATACCAAAATGACGGTTGCTACGAAATTGCTCACTTTGCCTCATTAAACACAATTCTTTCAGTGGATACCTTGTTTTTGGGTTCTTAACCGTGTGGCAACTTTGGACAGTGGTGTCTGTCAGTGGTTATGAAAAATTTTAGAACTGCATACATTGTTTTTTCGTTTTAATTTAAGTCGATATACTTATGCAAACAATTGCTATGTACGAGTAGTTACAATGGGTTATAGGATTCAATGTTTTCTTCAGAATTGAAAGGGCATTTACTACTTACACACAGCGTAAATAAATAGCCATTTTGTTGGTATTTCGAATGAGTCACTTTTTCCAACTCTTTTACGATCTGAGCCTCAACCAACATGTCTCACCAGGTAGCAGGCAGCTGCCTCCAATTCAAGTTCCGTTGGCTTGAAGTCGAGGACTTTTCAGACCTAGTCATCTTAAGCGTTATGACTGAAAACGATTGGTACATGCCACCGTAAAATACATAAAATGCGTAATTGAATCTTCTCCTCCAAATGCAATCAACGCAATCAGAACAAAAATCGCGAGCAAAATTTTTCTCTCGAAAAGACTAAGGGCTACTTCATCCGCCTTTGGTAACGATCAGGTTCAGGAGCAGGACTGGGATGATCAAGCTGTTATATAAAGCAAGCTTACTCCTTCGAGAGAAGGCTTTATAAATTAATCGCTTCTTGAGCTCAAAGAAACAACGATTGGCAAGAGTGATTCTGCGTTTGATTTTGGTACTGATCCTGTTGTCTCTTTTTACCACGGAGGAGATGTAGAAAGTCTTTAATTACCTTGAAGTTTCTGCTGCCTAGTGTAATTCTGTCCGAAACGTCGATGTTGTGTGTTCTTTCTTGACGACAGCATGTATTTTGTTTTACCCTCGTATAGTGCCAGACCAAGCAAACACCTCTTTGGCTGCTCTATGCGTTTGTTCAATCAGGTCAGGATAGTCATCGGACAGAGCGTCACACTAGGCAGCAGAATTTTCGGGGTGATCAAAGACTTCGTCTATGTCTCGGCTCCGCGGTAAATAGAGACAACAACAAACACACCAGAAGGACTTCAACCAAATTGAAGTGCGCAACTGGTGGCAGCTGGGGAAAGATCTTGCTGGCTGAGGATGAAGAAGAAGATGAGGAAGAAGAAGCAGAAGAAGAAAAAGAAGTAGTAGAAGAAGAAAAAGAAGTAAAAGAAGAAGAAGAAGGAGAAAACGAAGAAAAATAATTCGAAAAAGAAGTAAAAGAAGAAGAAACAGAATAAGAAACAGAAAAAAAGAAGAAGAAGAGGAAAAAGAAGAAGAAAAAGAAGAAGAAGATCGTAAATGTGAGTTACGCACATTCTTCTAAAGATTGCTGTTACAAAAGTCACATGACAGACGTCGTCTTTTCTGAAATTTTAGCCAGCGGAAGTTATTAAACAAAAGTTAATAGAAATGTTTCACTGAGCATGGCACAGACAACGATTTCAAAGTTATTTCGGCGTACGTTGGTTCTTTTAGCAAATTAGTTTTACCCACGATGGATTAAACTTGATAGATCAGCTCCAAAGGATTTTGGTGTAGGCACTCCATTAACTGCTGCTTCCAGGCCGCCACATTCAAAGCAGATTTCTTCACTGAAGACAAGAACTTCTTTCTGTCGACTAAAATATTTTTTTCAAACGTATATAACGTCATATTCGAATTTCTATGCTGCCTACTTTGATGATACAAACTAGGATAGACGGTTGAATCAAAAGAAGTGCTTCCAATGTTCGACTGTATCGTGCAAGCTCGATTGTTTCAAATTACGTGCTGGCACTCCTGATTTAAGAATGTCAACTAGTCTTACATTACAATTTCTGTCACTGTGAACTCCTTACGGTTGTCAGAAATGCTGCAAAGGAGCTAGAGGGAGTAGATTTTAAGCAAATTACGCTCACTACGTTGTGTACACCCATGAAGCTACTACTTGCGGTCACGTTTCCATTTTTTCGGTAACATTTTTGGATAGTTTCCACCAGTTTGGCACATTGATACATCTGAGGTCTCCCTCCAATGCACAACAAAGATCTCTGTTTTGCTGTAGCAACGGCTCTTATTTAGAGCAGCTCTATTCGTGTTTAAGCTGGCTTACCCAGCTAATTATTGGTTTTCTTGCATAAGTTGTTTCCCAATTTGCGAAACAGTCCATGAGTGGGTTGTAGGAACTTGAGGAATTTCATTCTATCACCACTTGAACTGGGAACTAAGAAGAGACACAATGATTGCAAATTGAATGAAGAGTTGTATTTAAGTAATCATCTGAAACAAAGCCAGTTTGGTGTACAGAAGAGGCACACAACTCGGTTGCTTTTCTTTGTCTCTTTAAAAAGCTTGGAGATGCACTAAATTCAAAAGAATTTATGTCTTCAATTACATTTGCGATCACAAGTGCGATCAGAACTGTTTTGCCGACAACCTAATCAACCATTGAAATTTTGATATGTAATTGCATGCCTGGAACAGTAGATCAAGTGAAAATGTCGATTGCAATCGAATTTATGAATAATAGAGTATACAGCAAAGACCTTCCCCTTGAGAAGGTAAGCATTAAACACTTTGCCAACTTTGCCAAGCTTCCCAATGGCTTAGAAACTGCAGTGTCCTTCTTCTCATGCTAGTTGAACATTTGAAACTTCTCATGTTTCAGAGTTGCTGGTATTCCGAATGCAGTAGCGTACAAGCTAAGTGGTCTTCTGTCTGTCTCGAAAATCAAAGTGAATTACATGAAATCGGCTCTAGATATAGTTCACCATCATTCTAGTTGCTGACAGTTTTCAGAAAGTGACAACCTTCTTAAAATGCACGCTTTGAAGAGGGCAATAAAATATTCATCCCTTTGTCTGTGAGTCAACTCCAACTGCTGTCGAAGAAGATACTTAAAAATGTTCATAACAGCAAAGTATTTTACCTCTGTTCGACTCTGCTTCCTAATTCAAAACAGAATTCTGTGATTAAAGTGAAAACAACGGTGTTACATACTTCAGTGATAATTATACTTTCAACTTTTCAGCATGGTCAATTGCTTTGAGGCGGGAAATGTCCAAACTTACTTATTTTTAAGTCTAGGCATTCCGAAAGTTTGCCTGTTTCGCTGAACAAGCTCTGTCTTCACCGACCGACAGCACTGTTTAAATAATTTGTCACCCCCACTGCGCCATGATCACGTCCAAATCTTGACAGTGCGCCCTTGCAGTGCCGTCAACGCTTTTCCTTCCGAGAGTGAATATGTGTGCAGACCCTCTTGAGAAGCAGTGAAATTGGTCAATAATCTTTCAATTACCACTTCAAACCCATCAGGGACACCCAAATATTTATCGCATGACGGTTAAGCAGCTAAGCTCGTTTAACTTCCAACCACCAGCCAAGCGTTTGCACGTCCAAATACAAGAACAACCCGCATCCAGTTAATTTTACCCGGGGGCTTAATGGAATCGTAGTCATTCAATGGGTTAATTACGTCTTCCACTGCGGCTGTCTGCGAGTTAGGTCTTTATTGTATCGCACAAGCATATCCCTTCGTATCCCGACTGACAGCCGAATGCTGGCTGCTGGCGTGTAGGCGCGTAGGTGTCTGCCGCTGTTTGACAGCAGTCAGCTGTAATCATAATTAGTTCGCATAATAGTCCTCCCCCTCCATCAGTAACAGCCGCGACTCGGAAGGGGCTGAGTGGCACCAAAAAGAAGGAAACATTTTGTGAAGGCATACGGGAGACACGATGGATACGAATAATACGTATGGGAACCATTATGAGCGCGCGCCTTAAAGCCATTATCGCAGATAATGGGTACGAGCAAGTTTGTCTAAGCCCGCTCTTTCATAGCGTAATCCTTTCGCCGGCACATGGGAATGACAGTACTGAAATTACGTCACATTTCGCTTGCGGTTTAACAGTCCTTGAATATTTAATGGCACACGTCACGTACGCGACATAACCCGAACAACCTGCAGCGCTAAATCGCTCCGTCGTTTGTGTACTCAATTCGGCTCTGATGCTCTTAATAATTCAAATAATTCTGCCGGTAAATGGTTCTGCACCTGTATTTGCCGACACATAATGAAATACACCTTCATATGGATTGTTTGGATTTCAATTGAAGCACTGTCGGAGTGATACATGCGATTGAATGGAATATGAAATTCCGGCGTAATGTGTGGAGTAATCTGCGCTTTTAAATGGGATTCAATACGCGTTGCTGTAAGCCAGGCTTATGCCTGGAGTTGCACTGTAGTGAGGCATTATCCAATCGTGGCGATTTATGCCACACGAGTTTTATTGTCCCGCGGGATTATCCCATTCAGAGGAAGATTTTGAAAGTTCTACGAAATTGATCCTTTGTCGAATTTGGTTCGTATGTGTAAAGTATACGTATTTACACGAATTTGTGGCCATAGTTCTAGAGGTACGTACTTGCATATAAGCAGGGGATAACTTGTGGCTAACCAGAATTCGACGATCTTCTGCTCTCGTACGTGCAACAGACTTAACTCTACGCTCTCAACAAATTTAATACCTACGACAAAGCTTATAAGTCTAGACAGCCTTGTGTGTATTAAAGCTTTGATAACTCTTGACTGATTGACGACTTCTGTCTTAGAACATTCGTTCTCAGAATGAAAATATTTATTTCGTTTTCAGGAGATGGCAATACCTTTAACTTGTGGCTTATCTTGGAACCGATTACGTGTTTCTAGGGTGAGAATTTCTGTTCGGTTGAAGAAATTCGGATTTAATAAAAGGCAAGAAAATCGGAAGGATTCATTTTTTAAAGAAGAATAACCGAAAGATGCTATAAGTAGATGCTTCTGTCGGGCACTACTTTAACTGATGCATTTTTTTAAGTTTTATTCTAAAAACAAAATTGAATAAAAAAAGCAGATCGAATTAGGGTCCCAACCCGATAAATTTAATCGAAAATTTCTAAGTGCTGATATTGCAAGATCGTCTTATTGTGAGATTGAGACAAGTGGTGACCAGCATACACTCAATATTGCATAAACATTTGACCGTCAAAAAATTTGTTCGCGTTGGATCCTACACAATTTGTCAATCGCTAAAAAAAAAGGCTCGTGCCGATTAGTCGAAAGAAATGCTCCAAAAATTCGATCGCGGTGCTTCGAAACACGGCTATGACATCGTGCCAAGTGATGAATCGTGGGTTTATGCGTATGAGCCCGAAAGTAAACAGTAGTCGGGTATGGGTGTTTTAAATTGGGCCAAATCCAACAAAAGTTGCTTGCGCACGAAGCACTTCCAAGCACCTGTTCTTGCGGAAAAACTGGTTATGTCGCAACCGTACCACTAGAACAACGTAGAACAGTCAATTCTAAGTGCTACACAAACATTTGCTTTGCAGTTGGCTTCCTAGAAATCAAGAAAACCAACCGCCGAAGACGGATCACCTTTCACCACGACAATGCGAGCTCTCACATATCGACCCAAAAAATAGCATTTTTGAGCACTCAAAACATCGATATGATAAGTCAACCGCCGTATAGTTCTGACTTGGCACCGAATGGCTACTTTTTATTCCCGTTCGGAAAAAATAAAATGAGAGGTCAACGTTTTTCGAGACCTAAAGAAAATGATGCGTTCATAATGCATGTTTTGGAGATACCTCAATCAGAGTGGCAAAAGTGCTTCGACAATTGGTCCAAATGCATGCCAAAGTTATAGATCTTAATGGCGAATATTTTGAAAAACAGTAAAGCTATTTTCGATGATTAATATTCGTTTTTGTTCTCTAATCCCGAAATATGTCAGAGCGAATGTTTATATGCAAATTGGACGAACAAGGAGATTATATGCTGGCGACTTCAATACGAGCCGGACGTCACTCGCAGGTACGAAGAACTCTGCATCTCCTTTTATATATGCATATATATATATATAATATATGAATAAACCTCGGCTGTATCGGATGCAGTGGTGACTTCTATAGCACGCTTGCCTCTTTTCTATGTACACTTTTCAACCTCCTTTCTGATATCCTTGCAATTGCAAAGATCGTCTTATTTTTTAAATGAGCAGGATTTTGTATAATGTTCTCTACAGTTAAAATTACGTGGCGGATTGTTTGTTTTTTTATTTAAGTCTGATAGCAAGCTACGGCAAACGCAAAATATGCACGTCTCTAGCGTGGATGTGTATCATATGTATGTCACAAACGTTCGAAATAGCGATTTATGCATACTCATGGGGAAGGAAAATGAAATTTGTGGGGCTCGATAAATAAGCTGTACATTTAAGGTATACAAATCTTCTTTGACTTTAATATGCACTTGCATTTCGAGAACGTCCACCACAAAACCACGGAATCTGAATTTATATGCATTGTTGTTCTTTTCTCTCTCAGGTTGGAAGCATAATATCCAGATGAAGCATATGAAAGAAATTGTTTTATTTAGGGAAGGATACTTAACCCGACATCGGCGTAATCATACAAAATTGTTGCTGCGTGTTTTCGAGCGAAAACACTGAGCAGTTGAATGGCGTATTGGAGGGGTGGTTTGATTACAAATGGGGGCAAAACACAACACTCATATATGAGTAGCATCAAAGTTTACATTATAGATAAAATCCAACGCGATTTAATTTGATTTCACAAAAGCAATTGAGGCAGAGATTGTTAAGAGATAACGTCAAAATATCACAGTCCAATGTTACAGAAATATATAGTGAATAGTGAAACAATAAAAATCTCGGACGCAGTCACATAATCTTATAAAAACAATTATCCAATTCTTAAAATCTATTCAAGAAATTGGAAATATTAATTTTAATAAGATATTAATATTAATAAAATATTAATTTGCAGCCATACAATAATAAAATAAAATGAACAAATTATGATAAGATTTCAAACAAAATTAGAAGGGTAAAAACTCATATAATACATCACTCAATAAGTACCGGAACTGACACATAGGGGGCGCCACTATTTTTTTAATGACAATCTGATATTTTGGTTACACGTTAAAGTGTTACTTTCGGGATTTTAAAAACAAGGAAAAAAACAGAATTTCTTGTGTTGATTAAACACTGTTCTTTGATGACATAAATTTCCATGCAAACTCAGCAATGGCTTGAAAAATGTTACAGGGACCCTTCTCCGTCAAAAACAACTATTTGTCGATGGTATACTAACTTTAAAAGTTTCCGTACAGACATCAACGATGCTGAACGCTTTGGAAGGTCGATTGATGTGGTTACACCTGAAACCGAAATAGTACACAAAATCGATTTTGAAAACCGCAAAGTGAAATTGCGTGAGATAGCTGACATCTTGATGATATAAGAAGGTAGTGTGTACACTATTTTGCATGAATATTTGTTCGAGGGAAAGGTGCTTTCGAAATGGGTGCCGCAGTTGCTCACAATGGACCAAAAACGACAACGTATCGACGATTCTGAGAGCTGTTTGGAGATGTTTCGCCAGAATAAAAAAGACTTTTTCCACCGCTACACGCCAGAGTCAAATCGGCAGTCAGCGAAGTTGACAGCAGCAGGGGAACCATGCCCAAAACGTCTAAAAGCGCAAAGGTCGGCTGGCAAGGTTATGACATCTTTTTTTTGTGTGCCCAGAATTGCGTCCATCGACTTTCTTGAAAAAGACAAAAGGATCAACAGCGAATACTACATGGCAATATTGGTGTATTTGAAGTAAGAAATTGCAGAAAAACGGTCCCATAAGAAGAAGAAAATAATTCTCTTTTACCAAGACAATGCCCGGTGTCATTGACTACCATGGCGAAAGTGCACCAATCTGTTTTTGAATTGCCTCCTTAATCACCGTATTCTCTAGATCTGACCACCAGCGACATCTACCGTTTCAGACGTTGAAAAGATGCTGACCGGAAAAAAATGACTTAAACGAGGAGGTGATCGCCGAAACTGAAGCCTATTTGCATGATTTTGAAAATAAATTGTTTTACGAGAAGGGTATTAAAATGCTTTGTCGGCGTTGAGCTGGATTTTTCACTGTTAAATAATAAAGTCGAATTATGTCTACAAAATGCGTTTTTATTGGTTAGTCCCAGGACTTCTTGAGTGATGTGTTAGTAAATGCTCAAATATAAGGTTTCTAAATATCTCCTTTCCGCTTTGTTGCTCTTCATTCAATGCTTCATATAAAGTATTACAGTGATCGGATTTAGTTCAAACACACAAAGTTTTATTCGATAGTTTGTTTCCATCTAGACGGCAATTGCATGATTGTAGAAGCCCCCCTCCTTATTTGCGAAGAACTCGAACAGCCACTTTTCCCAAGCCTCTTTTGAGTTTAACTTTACACCACCAAGCCTCTTTTGAGTTCAACTTTACACCACCAAGGGCGTTCGCCATGGACAGGAACAGGTGGTATTCACTTGGCGCTATGTCCGGGCTATATGGTAGATGCGATAAAACCACCCATCCGAGCTCCCGTAGCTTCCTGTTGTCCTGGTGAAACACTACACCCTTCCTGTTGGCCAATTCCGGACGCTTCTGGTCGATCGCCTACTTCAAGCGATCCAGTTGTTCGCAGTAGATGGTAGAATCAAGCGTCTGACCATATGGGAGCAGCTCATAGTGGATTCCCTTTCAATCCCACCAAACCCACATCAAAACCTTCCCGGCCGTCAATCCTGGCTTGGTCACTGTTTGGAACGATTCACCGACCTTCAACCACGACCGTTTTCGCTTGATATTGTCGTATGTGATTAATTTTTCGTCGCCAGTCGCCAGCCGCTTAAAAAGTGGGTCGAGTTTGTTCCGTTTCAGCAGCATATATATATAGTGCTTCAACAAGAAAATACATACTGAAAAATATTTAAAACACCTTTAAGAAAGAAAAAAGGAGTATTTTTTTGGTAGTACTTCATAATGTTGAACTGCTTCCAATTTCGGAAAAAGTGGTAAAAGATTGACTGATTTATTTTTTGCTCGTGGAGTTATTAAATTTTTTATAAAATTTGTTCACAAGAGTTCAAATACATCTGGCTGGTGATTGGTGTACATTAATGCAGTTGTAAGTTGTGAGGCATATTTTTCTGATCATTTGAAACTAATCAGCATCTTGTTTGAATTCGGATAAATAATTTGTTTGGGACCCGCAGACATCATGCAGCTCCAAACAATCATAAACCATGTTTTGCAATGGGTTTTCAGTTTGGTTCTTTTAAATAAATTTTCGCTATCCGTAAGATTAACCTTTATTAGGTAAAATAAGTGCTCCCGAAAATTTGAAAGAGGTTGTCCAAGCAATCACGGCTCAATCTAGTCGAAGAAACAATCTCTGTGTGACACACCTGAGAAAGCAATTTTCACGGTTTGCAGTTTGTTTTCTTAAGATTTTGTAGGGACGGTCAACCAAAAGAATGTCTAAACATTTGAAAAATACAATAAAAATATATTCGTTTATATTTATGAAACTTTTTGGTTTTTAAAGAATGCACAAAGAGGTGTCTCGTGAAGAAGGTGCATTTTTAGACTAAGAATCAATTGAATGTTAATTTAAGGATGAATTTCAAGGCAGGTGGAACTCCTTTTTTTGCTGTTTGCGATCGATGGGCGTTTAAGTATTAAGGCCCTCTCTCAGAAGACCCAGTTAATCAGTTTAAAATTTTTATTATCGCTATCCTGCGCTTTGACACAATTCGTTGCTTAATCAAAAGATGATAAAGTGCAGCCAGAAAAATTTTAAAGGTATGATGCCTGGTCTGAAGTATAAAATTTGACGTCGAGACATATGCTAAATTGGGTATCTAAAGTATATAGATAGTATACAGAACAAACTCATTGAAATTAAGCCATTGGTGAAACTGCGTTCCCCCCTCAGATGGCGCAAGGTAGTAAGAAACGACGTCGGAAAAGTTGTTCCGCGAATTTAGTTGCACTTGTTAAAAAAGTGGCAGAAGGAGGGAGATGTCTACTTTTGGCTATAGCTCCAATTAAAGGAGCAAGATACAGGCACGAAGTAACTTTTTATTTCTGTTTCCTCTGTACGGCGATGGCTGATAACGATACCACCAAACTAGCTACGAGTTGACATTCTCAAAACGCCACGCCTTGACCGCCACCCTGACCTTACCCGGCACAACTGTACAAATCCAAATTATTGTACCTTCCCAAGATATAGGCCATTGGGAAAATTGCCCATAAAAAATGTTAAGCCCTTTATTTTTTTCCGCCTAGTGGAAGACAACGGACGTTTATAAAATTCGCCAATCACCAAAATCTGTGGCTCGTTGATATCAAATCGTAATAAAATGGACAATTTCATGCTGGGTCATGCACAATAGTCAAGATTTCCCTCAAACTGTCCGGGAACATGGGAAGGACACACGACCATTTCCAATTTATTCCAGCCCCCGCTATCTCGCAAACACCAAGCACAACGTCTTTGTTGTTTACCTAAAAGTCTCTGCGGATGTGCTCTATCATCAAAAGTACACGTGCTCTGATGAATGTCCATTGTTAGCATAATTGTTGGACGACAGAAGGTTATCCAGACTGTTAAATGGACGGCTACAAATTTACGACTTGTCCCTGTGAATTTGAAATAAATTCTCACAATACGCAAGCTGTGCGGGGATGTAATATGCAAAGGACACATCTTTACGACACAGTCGTCGGGAAATTCAGTTTCAAAAGAACAATCGTTCTCGTTTTATGTTTTCATTCATTATGCAGCAGAATATTAAGAGCCTTGATCGTTGCTGCCGATTGAAGTATGAACCTTGTTGCCTGTGATCTTTGAGCTGTAATCAAGGAACTCACTTCGCTGAGAGCCCATAAAAGCTGCTCATTTTATGGCATACGTAGAGACACACTTTTAATTACCCATTCACCGACATTGTTCCCGGCGCATGTTTTTCCTCTCATGTCTTCACTTCTCAGCGCTGTGCGAATCTCTCATCAGCCGGAATGTAAAACGAATCGATGTAATCGTTTCATGAATATCTCCTCTGAAGTTACAATCAACCGCGAAATAGGGACGATAATTTGTCTTGTCTCGGAGGCTCTCCTTGCGCACGGGATGCACGCATAAAACAACGGTTTATCTCGCATTCAAATTAACTATCCCATAAACCGATTTAAGACGATCAAAATACAACGCTCGTGTGAGGCACACGCCCGTCAAGCGGATCCCTCTTGCCTTAAGGCAACCCACCACTCAGTCATGAAATTTGAAAATTTTTCGAAGGCGTAGCGATGGGCGGGGACATTTGCATACAAAACGGTATACGCCATATACGTTATGTAAATTAAATTACTGACAACAGTCAGCGGATTGGTGTGCGCCTCCGCTCCGCCTCGGGCATAAATAAATAATCGACAATTGTCAAATGCTCCTGTTGAGCTTGTGGTTCGCACGCCAGCCCACGGGAGTATATACCACAGCTCGGCCGTCGGTTGTGGGAAAACGTTTACAATTCTCGGCTGTGTACCCTTGGTATCGACTTTTGACCGAAAGAGCAGACGATGCACGAAAAACACACAAGGAGAGCCATTCACGGGGCTAATCCTTGTGCGATTTTCACTTCCTTTTCGACTCGGCTAAATGTATAGGGAGCTGATTGTCATCAGAGTGAGAACGGTCACTTCTTTCGATTGCTTCCCTACACTCCGGACCACACCCGCCCGAACGCCAACGGACGTCTTTGTTGACTCAAACTCACAGGCATCGTCCAAAAAGTTTCCATAATCGTCTGCCGAATATCCTCACCCACTTCGGCAGCCGAAAAAGGATCGGATTACTTGTGAGATTTGTTCCTCGGACTTGTTATCTCCCAGTGCCAGGGTTAGAGCTCAGGAGGCACGAACACGAATTCCCCATCTGGGCGGAGCGAACTCTCCTGCGATATCCTCGGGTTAAGTAAAATCGTCGAAGATAAGACATGACAAATGAAGTTCGGTTGTTTCTCCTCCGCTGAGCGGGAAGCTATCTAGTTAATTATAATTTCTCCAAGAATGGGCACACTCCGCACGGACGAAGGGAATAAGTTACGAGGGAAACGCGATGTCTCTAGCTTGGTGCGCCGGAATTTAGTATTTGCACTCACGTTCCCCGGATGATATCGTTCATCAGAAGGTTTCACATATTTTAGGAATTTAATTCATTTTCGCTCTCAGTTGTTGATTGAATTGGGACACGCCCTTAGAGTTACGGTGCGAATATTGGGACAAGTTAAGTGATCGAAGTGTTGGGTTCGATAAATTATTGTTCACCGAGGGCGGGTAAGCTTCTACTACACTTTCCCAAGCATCTATGGAAGAGTCAAGGGCTCAAAAGCGGAGATGCGGAGGGAATTTCAATTCGATTTGCAAGGATGCAATATGGATAGTGTCCCAAAAAAGAAAGTATTGATGCTCTCTTTTCGAAAGTGTGATGAGCTTATCGAGTTAAAGTGTAATTCGTCGCTATTTTCTCAATTTTCGATAGCTCCAACTACGACAAGTTTGGTCACGTAAACTGCTAAATTTTATCTCGATATTGACAGGCTCTGTATGGAATTTTTTTCAAGTGAAATGCATTGCAAAATGTGTCTGTGAGTATGTTGAACCGCACGCATGTTATCGGTACACAATTTTCTCAAAGAGAGCAGCAAAAATGAAAGACGAAGAATAACAGATTGATGAAGTAAAGAAATGAGTATTCTTTCATCATCAAATCAGGATTCCAAAAATAACTTAAAGTCTTAACACCTCTACTTGTTTCTGGTACTTGACTTAAACTCAAGACTTGAGCTCGAGATGGATTAAATGCGACAAAATTCAGTAAACAGGGTATTAGAACACCGAATATTCTAAAAACTCTTTTTTTGAAGTGCTTCGAGTATTGACAGTTATTGAAAATAAACTCAATTTTAAGGGATTATTATTTAAAGGAAACTTAAATTTTCAGTTTTTCTTTTTACACTTTATTGTTGCTCCGAATACTTCAACGCTCCTCTATCGACTGTGTCCTCTTACAATATTAATTCCCTGACCTAACCGGCAGTCCTCTCTTCTGTCATGATCTATACTCTTATTCTCTCTTCGATTCTCGTTTCCCTTCTTCTCTGAAATTATTCTACTACACAATTGTGGATCACCGATTCCTTTGGCGTTAATGTAGACGATGCTAGATGACTTAATAAAGCATCCAGTTCCTCATCTTCAATCTTTTTGAATTGTCCAAAACGCATTTTGCCTTCCACGCGTAAATTGCCAGTTTTTAATCTACTCTTTCCATAATTTATCAGTCGGAGCAGATTCATGAACTTAAGCTGCACAAGTCTTCCAACTGAAGACGAAATCCAAAACTTCCGCAAATGCTGAAAGGATGAAGGATGAAATCCAGTGTCGTAGGCTAAAACAGATGCTGATGTCCTATTTTCATTTCTGAAAAATGTTACCCAATCCCAATGAAGTAGGTAATCCCTTCCGAGATTAGCCACAACTTAAAAGTGAAAGAAAAGCGGACCGAATTTATTCATGCCCCTAATATCATGTTTTAGAGACCGCCGCGGCGTAGTGGGTAGAATGCGACGCTCACACGCCGAAGGGTCTAGGTTCGATTCCTGGCTGAACGCCTCGAATTTTTCACGGTACCAAGTGCACATTTCAGTGATCTTGTGCTTATTAAAGAAAGATGATGTTTCACTTCAGGATTTAATAAAATCAGCCATTCAGAGTAATCCAATTTCCTGCAGTTATTATATGTTTACCCGTAATCGCAACAAATTATGAAATAAAGAGTATTTAAAATTTAATTAAACCACAATTTATTGCGAAAGCGTAAAGTCTACATTCGCAGCAATATTTATTTAAATGCTAAAAAGCCCATCACGAATATGCTTTCCAAAATTACCACCGTACTTGTAGCAATTACGACATCGATGCCATTATTTCGCGGGTTAAGGGAAATAAACGGACGTATCGATTTATGCTGACACAAATGCAGCAGACACATCATCGAATAAATTTTCGGGAATCTGTTAATTATCTGTAATTGGTGCTATGAGCCGCGGTTTTAATTTGAATTAAAACACTCTGGAAATCGGCACAGGTTTCATATCTCAAATCCCAATACGCTGTTAGTATGCTAATGCATGTGATGCAAATGCAAATTTATAAGCGCATAGGTATTTATTTGGCAACTCTTTTTTAAGCAACTATCAGTGTACTCAGTTTTAGTTTTTGACAGAACAAATTTAAGTTTGTATGAGAATATGGATTTTAATAGAATTGTCTAGCAATCTATTGTTTATTTCTTCCAAACAAGGAGGTTTGTTAAGGAAAGTGCCCGTTGGCGGAATATTTTTGTCTAATGCAATGGCTTGCCCCAGCAAACATTTTTAGGACTATGATTTTCGGTTTTGCACGTGGAATGTGAGATCCGTTAACAAGTCACATGCAGCCGAACAACTTGCGGAGGCCCTTGACTGCTACAAAGCAGACATTACCGCCATCCAGGAAGTGCGATGGGATGGGCCCGGCAAGAAAACTTTGGAAAACTGCGACATATACTACAGCGATTGCTACAGAGGGAGAAGGCAGCGCTTATTCGGATGCGGATTTGTTGTTTGTGGAAGACTTAGGTAAAAAGTCTTGAGCTTTGACAGCGTCAACGAACGCCTTATGACAATCCGCATCAAGGCTAAATTCGGGAACATTAAGCTAATATGCGTTCACGCCCCCGGCAGAGGAGAAGGATGACAAAACCAAGGATGACTTCTATGATCTCCTAGAATGAACATACCATCGATGCCTCAGCTACGACACCAAGATCATTCTTGGAGATTTCAACGCTCAGCTGGGAAAGGAGGACATCTTTGCCGGAGTCATCGGTAAACACAGCCTGCACGACAACACATCCGGTTACAGACTCAGGCTGTTGGACTTCGCTTTGGGGCGGAACCTCTATGTGGCTAGCACGCGGTTTCCACACCTGAACATTCATAAAGGGACCTGGTGATCTCCTGATCAATCCAACGTCAACCAGATTGATCACACTGCGATCGACGTTAGACACTCCTCCAGTATTCTCGATGTGCGAACCTTCCGATTTGCAAACATCGGCTCGTATCATCACCTTGTAAGAGCCCGAATATCGAAAGAGCAACGGATTCGAGACAGGCCAAAGCGGTTTGACGTCGGAAAACTACAACCGCAACAGGTCGCTAGGAAATTCGCTGACCGAGTCTCCCGGAAACTTGCTCAGAGTTCGACGTTGCCTGCACTGAAGAAGAGGACTGGAAACGTTGTCAAGAAGCCAGCAAAAAAGCTGTCACTGATGTCCTGGGTTTAAAGTCACCACACAGAAGGAACTCTTGATTTAATGACGAGTGCAGGCAAGCGCATGCAGCTAAGAAAGCCGCCTAGAAGGCAACGCTGCGTCAAACAAAGTACCAAGGGCTGTTCTTGAGCTCTACGAACAGAGAAGAAGGGAAGAGCACCGGCTTCTTAGAAGGGAAAAGATGGAGCATGAGAAGAGCTCGGTCGAGGAAATGGAAAGGTGCTTTGGCAGGAATGAAGTCCGAAAGTTTTACAGAAAGATAAAACAGCTATCCGAAGGATCCGGAGGCTCGGACCGAAGACTGCCGGGATCAAAGTGGACAACTCGTGGTAGAGTCGCAGTCTGTGCTGAGAACTATTTCTGCAAACCCCTTAACGTCGATGACGGCCCCAAATCCGCTGTAAGGCAAAATGTTCTACTCCATTTGGACGATGATAGACAGGAATTCTGAACCCCGTCTTAGACGATGTGAAGATAGCAATATTTAAGCTGAAGTCGAACAAAGCTGCTGGAGCGGATGGACTGCCCGTAGAACTATGTTAAACAGCTGGCTGTGAGTTTGTTCGGCACATGCACCAATTCATCTGTAAAATATGGTCGGAAGAAAGCATGCCCGATGAGTGGAATCTCAGTGTTGTTTGCCCGGTCCACAGGAAGAGAGACTCCTTTGAATGCATCAATTATTGAGGGATCAGTCTCCTTAACGTCGCATACAATATCCTCTCTGCTGTATTGTGTGAGCTTCTGATGCCATTTGTCCATGACCTGATAGGTCCCTCTCAGTGTGGCTTCAGACCAGGCAAGTCCACAACAGACCAGATCTTCACATTACGGCAGATCCTGGAAAAGACTGAAGAAGTGCAAATCGACACTCACCACCTATTCGTCGATATTAAGGCCGCATATGGCAGTGTGCATCGAGACGAGCTATACAGTGCCATGTCTAGTTTTGGCATTCCTACCAACCACGTCAGATTGTGTAGGATGACGATGGAAAACTCTCGCTGCTCCGTCAAGGTCGGTAACGAACTCACCGAGACCTTCAATGTGAAAAAAGGTTTTAGACAAAGCGAGGCACTGTCATGTGACTTTTTCAACATCATCCTCGAGAAGATCGTGTGTAACACACAAGTCACCACCAGAGGCACGATTTCCAGAAGTCAGTTCAGTTTCTAGCTTACGCTGAAAACAGTCACGTGATTGGACGAACAATGCGAGCCGTCAAAGATTCGTTGGAATTGAAGCGGAAGCGGCTAAAATGGGTCTGGAGGTATATGAGGGCATGCTGTCATGAAGGAAGACCGCACAACATCAACGTCTCGGACAAAGCGTCAAACTAGGCAGCAGAAACTTCGAGGTAGTCAAGGACTTCGTCTACCTCGGGTCCGCGGTAAATAGGGACAACAACATAAGAACCGAAACCAAACGCAGAATAACTCCTGCCTATCGCTGTTTCTCGAAGGACTAAACGCGCTTCATATAACAGCTTCATCATCCCAGTCCTACTTTATGGCTCGGAAACCTGGACGTTACCAAAGGCGGATGAGGAAGCTCTTTGTCTTTTCGAGAGAAAAATTTTGATATCTGGAGTAGAAGATTTAACGAAAAACTCTATGCTGTGTACAGCGACATGCGCCTGGTCAGGCGTCTACGAATACAACGCTTAAGATGGCTAGGCGATGTAGAGCATATGAAAACCACTACCTTGGCCCGAAAAGTCTTTGAATCCGTTCCATTGGGACAACGCTACAGAGGACGATCTAGACTAAAGTGGCTCAGACAAGTGGAGAAGGACCTCAACCAACTTGGAGTGCGCAACTGTAGACAGCTGGCGAAAGATCGTGCTGGCTGGAGAGGCATGTTGGTTGAGGCCCAGGTCCACCGCTGACTGTAGCACCACAAGAAGAAGCAGAAGAAGCAATGGCTTGCCCATTGGTTTTTTACTGTACACTCAAAGAGCAAATTGCCATACACAACAACAGATTACAAAATGCTTATAAAAAAGTTTGTCTCAACGAATGCACAATACACCTGTTATTGATATTGGTTCAAAATAAAACATGGTTAGCGGAGCAGCAGCATAGAAGGAAAACAGCAAACCTACGCATCAGCACCCTCGATAGGCTCTTGAGTTCTTTACAACCCGCACGTATATGCATAATTATGTATGAACGAGGCAACTGCAATGTGTTGAGAAGTAACTTCCGCGATTAATTATTATGGAAACAATGAACATATAGTATATTGTTGAGCGAGTAATAAATGTCTATTCATGGTTGTGACCCTTGTGCTATTGTATGCCAATATACAAAACGGCATCAAAAGTAACAAAAATTGTCGTCTAGGGAATTGTTTTGCAGCATTTCTTTCCACTTTATTATAAATCAAATAAATTTAATTGTTTTTCAAATTTGTTCACATTTTTACTGTGTTGTTTAATCTTGATTTTGAAACTTGCAAATTCAGTTGTGCTTTAAAAGATCACTATTCGTTGCATATTTGTCATGTGGATCACATAAAGAAGAAACCACACGTCTGGTGACACTACGTATTAATTATTGTCGCCATAATCAACTTGTTAAATTGTGGTTGTGATGAATGCTTTGGAGAAAGAATTGTTGCTGCAAGTACAAGCTTGTCTGATGAACTTTATCAACAAAGGGAGTGAACGAACTGAGGGAATAAAATTCATTAAATTTCGCCTTTGGAAATTTTTCTTTATTTACAAAATTAAATTTGCTTTAAGTTGGGCTCGAAAAATAACTGATGATATAAGAGCTGTCTCTGCATTCATACGAAGTGATTGTTGATGTAATTTTGTTCGTATTATAAAGAATATATATATTTACGGAGGGTCAGTATAATGCGTTGCGGTATCGCAATATATATGAACGGGGATCGATGTATATGAGTTCGACGACATCTGTTTTCAAAAATATGGGCCAACAAACCACGTTACTCATCCGATTATGGCTTCATTGTGCAATATTATGCGATTTGACTCTCTTAGATGACAGTCTGTGACCGCCGTGGCGTAGTGGGTGGAGTGCGACACTCACACACCAAAGGTCCAGGTTCGATTCTCAGTTGAACACGTTGTATTTCTCACGGCAATATTTTATTCGAGTTGCTGACAACACTGAAGTAACTGTCCAAAAAAATGCTTCCCAAACTTCGCCGTTCGGAGTCGATAAAAAACTGTAGGTACCTTCTACTTATGAGAGAACAGTTGATGGACAAGCTTGGCTCTGGTCCCCTGTGGACGAACGCGCTGTACTTATTATTATTATATGGTTACAGTCTACGATGAGCTGTCAAACTCTAGGCAAAAAAGTCGACAGTGTTTTAGTAGAACCCATGCTTTAGATCGCCAGTTGATTTTAAAAGCACGAAAGAAGTCCGACAGCTAGAAAATCAACTTATATGCCCGTTTTACAAAAAAAGGCGCTCTTACCTCATGTAAGTACTATAGACGTGTTTCTCTATTGAACGTCACCTACAAGATCCTATCTCGCATACAGTGTGATCGTATAAAGACATTATACATTGCACTAATATTGACTAACAATATCAGAACTTCGTGGTCGCCGTGGTGTTGTGGGTAGAGTGCGACGCTTACACGCCGAAGGATCTAGGTTCGACTCCCAGCTCAACACCAATTTTTCGAATTTTTCACGGCACCACCTCTTTCGAGCTGCTGACAACACTCAAAGAGTACTAACTGTCTAAGAAAGCTTCTCAAATCTCGCCGTTCGGAGTCGGCAGAAAACTGTAGGTCCCTTCTATTCGTGAGAGAACAGTAGCACACACAACACGAGTAGTTGATGAGCAAGCTAGGCCCTGGTCCCTATTTGGATTGTAGCGCCAACAATTATTATTATATCAGAACTTCATACTGCAAAAGTCAGCGAATTTCAAGACGATACAAAGCACTTATATTTAATACGCATACGACAGCATTCATCGCAAAAAACTTTCTGATGCAATGACCGAATTCGGGATCACGGGAATCGGACGTATCGCAACACGCTAACACAAACCGTCCAGTTTGGTTTGAGAACCTCTAAACCATTCCAAGCCTGCACCGTATTTCGGCAAAGAGATACGCTGTCGTGTGAGTTCATTCAATATTGTGTTGGAGAGGATCGAATTGCCAGGAAATGCAGATGTCGTCGATATCATCGCCCGTTCTCAGCGAGCCGTTGGGAATTTACGGTCTTTGAAGAGCAGCCGAAACACCCTGGTCCTAGAGTTAACGAGAATAACACGTAACATATCCCGTTGACATAACGATCCGTCGATCACCTTGGGCGAAATGCGGTAGTCCATGGCTACGAATGTGAAGTATTTAAGGAGGTCGTCTATCTCTTGGCAAACGTGAACTCCACAAATGACACCTAGATTTTTGACGGAGATTCACTCTTGGCAATCGGTGCTCTTTCGGTCTGTCGGAACCCCTGATTTGGGCACGCATCAGTGCGTCTTTCAGCACGGTAAGTCGGCTATAGATAACATTTTCTCACCAGTGCATATTCTGAAAAAGACCGACGAGGTGCAAGCCAGTATACATTACTTCTCTATAGATGCTATTACCGGAACATTCACTGAAAAAAAAAATCAATTCCACTTTCACACTTGGACGGAAAAGTGTGCAACATTACACTTAAAGTATTTAAAATAGGACCACATCAAACAAAAATTAAAAAAACAAGTCGCTTGTATAACAAAGGCGGCTAAAAGCACCTCAAGGGGAGGTATTTTTTTACAATTTTCCATCTGATTACAGCGATTTTGTCTCCGACCGTCTCATTTAACGAGAACTGAAAAAGAAAACATTATTACATTATGAAGTCATCCACTAACGCCCTGATGAACATATTCAATTTTCTGCACGAATACAAGTACCATCGAGAGTCCTTCACTCGGCATTATAAGGAATTTTAAATTTAAAAACTTTCACCACCCCTCTCTGACTTCCTTGTGTGCACAGCACAATCGTGACCTTTTTATTATTGAAGACTGATCGATACAATTTGTATCATCCGTCCCAGTTCTTTCAAACCAGCTCCTCATTACATTCAATAAAACTGATTTCCGCCCTGCAGCACTGCATCTCAGAGAGATTCTCTCGAAAATATTTCCACGTTTCGCATTGTTCGATAGCGTGCATTCTTTCTTTCCTCGCTCCTTTCTGTTGTGTGTGCACTCACGTCCCGGAGGACGGTGCCGAAGGTTGCCTTTCCATCTTTCTGGTTCATTTTGAATGGAAGGAAGAAAAAACAAAAATTCGATACACTCACTGCTACCATCCCCTCCATTGGTGTCTCGGGATAGAGGCTACATGAAATCTCAAAATATACGAACGTCAGGAATATTGTAAAAGTGCATATTTAGGTTAGTCCTTGTTGTTTAGCGCTGAAATGTGGTTCAATAAATGTTCAACGAGTTGTGACTAACGTAAAGTTCATCAATAATCCACATCAGTAGAGCGTAAGGACGAGCGACAGAATTGTTCCTATTTATGTTGAAAATTGTGCTGTTATCCTCTGTCATCGACAAAAGACAGATGGATGGAGTACGGGACTCACAGAGTGACGGGTGTCCAACAAAAACAAGCAAATCGATTATCAAACAATAGGAAAATAAGGGATAAACCGTCATTTGAATGGGCGGCCGATGGCGTTTTGTGGGGGTGGGGAAACGAAACAAAAACGATAAACGTCTGTATAATCAGTCAGTGATCTATAAAATTGGAATAGTTTCCCAAAGAATTGACGGGCCTCAAATGGAGAAAAGGTTTGCGTGCGTCAATAATCGCCCATTAGGCCGGTCAGACCATCTCTCAGCCCCTGCAGCGAACCTCGTGCCGGTGATTAATCAGGCGGTTTGTGTTTTCATTGGGTTGGGTTTGAAAGCCGATACTTAATTAAACAACCTGAGATACAAACACACACGCAATATCTGATGGCTAAATTTGGTTCGGTAAGCCTTACGGCAAAACCATTGTGAACCCAGTGAGTAACAACGACTGTGGCAGCAGTTAACATTTTCAGGTCGCACCTGAACTATTGCTATCAGGCGGTTAACTTGGGATTAATGCTGCGGGGAAAAATAAATCATCCCCTCTGGGCGGAATCTGTAAACGGTTCCTCGTATTGACGGCATCTCCTGGAGCCCTGAGGCTCCTTCAATGCAAAAATACAACACGATGCTGACGATCTCTGTTGGGAAATCTCACTGATGGACGTCAAAAATGAAGTGAATGAAGGTGGAATATAGAAGATGTTTGATAACATTGCATACGCCATGGTTTAAAAACAAAATGCTTTTGAAAATAAATCCGAACAAGTGTTGGCTTGCAGCCTGTTGCAGTCTGTGGGAGCCGGAATCGGATAAGCTATTTGCGTCAAAAAATCGTTAAGTAGGCAGAACTTCTGTCTAATCAGAGAGCAAGATGAAGGCCGACTGATACATTCTTACATGTCCGTAATGAATTTTCGCGGAATGAGAAGAAAAAAATCCTGTTTGAAAGTTTTGTGTTTGATTTATAGTCAAACGAACCCTTTCTCTTTACAAATTTATCTTAAATAGTTCCGGCAATCAACTTCTCCCAAAGAGGTGATTCGGATGAACTCCAAGCGTCGATGCTCATAGAGAGGGTAACGACGGTTTATTTCGAATTTCTCCTGGACTCGGGACACAGTTTAGTTTTCGGCTTTAATTTATGCAGTTGTTTCAGTCTGCTGTCGTTCAACTATCCAAAAAAGCGTACTGATCGAATTGAAAACTTAATTGGCTAATATATATAGAATGATTGGCCACTATTGTCCTACTTCCCCTAAATTGACTGATCCCTTTCTAGACTTGTGACCGGCAGAGCCTCATATGAATCCGAATATGATTTCGGAGTCAATTTCGAATGTTTTATTCGTTCGCTAATTGGTGGATAACTTCAAATACGTAAGAACATAAGTATAGCCCTTAGGAGCACTTTATTTGCAGCACAACATACTTATCATCGGAGTTAGTTCAAACATGCGTCGTTTTGTTCGATAATCTGTTTACATCTAGACGGCAACTTCATAATACCCACTCGAAGAAGCCCCCCTCCTTATTTACGAAGAACTCGGACAGCCACTTTTCACAAGCCTCTTTTAAGTTCAACTTCGCACAACCAAGGGCGTTCGCCATGGGCAGGAACAGTTGGTAATCACTTGGCACTATGTCCGCGCTATATGGTGGATGCGATAAAACCTCCCATCCGAGCTCCCATTGCTTCTGATGTCCAGTTGTTCGCAGTAGATGGTAGAATTAAGCGTCCGGCCATATGGGAGCAGATCATAGGGGATGATTCCCTTCCCATCAAAGCAAACCCACAGCAAAACCTTCCTGACCTTCAATCCCGGCTTCGCCACTGTTTGGGACGTTTCACCGGCCTTTAACCACGACCGTTTTCACTTCATAATGTCGTATTTGATTCATTTTTCGTCGCCAGTCGCCATTTGCTTCAGAAATCGGTCGACTTCGTTCTGTTTCAGCAGCATATCGCAGGCGTTGATCAGTATTAACGGTTTCACCAGGTTTTACAGCTCGTGGAACAGCACACCTTTCTGGTCCCAAAAAATACACAGCATTGTCTTCTTGACGAATAGATCTGGTTTTGCAGCCGATGTTGATGGTTGTCCCAGATTAATCCATGATTTTTTCCGTTTATGCTTCTTGAAAAAAATCAATTTTTCATCGCCAATAACAAACCGATGCAAATCCAGTTTTCTTTCGTGTCTTTGAAGCAAAATTTCACAAGTGTTTCTTCGGTTTTCCATCTGTATTTCATTCAATTCATGTGGTTTCCAAACTTTTGGATCTTTCCCATAGCTTTTAAACGGTCAGAAATTATTCGTTGTGCAACATTTAACGTTGCTGCAATTTGCTTTTGACTGAAAGTGTCATCTCCATCCAATATCGTTTGCAATTCGGGGTCTTCAAACTTTTTTGGTGGTCTTCCACGTTCTTCATTTCTCACATCAAAATCATTATTTCTGAACCGTTGAAACCATCTTTTGCATGTTGCTTCTAATAGAGCATGATCACCCTATGCCTCGACAAGCATTCGATGCGACTCTGCAGCACTTTTTTTCAAATGAAAACAAAAAATTAAGGCTTTCATCACTTTCTGGTACAAAATTCGACATTTTTAACACGATGAAAAAATATGAAGTTGTCTGTTCAATGACTTGATGTATATTAAATATTTTTCACAGATGTCATAGCAAACAAACAAAAAAATAAGGGCTCGTTCACAACAAATGTTCCCTATCGAGACATTTGTATCTTGGCGCTCACTTCATGCCGGTATGTCGTAAGGTGTCGGCTGTAACACACAAGTATTTTGTGTACTTTTTGTCTTTCCAGACCGTTCAGCATCGTTGGTCTCTGTACGGCAAAGTCTAAAGTCAGCATAAATAATAATAATTGTTGGCGCTACAGTCCAAAGGGGGACCAGGGCCTAGCTTGCTCATCAACTACTCGTGTTGTGCGCGCTACTGTTCTCTCACGAGTAGAAGGGACCTACAGTTTTTTGCCGACTCCAAACGGCGAAATTTGAGAAGCTTTCTTAGACAGTTATTACTCTTTGAGTGTTGTCAGCAGCTCGAAAGAGGTGGTGCCGTGAAATATTAGAAAAATTGGTGTTGAACTGGGAGTCAAAGGCTAAAGTCAGCATACCACCAACAAATAGTCCTTTTTGATAGAGCAGATTCCAGGTCGTCCTCTGTTGCGTTGTCCCAAAGCCACGGACTCAAATCTTGCTTATTGAGTATAAAAAATAAGGTGAAACCATCCACGCTACATCATACGCTTCCACTTTGCATAATTTGCGAGAGGAAATTAAAAAGAAAAGACGGGGTAAACTCGCAGCGGGTGTGTTTTGCTTCTTCATGACAACGCTCCTGTTCGCACGACGCGAGTTTCCAAGGCTGCTGCGCAAGATTGTGGATTCGAAGAAATCCAACACCCACCTTGTAGTCCAGACCTTGGCCATAGTGACTATTTCCTGTTTCCGGATTTGAAAAAATGTCTTCGTGGAAAAAGATTTTTGGATGATGAAGAACTCAAGTCGGTAATAAATGGATATTTTACAGAGAAAGAAGAAATCGATTATTTTGAGTGTTTAGAAAAGCTTTTCTCAAGATGTAACAATTGCATTGCTGTAAGGGGAGATTATATTGAACAATAGAAGCAATTTAAATTGAATTCGCATTTTCCTTCATATCAATACCGAGAATATATTGTACAAACCTAGTAGATGCACTGCGCACCTTGATCCTGTAGAGAGCACACTTTCCTTAACTTATTTATACAACAATAAAAATGGATTGTATTCGTAAGGAGTAACAGTTAGTAGAACGAATACACAACTTACAATAAGCTTGTCTTTTAACCAGATATCTATGCAATGCAGCCTTTTGAGTGGTGTACTCCTGTACGTAGAGATAGTTCTGTAGAAAAGACGAGCAGGCCATGAAGATATGATTCCATTACATTTACCATGGATTAGTAGAAACCTTAAATACAATCATCTAAGAGCTAGCAAGCAGAAAGCCCTCTGATAACTAAGGGGCCCTTATGACTTATTGTCGAATGTACCCCCACGAAACCACTCATGGACAAGGATGAAGAGGCGATTAAAAACATTAACTCAATAAGTAAAATAGCAATTGTAGTCTGGGATTATATATCAGGAATTAAATTCAAGAAAATACGTATTTTCATCAAGAACTCAAAACGTAGACTATCTTCATTCTTTATGAGCACTAATGTCTAAAGCGTACCTAGACTTACCTCTCCAGTAGAAGTTCAATAGCGATTGATGTCTTTATCACTGGTGGCTGCCATTTTAGAAACGACTCTGACCCGAAACTCTTAGGCAGGTATTGTATTTTCCGTACGCTTCTTTCTTGATCACAGCGCATAGCTTGGTTTGCCAACGTTTGCAGACAAATCAAATTTAGTCCCATTCGTACATAGCCTTACTTACGACCGAATCACTTAGTTTTGAAAATACCAGTCTATGAATAATCATGTGACTAATACTCGTAGTTAGTGGCCGCCGTGGCATAGTGGGTAGAATGCGATGACCACGTGCCGAAGGTCTAGGTTCGATTCTCGGCTCAACACGGCACCATCTCTTTCGAGCTGCTGACAACACTCAAAGAGAAGAAAGCTTCTCAAACTTCGCCGTTCGGAGTCCGCAAAATCTGTAGGTCCCTTCTACTCGTGAGAGAACAGTAGCGCGCACAACACGAGTAGCAAGCTAAGCCCTGGCCCCCCGTGGACTGTCAAGCCATTAAATTATTATTAATATTAAGTTCGAGTTAATTATTGTTAATTTTCATTACTTTTGTTCGTTTTGAAATATATATCTATTTCGAAATGAAGTGAAAAACTCCTTATTCCTTAAATACACAATGATTTAGCTTTAACTTGGCGAACCAATATTTTCAAATATTTTCTAATTCAATTCAATTCAATTCAATTCGATTTCAATATTTTCTTCATTGTGTATATGTAAAGCTCCTACTGACAGATCTACATACACAACGTTGTAAGCTCAAGCAAACTCTCATGGTTAAGGACAAATTGTCTCATAACTCTGTCGTTTGAATTTATTGTGACGTCAAGAGTAGCGTGAAATTCTATGCAACATTTGTATGAAAGAAATAAAAGTACTTTTACGGTATGCTCTGGTTTGTGAACCTGATGACGAATGTCCTTTTTCTTTAGTTTTAACTAACCCTGATCAGGTCGGGTGGTATACAAAAGCAATTTCAATTCATGCAATAGATAGAGAAGTCCACATCTACAGACGGTACAGGTAATGAGTAGAATTAAAAGAAAACAGGACATGAACTATGCCAAAGGCTCCTTCATACATTTCCAACAGATTTTCACCTACCGGAGCATTAACCAATGTCGATATTAATGCGAATTCAACATGTCTACGTCCATCAACATCATTTCTGCTCTCAGTCTGAATAAAATTGTACGGAATGAGCGGCAAATCCACTCAAGCACTGACACTGTGTGTTGTCGTCCACGACCTCCATTTCTAAAAGCATACACAATAACTCTCGTCAAGGACAATCCTTTGTGTTGCATTTTGCCCTTGAACCATGGCTATTTTCAGTTTGTCTTTACTTGAAGCACCCCTCAGGGTAATCGCTCCTTGTTAATTTAGGAACCTCATGCGAGGACTCCAGAGTCCACGACCTGCACTCCAAAACCCCTTTATGGTCACTGAAATGCTTGAGAAGTCTGTGTTATCTGTGAGGGTGAGTATATGACAAAATATCCAAGCACATTTGCTTCGATTGTCCTTGCAACATGGACTGTTGAAATCGATGTTCTTTGAACCTATGTGATACAGTGTAGTGGATTTTGGGGACGGAGAATGGTGCAGAATGTCCTCAATGTTGGCATTAAATCAAAACACTGGATGCCCAAACTTGCAATTTGCCATTTTGCTTCAGTGTCATTCATTTCTTAACGTCCACTAAAGGGATTTAAAACATATTCAAAAGGGGGAATTGATTTTCAAATATAACAGCAGTGTAGAATGCTTTTGTGTCGTCTGGAACTTCGAACCTTGGCACGTAAACCCGCAGACATCGGAGGATGTCGCACAATGGACTTGAAAATTCCGAAAGTTCTGCCCCACTGTGTGACGTTGGGATGTTGGGCATGCATGTGCAGGGTGTAGTTTCCCCCTACAATGGAGCCGTTCGTACTTGTATCAACATTGACCATCAAATTCGTGACACTCAGTGACAGTGACATTGCCTTCGGTCATCAAGAAGATGACTTAGTGTATAGCATCAATATAGAGAGCCAATAGTTTGTATTCTCTCCGCTTTCAGTGAACTTAGCTTAACTGAACGCCGTTGGTGCACTCTCCCCAGTTGACTGTACGTGACTGCGCAATTCAATAGTGCGATGGACCGATTGATCCGGCTTGAGGGGTGCAGTTGCAGACATTAAAAATGAGAACAAAAAATCTACCATTCCCGACCGTAATTAAAAAGATTCACAGAATCCCAGAAGGGTCCACCCGTCCATCTACGCAGCCCCATGATGTCATACTTCCATCCGCATTACTTTCGTTTAATTAAAACTCAAAACACAAGCAACGGCGCAGAGATTGAGTTGCCTTCGCCGCAGGGCATCCCTAACAAGATAACTTTCCTTTTCCAAACATCCTTAAAATCTCCCCGCAAAAGCCTGCTCGGGAAGAGGCTGTAATTTCGTGTCATTTAAATGATTAATTAGGGCCATATTGAGGGCTGAATATTATGTAACAGTTTTTTGACGGTGGCTTTCTAGCCGCAATCAATCAGATTTCACCGCACTAACACCAAATTAATTGAAGACAATTTACTGGCTCCCCTCTGTTTCGTTTACGAGACTCTCCTCGATTTGCAGCAGTGATTAGTCGCAAGCCAGATTCATCTAATCGAGTATTCGAGAGTTCCTACAGTGAGGAAATTAATTTAATTTAATGCGGGCCACAGCGAACTGCACCCAACTGCGCGGTACTTTCCAGCGGAATACTATATTTTGGACGTTTACACTGGAAGTTGAAAGGAATCTCGTTTTCCTCGTATCGGAGTCGTTTTTCTAATCCTTTGAGGTTGACATTGCCGTTGCGAATGGGGGGAAAAAGTTTTTTAATTAACACAGGAAGCCGTTCATGTTTGTGTGGTTGGGTGAGAAGGGTCACCTTTGTTGGTTACGGGAGGAGGAAATTGTGCAGAGCGTATATTTGGTTTATTTTGCGGTTCGAGGCTGTTACCTTGCGAGTGAAGGCTTTCAATAGATTGGTGAATGTTTTTCCTTCTTTTCAATTGGTTAGATTCGGATGTCTAAGGTCGACGATTTGATATGATTGTGGTTCGAGAAGGAACACAAATACGCTTATGAATACTTCTGAAAGGATTTTCATTCAAAAAAGTTTGTTTGTACACTCGGCTTGTGCGTTATGAGTATTCCCAGGAATCTTGAGAAAAGAGCAGTAGAAAAGTTAACACAAATTCGCCTTCAGGATTAACGTATTCCGAAAGAGAGCTGGTCTTTGATCGAGGAGTTCTGTATAATTGGTACCAAAAGTCTTTAAAATACATTTATGAAAATATTATTATGAAAACAGTGGTGCAAAAGCTTTACTCAAGTATCAATATACCTAATTGATCCTAATTACGTTTAGTTAGTAGTTATAACTATATGACAAGAGGGACATTCTGGTAAGGCGAAGTCTCCTCTTCGATGTGAAATAAACAATGATGTCATAAGGTTTCCGACTGTCGAATTTCAACAAAAAACGTTCGTGTATTGTGTAGATTGTATAAGGAAATATAGTCTTGACATAATAATCACAACCGCTTACAGGAAATCTTTTGAGGTGGGCTTCCTTGGCTTGCAAGACTAGGAGATTCTTCTTTTGTGACTGGAAGTAGCTTAGCGAATTCAGATATGCAAGAGTGACTTCTTCTTCTACTTCCAGTGGCGCTACAGTCCGGGGTGGACCTGGGCCTCAACTAACATGCCTGTCTAGCCAGCACCAAATTTCGCGAGCTGCCTCCAGTTGGTTGAGGTCCTTTTTCACTTGCGGGAGCCACCATAGACTAGGCGGTCCTCTGCTGCGTGATGCGTGCGCAGTGCGGAGCTGTGATTTTCATACGCCCTACATGGCCTAGCCATCTTAAGCGTTGTATCTGTAGACGCTTGACCAGGAGCATGTCGCTGTACAGCCCATAGAGTTCGTCGTTAAATCTTCTCCTCCAGATGCCATCTACGCAAACAGGACCATAATCTGCTTTTAGTAACGTCCATTTTTCCGTGCCATAAAGAAGGACTGGGAGGACTAAGCTGTTATATAAAGCGAGCTTAGTGATTCTCGAGAGGGCTTTATTACTCTAATACTAATTGCTTCTTAAGCCCAAAAAGAAACAGCGTTTGGCAGGAGTGATTCTGCGTTTGAATTCGGTACTGACGTTGTTGTCCCTGTTTACCGATGAGCCGAGGTAGACGAATTCCTTGACTACCTCGAGGTTTCTGCTGCCTAGTGTGACGCTCTGTCCGAGACGTCGATGTTGTGTGTCCTTTCTTGATGACAGCATGTACTTTGTTCTGCCTTCATTTACCACCAGACCCATTTTAGCCGCTTCCGCTTCAATGCCAGCAAACGCCTCATTGACGGCTCACTGTGTTCGTCCAGTCACGTCAATGTCAGCAGCGTAAGCTAGAAATTTAACTGACTTTTGGAAGAGTGTGCCTCTGGTGCTGACTTGTGATTTACGCACGATCTTATCGAGGATGTTGTTGAAGAAGTCCCATGACAGTACGTCGCCCTGTCTTAAACCTCATTTAACATTGAAGGTCTCATTGAGTTCGTTTCCGACCTTGACGGGGCAGCGAGAGTTCTCCATCGTTATCCTACACAATCTGATAAGTTTGGTAGGAATTCCAAAACTAGACATGGCACTGTACAGCTCATATGCCGCCTTAAAATCGACGAATGGATGGTGAGTGTCGATTTGCACTTCTTGAATCTTTTCCAGGATCTGCGGTAAAATGAAGACCTGGTCTATTGTGGACTTATCTGGCCTGAACCCGTACTGATATAGACCTATCAGGTTATGAACAAACGGTTTCAGACCCTCACCCTATACGGCAGAGAGGATCTTGTACACGTTGTTAAGAATACTAATCTCTCGATAATTGGAGCAGTCAAAGAGTTCTTGTTACTTGTGAACCGATCAATCAACACTGAGATTCCACTCATCGGGCGTGCTTTCCTCCGAACATATCTTACAGATGAGCTGGTGCATGCGCCCAACCAGGTCATCTCCAGCTGCTTTGAATAGTTCTGCGGATAGTCCGTCCGCTCCAGCAGCTTTGTTCGACTTCAGCTTGCATATTCCTATCTTCACCTCGTCTAGATGGGGGGAAAAAGTACTTGTGTGTCAGCCTAAAAGTCGAGGCTACCTAACAGCGGAACTGGTACCATCATCAGCGTTAAGGAGTCAGCAGAAATAATCCTTCCGTATTCTCAGCACAGACTGCGACTCTACCACGAGTTGTCGGTACGAGCCTTGTGTCCTCCGTGTAGCTAATTTACCTTTCAGTAAACTTTCGGACTTCATTCCTGCCATAACATCTTTCACTGTCGTCGACCGCGCGCTTGTCATGCTCCTTCTTTTTCCTTTTAAGAAGCCGGTGCTCTTCCCTTCCTCTTTGTTCGCAGAGCTCATTAACAGCCCTCGTCGTTCGAAGCAGTGTTGCCTAATAGGCGTCTGCTCTGGCTGCATGCGCTTGCCTGCTAGCCTGCGAAAGAGTGTACGTCGCCTAGCATTTATAGGATGAAAAGAAAGGTTCAGTCAACTTAAAAGAACAGTAATATGAGAATTAATCTATCAATGAATATGAAAACTAAGCATGTCTCGATTGAAAAATTAGAAGTGTCTACGCCGTACATTCACTGGACTTATTTTGAATAAAAGACATTTTTTCTGAAAGAAGTCATATTCCAACATTCCATTAAATTTAAAGAACATATACAAGTACATTGTAATTTTGCTTTGAATTGGCCCATTCTGGTCGTTTCTCGATCAATACATGGTTCAAATTGATCATTTGTTGTCGGTAGCGATCAGTATTAACAGTTTCACCAGGTTTTGTTTAGCTCGAGGTACAGCACACCTTTCTGGTCCCACCAAACACTCAGCATTGTCTTCCTGCCGAATCGATCTGGTTTTGCAGTCGATGTTGATGGTTGTCACAGATTAAGCCATGATTTTTTCCGTTTAGGATTCTTAAAATAAATCCATTTTTCATCTCCAGTAACAATCCGATGCAAAACCGATTTCCTTTCGTATCTTTGAAGCAAAATTTCACAAGTGTTTTTTCGGTTTTCCAACTCTTTGTCATTCAATTCTTCTGGCACCCATTTTCCACACTTTTGGATCTTTCCCATAGCTTTTAAACGGTCAGAAATTGTTTGTTGTGCAACATTTAACATTGCTGCCCTTTGCTTTTGTCTCAAAGTGTCATCTCCATCCAATATCGTTTGCAATTCGGCGCTCAAACTTTTTAGTGGTCTTCCACGTTCTTCATTTCTCATATCAAAATCATTATTTCTAAACCGTTGAAACCAGCTTTTGCATGTTGCTTCTGATAGAGCATGATCACCATATGCCTCGACAAGCATTCGATGCGACTCTGCAGCACTTTTCGTCAAGTGAAAACAAAAAATTAATGCTTTTCGCAAATCATTATTTTTTGGTACAAAATTGGACATTTTTAACACCATGAAAAAATATGGTGTTGTTTGTTTAATGACTTGATGTATACTATATATTTTTCACAGATGTCATAGCAAACGAACAAAAAAGATAAGGGCTCGTTCACAACAAGTGTTCCCTATGGAGACATTTGTATTTTGACGCTCACTTCATTACGGTATATCTTTTGAAACGAGCTCATTATAATTTTATGATTATTATTCCCAGCTGAATAACTCGAATTTTTCACTTCACGACCTCTTTCGAGCCTCTGACAACTCTCAAAGAGTTATTACTATTTAAGAAAAACCTTCTCAAAACTTCGACGTGCGGAGTCGGAGTATTCGCACCCGGATTTCATAACGCATCAATAATAAAGAAAATCGGAAAGTTAAAACAAACTTCTTTTGGGTAACCGCTTATTGAAGTTAAGCCAGATAACTGAAATGATAAGAATCTTAAAAGTCCACGATATGTCCTGGATGAAGTGCTGGGGGTCTTCGCCATGATTGTTGCGAATTCTTATTCCGTACTGGAACTACTTCAGATTTCGTGCATCTTTTTGTGATCATTATCAAAATATGGATCCATTGGTAAACAGTTTAAGCACTTGAATTCTTTCGGAGAATATGCTCCAAGAGAGCGCGAAAAGCCATAAAAACGATAAAAACAGAAGTTATTGGGGCATATAAAATGTGATCACAGTCGCAGGGTGCAACGAAGTTTCGAGCCGATTCGAACACGAACTTGGGAAAAAGGGAACAATTTCAATGAAAAGAAAATTTTACATCTCCACCATCGCTACAAGAAGACTAAGCCCTTAACGGCCTGACCTGTTTATGAATAAATATGACTTGAAATGGTGTATATGTGGAAGAATTGAGACGGCTTCAATAATTTCGTTTTTCCAGATGGATTGGCTTTAAATATCGAGAAAGTCGAAGCCAAACACCTCTCAAATTCGTAAATTTTTGTATTTCAAAGTTAAACATTTTCCAAAAGCACTCAAAAATGCTTTATATTGTGGGTACAAAATTTCTTAAAACACAAGAATTCGAATTTCTTGTGGAAGGAATGTGAAATGTGGTACAAAGTTTAAAATAAACAAAACTGAGACCTGTGATATGGTAAAGGCTTTAAACGTCATTGCATAAAATAAAACAAACAAGCTTAAAGTGATCAAGACAAAAATGTGTTTCTTTTTTGCGGTTTGCCACTTTGAAAACGTTTTTGAGCCTCCCAAGGTCAAAACGTTTGGCTTCACAAGCCATTTATTCGTCTACATTTCCCTTATTTTGAACATTATATTTGGAAACAAAATGTCTTGACGATGATGAATTAATGACGAATTAATATGAATCAAGAAAGGCATATCCTTATAATATGGGTACAAAATATTTCAGTCCGTTTTCGAAAGATGGCGCCACCTGCAAGTTGTGACTGCTGTTGAAAGCGATTACCTTCTTCATTGGAAAGATGTAACTATTAGTATGCTTTAGCGACTGTTATACGACAGTGTTTGTCCGGAATTGTTTTGTATTAAGAGTCATTGCGGGAAGTTTTGATTTTATTTCTTGATTGGATGAAAAGTGCAGCTAAAGCAATTCAATCAATTTTCGTTCCTTACGATATGTAACGATATAGATAAGTACTATTTTGGTAAAAACCGTAGTTAACGCCTCTCAAATATTGTATTTAATTTGAACAAAAGTTCTAATAGGGGTATCGTATTGCGCCACGCTTTATTTATGAGCGCAATGAATTTCTTCTCGTTGGGCAAAGTCAAAGAAAAGTGTTCTTAACTGAATTGAGCATCAGAAGGAAATTTCATTACTATAACTTGTCGCGTGTTGTTACACGTTCTGTTTAGAGGTACAGATGTTAATAGTGTCACCAATATTTCAGTTGGCGTCCTTTTTGTCAGCAGTGAAAAGATTTATTTAAGTTTGGCTTGGCATTGCAAGAATTGAAGAAATAGGATCGTTTTTGAAGCCATTCAATAATAAACAAGATTTACTCTAATTTCCCAAAGCGTTCACAATTTTTTGAAAAGAAATGTCAACAAACAAAACTAACTAACTTAATCTGGAGTGATGATAATTTTTAATTGCATGATGAAAAACCATTACATCTAGAAAAGGTAATTGTTTACTGTGCTTTTTTGTACTGTGTACAGCCTTTTTAAAATGCTGCTGGCCGTAGCGTAACAGTCACAACGATAAAGCTATAGCTTTGAGTACCCGTAAGAAGTCAGTAAGTTAGAATTAAGATCACTAAATCAGATAAGAAGACTAGTTAAAGTATTTTTGTCAAGTATTTAAGAAAACCGTTATGAAAAATTAAAAAAATGCATTAAAAACAAAAGATGTGGCCGACGTGGTGTAGTGGGTAGAGTTAGACGCTCACACGCCGAAGGTTAGGTTCGATTCCCAGCTCAACCCGAATTTTTCGAATTTTCCACGGCCCTACTCCTTTTCTGAGCTGCTGACAACACTCTGAAGAAGAAGAAGAACTATTTTGTGTAACGTCAAATATCTTTGGAGCAACGTTCTGCAGAAAAGCCTCATGGCTTGGCAGATTTCTAATTATCTTAATGTAAGTTAAAGAAATGTAGGTTAATATTGTGAGGCCAACTGACATTTTACATGGTTTCTCTTCTACCGCTTCACGGTATTATCCAGCACGGAAGGAATAACTCTATGACGATGTTGTTAGGCACTTTAGAATATTAATTTTGTATATGACAATAAACTCAAAACTCAAGACACATATTTCGGTTCTAAGTAAAAGGAACTCAGATCTTTAGACACGTTCGAGAAGAAATTATTACGGAGAATTGTTGGCGAGAAATGTGAAGGAGGACGTTTTTGGAGACGCTATTATAAATAACTGTGGCCGCTGTGGCGTAGTGGGTAGAGTGCGACGCTCACACGCCGAAGGGTCTAGGTTCGATTCCCGGCTGAACACTTCGAATTTTTCACGGCACCACCTCTTTCGAGCTGCTGACAGCACTCAAAGAGTAATCACTGTCTAAGAAAAAAGCTTCTCAAATTTCGCCGTTCGGAGTCGGCAAAACACTGTAGGTCCTTTCTACTCGTGAGGGAATAGTAGCGCGCACAACACGAGTAGTTGAAGAGCAAGCTAGGCCCTGATCCCTCTGTGAACTGTCGCGCCAACAATTATTATTATTTTTACCAATAAAGCCATAATTACTATTTTTTTCATTTATTAAGTACCACACAACTCTTTATTAAAGAAATCGTTTGGTAACATATTTTTCATCAAATAGATCCGCTATTTGTTTCTGGTGAATGCGTGGTGTTCAGTCTACGAAACTGGGAATTTCTGTATATGAATACCACTTATTACCCACTTTGTAACGGTGACCACATAATGAGTATTATGAGACGGATTATACTTCAAAGCCAAGTTGGTAGTGAAATTGTTCAAATTAAAGCAAAATCCGTGCAAAAGTAGATCTCATATTTTTGCTAGTTTTGAAATTTCAAACAAATTTTATTAAAATGAAATCTGCGACAGATGATTTAGTCAATTTTAACAAACTGTTAAGCAGATAAAAGTGATGAGTATAAAACTACTCAACAGGTTACTTTTCGGTTTTTCAGAATCCTACAGCATTCAAAACTGTTCGTAATACTTCCTGAATATAACTGAAAGACAAATTTATTTTTCAATATTAATACAGAATTTTCAAGAAACGCTTAAATTTCTATCCCCTTCGGACAGACCTCATTTCCTTGTTATAACAACATCTACGACATGAAATATTCGTCAAAGAACATTATACAAACATGACAAAAAACACATATAATTAACACATACTGGTAACCGAGAATCATTTCGCAACCCCCGACATGGAGATGATTAATGATCTATTGTACAACAGAATTATTGATATGTTCTGGGGAAGGATGTGGTGCGTATAACCTTGTGCTGCAGTGGTTGCACCTAAATGTACATCAAATCTCAAGTGTCCTTCTAGAAATTCCTGATTTGTAAAGCATAACAGCGTAAATAAATGATTGAATCCTTTAAAATGAATCTGCAACCGTTCAGAATTTACGCCTGCATGTAATACTCAGTACAGATTTCAAAATCCAGTCAAACGCATATTTGATTTAAGCCTGTTGCATTCGTCCGGCATTAAATTGAATAATTCAACAAAAGAGAGATTATTGGAATAGAATAATTTAATTTATTATCATTATGCGTTTCATTTCTGTTAAATTAACTAACTAATTCAAATTTTTTGTCCAAAAAAAATGTGCAATATTTGACTCTCGCCAACAGTACATGGGAAACAAGCTCATTTTGAACGAAATTGAAATTTGCTTAAACTTGCCTATTGAACTTAGATTGAAAATTAAGGAAGTATGCATTATTATTGTTTGTTAGTAGTAGGTATAAGGTTAATAAAAATGGAGCGCTACACGAATGAACAACGCATTCTCATTGTGAACATGAAAATGCTGATTTTGCCGATAAAATCATTTTTAGTGACGAGGCCCTTTTCCATCTTGATGGCTTCGTCAATAGGCAGAATTGTCGAATTTGGGGCGAGGAAAATCCTCGAGTGATTCACGAGAAGGAAATGCATCCTCAACGTGTCACTGTGTGGTGTGAATTTTGGGCGGGAGGAATTATTGCACCTTTTTTTATGAAAATGAGTCAGGTCAAGCGCAAAGAGTCAATGGTGTTCGGTATCGTGAAATGATAACCAATTTGTTCGTGCCTAGAATTAAAGAAATGAATGTGGAGGGGATGTGTTTTCAATAAGGCACTATGCGGACTCTATTGGGCTTTCTCTTTCACTTAAAACGCATACACACTTAATGTGTGATCCATAATGGAATGTCTTGGAAATGAGGAAATAGTCGTGTGGTGCGTAGAATTCATTCAGCAAGTATTTATTGGATTTATAATAGAGGTTTAGAATTACATTTGCATTTTAATATTGGTACTGCAAATGTTTATCATAACACATGATAGCCGGAAACGAGGTTTGAATAGGGAATTGTTACAGAAACAAACACCTGATAAATCAAATGGTAAAGTGGCGATCACATATGATAATTAAGATTGCATTTCGTCATTTGATTTAGAGCACCACCTCAGACTAGAACGTGCTCTGTTGCCTCATTCGAGTCTCTTGAACGTGACGACTCCTCGAGCTGTAGGTGCAAATATTTTAAGACATTTAAGACATTTTAGGAGCTATACCCGTAGTTGCATGGCTGAAAATGTACCAACTTACAATCTTTTTTCTCAAACGCTAAGTCCTAAGAAGTCAACAACAAAAACTTTATCATGTGGTTCTTTTTCTTCCACAGTGTAGAACAGAGCAAAGCTAAGAGTCAAAATCTAGGGACAGTCCTTATTTCAATGGCTTTTGAGTCAGGAAGTCGGGAATTTGCTGACTCCCTGCTGTCTGGATAGTATCTCTTCCATTCTTCTTCCAGTTCCAGAAGAAGCCGTCATATGCATTAAATTTGCTGCTCTTGTTAACGCTCTACTTGAGACGTCTTGGTTTTTTTTCCTTCTGTTAACAACAACATTTTTCACTAAATTCAAAAATACTGGAAGATGTGGCACCAGTGTATCATAAACATAGTAAACAAATTCTTTTTCATAAACTGGCAAAATAAAATAGGCATATAAGACAGCATCAACATGGCTAGACTTATTAATTTTTAAAGAGTCGATTCAAACTGGAACAGACACACAGGATTCAGGCTTACAAAGGGAAAATCAAACTGAGTGTATGTTCTGCATTCAAAATGAAGATTAAATATCTTCGCAATTCGGATTGAATTTACCTAAGGCATTAGCTCGGTTTCGGATTCATGATGGAAGATATTCCATGCTTTCCAAGAACACAAATTCCATCATATGGTATGTTTATCTTAATCCTCTTCAACAGGAAAACGACTTCATAAATTTGTTCAGTGATTTTAGTAGATTGCAGTGAGAGAAGTAATTTTAAGCATAGGTTAGTGTGCTTTTGAAAATTAATCCTTTGATATTTGAAAGCTTGTTTCTCAATTCCATGTAATATGAAAACTATAATCTGGTTCCAGCTCAGATGTCTTGCATGATTTCGTCGCGATTCCCCAAAGAGCAGAGTCATCATTTTTGCGTGCACAAAAAATCTGAATCTAGTATTAAATGACTTTGATCGTCAAAATGCTGGAGTTTTGGTATGATGATAAAGCACTGTATAATAATTTATTGCAACATGCAGTATATTGCTGATCCGTCACTGATTCGTATTCCAAAATAATTTCATATAAAATCAAAATGCCTCAAAATGTCTAATTGTTTAAGTTGGATGTTTACAACTTTAAACAAATTGTTTATACTCGACGTTTCCTACGTTGGGTCAGATGTTCCAACAAACACTTGCCTAGCTCTCAACTGAACTTGAGCTGGTTACAATTTAAATAACAGAAAGGCTGTATGAAATTGAGACTCATGTTATTTTGAGACAAGTCACAAGTCGAATAGAGGTAAAAATGTCGACAAAACTACATAATAGCCTATCATGAGTCGGATCTCCTAACTCTCTCTTACGTCTCCTCAAATAGCAGAACATGTGTAGGTGGCTGAAATTTTAAATAAAACACACTTGTGAATTTCCTGTTTTTTATATACATCTGTTCGGTACAGGTTCTCCTAACAAACTGTGCTCAATATTTTTGTGCTTACTCTAATCAAACCAGCAATTCTCACTTCTGTTATAGTTAATCAAAATAATTGTTTTCGCGACAGTCCAAACGGGGACCAGGGCATAGCTTGCTCATCAACTACTCGTGTAGTGCGCGCTACTGTTCTCTCACGAGTAAAAGAGACCTACAGTTTTTTCCGACTCCGAACGGCGAAGTTTGAGAAGCTTTCGTAGACAGTTATTACTCTTTGAGTGTTGTCAGCAGCTCGAAAGAGGTGGTGTCGTGAAAAATTCGAGGTGTTCAGCCGGGAATCGAACCTAATCCCTTTCGCGATTGATCGTAGCACTCTACCCACTACGCCAAGGCGGCCAGAAACTTACTTATGCTCCTATTTATATGACATCGATTCTCCTCTTCTACGGTTTTGTGAAAATATTCTACTACAAATGTTCGGTTTTTGAAAAATTAATGATTTCCAAAATAAAAAGTGATTCTAGGCATCCATCACTCGTCGACGCCATTCAGTAGGGCACCCTAATTATTCGGGCCTTCTAGTCTATTATACCCTGCCGTCGAGCTACAAGGGATATTTCGGGCCTGCTTAATATTTGATGTTATTGTGATTTCGGTAGGACATACGATATTTTGTACCACCTACGACCATTCGATTTACGGTTCTTATCCACTCCAATTGCATCACTTTTGTCATATAAAAGTCTTTCAACCTAGACAAAACGATTCGTTAATGAAAAGCTACGGAGTCTTTCAGCAAAATTTTTTAATTCAGCATTAAACCGCATACTTCTTAGATCTGTTCGGACTGCTTGGAAATTGGTTTTGGTTCAAAATTTCTGATACACTTTGTCATTTGTTGAAGTAAGTCTTCTTTTACTAAAGTTTATTTTTTTTTCCACCGCTGTCATTTTGGAGTGGATGGACTGCCCGCAGGATATTTAAAGCAGCTGAAGACGAGTTGGTTGGGCGCATGCACCAGTTCATCTGTAAGATATGGTCGGAGGAAAGCATGCCCGTTAAGTAAAATATCAGCGGTCACAAGAAAGGACTGCCCCAATTATCGAGGGATAAGCCTTCTTAACATCGCATACAAGATCCTCTCTGCCTTATTGCGTGAGCGTCTGAAACCATGTCTCCATAACATGAAAGGTCCCCATCAGTATGGTTTCAGGGCAAGGGAGTCCACGATGGACGAAGTCTTCATTTTATCGCTCTTGCCAATTGCTGTTTCTTAGGGCTCAAGAAGCAATTGAGTAATAAAGCCATCTCTCGAAGGACTAAGCTCGCTTTATATAATAGCTTAATCGTCTCAGTCCTACTCTATGGCCCAGAAACCTGGACAACGCTTAAGATAGAGCGTATGGACATCACTGCTCCGGCACAAAAATTGTTCGAGTCTTAGCCATTGTGATAATGAAACAGAGGACGGCCTGGACTAAGGTGGCGCACATAAGTGGAGAAGGACCTCAACCAGCTTGGAGTGCGCAACTGGAGGCAGCGGGAGAAAGATCCTGCTGGCTGGAGAGGCATGTTGGTTGAGGCGTAGCTCCACCCCGGTCTTTACCGCAACAAGAAGAAGGAGAAGTCATTTTCTCTTACCTCTTCGTCTTAAAAATTTCCAGAAATGATCTTTAAGGCTAAGGTTTGGACAGAAAAAAAGTGCATTACTTTTTTTTTGAAAGCGGTTGGGAGCACTGGAGCATTCAAACTTTGAAACTGGTCCATTGAGCTACCATGCATTAACCTCCATTTAACTTAGTTTCTCTCTTAGTTTCTCTTTTTCTATTCACATCACATATTATTGCCCTTTTGTCTAGCCACATGCGACTTCAAACCGGCATTAACAATAGCTCGTCGCACAGAATAAACCAACTTTTCCACAATACTTTTGTATTTATTTACTTTTTTTAATTGTTCTAATTAATGATTCTTGAACTGCCGGGAGCCAGATTTTAGTTTTATTCGTGGAGGTGAATTTAGATGCAGGCCTATTTCCACGCGGTTTTATATAAAAAGCGTTTGAGCTTTTTGGAAAATAGGACAGCTTCTAGAAGTAACTTCTGATATCTAAGAGCTTTTTTTGATGATTCTGATGAAGGTTAATAATCAGCTGCTTTTGTTTTAAAATAAGTTGCTTTCCTCTTATTCACTAAACGATCTTTCACAAGCTGTATTTTTGTAAAATGTACATTATTTGTCACAAAATAAGACAATTTTTCTTTCTAAATCCTGTAGAAGTCAGAGGATTAAAGTGCAACTAAATTTATGAGAAATATTTGCAATATATTTTATCAGCGAAATAATTCTTTAGCTTTTTGTGGAGAGATCCAATAAATATCCATTAAAAAAATTTGGAATAAATATTAAAACTTTAATTTACTTACATTTATAATGTGTTTTATTAAAACCTTATGTGGAACACTGAAGGCAGTTAATAGAAAATTAGAAGCCACATATGGCGTTTCCTTTGCACTGTACTATAAACGCAGTTGGTTATTCATTAACTGGAAGAACTAAGATTATAGCATTTTTTCGATAAATCGCATTAAATGTGATCCCTAATATTGCCCACTTTATGCAATTTCATGATCGGTTATTCTCTCTTAACAGCTTAAGAATCGAATGACAATGCTTCCTTCAGACAACATTATTTTATCATGTATTTCAGTTATGTTACATAAAAGCTTTGTTATGCTTTTCTTCATGAGTTAGTAGCAATAAAGAGTTTGTGTGTAAGACATCGCAATGTTGTTCTTGTGTTTTTTGTTTTTTTTTTTTTCTAAAGTCCCTACACTTGACAGATCAGCCTTGAATGCTTCGATTTCAATGTTCTTGTCGCATTGCGACTTGGGCACTTCATTTTTTCAAATTGGTACAAATCTATTGCCTGAAATGCAAACTTGATAAAATTTGATAAAAGTTGACTGAATTATGAGCACAGCAATTCAAAACTTTGTATCAAAGTTTGTAAGAATTCGGAAGACCACTCTAAACGACTTAAGTTTTGTTCAATTATTTCCACTGCAAAACTGTGCACATTCGCATCGTTCATCACTCAAAACTCATAAAGCGTTATGAAGAATGGCGAATTCCACCGTTTTATCGATAGTATCAGTCACTTTCAAGGAGACCAAAGGAAAAACGACGAAATTTCTTTTCCACACTAAAAGCTTGTGTTGTCCACATCCATCATAAAATTTGAAAGACGCATTTATCTCTTGCTGTTGCCATCGAAAATTTATTGTTCGTATATCTGGGTGCTTAACTTGAATTCGATTCCTTTTAGTGAAATTAAACATAAAACCGTATTGTGCTCGTCGATCGTTGTCAACGGGACGTGAACGTGAATATTAAAACATGATATCGTGGAAATGGCCATTTATTTTGACTTGAATTTTTGCATAATGTCCTCGTAAAAATAAAACAAAACGACTACTCGCACACGAAATATTGTTATTGATACAAAGAGGAGAGAAATTGACATCCAAACAAATTCGGAACGAACTAACTTATGGCTCGAGTTTTGATGTGTCATTATGACTTGTTTATGAACTCAGTGTTATGTGAGAAATTGTGTACACGTGCGGACTCGGAATGGAGAGGATTGTTTTTGCTGATTATCCCAGTATAACTTGGACTGCATCACAATGACGCATAACATTATAAATAATGGAATATGGGAGCGGACATAGCCCGATCTTGATGTAGAAATAACAGCAGCAGTATTTTGCTGTAACTGGGAAGCTATAAGCAACTCTGGAAAATTATTCAGCTTAAGATCTCAGCACATATAAAGAAGAGGTGAAGATGGGCTGATTGAACACTGCAATGGAACAGTGAATCATGTTGAACGAACAAATAATTACCTCTTGTGTTGGAGCACATGACAGCTTTCTTTTTCTCTTTGGACAACCATCAATACATATGGAATGTAGATGCAACACCTAAATATTAAATACATCATGTCGGAGTGAATGCCAGGGACAGAAGAAGTGGATAAGTGCGCCAACTTGCACGACACTGGTTCCAGGTGCACCGGACATCCTTCTAAGGGAAAACGTTTTTCATGCCACACACAGAGAACAAAAGCTCACACAAAACCAACAGCTGGTGGAGTGGCTTATTAATTAAGGCTCATGCTGCCAATCATATACTTCGAGAGTAGTCAAATACCCAATACCCACTGCTAGCATTCGTCAAATCGAAATAATAAGTTAATTATGTCACGAGTTCCGGGTTTTTCTGAGACACACACCGACACAAGACAAATACCTGTATTCTGATTAAATGAAAACAAAGTCTTATTTCATTCACAATGAAAACAAACATTACAGCGAAAAAGCAATTTAAGTATGGGGAGACCAAAGTACTTCTGTCCGTTTTATAAGGACGGCATCGCCTTTAGCTTGTAGCTGAAATAGAAGCGATTAACTGCTTCATTGGAAAGGTTTGAATTTTAGTATTTCAGAAAAGAGTATCACTTCTTTATAAATAACACATATGTAAAAAGAGAGCAAGAATCTAGAGGGAAATAGATGCATATATTACTGCTAAATTAAAACAGTCTTTCGAATTTTTTATTAGATTATTTATTCAGAAGAATAGCACAACGTGAAGAGAGAAGAGACAAACTGAGAAAGAAAAACACAAACAAAGTGCAGCTGGGAATGAGCTACATGTCTTTTTTTTCATATCTTTCCTATTGATGTCGACACCAGCGATAGTTTCTTACAAATATATTATTTATCACATAGTACAACAATTACAAACGAGTGATAAGCTCAGAGCTGAACTAGTTGCTGATGACGTTTAATTTTTGAAATGTTCACGTAGGAGTCGAACCTAGACCTTCGGCTAGTGAGTACCGCACTCTACCCACTACGCCACGGCGGACAGTGGTGCCTGGCAGGAAAAAATACGTAAAATTAAATAATTTTCTCGAGCAAATGATATTAGTTTTTCCATTAAACATATTTGAGAACCTAGAAAACCAGAATAGAGCCTTGGGGCTTCAAAATTTTGGAAATTGAAGATTTTTTCAAGAAAAATCGATATGACATATTTTTGCAAATAAGCTATCTTGGAACATGATGTATTTGAAAGGGCGTATATTTAACTTCAAACTGCATAAACAGGTTTTTCATTTTCACCAATAATTTTCTAGACCAGGCTTCAACGGAAAACCACATTTTTCTTAAAGCTAGAATACTTCTCTATCGATGATGCTAAAATAAAAATTCACGTTTTTGCCTTTTGGGTGAATGATGAATTTACGTGGAGCAACGGCTCGGTTAATTTGCTTTGCGTTATCGAAGATGTGTGTGAACAAGTATTGTAATGATACGAGTAGAAGGCACCCTCTTCACTATAAATTAATTTTGTCTTTTTTCTTCTTCTTATGGCGCTACAGTCCGGCGTGGACCTGGGCCTCAAACATTATGCTTCTCCAGCGATGGTTCCGCGCCATAAATCAAGACTGGGATGATTAAGCTGTTATTTAAAGCGAGTTTAGTCCTTCGAGAGAGAGCTTTATTACTAAATTGCCGTTTGCGCCCAAGGAAACAGCGATTGGCAAGAGTGATTCTGCGTTTGGTTTCGGTACTGGTATTGTTGTCCCTATTTACCGCGGAGCCGAGATAGAAGAAGTCCGTGACTACCTCGAATTTTCTGCTGTGGATAGAATGCGACGCTCACACGCCGAAGGATCTAGGATCGATTCCCAGCTCAACACCAATTATTCGAATTTTTCACGGGACCACCTCTCTCGAGCTTCTGACAACACTCAAAGAGTAATAATTGTCTAAGAAAGCTTCTCAAATTTCGCCGTTCGAAGTCGGCAAAAAACTGTAGGTCCCTTCTACTTGTGAGAGAACAGTAGCGCGCACAACACGAGTAGTTGATGAGCAGGCTAGGCCCTGGTCTCCCTTTGGACTGTAGCGTAGACAATTATTATTATTTGTGTGACGCTCTGTCCGAGACGTCAATGTTGTGTGTCCTTTATTGGTGACAGCATGTATTTTGAATTGCCCTCATTAAACATCAGACCCATTTGAATTGTGAGTTGCGCACGATCTTTTCGAAGATTTTTATTTTTTTATTTATTTATTTCAAGTGGATGTGATATTTTAAAGTTTTACTTTAAGACTTTTGTTAGAGGTATAGGACATATTGATCCTTTACAGAAATGACATAGTGATATACAACAAGTCAACAACAAGTAATGGATTATGTTTATATGACTTAGTAAGGGAAAACTACTAACCAACAACCTTTTTATGATGCTTAACTTAGGATTGTATTCGCATCGCGAATGATGTTGAAAATGTCACATGACAGTGTGTCGCCTTGTCTAAAACCGTTTTTGACATTGAAGGTTTCGGTGGGTTTGTTATCGACATTGTTGGAGCAGCGAAAGTTTTCCATCGCCATCCTACACAATTTGACGAGTTTGGTAGGAATGCCAAAACTAGCCATGACATTTTATAGCTTGTCTCTATGCACACTTTCATATGCGGCCTTAAAATCAACGAAAGGTGTTGAGTGTCGATCTGCACTTCTTGGGTCTTTTCCACGATCTGCCGTAATGTGAAGATCTGGTTTATAGTGGACTTTTTGGCCTTAAACCACGTTGATAAGGATCTTGATAGAGACGGTTTCAGACGCTCACATAATACAGCAGAAGGGATCTTTTATGCAATGTTAAGAAGACTGATCCCTCGTTAGTAGGAGCAGTCAAAGGAGTCTCCTTTCTTGCGACCGGGTAAACGACGCTGAGATTCCATTTATGGGGCATGCTTTTCTCTGACCATATCTTACATGAGCTGTTGCATGCACCCAAGCAGGTCATCTCCAGCTGCTTATCTGCGGTGTCCGCTCCAGTAGCTTTGTTAGACTTCAGCTTGAATATTGCCATCTTCTCCTCGTCTAAGTCGGGGGGAATTCTCGCCTATCATCGTCCAAATGGAGTGGAACTTTCTGCCTTTCAGCGGAATTTTGGCCGTCATGGCCGTTAAGGAGTCTGCAGAAATGATCTTTCCAGATTTTCAGCAGAGGCTGTGGCTCTACCACGAGTTGTCCGATTTGATCTCGGCGGGCTTCGGTCTGAGCCTTCTATCCTCCGGATAGCTGTGTCGGTAGAATTTGCGGACTACATTCGTGCCATAACAACTTTCCATTTCCTCGACCGCGCGCTTCTCAAGTTCCTTCTTTTGAGAAGCCGGTAATTTTCTCTTCTTCTCTTTTCGTAAAGCTCCCGAGCAGCTCCCGTTGTTCGATACAGGGTTGCCTTGTATACTCCTTGTTTGGCTGCATGCGATTGCTTGCACTCGTCGTCAAAACATGGGTTTCTTCTGGGTGGTGCCGTCAGACCATCAGTGGTACTCACTTTCAAATTGTCACAATTTTATCACTTTCCGTTCCGTGGAATTGGTCGATTTGCTTACAATTCCACAAAATAGTCAATATTAACTCAACAAAGTTTGACCATGATTACTATCATTGACGTTAAGAGTAGCTTACACTACATTCCAACGCTCACTTGAAACGCATTATATTTCAGCATTGATGTTTATTCGGTGTTGGCCTTAGCTGATGAGGCATCCAAATATCGATGTCCAACACTTTGTTCATTTCGAATAATTGCAATCGTGACGCTTCCTCGTGACACAGACGCTGTCTCCATCAAATGTAAATTTTTTGGACTCGATGCATTTGTTACAATAAATTTAACAATATGCCAGAAATCTTTTCACATCGATCTACCACACTGAATAAAACATTTAGAAAATAATTTTTATCATAAACTGTTGTTCTCTGTTTAAGGAATATAACATTTGGTTAGAGCGGCCAATTGGTAGAGGAACAACCACACCAATGATAAATACTATTGTCTAATTGAAGTCGTTCCAGCTAGTTAGGAGTATGTTGAGGCGTTCTGCATAAAAAAAATGTCATTGAGCTCAGCTTGTATAATAATTCCACCTTCTTAATGCACCAACTTCGCCGTTGCAAAAAAAAACAAATCGAGTATTCTAGCTCTTCCGCATTTCTGCAACAGAAATTTCTGTGAGTGATGTCGAGTCTGGATTCATTTATTCCAATGGCTTAGTTATTCCAAGCTCGAGAGCGTTCAGGCTTGAGCTGAAACCGAATGACCTTACTTGTGAAATAAGTGGGGATCACTGACCACTTTAAGTTATTTAGTAATAATAATTGTTGGCGCTACAGTCCTCAGGGGGACCAGGACTTAGCTATATTATCAACTACTCGTTTTGTGCGCGTTACTGTTCTCTCACGAGTAGAAGGGACCTACAGTTTTTTGCCGGCTCCGAATGGCGAAATTTGAGAAGCTTTTTTAGACAGTTATTACTGTCTGAGTGTTGTTAGCAGTTCGAAAAAGGTGATGCCGTGAAAAATTCGGAAAATTGGTGTTGAGCTGAGAATCGAACCACTACGCTACGTCGACCACCTTTATGTTATTTACGATTTTATTTAAGGAAATGTCTGAATGAAAAGGTTAAAAGAGATGATTGAATTCCTTTTGCATATTGTATTGTTTCGCAATAAGAAAAGTGACTCTTTTAGTGCACAATTTCTGTTGGAGATCGACGAAGGCTGGAGTCTCTAGAAAAGACCGCAACCCAAGCAAAGTTTTTGTGTTTGAATCACACATTAACTTTTCCTATTTGGTGCTTAAGTGGTTTCACTTAACCTTAAAAAAAATTAAATTAAACCTTAGAAATTGCATGCAAAACGAACAACTTAAGTACACAATGTAAAAAAATCGGTACAATAAGATTATAATGGTCGTTGAACAATGAACGTTCAATAATTGGATTTACACTTCTGTGCCTGTATTTTAGATACTTCATAGGCTATTGGGATAATCTTCCATATAGAAACAAAATTTAAAAATATGTTTGAAATCCATTTACGAAATCTTGCATCGCATATCTGCTGATTAATAGAAAGTCTATGGAGTCTTCCGGCATTCCATGAGAAACTAAATAGTGTTGTAAATGAAGGGCCTGACTGCTAGTATCAAATGCTTTTGTTCACCTCTATACCAAACATATTCAACTCATTTCTTGTTTATAGATTAAATACACTTCAAAGCACATGATGGTCACTAATGTTAAGGTAAATGGATGTTGTTCTGGATATAGACACTTACCCGGCTGTAAAAGAACACCAAAAGACAGTTGAAATGCCTTTAGGCACACTTAGTCACGAATTGTGAAACTTTATTATGTGACTGAATCGTAATCAAAAAAATTGTCACATTGCGTTAAGCACTCTCTACAGCACGTTTCTCATTAACAACGATGTTTTTTGTCTTTTTATTGCTTGATGTGGGACAACACTCATCCCGTAAACAAATAGTGAACCAATGTTCTTTTTGCATGTTGAAGTTCTTGAGCGTGCAGAAGTAAGTGAAAAAAAACACCAACCAAGGAAAATAAAATAAAAAGTTTAGAAGGGGGTAGAATAAGCGATTACGATTTAGCTTGCAAGCTGTGGTCTAAAGAAGTCGAAAGAAAGCGTACAGAAAGTTCTTAAATATTAGTTGACTAACGGCCACTTATAGAAGTGCACTTAGAAATATACTCTTACGAAATGGTTCAAAAGATTAATATGGAGATATGGTTTAAGAAGATGAAGTGTTTTGTGTTTGGTTTTTATCACCTTGCAGCATTTTTTTGCATGGATTTTGTAGTTATTGAAGAAACGATGCATTACAATTAATAATAATAATTGGACGGCGCGAAGGTGCACAAAGGGACCAGGGCCTAGCTTGCTCTTCAACTACTCATGTTGTGCGGGTTATGTGTTTTGGGATGAAACAACAAAAAAAAAAGAAAAATGAAGGTGGCCTTAAGACTAAAATTTAAGTTAAAAATTAAACATATGCTACAATATTTCTTATGACCTACTTAATACTACACACATATTTACTTTGTCAACAATCTGTGTTAATTAGCAATGTGCTGAAGCAGCAACAAAGGCAATGAACGTATCGAGCTGAATAATTCGAGAGGTTGCAATGTACTAACGAAACATGAGCGCTACTGTTCTCTTACGAGTAGAAGGGACCTACAGTTTCTTGCAGACTCCGAACGGCGAAGTTTGAGAAGCTTTTTTAGACAGTTATTACTCTCTGAGTGTTGTCAACAGCTCGAAATAGGTGGTACCTTTTTTTTATTTATTTATAATTGGCGCGCACTAAATGGGATTATTGATACCCTTAAGTGACTAGAATTAAGTCACAACACAGGCCGATTGTAAAGAGGACGAGAGGGAAAGAAGGTACTGATGCACATTGGTTTTAAATGCCTGTGGATTGTAATGGGGGGCTGGGAATAGCATTCCATTTTCGTGTCTTTCGGCTGAAGAAGGAGTCTCTAAACTTAACTGTACGTCCGAAGGTGGGCTTAAGGGTGAACGGGTAAGCATTCCTAGCACAGCGGGTATTGCAGGTGAATTCTTGAAGGGGAGGAATGCACCTGGCTAACTCGTTAGAGCATTTTTTGTTGAAATAGCGATAAAATCGTGATAGAGACGCAATATTTCGTCGATGTTCAAGCGAGTCGTTTGACTTCGTAGCATTATTATCACCAATAAGTTTTATCGCTTGTTGTTGGTTTCTATCTAGTAAGTGCAGAGAGGTCTTAGGAACACCGGACCAGATAGAAGCGTTGAACTCAAGCTTTGGGCGGTTGTACACCTTATATATTGTTACCAGGTCAGAAGGGGTGAAGTATTATTTGCATCGCTTTAAAAAGCCTAGATATTTCGCTGCATTTTTGGCGATCTCAAATATGTGATCGTTCCAACTTAGTGTTGAGTCGATACACGTACCGAGGATGGAAAGGCGTTCCGTTTCAACAATGCGGGAGCCATTCATAGATAATGGCAGGTTGTTTTGGGAACGCTTGACTGACAGTAAACAGCACTGAATTTTGGAAGCACAAATTCCACCCTATTCTTTTTACGCCAATCAATTATGCTGTTAAGATCAGAATGAGCTTAACATACGCTGCCGTTCCAAGTCAATGGCCGAAGAGGAGGGACGAGAGCCGAGGAAAGAATAAGAAAACTGAGGGTACTGTCATCAGCGAAGGAGTGAATTGGATTAGAAGTGGCAGACAGGAGATCATTTATAAAAATGTCGTGTCGGAGTGTCGGAGACAAAACGGATCGCTGGGGAACACCAGCATTAATATGGTCAATATCAGACTCGAAACCATCCAATACAACTTGTATTGAACGGTTCGAAAGGTAATTTCTAATCTATTGAAGAAGAGACTCATCGACTCCAAAACCAACCTTTTTTGACAAGAGAGCCTGATGCCAGACTCTGTCAAATACTTCTGAAATATCAAGTGCAACACACTTGCTTTCTTCTACATTCTTGCAGGATTGGTTCCATTTTTCGGTGAGATAAGCCATCAAATCACCAGTGGACCTGTTGCTGCATAAGCAGTATTGCTGGTCAATAAGAAACTTTCGAGCTTCAAGACATTTCATAACCTGACGATATATCAGCCTTTCCATTACGTTGGAAAGTAGGGACGTAAGTGCTATGGGTCGGTAGGAGGTAAGTGATGATGGTTCGCCTTTTTTAGGGACGAGCTGGACAAATTCGGTTTTCCACTTACTCAGAAAGAGCCCTAAAAAGGACGATAGATGGAAAAGCTTACGCAGTGGTTTTCAGAGCGTAGAAGAACAAAAAAATTTGATGTGTTCAGCCGGGAATTCAACCTAGCACACTACCCACAACGCCATGGCGGCCACAAGAAAAGCATTACAATTACTCATTTCAAATACTTTCTAAATGAAAGCCAATGTAGTTCAATAAGAGAATCTAGAGTACCTCCTTTACCGTTGCTGGCACATTCAATGCATGTTATATAAATGCTGTTTTTCCTTTACACCATAGACACCGTAGACACGCCAAAGGTTATGTGCAAGAACTTTTTTGTATATGGATTTGATATGCATTCTCAAGTGCACTGATTAATGATGGGGTGCCGCTATGCTAATCAATTGTGGCTGCTGTAATTTTTTGAACTTGACAAGGGGAGAAGGGCATACGTCTTGATGGAGTTGCTTAACAAAGTGGCCGGAGGGCCGCTATGGGAATGAATTTGAACTGCAACCTACACTTGAAAATCTTATCAACTTTTCATGCCTTTCAAATGAGTTGGTATTCATAAATTAATTTTTAAGCAAAAACTTAGAATTTCCGTTTTTACATATAATATATACAACATTAATATGAACAATTTTTTTTATTTCTCTTTTACACGTCGTTGTTCTTTATCCAACATTTAAATGGGACTTCCATTGATATAAGAAGATCCTATATTTTGCTTAAAACTCAATCAATGCAAGATGAGACTGTTTTCTAAAAGAAAAATTCAGTAAGGAAAACACTGATTTCATTAAGTAATAACTGATGGTGAGTAAAATTTTACATGTATTCAAATTCTCATCACATGCAAAATTATGTGCGATCCGTCGAGAAAAAAAATTAATTAGATGATTTCGGTTGTAAAACTGTGTTTCTAATTTTATTGAATTGTACCAAATATTGCCACCTGATCGTATAAGTCATTGAAAATATCTCCGAAGGTTTTAATAAAATTCGACAGTATAAATGTCTCAAAACATACATCTTCCTGTTTATAAACGACACACAAGGAGAGGGTTATTTGGCTTCGTCTTTTGGTTCTCCGCCCATTTTTCCATTTCGATCCTTACAGATGTTTAATTGTATTATGTGACATAACATTCTAGAACAGTCTCCAGATTCAACAACAATCACTCGCTCCATGAACTTGTTTGCCTTCACTTCCAATATACTCATTTTGCAACAAATCAGGACGTCGAAAAAAGGAAACTAGCAACAATTAATTCAGACTTACCATTGAGTTTAATGTTAGAACCGTATCTTCCTATCGACCATCTTTCCCATCATTCAAAAAGGGCTCTCAAGCGCTGTGATATTTTTACCTTTCAAAAAAAAATTAAATCATTCCCATTAACATTTCCAGATTTTATTGATTTATGTTGTGTATACGCCACCGACAGACAGCATATCAGATCCGATATTTGTATTCATCTTCCTGTGCATTCTCATTAAAATGTTTTATCACAAAACATACTTTATTACATTGGGAAGTGATTGGAGTTATGAAAAAAATTAAATACGTTACGAAACATGAACACGACAACATAATGAAATCATAAATGGAAAGGATGAAGAAAAATATTCAATTTCCATCGCTCCAATTCACGTAATAAATGAAGGAAAACCGACTTAATGAACTCTAAAGAAATGATATCAATGCTCAATCGTTGGAGGTGATTCTTTTGTCAATATAATTCTTTTGTCCATATAATTCTTTTGTATTTAAATTTAATTATGGCGTTTTATTACTTTTTATTTCATAGTTAATTAAAGAGATTGTAAAAAAAAATGTTAAATAGAAAAATAAAATAATTTTCTATATGTTGAAGAATAAGCGATATTTTATTTTAAGGATAAGGAAAAGGCTATTTGACAGTACTTAAGATTTACGTATTTAAATTGACTGTTCTTTTGTATGTTTGTTCAATTCACAAAAAGATCGCCAGCATGACGCTCAAGAAGCAATTTTCAGATTATTAAAAAACAAGACGCAACATAAATCAAAGTCATACAATATTAATTGTAATGAAGGAGTTGAACTCAATCGTAACCAAACATTCCTGAAGTTTAGTTAATCCTCCTTAAAATTTATTTATTCCTAATTTTGTATAAAAATTGGACTGGAACAAATAAATGAAATTAATTTTTTTTAAGAATTCTGATAGCAATAACCCTTAAGTTTTTTGATACAACTAACACGAAGGTCTTATTAATATTACTTTTTTTTATACGAAGGTTGCATTTTATATTTCATGATAGCGCAACCCTAGTGTTACAATATTGCAACTGCCAGCTCTATCGTAAATTTTGACATTTTTTAAGTTATACGCACTCAGAACGTTTTGACATACGAGCGCTACTTCTGTTGTTTACAGTATCTTAAAAGATGCATCTCGCCCAAAAAATGCTATTTAATCGTTAAAGTGTTAGTGCGATTATTTTTTACAACTTTCGACGTGGATTAACTCAACAACAGTGCATCGATAAACTTGATTCAGGTTTTGGCGATGAAGCTCCATCGAGGACCAGTGTTTATCGATGGTATGGTGAATTCAACCGAGGTCGTAGTTCATTCCAAGACGAATTTCGTTAAGGTGGTCCAAAATCAGTTGTTGATCCGGAAACCATTGATGCTGTGCACCAACCGATATTGCAAGATTGTCATGTGACCTATCGTGAGATTGAGACAATCTTAGGCATTAGTGAATATTGCATGAACATTTGGCGGTCAAAAATATATGTTCGCGTTGAATACCACGCAATTTGTCAATCGTTCAAAAAAAGGCTCCTGTCGATTGGTCGAATGAAATGCTCCAAAAATACCATCGCGGTGCTTCGAAACACGTCTATGACATCTTGACAGGTGATGAATCTTGGATTTATTCGTATGAGCCCGAAAATAAACAGCAGTCGACTGCATGGCTGTTTCAAATTGATCCAAATCCAACAAAAGTTGCTTGCGCACGAACCACTTTCATGCAAATCATCGCCTGCTTTTTCGGAAACACTGGATATGTCTCGACTTTACCACTAGAACAACTTAGAGCTGTCAATTCTGAGTGGTACACAACCATTTGTTTGCCAGTTGTCTTGCAAGAAATCAGGAAAACCAACTGCCGAAGACGCATCACTCTACACCACGACAATGAGAGCTCTCACACATCGGCTCAAACAACTGCATTTTGAGAACTTAAAACATCGATTTGATGAGTCAACCGCCGTATAGTCCTGACTTGGGACCAAATGACTTCTTTTTATTCCCGTACGTTACAAAGGGGTCAAAGTTTTTCGACACCTGTGGAGGCGGTTGATGCGCTCAGAATGCATGTTTTGTAGATACCTCAATCAGAGTGGCAAAAGTGCTTCGACAGTTGCTTCAAACGCATGCAAATGTGTATAGATCTTAATGGGGAATATTTTGGAAAACAAGAAATCTATTTTCGATGAGTAATATTTAATTTTGTTCTCTAATCCCGAAATATAAAATTCAACCTTCGTATTGCTTACAAACAACACATCACTCAATAAATCCAGGAATATATGCCCCCTATATAAACATTAATGTTAAATTAATAATTTTTGTTAGTGGTGCACTCAATATGTCGTAGGTTATTTCTTTCTGTATATATTACACTTATTTTTACATTACTTAATTTTTACTTTTTATAACAACCTTTCAATGTATTGGGACAGTTGCAATTCTTGCTATCAGACATATTAAAATAGTCAGTCGTTATCGAAATCAACGTATTATAAATATTAGGCGTTAAGATATACTAAATAAGCATTGAAGACGTGAGATGACTCGCTGGCCATTAAATCAAAGAATCGAACCTTACAGTACTGAAATCTGCTTCAAATATCAGGGAAAAGCGAATAAGGCAAGCAATAGAGATCAGTGTAATTCACGTATTTCGCAAGGCTCCACGTCTTCCCAGCTACTGATGCGACGCAAACAAAATGTATTGCCAAATGAAATGTCTCCGAAATTTCCCCGTTCGCAGTCAGCCAAAGGCTTTAGGGCCCTTGAACTCGTTAGAGAACAGTAGAAGTTCTTTTTGGGCTCTGTTGCAATATTTACATATATATGATGCTTACATTGTGATATAGTAAAAAATTATCTTGTCGATATGCCTTAACCACTTTTCTGTCTCTTCTCTCACTTCTGGCAATCCAAGGAGCGTGGTTTATATAAATTCTTTAGTGAATGCTCCTAGTTTTGCAAACAGTGGTTTCGCTTCAGTTGTACGCAATGTGGGCTGTACCCCAGTTATCTACATACACCACCACCATTTTAAGTTCCATAATTCAATGAAGGAGATAAAATAAAAACAATTTAAAACAGAAACATTGCATGAATCACAACATGGGTTAATGATACGTAAATAATCAATTTGAGTTAAATTGCGTCAAAGCCTGGATAAAATATCAACGAGCCTGATGCGTTAGCAAAGGAAACTGCCAGCTGAAATTGCCGATTACTAGAGTTAATCAGGAAATGATAGGGATCTTTTAAAAAGGGAAAATTGTTTAATGAATTTTCAGTTAGTTTAAATTTGGAAAGACTTCAAAAATCCAAGTAGTGGGTAAAATGTTGGCAAATTGTCTATGTTCCAGTTCAATAAGATATTGTAAAGATTAAATTTCTTGAATGTTGACTGACTTCCTGGAACATTGTTTCGTTGCTCATTCGTCGCTCTCCTGACCGCATATTTTCTACACCAAATACTTGCGATTTACATCTCGTACGAGCTTAAACCGTCGGTACGGCATCAAAAATATAGTCATTTGTTTAAATATGGGCTTCTCAAATTTCGTCATTCGGAGCTGGCAAGGAAAGTATAGGTCTGTTCGTTAGTGATAAAAGAAAGATACAGCATAAGCTATTTCGCTATCCAATATCATTATATGAACGAAAAGAAATAAGAATTCCGTTCTCCCGCTTAAACGAGATCAAGGCATCTAGACTGAAGTCTCACAATAGTTCAACGCAGCAGGGTATTATGTGATCATGTCGAATCTAAATAAGTGGTTCGTATACATCTCAAAACAAAAGTTAAAACCGGAAAAGATTGACTGCCTCTTTAAATGCAGATGGTGTAAGAATGCTCTAGGCACTTCAATCGACCTTAAGTTTATAACACATCGCTCAGCAAGTTCCAGGACTTTATTCGAATTTATTCATGAATAAAGTTTCCTTCAAGTGAGTGATATAATCAGTCCAACGCCGTTTTAACATTTCTATACCTTTTTTGTAGAACGATTTATCTTTGGCCACAAAATAGGCTTCAGTTTTGGCGATCGCCTCCCCATTCAAGCTATATTTGCTTCCTGCAACGACTGGTGACACGGTGCATTGATTTTTTTTTCTGCTTATAGGACCGTTTTTTTTTTTGTAATTTCTTCCTTAAAATGCACAACAAATGCCATGTAGTATTCGCCGTTGATCCTTTGCCAAGGAATAAAATTCGGTGCGCATCCCAAAATACGGATGCCATAACCTTGCCAGCCGATATTTGTATTGTTGGAGGCTTTGGATGTTCAAATTTGGGGACGGACTTGACTTTGGAGTGTAGGTAATGTCAAATGCAAGAGAGTGACTATAAATTGCGAACTTGAATTTTATTTTCAGTTTTCCAAACTTACCTTTAACATTATCTCGGTTATTTGAAGTTAGATAATATGCATGCGTCGAATGAAAAGTTGTTATTAACCAACAACACGTACTACACAATAATTAAAAGGTGTTTTTTAAAAGTTAAAGGAAAGTTTTTAAAAAAAAAACACACATTTAACTGAGAAAAATGCATGAAGTTTTTATTCGAATTGATAATACAGTCCATATTGACCTTAACTGCGTCTCAAATGGTCCACCCGCTCAGTCCAATTTTGGCATACTCTTTCCAACATTTCGGCAGGTATCTCACGAATAAATGCTTCAATGTTGTCCTCCAATGCGTCAATTGAGCTTCAACATAATAATAATTGTTGGCGCTACAGTCCAGAGGGGGGCCAGGGCCTAGCTTGCTCATCAACTATTCGTGTCGTGCGCGCTACTGTTCTCTCACGAGTAGAAGGGACCTACAGTTTTTTGCCGATTCCGAACGGCGAACTTTGAGAAGCTTTCTTAGACAGTTATTACTCTTTGAGTGTTGTCAGCAGCTCGAAAGAGGTGGTGCCGTGAAATATTCGAAAAATTGGTGTTGAGCTGGGAATCGAACCTAGACCCTTCGGCGTGTGAGCGTCGCACACTACCCACTACGCCACAGCGGCCAGCTTCAACATAGAGCCACAAAGAATAGTCTAAAGGCGCAGTATAAAATGTTCACCGAAATCGCCTCTCAATAATTACATTGTTGCGCGGCATGTGGCACCGTCTTGTTGAAACCACATGTCATGCAAGTCAAGCTCTTGCATTTTGGGCAAAAATCAGTTGGATATCATCTCACTGTAGCGCTCACCATTCACGATTCGCATCATCTTTGAAGAAGAACGGTACAATGATGCCACCAGCCCATAATCCGCACCAAACTCTGACTTTTTCTGGATGCATTGGTAGCTCGTCTTGTTGAAACCACATGTCATGCAAGTCAAGCTCTTGCATTTTGGGCAAAAATCAGTTGGATATCATCTCACGGTAGCGCCCACCATTCACGATTCGCATCATCTTTGAAGAAGAACGGTACAATGATGCCACCAGCCCATAATCCGCACCAAACTCTGACTTTTTCTGGATGCATTGGTAGCTCTTGTAATGCTTCTGGCTTATATTCACTCCAAAATCGACAATTCTGCTTATTTGCGTACCCATTGAGCCAAAAATTAAACTGGCCATAAAATGGAAGAAGCGCGAAATTAACTTTCTTAACAGAGCACGCAATTTGATAATAAAATTCAATAATTTGTGAGCGTTGTTCGTTTGTAAGTCGATTCATAGTTATATTATAGACCAAACTGAAGATGTTTGACAGAGAAAAATGACACGAAACGTGCGTCAGCTGTATAAACCAGTGTTGGCAAAAAGATAATAGCTGAAAAATCGCCATTTAGCATCAAAGAAAATTTCATTGGAAAGTCCTCATGCAGAAGCTTAGCAATTCGCTTGTGACATTCACTCATTAACACGAGTTTCAATGACTAATGGAAGTTAGCAAAAATAAAACCAGTGAAAGCTAATTCATTCAAAATGATAAATATGAACTGCTTCCAATTCCGAAATTATACACACATCAATAACAATGGGCGACTTTTGCCATCTTTCAGTGACATAATTAGATTCAAGCCGAATATGAATTTGAAGCACGTGCAGTCCGCCAATTAAAATGTACACTCCCGAAGAGGTAAAGCGATTCCTTCCATACGTTCGCACATTGTCACGGAATAATGCAGCTTGTGACCAATCATTGCGTGAAATCTGTACAAGCAAGAATGAATTAAGTTTCCTTTTTGCGTTAAAAGAATTCTGTTGTCTAACTAAGTTTTCTAATTATAATTGATGCTAAAAAGAAATCTGCATAGCCTGTCTATTTGAGTATATGCATCAACATAAACCTTGTGGGGTAATCGACTCAGTTAAAGTGGTTTGAAATATAATGTTCGGTTATGACAAGGACGAAAGTTGTGAGGTATTTTCTTAATCGGTGTACATTTACTCGTATCAGAGAAACCGACATTTACAAGAAGTGGGAGACTTGCAGAAATGAATCGAGTCATTCTTTGATATATGTAATTCATTCGGTGTCTTTGAGGTATTGTTCTGATATATCGTATACCTTTTGAGGTATAGTACAGTAAAGTCTTACTGCACTGCAAAAAAATTAGAATAATGTCAAAACCAGACATTGCCACCGTCAATTTTAATTGGGTGAGTTTTCTTTTTTTTTTGTTTTTGTTTGCATTTTTAATTAACTGAATATAATTGGTGAATAAATCGTAGGAAAATACTAAAAACTAGGAAACGTAGTCTGAGAATGGTAAACCATCTAACTTACTTAACTTACCCTTGACCCTAAATAGGTGCTCTATGTTAATCTATACCTTAACTAAGTGAAATTGCCTTTGGACATAATTAGCGTGAAATTATTTTTATACAGAAATGTTTTAATTTGTTCCAAGAAAACTATTAGAAAACAAAAACCTGGTAGTGCGTTTTTTTAAATTAATAAAATAAAACTAAACCAAAAACTTAAACAAAATAGATATAAAAAACAAAATTCTTACCACTACCTAACTACTTAAACTACTAACAACTACTTTACTATGCCCGTTAGATACAGACATGTGCATCATGGCGTATATAGCATCCATATGTGTGACGTATATATTCAATATGCCATGGTGCACCTTTGTTTTTAGTTTTCATATATATATGTATATTATTATTATTTTTTTTTTACCACCAGTAAATTGACGTTCTTTGGCGGACTGTGCCCTGTTTAGGGCGGAGAGCGCCCTACTAAACTGAAAAAGTTGTTCATGGCTACAAGCGACGTCCGCTTCATATTGGAGTTGTCTATCCACTGTTCTGCGTACGACATGGAAGATGATAGGACATCCTTCCGTATTCTGTATCAGAACTTTGGAGTCTAAATAGAGTAATGCTTCGGGCGGAATGAAGCCGTTTTGCCGCACCTTCTCGTGGTACATAGGGTTTGGGTAGTAAGCCCCAAAGATCAGACTGTTTGTCGAAGTCATCGCTTGTGCAATATGCCTTCGAGTCAGCTTAATAATTAAATTATCTATCCTGATTAGGTTTGCCTCGTTGTACAAGACCTCGTTGGGATAGAAATTCTTGTAATCGGATTCAGGTGTTCGATACAACCGGAGGCAGGCCCTGTTCCTCTCAAACACACTAATCTTTTCCATTTGAGAAGAACTCAGATTGAACCACACTGGGCAACCGTACACCATGATTGGCCGTATGAGGGCCATGTAGCAGATAACCTTTACTCTGGTATCAAGTTAGCTGCTGTAAGACAACCAACTTGCCGCAGCAAAGGCTTTCTTAGCTTTTGTCGGAGCTGTATCTGCATGCTTACCGCAGTACAAATACTGGTCCAACCAAATGCCAAGATATCTTACTATATTTTGCACAGTTAACGGCTGGCCCCGCGGGTCAAATATGCCGAACTTGCGCCAGTTTTTCTTCGTGTCCCTTGAGGCCCTGGATAGCGGGGTTCTAAAGAGAATAGTTTCGCACTTCCGGAAGTTGATTTTCAACTTCCAGTCGTCGCAAAATTGCTGAATTTTGTCAAAGTCACTCTACAACATGTTATTTATAACATCAACTTTCGGGTCTGATCTGTACGCTATAAGAGTTTTCTTCCTTTAATTGGCGCGTGCTAAAAGGATATTTTTATAAATCCTTAGGTAACCATCGTAAGTCATATGGCAATAAACAATCGGCCAAAAAGTTTTCGGTTACATAATAATCTCTTTTGTTTCAAGCTTTCTAAGATATTATTTAGAGAAATATATTTATATCCTGAACTAATGCGTAAACAATTAAGATGGAAAACAGAAATTGTAGACAAAATCTAGGGAGACTAAAACGACAAATTAGGCTGACTTACTACATTGTTTCAAGGAGATTTGTATAAAAGAAATATAAAAGAAAAAAATTAGAAAAGTTTCTAATTGATGCAAAACAACTATACGCTCTTTGAATTTGTTCAATAAATGTATATTCTGCTTGATCCATTCCGTGGAAGCCCTTCGTATTATTTATATACATATACATGTGTGTGTATATAATCTAAGCTTTATTAAGTTGACTATCATTATGGTGCTCGAGAATACGCGATATGACCACTTTACTTTTTCAGTCCACTGCTCATTTCAAGTTATTGAAAAATTAACATTGGTTTGACGTACGGACATATTTCCATAAAGCACTGGTGAATTGTTGTGGTGAAAATTTACTTCTCAGGATGTCAAAATTCAATATCTTCGTTTTTCAGGATTTTTGACGAATCACAACTAACCTCATTATACCTAAATACCCGGAATAATTTTAATTGAATATTTTCATTCCGTGATGGGCTTCCACCAACATGCCTCCCCATGCAGCACGATTTTTTGCTAGCTGGTTCAAGTACCGCTCTCCAAGTTGTTTGAATGCACCACCTCAGCCTTGGCCATCCTACTGACGTGTCCTTGTCCCAATGGCTCGGATTTCAAAAATGTTCGGGTCGGAACATTGGTGTCCATACGCTCTATGTGGCTTTGTTTAGTTTAGTATCCGAAAACGATTAACCAGGCGCATTGCGCTGTACAGCCCTTAGGGCTTGTCGTTAAATCTGCTCCTCTAGATGAAATCAACGCAAACAGCGACTAAGGGCTTCTTTCTCCGTTTTCAGTAACGGCCAGGTTTCCGCGCCATAATGTGGGACTGGGTTGAACAAACTGTTATATTAATTCATTTGAGAGAAGGGTTTATTATTTATTTGAATATTTCCATCCAACACACATGCTTTGATATTTTTCAAATTTGTTCAAACCTAAGTGCAGACATTGGAGTGACAATTACTTTATTTTTCGACTAGAGGCCTTCTTGTCTTTGATGAAAACGAAAGTGTTCAACTTCAATAGTCTCGAAGGATCTCTAGTTTGCGCTACAGATACTCTGGGGTATTTATATGCGTCCCACAAAGCCACATATATGGAAGCCACCCCTAAAAATGTGGCCAAAACAAATGTTTTTAAACACGCAATAATTTGCATCTCCAATTGTATTCGAAAGTTGTAGCAAATCACCTTATAAATTATGCAAAGTGTGATAGACATGACATTGTATTCATATCAAAATCGTCCAAAATAGCTAGTATATCTTAAGAGAAGTTTGATTAAAATATTCAAACGATTTTGAACTATTATTCCACAACATATTTTCTGATTTTCCTTAAAAGTATAACGTCTTGAAGCCGTGGTGGCAGTAAAAGTGCGACACTCGCAAGACTAAACTCCCAGGTTCAATTCCCGGGCTGCTCACCAAGGCAAAAAATTTGTAAGCATACTATGCTCTGGTGGTCGCCGTGGCGTAGTGGGTAGAGTGCGACGCTCACACGCCGAAGGGTCTAGGTTCGACTCCCTGTTCAACATCTATTTTTCTAATATTTCACGGCACCACCTCTTTCGAGCTGCTGACAACACTCAAAGAGTAATAACTGTCTAAGAAAGCTTCTCAAATTTCGCCGTTCGAAGTCGGCAAAAAACTGTAGGTCCCTTCTACTTGTGAGAGAACAGTAGCGCGCACAACACGAGTAGTTGATGAGCAAGCTAGGCCCTGGTCCCCCTTTGGACTGTAGCGCCAACAATTATTATTACTATGCTCTGGTCCCCTTGTGTACTGTCTATATGTATACCCCATAATAATATACAATAATAATAAAGCTTTTGATTTTCTACCTAATAAGCGACACATTTTTGTCTTATTCGACTAAACTTAAGGTTCGCTTCTATTTATTGTTTCAATTGTATATAAACTTTCCTTTTAGTACTAGTCTGAGATGATATGACCGAGCAGACGCTCCTTAGTTCTATTTTTTTTATTTCATTTAAAAATTTTGAGATCATACATTTGACATATCGACAGAAAATAACAGTAATGAATATTCTTAAAAAATGATTTCACATACTTTCCAATTAAAGAAATTGTATACATTCACAGGGAATGATTATTCGTATGAATTAAGATCTGAATGACTCTGTAAGAAGAAATGAAATAAGATACATTTTTTCAACGAGAACAATTGAACTAAAACTCAATCATTTACACACATTCAGCAATAATTTATGCTGCAGCATACACTTCATAATGTTTGAGAAAAAAGCAAAACATTTCAGAAATCATCATTGAAAGGAGTGCTGGTGATTAAAAAAATTTAATTTAAAATTCAAATGATGGGAACTTAGTGGTTTCGACAAGGCATTAAGCGAACTATATTCATCAAAACGCTTGTCGACGGCACGAACTCTCTGTTTTGTCAGTAAAACATTTCTTGATAACGAATGCTAACTGAAAAAAAGTACGCTCGAGTAAAAAATGTGAGTTTTGACATATTCAATGTTCCGCTATTGAAAGTTTTCTCCAAATAGAAAATGGTGGCCAAATCTAAAGTAACTCGCCTTTGCATCATATTTTATTGAATAGTTTTTCCACCCCGATTTCAAGCCTCGCATACTTTTTTTCAAAAATTTTCCAATGCGTACCTAACCCAAAAATACCCTCCATTGCGAAGTATGAGAAAGTCACTTAATTTCCATTTTCGGCTGGCGAAAACTAAACAGAAGTCAACGAATTTGAACTTGGTAGCAGCAGTAGTCTTGCTTTTGGTGACACAAACGCGTCTTCTTGACATGGATGCTCTAATAATAAATAATTGATGGCGCGACAGTCCACAGGGGGACCAGGACCTAGCTTGCTCATCAACTACACGTGTTGTGCGCGCTACTGTTATCTGACGAGTAGAAGGGGTCTACAGTTTTTTGCCGACTCCGAACGGCGATGTTTGCGAAGCTTTCTTAGACAAGTATTACTCTTTGAGTGTTGTCAGCAGCTCGAAAGAGGTGGTGTCGTGAAAAATTCGGGGTGTTCAGCCTGTAATCGAACCAAGACCTTTCGGCGTGTGAGTGTCGCACTCTACCCACTACCCCACGGCGGCCACAATTCTTAAATGGTTTGACAAAATTGGCGACGAACTGACGTTCGAGGCTTCCTTAGCCTTTTGGAAAAGCATGCTTTATTTAATAACAAACTCAATAACACCCCAATCTCATTAACACCCCAGCTGACAACTCACCATTCCTTAAACCGCCGAAAATAAAATAACACGCAAGAATACTGAAAATATACGTCCTCACCGTGACATAAACTCAGCGAACTAATCAATGTCAAACTCCGAACGCAAAAGCTTTTGATTCCGTTTGAATATTCACACATGTCTTGAACCGCCTATCACACATTCCGCAACTACAGCAGAAGGTACCAAACAATTGGCAGTTGGCCTATGAAGTTTCCAAGTATACCGACCCCAACAGCTTATGATGAAAAATTTATTTCGACCTCAATTAATATACATTCACGATGGCGCCCATCAATCACGCTGAATGAAATTGTTTTTGATGGACGTATTTCAATATTTTGACAGCGACCTGTACCTAGAAGGAAATGAATGAATTACCGCCAACAAAGTTTTCAACTGAACATCAATTCTGTCGGTGCTGATGTCTTTGTTTATCGTCTAGAACAACAGTCTTTAATTATGTCTTTTCGGAAATGAAGACTAAGTTTCGAAATGAAAATGGAAAACCAGAATGCTTGTTGATAGTATTTCCGAGATTTGACCTCCTTCTATCACTGAGCTCAAGAGTTCCATAAATTCGACTATAAATAGCCTGCCCTTAAAATGAGTACATTAACGATAAAGCCTTGAAAACTTATGCAAATTGAATGAAGTTAAAAGGGCATTTTACTCGCTTCACAAAGAAGTTTCTTGAAGAGTCTGTCATTCCCACTTTAAGACCATTTTTTGAGACTTTCGTTTGCGCTTTACACTTCTATACTTTAAAATATTGAACGTCTTTAACTTATTGAGAAGAAACAGTTCTTCTTGGGAAACTTATAAAAGGTGATCTGTCTTCCAGACTGTAAGTAATCCATCGTTAGTTGAGTAGTGGGTCAACTTGTCTTATTGTATATGCGAAGAATTTCAAGAAGCACTCGTGAGGGATAATTGATGAAGCCTGTGATGTTTCATTGAATTTTCCCATAATTGACTTTGGGAATCGTACATGAAAGATGCTCCTTCTGTTTTAGTATATTGAGTCGTAAGGGACGAAGAAGATTGGTTTCTGAGAAGCTTTCCGCATTTCTATTATCGTTTTACACATTTTGCACATTTTTTTTTAGCAGCTTTTGAGAATTCCTAACGAGATGGATACTGCGGAAAGGGACAAACGGCTGCATTAAATGAGTGGTAAAGGCGAAACACGATATCGAAACGAACGATTTAACAATGTCACTAACTTACTTATATTTTGGCGCATTACATAAAATACTTATATTGAGAGGCGAGAATGGAAATACCTACTGCATACTCGTTATTTAAATAATAATAATAATTGTTGGCGCGCCAGTCCACAGGAGAACCAGGCCCTAGCTTGCTCATCAACTACTCGTGTTGTGCGCACTACTGTTCTCTCACGAGTAGAAGGGACCTACAGCTTTTCGACGACTCAGAATGGCGCATTTTTGAGAAGCTTTCTTAGACAGTTATTACTCTTTGAGTGTCGTCAGCAGCTCGAAGCACTCGTTATTTAAAATTGAACATAAATCTAACTCCAGATAACGTCTGGTCTCAATTGATACTCATAAACGAATGAATTTGGCATAATCTTAACTCTCCACCCGGTAGTTCCTTAGAATATTTCGTTCATTTCTTAGAAGAATGTTTGAATTTGAAGCCTGCTAAATATTTAAATTCAGTACCTGCTACATCACAAATGCTTATAAGCTAATGTACTTTGTTTCTGGTATACGATATATGTTTAAAAAAATGTGAATTATCAAATATTGCTGGCTACTTGTATTCTATTATTTTATTTTTTTTATTTTGTTATGTAGGTGCAGTCGTCTCGAACATACATATGTTTACGGTTCCAGCTATGTAGCATACGGTGAGTTGACTCAGAATCAATAAAAAAAAATATTTATACGTGGAAAATACTTTCGAAAGGAGGTAAAGAATATGTGAATGACGACGTTCAACCTGGACGCCCCAGTCCAACAGCAGCCATTAAAAATGCTAAGAAAATGAAAAAAAAAAAACTTTATGGAGAATCGTCGATTCACTAGTAGAGAAGTTGCTGAAGATGTTGGCATGTAGCTTTAACTCAAGTTCAAGTTCAAGACATTATTAAATTATAGCTTGCAGGTTTTTAATTAGCTTTTCCTTGAGCTCCTTTCTTTTCTAAAATTGAAACTGTGCTCGTTTTTCCACTTTTTATAAGTAAGGTTAACAATAACCATGTCTATGTACATATGAATTTTATGTAAATGTAAATGGCTGCTAATAAATAAATACAATACAATATATGGTGCTGAATATGTAAGCTTATCGGCTGGCTTATCCCACGCTAGTTGGAATTTTGCTGAATTTCTACCAAAAAAAAGTCGCATGAAATTGTTGGATGATTTTAACGATGGTCCATATTTGCTTAAAAGTGTCATAACTGTGACGAATCGTGGGTGCATGGTTATGACATCGAAAATAAGTCCAATCGTGCCCAGTAGACGAAAGGACAAAATAGCACGACAAGTTCGATCTAAGGGTTTTGCTGACAGTTTTTTTTTCGATAACCGTGAGTGCACCAGAAGTTCTTACCTCATGTACGGTCACAATAAGGAGTGTTATCTGGAAGTTATTCGCCGGTTACGAGAAGCAATACGTTCGGAATTTTGGAAAAACAATTCACGGCCTTTCGTCGCGATGAAACACCTTCTTACTCGTCATTTTAATGACGAATTTACTGAATTCAACAGATTTTGTCCCCTGCGATAAACTTGGCGTTTTGCGACGATTGTCGAGATACAAACCGAATCCCTAAGGGCATATCAAAATGTGCATATCAAACTGCTTCGATGATTGGAGAAAACGCTGGCACAAGTCTATTATAGTATATCCGAGGCGGACAAAATAAGATTTGATAAATTTGTAGATATTTTTTGAGAAATATTTCATGTCTTACTGTTTTGAACAAATTTCTTACACCACTGCATAATTTATAAACTAATATCGACGGACCAGAAAAGCAACCGAGTTAAGTATGTGATACGTACAATCCATTCTTCAAACCACTTTAAAGTTTGTAAAGCACTTCACAAAAATAATGATTCTTGGAATATTCTACGAATATAACAAATTTTCTAACGCATCGCTGATTATTTCTTCCAAACGTGTGGGTGTGACAGACAAAAAATAAAGCGACTGACGGAAAATTTCCTGAACTCAGTTGTAAATTGAAGATTGGAAGAAAGAAGCCGTAATTTTACGCCTACCCGTTGTTTATGGCTTAAAGTTGTTCTTTAGTTCAACAGTCGATGGAGTCCAGAGATAAATGCAAAATTCCTATCTGGCTTTATTAAATAGGCTTTCGAGGGTGCTTTTCATAAACGTCGTTATGAAACCTTAAAAAATTATAAAATTAAATATACTCAGGAGAACAAAAAACTGAACCATTAATTAAAATTGGCAGCCCGAAAGAACACAACAGGAAGAAAATGAGGACTGTTGAGAAATGTCGAAATGCTGGCTTAACGTTAGGAAAATCAAAATATAATGATTCGTTCTAGGACAAGAATATGAGGTTTTATTAAATCTGTTAATCACTTTAATGCCATTGAGAAATATGCGGTCAGTTATCTCAGCAAATTCATGAATAGTATTAACCAACCAGTTTATTGTATGCAACCGAAGCAGAAATTTTGTATCAAGCTCTTTTCTGTATTCAAAATGCATACTGAAAATCGGGCGGATTGCATAAATGGAAATATATAGGTCTAAGTGTCTTTTGTAACTACTAGTAGTGCGCGTAATATATCACACAGGTGTACCAATTCGGAACGATGCGATCTGAAGAGCTATTTTGGTTTAAAAAAGAAGTTGTAAGTACCTTTATCACAACGACGGTGTACTATAAATGCGGAATGAATATTTTAAGAGAGTCGATGCACATTCACACAATGTGCTACCATTTTAAAAATTAGAATTCATAAAGAATTATAGAGGATCAACAATGAACCAAAGTATGTTGAATATTCTGCCTCTACTCGTGAAAAAAAAACACTTAAAATCTTTAAGCAATTTGTCATTGCCTTTACATCCTTATTTTATTGCCCCTAGGAGTACTACCTCTGATTTTGGTTCTTTTTTGGAATGATGGTATTTGAAAAAGAAGGTTCAACGATAAATTTTAAAATCTGTACGACGGCATGCACTTTGTTAAGCGTTTTCAGATACAATGCTAAGTGCTAGCGAATGTTGGGCGTATGGACAACACTCTGGGCTAAAATATTTTCCAATACGAGCAATTGTAACAACGCGTTGTTGTTAAACCTAAGTTGAAAAGGCGAACACAAGTAGAGAATGACTTCAACCATCTTAAATGCGCAGCTGGAGACGGTTGGCAACACATGGTGCTGACTGAAAAGGAATGTTGGTAAGACCAAGGTTCACCTCGGACTGTACATACAAGGAAAAGAAGCGTTCATTTCTCTTTCGCAGCCTTTCTCTTCACGTCGAGTCTAAGAAGTTTAAGTATAAGATCAGCAATGTTACTGACACCGAGAGCTTTAAAATAAAAGACAATTAACAGTAGAAAGAAATCTAAGGAGAAAATTCCAAATGATCAAAGTTACATTCCAGGAAATGGTTATTTATAGATATTTATAGCTTTCTTTAAAAAAAAAATGTGTACAAAGTTTGCCTTTTATACATTTTTTTTAAAACGAAGCCGAAGCCCGGGACGCCGTGGCGTAGTGGGTAGAGTGCGACGCTCACACGCTGAAGGGTTTAGGTTCGATCCCCGGCTAAACACTTCGAATTTTTCACGGCACCACCTCTTCCAAACTACTGACAACACTCAAAGAGTAATAACTGTCAAAGAAAGCTTGTCGAAAATTCGCCGTTCTGAGTCGGCGAAAAACTGTAAGTCCCTTCTACTCGTAAGAGAACAGTAGAGCCCACAACACGAGTAGTTGATGAGCAAGCTAGGCCCTGGTCCCCTTGTATGCTGTCGCGCCAACAATTATTATTATTATTATACAAGGTTTACCGTCACACAATTAACATATAGTGATATGATATTTGATATATCTTTTAACTGAGAAAGCAGTTTACAATATTACGAATATTAAGCAATATTTTCGTGTTTTGAAGTATATTTCAGGGAAAGCAACAGCAAAAAAATTCCACGAAATTAATGTGAACTATAATCCACGAGGCATGCCCTCGATCTTCGAGATAAACAGAGCCGTACTTAAGTTGGAACTAACTTTGTGTCCTGAAAAATGCTTCAAGATTTTCTTTCTTGCCGACTGCAGTGATGAATTGAGTAAAATCAATGCAGTACTTTGAGACATGATTTGGCGTGATTTGGCGAAAATTTAGATCAACAACATGGAAAAGAAAACTTGAATTATACGCGTTTATTTCTTACATCAGTTTGACACCATTCACACCGCGACGAGAAGAGATTCGATTTCAGGACAAAAAATTAAATACTTTTATACGGCACTCTTTCAACACTCAAAATTACTAACTGCCCCTCACATTCAGAAATAAACCAAATATCAATCCTGCTCTTGTAGAACTTGTAGAACGCAAGAAAAAAACTTACAATCAACCAAAAGGGAAATCGAACACAACACACGTCAAACCCCAAAAATAATTTCATTAACTTGTGTCCATATTATTTTAAATATATTGTATTATTACCACTGTTTAAGCAATAAACAATTTTGAACACAGCAAAGAGGAAAGACTCTTAAAAGATTATCAATTAAAAGAGAGTGAAAAAGTAGTTTTCATTAATTTATTCAAAAAAATTATAGGTAGACGCCACAGGTACACATCCATAGAAGAATGGAATAGAGTTGTTATATATATTGAAGATCATGTATTTGGAAGAAATATTTTCAAATTTAGTGGAGGATGTTACTACACATATTTGCTGCGACAAATAAGCGTTAGTTGGTTCAGTAGACCCTAAAACAAAACTACTGCGTATTGGGCTGGCATTAGACTTGAGCTGCTTAGTAAATAAGGCAATTAGCGATTGTGAAATACAGCGCCATTCAATTTATGAATTAATTACTATGTGTCCATCACAGTAAAACGCAGAACTCTCCGTTCTCTTAATGTTAACTCACAATACTGCTCCGCACAGCAGATTACCCTTTCACTTGTGCATCTAAGGATCATCTACTTAATTATCGTTCTACAATGTAATATGCAACATTTATTATTTAACAGTTTGCACATTTTTGTAAGCCATTATAGCGATAAGCCAAATACGATACAAAAGGTTTCTGAAACCTTTCGTTTCCAAGGTCGGCCGCAATATAATTTAATTTGTTAGAATCGTAACATAAGCGGACAATTATGAAGATATGTTGTCAGATTGTGACAACATTGAGTTAGCCTTCAGATCACACCAGACACTTACACCACTCTTCACCAAACTCAAACCAAAACTTGATAAGGAAAATAAAACCGAAGTCAGATACAAAATTAATTGTAAAGGAAATGACGTAGAAACATGAAATCTATGTTACGTAGGCACAACATTTTTTGTGACGGAGATTGGCTGTACATAAAGCCGACATAAAAAATAAGAAAGTGTCAACAACAGCACTGGCCAACTACTGCCTACTGACTTCACCACACCGGACCGGACTTCAACAACATTCAAATTCCATAGACTGAAAAACACACCAGCGAATGGTACACATTAGAAACACTTAACATTATTAACAACAGAAACAATATGAACAGAAAGCAGGACACACAAAACATATGGGCGGTTTACTCAGAAATGGTAACGGCCCGCCAATTTTGAAATATTAGTGTCGTCTTCCACAAAACATGAAGACTGAACTTCGCACAGCGAAGTGCCAACAATATGTGCAATAGAAGTTTCGGTTTAAATAGTTTCAGTTTAAAGAGTATATACTCAATTTTATTAATTTAATTTAATGTTAAATGTTGAATGTTCAAAAGTATTACCTAATTGTAATTTTTTCAATCACATTTTTTATTAACGTGCACTAATGTTGTATTATTTCTATTGTCTCAAGAAACCAAAATTCCCCGAAGATGATAGCATCCCCTGTCAAAACGTCGGGACAACACTAATGACATAAACTTGTTTCAATTGCTCCTTAATGACCAAAACAGCCGACAAGGAATTCGATTCTTCAACCACAAAGTATTACAAGTACAATATCCTAACAAATATACAGATATGGAAAGAATATAAAAGGCTGCGAGTATTGCTTTTTGCATAGAACTGATTCAAATTTCAAATACGCAGAAGTTTAAAAGTAAATTTACTTTAGAAATACTGAATTACAATAAATTTAAACAGTGCGTCAACTTCTTCACTATTATTGGAAACCTCATTTAAAAACTACAAAGTGCAGCTTTTCTTTCAAGAAGTATAGGGCTACAGTTACGATTATTTCAAGCGAGTTATTTGTTTTCACAGTTATTGTTGTAAAGAAATAATTAAATTTTTTAGGCATAATCGCGTGAAGCAGTTCATAGTTTTAGCGCATATCGTAGAACTGAGTAATGAATAAAACCAATTACTTTCACTGAAACTAACGCATGTAAATAATTTTTCAGTACGAGCGTCCGTTAGTACAATAAAAACATCTAGACGTCGTCTTCTTCTTCATTTCGTTGACTATTCTTGTTCCAAACTAGTACCACCTCATTTGGGATCTAAGTCTTTGTCTATGAAAATAAAAAAAATTTGAGCAGATTCAAAAGCGGCAACCGAACTCGTAAAAGTTTGAAATACAACTTCAAGAATTGTTTTGCAAAACGAATTTCAGACAGAAATGCATAGTTTATGGCTTGAGAAGCATAAAATTAGTTAATGTTCGCAAAAAAAACTTATGACAATTTAGTCTACAATAGACCTGGTCTAAGCGTCATCTACGTCATTGTAAGTATTACTGGTTACTTGCAAGAACAAGAAAAAAATAAATATTTTTCTATTACAAGTGCCAACTTTCAAATTTAGGATGATAAAGAACTCGAAATAAGCAGGGCAATGAGTAAAGTTTTGTCTAGATCACAAATTAGAACCGGCGTTTGAGTCTTCGATCATAAACCTCAATGGCAAGACGTCGAACGAAAACGAGGTTGATTGACGTCGTTATGTTAGTAGTAGGTAGCGATTGTTGAAGTGAAATAGAAAGTTTTATATATTAAGAACACATGTCCACAACTCAAACTTTAGTCCAAAACCGTATAGATTTTCATAAACAATGAAAGTCGGCAATAGCTTGCCAACTTCAAACTGTTGTAATTTCAAAACTGTTCATGACAATTAAGATTTGCAACGTTCTCTCTCATCTAGCCGCTATGCAATTTACAGGAGTGTTTTAAATTTGACTGGAAACCCCCAAGTTGTTATCGTTGATAACATCACTTATGTCTCTAACCATAGCACAATGGAAATAAGACATTGGTCATATAAGAAACACAAACAACTGCAGAAATGATTTGAAAAATGAAGGTAAATAAATTAAGTAAAACTCACGTCGAAGTGGAAAAAAATAGTCGTTGCTTTCCCCCTTACATTGGAACAAACTAAACATATTCTGAAAAATTAGCTGGACTTAAGCAGTTAAAGTTCCATGGGTCACATGACAGAAAAAGTCGAAAGCAATAGGCGAAAACTAGTGAAGGAGCCATTGGTTACTGAGCAATATGTCATTCAACAAAATGATTTGCCTTTTTGGGAGAATTTATTACTTTTGGCGGCTTTTACAGTCAGCGCGATGATGTTGTTTAGGACGCCATAACCGCCGGTGGTTACCATTCACTCGTTATTTTTGGAATGTAACTTCAAAATGAACACAACTGTATATCGTGAAACTATCTTCAGAGACAGGACTAAGGCCTTAGACAGTATCGGAGACCATGGACATTTCAACAATATTGGCACTGTTTCAGACAACCAGCTTCATCCAAGATTGATTCAAAGGCAATATCCAACGTTTCATTTCTTCGGCGCATTCGGATGTGAATTTGTTAAATTTGGTACTAAAGATTAAACAAAGTTTTCATCATCTAAAACAAGCACTGGGCTGAAAACCGCGAGCCACTTGCGCACTTCTTGTGAACCTTTCTTCTGCCGCCTGAAAACTTCTGACAAAGTTGGAAGCGAAAATGCCCTTCTAGACCCAACAAAGTAAGATGATAATTAACAAGAACTTCAATTTTGAGGATTGCTACATTCAAATCGAATCTAAACCGTAAGGGACTATTCAATAAACACTAGATCGAAGTGAACAAATATTGAGAGAAGAACTAGGGCTTAGAATCTTCCATGAAGAGCACCCGATAGAGAAAAAAAAAATTACAGAGTAAAACTTTGCTTAAAGAATGCTTCTCTTTATCTTAAAGGATATCTTTCATTACCGTCACCTCCTTCTTGGTCTTACAGGCCTTTTCCGGAAGATTCGCGTATAGAGTGGCAAAATTGTGGTTGGTATCGACTAATAATAATAATATTATTTTATTATACTTTTAGAACGGATCGCTCTGAGTTTATAAACACAGAAAGGTTCTGTTTTCTGTTACAAAAAGGTGTCAATACTTCGAATGAATGCATTAAATTTACTTTCTGTTATCAAAGCAAAAAAATATTGGAATCGAAAAACTGTTGTTAAGGCTAGTATACGCAGCCTTTTCAAATTATTTATTCGAATTTAAATTTATTTTCAGGCAAAACAAAACATTATTCAATACTCGTCAACACCTTGTACACATGAACCCCATATACAAGTCTAATTGTAAAAAGTTGACGAGCTCCAGGAAACCAATTACAACCGAGAATCCCATCCCATACCTGGCTAAGCCAGTTCAAACTCACTCACCGTGCTGTCCTCGTATCCTGTCGTCAGCAGTTGTATATCAATTTCAATATCCACATCCATGTCGGTAGTTTGTCCGATAGCAGCCGACATTTTGTGTGATCCAAGATTAAATGTTTTGTATCCAATGATATTTTTTTCCTCTGCTATACACAAACGGGGATTATCCCTCAAAATCGTTTTACACACTTGCACGCACTTTCACACACTTGCACGCTGGGTGAACTCTTTTTCAGAACAAACAATTTAAATTTAATGAAAAATTTCTATTTTCGATCACAACAGAAAGTGATGTCCGTTATTTGTGTATATCTATGCTTTCACCTATTTATTTGTACTTTTCCCAGTGACACACATTTCTCACTTTTTTCGAAGGAAGGAAATATTCAACAGGGACACACCGCAAATGACTGGAACAGAGATTCTCATTTAAATTCAAACGGTCTCTACGCTCAACTCAGAAGTGTACGATTCGCTCAAATCAAAGGCTAAACTTCTCAAAAAGGATTGGTACCTTGTGCATGGCACAAATGTCGGTTCTGATATATCTAGAGTTGGCAGGCCATGTTTCTTGCCCGCCCCCCAAATTGCACTCTCGAGCACTAGCCTCCTCTTAAAGGGGACATTTATTAAAACCCGTAAATCACACCAAAGTATCCCGCTACACTGCTAACGAGGATGAAAACGGTCTTTTTTAGGATAACCCCTCGTACGAACGGATGTAACTTCTAAGCGAAAATCCAGCACATAAATTCACATGGCGGGTATTAGGACAAACACACTATTATCATTATTAATTCTCGACACCTCCTCCTCCGATCTGGACAACACCAGCCGACAAGAGCGCCACCCCCAAAGGGTACAGAACACAACCAAATGACAAACAGGGACGCAACAGAAAATGACAATAAACAAAAAAACCAAAAAGAAACACGCACACGGCGATAAATATTCAAAACACTCGTGTATATCTAATCAGGCTGTGCATCCTTGCACGGGCCGGAGCACTTAAAACGCAACCCACAGGCCAGTACGATTGTGTGTCGTTGTCTGGAGCTGTAGTGCTGGGGACGTGTACCGCATTTTTAAGCGTTCGCACTTGCTTTGGCCAACTTTAACCGTATCAGATGAAAGCTTAACGTTAACTGAAAGATTCTGTTAACTTTATCACTGGAATCTATTGGTGTCCTGGTTACATGGTGTAAGCGGGTCCCCCGAGTTGGTGATATTCAACAGGATAGCCGCGGTCCGGTGTCTCTCAATGGTTTCGGTTCTCTCGAACATTTGCGTCTGCTGAAAATCAACTCCAGCGCACTGAGAGGAAAATTGAGAACAACTGAGAGAAAGTCACTTACTGAGCTTTCACCTGTTGTTCGCAGTTGAGTTAGGATAGGACTCGGATCGGGGGCTGTTTGAGAAAAGCTACTTTTCTGAGGGATAAGTATTATTTGGCTGCCAGATTAGATTGCGATTTTCATTTGGCTGTAAGACACTACGGCTCCCCTGGCCCCAGTCGTTCTCTGTGCCTAGCGGCAGCTATAAAAGTCACCCGCAACTGGTGTGCTCACAATAGCGAGAGCGCATTTCTATTCTTACCCGAGCCGTCCGTCGACCCTCTCAAGACCTGCTCATACATTTTTTATCACATCTTTCACTATTGTGTCGGGTCTTGTGGACTTGCCTGTTCCCCCACTCACTAAGTGGGGGCGTACGAGAATGTACACAGATGGATGAAAAATAGGCGCGAAACTCGTCTTCGTTTTTAACATACGGAGGGGAGCTGCCGTGAGCTCGTTTGTGTATTATGCGGGGGATGCGGAATTTATGACCACTGACACAAAAGGGATCTTTTGTTGGTTTTGGCGGTCGCTGCATGTGCCGTCTCTGAAACGAGTCAGGGGGCTGTGCACACATGAATGTAAAATCGCGCGCACACTTACAGTGATTACATTCATGGGGCGAGTGGATGGATTTTTATTGTTTGCTGTGATTGACACTCAAGTGTCAGTTTGAGTGGCATAAATAAAATGGTTAAATTCTTGATTGTTCACCGCGGCATTGTTTGCTTTGAGGCGCGCTCCATGGATTGATTAAGAAATTTCAAGGCGGCCGATTTGAAGGCTTGTCGGGGATCGAGCAGATGCAATTTCGTCTTGTGAGTTGATTGAGATTGATGCTGCCAAATCGAATTACTTGTGAGAGGGACGTTGTCCGAATGACGCTAAAGTGGCTTGTGGAATGTGGTTAATTTATGTTTCATGACAATTTGTTGATCTTTAAGGGATGATACGACTGCGAAAAGACGAAATTTGTGAAAAATTTCTTCTCAGATTTGGAAGGGTACAGATTTTTATGATTCAGAAACCAAAGGAGCTCTGTTGCCCTTGGATATATTTCTCTATAAGACCTAATGAACGTTGAGCTGCTGGCAATATAATGCACCAACAAGTACCACACAATTCATTGGCCAAAGCAATTGCAAACAAGCTTCATCACAAATTATCGACTTTGATTTTATTGACATACAACCCCTGGCATTCTGGGTAACCGCTTGGCGCTCGATTCACGCGTGTATGTGTACCTAGGGGGCACACAAGCATTAGCGAAGGTTTACCTTCGCTTTGAATTAAATGAACTGGAAAATCCTTGCTTATTTGGCTTAATAATTGCTAGCCAATGAGCTATAACATCGGAGGAAGGGGTTCGAGGGTGCTGGAGGCGAAGGCAGTCGACAATGGATTTCTAGTTCACACAGGGGAAAATCTCATGTTTGTTTCAATTTCACTCGATTGGCTGCCAGGAAGGCGTTTACACGACGAGTGGCATCACACAAATTTAAGTAACTCTGTTTTTTTTTTTTAATTTGAACAACTTTGAACAGCTGAATATTTGAGTGGTATGCAGAGCGAATTGAATATCTGGAAATATATGAAGGCAAATGATAAAAATTGATTTTTTTCACTTCACTTCTTGAGAAACGTCATGTCCGGATTATCATCCCTAAAGCCCAATTTTTAAATTCTCCTCCAAATGAACTGATTCCGAAATTCAGTGCGGCTTTTTTTTTTTAATTTTAGGATACATATTTAGGCATCCAGGGAGAATTGGGTGTATATTGTTACGCCTGATCGTAGTTTATAAATTTTTAATCGAATAACAGACGCGGGCTGATTGTATAATGGGAATTTTTAATTCAGTGTTACCGTTGTCAGCATTTATTCGATTACTTCCCCTTTGACAAAAATAACACAAACAACCGAATAAACTGTGAGCATAAGATTTTAGACCAATAAAAACGACGGATATTCTTCTTAACAGAATTAGCTTTATTCTTACTTCTTATTGCTTGGAATATAAAGACGAACTCAAGTATGCAATTTGCATTCACCTGTACTTAAAGTCTATTTTTGCTTATCTCGGTGTCTGGCTGGAGCGGCGATCGGTAATTAGATATATTGTTTTTCACGGCTACCTGTAGGGACGGCGGCTGCTTGTGGGAACGGCGGCTGTTCATCGTAACAATATTTTTCAAATTGGTTAAATACTAGCAAAGATTTCACTGTATGCGTGGATCAAGTTAACATACAGCCTCTTCAAGAGCCCTCTGGACAGCCTTAACATCGATCGCCTAGAGGTGGACCAACGTGTGCGGTTTCGGTCATGAATGAAACAACGCAATTGAGAACACACAGAGATTGTATGTAGTACACACGAGAAGAAGGATCTCAACAAGCTTGGCTCTAGAGATAAGAAGCATCTGAACACTGTGTCAGCTGAGGCCGATTGTTGCTTAAGGCAGAGGTTCGAACACGGACTGAAGCAAATAAAAACTACTAGACTCTACTGGGCGTCTTGTTATACATATCAGCTTTGGTTGTTGCGCAAACATCTTTCGATTGATAAATCACCCTCAAATAACGTGGGTGAACGATGTTATAAAAAACTTAAGTGAAATAAAACCAAAACAAAAAATTGTTTTGGAATATATTTTCATCAAATATAAAAGGTCAAAATTCAAATATAAATTCTAACCAGCAGACCAGAAAGATATGAACACATATTTGCTGCTCGTCCTCCTCCCCTCAATCATCATTGGTTGGCTTTAAAATATTTTTCACAAGCAAGGTTCTCAAAATCTGCTAGAAAAAAATCTAAAAAATGCTAAAAAACTGCAATTGTTTTTACGTTGAAAAAAAAATTTATTTTTTTTATTATTAGTATATATATAGGCAAATATTTGGATTTCATACTTTTCTTATTTTGCGTAACTTAAGATATATAATATATTTGATAAATAAATATTTTTATGGAATGGATTAATTAAGCCCTGTCTTTACATTTGTGTTATTAAATGTTATTAAATGATATTATTTTGACGCTTTGTAAAGAACATTAGAATTAATTAAAGATAATATTTTATCTGTAGGAATAGAGTTGTAACAGCCTTCACTTTCTGAAACAACTTGCTTTACTTGCAAAATCAAAGCAACATTTTCGTTATTTAAACAATTACGAGTTTTAGTTTTTAACATATTTATCGTGAAAATATTCTTTCACAAGCAGCGTAAGATGTTGGTAAAATTAACATTTATCTTTCAAATTTACACTTTGTTACATACTTTTGTTGTCATCTATTTTGTTAACATTTCCCCAAAATGTTGCAACTGACTGAATTTCATTATGTTTTAAGCCCGATAATAAGAGATCTGAAGCATATTTATCAAATTTTATTACCCCATATTCATCATCAATTTTTTGAATATCGCTTTCCTGTACCAGATGTAGAAACATGTTAACAATCTTGCATGTGTGCGTGTTTGTACACATTGAATAAAGTGTGTTACCAAATTTTCGTTTATGTTTCGCTTCCTTTCGTTTCGTTTTTTATAGTAAATATAATGGTGCAGAATATAAGTTTCTACTTTGTAAAAGTTTTTTAATTGTATTTTAAAAAAAAAAAACTGCTAAAAACTGCGAGATTTCAGGAAATGCTAAAATATCTGCTGCATGTGATTTTGCAGATGAAATCCTGCTAAAATCGCAGGAAACTGCTAAAGCTGGTAACGCTGGCGCTCTGACAAAATTGTTTCGATACCATTCGCATAATTTTGCGTTATGTTGTTGGATATTTAATTTAATTCGTTCGGTTGGCTAAAACGATGGCGTAAAATATTGTGTTCCATTGCAATTATTCCATAGGATAATGCGATGGAGAGCTACTGTCATTGTACGTCACTTCAGTATATGTCATTCAATTGAAGCATAAGCAACAATAATTTTTTTTTTCACTTAAATACATATGTCGTACTATGTGCCTGGAAACGTGTTTTTGCAGAGAGTTATTCTCCATTACTTTAATATCAAGAAAAATCCTACTAAAAGTCATCGTATTTTTGTGGAAATTTATGGAGAACATGCGAACGGGCGAACGTGACAAAAGTGGTTTGCATGATTTAAAAGTGGTGATTTTGGCCAGGAAGACGATGAACGTCCTGTTCAGCCAAAAAAGGTTGAAAATGAAGAACTGGAAACAATGCTATATGAAAATTTTTGCCAAACATAAGAAGAGGTCGCAGAATCTTAAGGTGCTACTCAATACATTGAAGAATACTACTGTAAATCTTTTAACATTTTAATTTTGAAAAAAAAAAAATTGGACGAAAATATTTATTCAATCTTATGAAGACTTACACTCATTTTGTGATACATATTGGAAACTGAAATTTTTATTTTCGTAAAACTAACCCCTGTCCAGGCAATATTACTTCTTCTATGCTGAGGCCATTCGATTCACTTCTTATAAGTCCACTTTTTGGTTGGCATTTATTATTGCTACCGAAGTTTTCTTTTCGGAACATATTTTTTTAAGTAACAGTTCTTAAAATAATATAGCTAATGGGTAAGTCATTAAGTAGTATATTAACTAATGGCCATTTAATATTCTAATTTCACTGTTTCAACTTTCCACTGAGTCAGGAATATTACTCTTCGCGGGAAGTAAAAATGTCTGTGTTAACATTTTACAATGAAAAAGAGAGTGTGACTGCAAAGTGTTTTGCAGTACGTAGTCTTTTATAGTTACGAAATTTTTATTGAAATGATTGTAAAGGGTTAAAAGTGAGCGCGTTCAATGCCTCAAGGCTCCGGCACATATGGTAGAATATTTACTTGTGTAGAGGCAAAATATCCGTTGACGGTGAAGTGCATTTAGGAAGGCGGTGACACAATAAATACTTCAACGCACAGCTGATTTCATTTGACAGTAGCTTTAAATTAAATTTGTTTCGGTTATAGCGTAGAGCGGTTTGATTTTTTTTTGCAAAAATGCCTCCAGACGATTTACTGGATTAACGAATGTGCATAATGACACCATATTTGTTATTCAGTTTTATAATTTTATTATACATACATATTTTTTCATTAAATATAACAAAAACACAATAAAACATAAAATGTGTCGATGATTTGTTCTACACAATCGACTAGTCTGTCGATTCGTGATGATGTCTCCGGAGTTTCTGTGCGTTTTTGTAGCGTCGTGTAGTAGGAACTGGGACTGCTTGTAGTGGTTGTTTTTTCCCTTTCCAAGTTGTATAAAGACTCACGCTATAAAGGAGAAATTCCAGGTTCCGGGCATGTCTCTGTGAAAGTGCTGTTGCCTTCAGCTTCCCACCATAAGTTTAAAAATCTCCTAAGAAAACAAAATAGGTTACGTTGAAATAAAATGTATGCTTTGAGATATCTAGAAAAGAACAGTACATACCTTCGGGGTGCCACGTGTCTCCTTTAAAAAAGTGAATCCAGTTAGACTCTTGCTCATCCAATGCAGCGTTTTCAGAGGCTCCTCCTTCCGAATGTTTTTCCAAAACTTCTTCCACTCCCGAATGTCTCGAAGCTCCTGCTCACAACGTCCTGTGTTAATGTCTTTAACAAGTTAATGTTATTGTTATTATTAAAACTTGCAAATACAAACCTTTGTAATTTTCCTGTGTGACTTCGACGAGAACTAACCTCAAACTCAACAAACGTAAATTTATAATTCAGAAAAAATTCTCTTAAAATGTCACAATGTTCGATTGTCAACGCTGACGGACAGGAGAAAAGTTAAAATTTTAAGTCCTATATCCGTCGCGTAAGCAGCAGCGTTGGTCTATGGGCCACTTCCCATAAGAATTCATGTATGTGTATGTACCTGTACAAGTATTGCTGACGCTGACGTTAGTAAAGTAATCTATTTGCCGGAGACTTCAGAGTTTCATGATAAGTGTTTCACCTAAAAATGAAACATTCACAAATCAGAAATATTCTGCATGGAAAATTGTTATATTTTGAACTCTTCCATAAATGCATAGTTCTATTGTTATAAATTGAATAATATGCCTTCTTAGAATTCCGTTGCACTTCCATTAATTTGATCCAAATTTACCTCAATTTACATCAAATTTTCAAATTCAATATAAACTAGATATTTCGGAGCAGAACTGGTGAGATCACATTGATTTTCAAATTTTAAAGCCAATCTAAAATGAAACGCTATTTCAGAACGAAAGCTTTCAACTGGACTTGCATTTTCAAAAAGTCTATCGATTGCCGGAGTAAAATACAAACGGATACTCTACGTATTCATCTATATAAACAAAATGGCCTATAGGAAATCTTTCTCGGAAGAAATTACCTTTGCATAGTTTTCATATGTTAACTTTCCACACTTGGGATTTTTGTTGGAACTCAACTCTAGTATTTCGAAATTGTTTAAAAGGACTTCTTTATCGAATGACTTTCCTGTTGGCTAATATTGACATGAATGGGCACAATCAACAAGGAATGAATTCCCTTTAGATGACACTTCTGCATTTCGTCAATATGCATATGTCTCCTACCTGAAAAATGTTTGTTTCCGAACTTTGTGATGGTATGACTCTCCAGGGTGCAGACCGACCAAGTGCATGCTCCCAAACGTCTATAAGAAAATACTGCAGATGATTTGCTGGCATAGTAATGAAACTCTTTACTTTCGATGTGTGCTAGTGTGCGAGTGATAAAACCGTTTCTGACACCTGTAGAGATGGTGAGGACACTGCAGAGCACTCTTTTCGTCCATGTCTCAACTGTAGGTATTTAAGTGAAAAATATAATTATCTCAGAACACAACCTTCTGTAAGAATGTAAATCAATCACATGCACTCAAACTGTCGATAGCAAAGTGTAAATGTGAAATAACGTTATTTGTGTGTACATATTATAAAAATAAAATCAAATGAAATAAACGTCGAGTTTTAGCCTACCGCTTGTCACAGCAAGTTGTCTTTTTTCCGATTGTTTAGAGCCCGCCACCCCTCTACACACCTTTGTTCGAATGAAGTGTTGTTTGGTGCTTATAAAGTTGGAGCTGAAAACATAATTAAAGAAGTGAGTCTTCCGAAGGAGACCAAAGAAAAACATTAAATGTATGTTACGGCCTCGTAGTCCATTGGACCAGTTTTTGAGTTTGAGCGCTCTGGGATAGTCTCTCTAAACCTAAAAATAAATGGTTTATTCAGATTATTTTCCTTAAAACATACCGTACGGAACAGGAATGGCTGAATGTATCATATTCAAGGTCTCCTTGGACAGGGTCTCATTAATAGACCTCTGTTCCACTCTTCTTGGCTTTTTATTTATTTATTTCTTCATTTCTAAAGTAACTTTGTTGCTGTTGTAACATACAAATTTGACAAAGCTCTTTAAACAGCGTCATTTCATTACTGACTTCTCCGCTAAGTAAAAGTGCTAAATGCATTTTTTTTTTAAAGAAGTAAGAACTTTCACTGGCAGATCACAAAGAGTTACCATTGAAACCAGCAGCTCCAGTGATAGGTCTGTTATTAACGGTGTTCCGCAGGGTTCCATTTTGGGTCCAATACTTTCCTGTTTGTGTGCTAATGACCTGCCATCTATATGTTAACATGTAAGTTTCCACCTCTACGGGGAATCGCTTCCATTTGATAGAGTCAATGTACTCACTTGCCTACTTAAGGAGGATTTATTGGCGATATGTGAATGGGCCTCCAGAAATGGTCTTTTACTGAATCATTTTCAGTGTCAGGATGTTCCTATCGCTAATAAATACTGTGAGTTTGAACATATTCCTGACATCTTCATTTCTGGGACAAGACTTAAGCTGGTTGAATCAGCAACTAGCCTTGGTTTTGTCATCTGTCGGAACTTATTGTGTCAGCATCATATGAATGCTACGCTTAGCCGTATTTATGGCTGCCTGCTGAAGCTATGGATATCTGAAAGTTTAAGTCCCTTTGAAGTGCGGCAAAAACTAGTTCAAACACTTATTATGCCTATTTTACCATATGGTGAATCAGTTTACAGTTCTTTGGATTCGTTGTCTTTTCAGAAACTTCGAACTGCCTTTAATGATTCGCAGTTCGAAGATTTATATGCGCCGCAGATATGACAGCAAATCTGCTTCCTCTAAGCAATTCCTTGGTTTAGTTAAAGCAATATTTCTGCAAACGAAATTGTATTTTTATACATAAGCTAATAAACATTAAGAAACCTAGTTACCTTTTTCCCAAAATAATATTTTCTCAGTCTGAAAAAATATTTAACATTAATACTCCTAGATATAAATATTTGAATTCGCCTCGTTTATTCCTTATACACGCTATTAACCGTAGACCTACTTTAAAAAAACGACCCATCTTGAGCCGCTAAATTGCAGGATTGAAATCTACTTGATTTGTAGTGGACAGCTAGTGTCGCCTACAGGATTTGTGAGGACAATACTATGATCGGTTGTACATGCAGTCTTTGGCTAATTCGACACCCAGATCATGCAAATATTTTTTTTCGGCTCTGCTTACCTTTCGAAGCTTGATAGACTGGATCAATTTCAGAAAGTATGATAAAGGCGTTCAAAGGCAATATGTCTAATATATTTTCAAACACGCACATAGGAAAACGGCTTGCTTTTCTGCTGAATTTATTACTAAACCCGGATAACATCTTATCAGCATTATTAAGCTCCCCCTTGGTTTTATTATAATATTCAATATTCTCCGGCATTTCTTTGGAATCCGGTCCAACTTCAGGAGTGGAATGCATTGTACTGTATTATTGTAAATTTATTCTTTTTGCCTCTTTACGAAACTAATAATGTTGTTTCCGTAAACGCGAATGTAAATGTGTAAAGTATTGAAAAGTGAAAAGTATTGGGGGTATACTTCTCTTATTCTTTCTAAATATGGCAACAATTGCTAGATTCTTTTACAACAATTTTTTTGCCCAACACAAAAGAAGTAAAGAACTTGTCCAGCGTGACCGTGAAACCATTCAACCTTGTACCAAACCTAGGATGAAACGTTCACCTAGGTTACATTCAACTGTACTCCCCCGATTTAAATCGGAAATACCAACAAAAATGTATCCAAAAAAACATCAATTCGCACAATTGCATCTCGGGTAACACCAGTTTTTTGAGAATAGATATTTTGAGAACAAACTCATCTCACTGAAAATTTTAACTTCAGCAAAAACGCGCCATGTATTTAAGTGATAACGTTGTAATTTACTTGATGGATTCAGTGGAGTTAGGCTCCAAATTATATCGCTTTTAGAAATAAACTAAGAATCGCAACCCTCCGAAACAACAAGTGATTCTTGGCCTTGACTCTTGGATTCAGCCGAATCAAACTCGTCATTTGTATCGACCTCAGGTAATCGCCAGTTATCGTCATCCCTACCCGCGGAAAAATCACTGTCACTTGAAAAATTTGACATTTTATCAAAGAAAATATGTTTTTATTCATTGAAAAAAAAAACAACACGATTCTCAAGCGAAATAATAATAATAATTGTTGGCGCTACAGTCCAAAGGGGTACCAGGGCCTAGCTTGCTCATCAGCTACTCGTGTTGTGCCCGCTACTGTTCTCTCACGAGTAGAATGGACCTACAGTTATTTGCCAACTCCGTGGTGCCGTGAAAAATTCGAAAAATTTGTGTCGAGCTGAGAATCGAACCTAGACCCTTCTGCGTGTGAGCGTCGCACACTACCCACTACGCCAAGGTGACCAAGCGATAAAAATTGGTTTTTCATACAACGGGTCGAAAACGATCAAATCTGGCAGAAAAAACTCAAATTCAAAAAATATCATAGCCAACTAAATGTTTAAATAATAAAACAGTTTGGTTTCGGTGCATAAGGGCGCATGGAACAAAGTCATGGAGAAACAGCAAAATCTAAAAAGCTGTTATTGTACTATTTTCGAAAAACAATAACGGGTGGAAAACGACCCAAACGTAGGTCTACGGTTTAGTTATGGCACTCCTTACCAGTGGCTATCAAAACAATATAAAATGCGGTACACTATTATCGCACATTGCAACAGTAACTTTTCCGCTTTTTTCATACATTCCTTATTTTTCCTTATTTTTACTTTATATTTTCTTTATTTTCTTAAATTATTATAACCAAATTTTTAATAATGAACTTGTAACATAATTATACCTTGTGTTAGAAAAGTCAATGTCTTAGTGTACTTTCCCAATTTTAGTAGACTGAATTGAATTCCTTATTACTGTTCCAAAGTTTGCTTATCTGTTTACATCTGAATAAATTAATTGTCATTCGAAAATAAATCCAGTTAAGATTTCTTATTGCTTTATTCAATTCCGTTGCAGGTGCTGTTAAAATCGGTACAAGACGTCATCAGTGTTGCCAACTTGAATTCTCTCATTTAAAGCATCCAAAATAAAAAACAACAATGAAGTTCATCAGAAAAAAAAATTTAGTCTTTCTATAAAACACTTCAAAGGCGACTATTCCTAAAAGGAAAACTTCAACGAAAGTTTGGGTTACATTCTCATGGCCCCCGAATGGGCACAGCGCCATGAACCACATCCAGCCGTTCATTAACCTGAGAGGATTATGAAAGTTAATTAAAACATACACCATCACAATTTGCTGTAACAAGGGAAGCTTGCTCAACTCCTGGACTCCTTGTGAAAAATTGCTTGTAACGACTCGCGTGAGTGGCATTCGTGAAACCAGTTAACAGGGAAACGAGCCACTTTGCATGTTCATATGCATGCCGAGGGAACTCTGCACGCTCAATGGACCTGCACTAGAGCTGAGTTAATTAGGGGAGCGAAAACGTTTCATTTAGGAACTGTATAACTAGGTGGGCGGCCAGGTGGCGCAACTTTCAAAAGGTATCAGTGAGGAAAGTCGTCAAATTGGGGTGCCTCTTTGCAAAATGTTGCTTACGTACGGTATGGGAATACATGGCGACTAAAAATGATGCATTTTCATGTCATAAGAGTTAATGAGTTCTTTTGAGATTTTGAGTTCCTCTGATTGATAGTTTTCCCGGAACCGAGGGAAATTTACGAATACGAGGTAATTAAGTGGAATTTCAATACAAGGTTTTTGTGAGTAGAGGACGTTCCAAATTCTATGTAACAGCAATTTCAATTAAAGTCAAATATTTTTGGGCAAACCAAATAACATTCCTAAAACCCTTACTCAAAAAGCATTCAACGTGATTGACCCAGTTTCCTTTTATTTGTGTGTGCTATTTGTAAAATTTAAGCAATTAAAGATTTTGAGAATGTATTCGTCAGCATATCGCCTTTCGAAAGTAAAAGTTTTTGAGTGGTTTAAAAATCCAGAGGTCCGAACAAATTTTAAAGAAGACGGACCGTCACAACGATCATAAACTCAAACAAATGAACTCCCTTTTAACAAAGAAAAAGATTGGTGCTAGAAAATAATCGACAACCCGCAATTTGACTCCTTGCTTGGTGGTGATTATTGTCATATCACAAAGACTTAAATTCGCCTCCATTGACACAATTTTCAATTGGCTTCACCGGACCGGTTTTGATTAGATTAATTAGATTATTAGAATCCGAAATCAATACGGAATAAAAAAGGAAAGACAGACAAATGTCATTGGACTTATGTTAACTTAAAACTTGCACTTTTCCTTATTTTCATCATTTGAGCCATCGGGCCAGACGTGCCAGGCCAGACCACTTTTGGTACGCAGAAATCTATGTTGGCAAGACCTTACAGAACTTGTAAGTGGTGACCGCTATACAGCCACGGTTATCTACGTTTTTGTTTATCAATTGAGTAACTACGATGTGCAGAAGCTACAGTTTCAACAATGAGTCAAGATGTCATAAAGCTCAGTCCATATTTAAAATGTTGTATATGGTGGTACAAGACATAAGCCCACTGGAGATTGATGAAAGCATTCATGATGACTGGAATCTGAGCGTCGTTTGTCCGGTCCACAAGAAAGAAGCCTTTATAACTGCAACATCCGTCTAGGCATCAGCAGCTCAACATCGCCTACAAGATCCCCTTCATACTGAGATAGCGTCCGAAACATCTTGTCCACATCCTGATATGAGTTTATTTTTAAAACAGAGAAATTCACGATGGACCAGACTCTCAAATAAGAACTAAGACAAAGCGAAGCGCTGCCTTTTGAGTTATTTAACATCATACCAGAGAAAATCGTGCGAAACTCACAAGTCAACTCCAGAGATACAACTTTCTTTACAAGGACGACATTGACCTGATTCAACGAACACGGCGAACAGTGAATGAATCGTTGGCTGGCACTGAAGTGAGAACGGCTAAAAGGGTCTGTCGTTTAATGAGGGCAAGACCCAACTACGACTTTTCGCACAGAGAGTCACACTAGGCAGCAGAATCTTCGAGGTAGTCAAGGATTTTGTCTAATAGGGACAACAACACCAGTACTGAAATTAAACGCAGAATCACTCCTGCCAGTCGCTGTCACCTTGGGCTTAAAGGGCAGTTGAGTAATAAGACCCTCTCTTAAAGAAATACGCTTGCTTTATACAACAGCTTGATCATCCCACTTAATGGCATGGAAACATTGACGTTACTAAAAACGGATGAGGACCTCATAAGTCTTTTCGAGAGAAAAGTTTTGCATGCGATTTTTGGTACTGTTTGCGTTGTGGCATCTGGAGGAGAAGATTTAACGACGAACTCTATGGTCTGTACAGCGACAGACGCCTGGTCAAGAGTCTACGAATAAAACATTTAAGATGGCTAGATCATGTAGAGCTCATGCATTCCACTGTTCTTACCCAAAAAGTCTTTGAATCCAAGCCAATAGGTCAACGCAACAGAGGACAGCCTTGGCTGCTGTGGTGCACACATGTGTAGTGCGCAACTGGAGGCAGTTGGCGGAGATCGTGGTTGCTGAAGAGGAGTATTGGTTAAGACCCAAGTTTTCACCGGACTATAATATGGTGGGTAAAAAGTTTCAGGCACTCACACAATGGGGACTTCCGTGGTCTGAAACAAACTGATGGGGACTTATCAGGTTATGAACAACCGGTTTCAGACGCTCAGACAATACAGTCGAGAGGATCTTGTATGCGATGTTAAGAAGACTGATCCCCCGATAATGGAGTAGTCAAAGGAGCTTCCTTTCTTGTATACCGGGCAAAAGACGCTGAGATTTCACTCATCATGCATGCTTTCTTCCGAACATATCATATAGATGAGCTTGTGCATGCGCCCAACCAGCTCATTTCCAGCTGCTTTAAACAGTTCTGCGGGCAATCCTTTCCGCCCCAAGGCGAAGTCCAACAGCCTGAGTCCGTTTCCGGATGTGTTGTCGTGCAGGCTGTGTTTTCTGATTACTTCAGCAAAGATGTCCTCCCTTCCCATCTGAAGTAGCTGGAACATCGATCGTATGTTCTTTCTAGGATATCATAGAAGTCGTCCTTGATGTTTTCATCCTTTTCCCTTTTTCGGGACGTGAGCGCAAATTAGCCTGATGTTTCCGAATTTAGCCTTGATACAAATTATGATGACGCGCTTGCTAACGGGGTCGTATCCCCTGCCTTCTCTCGCTCTCTGTAGCAATCGCTGTAGTATATATCACAGTTCTTCATCGTTTCTTTGTCGGGCCCATCCCATCGCACCTCCTGAATGGCGTATATGTCTGCGTTGTAGCAGTCATGGACCTCCGCAAGTTCTTCGGCTGTACGTGATCTGTTAATGGTCCTCACATTCTACGTTCAAAACTGAAAATCATCGTCCTTAAAATGTTTGATGAGATCGTCAACTGTTAATCCGTCCTTTTGATAAGCAAGCGATAATATCGTCGATAATTTGCATCACATAACCCAGCCACTATCGTCTCATCTACGGTCTATTTTATACACAGTTTGAACGCTACTGACCGTAAATCATAAATTGTACAAACTCAACAAAACAATGAATAACGACTGCCTGCTGGTTTTCATTATCTTGTTGTGTGTGTACACATTACGAATGAACGAACAGCTGTCCGAGAGGAGCTCTTAAATGTATGAAGTTTTATTTCAGGGAATATTTTATTTTATTTCCCTAAGGAGAGGATTACCAGGGATGCCGGTATGAATTGAGCGTTTTTTTTTTTTTAATAAAACACTTATTATTAATGGGAAAGTAAAAAAATTGTATTCAAAGTATTGGCCGTTGTTTTCTACACATTTTGACCACCTTTCTGGCAGTTTGTGAATACAACGCCAATAAAATTGTTCGTCTTTTAAAGCAAACCTATCAGACACCAAATTTTTGACCTCCTCGGAGGAATCAAAGTGCTGCTCAGCCAATGCGTGTCCCATCGATGAAAACAAATGGTAGTCGGAAGGAGCCAAGTCTGGTGAATACGGCGGGTGGGATAGCTGCTCCCAGCCAGGTGTTTTGATTGTATCCTGAACCGGTTTTGCTTTGTGTGCAGGTACATTGTCATGGAGCAAAATTACCTTGCCGTGTCTTCTGGCCCATCCAGTCGTTTCTCGATCAATGAATGGTTCACCAGGTTTCACCAGGTTTTAGGAGCTCGTGGTACAGCAGACTATTCTGGTCCCACCAAACACACAGCATTGTCGTCTTGCCAAATCGATCTGGTTTTGCAGTCGATGTTAATGGTTGTCCCATATTAAACCATGATTTTTTCCGTTTAGGATTCTTCAAATAAATCCATTTTTCATCGCCAGTAACAATCCGATGCAAAACCGATTTTCATTCGTGTCTTTGAAGCAAAATTTCACAAGTCTTTTTTAGGTTTTCCATCTGTCTTTCATTCAATTCATCTGGCACCCATTTTCCACACTTTTGGATCTTTCCCATAGCTTTTAAACGGTCAGAAATTGTTTGTTGTGCAACATTTAAAAAAGTGTCATCTCCATCCAATATCGTTTGCAATTCGGCGTCTTCAAACTTTTTTGGTGGTCTTCCACGTTCTTCATTTCTCAGATCAAAATCATTATTTCTGAACCGTTGAAACCATCTTTTGCATGTTGCTTCTGATAGAGCATGATCATCATATGATTCGACAAGCATTCGATGCGACTCTGCAGCACTTTTCTTCAAATAAAAACAAAAAATTAATGCTTTCCGCAAATCATCACTTTCTGGTACAAAATTGGACATTTTTAACACAATGAAAATATATGATGTTGTCTGATCAACTTGATGTATACTAAATATTTTTCACAGATATCATAGCAAACAAACAAAAAAAAAATAAGGTCTCGTTCACACCAAATGTTCCCTAGCGAGACATTTGTATCTTGACGCTCCTTTCATACCGGTATACCGAAACATTTTGTAATTACTGATAACATTTTTTTTCTTCCTTTTTTTCTTTCTTTTTTCTTCAAATATTCGCCATTTTCATGCCAGCCCAATGCAAAATGATAGTGAAATAGCTATCGTCAAAAACCGGTCGTAAGGACTATAGCGATATGCAGTTCTGAGAGTACGTGAAGCAACCAAAATGATATCGTTTTGTCGATATCGTTTTTGTTTGCTTATGCAATGTAAAATTCTCGTGTCAACGATATCGTTGCACGATAGTCGTCATCCGTTACCACTGGTCTCGAGCAAGCAGCATACTTACATTTCCATTCCTTTTCAAGTTCAAACTTATGGTCTTAGTGGCTCGTTCATTAACGCATTGTGGTGCATGCCATGATACAGCCTCTGCAGTGTATCGTTGAATTTTTTCCTTCAGCAACCATTAAAAACTCTAAAAAGCAACAATACATTATAAAAGAGGCAGCCATACACGCGAATTGCCAACGACCTAAGAAAATGCTCAATATATGCTGGCTCACAGCAATCTCTCTAGAACGCATTCTATTCTGATGGAAAGAATAATGCTCCAAACTTTATATATTACTCGAAATGGTTTGCTCATTTAATGATATATCTTACCATTACAATAAAACATGTTCTAAGAGATGCCGCACCAATTGTTGCTACATTCGGAATCCAATGACTATCCGTATGAACAAAAACTAAAAAAATAAAAGCAAATATTTATGAGAACGAAGCACAGGTTTAAATTTTACATTCTAACTACACATAAACATACTTTTGATTTTTTTCCAAGAAGGAAAACAAAATATAAAACCATTAAGCTTTATATTCACTACTTAATCAAGCAGCAAGTACCAGCAAATATTGTACTTTAAATCGGGTTTATGTTTCACAGTACAAGTTGTATATTTATGAACATTAATATGACTGTGGCATGAGTTGGGAAAGTATGTTCATAAATATTGTTGCTACACAATTCATTTATAGGGCTTGAAACAAACAGTGCGTCCTGGTTCTCTGAAGAACCACTTGTAGCAAATAGTAAAGAAATAAAAAGTGTTAAGCAATTCGTTTCGAACACTGAATAAAAGGCATGCATGTACTCGCAAACACTTTGCTTTTAATTTTGGACTTCGTACACTCTGAGTTTTCTGGATTTCTTCGGTTCCACAGTTGGGTTCCGTTTGTGCAGGATATATCATATTTTAGGTATAAGGTAGATCTAGAAGTTGCGTGTGCATTAATAATACGCAGCATTAACATTCATAAATATGCTGGTGTAAAAATGCGCCATGTTTGGCGAAGGATCTGCCGGTTATGATGATCCGCCATGAGCCGAACAGCTTTTCATAACAACTGATCAACAAATCAAATGATCAAAGTTACGACGTACAGAATTTCTATATATCGAATATGTCAATTGTATGATATGTATCCATGGTGTGCTGTGCACGAAGATTTGTACGAAGGTGCATTTTATATTTCGGGATTAGGCAATCCTAGTGTTGCAATCTGGCAACTACCAGGTCTATCGTTAAGTTTGACGGTTTTGATTTTATACGTACTCCGAACGTTTTAACATACGAGCGCTATTTGTGTTGTTTACAGAAACTTAAAAGATTCATCTCGCCCAAAAAATGCAATTAAATCGTGCGATTTCGACTTGGATTAACTCAAAAACAGTGCATACATGAACTTAATTCAGTTTTGGCAGTGAAGCTTCATCAAGGACCAGTGTTTATTATTGGTATGGTGAGTTCAACCGAGGTCGTAATTCACTCCAAGACGAATGCCGTGAAGGTCGTCCAAAATCAGTTGTTGTTCCAGAAACCATTGGCTGTGCGGCAATTGATATAGCAAGATCGTCATGTGACCTATCGTGAGATTGAGACAACCTTAGGCATTAGTGGAACCAGCATACATTCAATATTGCATGAACATTTGACCGTCAAAAAAATTTGTTCTTGTTGGATCCCACACAATTTGTCAATCGCTAAAAAAAGGCGCGTGTCGATTGGTCGAAAGAAATCCAAATATACGATCGCGGTGCTCCGAAACCTATGGCATCGCGACAGGTTATGAATCGTGGATTTACGCGTATGAACCCGAAGCTAAGCAGCAGTCGACTGTATTAGTGTTTCAAATTGAGCCAAATCCAACAATAGTTACTAGCGCACGAACCACTTTCAAGCAAATCATCGCCTGCTTTTTCGGAAACACTGGATATGTCGCAACTTTACCACTAGAACAACGCAGAACTGTCAATTCTGAGTGGTACACAACCATTTGTTTGCCAGTTGTCTTGCAAGAATCAGGAAAACCAACTGCCGAAGACGCATCACTCTACACCACGACAATGAGAGCTCTCACACATCGGCTCAAACAACTGCATTTTGAGAACTTAAAACATCGCTTTGATGAGTCAACCGCCGTATAGTCCTGACTTGGGACCAAATGACTTCTTTTTATTCCCGTACGTTACAAAAAAACTTAGGGGTCAAAGTTTTTCGACACCTGTGGAGGCGGTTGATGCGCTCAGAATGCATGTTTTGTAGATACCTCAATCAGAGTGGCAAAAGTGCTTCGACAGTTGCTTCAAACGCATGCAAATGTGTATAGATCTTAATGGGGAATATTTTGGAAAACAAGAAATCTATTTTCGATGAGTAATATTTAATTTTGTTCTCTAATCCCGAAATATAAAATTCAACCTTCGTATTGCTTACAAACAACACATCACTCAATAAATCCAGGAATATATGCCCCCTACATAAACATTAATGTTAAATTAATAATTTTTGTTAGTGGTGCAGTCAATATGTCGTAGGTTATTTCTTTCTGTATATATTACACTTATTTTTACATTACTTAATTTTTACTTTTTATAACAACTTTTCAATGTATTGGGACAGTTGCAATTCTTGCTATCAGACATATTAAAATAGTCAGTCGTTATCGAAATCAACGTATTATAAATATTAGGCGTTAAGATATACTAAATAAGCATTGAAGACGTGAGATGACTCGCTGGCCATTAAATCAAAGAATCGAACCTTACAGTACTGAAATCTGCTTCAAATATCAGGGAAAAAGCGAATAAGGCAAGCAATAGAGATCAGTGTAATTCACGTATTTCTCAAGGCTCCACGTCTTCCCAGCTACTGATGCGACGCAAACAAAATGTATTGCCAAATGAAATGTCTCCGAAATTTCCCCGTTCGCAGTCAGCCAAAGGCTTTAGGGCCCTTGAACTCGTTAGAGAACAGCAGAAGTTGTTTTTGGGCTCTGTTGCAATATTTACATATATATGATGCTTACATTGTGATATAGTAAAAAATGATCTTGTCGATATGCCTTAACCACTTTTCTGTCTCTTCTCTCGCTTCTGGCAATCTAAGGAGCGTGGTTTATATAAATTCTTTAGTGAATATTCCTAGTTTTGCAAACAGTGGTTTCGCTTCAGTTGTACGCAATGTGGGCTGTACCCCAGCTATCTGCATACACCACCACCATTTTAAGTTACATAATTCAATGAAGGAGATAAAATAAAAACAATTTAAAACAGAAACATTGCATGAATCACAACATGGGTTAATGATACGTAAATAATCAATTTGAGTTAAATTGCGTCAAAGCCTGGATAAAATATCAACGAGCCTGATGCGTTAGCAAAGGAAATTGCCAGCTGAAATTGCCGATTACTAGAGTTAATCAGGAAATGATAGGGATCTTTTAAAAAGGGAAAATTGTTTAATGAATTTTCAGTTAGTTTAAATTTGGAAAGACTTGAAAAATCCCAGTAGTGAGTGAAATGTTGGCAACTTGTCTATGTTCCCGTTCAATAAGATATTGTAAAGATTACATTTCTTTAATGTTGACTGACTTCCTGGAACACTGTTTCGTTGCTCATTCATCGCTCTCCTGACCGCATATTTTCTACATCAAATACTTGCGATTTACATCTCGTACAAGCTTAAACCGTCGGTACGGCATCAAAAATATAGTCATTTGTTTAAATATGGGCTTCTCAAATTTCGTCATTCGGAGCTGCCAAGGAAGCTATAGGTCCGTTCTGTTCGTTAGCGCTCAAAAGAAGATAAAACAGGAGCTATCCAATATCATTATATGATCGAGAATAAATAAGATTTCCTTTCCCCCATTTAAAAGAGATCAAGACATCTAGACTGAAGTCTAACAATAGTTCAACGCAGAAGGGTATGAAGTAATCATGTCGAATCAAAATAAGTGGTTCGTACTACGCCGTGGCGTAGTGGGCAGAGTGCGACGCTCACACGCCGAAGGGTCTAGATTCGAGTCCCAGCTCAACACCAATTTTTCGAATTTTTTACGGCACCACCTCTTTCGATGTGGTGAAATTTAATGAAACGAGAAGTGAAGTTGGATTTCTGAATCTTTGTGTAGCTCAGGGGTCCGGTCTGGGGTCAATATTTTTTTTAATATATATAACCTCAACTTTCGAACTAAACCTTAAAGGCACACGAACTGCCTCGGGTTTTCTTATGGGTCAAATATTCCCTTGGAGGTTATCTCTAATTTAAATTAGGAAATGCTGAAGATGAATTAGTAATAAGTTCAAAAATAAATTGGTGCTTTTGACTTTTCGCCTGTCCACACCAATGAATACAATTAAAAGTGCATGCTATCAGATCAAATTTTTGTTCTGGTCATTCCTTTCGCAACAAGTACAAAACCACGCCAGAAAGCATAAATCCTATTCTTCTAGCCATGTGTTTTTTAATTATTCTACGAAGGGTGCCTTTTATACTTCGGGATTGGACTACCCTAGTGTTGCAATCTGACAACTGCCGGCTCTGTCGTAAAGTTTGACATTTTTGAGTTATACGTACTCAGAACGTTTTGACATACGAGCGTGTTCTTTAGAGTAACTTAAAAGATTCATCTCACCCAAAAAATTTAATTAAATCTTGAAAATTTTCGTGAGATTATTTTTTACAACTTTCGACATGGATTAACTCATTTACAGTGCATCGATGAACTTAATTCAATTTTTGGCAATGAAGCTCCATCAAGGATCAGTCTTTATCGATGGAATGGTGAATTCAACCGAGGTCGTAGTTCACTCCAAGGCAAATTTTGTGAAGGTCATCCAAAATCAGTTGTTGTTCCGGGAACCATTGATGATGTGCGCCAACTGATATTGCAAGATCGTCGTGGGACCTATCGTGAGATTGAGACAACCTTGGGCATTAGTGGGACCAGCATACATTTAATATTGATTGAACATTTGACCGTCAAAAAAATTTGTTCTTGTTGGATCCCACACAATTTGTCAATCACTCAAAAATAGGCTCGTGTCGATTGGTTGAAAGAAATGCTCCAAAAATACGGTCGCGGTGCTTCAAAACACGTCTATGATATCGTGACAGGTGATGAATTGTGGATTTACGCGTATGAGCCCAAAAGTAAACAGCAGTCGACTGTATGGGTGTTTCAAATTGAGCCGAATCCAACAAAAGTTGCTCGCGCACGAAGCACTTCCAAGCAAATGGTCGCCTGTTTTTTCGGAAAAACTGAATATGTCGCAACCGTACCACTAGAACAACGGGGAAAAGTCAATTCTGAGTGGAACACAACCATTTGTTTGCCAGTTGTCTTCCAAGAAATCAGGAAAACCAACCGCCGAAGACAGATCACTCTTCACCATGACAATGCGAGTTCTCACACATCGGCTCAAACAACTGCATTTTTGAGCACTCGAAACATCGATTTGATGACTCATCCGCCGTATAGTCCTGACTTGGCACCGAATGGGTTATTTTTACTTCCGTACGTGAAAAATAAAATGAGAGGTCAACGTTTTTCGACACCTGAAGAAACGGTTGATGCATTCAGAATGCATGTTTTGGAGATACCTTCGACAATTGGTTCGAACACATGCAAAAGTGTATAGATCTTAATGGGGAATATTTTGAAAACCGATAAAGCTATTTTCGATGATTAACATTTGTTTTTGTTCTCTAATCCCGAAATATAAAAGGCAACCCTCGTATGTAGCCCCAAAACAGCAGAGGCTCGGCAAGGTTGAGCTTTAGCAAAGAAATTCACCGAATTCGAGTCGCCTAGTTCGAGAAGATAAGAGAAAGCAAATCTGCGACATAAGGAATAAGTCCTGACTGAAAACAGTGAACGTGGAATGTGACGATTAGATTTAGAATCACTGTGGGTCGCGGACAGGAAAGTGTAGAGAACTATGAAAAGGCACAGATTCACGTGTCAAGCAGAAGATTCTTGTTTAAATTTTGTGCAACAGTTACAAGATGCTGATTAATTAAGGCAAAAATCGAAACAATTGGCAGCATTAAGTTTGCATCCACTCTCCAAAATTTGTGTCCATTTCACATCTTCCACCAACCCCCTCTCAAATCATTCCATAATTACTTAGAAAACCTCCGCTTCTGTGGGATTATTGTAAAATCTTCAAAGGCAACGTGAATCGAATTTGAATGTTTTCCACCCTCGTTTCCAAATGAAGTATTGAAGCAAACCACCTTTGAAGTAATTTATTTTCGTCAATTTTCCTGACGGCATCACCTGTATTTTCTCCTCATTTTTCTTTTCTTTTTTGATTGAATGGGAAATTAAGCGGAAAAATGAGAAAGAAAGTTTACCCCTGTCACTTTTTCCATCATACAGTTGCTTTAAAATCCAAAAGGGACGTATATCAGGTATTGTGTCGTTTTGCAGACCGTGTTTTCCTATTCGGGTTTGATAGTACGCTCCTAGTTGGCGTCGCGTGAGAGTAATCTTATCAATCAATCAGACAGGTGACAGAATACTTTGGGGTACTTTAGTGAAAACCTATTTGCGCGAGATGAACGCTGAAAAGCAGTTCACTTGTCAATCAGTGTCAAACGTGTGAAACACTTTCGTTGCCGAGAAGAGATACTAGCTGTGAACGGAAATTGACTCACGTCCAAAGCTCTTCACCAGGCCCGTTTTCTTCAACAGGGATAAAGTGAAGTGCAATATCGTCATTTCTTTTTTCTCCCGTTCGTATACCGAAAATCTTCTTAACCTATTAAAAATGTCCCCTTAGTAAAGAAAAAAAAAATTAAAGTTTGAGTGATATTAACAGCTGTCACCTTTGGCATTGCAAGATCCACTTAAGTTAATTGTTGGAAAGTGACAAAATAGGTTGCACTTAGGACATATATGAATTTAAGCACTTTGATACAGTGATGATGGTTCGTGTTCGTTGTTCAGTAAAAAGAAATTTGACCCGTGGATACATTTTTTAGGAGAAGTTGATATTCGGCATCAGTACGAACATTTGGATAAAGCTTACAATTTTGGAGTATTTCGATACAAGTGAGAAGAAAAAACTCAAGAACCTACATTGTAGAATTTGTTCTTTACATAACTGTACGAAGACCAAACCTGAGAATAGGTCTAAGGGAGATTACATTTCAAGATCACATAAGCCTCTGAAAATTCTGTGTCCCAAACTCTGTTCTTTATTTTTCTATAATTAAACAAATCTCAAATAGAGGCGGGAGCAAAATTGTCCGGATGTTTTAGATTTCCATGGTGATTATACCAAACCGAATGAACTAAATTTAATTTTACAAATATTTTTAGTTTTTTTTTCTATTAAATGCTATCATATGAATTAAGTAGCAAGACATTAAAAAAGTTCTAACAGTAATAAAAAATGGGCAGCAGGTCTAGGTTCGATTTGTTCACGGCGCCACCTTCTTCGAGCTGCTTACAACACTCAAAAAGTAATAACTGTCTAAGAAAGCTTCTCAAATGTTCGGCTTTGGCAAAAATCTGCAGGTAGTTTCTACACCGCCTTTTTGTCTTTTGACAGAGCGCTACAGAGCTCGTACCTCTTGTATACAATACATCGATTGAAAAGCCTTGACATAACTTACAAAACGACGCTATGCATTAGTTTGGATATTCAACAGTTATAGACGTGTGCTTTTTGTGCCTTTTTAAACTTCCGCAAATCCGCTAGAGAAAAGACCCGTGAGATTAATGGTGTTTTGGGGGATGGTACTCTATCGCTCCGAACTGCGGAGGAATGGTTTCGATGATTCAGAGCCGGTGAAAACGATACCATGGATAAGCCAGCCAGCGGAAAACCTGTGCGGACGAATTCCGATTGAATCATGGAAATCATCGAAATAGACTGGCATGTGGCAACTCGTGACATCGCCCAGGAGATGCGAGTTAGTCACCAAACCATTTTAAATTATCTGCAGAAGGCTAGATAAAAAAAAGCTTGATATTTGTGTGCCGCATGATTTGACGCAAGAAAACCTTCTTGGACAGAATCAACGCCTGCGATATGGTGCTGAAACGAAACTCGACCCATTTTTGAAGCGAATGGTGACTGGCGACGAAAAATGGCTCACGTACGACAATATCAAGCGAAAACGGTCGTGGTTGAAGGCCGGTGAATTGTCCCAAGCAGTGGCCAAGCCGGGATTGACGGCCAGGAATGTTTTGCTGTGTGTTTAGTGGGATTGGAAGGAAATCATCCACTATGAGCTGCTCCCATATAACCGGACGCTTAATTCTACCATCTACGAACAACTGGACTGTTTGAAGCGGGCGATCGACCAGAAGCGTCCAGAATTGGCCAATAGGAATGGTGTAGTGTTCCACTAGGACAACGCAAGACCACACACTTCGTTGTCGACTTGTCAGAAGCTACGGGAGCTCGAATGGGAGGTTTTAGCGCATCCGCCATATAGCCCGGACATAGCGCCAAGTGATTACGCTACGCCCTTGGTGGTGTGAAGTTGAACTCAAAAGAGGCTTATGAAAAGTGGTTGTCCGAGTTCTTCGCAAATAAGGAGGGGGGCTTCTACGAAGGGGTATTATGAAGATGCCGTTTAGATGGAAACAGATTATAGAACAAAACGGCGCAGATTTGAACTTAATCCGTTCACTGTAACACTTTTTATGAAGCATTGAATGGAGAGCAAAAAAGCGGAAGGAAGATATTTGGCAAATTTATATTTATTATTAATTAAAAATATTAAAAAACAGTTCAGGTTATGACACTTTTGCATATTTCGTTTTTAAAAGGAGAATTTTATGACTGCTTGCTATTTAATTTTTATATTGTGTTTTTAATTTTATAGCAATGATAACATGGCGGAGGAGGCATAATGCTTTGGGTTTGTTTTATTTGTTGTCACACTCGTTTTTTGGTCCTTTGGTAAGAATTCAGGGAATAATGAAAAATAAAGATTATTTAAGTGTTCTTCTAACTTATCCTCCTCATTTTGTATTGTGAGATGGACACCCGAAGAATACAGCAAAAATTGCTCAAAATTAGCTCCAAAGACAGGACATTCATTTGAAGATAGGCTATTTTAAAAATGAAGTACAGCTCATATCAGCATCCATCAAAATCTATGGACAAACTCTGGGAAAGAGTACAAAAATGTTGGCAGAGCTTTGACCACGCAATCATTGAAAATTTGGAAGAAAGAATGCTAGGACGAGCGGAGAATTTTACAAATAAAAAGTACTGTGAGTGAAGATTTAAAGACGATTGCAAGAAAAATATCTAAACGTGGAAAAATTTTAGGATTGTACCGCCGTCCACAAAATTATAAAAAAACTGTTTTTTTGCGGATTTTATTTTCTGTATCGTAAACAATTTGTTCTTATGATTAAATCTTGTACATTTCTTATGGGTGCTTTTGCAATTCTTAACGCCTTGCAAAAAACCTTGTGTAACGACTATAACTGATGAATCTTAAATCAAATCGAATTTCAAATGGTAAAAATTTGAGGGTGTGATTTTATTGGAACAGTAACTTTAAAGGGTATAGAACGAAATAATTATACAATACTCCAAACAAGTACTTGTAGCACACCAAGGGACAGGTTACTTTTGTACGAAAGGCTAAACATTTATTTATGTTTTAAATAAAATAATTCAATTCATATTGATTCAATTCAAAGAAACACAACGTGGCTCAATGCCAGTCAGAATATACATATTTTTAATTTGTATTAATTTCTATTTTCAAAATCAATAGTATTTTAATATCCTGTTACTTAACTTATAGGATTACGTTTAAAAGAAAAAATTAATTTAAAATATATATATATAAAAGTATCTATATTTTAAGTTATAAATTATAAGTTTAAGATATAAAAATATGTAGAATTTCTTTTAGTTCATTCATTTTTGTTCAATGACCATGAAAGTTCAAAACAGCCATTTGCTTCCACTGTATATGAAAATATTTTCCTGTATACGTAAGATATTCTTAACGAAACTAGATCCACATTTCGGAGGTTAATAATTCTGAGATATTTAGCGCAGTATTGAGTCTTCAATACAACTTTAAATGAGGTTCTTCCAACATTTTTTTATACATAAAGTGTTTTCTGGTTCTAGTCTTGCTTCGCATACACTAACAGTCGAACTCCAATGCTAATATTTTGTTTATTTTTTGATAAATTCAACTGTTCCAAAGTTAAAAAATGTTGGAAAATAAATTTTTAAAAACAAATTGAAACATAAATTGCTTATCAATAGTTTTTCCTGAAGGTGACTGTGTCATTACACTCTGTGAGGAAGCGTATGACAGGAAATTGGGACGCCTAACATATGATTAGATTCCTCTCAGCTATGACAATATGTCTCACCCAGAAAAATTACTTCTTTTGTAGCCACAGTCTCTGTCTGAAAAACGCTGTAATGTGAAGGTAGATTGAGAAAGATCTAAGAGCCAAGCTCCTTCCCCATCGACTACCCTTGAACCATCCGTATAGATTGAGTCATCCAACGGTATGGAGCAACCTCCCAATTCCACCTTTTCGGCATGCTAAGGATTTTTTCACTATAATGAGTTGGGGAAGTGTTTGGTCAGAGTTTTGTGGGAGAAAATAAAATCGCTTTAGAAACCTGAAGTGACCGCACGTCAGTTTTGGTACAAACTGAGTCTTAAGCCTGACTGTTTTTCGGGCTGCAATTTGATATTCTTCAGGACCAAGCTGGGAAAGGAAAATTAATATTAGTATGTGCTGAAAATTAAGTGCTCCTAAGGGCTCCACTCCGTTAAGTTCCCTGCAGCCTATGTTCTTATTTGGAGTTGTCCACCAATTAGCGAACGAATAGAACATTCCAAATAGACTTGAAAATCACAAGTCCAGAAAGGCTTCAGTCAGTTTAGAGGAAGTAGGACAATAGTGGCATGTTGGTTGAGGCTCAGGTCCACCTATGACTGTAGCGCCACAACAAGAAGAAGAAGAAGGACAATAGTCGCAAATTATGCATAATACTTTTTCGATTAGACAATTAAGTTTTCAATTCCATCAGTGCGCTTTTTCAAAAAAATATCCGTGACGTAAATAATGGTTTTAAGGCGACCGAAAATGCACCGCGCAATCACGCAACTGGCTATACGGTATATAAGCGCATTTCCTATGAAGTGTCTATCTGAGCTGGTCCAAGCTTTGGTATTTTAAGTGTCAACCTTGAAAATACTCCGGAATGAAATATTTTATGGATTTGTATCCGGAGTTCAATTCTCTCGAAGAAATTTGCGCACCATCTTTTTTTCATCAATGTTCTTCTGAGAATATTTCAAAATAGAAACTCATATCAATTATGTAGATTACACAACTTCTCGAGGGTAACCTTCCTTTGTTCCTCTGTTAGTTTTTTTATAAACTTTTATCGTAGACATTAGATAGGTGATTTCACAAGCAATTATTATTAAACTGTACAGCCTTATGGGCAATGAACGGCTGAGGGATTCATATTGATCAATCTATGTTGCTACACGGCGATGTGTGAGAGGGAGCCGAAATTTGTTTAAATGTCAACGGTCCCCGACTTTAATGAACTAGGCTTTAACACTGTCGCTAATTGAATTTCATGATTTTTTGGAGATCTCATTAATTTTGAAGCCACAATCGACGGAGATCTACCATCAACGGCTATAACGGCCCAAATCATCACCATCGTTGCTGTTTTCTGGTGGTGTAGATTTTCGAAAGACCTCTCTGGCAAGTAAATTTGGGCATTTTATTTCTAAAAATATTATTTGATAAAAAATAACGACTGATAGAAAATATAAACCAATTCCGACAACTCACCACTTTCGCGGAAACGTAAGGATACCTCCTCTCTTTCAATTCTAAACTTTTTCTGTTGCCATATAAGATCGTGTGCTTTCTGGAAGTGCAATGGCTTGAGCTTAGCCCGTTTTTGAGTATGTGTTGCATCCGTTCCAACAATATATCCCAGTATCCCAACTATTTCTGTAATGGTTCAAAACGTAAATGCTATCTTTGCCCTGAGATGCTCGATTGGTTTTTCCAGCGAAATTTAAAGAAATCACACTATCAAGTTTAAATTTCATCGCGGATGTTCAACACAATTGAGGCTCAAATCGTTTGAAAGCATTGTAAACTATTAAAACTGATCTTGGCCGAGTCAGTTGGGATGACGACGTTTGAAGCATTATGTCCATAGATGCTTGACAAGACACTTTCAGTGGAATAGAAATTAATTCTTTTGCTGTGTTAACCAAAAATCAATATTGCACTGCATTTGTTTGCTAGTGGACTCTTTCGTGACGACCATCGGTTAAACAATAGACGTATAACTTCAATCTCTTATTCCACTAACTAAAACCTGAAGACGATATTTCACCATCTGCAACTCGGCAATCGGACTTCCATTTCTTCAACTCATGTATGCAAGAGATTAAGAAATATTGAGTTGGCAAGTAAGCAATTGCCAATTTTGCTCAATAATGGCTTTAGTTGCATTTGTAGTGTGGGAACACACTAGCCTTCTGTGTGCCATTACACAAAGTAATAAAGCGGAAGCAGTTCAGTTACTGATTTTTTTTATTAGAAAAAAATTAAGACAGCTCACTTCTCTCCAAGAACTCAATTTTTGGTCAATCGGCAAAAATTATTTGAGCTGAGTCCTGACATTGAATCTAATGATTATATTTTATTTCGACCTTTGCAAAACCCCTTAAATGGTAAGAAAACTCAACAAAAATGATGATGTCAAATCGTACCTGGTTCAGTATTTTGCTGATAAAAATCAGAAGTTTTATAAACGTGAGATTATTATCCTGCCAGAAGGACAGCAAAAGATCATAGCATAAAATGCGCAATACTTTACAGAATGAAGTTATTTCATTCCATAAAAAAATTGTCTTTTATTTTTTTACTCAATGCAAACCTAAACAAACTGAAACTTACAGTCAAAAGCAACGCAGTCTTCAAAAGCCAATTTTCTTAAGCGTGAGTTTTAAGGTTTCTCATATTACTAGACGTTCGAACATATAGTTGACTTTAAATGTGATTCTCGCCCACCAACCGTGTGGTTGATCGTATAAATGCATCTACATTAGAATGATGTGATGAATGATGAAGAAATGAGAATTTTTTTTTGTTTTTATACATTATTCCACAGTTTTAGGTGGAATAACACTTTAATTCCGTCTCTGAATGAGGAAACTCGACAAGTTTTCATAGACAACATAGAGAACACTCAGTGTGGTCAAGAACCTTAAAGTTGTCTCTAAAAAATGCGTAATGAACAAAACTCCAGCCGGAAAACCATATCCTATAAACAACAACACAATGCAACCTTACAACTGTTTTATCGTATCATAAAATTGTCGATTTTTTTGTAAAGATTTGATTACCCAACGTAACGAATATTTATTTTACACGTGAGCCCATACAAAAAATCGACTTTCCGCATTTGTCACCCCCACCTGGCTATTGAAGCCTCGAACACAGTGAGTCTAGTGAAAATTTAACCTTTTCCCAAACTGGATTTACTCCTTCTTTCACTTTCATGGCTGCGTAAAGCACGCATCCCCCTGCCATCACCCAGAAGCATTCAAACAAAGGGGAAAACGTCCTTTGAAGCTATTTTCAGGGCAAAATCCAAACAAGGAGCAAAAACATCAGAAAACAACAACAACCAGCCACGATTCCCCCCCAAAGTTCATCTGTGGAAAATTTAAAATCCATAAAACTCATGTTCGTTCCGGACGACAGCCGCACTCTTTGGTCCCCGTATCGTGTCGGAGTGTGTGTAGATTTTGGTTTGTGAACATGATGGATGTTGCGCGGACGGCATTAGAGCAGGAGGATGGAGTACTTTACCCGGTCCGAAAATAACACCCATCGATTTTGCGAGCGTGTATAGATTGCGATACGGGAGTGATCGTTATTTGAAGAAGGAATTTCTGGAAACTTATGGCTTACCATTAAATGGTTCTTTATTGTCGTGAGTTGATGTGGAACACTGCGTCAGCTGCAACGGCATCCCCGGATGTAAAAGCCGTTTGATGGCTTTTGAATGAAGACTTTGAAATACTAGACGGAGTGTAGTGTTCAGCCCTTTGAATCGTGACGGTTTTCGAGGTTGCACGTGCTGATTGATTGATTGGCTACACTCAGAGTGATAAAAGGATGCCCTATTTTTCAAGACATATTTACTGTTTTGACTGACTAGGGATTAAGGCTTTAAGCGAGCGAGTTGAAGTATGGATTGTATGACAAAGGGTAGTATGTATGACAAAGGGCATGAAATACAATGTGCGAAGGAGAAGGATTTTTTAAATGCAGTGGATTCAAGAAACCATCTCAATCCCTTGGTTGAAGCAAGTGGACCTATGCAGTCGAACTAAAAATGGGTTAAAAGAATGAAAAATGTTCCAATAAACTTCCAATAAAATCTTCATTTCAATTGTGTACCAATTCTAATAGATTACAAAGGAAAAATCTGGTTTTAAGACACGTTTGTTTAAAGTAAGTGAAGCGTGCATACACGAATGTGGAACCGAAGGAAAAAAATCATAACCATATTATTACCTTCCTTTAATCCAAAAAAAATCGACCCAATTACCCCCTTTCAAGCGAGAATTCTTTTATTTTTGAGTCTGGTAAATCCGGAAACTGGTTATGTTCCTTCTCTTAAGGGTCATTTCCCGATCCCTACAACAGTCGTTCAACAGTGTGCAAGTTAACACGAGTGCCTCAAATACGCTCAATGCTGTGGGAACTAAATGTTCTGATAGTAGCACACAGACATAGCGTCAGCAGAACGCAGTCAACAGCTTCGTGCGGCTGAACGTGAAAGTAATGCTGAAGCAGCGTTTGGGCAGCACATACAGTATTTTTTTTTTTTTTTAATTCTTCGATAGTAGGCTATGGTTTGTACTTTTTTTTTCAAATATTTTGTTAAGCTAAAGTAGACTATGGATTAAATGCTCTATTTTGAATGTTTTCGTTAGACATTTAAATTAATTTGGCTGTTCGAAGAGGTGAGTTGCTGTTTTTTAGGAAAAAAAAATGAAATCATACAATTTCAAACATTATTTGTTAAGCCCTCATCAACCTGGATATTCCAAAAGGAAAGAGCGCACAAGTCATTTCATTAAATGCACACGCTGGAAAAACCATCCGTGAGATTTCACTATTGCTAAACCCAAAGTTACTGGAGTAATCAAATTTAATCGGAATGGTCATTGTGAGCGGAAACGATGAAACATGGCGATAAGGTTTTGGTAAGAAATAGTATAATCAACCCTGGTAAGACAACCGGGCGTATCGTTCAAGCGCGAAAGCACACTCCCAAAGTCATATTTTGGGGCTGTTTCACATTTGAAGGCCCTGGAAGTCTAAAGAAAATAGAGGGTATGATGGACAGCATCAAATACGCGTCAGTTTTAACTCAAATGCTGTTTCCAATCATTCAGAGGAGACGTTCCGTAGCAAATTCAATTTTCCAACAGGATCTTGCTGAATGTCACACATAAAAAAAATGAAACAGTATTTTGCAAGCCACAAAATTGATGTTCTGAATAGGCCTCCCAACTACCCTGACCCCAATCCAATTGAGAATCTATGGCCAATTACCAAAGGAAGGTTCAGGAAGAGAGACTCGTCACCAATTGGTTTCATGCCGAAGAAATTAAAAATATGTGCGAACGACTTGTTTCATCAATGCTAAAATGAGTCAACTCACTTATAAAAGTCACTCGATTTTTTTGTAATTTTTATTGAAAATAATATAAAATATATTGAAAATTTCGTCTGTAATTAATTATCAATTGGAAATCGTAATTTGCACACGACTTTAGATATGTTTAACCCATTTGAGGTCACTGTACTCAATTGAGTACACCCTTATTTCTAACCGCCAATTTCAAATTCCGTAAAAAAGACTTGAGTAGGCTGGTAAATTTACTTCATAATAACATAATTCAAATGTATCAACGAATATTTCGCGGATAATGTGATTTTTTCTTGAATATGTGTCAGCTTATGTTTTGTCACCGAGACACGCTTGAGGTTAGTAAATGAGCGTAAATATTTTAAACAATTGCTGGCTGCAGATTATTGTTTTTTCACTTCAATTGTTTAAACAACAAGTCAGAGTAAGTAATAAAGTAATATATACACGAAAATTTGCAAAAGCAATAAAGCTATGGTTGTATATATGGTACTGTATTCAGTTGAGTACACTGACATCATGCGTAGGTAAAATAAATGCATTTCTTCAGATTATTCATAATGAAGAAACAACGTTTTACTGCTCAAAAGAGCTATAGAGGGCTTGAAGAACCTGTTGAAGTCATTTTACCGAACAGCGATGATGACGAATGTGACTTGGCCACCTAATGCAAGTCCATTGACCGACTAAGAAGAAGGTGCTGATGAGGATATGACCGGGTGTTTCATACCGGAAGACGTTGCTGGTACTATTAAAGTATTTATGAATTGTTCGCTCGACGACAGTGATGATGAACCGCTGGCATCAAAAATAAGACGCCAAAATGATACAAACCAAAATGATCGAAACCAATCTAGCAAAAATGAGGCCCTTCATACACTTCAACTTCTAGGAATACTTCCGATGTACTTGAGAAGAGAAGTGCTATTTGTGAAGACCTAAAAGGTCACAATCCTGTACAAATCTTCGAGAGATTGTTTGATAGTGACATAATCGATATGATGATAATAGACATGATATTCAGCTGGATTCAGGTTTTTTGGGATTTTGATATTGTCTAGATACCATAAGCTTCCTCGAGAACAAATGTACTGGTCTCTAGATGAAGACCTAGGCATAGAACTGGTTGGTAAAGCCATGCCGAGACATAGGTTTCGGGATATAAAGAGAAATCTTCATCTTGTGGACAACAACATGGCAGCAGCGTCAACCGATAAAATGTTCAAAATAAGACCATTGGCAGAGAAACTTATACAAAAATTTTTGCAGTGGGGAGTGTTTCATGAATGTATTTCGATCTACGAATCAATGGTGAAATACTACGGCCATCATACTGCAAAACAATTCATTCGTGGTAAGCCAATCCGGTTTGGATATAAAAACTGGGTAGCAGCAAGTTCCACCGGATTCTGGTACTCATTCGACTTTTACTGCGGTAAATCGCAAATACCGTCTTCTGATCCATTAGGTCCTCGAGTGGTACAACATTTATTAGAGAAACTAAATTGTACCCCAGCTAATCATGAAGTATTTTTCGATAACTATTTTACCAGTTATGGTCTTTTACGGAAATTGAAAAGCCTAGGCTACCGCGCAACAGGAACAATACGGGAGAATAGAACAAAAAAATGTACACTGATTAGCACAAAATATATGAAAAAGAAAACACATACATTTGACTACAGGTTTGACAACAAATGTGAGGTTTTAATGGTACGGTGGAAGGACAATAGTGTGTGTACTATAGCAACAAACTATGATACCATTGATCCGCTAGGAACTGTGAAGCGTTGGTGTCCAATAAAAAAGGAAAAATCAGATGTGATTATACCAAACCTATTCAAAACTTATAACAAATATATGGGAGGCGTGGATGAATTACGCAAAGATCTATCAGTCTATTGCATTATATAGAATTGCTGTTCATGGTAAAAAGTGGTAGTGGGTATTATTTACTTACATGGTAGACATTGCTGTTGCAAATGCTTGGCGCTTACATGTAATGAGTAACAAAGATTGTATGGATCAACTCATGTTCCGCCGTCATATTGCAAGATACTATTTACGCAAAGGTGAACAAAAAAAAAAATCACACCAGCCTGCGTCATTTGTTGAAGGAGCTGGACACTATCCCGCTAAAATTGAAAAACAGCTGCGGTGTGTTCTTTGCCTTTGTGCTTAAAAACACTTTGTGTCAAAAAGACGGGCTTCGAAAATTTCCACACTAAAGTGGCCAGTGTACTCATTTGAGTACACCCCTATAGTTTCGTAAAAAAATTTTTTTTTTGTTTTTTTCATGTATATTGTGTTTGTTTATTCTTATCTCGAAGTGAAAATAAAGAAAATTCAAAAAAAAACTTTGACACTTTTGGTTTGGTCACTAATGGGTTAAGTTACATGTAAGGTAATTGTACGCTATATGTGATTAAGAAATGTATTTTAATAAACGGGATACATAACAAGTTGTTGAACCACGTAAATAATTTAATAATTAATTTTTAACTTGTCAGAACACGAATCAGCATAAAAAGCTTTCATTGGGCAGGGCCTTACAACCTTAAAGAATTAGAAAAAAATTGCTGGTGTTGGCATATGAAGATGGTAAGATATTCATTAGAATTCCATCATATATTTATTTCGTACTTGTAAACATTCAATAACTGTGGAGATCCATTTGGAATCAGGAAGTTGGAAAGGCTTCAAGAGAAGCGCTTCTTCAATTGAATCGACAAATATTAACTTTGGCCACACGGATTCCTTAGGCAAGTATAAAGCTCTGTAAAGGTATTTTCAACATTTACTAACACCTTATTTTTTTAACCTTCCTCTTAATCGGATTTTACAACTGGGGGAAGCAAAAAACAAAAACTCAAATTATACGTAGATAGGCAAATCTCCGAAAGGTAAGGACTATTATGATAAAGAGGATATCTCAATCTACTTGCTATATCGTGTCTGCTGCAATCTAGTCATTATAAGCCCCTTTTTTGTTTCTATTCATAAAATTTCTATGTGCAAGTTTATCCCTCATAGCATCATCTGCATGAAAATCGGCATTCGAACATAGCGAATTAGCTTATAATTCTCTTATGTACATTTGTAGCAGTGCCTGTACGCATACACACATTTATTTTATGTTTTATATATTCGGAGTATTCTTTCTCTCTCATATTGTTGTCACTATGTACAGAGAGCAAAAATAAGTAATGTGTACGTATTCGATAATCTTTTTGTTGCCCTGTACAGCTGTTAGAATTGCTAATGTCAACTAAAATGAACGAAGTAAGGATCATTCTGTGGGCCACCGCCGAAGTGGTATGAAGTGTTATTCATTCTAAATATTCGCCTGCTTAAGTTTCCATATCAGGTGCTGATCTCGAACCAGAAACGTTTACACCTAAGCAATCCATGCTCAGTTGCGCCGAAAACATCTACGATGTAGAAAAGTAGAACTCACCCATCGATGGTTCCGCGCAGAACGAAAAACCAGGCCTTTTAATCATATTCCAGTTTCCTTTAAAGAGTTATCCGCAGCAAAAATCTAGAAAAAGGACATAACGGTTAAATTTTATGTAGTAATCATGGAAATTCTTACACATCCAACATCACCACGAAATTTTCATGTTTTCCAGAATGATCCCGCAGCCGAGCTATCTCATGGTACATTTCTACACGTCGACAGTTTCGTTCACTAGTATATTAAATGTCGATAGCATTCAAAGGCTGATAAACTACAATCGTACAGCCTACGTTTGTCATGGAAGAGGAAGAAGATTGGTATATCTGTGAGAAGAGGGAGAAGAGTGAGCATGTTAAATGATGGGATCTAGAAAACTTTTCTTATGCAAATGAAAGAAGTAGAGAGCTCCCGATGGACGATTTTCGAAGGATATTGAGGGAACTAATGTTCGTGCACCTGTCAGGGCATTTCTATGCATACTTCAGATTATAAACTGAATTGTACATATAGAAGACTAAGACATTGTAAAATTTTTTGATTTCTTTACTCTGGCGCTGAATCTTTGCCTGGATTGTTATTAAAGTAAAACTTTTTAATTCAGTAGCATATGACAAATAACCAATAATTAGTATGCTGCATATTGCCAATCGTCAACTCAATCTAGCTGAAATAAACATGACCACTTTTAAACAATTACTGTACTGCCTGTAACCCGGCGTCTGCTAATATACTCTTTTGAATTTGTTCTCGAAAGCCGTACCCAGTCACATATTCGCATGTACCTGTCATCGCGTTAACTTCTTCATTGATTGGCGCCACAGCGCGATGTGCACTTAGGCCCCAATCAATATGCCTCTCCATCTCTCACAATCTCTAGCCAGCTTCTTCCAATTTCACAATCGATGTTGGTTGAGGTCCTTATCCACTTATGTGTGAATTCTCAGTCCAGGCCGTCTTATATTGCGTTTTTTTAAATTCAAATTAATTTTAATTAAATTCAATTCTTATATGCTAGACAAAACTTCTAAAAACTACTTATGCAGGTGTTCCAAGTTAACATAGTCATGCATAAAGAAGAAAAAGGTTAACTGCCTTTCGGGCTCTTTCTTATTAATTCTTGTTCTTCAACCTTATCCTAAAGTTTAATTATGCCAAGAAAATTGTAAAACATTTCTTGTTTTTTTTTCTTAAATATTATTATCAACTATGTTTGTCCGCAGTACGGACGCGTGCACGTGCAACCGTGGTAGAAGTTCTTCTTCTTCTTCTTGTGGCGCTACAGTCCGGGGTGGACCTGGGCCTCAACCAACATGCCTCTCCAGCCAGCACGATCTTTCGCCAGCTGTCTCCAGTTGCGCACTCCAAGTTGGTTGAGGTCCTTCTCCACTTGTGTGCGCCACTTCAGTCTAGGTCGTCCTCTGTTGCGTTGTCCCAATGACTCGGATTCAAAGACTTTTCGGGCCGGAGCAGTGGTGTCCATACGCTCTACATGGCCTAGCCATCTTAAGCGTTGTATCCGTAGACGCTTAACCAGGCGCATGTCGCTGTACAGCCTATAGAGTTCGTCATTAAATCTTCTCCTTCAGATGCCATCAACGCAAACAGGACCAAAAATCGCACGCAAAACTTTTCTCTCGAAAAGACTAAGGGCTTCCTCATCCGCCTTTGCTAACGTCCAAGATTCTGCGCCATATAGTAGGACGGGGATGATCAAGCTGTTATATAAAGCTAGTTTAGTCCTTCGAGAGAGGGCTTTATTACTCAATTGCCTCTTGAGCCCAAAGAAACAGCGGTTGGCAAGAGTGATTCTGCGTTTGATTTCGGTACTGATGTTGTTGTCCCTATTCACCGCGGAGCCGAGGTAGACGAAGTCCTTAACTACCTCGAAGTTTCTGCTGCCTAGTGTGACGCTCCGTCCGAGACGTCGATGTTGTGTGTCCTTCCTTGATGACAGCATGTACTTCGTTTTGCCCTCATTTACCGAAAGACCCATTTTAGCCGCTTCCGCTTCAATGCCAGCAAACGCCTCATTGACGGCTCGCTGTGTTCGTCCAATCACGTCAATGTCATCAACATAAGCTAGCAATTGAACTGACTTCTGGAAGATCGTGCCTCTGGTGTTGACTTGTGAGTTACGCACGATCTTCTCGAGGATGATGTTAAAGAAGTCACATGACAGTGCGTCGCCTTGTCTAAAACCTTTTTTGACATTGAAGGTCTCGTTGAGTTCGGTACCGACCTTGACGGAGCAGCGAGAGTTCTCCATCGTCATCCTACACAATCTGACGAGTTTGGTAGGAATGCCAAAACTAGACATGGGACTGTATAGCTCGTCTCTATGCACACTGTCATATGCAGCCTTGAAATCGACGAATAGGTGGTGAGTGTCAATTTGCATTTCTTGGGTCTTTTCCAGGATCTGCCGTAATGTGAAGATCTGGTCTATTGTGGACTTCCCTGGTCTGAAACCACACTGATAGGGACTTATCAGGTCATGGACAAACGGTTTCAAACGCTCACACAATACGGCAGAGAGGATCTTGTATGCGATGTTCAGGAGACTAATCCCTCTGTAGTTGGCGCAGTCAAAGAGGTCTCCTTTCTTGTGGACCGGGCAAACGACGCTGAGATTCCACTCATAGGGCATGCTTTCCTCCGACCATATCTTACAGATGAGCTGGTGCATGCGCCCAACCAGGTCATCTCCAGCTGCTTTAAATAGTTCTGCGGACAGTCCGTCCGCTCCAGCAGCTTTGTTCGACTTTAGCTTCGATATTGCTATTTTCACCTCGTCTAAGTCGGGGGGACGGAATGCTTGGTATCATCGTCCAAATTGAGTGGAACATTCTGCCTAACAGCGGGATTTTTGTCGTCATCGCCGTTTAGGAGTCTGCAGAAATGATCCTTCCAGATTCTCAGCACAGGCTGCGACTCTACTACTAGTTGTCCATTTTGGTCCCGGCAGGCCTTGGTCCGAACCTTGTATCCTCCGGATAGCTGTTTTACCTTTCGGTAAAACTTTCGGACTTCATTCCTGCCAAAACACCTTTCCATTTTCTCGACCGCGCGCTTCTCATGCTCCTTCTTCTTCCTTCTGAGAAGCCGGTGCTCTTCCCTTCTTCTCTGTTCGTAGAGTTCAGGAACAGCCCGCGTTGTTCGATGCAGCGTCGCCTTATAGGCGTCTTGTTTAGCTGCGTGCGCTTGCCTGCACCCGTCGTCAAACCATGGGTTCCTTCTGGGTGGTGACGTGAAACCCAGCACATCAGTGGCAGCATCTTTGATGGCTTCTTGACAACGTTTCCATTCTTCTTCTATGCTTAGTGCAGGAAGCGTCGAACTCTGAGCGAGTTTCCGGGAGACTCGGTCGGCAAAGTTCCCAGCAATCAGCTGCGATTGTAGCTTTTCGACGTCAAACCGTTTCGGCCTTTCTCGACTCCGTTGCTCTCTCGATATCCGGGTTCTTACCTTGGCTACAACAAGGTGATGATTCGAGTCAATGTTTGCACCTCGGAAGGTTCGGACATCGAGAATACTGGAGGAGTGTCTGACGTCGATCGCAACGTGATCAATCTGGTTGACGGTTGATTGATCAGGAGATCGCCAGGTTCCTTTATGAATGTTCAGGTGTGGGAACCGCGTGCTAGCCACAGAGAGGTTTCGCCCCGAGGCGAAGTCCAACAGCCTGAGTCCGTTTCCGGATGTGTTGTCGTGCAGGCTGTGTTTACCGATGACTCCAGCAAAGATGTCCTCCTTTCCCAGCTGAGCGTTGAAATCTACTAGAACGATCTTGGTGTCATATCTGGGGCATCGATCGTATGTTCTTTCTAGGAGATCATAGAAGTCATCCTTGATGTTGTCATCCTTCTCCTCTGTCGGGGCGTGAGCGCATATTAGGCTGATGTTCCCGAATTTAGCCTTGATGCGGATTGTCATGAGGTGTTCGCTGACTGGGTCATAGCTCAAGACTTTTTGCCTAAGTCTGCCTCGAACAACAAATCCGCATCCAAATAAGCGCTGCCTTCTCTCTCTATAGCAATTGCTGTAGTAGATATCGCAGTTCTTCATCGCTTTTATGCCAGGCCCATCACATCGCACTTTCTGGATGGCGGTTATGTCAGCTTTGTAGCTGTCAAGGGCCTCCGCAAGTTGTTCGGCTGCACGTGGCCTGTTAAGGGACCTCACATTCCACGTGCAAAACCGAAAATCTTTGTCCTTAAAACGTTTGCTGGGGTCGTCAACAGTTGATCCGTCGTTATCCGAGGCATGTTGTTGTCTCTGAACTTCTGGTTTTTACGTGGTGAGGAAGTTACCCTCACGCACAACCCACAGACTGGTAGGCCAGGCCCATTATTTAAATCCTCGGGCAGAGGTGGTAGAAGTTAACACAGCAAACATTCAATACTCCAGAACAGCAGCTTCATGTGACACCACGTCCGTTCCCAGCATATGCAATCGCTTACACTCCGTCTGGACCGCACGACACCACTGCATTCCATCACGTCCAGTGCGGTAACCCGTTACACCTGTGGGAACCGTTGTGTGAATCAACAATGCGAGGTAATATAAGAATCATTTCTGTTTGAGTTGATTTTTGATCGTGTAAGGGAAAGCACTGCCCAACAGAGCAGAATATAAAATATATTTTTTTAAATAAACTAAATGTAGAATAGTTTAATTTAGATTATAGAGCATCCCTAACTGCACTGAACTAAACCCATCATATCTCAATAACGGAATGCTCCAGATGGGAAAAAGACATTCCGCCGTACCTTCTCATCTCATCAGGCTGTTGGTAGAAGTTAACGCCCGTGCAACGTCCCTTCGAATCAATTTTATTATGAAATTATCAATCCTTTGGAGGTTTGCCTCGTTGTACAAGACTTCGTTCATATAGAATTACTTGTGCTCGAATTCAGAAGTTCAATACAACCTGAGATATGTCCCGAGACACTGCCTCTTAAACAGACTCATCTTTTTTATTTGAGAGCAATTCACATTGAACCACACTGTACAAGCGTACGCCATCATCGGCCGGATGAGTGCCATATAGCATATTACCTTCACCCTGGAATCAAGTTGGCAAAGGCTTTCTTGGCTTTCATCAGAGCAGCATCTATATGTTTGTCAAAGTGTAGATACTGGTCCAACCAAACGCCTAAGTTTCTCACCAAGCATTTCATAGCTAACGATTCGAACGCGTGGGCCAACAATGCGGAAGTTACGCTAGCTTTACTTCGTGTCCCTAGAAGCCTTGGACAGCGGGGTCCGAAAAACGATAGTCTCGCACTTATTGAAATTAATTTTTTAATTTCCAGCTATCGCAATATTGCTGAATCTTTTCGAAGTCATGTTGCAACAAGATGTAAATAACTTTTGCCTTCGGCGCTGATCTGTTCGCTACCAAATCATCGGCGTATGCTATAATGTGCGGCATGGAGTATTAAACATCGCTAGTAAATATAGCGAACAAATTTGGTGAGCCAACTGCCCCCTGTTGCAGGCCGTTTTTAATGCCGAAAACCTTGGTAGATGCCACGTTGCCATTTTCCATAACGAACTTCCTACCTTTGACCATGTCATAGATCACGTATAACGATGGCTTTCCTATACCATGTCTGACCAGCTTTAGAAAAAGTCCTTCTAAACGACGGTGTCAAACGCTATTTCCAGGTCGATCAGACATCCACCTATGCATTAGTTTTAGTCCATTGTATGTCGCAAACCACTAACCAAACTTGGACACGGCATGTATTCTATCTTTACCCGCTCTGAAGCCGAACTGGTTGTCAGTTATTATATTATTGTCCTTAACCCATTTTTTCAGAGCTGATATAATAGTTTTTTCGAAGACCTTGCTAATGCAAGAAAAGAAAAGAAAGATTGAACGACCTGAGGTTTGTTGGCATAGACCTATTCTTGTTCCGTTTAGGGATCAGTTGAACCATAGCTGTCTTGTTTTCCTATGCGTCGGGTATAAATCTCACCGCCTTAGAGGGTAGATGGCGTAGCACAATGTTAGGTATACCATCGATACCTGTTGATTTCTTCTTCTCTATAAAGTAAAAGATGCCCTGAAGTAAATCTTTTGAGATCTGAATTGTATTGATTCCATCTATGGCGACGGCCATATTTTTGTCATTGGAACCAGGGTTCGTCCTCTATTGCATAGTCCCAATGGCTTAGACTAGATGTCCATGTCTTTATGGCCTAACCGTCTTAAGCATTATATTCGAAGACGCTTGAACAGGCAGATGTCGCTCTACAACTCATAGAGTTCGTCGTTCCGGTCTGCATGCGAAATTGTGCAGCAAAAATCAAAATAGTGCAGCAACTTATAATTTAAAGAGATTGCGCGCCGCACCTCCTGGGTGAGGATGTCACTTATAGAGGACATCCAAGGTGATAATTGCTCAAAAATAACGTGTGTTGAATGATTTTGTTCTCAGTGATATGCTAGAGTGTATTGTCCCTTGCACCTTACACATTTAATTGCCAACTACAACGTAAGTATGGAACACGTTTTTTTCGTTGAGAACACAAATTAGCCTAAAAATTATTTCCTTAAACAGATGTTCCTGAATTCCTTTCCTGTTGAGAAAATGACCATCACCTCATATATGAAAAGAACAAATAATTCGCCACACTAAAAGCTTAACAAAGCGGCGCTGTTTCCTCCCTTCCATTAAACACCACCAGCCTTAAATATTTGTTCATATACAACAAAAGCTTATAAATCTTCGACTTACAATACGCATTAAAAATCTAACCAATGGTCATGTCTAGTGGCATACAGATAAAAAGTGACAAAACGTCCTACCAGAATAGTATCCTATCATTTATAATTAACCAGACCCAGCATTTACATTTATGAGTCACCGCTGCCCCTGCCGTAATAAAATGAATTTCGTTCGCATTAATGTCCGACACCCGGAGTCAACTCATAAAAACCCAACCCGATCAAAAACAAAACACAGCCTAAAGCTTGTCGTCTACTAACCTCCTTATAGTAATCCCACAGAGCAAAGGTTTCAGTCCGAATGAGATCCCTTAAATCTCCTAAAAGTATTAGGCCATGTCCCTAGCGGACACCAATCATCTTCACTCAGACGACAGGAGCTACAGGGCAAGCGCTCACATGATGAACATATGAGGTATATAGCCCTCACAGGACCGTAATATTATGTGTAAACACAATTATCAAGACCAATGTGTGGCAGTAAATATTTTGTAAGGCAGCGACAGAGAAAACCGATTTTTATTCCTGCCGCCAGCAGCGGCACGACACACGCATGATTGGAAAGGCATGTCTGGGCAGCGAAGGCAGCATTAAAATTGAAAGGAAAACAATAAAGTTATTTTTAGCTGGATTTTGAGGCACCCTCCCCATCTGCTTCAGCAAAGCCCCCAAATGGAAATCCATTACCGAGGTTTTTCGGGTGGGGCGTGCGCCGAACTGGAGACGGCAGAGTTTTATGCCTTAGGTACCATGCTTCCTTAATTCTGATAAGGCCAATGCAAGAGAATTTATTTGATGCCAAAGTTAGGATTTCTGCGCGTGGCAGGGAAAGGCCTCAAAGTTTGCGAAGCCATTCATATGAACAGCGTTAGACTGTCGACTTGTCGCCGAAAGTTGAAGCGCGTCAGCTTAATGAATCGATAGAAGATTATTTATGGCCAATACCAGCCTTGAGGGGTCAAAGGGGAAAGCAATGAATGCCATCTATTAGAGAGCACGAGTACGCGTGAAGTGAAGGAAGTGAGAGTGGAACTTTCGTTGGAGAGGCTCTGTCAAGTTGTGAGAAAGTGGTTATCGTTAAGAGTTGTAATCGTCAAAGCAGCTTAACGGTGCTCGCAGTTGTGCCTGATTGCAGTTCGGCCAACTGGTCATTAACTAAAACTTGTGAGCACGGATTTATTTCGCTTAGCCCGGGTTTTGGGGTTGTAAATTAACTTCAGAGTGAAATAGTTTTGGAAAAGGAAACCAACAGATTTTTAATTTTGATATATAAAGGCAACTATTAGAGAAATCGGTTAAAAAATATAACGCTTTTAGGGTAATTAATGACTTTTAAAGATTTTTGTTTTAAGGTAGTCGGCTTCAACTGAGCAACGGGGCTTGAGCTCAAAATTAAAGCCGAGTTATTGGAACAAAATATGAATATAAATAGGCGTACGTATTTAAATATGGTTCCTTTATTTTGGGGAAGCCCTGGGCCTTAGTCAACACACCTCCCCATCCAGATCGATCTTGTGTCTGTCGCTTCCAACAAGAAACATACAACTTATTAAGGCATCTTTCCAGTGGCTTGCATGCTCAAGAACTTGGTTTACTTCTTAACCGCGTTGTTGAGGTTGAATTGGATTCGCGCTTATTTGCTGTTAATAGAACACCCATCTAAAACAAGAGGTTGAATCTCATTTGATCAGGTGATCGTTCAGTCTCCTATTCCAAGCAATATCAATACATATAGAATCGAGTACAACTCGAAGAGTCCTATAATTTAATTTTCCTCATCGAGTGTTGGAGTTCATGCATTCGGCTGGGTTCAAAACTTTATGCAAGTTAACACTTCGATCCAATCGCAAAAAACACTGGAGAAAGTATACAATTTGGAAATCATGAACATTGTGGTTTGTGACCCAAGCGATCCTTAAATCCAAGAAACCACTTGAGCATCGGAATGATTTTCAAAAATGTGCATCGGTTCACATTTCAACCCCCATCCACAACACACCGAGGTGACTCACTCCGAGCAACATCCTACAAAAAGCAATTGAAATCCAGACGTCGAGCTGTCCAGTCATCGAGATCCAGTCGTTGGACGGTCCAGTCCTCGGACGGTCCAGTCTTCGGACGGCCTAGTCGTGTTCGTCATTTTACCATATACTTGTAATATATAATCGTACTGTTTTTGGGAAATAAACTTTTTTTTATGTAACAAATAAATTAATTTGCAAAATCAAAAATTTTATTATTTCAGCTTTTGAACAAATTTCAATGTTCCTTATCCATCATATTATAGTCACAAAAAGTGTTTTTTAGGCGAAAAGGAGATTGACAGATTGAGAAAAAATCAAAGATTCCTCATCACTCACAGCTGGTTTTTACGGTCAAAAATTTGGGGGGATTTCCAATCTCAATCAGAAATCGTATACGATAGAAGAAAAAGTGGATATTCGATTTACCTCCCCAAGTGTACCACCGCGTGTGCTATCTTCGGACCTCTGGTAGACAAAGTCTTTCAATACTTCATCTTTTGTGAACGTATTGATCCAACACGTTGACATCAAATCTCAACTGCTTTCTTTTCTTAGCGCCAACAACTAGACAATCCCCTATTTAGTTGTTTTTTTTATGAATGTAATATGCGTGTGTTCCACTTTCCGAAGTACTTCGACATGACAGTGGTTTATTTACCTACTGCGCTGTGGTGAACTAAGTTCTATGAGAAAAGTTCCCTGGCAAAAAAATTGCAAACAAATTAGTCAATATAACGTGCATTACAGGAAGAAACTTTCGTTTGAACGGAACGGCATGAGGCGATAAATCATCATGAAGCAGTACACACGAGAAATTTATAGCCAACATTTTATGTAAATTTCCGCAAGTTTAAGATAAAAACTTCCCTTACCGATGAGGCTCAGCTCTTGTTGAATTTGTTTGTCAAGAAACAAAGTGGCATATAACATTTCGAAGAAGAATACACATTTCGAAGAAAATACTTTTTGCTGTTGACTGCATGATGGAAATGATGCTTAAAACCACGCTCCTATGTGTGGAAAACGCTATGACACCAGCATTTGTGATCGTTTCTGCCCGTTATTACAAAGTATAGAGTTGATCCACACACCGCTTGTTTTACCGAAAACTATGTCTAGCGAAAAAGATATTTAATGAAGTGTATCCGTTGCGTGGCCACTTCGTCATTTTCATTTTCATTTTTAATACATTTTTATTTACAATTCAGGACAAACTTGCGTACTAGACAACACATGCTTGAAACTAGTTGGACGTACTTTGTTTTTTTTTCCTACAATGTAACTTACTGTCCCTCGACGGGCACTCTAAGCTAAACTTATCCTTAATCTATTGTCCTTCGACCTAACCTTACATTTCATATATTTATGGAGTTCATTATCATTATGTTTACTACTTATTATTAAGAAAAATTTTAAAGAAAAATCTTTATAACTGAACGTTTACATGGCCGCTTCGTTGATGTGATTTAATGTCTTTTGACTGTTTTCTTTGGAACTACATTAAATCGTTAGTCTATACCAATTAGCCGGCAAGGGAGACAACATTTGACGTGAAATATCTGAAATTTTAGTCAATTTGTGTCAAAGAGTGGTCTAAAATTAGGAAAGATTACATTTTTGCAAACGAATTTTTGCAAAGCGAATTAAATATGTTACTTAAATGGCGCTCAATGACCTGGAACTCGTGGTACATTCATCGGATTTCTTAATCCTTTCCTATTTTATTTGAAGAAAAGAAAAAGAGCGAAAAAAGAAACGCTCTTAATGTGTAACTCCTTCATGCTTTGACTACTACTACTTCCCACTTGCCTCCAGCTGGTGATCTAAGACATATTATTCAAGTATTCTATCGCTTCAAAATGTAAGTGCAATAGCGTGAAATTTTATTTGGTTGAGAAGGTTAAGAAAGGCCTATATTCTGAAGCCATGGAAACACTCCATTTAGAGTACTAACATTCAAAAACTCTTCATTAGACTCCCAGACAGTTATCTACATTTAATACAATTTCTTAGTCTTCTGGACGAAAATCTGCAAGCGCTTCTGTGATAAAGATCCTATGTTTTCAGCTCCTACCACACCAGCAACAAACAGCCGCCAAGTGATCTGAGCAAGGGCGGGACAATGACAGAAGAAATATTCTAAAGTCTTATCTACAGGCGTCGAAGAGAGAGTCGCGGAGAGTCCAAGCACACTTAAGTGTTAAACGAAGGTGAAATATCCCGAAAGAACGCCTACAAAACGTAAACTGGCTTTTCAGTCTAGAAGTAACAGGAATTCCAAGGATTTCCTCATAATGTTGACAGAGGACCCGTGCAGCCTCCATGAGTGTCTACTTGCCTAGGAAGTCCGTCGGCAATATTATTTTCCGTGATCGCTTGGCTTCCCGGGACCCAAACATGTCTTAGACAATTTAGTTTGCCTACAAATTAATGGAAGTTAAAAGGTTGTTGAGTAAAGACTTAAGCAAAATTTGACAATCGCTGTTCTTTACATTATAGTTCTAAGCCATTAGAATCGCGTAGGTTACGATTGGAAAACTGACCACTTTGGCCCCAGCTCCAGACACGTTTTTGCCGCCATAGCCCAAAAAGACACAACATCAGACTAATGCTTTTTTTTTCACTCTATCTCTAAGAATTATACAACAGAAAACTTTAAGTTATTCGCGGCAGATATTTGTGGCACACATACTTCTCTTCTTCTTGAAGAGTACTATTTGCTCACAAATAATTAACTAAAATTATGGGTATCAATAAACCGTCGATGAAGTCTAGCCATCAGCAATATAAAGTCTAGGAAATGTACCTCTGCGATATCCGTTTACGACAGCACACTGTGAATAATACCACACGAATAATAGACAAGGCCTGCGCTTATCCCAATCTCAACACAATTTCCAAAATTTTGTCACACCACTGAACACAAAATAAGGCGTGCAACTATTTCCACGCTAATGAATATAAATTGACAATTATTTGTCACAATATTTCATCTTTCGGCCCGTTACCCAGATACATTCTAGTGACGAGACTCCCATTACTCACTCCTCATTCATCATCGGCATACGCGGGCAATCAAATCGCAATCAAAGGGTTGGCAATGTATTATAATGTTTTCCCTCCCCCGGTCGACGAGTCTCACATTCGTCAAATATCCGGAGAAGCAATAAAATCAAGGATTCTCATATTCCCTTCCTTTGCACAGCATCCTTTGTCGGTGAATTTGTATCTCAAATTGGATTTTGATTTGTGCTCCATGCCAGGGGCGGCGGGTCTTTGCAATTCCTAGCCCCACCCACCGACGCATAAACAAACGTATGTAACCACTGATTTATGCATGCCCATAAATTCATATGGAAGAGCCTCACGGCGAGGAGAAACGAAATAAGGAATAGATCCGGCAGCACAAACTTAATTTGACACTTGTTTTATTGCAGCGCCAGTGAAGAAGCATATAAATCACGTCCAGGGATAACCTTGCCGATGGAATCGTTGCCGTAATTTTCAATTGATTGACAAGGCTGCGTGTGTACAAAACAGCCGAACCTCTTGAATATGGATTACGATGAGAGCAGATTGCGGTGCGTCGCCGAGCGGTCCTGATTGGACTGACGCCGGAAATAACAATTATCTGTAGGTTATGAAGGGAGGCGCAGTTGGAGGACGGTGATTGCCTTTTAAGTCGGTTTTGGTGTGGACTACCGCAGAGGAGATACAAGTGCAAACGCCTTCTGGGAGCTAATTTAAAACCACATATTGCTTCTAGAGCCGTCGCCTCAGGTGACGTTCTTGTCGACGCTCAGTAGCAAAACACCATTGTTTTCCCGGTAGACGTAGCCACAGTGTCTAATGGTGGCTACTCTGGGTCGTTGCGGTGCAGCCCATTTGAGTTTGACACTTTCGACACACATGATGACCAACACTAAGCACTCGCCCACACATCTCAGATGCCTGTGTGCTGCGGTGAAGCATGGTGAAGCATGGTAATGATGCTGGTCAAGCAGCCGACGATAGACTTCATGAGTCAATCAATTACAGAACGAAGAGTCGTTTCAAGGTTTATTGGATTTTGCTCTGTTTGCCTCCTCTGCTTCTCCGAATGCAGTGTTGATGAGAAAATTTCTGACCCTACATACTTATGCTCCCTAGTCGCGTCAACAACAACGACATCGACTGGGCGAAGCATCCCAAAATGCGCGGAAATGAGAATTGTGCCAATGTCATGAACAAAGAATAGACAAGTTAAATTTTCCTGACTGTGCCGAGGACTTGTCCCACAACAAGTCAGTGCGTTGATGGCAACTTAGTTGTTTTAATAAATACACGATTTCAAAATTAACATGAATTGAAGGAAGTTCTTCCGTTGTCTTATCGCATTGAATCTCAGTGCAGGATGTCTTGGAGCAATTCACTTAATCGCCTTCTGGAGCAATTATTATACTTTTCTTTGGTGTGTTGCTGAGCCGTTGTTTAGTTTGGGAATTGTTAAAATCGTGAATTCCTTATTGTATCGTAAAGTAGACAGGATGAGGTTATGTGTGTAATAACACATCGGCCAGATGGCCACCGCAGCTTTGCTGGCACATACGCGATCTTTTAATAAAATTTTTAATGAGGCTTGAGTCATCGTCGCCTTATTCGCATCAGCCATCAATTAAAAAAAAAACCAAAAAAAAAACGTCCAATGGTGTTAAAACTCACCGCCAATTCTGGTCTCCAAAACGCGAAATAACACGACCGGGAAATGACTGATGCAGCAATTGAATTGTTTCTCTGGCTGTATGAGATGTGGGGCCCTCTTGTTGAAACCACATCCCCTCCACATTCATTCCTTCAATTCTAGGCTCGAAAAAAATTGGTTATCATTTCACGATACCGAACACAAATGACTGCGCTTGACCTGACTCATTCAAAAAATTCATAAAAAAGGTCCAATGATTCCTCAGCCCAAGATCCACACTACACGATGACACGTTAAGGATGCATTTGCTTTTCGTAAATCACTCGAGGATTTTCCTCGCCCCAAATGTGACAATTCTGCTTATTGACGTACCCATCAAGATGGAAATGGGCCTCGTCACTAAAGATGATTTTATCGGCAAAATCAGCATTTTCATGTTGTCTCTCCAATACCCAATTAACGAACTCTCTTCGCTGTGCATGGTCAGCTGGCTTCAGTTACTGAGTCAATTGAACTTTGTATGCATGAAGATGCAAATCTTTCGGCAAAATTCGCTGGATAGCAGACTTAAAAACACCAATTTTCTGAGCTCGGTGTCGAATTGAGGTGGATGGAGTTTGAGTGACATCATCACGTACTGCTGCGGTATTATCGGTCAATCGACCTGGTCGAAGACGCGTAGTTGTGTTTACATCAGTTACAGACCAAGTTTCAGTAAATTTTTCCAGTAATCGCTTTACAGTTGACTCTTTTGGACATTTTTAACCCAAAATTGATCGCAATTTGCGAACTGTAGCCGCAAAACTTTCACCATTTTGGTAAAACAATTCCACAATGAGAATGCGTTGTTCACTCGTGTTAATTTAAACCTCATACCAGTTTTATTAACCTTATACCTTCTACTAACAAACAATAATAATTGTTCAAATGTGAAACAACGACAATGCATTCTTGTCTTGACACTTGGTCAATATTTAGTTTTCACATAGTGTAGAATTACTGAAGGCAGCCAAAGTCCAAACTACATAAGAGCCCTTTTCGTATGATCAACAAACAGACGACAGTGAAAAAAGCATGAAAATTTTTTGAGTTATCCAGTGCATAAACTTTTGATTTTTTAAGTCACAAGACAGACAACAAGTAAAGGAGTTCAAGACTTTAGACGGACAAAGCTGCTTGAGTTTACGGAATGTGCACAAAACATTTTTAGATGATTAGAGATGATTTGGTTACAAGTAAGGCTTTAAGTGGTTTGTACGACTTCTTTTTCTGCTTGTGACGCCTCAGTCCGAAGTGGATCTTGGCCTCAACTAACATGCTTCTTCAGCCAGTACGATCTCCCGCCAGCTGTCTTCAGTTACGCACCTCAAGTTGGTTGAGGTCTTTCTCCACTTGTATGTGCCACCTCAGCTTCCTCTGTTGCGTTGTCCACAATGTACAATATACAAGAAATATGCAATTGCTTAAAATTGATAAAATTTATTTTTAATTCAGTAGGTGTTGCCGAATTTTGTGGAAATAAATGTATGCCTTTGAAAACAAATAGTTACAAGATACATTTTAAGTGAAATTAATGTTTGCATTAAATTGGTCCGCTTTTAATTTTCAAATAATTATTTATTTAAAGGAAAAGTTTAAAATACACACCTTAAAGTATTTGCCGTAGGAAGCGACCACTTCTTTTCAACTCTCTGGTAAATTTCGATTTCCATCTTACATAATGCACGGCTCAAGCGCATTGGTTGTAGTCGATAACGCTTACCATCAATGGTTTCGCTGGGTTTAAGCAGCTCATAAGATGTCACATCCGTCTGGATATCCAATTTATTTGCTTTGGAATAAAACCAAAATATTTTATCTGAACGAAAATTGTTTGTTGAGCCATTTCCAACGATTCCAATCAGTTTGCGTTTGGTACTGGTCTTAATCCAGTTAAGCTGATTCACCACAAACTTCTACAAGGCGCCAGCTGCAAATTTTTCTAATTAAAAAGAAAACTAAACTTTCCTCAAATGCTCTTTATTATAGACAAATCCGGCCATTTTCAAATTATCTAGGGAATCTCTTCCAAGATCAGCTATAACTTACTTTCTTTAGAAAGCGGAACAAATTCCAAAAAAAATTCTAAAAGGCGTTAGCTGCATGATTTCTAATTGAAAAGAAATCAAAATTTTCCTCAAATGCTCTTTATTTTAGACAAATCTGGTCATTTTCTAGTGAAAAAGGTAATCGCTTCCAAAATCAGCTATAACTTACACATTTTTTGATCTTTAGAACACGGAAAATTTGTACATAAAAAGTTATTTTTGTAATAATATAATACTGTATTAAATTCTTGAACATTAAATATTTTTGTTTAATAGAACGCTGTACCAAAACTTGTGTGGAACACTCTATATACCTTCAAAGAATATAGTTCAAATTTTATCACGAAATCAGCTCACTGGTCTGAGATCGGATTTCTTAAGCTTTGCCTTAAAAAAACGAGCTGAAAATCGCATATATATGTAAATAATAAACATATATAAGAGATAATGGAGATGGATAATGGAATATTGAACTGTCTCTAGATCTTTCTTTTTTTCTCAACAGTTTATTAAAATGGAACTAATGTGCATATGGTAAATGTGCAGTAACACATCACTCAATAAGTCCCTGGACTGAAATATAGAAAGCGCCACTAAAAAAACTTCATGTTATTATTCTTATGAAGTGAATAATAGTTGGCACTACAGTCCACAGGGGGACCAGGGCCTAGCTTGGTCATCAACTTCTCATGTTGTGCGCGCTACTGTTCTCTCACGAGTAGAAGGGACCTACAGTTTTCTGCTGACTCCGAACGGTGAAATTTGAGACACACAAGGGGTGTTAAATATATTCTCGGTAACGGGGTGGAGCTGTGGTTATATACATAAATTTACTTATTTATCAAGTGAGACCATTATTTTAGTGAATTCATGTAAAATTTCATATGAATGTGATAATTAATCCGCGTTTTATCTCTGGTTTAACAGAATCATAATGACAACTGAGACCATAATGGTGAAAATTGAGAATAGCTCTGTAATTAAATTTCTCACTAAGCAAGAAAAAAGTCGAAAAACTATTCATGAAGAGATGGTGGCTGTTAACCAGGGTTCTGGTCCAGGAAACTGGTCAAGTGAGTTCAAGGGAGACGGAGAAAGCATTGGAGACGAACCCTGCTCCGACGCACCGGCTACTGCTTGCACGGGAGAAGGCATCAAAGAAGTCGAAAAATTTGTTCTTGCGGATGCCCGAATGAAGATGAAAATGATGGCAGAGGTCACCCAGTTTTCAACTGGCACCATTCACACCATTCTTCATGAACATCCTAACCTTTCAAAGGTCATTGCAAGGTGGGTGCCACGAATGCTCACAGCGCCTCCGAAAAAAGTGAGAATCGCATGCTGTAGAAAGCTTTTAGAGATGTGTAGTGATAACTGGGTTCACCACTATGAACCCTGAAAACAAACAAGAGTCCATGCAGTGGCATAAAAAAGGAACAGACCCCCCGAAGAAGTTCAAAGTCACTCCGTCTGCCAGGAAGCGCATGGCCACAGTTTTTTGGGACTCAAAAAGAATCTTGGTCATTGTGACAAAAAAAACTTGAAACCATCAACGCCACATCCTACGCTTCCACTTTGCATAATTTGCGCATGAAAATTAAAAAGAAAAGACTCGGTAAACTCGCAGCGGGTGTTTTGCTTCTTCATGACAACACTCCTGTTCACACGGCTCGAGTTTCCATTATTAAGAACTCAAGTCGGCAATAAATGGATATTTTGCAGAGAAAAAGAAATTTTTTTAAGGATTTAAAAAAGGTTATCTCAAGATGTAACAAATGCATTGATGTTAGGGGAGATTATATTGAAAAATTAAAACAATTCAAATTGAATTCGCATTTTCCTTTATATCGATACCGCGAATATATTGAGCGTCCCTTGTATATTAGTTTGAGTGTTGTCAGCAGCTTAGAAGAGGTGGTGCCGTGAAAAATTCGAAAAATTCGTGTTTTAGCTGGGAATCGAATCTAGACCTTCGGCGTGTGAGCGTCGCCCTCTACCCACTACACCACGGCGGCCACATTTTTTTTAAGTACAAACTTTCAAATGATACCTGTCAAATTCAGGTCTATTCTATTCCTTTTTTATATAACCATCGATCACCTCGTCATTTGAGCCAATTTGTTTCTTGTTTCGGTGAGCAACATCTTGAGGTCTGAAAGGCGGAAGAAATCGCTGGGGCCAGATCTAGAGAATACGGTCTGTGCTGAGGCAATTTAAAGTCGAATTCGTGCAATTTGTCCATGGTAGCCGACGACTTGTGTCACAGTGTTGTGTTGGAGGAAGATAATTTGCTTCTTCTTCATGTTACCGTATTTTGCAAACTCTTTCTTCAAATGCACCAATAATGTCACGTAGTATTCGCTGGTGATTCTTTTGCCTTTCTCAAGGAAGTCAATGAATAAAATTCCATACGCATCCCTAAATACGGACGCCATATCCTTCCCGCCCGATATTTATGTTCTTGGACGGTTTGTGCGTGGTTCACCGGCTGCCATCCACTCCGCTGACTGCCGATTTGACTCTGGAGTATAGTGGTGGATCCATATTTCATCCATTGTGACATACCGATGCAAAAAGTCATGCTTATTCTGGCAAACAGTTTTCTCATGCACAAATAGTGTACACACTGCCTTCTGATGTCTTTATGGTATGAGCTATCATTCGCAATTAAACGGTTTTTCAAAACGATTGTGTGTAGTTTTTTGACGTTTTCAGGTGTAAACACTTCAATTTGCCTTCCAGAGCGTTCAGCATCGTTGGTGTCCACCTTTAAAGTCAGCATACCACCGACAAATAGCTGTTTTTGATGAAGCAGTAGCTGTCTTTTTTCACTTTTCTAGCCATTGCTGAGTTTGAACGGTATTTTTTCAAATCAAAGTTCAGCGTTTAACAACACACGAAATTCTGTTTTATTTTATTATTTTAAAAATCGAAAAAGTAGCGATACTTGAAGCACTGTAACTTGTAACCAAATAACCAGATTGTCATAAATATTTGACAGGTGTCACTTGAATGTTTGAACTTCTTAAAAATAATATTGGTTTTTTGTGAGTGTCAATCCCGCGACTTATTGAGTGATGTGTTACATACTGCGTCAAAATTGGCATATATAGGGGAAAAGGAATTTAACACCGTCCGGCCAGACAGGGTCTTCCTTAAGGTATTTAGTTTAGCTAAAAGCAAAGAACAATCTACAACATGATAACAAGTAGAAAGTTTGCTTGTTAAAAGTGGGAACAAAGTACCTACTCATGTTTTTAAAATAAATAATGTGGGCGAAAGAAATATCCTCCGGACCATCCTGACTAGGTAATTGACCCGAATCTCACTTTGCTTTAAATACAAGCAGTAGGCAGTGCCACTTCTATGGACTTTGCTAAAAATACAAGTAGTAGGCATTTCTGCGTAGCGTTCGTTTCACTTTGGTATAAATACAAGCAGTAGGCTGGACTTCTCTTCCTTTCGTTGCGATATAAACATAAAGCCGTCTAAAATTAAATCACGTGTTTCGTTTTTGCGCCCACCAGTTAAGTTTTCCTATACCGTCCTCCACTAAAAATGAGCACAGCTTTTTGGGACTATTTTCCTATTTCCGCAAATGTATTAAAGGTTTTGAGAATGTGCTTAACTACTGTATGACCTTTTAGAAAGGGATACTTGTGGAGGAAATAGAAACTTTCGAGTTGTTAAAATCTTTACTTATAGCATCTCCCGTCTTAGTTTTATTCAGGCCTCAGAACACCATAGAGCTGCATTGTGATGCAAGTTCGGTTTGCTACGATGCAATTTTCATGAAAAAACAGGTCGATGGTAAATTCCACCCAGTGCTTTTCTTTTCGAATCGAGCCACTGAAACAGAAAGCAGATATCAGACACGCTCTTAGGACATTTGGAATTTATTTCATAGGAGTAATTTTTAAAATTGTAACCGACTGTCAGGCTTTAGCATTGACACTTGAACAAAAAAATCTTTAAATCCTCGCATTTCACGATGGACATTGGAGTTGCAAAGCTTCGACTACATCGTTGAGCATAGAAAAGGGAATAGGATGTCACACGTTGATGCTTTATGTCGCTCATATTACGTTTTATATGTAGAAGACAAAAAATTTGAGTTTATTTTGGCGGCTGCCCAGAAGCGCGACCTAAAGATTAAAGCGATTGTATCTGAGCTAGAAAAGCGCGAAAGCCCCATTAATGATAGTCGGTTTTATATACCGGAAGTGCAAAGGCAAGGTCAACTTTTACGTTCCATCATATATGGAGACCGAAGTAATACGTACGTATCATGAAGCGATTTGTCATGTAGAGGTAGAAAAGTGTTTTCAGTATCTATCAGGATGCTTTTGGTTACCTAATATAAAAAAAAACAAAGAACGCATAAGAGGCTGTTTGAAATGCATATATTTCTCTCCACACTCAGGTAAAGTTGAAGGAAACTTACTTTCCATACCCAAATTAGATGTTCCATTCCATATATTTCATATCGACCAAATTGGTCCCTTGCCTAATTCATAGTTACGAAAAAAACACGATCTCCTTGTAATTGATGCTTTCATGAAATTTATAAAACTTTATCCTGTTAATTTCACCCAAAGTAGTGAAGCCATAAAGTGTCTGATATCATTTTTTGATAATAACGCGCGACCAAATCGCATTGTATCAGATGGTGGAACCTGTTTCACGTCAACAGAGCACCAACTTTCAATGCGAAAATAATATTATATTCAAAACGTGAAAATTGACACGCGCTCTGCTCAATCAAATGGACAGGTAGATCGTGTAAATCGTATACTTGTGCCGATGTTGTCCAAAGAATTCGATTCCAACACTACCAGGGATTGCAATAATCACTTGGTTAGGGCTGAATTCGCGCTGAACAACACTGTCAATAGAAGTACAGATTTTACGCCAAGTATTTTTTTTGGGGTACATCATAAAAGAAGAGGCTTGTGACCATATAAAGGAGTTCCATGATAGTCAGGCTAAAGCCTAAACAAGTTAACCTTGAAGCCTAAGCGCATCAAACAACTGAAAAAATCCAAGCACTTAACAAATTCAATACTGACAACAAACGCAAAATAAAAAAGGATAAAGGATATAAACCAGGTCAGTATGTGATGATTCGAACCACAGTCGCTGCTCCAGGTGTGAATTAAAAACTTCTTGCCAAGTGTCGAGGTTCTTACGAGGTCAAGAAGGTCCTAACAAATGATTGGTACTTGGTTATGGATATCGAAGGGCTGCAAGTATCACACTTGCCGTGCAATTTTTTCTCCAGATAACATGAGGCCTTATGAAGTTCAGCAGAGGTGTGTAAAAGACGGTGAAGAGGCAGCTGTAGACCACTCCAAAAATCTCGAATTAAATCGGGTGTTTCATTTTTACGCCCACCTCCACCCACCTCCACCCACTCTCCTACATTAATAAGCTCCAGCAGGGTGCGTTCAATTTACCAATTCCTACGCATATATTCGCGTACAGAACAGTCACTGATTAATTGTTTGACAGCAGCCAACTTGAATTTAATGATCTTCTACACGGATCTGGTCCTGCCAGTCATGGTGCATGGTATGGTGCAATGTGATTCCTACCCAGTTAAAAAAGATGAGTAGGTTCGAGCAGAACACCTTAATCTGGGTACAAGAAGTTCTAACGCAATGAGGTTTTGTTATGAAGCCGAAGAGGATATGACATTACATCAAAAAACGGACTCATATTCGGAGCCCATTGGCCCAACGATCAATACCACGAGAATGCATTCCGAAGCTGATTCAGGCCAGAGGAAGCCGTCTATATCTTGGCTGGAGCCAAGGAAAGGTGCCCAATTTTTTTAACACGTAGTAAGGAAGACGGTAAATAAAAGATTACTTTAAGAGAGCGATATACGTAGTAACCGTAAGCCCGAATGATCTCCGATTTAGAAAATAATTTTCGTAATAGAACAGGGATAGATTAAGATCGGGGATTCTGTTGATAGCTACAACCCCATTAAGTTGCCGTCAGCTTTTCACATATACATTGTTGGTCCGCTACTGCCACTTGACACTTATAATAAATTAGAATAGGCTTAAATTCAATGCATTTAAACTCAACCTCCGACACATGCACACGTCCCGCTGCCGCATGCGCCACAACAAGAATAAAAAACACTGTGTCAAAAACAGAAAAAAAAAGTCCCTCGCGCCGGTAATAAAATCTGCTTCCACCTCGTCTTGCGTAAAACATCTTGGGCATTAAAAAAAATAAAAATATACATATACATATATATGTTAAAAAAAAATTATAATAAAAATCAAAGCCCATTAGTGTTGTGAAGTGTAATGAGCTGATCTGGTTTAGCACGCACAGTACCGTCCCTCCTCCTCACCATCCTTCATAAGCCGCTGCTGGGGCGATAACTGAGTTTGCTTAGCATTGGACGTAGCGGATTATGAATTTGTGTGTGGATCAATTCAAGTCAATGCAAAAGCATAACACCTACATTGATTTTTGTTGTGAAGCTATAGCAAGGACTTACACTTCTTAATTCTGCTATTTACCAGCTGCGTATTCGAAGTTGGTTTACTTAATGTCTGTGATTGACATGGGGTGGAAATTCCGTATTGATGTGAGAGTAACGTTCGTGGGCTAAGAGCAGATCTCTTTGCTGTGTACGTTCACCTCTCCCGCAGTACGACACGAGCTGGCGAGCGAGCGAGTCTATCAAGTTGAGAGAAATAAGCTTCCGGACTTTCAAAGCTAACTCTTCTGAGGAAAACCGGAAGAAATTCAAAAGGGCCCGAAATGATTGCAATGCTTTAATTAGACGTGTTAGATTCTCCTATAATCAAAAGTTGAGGCAAAAAGTGCTGCATTGTCGCAAGTAAAAACTTTTGGTCATTTGTAAAAAAACGATCGAAAAAATATTCGCTCGTCTTCAAATACAACGCTTATTTGCAATGACATTCCAGCTGTCAGTTCTTTGGACAAAGCACATTTTGCAGACAGCTCAACGCTTCCAAATTGCGCTTCGTCCGCGCCTGTACTCGAGAGCGTAAATTTTTCCATGGGACAAGTCCATTTTCGCACTCGTGCAGTTGCAAGAGTACTTAAAGATCTAAACGTGCACAAATCCGCTGGGCAGGATGGTATTCCCCCCGTTCATCTGAAGAGGTGTTTTTCTACGCTGGCAAGACCAATGCGTAAGCTTTTCCATATGTCCTACCCTTTAGGGCTCTTTCTGAGCAAGTGGAAAACAGCATTTGTCCAGCCCGTCCCTAAAAAAGGCGAATCATCTTCACCCACCTCCTACCGACCCATAGCACTTACGTTCCTACTTTCCAAGGTCATGGAAACGCTGCTTAATCGTCAACTTATGAAATATCTTGAAACTCGGAAGCTTCTTAATGACTCGCAATACGGCTTCCGTAGCAACAGGTCCGCTGGCGATTTGCTGGCATATCTCACCGAAAAATGGCACCAATCTTTGCACAATGTAGGAGAAAGTAATATTGTTGCACTTGATATTTCAAAAGCATTAGACAGGGTTTGCAATCAGGCTCTTTTGTCGAAAAGGCGTGCTTTCGGCGTCCATGAATCTCTCCTTCAATTGATTAGAAATTACCTTTCGAACAGTTCAATACAAGTTGTATTGGATGGGTTCAAAAAAAAGCTCATAAAATTCCGATCTTGACAGCATAAATGATTGGGGTAAAAAGAATAAAGTGAAATTTAATGCTTCCAAAACTCAGTGCTGTCTACTGTCACTCAAGCCTTCTTAAAACAACCTACCATTATCTAAGAATGGCTCCTGTATTGTTGAAACTAAACGACTTTCCATCCTCGGTACTTGTATCAACTCAACATAAAGTTGGAACGATCACATATTCGAGATCGCCAAAACTGTAGCGAAATGTCTAGGTTTCTTAAAGCGATGCAAGAAATATATCACCCCTGCTGACCTGGCAACAATATATAAGGCGTACATCTGGTTCGGTGGTCCTAAGACCTCTCTGCACCTATTAGATAGAAAACAACAGCGAGCGATAAAACTTATTGGTGATAATAATGCTGCGAAGTCAATCGACTCGCTCGAACATCGACGAAATGTCGCGTCTCTATCACTATTTTATTGCTATTTCAACAAAAAATGCTGTAACGAGTTAGCCAGGTGCATTCCTCCCCTTCAAGAATTCACCCGCAATACCCGCCTCGCTAGGAATGCTCACCCGTTCACCCTTAAGCCCACCTTTGGACGTACAGTAAAGCTTAGAGACTCGTTCTTAAACCGCACCACACGAATATGGAATACTCTTCCCAGCTCAATTCTCCCCCCCATTACAATCCACAGGCATTCAAAACCAATGTGCATCGGTATCCTTTCCTCTTCCTCTATACCTTCGGCCCGTGCTGTGACTTAATTCCCAGCTCAATTCTCCCCCCCAATTACAATCCACAGGCATTCAAAACCAATGTGCATCGGTATCCTTTCCTCTTCCTCTATACCTTCGGCCCGTGCTGTGACTTAATTCCAGACATTTAAGGGTATAAACAAACCATTTAGTGTGCGCCAATTGTAAAAAAAAAATTAGAAAAATTAAAAAAAATAAACAATGAAAAACAAAAATAAAAATAAGTTAGTAGTAGTTGTTTAAATTATAGTGAGAATGGAAATTGTAATATTCACCAGCAGCAGTCACGGCGTTTTATTCATATTTTCGAATAATATTTAGTAATGTTATTTTTTATTAAACTTTACAAGCTTCCGGGAATCCCTCGTTTCCCTCGTTACAACATTCGAAAGTGTTCCTGCAGTCCGTCCATATTGAACACTTACGCCAATGAATGCAGACACTTGCACTGATAATTCTCTACCGTATTTCATGAGTGCCATTAATCTTCTTGTACAGCGCAGTAGGTGCGACGATTTTAAAATTATGTGCTGCTTTTATTTATTCATTCAATAAAACAGTTTCCTGAAGGACAAATGGATACACTTTTAAAGTACAAGATATTGCCGTTACATTGTTTGTACATGAGCTTGTACAAATATCAATGTGATTGTCTGTATGCTTCCTCCATCTATTAAGATCTTCTCAGGCAGAACGTTTTCAACATGTAACGTTGTTCAGCACTCCATCTTCAGATGAACTGAGATTACTCTTCGAATTTACGATTCTGTTTATCCAGCACCACAGCATGAAAGCTCTCGAGTATATGTTGAGATGTTTGCTTCTTGAATTGCAGTCAACCGTTCTGTTGATTTATCTCATACCCACAACCAGTTCCTGATCTCTTTGTGCATATTTCATGTGTTTCCCGAGACTGAGCACAAATTCATTGTGATTCATAACAAATTCCATCCGCAGGAAGAACTCCAAGCCAACCATACTCGTATAGGCTTAGCGGCTTATAAATTACTTCTTGTACACTGCAATTTATAGCTGACGTTGTGACTATTCAACATTTCCCCACAAAATCTCTTCCCCGCATCATTTAAAATCATTCTCTCACCAGTTATACGACTATTAATGTATTTAAAGTGAGATATTACCGCTGCAGCTAAGGAAGCTAAATTCAGCAAACATCTCTAGAAATTGATGAATAAATTATTTTGCCTTCGAAGGGCAAGTTCTGTTTCGGAAATACGCGCCTTCAGTACAGAACTCACCCACTAGGGGATTGCATCTGGGAGTTGGCGGATTTTTTCTTCTAATTCTCTTCCCATGAAATGGCTTTGAACTTCAATTAAATTAAATTAGAAAGTAGAACATAATGGAAAGAGCAAGTTGCGACATAGACACTGATGAAAGAAGCTTAGTTCGCGTGGTAATAATTTCAAGAAACAATTTTCTTATCAAGAGACATTTTTTTTATCAGAATTTAAAGTTTTTTATCTACTCTAATCCTTCCAATTTCGCTACTAACAAGATGTCCCAAGATGAAAATGTTGGAATGATAGGTTGAAGGTGTCCAGAGAGTAAGAGATACCATACACCGTGAAGAGTTTAACCGATTTAAATGCAAATTGATGAAGGCCCGCAGAGGGGGACAAATGAGAAAAAACTTGTAGGGTGCGAGAATTTCTTGTAAATAAAAAGACACGAAACATTGACCCCTAAATCGTCTTGTGATCCTTCGAAAATGCCAGCAGTCAGAAGGAGCAAGGTCTGGAGAATATGGCAGGTGGGGTATCCCTTTCCTCTTTAGCGTTTTTGACCACTACAACCACACGGAGCAGAGCGTTTATCAAAGCGAAATCACCTTGTCATGCCTTACGGTCGTTTCTGGCTCCGTGCACCAGGACTTACGTGTTATTTATATGCCTTATATATGTAGATATATATCTAATACGTTATGGTGTACTTTTTTTAGTTTTACATTTTTTTATGTTTTTGTATATTTTTAAATATATTTTGTTTATTTTATATATTGTATTATTTGTCCACTTTCTTGTAAAATGCCTTTAAACTCTCTCGGCCTATGGGAGATAGCCCAAAAGACTCAACTATCCCGTCCCTTACTTTATGCGGTTAGCGACATCGAGGGATTATTCTGTTGCAGCCACCAGCAGAAATGCTTTTCTTTGTCTGTTACTGCTCTTTCGCGAACAGAAACTGCTCTTCTGAACAATGACACATACTCATGCGGCGAACTTCCGGCTTGTATTGGGGTTGCCTTTCTACTGTTCGGTGGAAAGTTGATAGTGTTGGAAGTTGATAGTGCAGCCTTTCCCATCTTGTATCAAAAAAGGTTTAGCCTTTCGGAATTCGTTGCTTTTAAATAAACTCAAATTTTTCTAACCAACGATTCTGCGAGATCACTTTGCGTTTGGCACGGATCTTGAGGCGTCGAAACTACAACCCGCTCTGATTTATCGGTCGGTGCAGATTCAGCAGATAAGCTTCTACACGCATTCGTGGGCTTCAGCTGCAATTATCGCCCCGTTAAAAAGAATCAATTCTTATCGCGAGACTATTTATTTAAGAAAATATGACAGGATGAGGCAAAAACAACATTATATTTTGAAAGGACCCAAGTCTCAATTAAACCAAAGAAAGAATGCACCTGATATTTTGATATACATCATCATCATTGTTGGCGCTACAGTCCAAAGGGGGACCAGGGCCTAGCTTGCTCATCAACTACTCGTGTTATGCGCGCTACTGTTCTCTCACGAGTAGAAGGGACGAACAGTTTTTGGCCGACTCCGAACGGCGAGATTTGAGAAGCTTTCTTAGACAGTTATTACTCTTTGAGTGTTGTCAGCAGCTCGAAAGAGGTGGTGCCGTTAAAAATTCGAAAAATTGGTGTTGAGCTGGGAGTCGAACCTAGACCCTTCGGCGTGTGAGCGTCGCACTCTACCCACTACGCCACGGCGACCACATTTTTTGATATACAACAATCTTAAAATACTTCAGTTGACTGCAGGAAGTAGTAAAAAGTAATGTAATTCAAGAATTTATTTTGAGCCTGGAAAACGGGGTACATTATATTCATTAGAAGCTTTTTTGATATAAATTTTTAAATACGGTTAATCTTTAAAAAATAAATAGTCAAATTAGACTCTTGTAGAATCTTATGATATCCAACGTTTGTAAATTTTTCGTTCACTTAAAATCAATTTTTTATCAGTATCCACATACTTCTTCTTCTTCTTGTGGCGCTACAGTCCGGGGTGGACCTGGGCCTCAACCAACATGCCTCTCCAGCCAGCACGATCTTTCGCCAGCTGTCTCCAGTTGCTCACTCCAAGTTGGTTGAAGTCCTTCTCCACTTGTGTGCGCCACTTAAGTCTAGGTCGTCCTCTGTTGCGTTGTCCCAATGGCTCGGATTCAAAGACTTTTAGGGCCGGAGCAGTGGTGTCCATACGCTCTACTTGGCCTAGCCATCTTAAGCGTTGTATCCGTAGACGCTTGACCAGGCGCATGTCGCTGTACTGCCTATAGAGTTCATCATTAAATTTTCTCCTCCAGATGCCATCAACGCAAACAGGACCAAAAATCGCACGCAAAACTTTTCTCTCGAAAAGACTAAGGGCTTCCTCATCCGCCTTTGCTAACGTCCAAGATTCTGCGCCATATAGTAGGACGGGGATGATCAAGCTGTTATATAAAGCGAGCTTAGTCCTTCGAGAGAGGGCTTTATTACTCAATTGCCTCTTGAGCCCAAAGAAACAGCGATTGGCATGAGTGATTCTGCGTTTGATTTCGGTACTGATGTTGTTGTCCCTGTTTACCGCGGAGCCGAGGTAGACGAAGTCCTTAACTACCTCGAAGTTTCTGCTGCCTAGTGTGACGCTCCGTCCGAGACGTCGATGTTGTGTGTCCTTCCTTGATGGCAGCATATACTTTGTTTTGCGGTCATTTACCGCCAGACCCATTTTAGCCGCTTCCGCTTCAATGCCAGCAAACGCCTCATTGACGACTCGCTGTGTTCCTCCAATCACGTCAATGTCATCAGCGTAGGCTAGCAATTGAACTGACTTCTGGAAGATCGTGCCTCTGGTGTTGACTTGTGAGTTACGCACGATCTTCTCGAGGATGATGTTGAAAAAATCACATGAAAGTGCGTCGCCTTGTCTAAAACCTTTTTTGACATTGAAGGTCTCGGTGAGTTCGGTACCGACCTTGACGGAGCAGCGAGAGTTCTCCATCGTCATCCTTCACAATCTGACGAGTTTGGTAGGAATGCCAAAAATAGACATGGCACTGTAAAGCTCGTCTCTATGCACACTGTCATATGCAGCCTTGAAATCGACGAATAGGTGGTGAGTGTCAATTTGCATTTCTTGGGTCTTTTCCAGGATCTGCCGTAATGTGAAGATCTGGTCTATTGTGGACTTCCCTGGTCTAAAATCACACACCACACCCATAAGCCCATGGACAAACGGTTTCAGACGCTCACACAATACGGCAGAGAGGATCTTGTATGCAATGTTCAGGAGACTATCCAGGAGTATCCACATACGCTCGCCAATTTATGTTCGCACATATCCATGAGTGAGAGTTGGATTCATATTGTCGTTTGTTTATTTTCATTAAACGCAAAGAATCTTGAAATTTTATTTTCTTTCTTTTCCTTTATAGTTTTTAGTTAAATATGGGCGAGGCATTCATTCAGATAATCATTTCATGTGGAAGCAGTAATGATGTTCCGGCTTTCCGATCTTTCAGATCCGAATGTGAATTTCTTAAGCGATTTTCAATTATGTGAAGAACAGTTTAGAGTAGCATTCTGAAAATATTTCCCCTTTGTTTCTCAATTTCTCTCTTTATTTCACTCAAAACTTTCGTTCTCTGCGGATGACAATTTCCCTATAAACAGCATGTGAGTTAAAAATTGACTCTTCAGAAAAACAAAAACACTTGTCCTGAAACCCATCAAGATAACCAAAAAAAAAATCCGGAGTCAGTTCTGTTTTAAGTATTCTATAACCTCGCTACTGACCCCTCTCCCCGCTGGGCTTAACAATTTTAATTTCTGCCTGCACAAGTTGGCTCTAAGACTCCAAGCACAGATTTAGAAGGAAATCATAAAAGTATACAGCTATGGCACTAGGCGAAACAAAATGTTCACCTTACATTTTAACTGTACTGTACTGCACTCATTTTATTTTAAACGATGTAAAACAAACTTTTATGCATGCCTCTGATTCCCTCTATCATATGCTCTAGTAGATTACGGAGAAAAAATTGTACTGTTATCAATGTCAAATCTGTAGCTTCATTCTTTGAAGTGTTCTTTGTGTCTGGACACAAAAATAGCACAAAACCTAGTTATTGAAAAAACTCTCAAAATAATTTGTATAGTCTAAAATTTGTTGTTTTATTATACTTTTGAATAGAGTTCTATTGAATTTTTTATTACAATGAGCAGAGGTAAGCACTGCACTTCCGAAGAAAGGAGCTTAATTTATGCTCTTCATCAGGACAGGAAATAGCCGAACAATTGAAATGCCCCAAAAAAATGTTTTACAACACTATTAAACTGGTAAAAGAAGATCAGATGCTTTTAACTTGTAAAATAATCGCCGACCAAGACCAAGAAAAATACGCTTCTTATGGATAGAACCATTATGCTGAAGATATGTATAACTTCAAAATAAATGATTTGCTTTATCATAGAGCAGAACCTATGTTCCCGAATGGCAACCAAAAATATTCCAAATGCTTCACAATAGCGTGTCCCGCGAACAATCGTTGCTATGTTACAATACATAAGTTACATTACTATTGCGTATTATTTTACATTACGGCCAGGAATAGTACGTGCAAAATGGCACTTTGAAAGAAGTCGAAGGTAAACATAATTTTTTATAACTCACTCTTCGAATTAGAGCAGTGTAAGTGTAAGTAATAAATGTAAAGTAATATTTATAAGAAAGCCACTTGAATAATAAACTAAAGGACATTTATATTAAAGCATTTCATACTACGACGGATTTCTCAGAGGAAACTGCACAAGGAATATTAGTTTTGCATTCAAAAAGTCTTGAAATCTGAGCCATAGGGACAACTCAGTAGAGGACGGCCTAGGTTAAGGTGAGGCACACAAATGGAGAAGGACCTCAACCAATTTGAAAAGCGCTATTGGCGGCAGCTAGCGAAAGATCGTGCTGGCTGGAGAGACATGTTGGTTAAGCGAACTATAGCGCCACAAAACGGAGTGCGAAATTTCGTTATGTCGTTGTAAAAAATGCTTTAGGGTAGTGAGTAGATGTAAACCACCATTGATGCTTCCATTTCTTATACTCTCTGGCGCATTCTAAAATGTACGATATTGGCCCAACATACACGTACGCAGAAGCCACACTTAATAAAGTCGTTGAATATGAAATAAAATGAAAACCACTGTTTGGAAAACGGGCAGGCCTAGACTTTGAAACAAGTTCTTTAATAGACAAAAGTACTTCTGAAAGAAGTAAGAAAATTCAATATGTTTCAGCTTAACAACTTCATACACGAGTTTATCGTAAAGACATACCTTTACATACCAATACTCTATTTCAACCGCATTTATTTCAAGGCTAGCAAAAATAAAAGTAAATGCGATGTGCTGGGGCAGCGTTTTGAATTTTCCTCATGGACCATGAGCAATTCTACTTAAAGCGTTTAATAAAACGCACACAACTAGTTGTTTAAATATTTCTGTCTGTCTTGCAAAAGAGAAAACAATGTTCATGGCAAAATTCAATCTGCTCCTTGAAGCCTCATTTGCATGGTAATGTGAGTGTATGCTGCAAACTACCAGAACGGATAGGTTCAAGGGAAGTGAAGAATGTCTTTCCGAGAAATCCGAAGGAACAAACAAACTCAACCCTCAGACAAGCAATATTCTGAAAGGCATGTTTTGTTCTCGTTTTCTTGTGGTGTGTGGTAGTGGACTTTCATTGAAACAAGTTTAAGGACGATGTGAGTGAATTATCATTAAATTTTATGCCACTGCGCAAAGTCGAAGAATGACTTTGATTTCAAAATATTTTTAAGATGAGAAACTGGTCTTAGTTTAAAGAAAAATATATAAAATGTAAATGACTTTCGCTCCTCTCGTCCGGAAAAAATAAACTACACAAGATTTTTTTATTTCACTTTTCATATTTTGGAAAGGACCTTCTGCTTTTGTGAAATTTTCCTTGGAAATATAACTTATAAGAATACCTACATGTTGATATATTTATGACCTTCATGATTGTTTACTGACTGAAAACATTAGCGGGATATATATATATATAAGCTTATACAATTGATATCATTTAATTTAAAACAAAGCACCCTGTTATGTCAAAACTTTTTGTACCACCATTGTCCTCTACATGCTTTATCGTTCCGTCATGTTCATAGAAATCAACGTGAATATTCAAATGAATTCTTAAACAAATGTGAATACCGATTTATTTCGTCCGTTTTGTCCGTCGGATATGACTACTTTTTCTTATCTTTCTGCTGATTTTTTAATACTATCTCTTAAAATAAGTCGATCTAGTTATTGAGCCATTCTTCAATACCTTCAAAAGACTTCGACCGGTGACCCTCCGAATTGAGAAAGCCATCACGGCGGCAAAAAAATAATGTGACACTAAGTGGGTTGTGACATTACCCGTTCTTCCATCTGTCTGAAAAAAGTAACTGACTGGATGGAATTTTGCCTTAAACCGATTTATGCTAATAAGCGATTTTTTTTTATAATTGACGCGTACAAAGGGGGTTACGAGTACCCTTAAGGGACCGGATTAAGTCACAGCACGAAGGTATAGAGGAAGAGAGGGAGAGGAGGTACCGATGCACATTGGTTTTAAATGCCTGTGGATTGTAATGGGGGGCTGGGAATAGCATTCCAGTCGATTGACTTCGCAGCATTATTATCACCAATAAGTTTTATCGCTTGCTGCTGGTTTCTATCTAGTAAGTGCAGAGAGGTCTTAGGAACACCGGACCAGATAGAAGCGTTGAACTCAAGCTTTGGGCGGTTGTACACCTTATATGTTGTTACCAGGTCAGAAGTGGTGAAGTATTATTTGCATCGCTTTAAAAAGCCTAGACATTTCGCTGCATTTTTGGCGATCTCAAATATGTGATCGTTCCAACTTAGTGTTGAGTCGATACACGTACCGAGGATGGAAAGGCGTTCCGTTTCAACAATGCGGGAGCCATTCATAGATAATGGCAGGTTGTTTTGGGAACGCTTGACTGACAGTAGACAGCACTGAATTTTGGAAGCACAAATTCCACCCTATTCTTTTTACGCCAATCAATTATGCTGTTAAGATCAGAATTTAATGAGCTTAACATACGCGGCCGTTCCAAGTCAATGGCCGAAGAGGAGGGACGAGAGCCGAGGAACGAATAAGAAAAACTGAGGGTACTGTCATCAGCGAAGGAGAGAATTGGATTAGAAGTGGCAGACAGGAGATCATTTATAAAAATGAGAAAGAGTGTCGGAGACAAAACAGAGCCCTGGGGAACACCAGCATTAATATGGTGAATATCAGACTTGAATCCATCCAAAACGACTTGTATTGAACGATTCGAATGGTAATTTCTAATCCATTGAAGAAGAGACTCATCGATCCCAAAAGCACGTATTTTCGACAAGGGAGCCTGATGCCAGACCCTGTCAAATGCCTCTGAAATATCAAGCGCAACAATCTTGCTTTCACCTACATTGTGCAAAGATTGGTCCTACTTTCCAGTGAGATATGCCATCAGATCACCAGTGGAACGGTTGCTTCGGAAGCCGTACTGCCGGTCATTAAGAAGCTTTCGGGACTCAAGATATTTCATAAGCTGACGGTTTATCAGCGTTTCTATGACCTTGGAGAGAAGGGACGTTAGTGCTATGGGTCGGTAGGAGGTGGGTGACGAAAATTCGCCCCTTTTAGAAGAACACCTCTTCAGAAGAACAGGGGGTATACCATCCGGGACAGCGGATTTGTGTATGTTTAGATCCTTAAGTACTCTTGCTACTGTACGAGTGCGAAAGTGGATTTGCCCCATGGAGAAATTTACGCTCTCAAGTACAGGCGGGGACAAAGAACTATCTGGCAGCGTTGAGCTAGCTGCAAAGTGTGCACCAAGCAGACTAGCTTTGTCCAAAGAGCTGACAGCTGGAATGTCATTGCAAATGAGCGTTGGGATCGAAGACGAGGCTGAATTCCTTATGTTTCTTACGAAAGACCAAAAGCTTCTGCTACCTTTAGGGCATTGTCGAACTTTTTGCCTCAACTCTTGGTCAAAGGAGAATTTAGCACGTCTTATTAATGCATTACAGTCATTTCGGATCCGTTTGAACCTTTTCTGGGCTTCCTCAGAAGGGTTGCCTTTATAATACCGGAAACTCAACTCTCTCATCCTGATAGCCTCTTTGCAGCTCGATTCGTACCACGCGTTTGTTTGAAATAATTGTTGTGATCGCATCAGTAGCGGCATCCACGTCACTATCGAGGAAGCATAGTGACCAGGTAAAATTCTTAAAGAAGTTGTTAAGTCCGCTCCAGTTGTCTTTCTCGTAGAGCCATACTGTTCTTTACTAAACTGACACGGCACAGTGGTTGGACGAGCCTAGAGGCGACAATATATCAATTGAATATTTTTCCGGATGAGAGGTGAGAAACAGATCCAAGGTGTTGGCGGTATGATCTGCAATGTCAGGTGTTCGTATTGGTTCATTCACAAGCTTTGTTAAATTATTTACCTCAGCGAAGATTTCAACATACCTTCCTTCGGGTGTTGTCTGGCCTGAATGTCGAAGGCAAGTAGAATTGTGTACATTGAAATCGCCCGCAATAGCGATTTAAGTGCGAGGATACAGGGATACAATTCTTGCGATGGAGTCCGACGGCGCATCAAACCCGCTATAAGCTGAGTTGCTGTCCTGGTTTGGACTTCTTTAAATAAAGCAGAAAATTAAATTCCGGATTGGAACAGTGGCCATATTGTGGTTGAATTTGGTAAGCATCATCACTACGCACATATATGGCGAGACCGCGGCGTAAAAAGAATAAGGGTACCAAGCTATATCCAGGCAGGTTCAAATCTGATAAATCGATATTCTCACCCACCTGTGTTTCGCTCAGCGCCAAGACAGCTGGTTTATGGCGAGAGAGGTGGACGTAAAGGGCAAAGAGATTAGTTCTCAGTCCGCGAATGTTGTTCATGTCAACACGAAATTGCCCCCTCATGTCAGTCGTAGGCATCTGAAAACCAACTCCGACAATGCAGTTGGTGAAAGTGAGCAGAGTTCAGAAGTTTAAATCCTGCGTTTAGCTTCGCAAAAGAAATCAATGTAGGTGTTATGCCCGTACATTGACTTGATTTGGTCCATTAACAAAAATTCACACTTCCAAATCCGATATGTTAGATATTAGGCAGACTCGGACATCGCCCCAGACCGTCTGGTAGATCAAACGGGACTTGCGACCGAGAATGCCCAACAGTGTTTTGTGAAGGAGTGGGAGAGGGGGAGCGGACTGCACTACACTTCACTGCACTACACTGCACTTTTTTTTAAGGATTTTTATTTTATTTTATTTCTTCTTTCACTCGCGGAGGTGTTGGACGGACCGCTTTAACTGTTGTTAGTGTCGACGCGAGGAATTTGTTTTGTTTTGGTTTTTGTTAAGTACATGCAGCGACGACACGTCTGCATGCGTCGGCACACGACACTCTCAATTCAAGCAATGTAACAATATTCGGATTTGACTGTAATCGGCAGAAATCTTGGAAAGTTCCTGTAGAGGGCAACGCTCGCACGCCGAAGGGTCTAAGTTCGATTCAGGGCTGAACACCTCGAATTTTTCAAGGCACCTCCTCTTTCGAGCTGCTGACAACACCCAAAGAGTAATAATTGTCTAAGAAAGCTTCTCAAACTTCGCCGTTCAGAGTCGGCAAGAATAACTGTAGATCCCTTCTACTTGTGAGAGAACAGTAGCACGCACAACACGAGTAATTGATGAGCAAGCTAGGCCGTGGTCCATCTGTGGACTGTCGCGACAACAATTATTATTATGTAGTCGACAACGTTCTCCTCAATGGTTTTCGCTTTAGGAGCTAATAGTACACAACACTCGTCTGGTCATACCATTTGTAGATTATGACCTTATTACCGTGAATGTTTCTCTTAAGCTTCGATGTAGGCGACAATGAAATGGGTTCACAAGACATTCCATACTACATATTCTTCTTGGGGTTGTCATACCTTATTCACTTTTTATATCGAGTGTGTTTGAAGTGTTTCAAGAATCAGTTCCGAGGTGAAAATTCGCTCCTCCGACATCTCTTGATTTCAACATTTTTGTTTGTTTGTATTTTCCGAACGGAAATTGCTAATGCACACTAATAATTGAAGAGACATGTCACACCTTTCCAAAAATTTAAGGTGGCGCTTTATCATGCATTGTAAATTGAAGGAATTGATTTAAACTATCAATACAATATTCTTAATCTAAACTGCTTAAACGGAAGAATATGTTTTCTAGAAGTATTCAGGGTAGGCTTCCGCAGAAATAGAAATCACCTCGTTCGTCTCACATGAGGTTTAGAAGCAAGAAGAAGTTGCCATGCCTTAAATCTGAAAAAAAAAACTGCAGAGGGAAGAGCAGTTTATATATTTAATTTAACATTTTCACTGTCACGGATGGTCGTTGTCAAGAACGGAGAGCGCTTTTTCACCAAATGGGCAACTTAATATGCAATTCAAAATCACGTCGGCACAATTATTTGCCATAGTAAAGCATTTATTGTTTTTGTTTATTTTTTTTCCTTTTCAATGAATTTTTATTTTGAATTACAATTTAATTTACTTACCTGCTAAATAAAAAAAATGTATAGGACTATCTCTTTTCTGAAAATCTTAATTCTAACTAACTGAGTCTTTTTTGTACTTATTTGGCATCGGAAATTGGGTCTATTTTATGCCCAGTAGAAAATCCTTTCTTAATCAAAAACTGCTGAACCCTTGGAGATCTTCGGAGCTGCGAGCAGTGAGGAAGATTACCTTCACCCTAGTCTCAATTTGATTGTTGTTAGGCAACTCTTCTGCCATAGTGAAGGCGTCCTTAGGCCGTACATTTATCAGACTATCACCATAATTATACAGGTCAAGTTGCCAAGATATCTCTCAACTCTTTTCACCTTGAATGTGTAGGCGGGGGAGGATTGAGGTTCGAGTGATGGGCGATCGGAAAAAAACAACTCTCACACAGTTTCTTATCTTTATTTCTCGGTCGATAAACGGAAAAAGAGGGCAAAAACATATTTTGTCTCCTACCGCTCTATTCGCGGTCGATAACCTGATCAGATGGATTGAGCAAAGCTTTTGCAAGTACATGTAAGCCGTTTACTTGGTGTTCGAAAACAAATCTAGAACAGGGTGATTAGTTCTATTTATTTATTATTTATTATTTTTTCTGCTACAATTCGGCCATCCTGATCAAGTAATCGACCCGATTACATAGTGACATTCACAGTTTTAAGGTAAGTATTCTAAATGGAAATTATAAATTCATATTTTAATATTTACAATAATGTATTCAAAATTTATCATCAAAATATAAGATATTCAAAAAAGTACAATATTGTGATTATATTATAAAATGCTACTGAAAGGACAACAGGTTTGGTTAGAGATGCTTCGAAATATACTCGACGGTTGTGCTTCTTTTTTTCACATAAGAATCGAATTCCTTCGCATGGGCACCAGCTGCTTCACACCTGCAATTTAATCATAACTTTCGACGCTATACGGTCTCATATTTTCTGGAGAGAACACTCCTTTGTATGACAGACGTGACATTTGAAGGCCGTCAATATCCGAAATCAGATAACGATCGTTACGCAAAACTTTCTTAACCTCGTAGGGCCCTCTATACTTTGCAAGAAGTTTCTGGTTAACACCTTGGGTAGCTGCTACGTTACGGATCATCACATACTGACCAGGCTTATAAACTTGAGGACTTTTATGCCTACCGTCGAAATATGTCTTGTTTCGCGCTTGATTTTTTTCTGTATTTTCTTTTGCTTTCGCTCTAACATCCTCAAGACTACTCCGCTCCTTTAGTATCTGACAGTCCAGAAACTCTTTCACTCGATCGCACAGTTCACCTTTCTGATTCACGCCGAATAATAACACACTCGGAGTAAAACCCGTACTCCTATTGACTGTGTTATTCAGCGCAAATTCTGCTTTAACCAGATGTCTATCCCAATCGCTCGTCGTATTAAATTCACATTCCTTAGATAACATAGGAACAAGGATGCGGTTTATACGTTCTACCTGTCCGTTTGATTGAGGAGAACGTGTGGCGATTTTGATATGTTCAATGTTATGTTTATGAAGAAAATTTGTGAACTCTAAGGACGTAAAGCAAGTGCCCCGATCTGATATAATACGATCTGGTCGCGAATAGTTAGCAAAATATGACGTTAGGCATTTTATAGCTTCACTACTTTGAGTAGACTTAACAGAATAAAGTTTAATGAATTTAGTGAAAGCATCAATTACTAGGAAAACGTGTTTGTTTCGCGACTGTGAACCAGGTAAAGGTCCAAGGTGATCGATATGAAGTGTGTTAAACGGAACGTTCCCCTTTGGTATAGGGTGTAACTTTGCTTCAACTTTGCCTGAGTTCGGGGAAAAGTAAATGCATTTGAGGCAATTTGTAATATGATTCTTAATCTTTTCCTTCATATTAGGAAACCAATAAGACTTAGACAAGTGCTGAAAGCACCTACGTGGCACATTGCTTCGTGGTGCGTACGAATTACTTCCTTTTCCATGTTACATGGGACGTAGAATCGAACTTCGTTCTTATTTTTGCGATAAACAAGACCGTCTATTAATTCATAGACTGGACTTTCGCTTTTCTCGAGTTCTGTAACAATCGACTGAATATTTGGGTCATGTTTTTGAGCCGATGCCAGAATGAATTCGAAGGATTCGTTGTCAACGTGTAGAATGTTGAACGAACGACTTAAAGCATCTACGTGCGTCATTCGGTCAGCTTTCCGGTGTTCAACATTGTAGTCGAAGCTTTGCAGCTCCAGCGCCCAACGTGAAATACGTGGATTTAAGGTCTTTCTATTTAGTGTCATAGCTAATGCCTGACAGTCTGTCACGATTTTAAAGGACACTCCTATCAAATAAACCCTAAACCTCCTGAGAGCATAAATAATCGAAAGTGTTTCTAGCTCATAGCTAAGATATTTACTTTCGGTTTCGGTAGCTCGTTTTGAGTAATAAAATACAGGGTGGAATCTGCCATCAACCTGTTTTTGCATGAAAACCGCACCATATCCGATCGAGCTCGCATCACAATGGACTTCCGTAGCATTAGAAGGACTGAAAATCGCCAAGACCGGAGACGCCACTAGTTTAGCTTTAAGTATTTCAAACGTTTCCATCTCTTTTGATCTGAATACAAACGGTGTATCTTTCTTTAATAGATCATAAAGTGGTTTAGCCACACTTGCAAATCCTTTAATGAATTTACGAAAATAGGAACAGAGTCCTAGGAAACTATGTACGTTTTTAATTGAGGTGGGTATCGGAAAAATTTTAATGCTGTTTAAATGACTTTCGTTAGGTCTAATGCCGTTTTTAGTTACTTTATACCCTAGATAACTAATTTCATTTTGTAAAAAACTGCATTTGTCGAATCTTAACTGGAAAGAATGTTTTACGATAATATTTATTACTTCCTGCAAGATTTCCAAATGCTCTTCAACAGACTGTGTTGCAACTAGGAGATCATCTACGTAAGTAATTAGTTTACCCTTTGAGATGAGGTTCCCAAATATGTATTTCATAAACCTTTCAAAAACTGAAGGCGCATTTTTTAGACCAAATGGCATCCGCGTGTATTCGTATTGCCCCATCGGTGTTATGAAAGAAGTAAACCTAGTAGAATCGTCCTCTAGTTGAACGTGGTGGAATCCATTTTTTAGGTCCAACGTGGTAAAGAACGATTTGTCCCGGAGACGATCAAGATTATCTTCTATGAGGGGCAAAGGGTAGTTATCACGTAAAGTGATTTTGTTTAGTTCGCGGAAGTCAACACAGAGGCGGAGCTCTTTGTTCTTCTTTTGTACCAACACAATCGGCGATGCGTATGGTGAGTTTGACTCTTTGATTACACCTCGCTCTAATAAATTTTTCAAAATTTTTTCTAACTCCACTTTATGAGCAAAAGGGAGCCGCCTAGGTGCACATCGAAATGGAGTGTCCTTAGATAAATATATTCTCATTCTGAAATCCGTTTGAGACAGAGAATCTCGTGGTTGTAGGTGGGCAGGTCTTACTATTTCCCTTACTTTCTCTTTTACACACTCACTAAGGCCATTATTAATATTTAAGTTCAACTCACCTGGTTCTACCGCTACATCAATGTTCATGATTTGTTCTACGTAATCTTCATTGGACATGTTGGGACTAGTTGTTGAATGTGTAGTATTATGGTGGAGGTAGCTGGAGCCCATTGTTGAAATCCGATTTTCATTAAAGGTGTCGTTAACCTTTCGGGAAATCAAACCTGTTTTCCTGATGTAATCGCGACCTAAAATTACAGGATATGTCATTGAGAAATTTGCTACTATCAAAAGCTTCATATTAATAATTGATTTTTCGAAACGAATTTGACTGTTAATACTTCCTATCACATTAAGTGGGCTGCTGTTCACTCCGCAATATGGCTGCGTCTCTTCCTCTAGAGTTGGTAACAAAACTGCTGGAAGGTATTTCTCCTGCATAAAACTTACAGGGCTCCCAGAATCCAGTAAAGTAAGTAAGGACAGCCCGATCTCCATTTGATCCCCCACCCATTCATAGCGAACGCAGCACTCAAAGTCGTTTTTCTGATCCATATCCTCTAAGACAGGCAGCGAATCAAATGAGCTTTTAATACTTTCCTCAGGGACGACCGGGTATTGTGTTTGGAAATTCGTTTGAAGCATCATGATTCGATCTTTGGTATCACACTTAGGAGAAATATGACCGTGTTTTCCACATTTAAAGCACGTGATGTCTTTGTTTTGGTCTCTCCTGGAGGAGTCTGGACTCTTCACACTCATGTTGCGTCGGATTGGTACAGGTGCATGGTTTGTTTTAATCGGCTTGTTGGAGTTATGTTCTCGATGATTATTCTTCAGCTTTTCATATTTACGGAGATTCTCCTTTAGTTCGACAAGAATTGTCAGCGTGGTGAGTTTTATCAGTTGCAGATAACTCAGCAATTAAATTTGTCAACTCCTCCTCTGGAACACCTTGAACTGCTTCATCCACTCGAATTCTCAGTTCAGCTTTTGTGCCACTAGTTGGACGTCTAAACGCTCTTAAAATGCTTTTGAGTCTGCAGACTGTGGAAGACTCCACAAAATTCATCCAATCCTCTGACATTCTTAACTTTGCAAACACTGCACTCACCGAAACTTACTTTAGCCATGAAGACAGTATCGAAATAAACATGTACACTCAATCAGTACAGTAAATCCAATGTGCTGAATCCCACTTCTGAAGTTGTAGGAGGGGGAGGATTGAGGTTCGAGTGATGGGCGATCGGAAAAAAACAACTCTCACACAGTTTCTTATCTTTATTTCTCGGTCGATAAACGGAAAAAGAGGGCAAAAACATATTTTGTCTCCTACCGCTGTATTCGCGGTCGATAACCTGATCAGATGGATTGAGCAAAGCTTTTGCAAGTACATGTAAGCCGTTTACTTGGTGTTCGAAAACAAATCTAGAACAGGGTGATTAGTTCTATTTATTTATTATTTATTATTTTTTCTGCTACAAATTGTTACTCCAATAAGTTAAATCTGCAGAACTAGGAACAATTCATTTTCGTGTCCCTTGAGGCGTTGGACAGCTAAGTTCTGAAAAAAATAGTTTCATATTTCTGTTCCTTGATTTTTACCTACAAGTCATCGCAAATGTATTAGATTGTATCGAAGTCACGGGACATCGTTTACTTTTACTTTTGGAGGATAAGATGTCGGGAAACGCAATTATGTTAGGCATATAACCTATAAGTTCACTAGTGGACCACCCCTTGTTGCAACCCATTTTTAATAACAAACTTCCTACCTGTTATCATGTCATGCATCATATATAGCAATGTTTTTATTTCTGCATAGCCAAAGCAACTTAAGGTCGAGGCATTCTAACGATGCGGTGACAAACGCTTTTTTCCATATCCGTAAGGCAGGCGCTTGTCCATTTGAATACATTGAATGTCGCAAACAGATTTAAACGCGGCATGAAGGGTGTCGTTCTCGGGATAGGTTTTACAGTTTGTATAATTCTGTCAAAAGTAGAGCATTCATCATCGTTATCACATTCCTATTCTCAGTGTAAATGCATAATTTAGACCGTAAATATCAAATCCGGCAATCCTCCTATTTTTTATCAAAAGAATGCCTTTCAATTTTATCGGAGTGCATTCGTCATAAGACTGACACTGTTTTGAACGATATCCTGCATGAGACCCTGAGATGAATGGGCTAATCACAATACGGGCCGAAGGTATAGATGAGAAGTGAAAAAGGAGGTGCCGGTGCACTTTGTTTTTAAATATCGTTGGGTTGAATGAGAAATTTTTAAGCTGGAAGGAGCATTCTATATTAGAGAGATGCTGCTAAATAACAAGTTTTTGAACTTAACTGTACGTCCGAAGGTGGGCTTAAGCGAAAACGGGTGGGCATTTATAGTGAGACGACTTTTCCGGGTAAATTTTTGAAGGATAGGAATGCAGCTATCTTAATCGTTGGGGCATTTTTTATTGAAATAGCGATAAAAAAGTGATAAGGACGCAACATTACGTCGTGTTGTTACTACCAACAAGCTACATTCCTCCTTGTTGAGTTCTATCCAGTGGCTTCAGGAAAGTTGTACGAGCCTTATATATTTAATCCAAATCAAAAGGAAATAAATATTTCGTGTATCACTTGAAAAAAACCCAGACATTTCTTTGCGTTCTTTGCAATCTGAAATATGTGATCGCCGAAACTATGTGTTAAGTTAATACACATACCGAGAACGAAAGGTGTTTGGTTTCAATACTTCAGATGTCATCACTGCTTGGCTTTGGTATGATTTGTGATAACGTATTTACCTTTGGGTGTCATATTGCTGATATCAATTGAACATTTTGTACGGTGCCCAGATTTGAGAAACGATCACTAAAAGGACTCTCTATTCCCAACATCACAAAAATTTTTTTCTAATTTTTGTTCACCCAATTTATTATACCAAGTATAGTTCGTCAGTGCAAGATGACATTGTCAGAATAATTTGCCCCCTTTTAAAATTATCTTAAACTAACTAAAAGAATAAAGGAATGATGATGCTCTCGGACAACGTCGTCAGTTTTCAAATATATTTATCTCGATCAAATAGCCGACTGGACTTTCCTTTTTGTTTCTTTATTAACCCAGTATGAACTTGATACGTGAAGTTTGCATTTCAAGCCGCTCCTACCTGATGAAGTATATTATGAGCATCAGTTCCGTCTGCTTCAATTGACAAATATTTCTGCTTGTTCAACTTCTTTTTGTGTAAGTCAACCACCCCTTTTAATTTTTGTTTTCTCCTTTTGCGCCCTCGTTAGGTAAGTGTTGTTTTAAGTTTTCATTCTGGGACTGTCTCCATCAATAGTTCTTTCTTTATCTTCTTCTTGAAATTTAAGTGCGATTAAAATTATAGATACTTCTTCTTCTTGTGGCGCTACAGTCCGGGGTGGACCTGGGCCTCAACCAACATGCCTCTCCAGCCAGCAAGATCTTTCGCCAGCTGTCTCCAGTTGCGCGCTCCAAGTTGGTTGAAGTCCTTCTCCACTTGTGTGCGCCACTTGAGTCTAGGTCGTCCTCTGTTGCGTTGTCCCAATGGCTCGGATTCAAAGACTTTTCGGGCCGGAGCTGTGGTGTCCATACGCTCTTCTTGGCCTAGCCATCTTAAGCGTTGTATCCGTAGACGCTTGACCAGGCGCATGTCGCTGTACAGCCTATAGAGTTTGTCATTAAATTTTCTCCTCCAGATGCCATCAACGCAAACAGGACCAAAAATCGCACGCAAAACTTTTTTCTCGAAAAGACTAAGGGCTTCCTCATCCGCCTTTGCTAACGTCCAATATTTTGCGCCATATAGTAGGACGGGGATGATCAAGCTGTTATATAAAGCGAGCTTAGTCCTTCGTAAGAGGGCTTTATTACTCAATTGCCTCTTGAGCCCAAAGAAACAGCGATTGGCAAGAGTGATTCTGCGTTTGATTTCGGTACTGATGTTGTTGTCCCTGTTTACCGCGGAGCCGAGGTAGACGAAGTCCTTAACTACCTCGAAAATTCTGCTGCCTAGTGTGACGCTCCGTCCGAGACGTCGATGTTGTGTGTCCTTCCTTGATGACAGCATGTACTTCGTTTTGCCCTCATTTACCGCAAGACCCATTTTAGCCGCTTCCGCTTCAATGCCAGCAAACGCCTCATTGACGGCTCGCTGTGTTCATCCAATCACGTCAATGTCATCAGCGTAAGCTAGCAATTGAAATGACTTCTGGAAGATCGTGCCTCTGGTGTTGACTTGTGAGTTACGCACGATCTTCTCGAGGATGATGTTAAAGAAGTCACATGACAGTGCGTCGCCTTGTCTAAAACCTTTTTTGACATTGAAGGTCTCGTTGAGTTCGGTACCGACCTTGATGGAGCAGCGAGAGTTCTCCATCGTCATTCTTCACAATCTGACGAGTTTGGTAGGAATGCCAAAAATAGACATGGCAATGTATAGCTCGTCTCTATGCACACTGTCATATGCAGCCTTGAAATCGACGAATAGGTGGTGAGTGTCAATTTGCATTTCTTGGGTCTTTTCCAGGATCTGCCGTAATGTGAAGATCTGGTCTATTGTGGACTACCCTGGCCTGAAACCACACTGATAGGGACGTATCAGGTCATGGACAAATGGTTTCAGACGCTCACACAATACGGCAGAGAGGATCTTGTATGCGATGTTCAGGAGACTAATCCCTCTGTAGTTGGCGCAGTCGAAGGGGTCTCCTTTCTTGTGGACCGGGCAAACGACGCTGAGAAATTATAGATACACTCGGCTCATTTAGTGAACCAACAAGTGCATAGGAATGTGTGTGTCGAATTACATTCAACCCATCAAAGTACATGTTTGCTGTAATCTTAAAAATATATGCAAATTAAGTAACCAAAAAACTTACATGAAACTCGTATTTGGCTATCTCTTCAACGTCCACCTGATATTATATTGCTAAGGCACATACAATTTTGAAGGTACAAAATAACTCGTGCGTGCATAAGTCCCAAATAAGCTCCTGAGGAATAATAAACACTGCTCCCTCAGCTGTTGCCATACGTTACCCAACATTGGAAGGTATTGCCCAGGGCAGCCACTGCCTAAGATGCATTGACGGAGGCGTATTCCCTGTGGTTCGCAGAATAGTTGGCAACAAAATTCTAGGTTAGCCATCACGGTATTACAGCTTATATACGTCTGAAATGATATCTTTTTTTTTTTATTAAAGATTTAATAAGCTCGACGGCCAGCATAGAGATACTTTTTCTCAGAAAACTTCTAGGCAACCACTCGTTTGCCGGCAACACACATGAACGTGCATACATTTTGGAATTCCTTTGTGCGAAGAGAAGATATATTCCTATTATCAGGGGATATTGCATTCCCAAACCGATGGGTACTGCGGCACTGGGCATGCATGCATGGTGGCATAATAGTGGGTCAGATACAGGGGCTAACCTTTTATAAAGGAAATTCTTATTACATCACTTGGTTTGGCTATGGTCCCGGAGTGGAATACGTAAAATGTATGATTTACAGAGGTTTGCGGGTGAAATACAACTGAAACGAACACATTTCAATAAGAGTGCAATAGCCCCAGGATTAACATTCCTTACAATCACAATCTTCGCATAATTTAATAATTGATGGGATTCCCTTTAAAGCAAATCAAATCATGGGCGGCTTCATAAGAAAGCGCATTTTCATGTGAGATTTGTTGAGCTGACATGCTGTTGAAGTTGATTTAGAAATACGATTTAAAAAGGGAGAAGAAACAAGAGCAAAGCATAAATACATAAGGTCAGCTTTTGTTAAAAATAATTTTGTTTGTTAAAATAATTTTATTTTCATTCCCATATTCAGGAGATTTTCTCAACTCAGGAAAAAGAAAACGCGTCGATTTCTTTTTTTAGTCGTGACGCTTAAATGGCGTTTTACTGTCGGAATTACTGTTGCAAAACGCCTTGGTTGTCGTTTCACTTATGTTCCACTTATATTCCACAGATAAAACGTACAATTGACAGATTTATGTTTTTATTTTTTGGGTGAAGAAGTAATTTATAACAATATAGACAAATATTTTTGTGATATTTATCTTCCAAATAAAAACGTTTTCTCTTATATCGGGAGCGTTCTTTCAATTGAACTTCAATGTTGTCCAAAGATTTTTTAACCTCTGTGTAGTGATTTCTTTGTATTTCTATTTGTTTTCAAACATATTTTGAAATGCATTTTTATCTGAAGCTTTTGAAATTCTACATTTTACGTTTGCCGCAGTATTTACGGTTTCATTTTCGAACTGTGTTACAGGAGATGAAATGGTTTGTTCGGAATCACCCACGATCGGAAGGTTCCCAATTTGTCATATGTCTCCATTGTTGACGTGGATGCTGATGGAATTGTGCTTTGGTGACCTCAACCAGTTTCAAATTTAAAAATAACCAACGATCCACAGCTCGCCCTATGCAAAAATATATGTTATTCCACAACCATCAACTTTGCTGATACATCAAGATATACGTAGTTTAAGAAAAAATTTTGATAACTTTTTAGCGCATTTAAATTTTCTGAATTTTAACGCTCTCTTTATTTTAATATCTGAGATTTGGGTTTACGATGATGAGCAATATATGTATAACATTCCAGGATATACCATATACCTTTTTTGGTTGCAATAATTTATATAGATCAGGTGGTGTCATTGTATACATCAAAAAAGAATATGAAAATCTTTATGCTGTTAAAACATATTCTCTATGCCGACTAACTCAAAATTTATTGTCATGTAGGTAATGAATGTTTTACAATCTTGTATGTTTACCGTCGTCATTTGCGTCTAAATGTTTTCATAGAACAAGTGGATGAGGTTCTCAAAGGCGTAAAAACCAAAAGCTTACTAGTGGTATGAGACATAAATGTTGACATTTTAAAAATCAGCGGTAGTTCATATAAATACTTGACTTTTATGTGCTTTTTTAGGATGAAATCCCTTATCATAGAGCCGACTCGAATAACAGCTGAAACAAAAACCTGTATCGATCACATTTTCTTGAGACTTGACTCCAAATTTATTTGCAAGCTTTCTGTTGAAGTACTAGATTATAAAATTTCGGACCACTGCATGACAAATTGAAATATTGAACAAACACAAACAAGAAGTTCAGACAAATAGATTATTTTTAAGAAGAAAAACAAAGTTATTTATAGCAACTTAATAGAGCGATTGAAGTATGAATGGGGACTTCAAATGACATTCTCAATATTAAGGTAAATGGGACTAAAATATCTAACCCTGTAGACGTTGCAAATCAATTCAAATGGTACTTTACCTCTTAAGCAAAAAAATCGAAACCCACTCCCCCCACAAATAGTTGTAATTCTAATATATATCCGGACTTAATTGAAGATGCTTCTACAAGCAACAGTTTTCTGTTTGATCCTATAACTTTCAATAAGATTCATAAATGTATCATGTCACTGGACAACAAATATTTATGCACCTCGGATGGTATAACTAACTACCGTTTGAAACGTATCTCATTCTTAGTAATTGATTCAAACTATGTGTAAGTTGTGGTCATTTTCCGTCCTCGTTAAAAAAATGCTGAAGTCATACCCCTATATAAAAAAGGTAACAAACACCTATTGACGCCATATCGTCTAATTTCTATACTTCCGACATTCTCCAACATTTTTTTTTTTTGTGAAAAAAGGCATGTTTTCTTTTTTAAATAAAACAAACTTTTTCAGAAAAGAACAATTCGGTTTGTGTAGTGAGATATTGGACAGCTTTGATAAGAATAACCAGAACTTAGTACTCTTCATCAACATGACAAAAGCATTTGATATGGTAAATCACGACATCCTCTTGGGCAAGCTGTATAGTGCTGGATTAAGAGGTATCATTCATAAATGGTTTACTTCATATTTGACAAATAGAACTCAGCATGTTAAGCTACATAGGATTTTTCCACAAGGCTATGTCCTGGAACCATTGCTCTTTTTAGTGTACGTAAATTCGTTGTTCTGTCAAAAGTTAAATAGTAATACTACAGCATTTGCTGATGATATGGCACTGACGTATAATAATAGCCGCCTTTTTGAAGCAACAATTAAATTAAATATGGACCTTAGCATACTCAGACAATGGTTTGCCAAACACGAATTGGTTATAAGCAATAAAACTAGGCTTATAATATGTAGTCTACGAAAACTGCGACTAAATCTTTCACTCTAGCTACTGCACAAGAATGGCATCATATCTATCATATCTATCATATCTAATCATAACCAAACATGTACGTCAAGCTGTTTTGAAATGGAAGGCGTTGAAACCTTTAAGTACCTAGCTGTCTTAATGGATAAAAATTTGACGTGGAAAGCACATGTAGAGGGTATAAAACTATATATGCTATATGCTAAATGAAATATGTATCTTCTAACGCAAGACTGTACTATTAACATCCTCAGAACATTTTTCTATGGAATAGTTGACTCCAAATTCCAAAACGGTATTGCAACCTGGGGTGGAACCTATAATTGTACCATAGAACCGTTGTATATAGAACAAAAATATGTGATAAGAATAATGTGTAAGAAAAAAATGTTAGCCCACAGCTGGCCCTTGTTCCAAATGCTGCGCTTACTTCCACTAAGACATCTGTCCGTCCTTAAGTTTCTCAAGGTTTTCTGCATGAGAAGTGGACACAATAATAATCTCAGACGTTCAAACACATAAAATTCGGGAATAAATGGTGTGTTAACTTGTTCCATTCCATTCTCAAGGAAAACTTGTTGTACACACCTTTATACGACGGCAGCACCAAGACGATTTAATGAGTTACCAACTGAAATTAGGGAAATAGTTCAACAAGAGCTTTTTATAAAAGCAGTAAAAAACACTACTTCTTAGTATGGCAAGTTCATCATTGTTAAACTAAGATCTGATTAATTAATTCACTATTTGAATATTATACTAAAGTTACTCTGCCATCATCATTGTCATTGTACATATATATATAATTAATTGTATTTTTCTTAATTTTTGAATTTGCTCCTAACTGACTGTAATCAAATTGTATATTATCTAAATGAAGAATCATTCGCTACTAGTTCTATGTGAACTAAAGAATGATGCCCATTTTTTTTTTCTAATTTTAAAATTTCATTTTTTGTAGTTCATTAAATAAATCCGATTTCTAAATGCAAAAAAAAAAAAAGTAAATGTTGTTTTGATGTAGTTGAACTTTGAGTTCCCTGTCAGTGTTCATGCCGCCAAATACTTTTCCCACAGGGTGCACTATTTCGTTTAGCGCAAGCAGCTTAACAATAGCTTCATCCGTGTCTCTTAAGATTTTTTTCGGAAAGGTCCTCCTCCAGTAGCTTCTGCTTCTTTTTTTGTGTTGAAAATCAGTTTCTTTTTCACTTTTTCGAAAAGTTTTTTATCACTCTGCATTTAACCTGATTGAAGAGGTCGGAATAAAAAATGAGTCTAATTGTATATTTCCGTATTATTAGTTAAGGTTGCCTTTTATATTTCAGGATTGAGTAACTCCAGTGTTGCAATCTGGCAATTGCCAGCTCCATCGTAAAGTTTGACAGTTTTGAGGTTATACGTACTCAGAACGTTTTGACATACGAGCACTATTTGTGTTGTTTACAGTAACTTAAAAGATTCATCTCGCCCAAAAAATGGAATTAAATCGTGAAAATGTTCGTGCGATTATTTTTTACAACTTTGGACGTGGATTACTTCAACAACAGTTCATCGATGAACTTAATTCAATTTTCGGCAATTAAGCTCCATCAAGGACCAGTGTTTATCGATGGTATATTGAATTCAACCTCGGTCGTAATTCACTCCAAGACGAATTTCGTGAAGGTCGTCCAAAATCAGTTGTTGTTCCGGATGAAGCTGTGCGCCACCTGATATTGCAAGATCGTCATGTGACCTATCGTGAGATTGAGACAACCTTAGGGATTAGTAGGACCAGCATACATTCAATATTGCATAGACATTTAACCGTCAAAAAAATTTGTTCGCATTGGATCCGACACAATTTGTCAATCGCTCAAAAATAAAGGTGCGCGGTGCTTTGAAACACATCTATGACATCGTGACAGGTGATGAAATATGGGTTTACGCGTATGGGCTCGAAAGTAAACTGCAGTCGACTGTATGTGTTTTTTAATTTGAGCCAAATCCAACAAAAGTTGCTCGCGCACGAAGCACTTCCAAGCAAATGGTTGCCTGTTTTTTTGGGGAAACTGGACATGTCGCAACCGTACCACTAGAACAAGCTAGGACACCGCAGAACAGTGAATTCTGAGTGGTACACAGCCATTTGTTTGCCAATTGTCTTCCAAGAAATCAGGAAGACCAACCGCCGAAGAAGCATCACTTTTCACCACAACGATGCGAGGTCTCACACATCGGCTCGAACAACTGCACTCAAAACATCGATTGTATGAGTCTTCCGCCATATAATCCCGACTTGGCACCGAAGGACTTCTTTTTATTCCGTACGTAAAAAATGAAATGAGAGGTCAACGTTTTTCGACACCTGAAGAAGCAGTTGATGCGTTCAGAATGCATGTTTTGGAGATACCTCAATCAGAGTGGCAAAAGTGCTTCGACAATTGGTATAAACACATGCAAAAGTATATAGATCTTAATGAGGAATAAAAGCTATTTTCGATTATTAATATTTGTTTTTGTTCTCTAATCCCGAAACATAAAATGCAACCCTCGTATAAATATTATGAATAAATGGTCATTTGTTTTTGTTAGATCGTTTTCTGCTTTTGCGGAATCCTTTATGCCGTTACGTGATTTTGATAGTAATGATAGAAGTCGAAGACTTAACTAATCAGTGATCTGATGACTTTGCTCTTTTAAATTTTTCTTGATTCTGACCTTCAGGCAAAGTTCTACCAGAAACCCTAAACGTTGTTCAGTTGAAAATATAAAAAAATCAATGTGAAACCTTGAAAAATGTTTTTGCTTCAATTTAAATATATGGAGTTAAAAGTTAGCCTTTCAGGCGATTATTTCCAGAAATGTGAATAATAAATCAAATGTCTGATATTTACCCACAACGTTTTTATTTCTTAAGGTAAAGTAATATTGCAGTATATATTTATTAAAAATATTCATTTTTTAAGTACAAATTGTTTTGGCATTAAATTTAATTACCTTTCTCAGAATAAACAGCGAAAATGTATTCTGACTACCGGAACAGAATATGAGAAGAGATTCATTCGATTGTGATCAATAATTGAAAGAGGACGTAATAAAAGTCAACAAATTAAGTTTTGTGTTCTTTTTTTCCTTTTTTTGACTTTTTTTCTTTTTGTTCGTTATTTATCAAATAACGTATATAATATAACGTATGTAAAATCGGTTAAAGCATGCATGTTTGAAATGGGCGTTAAAGTTTCTTTTTAAGTTAATTTATTCCTCCCATACAGACTGATGCTGTGACTTGCTATCGGAATGAAAATGCTGAAATTATAAAATTTCTCCCAAACAATTCCTACCTTAATTTTAAAGGATCTTATTTAACAAGTTTTCAGACTTGAAGTGTGATAAAATGTTCCTTTTCAGGCCAATCCGCTCTTTCGACTATATATATTTTATAGACGGTAGAATTAGAGTGTCGATACCCCTGTTCCAATTCTGTGAATAATTTATATCCTGGACTGTAATTATTTGTTTAAAATGTTTACTGATTCGTCTTTTAATTGCTTCTACCGTCACTGTTAACCCACATTCCTCACTCGAGCCGAACGGAAGGAGATCGAACCAGATGCGAAAAAGGTATTGGTACTTTTAATAAGAATAAAATTTCTTTGAAATGTAACAATGTTTAATTATTACTTAACGATGAAAGTTGCCATCGTTATGTTCAGTAAATAATAAATTCAATAACAAAAAGAAAATGAAGAAAACAAGCTAAAATATTAAAAAGTTAAAGAAGAAGGGAAAAAAGACACGCGTACGTTTCTATTATTATTCCGAACCGTCAACAACTTCCCACAATACCATGACTTGAAACTAAACTATTTCCACACTCTGGATTACTTTACGTATCAAAGTACGCTAGATTATATTTGTTTGAGGATTAACAAACCAAGTCTGCCTGTTCCCGTTTAACAACCGTCATGTCCGATCTTTATCCCTGTAAGTCAACTTCAATTTATCGAGATTTATATTAAATGTTCTTCTAATTAACGGTTTGATATAGGTCGTAAATTTTGTTAAGATAACGCGGGAAATAATGCTTGGACTCGATATATTTTTTTTCTAGTTTAAAGTGCGTTTTTGAAGCTCATGTATTGGATGCTGTGACAGGGAAACCAGGGACCGTCAGCTTCAGAGAGACACAGTGATGATAGAAACAATTAGGACAACTAGGACAAACTCACAATCCTTACATGTAGGGTTTTACTCTGTGAATAGTATTGGGTACAATCACACAAAAGAAAATAACAATAACACACATTTCAAAAAAAATAAAATACAGAAATACTTACAGGACTTCACCTTCGAATATTATTCGTTCAGCCTACTGTCACTGAGTCTTATTTCTACATAGAAGGGTTTTGTCCATAAAAAAAATGCAAGAGGTCTTAAAGTCTTTGTTCGATATAGTGAACAGAAATGTTAAGGGACTACCATTTCACAACGACCTCGCTCAGTTGTTGTTAAACGAAACGTTGAGTTTAGTCACTTGTAAAGCAATAGAAAACTTTTTACCAATGCAGATTTGACAATATTTGCAGATCTAGCAGTCTTCAACCTTAATTTCATACTTACAAAAATGGCATGAACTTAACAAAGCAGTTTTTTCTCTAAAAACCCAGGAGCGGTAGAGTTAATTTTTTGAAGACTCCATTCGACAATATTTGTGAAGGTTTTGTGGAAATTATTCTAATTTTTATACAGTAGCGAATCAAAAGTGGATACATGAAGTAAACAAAAGTTTGGAGATAAATAAATTTGTCGTACAACTTAGATACGACATGATTACAAATGAAAACTGTCTGAAAAACCAGATAAATACCAGTACAAGAAAATCCTTTTTTAACTCTTATAAAATAATATTGCAACTTTCTTTCCCCAAGATACTTTTATGCATTTAGAAATTAAATGAGTCGAAGTTGAGGTAAATGTTATAAAATGGTTGCGTTAGTTTATTATAAAGAGTTTCCAAGAATGCTGACATTGCTTTTATGTAATCTTCGAGATGACTTTAGTAACTTTATTTGACATGTTTGCAGTTAAGTTTTATTTAACTAAGCACGGTCGTTACATACAGTAGCCCTGATTATTGGAATGAATGGGAAATCGATTTTAACAAAAATTTTGTTGAATAGTGCAGCACCGAGGACTCTACCTTGCTGTAATGTGAATATTATGTTCGAAGGATTTATCAATTTGTGCTTTGACCAAATATATTCTATTGTTAAAAAAACTCTGAATAATTTTACTTGAGGCGCAAGTAAAGTGAAGCACACACTCTACGCCAAGATACATCTATTAGAATTCGTCATCTTCAAAGGAAATCGTACTGAAATATTTACTGAATTTTTTGACAGAGATACTCAACTTACTTAAGTAAATATTGATCCATTGAAACTATGTTGCGGTAACATATTGAGAAATTATAATTTCTTAATCTCCCTTATGAGCAAGAGCCTCTTGGATATCAATGACATTCCCCACTATGTTATGACCTACAAAGAAAAATAATCTTTATCGTCCGAATTCGAGAAAATTTAAAACAAATAGCTTTCCTTCTTCTTGCTATTGTCTGTCTTACCATCGACTAACCATCGATATTCTTAAGTGTCGCTTTAAGATCCATGACCCTAACAGGCAACCCCTCCTCCATCCTAAATTTAAAACGCATTTACACACAATACAAATGAGAATCCTAAGAATACAAAATGTGAACTGAGGAAATCCCAGACACGATGTAGGTCAGTTTTTAAAATTGGGATATCTGTTCGAACTGTCAAAATTATTGTAAATAAACACCAACAAACGCCTGATTGAATGGAGACTGTGTAACGTGAGAATCTAAGACTGCGGCACACCTTAGAAGGCAAATTCTATTTTATTCCATTGAAATGACGGCGCTCGACTCATGGTGTATGGCTTCCTTAAACAAGGGCACTCATCACATTTCATTCTTTTCATCCCTTGCACAGAAGGACTCATTGTTTTCCGAACATATGTGGTATAACAGATTATACGTTCCACACTGAATTTCCATCTCTCCGATTGTGGGATCACGAGATTACGACAGAGGAGAAGATTTCTGTCTTAGGGGAATTATTTCCACCGGCGTGAGACTTTTGAAACTTTAACGAATGCACTGCCTTCGGGTCATTCTGAGTAAACACGTCATTCTATATGATGCCGGTACGATGCTTTGAATCACTTTAAAAAGATTTCTGAAAAGACTATGGCAGACGAATTAATTCGAAGGTGATTCTCACTTACCAGACGAGATAACTTCTTTGTCTGGATCACTTTTGTGGATGAAAGGATTAAAATTGAAATGATGTCGTTACGGAGACTGTAGATGAAAGTTTGACTGCAGAAATTCGTGCTCCTTGAGAATGGCAGACGGATAGGGTCATGAAAGTGATACTTGGGGTTGAGAATTGAAGAATGAAGTTTTTGAACTTCTTTTGAACTTAGCAAATTTATAGATTAAAAGTAATTTACAATAATAAGATGGCCCAGCAGACCAAATTCTCAGCAACGCTTGTTGTGGGTGGTTTCGTTCTTTGAAATAACCTACTGTTTCTTGCAGACACCGAATAGTGATATTTAGGAAGCTTTTTGATGGATAATTACTCCTCCTTAACTGTTGGTAGTAAGTAGATTGAAAGTAGATGAGCCATAAAAAAGTGAGAGGTGTTCAGTCCTAGAGTCGAACGTAGAATCCATTGCGGTTCAGCAGCCAAAGATTAATTTTAGTAAATTTTCATTGAGATGACAGTTTAAAATTGAGCTTTGAATACTATGCAACTACCATTTTTCTAAAAACTAGTTCACTGAGCAGAAAGGGAATATTTGATAAAAACGTTTTTGTAAAAAAATTACAATAGAAATAAATTACAGAAGAAAACTGTGCAAATTGTTTAGCGTATCTTTAAACAATCATTTCGATATTTTTCGACTCCTGCATAGATTATTGTTATGTGTTTAAAGAACATGGCCGCCGTGGCGTAATGGGTAGAGTGCGACGCTCACACGCCGAAGGTTGTAGGTTCGATTCCCAGCTCAACACCAATTTTTCGAATTTTTCACGGCACCACCTCTTCCGAGCTGCTGACAACACTCAAAGAATAATAACTGTCTTAGAAAGCTTCTCAAACTTCGCCGTTCGGAGTCGGGAAACAACTTGTAGGTCCCTTCTACTCGTGAGAGAACAGTAGCGCGCACAACACGAGCAGTTGATGAGCAAGCTAGGCCCTGGTCCCCCATTGGACTGTAGCGCCAACAATTATTTTTATTGTTTAAAGAACATGACAATCCGACTGCTGATTTTTATTTTAAAACTCCTCGAACTGTACCACCACATGAAGAAAGAAAAAAAATTCAGTTAATAGTATTATTTGGCTTAACCAATTTGTTTGCTTTCTTTCTTACAAATATTAGCAAACCTTTGATCGGAGTAACACTCCGGCGAATGCCATTGGATGTGCACATTTTGTTTGTGACGAAATGTTCAATGACCTCCTTATATAAAGGGTGTCCCAACAAGCCATTCGCCATTCAAATTGTAATTGCTTGACATTTGAACAATTATTATTGTTTGCTAATAGAAGGTATAAGGTTAATAAAAGTGGAGCGCTACACGAGTGAACAACGTTTTCTCATTGTGACATTGTTTTACCAAACTGGTGAAAGTTTTGCGTCTACAGTTCGCAAATTTCGACGAAGCCCATTTCCATCTTGATGGCTTCGTCAATTGGCAGAATTGTCGCATTTGGGGCGAGGAAAATCCTCGAGTGATTCACGAGATTCAACGTGTAACTGTGTGGTGAGGATTTTGGGCTGGAGGAATTATTGGACCTTTTTTTTATGAAATGAGTCAGGTCAGGCGCAAACAGTCAATGGTTTTCGGTATCGTGAAATGATAACCAATTTTGAACATTTCAGTACATATTAATTCGGCCCGTTTCAATAGATGGCACCACAAACAGTTCGTCTAGAAAGTGTTTCTTCTTCTTCTTCTTCTCGTGGCGCTACAGTCCGGGGTGGACCTGGGCCTCAACCAACATGCCTCTCCAGCCAGCACGATCTTTCGCCAGCTGTCTCCAGTTGCGCACTCCAAGTTGGTTGAGGTCCTTCTCCACTTGTGTGCGCCACTTCAGTCTAGGTCGTCCTCTGTTGCGTTGTCCCAATGGCTCGGATTCAAATACTTTTCGGGCCGGAGCAGTGGTGTCCATACGCTCTACATGGCCTAGCCATCTTAAGCCTTGTATCCGTAGACGCTTAACCAGGCGCATGTCGCTGTACAGCCTATAGAGTTCGTCATTAAATCTTCTCCTCCAGATGCCATCAACGCAAACAGGACCAAAAATCGCACGCAAAACTTTTTTCTCGAAAAGACTAAGGGCTTCCTCATCCGCCTTTGCTAACGTCCAAGATTCTGCGCCATATAGTAGGACGGGGATGATCAAGCTGTTATATAAAGCTAGTTTAGTCCTTCGAGAGAGGGCTTTATTACTCAATTGCCTCTTGAGCCCAAAGAAACAGCGGTTGGCAAGAGTGATTCTGCGTTTGATTTCGGTACTGATGTTGTTGTCCCTGTTTACCGCGGAGCCGAGGTAGACGAAGTCCTTAACTACCTCGAAGTTTCTGCTGCCTAATGTGACGCTCCGTCCGAGACGTCGATGTTGTGTGTCCTTCCTTGATGACAGCATGCACTTCGTTTTGCCCTCATTTACCGCAAGACCCATTTTAGCCGCTTCCGTTTCAATGCCAGCAAACGCCTCATTGACGGCTCGCTGTGTTCGTCCAATCACGTCAATGTCATCAGCGTAAGCTAACAGTTGAACTGACTTCTGGAAGATCGTGCCTCTGGTGTTGACTTGTGAGTTACGCACGATCTTCTCGAGGATGATGTTAAAGAAGTCACATGACAGTGCGTCGCCTTGTCTAAAACCTTTTTTGACATTGAAGGTCTCGGTGAGTTCGGTACCGACCTTGACGGAGCAGCGAGAGTTCTCCATCGTCATCCTACACAATCTGACGAGTTTGGTAGGAATGCCAAAACTAGACATGGCACTGTATAGCTCGTCTCTATGCACACTGTCATATGCAGCCTTGAAATCGACGAATAGGTGGTGAGTGTCAATTTGCATTTCTTGGGTCTTTTCCAGGATCTGCCGTAATGTGAAGATCTGGTCTATTGTGGACTTCCCTGGTCTGAAACCACACTGATAGGGACCTATCAGGTCATGGACAAATGGTTTCAGACGCTCACACAATACGGCAGAGAGGATCTTGTATGCGATGTTCAGGAGACTAATCCCTCTGTAGTTGGCGCAGTCAAAGGGGTCTCCTTTCTTGTGGACCGGGCAAACGACGCTGAGATTCCACTCATCGGGCATGCTTTCCTCCGACCATATCTTACAGATGAGCTGGTGCATGCGCCCAACCAGGTCATCTCCAGCTGCTTTAAATAGTTCTGCGGACAGTCCGTCCGCTCCAGCAGCTTTGTTCGACTTTAGCTTGGATATTGCTATTTTCACCTCGTCTAAGTCGGGGGGACGGAATGCTTGTCTATCATCGTCCAAATTGAGTGGAACATTCTGCCTAACAGCGGGATTTGGGTCGTCATCGCCGTTTAGAAGTCTGCAGAAATGATCCTTCCAGATTCTCAGCACAGACTGCGACTCTACTACTAGTTGTCCATTTTGGTCCCGGCAGGTCTTGGTCCGAACCTTGTATCCTCCGGATAGCTGTTTTACCTTTCGGTAAAACTTTCGGACTTCTTTCCTGCCAAAGCTTCTTTCCATTTCCTCGACCGCGCGCTTCTCATGCTCCTTCTTCTTCCTTCTGAGAAGCCGGTGCTCTTCCCTTCTTCTCTGTTCGTAGAGTTCACGAACAGCTCGCTTTGTTCGATGCAGCGTCGCTTTATAGGCGTCTTGTTTAGCTGCGTGCGCTTGCCTGCACTCGTCTTCAAACCATGGGTTCCTTCTGGGTGGTGACGTGAAACCCAGCACATCAGTGGCAGCATCTTTGATGGCTTCTTGACAACGTTTCCATTCTTCTTCTATGCTTAGTGCAGGAAGCGTTGAACTCTGGGCGAGTTTCCGGGAGACTCGGTCGGCAAAGTTCCCAGCAATGCTGCGATTGTAGCTTTTCGACGTCAAACCGTTTTGGCCTTTCTCGACTCCGTTGCTCTCTCGATATCCGGGTTCTTTCCTTGGGTACAACAAGGTGATAATCCGAGTCAATGTTTGCACCTCGGAAGGTTCGGACATCGAGAATACTGGAGGAGTGTCTGACGTCGATCGCAACGTGATCAATCTGGTTGACGGTTGATCGCCAGGTTCCTTTGTGAATGTTCAGGTGTGGGAACCGCGTGCTAGCCACAGAGAGGTTTCGCCCCGAGGCCAAGTCCAACAGCCTAAGTCCGTTTCCGGATGTGTTGTCGTGGAGGCTGTGTTTACAGATGACTCCAGCAAAGATGTCCTCCTTTCCCAGCTGAGTGTTGAAATCTCCTAGAACGAAGCTGGGGCATCGATCGTATGTTCTTTCTTGGATATCATAGAAGTCATCCTTGATGTTGTCATCCTTCTCCTCTGTCGGGGCGTGAGCGCAAATTAGGCTGATGTTCCCGAATTTAGCCTTGATGCGGATTGTTATGAGGCGTTCGCTGACGGGGTCGTAGCTCAAGACTTTTTACCTAAGTCTGCCTGGAACAACAAATCCGCATCCGAATAAGCGCTGCCTTCTCTCTCTATAGCAATTGCTGTAGTAGATATCGCAGTTCTTCATCGCTTTTATGCCAGGCCCATCCCATCGCACTTCCTGGATGGCGGTTATGTCAGCTTTGTAGCTGTCAAGGGCCTCCGCAAGTTGTTCGGCTGCACGTGGCCTGTTAAGGGACCTCACATTCCACGTGCAAAACCGAAAATCTTTGTCCTTAAAACGTTTGCTGGGGTCGTCAACAGTTGATCCGTCCTTATCCGAGGCATGTTGTTGTCTCTGAACTTCTGGTTTTTACGTGGTGAGGAAGTTACCCTCACGCACAACCCACGGACTGGTAGGCCAGGCCCATTATTTAAATCCTCGGGCAGAGGGGGTCGCTGCATACATTAGTTCACCATACAACGGGTGTTGTGATGGCTATCCAAGGGGCGCCACGTGGAGGCTGTATGTCAACTTGACCTGTGAACTAACGAGGATTGCCTTGGCAGCTCGCCATGTTGAGCGCAATCAACAACGTTACCTCGCGTGCATAGGCCCATGCCCCCCAAGTGTTTACACTAGAAAGTGTTTACACTAAGTAAAAAACAGCAATTTCCACTTTCTCGCATCAATATTAGACACTCCTATAAGCTTTAATTCACCAAATGTTTTTATTTCCACACTTCATGTTTTAAAAATTAAATAACATAAACAAAACTCCATATAACACAACAATAAGAACAACAAAAAACAAAAAAGCAAATAGGAACAAAAATTTAACTGTCCAGAAAGTTTTTACACATCTTGATACTATACTTAATTGTAAACTTAATTTTTTTCAAAATATTATGAATTTTTCAAAAACACGCATGTAAGTATTTGGTGTAACCACCTTAAGCTTCAATTATCGCCTATAGCCTCTCTGTCATTGATCAAACTTTTTTTTATCATAATTATTTGGAATGTTAACCCATTCTTCATTGATGTACTGTATCAGTTGGTTTCTATTTTTGGGGCTCCGTTTTGCTATCTCCTTTATAAAATGTGCCCATAGAATTTATATTGGGTTAAGGTTTGGGCTTTAAGCTGGTGTATCCAATACTTTGGTGCAGTTATAAAGCAGCCACGTCTTCGCCGAAAGTTCTTTGTGCTTCGGATCGTTGTCTTGATAGAACTTAAATTGTGGTTTTCTGCCGTTAACACCGCCATTGAAACCAAAATTTTTGCCAAGCAAATCAGATTGAAAAATGCTTCTTTGCGTCCATGGTATGTTAAAACTATGTCCCCAACGTCTTTGCTGGATATGCACCCCCACATCACAGATAACTTACCAAATTTAACGGTTGGAATAAGGTTCTTGTTAAGCAACGACTTTAAAGGTTTGCGCCACACTCTATCGGGCCCCTCGTTGTAATACAACATTATTTTTGTTTTATCACAAAATTTGACATCATCCAGCACTCGGTCGGTTGCATGCTGTACTCTATAGTGAATGTTAAGCGTTTTTGCACATTTTGAGACGAAAGTTATTGTTTTTTTTTCATGCAACTCTTGATGCGTACTCATTTTTTATCAGCACTTGCCTTACAGTTTCGTTGGAAACTTGTACACCGCAGTCTTGACGCTCATTTCTGTCCGATCACTTTTTTGGCCTGCTTTTTGGTGCAATATTTTCTAACCGATTTTCACGTTGTGCTCTGTTAATTATATTATAAATAATTTTCTAACTTACTTACTTTCTACTTTGCATAATTTGCGGGAGGAAATTAAAAAAAAGACTGGCTAAACTCACAACGGGTGTGTTTCTTCTTCAAGACAACGCTCCTGTTCACACGGCTCGAGTTTCTAAAGCGCGAGATTGTGGTTTCGATTAAATCCAACACCCACCCTATAGTACAGAACTTGCCCCTAGTGATTATTTCCTGTTTCCGGATTTGAAAAAAATATCTTCGTGGAAAAAGATTTTAGTATGATTAAGAACTCAAGTCGGCAATAAATGGGTATTTTGCAGAAAAAGAGGAAATTTATATTTATCAGGGTTTAAAAAAGCTTATCTCAAGACGTAATAAATGCATAGATGTTAGGGGAGATTATATTGAAAAATAAAAACAATTTGAATTGAATTCGCACTTTCCTTCATATCGATACCGAGAATATATTGAACGCTCCTCGTATGTACCAGAGTACATAAATATGAAAATAAAATGAAAATTGACACTACTTCTTCGCTAATATAAGATTAGATCTGAAATGTCCCCATTATTTGTGAATTGGTGGTTTTAGTTCTGCCACTTTTATCTTCACTTTAAAAAAGAACAAGGAAATACTAACAATGTAAATATATAAATACACAAAACCAGAAGAAGACAGAAATTTTTAATAATAAGTTCCGATGAATGAAATATCAATAAAGCAAAGTGTGCAACATGTTAGCTGAAACAATGTTTGGAACAACCTCAGTAAATATAGTTCCAGGACCGATATAGTTCCAGGCCCGGTATAGTTCCAGAACTACTCAACACTGTATACATGTCAATGGAACTATGCATTGATAGTTCGACATATATCTTCATGTCTCTTCTTTTCACACTGCAATACACAGTGTTTGACGAAAGGTTGATTGTGTACATCATACAATGAAGTCAAAGAAATTCACAAGAAATAGCAAAATTTGCGACCGATACATGTGTCTGAAATATATTATTTGAGTGTGTAATTTTTCATTTCACACATTCACAATATATTTGCCATGTTTGAACTACCGAAAATGTCGGAACTATCGGAGATATTTTGGGCGAATATGTGGAGCGATTGGAACTAATTCCGACAGTGGAACTAGGTTCAGGAACTATGTAGGTTCTGAACTACATTACTCTACTCCAGACTCCATCATATTAAGAATTTGATATGGACACTATGTAAAGTCCTTGATTATATAAAACTAACAAGATGGAAAAGTAGAACGCTGTCTGGCACTCACACCGCACTATTGGTGAGGGGCTTTATCACTCACCTGACCTTCAAAAACACTCAGTACCGCAACTGCAGCTGTAATTTGTCGAATTGATTGTTATAGGAAAATTAAGTGTGAAAACTGATCTCTGTTGCTACACTGCACTTTCTATATGCATGAACATACGTTTATCTGATAAAATTATAATCTTGTCACCTCGACAGCAGAATGAATGTGATCTGCTATATGGCTCTCATCCAGCCAATCATGGTTCTCCTTTATCCTTAAAATAAGTCCGTTCTAGACGAAATATTTGTATGTTCGAGAGGCGATGCCTTATTGCCTGTCTTCATTTATATAGAACACCAGAATCCCAGTATAACCCCAACGATGTTTTGTACAACGAAGCAAACCTTATATGATTAGTAATTTTAGTTTTTAGTCATGCTGCTTGAGCCATGGCTTCAACCAACAATCTGATCTTTAGAGCGTCTAAACAGCGTTATTTCGCCTGAAACTTGCGAAGGAAAAAAAAGTCAAAAAACAAAAGCAAACACCAAGTGTAAACAGTGGTCTCGTAACATTTACTTTTACGGTTCTTCACAGCAGCAGAAAATCGGAATGCATACAAAGCAGCTTTCATCTCCGCCTTTAGACAAATTAAAAATAAAAAGTTAAATTAAAAAATACACGTAGAATAATGGCCAAAAGTAATCCCATTTCGGCTTCACCTCTGGGAAAATTCGGGGCTCCTCTTAGCTCATACGCCCTCTGCACAGAATCCAGGGACAAGCATTCTCTCAGGTGGTGTATGTGTACGTATCCCAACACAACGCTCCATGTAACTACTCCAGAGAACATTTAAATTTTGTTTCTTAATGGCTGGTGGTGAAACTGTTGCAGCTAAGCTCATTTCTCGGGCCGTGTTATCGTGGTTCAGTGTAAAATGAGAAAAAGAAAAAAAATTTGAATCTCCCGTCTACCACATCAGCCGCACCTTTCACCGACAGAATGGCCATTCAATTTGGAAAATTACGACGAAGCGTAGGCGGAATGAAATTAAAGCTGAAAAATTCAATTCTGGGAATGGAAAAGTGGAGAAATGGAAATGCGAATGCCTCACATAAAAACGGCGGATGCTGCAGCGGGTGACGTAGATGCGCCATTGGCTGGTGGCCTTTAGCAATGAAATTTCCATGAGCCTTTGTGAAGTGTTGACGCAGGATGTGACTCCTTTTTCAGCACATTCACACATTTTTTTCCTGTCCTTCCTCACACCTTTGAGGACATTATCCTGGTGAGTACATAATAAATGCATTATCATCTTGGCACCTCTATCTTTGGTTCGTCGGAGTACTTCACCACATCCGCCTCTACGTGAGCACTATGCTCTATGCATCCTGAAGTGCAAACTCATCTTTGTCACCGTTAACATGAAGACATGTTCGCTTGATGCTTCTCTGCATCAGTTTCTCATCAATGCACGTGTGCAAATGTTCGACAAGGTGTGGATCTTTGATGCACACTTTTTTTTAATGCGAAGCTCCCACTTAGAGGAGATGCTTTGGGTGATGGTTAATGCACGTGTTTTGGGTGTTCTTTTCTTTCTTTCAAAGAACTTCCTAGAATTGGGCGGAACTTGAGAACATATATCACGTACAAATTGGCACTATATTATATTATTATGACGACGTTAAAGTTCTACCAGGTGTAACATCGGTTTGATGCCTTAAGAGGATTATGTAAGAGGGAACCTTTGGTTAACAGAAGTCTCTAATCGTCAAAATATAGGTTCTCTTTGAAAAAGTCAAATGGTTTAGGAGAAGATGGTTATATTTAATCTCATCGAAATGTAAACTGAAGGTTCAATTTCAGTTCTAACAGAGTTGTCCGAAAAAACTGGGCGGAAAAAGCATTACCTTATTTGGATCAAATTCGGTGACATAGATTTGTACGCATAGGATAAATATCTTACGGCCAAACTGGCTGGATACCAAAGTGATTTGTATCAGCGCATGAGGCAAGCTGACATATATCTTCCAAGGCGCACACCTGGACAACAATTCCGAAATTTGTTGTATGATGAACTGATCGCCCTAAACAAGAGGACAGAATATCTGCACCTGGACCAAGTTGTCAGCAGTTCGGCGGGGTAACGAACAGAAACCTTTGTTGATAAGAGAAACGAAGCTGCCTCGGATTTTCAGATAAAACCACGACGAAGATGTATCGTGGAAAACCACAACGATATATAGATGTTCTCCTGGAATTTGAGGTATATCAACTTTCCAGGAGCTTTGCTATTTGCATAAACAAATCCTTGAGCAATTTAAGGTGGACATTGCTGATATACAGGAAATATGCTGAACAAGACAAGGGTTGATGGGAAAAAACAAATGCGACTTACATTACACCTATCATAAAAGCTGTGCACATCCGTCGTTCGAAACTGAAGTCTGGATCCACGGCAGATTTCATAACATCAATCTCAAACTTTTTCGAGCTGCTGATAATACTCGAAGAGTAATAACTGTCTATGAAAGCTTCCCCAACTTCGCCGTTCGGAGTCGGCCAAAAACTGTAGGTCCCTTCTACTCGTGAGAGAACAGTAGCGCGCACAACACGAGTAGTTGCTGAGCAAGCTAGGATATGGTCCCCCTGTCGACTGTCGCGCCAACATTTATTAATCTCAAACATTCATGTGTGCCTACGCTCGGACCAACGACTCTGAAAACTCAATCAGAAATAGTTTTTATCATATCTTGGTTGATGCCTACGTAGCCTCTTCGGAGTACGATGTCAAAATCGTACTCGGGGACCACCAAGCGAACGTTGGTAAGGAGAACTTCCTTCACGTCACGAAAACACATAACAACATCCATTTCGGACGATGGCATCCAGTAGCATAACACTTCTTCGCAAAGAAACCACATCGCAGTCTATCTGCGGCTGGTCGAAATGCAACTAAATCGACCGCGTGCTCATCGGTACAATATATGTATCGAACAACCATAATATTAGAACATACAAGATTGCGACATGGACTCTGATCATTTCAGAGCTGGATTAGAAGTTTCAAGAAGAAGCAGACGCCCCAGCACACCGAAGATTGACAGAGGTCATCAACATGACAATGACGACCTCTGGCAATCATACATTACCGCCAATTACGATGTGGTCGTGTTCATCGCCGATACGAAGCCCTTCTTACTATGCCGGGTCTGAGCAATGGAAACAGGCAAAGGACTAGGCGTGGAGAAAAGCAATGCAGCGATAAAGTAGTGTAGAGCTCGAAGGAAGAAAGAACTGCTCAACGCAAAATAAATTCCTTCATGGCCTTCAAACTTAAGAACATAGAATAGTCAATGAACAAATAGAAAAAAAGACGTATCAAAGACTTTAAAAAAGACACCACACTCTTTTAAATTGTAGCTCTATTGCTCAACCGGAGGGAATTGTGGGTACGTTTAAGCAGTATTTTCAGCAGCTGCATTGCGGGGATTTACAGGTAGCTGTGGATAAGCCAACCCAAGGTTTCGTCGGTAACAACGTTATTCGTCAAGGCTTGAAGACGTTGGCTCAGTCAGGTTTTGATGACTGTTTTAGGCTGAGGGCAGTGTTTTGACTACTAGGGTATCCGTAGAATTTGGAATAACGAAGGCATGCCTGGTGATGTAGGTATGGGGAATCTCCGGGGCACACTTTTGGCATCAATTACATCGGCCGTTCCCAGCTAGCTGTTTAAAAGGCACTTATGGCTATTATTATTATAGCAGACGAAACGAGAAGGTGTTTAAACGAAAGATGACGAATCGAAAGCTACCAATCGGTAGCTAAAATTTTTATGTAATTAAACAGTTTGCCAAACACGGGACGGACTTTATTATTCTTTGAAATCAATGTTATTTCGCTTCGTGAGAAGAACCTCTTACTCGAAGAGCCAAAATAATGCTTTTCAAGACGGCTATTCCTACTCGTATTCCCGTAGGGAATCGAGTGCTGGACTATTAGTCAAACACAAGAGCAGGTTTTTAGTACCTTCGAAATAAAGTCTGCGTTGATTATGCGGTCCTGTCCTGTCCTGTAAGGTGACTGGAGGAGAAGTAACACTATTTATATGCTGTAATAAGATGTAACATGTAGTCCGAAAGGAAAAAAATAGACGTCTATAATGACTCGGCCACATCGGACGAATGAACAAGAATGCTTCAGGGCATTTTTGATTCCCATTCTTCAGGTTCGAGAAGGAAAGATAAACTGAACCACCAAGTGATCGCAGACGATAAAAAAATAAATATAATCTTGATCGTGACAATCGGAAGCAACGTGCGAGGGACTGTCAGGAATGGACAGGAATGGAATACATCTTACTCTCACAGCACAGCACTAAATAATCTATTATTTCACCAGAACTAAATACTAAACATTTAATATACGCACATTAACTCCATTTGTTTAGCAAAAAGTTGAAAAAAAAAGAAAGATATTAAGTCAGTTTAATACAATAGTAATAATAATTGGTTGGCGCTACAGGGTACAGCGGGATTAGGGCTTAGCTGGCTCATCAACTACTCATGTTGTGTGCGCCACTGTTCTCTCACAAGTAGAAGGGACCTACAGTTTGCTGTCGACTCCGAGCTTATTTTTTGTACAAATTTGTTCCGCTTTCTAAAGAAAGTAAGTTATAGCTGATCTTGGAAGAGATTCCCTAGATAATTTGAAAATGGCCGGATTTGTCTATAATAAAGAGCATTTGAGGAAAGTTTAGTTTTCTTTTTAATTAGAAAAATTTGCAGCTGGCGCCTTGTAGAAGTTTGTGGAGAATCGGCTTAACTGGATTAAGACCAGTACCAAATGCAAACTGACTGGAATCGTTGGAAATGGCTCAACAAACAATTTTCGTTCAGATAAAATATTTTGGTTTTATTCCAAAGCAAATAAATTGTGACATCTTATGAGCTGCTTTAACCCAGCGAAACCATTGATGGTAAACGTTATCGACTACAACCAATGCGCTTGAGCCGTGCATTATGTAAGATGGAAATCGAAAATTACCAGAGAGTTGAAAAGAAGTGGTCGCTTCCTACGGAAAATACTTTAAGTTGTGTATTTTTAACATTTTGCATTTAATAGAAAAAATGTTAAAAACAAAAACACTGACCGAATTATTTTGTACTCCCAATAAAAACAGTTATCTCACTCGAAAAATATTTTGCAACACTTTTTTGATTAAGTCATGAATTTATTTCCAAAAAATTTATCCTACACCTGTTAAATTAAAAAGAAAATGTGTCTATCCCTGTAATAAAATACCAATCTTCCTAGTACAGTGCTGGGTATTTTTTAAACAAATAATGGCTTTAAGTTAATTTAACTAATTTCCTTTTTATTTAATTGTTTATTTTGTTTCAAGGATATACAACAAATTCTAAATAGTTGATGTCTTAACTTTGAGGAATTGAACACAGAACTACTAGAGTAGGTAGGTAGGTTAAGGTGGCTGATGTATGCACTTAGTCCCATACAGCAAAATTGTGCTGCCACACCATGTGGGAAGAACCTAAAACCAGCTGGAGCCGATAATAAAGTTTAAAATGGCGGCGGGAGGCGTTTTATTGAGGTCATGTAGGCCGTTGAGGAAGTAGCTTCCAAAGTGCTTGTATCTGAGGCGCGAGAGCGCCGGGCATGCCCATAACAGGTGTAGGACAGTTTCTGAATCTTCCTTATCCCTGCAGCTTCTGCAAAAATCATTTGAGGGAGCCCCTAGCCTGCTAGCATGCTCACCGATTAGACAGTACCCCTTTATGGCTCCCATGACCAGGCTTATGTTAGATCTTTTGAGCGATAGTAGCAGTCTGGAGCATTTGGGTTCAAGAGAGGGTCACACCTCCTTTGAGACGCGACAAAGATTATGGTTAGACCAAATTTGATTAGTCTGATGGATCGCGTTCAAGTGCAGTTCTGACTGCATGTGGCATGTGGCGAGAGGCATACCGAGGTGTTCGTGTTCCTGAAGAAGTGGTTGCATTATGAAAAGCCTGGCCAATTCGTCTGCTTTACAGTAACCCGGAATGTCTCTGTGACCTGGCACCCAGCGCAGGCATTTATTGAACTGCTCAGCCACCTCATCTAAGGATGTGCGGCAGTTTATGACCGTCTCAGAGTTTGATGAGATAAATTCCAGAGCCCTTAGTGCTGCCTGACTATCCGTAAGAATAAGGATATCAGCTGAGGATATTCTATTCCTCTTCAGCCAAGACAGTGCTTGGCGAATGGCCATTACTTCAGCTTGGAACACGCTACAATGATTGGGAAGTCTGAATTTTAGACTAAGGTTAAGAGCCTCAGAGTAGACTCCGCAACCAACGGCTTCGTTTGGTTGTGATCCATCGGTGTAGATGCTGGGTTAGCCTCTCGTTTAGCGATCATAGTACGGAATTTCTGTATCATGAAGACCTTCGTCGTCGCGTAGTCAAGGTTTTGGTATGCAAAGTTTACTCTTTGAAGGATTTTTGAGTGTCTGTGGGACACGTTCCATTGTGATGGGGAGATCAGTCTTATGGCTATGGGTACTAGCCGCCGCCTGTTGGGCAAACAGATCTATGGGCATAAGGCTGAGAATAACGTCCATTGCATCTGATGGGGTGTTACTTAGAGCACCGCAGATACATATGGAGGCGAGTCGCTGGACTTTTTTGATAGTGTTATAGTGGGAGGCTGTATCTAGTGAAGACCACCAAACTGCAACGCTATATACTAGAATATGTACGGTTGGATACCACATCTAGACATAATGGCCCTTCTGCACATGTAGAGTACAGTCGTTGCTTTGCGGGTGCGCTCGGCAATATTTGCCTTCCAGTTGAGTTTCCTGTCCAGCGTAACTCCTAGGAACTTGGCTGTCTCGGGAAAAGAGCATTGCTGCCCGCTGATGGTCTGTGGATCAACATGGGTAACTTTGTATTTCCTGGTCAAGGAGACTAGTTCTGTTTTTTTGGCATTGATGCTTAGTTCATTTTTGCACCTCCACTTGAATAGGAGCGATAGAGCATTTAGCATAAGGTCCCTAAGCACCGAGGGATATTTGCCAGAGAGCGCAACAGCAATGTCATCCGCGTATGCTATCACCTTGCAGCCCTCACCTTCCAGGAGTAGTAACAGTTCGTTGACTGCTATGTTCAATAGAAGAGCCTCTACCTTGGGGAGTGCCTCTGCTAACGTATCTGGAAGTAGTGGTGGAGCCCAATTCGGCCGTGATACACCTGCTAACGAGTAGCTGTTGTATCAGGGAGGTGAGCCTCTCGTCCACGCCCAGATCTGTCAGTGCATTAGATAACGAATGCGGGAAGACATTGTCTTGCCCTTACATTATGCATGTTGGGAGGTTGCCAGTCTGTGCAACGGATATGTAGGGCGATTATCCTCTCCAATAGTTTGAGAAGAAATGAGGATAACCTAATGGCGCGAAGATCATTAGGTTGAACATGAGAGCTCCGTCCCGCTTTGGGTATGAATAGCACTTTAAATTTTCTCCAGGTAGTTGGTGTGTATGAAAAGTGAAGACATCCGTTCATGATGACCGTTCAAGATGTTCTAGTAAATAATTTTTAAATAAATTACCAAAAGTTGGAAGAGGTGGCAGATATTCTCACACTGAAAATTGGACATATCAAATAAAGGTGGTGGAAGTTGTTCACGAGTTCAAATACTTAGGAATGTTGGTCTCTTCTAATTTAAATATGAGATAATATGAAATAAGTGGAAGCGCAGGATGTGGCGTTGACGGTTTCACCTTTTTTTTACTCAATGAGCAAGATTCGCTTTGAGTCTTAAAAAACTGTGGGCATGAGCTTCCCGGCAGACAGGGTGTCTTTGTACTTCTTTGGGGATCTGTTATTTTTTGATGCCACTGCATAGACTCTTGTTTGCCTTCAGGGTCAGTGGTGAATCCATGTTTCGTCCCCAGTAACCACTTGATCCATAACACCGTCCGCATTCTCACTACACATCTCCAAAAGCTCTCTTCAGCATGTGATTCTCACTTTTTTCTGAGGCGCTGTGAGCATTCACCCACCTTGCACTGACCATTGAGAGGTTAAGATGGTCACGAAGAATGGTGTGAATGGCACCAGTTGAAAGCTTGGTGATCTCTGCCATCATTTTCACCTTTATCCGGGCATCCTCAAGAACAAGTTTCGACTTCTTTGATGCTTTCTTCCGTGCAAGCAGTAGCCGAGCATCGGAGCGGGGTCGTCCTCAATGCTCTCTCTGCCTCTCTTGAACTCATTTGACCACTTCTGCACAGTTGATAATGAAGGTGCGGAACCCTGGCAATTAGCCACCATCTCGGCATGAATAGATTTTTGACTTTTTCCTTGCTTAATGAGAAATTAAATTACAGGGCGATGCTCTATTTTCATCATTATCGTCTCAGTTGCCATTATGATTCTGTTTAACCAGAGATAAAACTCGAATGAATAATCACATTTATATTAAATTTTACATGAATGCACTAAAATGATAGTATTACTTGATTAATAATAATTAATAATAATTGTTGGCGCTACAGTCCAAAGCGGGACCAGGGCCTAGTGTGCTCATCAAATACTCGTGTTGTGAGCGCTACTATTCTCTCACGAGTAGAAGGGACCTACAGTTTTTTGCCAACTCCGAACGACGAAATTTGAAAAGCTTTTTTAGACAGTTATTAATCATTGAGTGTTGTCAGCAGCTCGAAAGAGATGGTGCCGTGAAAAATTCGAAAAATTGGTGTTGAGCTGGGAGTCGAACCTGGACTGTTCGGTGTGTGAGCGTCGCACTCTACCCACTACACCACGGCGACCACACTTGACTTGATAAATAAGTCAGTTTATATATGTATATAACCACAGCTTCACCCGAGATACAGAGTATATATTGAACGCTCCTCGTACATATCTCGCCTTGTATGATCAATTCGTAACAGATGTATGCTCTTTCCAGTATAGAATACATTATAGTAAGCTTAAGTACCATTTTGCAGAAAACACTTATTTTTCAGACTGCAATTTAATAGAAAAAATTAGTCTAATTTGCTATAGTCAGAGGAGAACTATTGAGTTTGAATTACATTCCACACCGTCCAGTGCTTCCTATTTTATGTAATCTTTGCATTATGAAGACGCGAAAAGATGTATTTCACTTCCTTGCAGTATGCTCGATTTAAAAAAAAATCGAATAATATCCTTCAGACACTGTACCTCGAAAACAGATGAAGATATTCAAATCTTAAATGGAGTCCGAGGGTGGGATGCACTTTTTTACTATTTTTCAAAAGCATTTCGATATAGGAAACGTATAATGGAAGGAGACTATAACAATATTGTAATAATAATGTATATGTTTTGTATTCTCTTAAAAACAAGACGAATCTAAAAAAAAGAAATGTATAAAATATATTGTCAATCTGGTAGACGGGCATAGACCGAGCAATAATAGATAATAATGTAATGTAATGAATTTAAAACCGAAACAAAAGTCATATCAAACTAACTGACTAATTACCAAAAGTTCTGTGCTTCCATGCATTCACTAATTATTATTATAATTTATGAAACAAAAAACACAGAACCTAGGTATCATTATTGTTATTTTTCAACACGTGTGAGACTGAAAAGGAGAAATTACAGAGCTCGTCATCAATTTATTATACCATAAATAAAACACTCGAAAGAAAGAGACGACACTAAAATAAGTGTACATATCTACGACCCTTATTCCAGTGCCCTCGCTTTCTATTCACTTATCCACTTCTTTTACCTGAATCCAAAGCTCCATTGATATCATTGGCAAATGAACAAGGTTTTAAATTTTGTCGCCTACAAATTATCACTTTATTTTTGACAAAGGACATGGCACGTTGACATATATTTAGGCAACAACACAAGGAAACAAATCCGCCAATCTTTCCGACAAAATGCCAGTCTTTACCCCCGTTACCTAGACGTGTTCATTTCGTCCCTTGTTTCAGAGACGGCATTCGATTAACTGAGGTCATCGCAAAGCATCTATCAAAAATCACATTCGAAGGCCGAGGTTAACTGTCAAAATCGTTACACACGTGAACTGATTTTGTTTATATTAACATTTCAATGTGAAACGGGACAAGACGTGGCAGTGGACGAATCATTATGTAGGTCTATAAAGTTCGACCTTCTTTGTGCTCCTTCGTACCCGAATCAGAAGAGATCTTTTTTCACTTCTGCACGCTTTGTTGCCATATCTAAATTCACGGAGTCTGTTCTTTTGGAATTGTTTTTGCGTTTCAAGTTTCATTTCTAAGGGATTAGTTCGCTTTGAATGTGCCGCCGTATCTCAGAACCCAACTGAACAAACGTGTTTTTATTTTGTGTGAGCTTGCGTTTGGATTAAGTTATTCTTATACGTTTGAGAAACTACTTTTGTTCGCCTTTCCTTGATGATGAGGGAAACTACAGGCCAAGTAGTTGTTGAGTACAATAGAGCAGTACTTCGTCTTTTTGTCCCAGTAAAAGCTCCCTTTTCATTACATCAAGGGATTGGGGCTTAGGGATATATTTTAACTTATTCTTTTCTCATTTTGCTGCTAAATGGATGAAAGAAAAGGATCAGAGAGACAATAAGTTGTGTGAAGCAAAAGCGGTACAAAGAACTACACTGTGCAGTGTAAACACTGTTTATATTAAAATCCAGAAAACAAAAACCGTAGCCGTTTAAGATCAAGAAAGTGCTTTCTTCATTCTCAATAAAATTCGGAAAAATATACTATTGACTGATTCGAGCTTCGAAGGAGTTTTTCAATCCCGCGTAACACAATTGTATGAAAAATTGCTAAAAAGTAAAATTTGCCATTAGTGAGGTATTTACCGGAGATCGACTGTCGCATTTGCCAATATTTGTTTTAGTCTTGTGTGTGCTTTCTGAGTATTACAGCTATTTCAATGCTTGTATTTAATCGGGAGTATATATTAAGTATTGGCACAAATTGTACAGATATCCAGACTGATCGCACACCACATTTGGAGTCAAGGTGAATAAGGCGGGGTTTTCTTTTCTTTAATTAAAAATCGACAAGAAATAGAAAAGAGTGATCTTACTTGGACAAAGAAGTTATGCCCTTTTCCGAACTAACAGGCAGCTCGAGGTATTTGGCAGTAGGTATTCGGTCAGATATATCATATACTATTGGCATTCTTAGTCGACATTTGGAGCATCCAAACATGCTTAGTCGGTAAAACGCCTAATGCAATGTGTTGAGGAAACACTGATCTATTGTACACCTTTCAGCGATGCAGACTTCGCGGCAAGAAACTTTACTTAATCAATTACCTATATATCGGTTACCACAGGTGCTCCGGCAGTAAATGAGCTGCTGTGGCTTAAACGTCTAATTAATGATTTAATTAGATCAAACGAAGCTGATACACTGAGGTGAAGTATTGCTTCCTTCAAATTTGCAAACAATGTGTTGACAATGAGCAGATTTATTTTTTACACCATAAACTAGACAAATGTTTGTGATTTTTCGAAAAAAAAAATAATTCAATGAAAAAATGAATATTTTTCTGCTTTTTAATTTTTTTATAAAACGGAGTTGCTAGTGCTATGCTCTTGGTTTAGATTTTTTGTAAGGAGAAAAAAATATATATCAAATTGAAAAGATTTAAAAAATAAGATATTAAAGCGTGTTTCTGTGCTTCTTTGGAGTTTTATATTCTTTTGCTGTCTTGTAATTTGATATAGTGGGCCGCAAGGCGTGCACTAAGTCTCAAAACAAACTTTTACTCGAGTACAAATAAAATGGGTCTTAGTTTCGATTTTATCATAAGTCAGGATAACTATCTAAAACGTACAGCCTGGAGCACTAAAATGTAGCTACTTTATAACATCCCAAAATTAAGACGCCAACTCGAAAGAAGTTGTGCAGTAAAAAATACGAGAAAGTCATTCCTCCAGCGTCGACGGCCGTTTCTCAAAACTACAACAGTCGACACGGAGCGCAACATGATAAAATCGATCCGCTTAATATTAATACAAAACAGACTTTCTTAAAAGATTGCATGATTTTAGGGAAAGCTGTTTATTTCTAATAAACAACAAGCCCAAACGAAAAATCCAATTTAGTTCAGTTTTTCACGCTATCGGATCGTTTTCAGAAAGAATCTTAGAGTAACGGACCACTACTAGCAAAAGAAAGGCCTAACGAATGAGAGGAAAGTCGTTCCCGTTAGTCAAAAAGCAATGACTTTCGGTTATGGTTTTCAGAAGATGGATTCTATATCGACAACGTACCATAAGACAAAACGGTAACCATGCTCAGTTACACCTCATTCTTTGTCAAATTCGGCCACGAATTGCAGTCAAAATGTTCTCTTCCACTAAAACGGCTTAAAGTTCCTGCTCCGAATTCTCAAGAGGTGGATCCTTGCGATTCTTTTATTATTTGCAAAGTGGAAAGTGTACACCACCACCCAAGGGTTTCGGAAAAACTTTGGGGATATCCAGAAAATAGGTTGTCAAATGTCTTCCGCCTTTTTGTCTTTTGAATTTTCCGGCTATTTACAAAGCGCTACAGAGCTCGTATCTGGCAATACTATACATCATTTGAAAGGCCTTGACATAACCTACAAAATGACGCAAGGCTATGTATAATTAGTTTGAATATTGCGTTCCACAGTTATAGACGTGTAAACATGGAGTTCACTAACGCCGAAATTCGCGCTATTTTAAAGTTTTCCTCCGTTAAAGACAAATCCGCTAGAGAAACGTTCCGTGAGAATAATGGTATTTTGGGGGATGGTACTCACTTCGAACCACGAAGGATTGGTTTCGACGATTCAGAGCCGGTGAAAACACAATATACAAGCCAGCCAGCAGAAAACCTGTGACAACGAAAACCGATCGAATCATGGAAATCATCGAGTTAGACAGGCGTGTGGCACGCCTGCGGAACGAACTCGACCCATTTTTGAAGCGGATGGTGACTGGTGACGAAAAATGGATCACATGCGACAATATCAAGCAAAAACTGTCGTGGTTGAAGGCCGGTGAATCGTCCCAAACAGTGGCCAAGCCGGGATTGACGGCCAGGAAGGTTTTGCGGTGTGTTTGGTGGGATTGGAAGGCAATCATTAACTATGCCCTTCACCCATATGGCTAGACGCTTAATTCTGCCATCTACTGCGAACAACTGGACCGCTTGAAGCTGGCGAACGACCAGAAGCGTCCAGAATCGGCCAACAGGAAGGGTGTAGTCTTCCACTAGGACAACGCCAGACCACACACTTCGTTGATGACTCGCCTGAAGCTACGGGAGCTCGAATGGGAGGTTTTATCGCATCCACCATATAGCCCGGACAAAACGCCAAGTGATTACCACCTGTTCTTGTCCATGACGGACGCCCTTGGTGGTGTGAAGTTGAACTCAAAAGAGGCTTGTGAAAAGTGACTGCCCGAGTTCTTCGCAAATAAGGAGGGGGGCTTCTACGAAGGGTATTATGAAGTTGCCGTCTAGATCGAAAAAGATAATGGAATAAAACGACTCATATTTGAACTAAATCTGATCACGGTACACTTGTTATGAGGCACTGAATGAAGAGCAAAAAAGCGGTATTTGATAGGTTTAAGAATTCGCAGCTTTATTTTGAAGGTGTGTCGAATTTAAAACAAACAGTGTCGAAAGTTGAATTCGGACTTCTTCTTTTTTCTTCTTAGATAAAGGTGGCTTAGTGCATCAAGAATTTTAAGCACATGGTCGTATGATCAAAAAGGAGTATAATCATGACGTGATGCGCCTCTTTTGAGAAACAGTACAAAGGAAACATCCAAAAATGTGAAAAAAAATTCATCGCAACACTACAATGCACCTGCTCACTTGTCATTGCTTGTTCGTAACTTTTGGCCAAAAACAAAATGAATACTGTGCCTCAGGCACAAAGTGCATACGGTGCCTCAGCCACATTTTGTGAGTAAAATAAATATTCAATTCACATTTTGAACAGACCTCATAAATATGCTGATTACTTCTGCCATCGTTGAAAAGAAGCCCTGGTCATTTTAAATGTAAATTAACAATATGGTTTATTTTATACGAGAACCCATAATTATTATTTAAATATTAAACGGGAATTCATAGGGATGAGATAATACGAGTTATGCAACTGAAGTGGACATGCTTAATATATAGGATCGCTCACCATAAATCTGCCTACGCTACGCCTACTAAGGGAAGAGCAGTGATTCTTCCGAATATTTTTTTATGTATACGCCCAGTTGTGGAAATATATATATATATTATTTGAAGCAATAAATCTGTTATGATCTATTTTGCGGCGAAGCGAATAAGAGCCGCTCATCCTGAGCTCAATGAGTTCAGAGACAACAACATGCCTCGGATAACGAAGAATCGACTGTTGACTACCCGAGCAAACGTTTTAAGGACTATGATTTTCAGATTTGCACGTGGAATGTGAGGTCCCTTAACAGGCCACGTGCAGCCGAAAAACTTTCGGAGGCCCTTAACTGCTACAACGCAGACATATACGCCATCCAGTAAGTGCGATGGGATGGCCCCGGCAAGAAAACGATGAAAAACTGCGACATATACTACAGCGATTGCTACAGAGAGAGAAGGCAGTACTAATTCGGATGCGGATTTGTTATTCGAGGCAGTCTTAGGCAAAAAGTCTTGAGCTACAATCCCGTCAGCGTTCAGGCTAAGTTCCGGAACATCAGTTCACGCTTTAATAGGGAAGAAGGGACAACACCAAGAATGACTTCTATGATCTCCTAGAAAGAACATACGATCGATGCCCCAGCTACGACACCAAGATCGTTCTAAGAGACATTTTAAGACGCTCAACTGGGAAAGGAGGACATCTTTGCCGGAGTCATCTGTAAACACAGCCTCCACGACAACACTTTCAGAATCGGACTCAGGCTGTTGGACTTCGCCTCGGGGCGGAACCTCTCTGTGGCTAGACGTGGTTCCCACACCTGAACTTTCGCAAAGGGACCTGGCGATCTCCTGATCAATCCACCGTCAACCAGATTGATCACATTGCGATCGACGTCAGACACTCCTCCAGTATTCTCGATGTCTGAACCTTCCGAGGTGCAAACATCGAATCGGATCACCAGCTTGTTGTAGTAAAGTATGAACCCGGATATAGAGAAAGCAACGGAGTCAAGATAGACCATAACGGTTTGACGACGGAAAGCGACAATAGCTACCGATCGCTGGGAACTTTACCGACCGAGTCTCCCTGAAACTCGCTCAGAGTTCAACGCTGGCTGCACTTAATATAGCAAAAGACTGGAAACGTTATCTAGAAGCCATCAAAGAAGCTGCCACTGATATGCTGCGTTTCGCGTCACCACCCTGAAGGAACCCGTGGTTTGACGACAAGTGCAGCTTCTCATGCGCATGCAACCTCGCATGCGCATGCAGCCTCGCATGCGCATAAAGCCAAACAAGACGCCTACAAGGCGACGCTGCATCGAACAACGAGGGCTGTTCGTGAGCTCTACGAACAGAGAAGAAGGGAAGAGCACCGGTTTCTCAGAAGGAAAAAAAAGGAGTATGGGAAGCGCGACGATAGACAAGAATTCAGTCCCCCGACTTAGACGAGGTGCAGATAGCAATATCCAAGCTGGCATTGAAGCGGAAGCAGCTAAAATGAGTCTGGCGGTACATGAGAGCAAAACTAAGTACATGCTGTCATCAAGGAACACGACAACGCAATACATAAATATGGAAAACAACATAAGTACTGAAATCAAACGCAGAATCACTCTTGCCAATCGCTGTTTCTTTTGGCTCAAGATGCAATTGAGGAATAAAGCCCTCTCCTGAAGGACAAAACTCGCTTTATATAACAGCTGCCCAGTCCCACTCTATAGAAACCTAAAAACCTTGACGTTGCCAAAAGCGGATGAGGAAGCCCTTAGTCTGTTCAAGAGAAAAGTTTTGCGTGCGATTTTTGGTCCTTGTAGCGTTGATGAGTTCGTCATCAAGCGTTTACGGATACAACGCTTAAGATGGCTTGGCCATGTAGGGCGTATGGATACCGCTTCTCCGGCCCGAAAAGTCTTTGAATCCGAGCCATTCGGACAAAGCAACAGAGGAGTACCTAGACTAAGGTGGCGCAAACAGGTGGAGAAGGACCTCAACCCCTCTTTCATTTGGAGTGCGCTACTGGAGACAGCTGGCGAAAAATCGTGCTGCCTGGAGAGGCATGTTGTTTGAGGCCCAGGTCCACCCCGGACTGTAGCGCCACAAGAAGAAGAAGAACCTGAGCTCAACAATTAAAATATTTCCCTCTTATTTTATGAAACCATTTGCTTCGAGCTGCTTTAAGAGTAATAGACTGACTAGCCACATAGCAATTCGATGACTTTCGAGCTCGACTGATTTAATTTACTTCTGTTACCGTATTCGGTCTACTTCGTTTCACATGTTTTCTTTAGTCACCAAAACATCAGAATTTTGTAACCCTTAACATTTATCATTACTGCTTTTAAACCCACCTGCGTCAATTTATCAATTAGTAAATCAAATTTGTTTTTCGATCTGCGCCCGTTTCTAATCATTCATGTTACGAGAGACCTTTGCGCCCATTTGACAATCGCCCACTCCTCGTAAGAAGTCAACCGATATTTTTAAAAACGGTCATTTAAGTCAATCTAAAAATAACTTAATAATCGAATAAATGGGTAATTTGTCTGCAAACTGAAAAGATATTTTCTTCACAATCACTTGCCATATGTGTCAAGACGGCATCGTCTCCGTCACCACCGTGTTTGCGTACTTCCTTGTTAGTGTTTGATTGTGCGAAATTTTGATGAATCGCTCTTGAACTTGAACCCGCTCGAAGAGTGAACGAAGCCAAGTATACCCGCCCTCCAAAAAGTCGTAATGACGAAGCGTTGCTTACAGCCATATACATCCAAATTGTTCTGATTACTGTCACAATACGATTTTCGTCTTCTTGAAGGTAATTAGGTTCCGTTCGGTAGATGCCACTCATCAGTCATGTTTGTGTCTCAATTTATCCTGACTCGTTAAGTGAGTCCTTTCTTTTGTTTTCTTGGGGTGAGCTTATACTTGAGAATGTTTCAATTTCGTTCACTTTACCCTCTCTTCACTGTCATTCTGGCATTCAGAAGGGTAACTGATATTAGGCGATGTAATTACCAAACCTGTGGGACTTGAAAATCTACATACCCGAAGGCGAGCTCGAGGACATAGGACGGTGGATACGATGGGGCAACAGAGACTACGGTGACGGCGAGGATGCGTAACCAATTAGCATTTCGTCTCTAATTAGTTGGTAATGACTTGTTGTAACTGAAGAACGAAGCAGGTCTAATGCGGGACAACTGAAAGCATTCCATCATCACTACGTGAGCTTTCTGCTGAGTTGTCACGACGTTTGTCTGGAAGGCGGACTATTGTTAGAGTTGAGAGAGAATTTGAATATCTGATGGCCAGGGAGGGTTGGCTATTGTGTACCCATGTTGCCTTCAGGATTTTCTTCCCAAATAAGCGCTAATTATGGTAACATCTTTTGTGCGAGAATACATATTAGAACTGTGGGCACACTATATGCACTTAGTTACAATGTTATGGCGACCAGGGACCGTGTAAGGAGGAATCAGGAGTGCTGGATGGATTCGATCTAAGGTATACTTGTGTCTAAGAGACAGACTAAGTTTGCAGCATATATGGTGGCGCCACGGTCGGAAGTAAAACATTTTTTTTTTAATGGCGTGTGCAAAAAGAAAGGAAAGCAACAATTGGACGACAAATTTTCGCTGCTATGGAGAACTATGAACGATTTATTTGTATGGCGGTCATAACTGGTTTCAATGTAGCCTTGCCTAACTATCCCAAAAAGGGCTGCATAATCAATCAAAGGAGGTGTCAGTACAGAATTATTAAGGGCCTTCTAGAAACGATTCATTTCTTGAATACAATTTTTCACTCAAGAGGAGCAACTTTTTTTTAACGACTGCGAAGAACAAAAATACAAACAACACCCTTTAAAGGTTGTCAGCGTCTCAAAGTAGGTCATGCCGTCAAAATACACGAGTTTTTTTTTGTTCTGAAATCGAACCTACGACTTTTGACGTGAAAATCGACAAACTTGCCAGCAAAAATTCACGATATGATCCCTCTCTGTGACAGGTCTTCGGCATTTGTCAGACGGACAGCAGCAAATCGCAAAACACCACACGGGTTATAATAATAATAATAATTACTGGCCCTACAGTCCAAAGGGGAACCAGGGCCTAGCTTGCTCATCAACTACTCTTGTTGTGCGTGCTACCGTTCTCTCACGAGTAGAAGGGACCTACAGTTTTTTGCCGACTCCGAACGGCGGAGTTTAAGAAGCTTTCTTAGACAGTTACTACTCTTTGAGTGTTGTCAGCAACTCGAAAGAGGTGGTGCCGCGAAAAATTCGAAGTGTTAGCCGGAAATCGAACCTAGACCCTTCGGCGTGTGAGCCTCGCACTATACTCACTACGCCACGGCGACTACGGTTATAGTTGGACAAATATTGGATGTGATAAGAACTAGTGAACCAGTGTGGCTCATTGGGGACAACAAGCAACTGACGCTGTGTCATTGACGATCGCGTATCGGACACCTTCTGATTCGCGATCGTCAATGAAACCTGGACCGTCTGGTGCATATCAGAGACTAGGAAGAAAGCGAATGTTACTTTGAGCAATGTGTAGATTTCACCACCTTGTCACCTAATACTAGGATTCCCGGATTATGCAATAACTGACATTGACCACCCGAAGAAGGTGGAAGTCCACAAGGCTATATTATGCCAAATTAATGGGCCCGATTCTAAGCATTTTTGAGTGAGTTTAGAGTGACCGAACGTGAATTTAAAGAGTTGACTGGATAATTGACATATTTCCCAAAGTTAGGAGGGTAAATCTTGCTTACATAATAAGTAAACAACCCAAACGCATTGTCTTTATGTTGTTAAAATCCTTCCAGATATATATGACTGGATTTACCATGAACCACATGAGTCTAAAATCACATCCGTATCTCTATTTATAGTGACAACGGAAACACTAATGGAAACAATACCATCTGTGGCGGGACGGCGGCTAACAGACCTAGGTTTTGAGGGAGTCTGAATGGTAGTGACAGCTTGACCACAGACTATATTCTGTTGCCACGGAAGGTCATGATCCCCTGTAACTTCGCTTCAAGCCTCACCGAGCGGTAGGCCCCCTTGTGGGAGTACCGTGGTGGCTGTTGTTTACCACCTAACATGGCGGGTAGAGTCGAGGATAGTGTACTGTGCTGACTTATCTAGTTAATTGTTTATCCCATGGTTAGGCTAGGCAAGGCTGTTAGGTGACTATCCCGGCTTAGTGTGGAGTTGCATTCTCAATTGGGCGCTGCGACCCGGAGAGCGGAAGAGGTTTTAGGAACGCCTCGCATCAAACCAATGTGGGATGATTGTCCCTCAAGCATGATCCCAGTTTGGTACTTGGGTTACTAAGGCGTTTAGTCTTGCGTTATCTACGACTCTTGGGAAAATGGACCCCGCGATATAAGCCGTCAAGGCAGGTGATCACATAAAACCAAATCCCACAGCTGTCGATATCCTAATAGTTATTCAGAGTGTAATATAGCCATTTAATCTGATTTTTAGCGTGGGCTTAGTCTTTAAATAGTTTAAAAAATTTATTTATCATGCATGTGGGCTGGTTCTGCGGTCATAATCTCCCTATAGAGGTCGATTTTGCTCTGTCCTTTGCGGCCCTGTTCGGCCTGTTAGCAACATATCTACTTCGAATGCTCTACCAGAACCGAAAAATCATCGAAAACCAAGAAATGATTGAAAGTGGCAATCATGAAAAAATGATACACCGCGAGAACAGCCGTCCAAGTGCATTAAGGACTTTAGTTGCCCAGTTGCATTAACAGTAATCGATCAAATATAATGTCGAGATCAGAGAAATACTCCGTTCCCCCTAAGAGTACTTCAAAGAAATAGTTAAGGGTATTCATGAAACCTATGTGTATGAATTAACTAAAAACCAAAAACCCAGAAAAATCGATAATTGTTGCAGTATGAGTAAAATACAACAACTACCAAAATACACTCCACATGCCCAACTAGGATGAAAACTGTTATAACAACTTAAATGCGACAATCAGCTGAGAAAATAAAATAATAATTTACTACGAATGGCTGAAGAGAAAGTGAATAAGGAAAGCTGAAAGCTTTTTTACCAACACAACCTTCCAGGGAAAGCGAATTCTAAAATTATTTCTGTAGACGACGTCTTTGCAATGATCCTTATACTAGAATACTATTATGACAACCGGGAAGGAATTTAACTAACTATTGAACTAACGTCACTTGTAGAGATTTGCAATATTAGAAATGCAATCTTTGCAAAGAAGCCCGAAATATACAGTGAGGAAAATACACTTTCCAGGTGTATCAGACAAATATTACAACACATAACCAACAACTCACAATATAAAGTAAAAAACTCATTTGAATTTGTGGAAAAGGCCAAACACGTTAAATTAAATTCTAACGATGTCCTGGTATCACACGACACTGTGTCGCTTTTTACAAACATCCCTTCATAACTCGCTATTAATATCGTTAATAAACCATCCCATCGTTTATTCGTCCTTAGTCTTAACACAAAGCTCAACCAGAGGAAATTCTTTGACATATTATAGTTTTGCTTAAAAGAGAACAACTTTCTGCAATACAATGACAAAATCTTTAAACAGGTTCATGGCATGCCGATGGGTAATCCACTCTCGCCTACTATCACTGATTTGGTATCGGACTACCTTTCAGATGTCTGTTTTGAAAAGGTACAAAAGCCGAAAGCAATATACAGAGAGTAAAATAAGTATTTGCACACCTAGTTTTTTTTACGATTTTAGCGTAATCTAAAAAGTTTGAGCTGAATAGAATATACATTATGAAACTGAAGTAAAAGGGTTAATATTAAATACAAAAATGATTCAAATCAATATAAAATTACTTCATTTATTTAAAAAAAAACAGTAAAAATAAGGTCAAAAAAGTATTTGCATATTACAGTTTGTGAATGAAAAATATTGAAACAAAAATGATGGAACTTAAATTACAATTTTGTGTGCATCCCGTTTGCTGCAATGATGGCTTGTAATCTCCTCGGCATTGAATCGATGAGATTATGAATGGTTTCCGGATTTATCTTAAGCCATTCCTCAAAAAGTGCTGTCTTCATGTCACTTTTACTTGAAATGTTTTTTTTTTTTTATTTCAGTATCCAATATACTCCATAGATTTTCTATTGGGTTTATGTCTGGTGATTGGGGGGGCGTCAAAAGTTGGAAGGGGGTATTGTATAACAACCATTCCTTCGTAACCCTTGCACAGTGTTTGGGATCATTGTCCTGTTGGAAAAGGAATGTTCCCTCCATATCCAAATTGACAGCGCTTTGAAGTAAATTATTGTGCAAAATGTCAATTTACCCAAGAGTCGTCAAAATTCCATCGATGAAGGTGAAGTTACCAATTCCGTTGTAAGCCAAACAGTCCCATACCATAACAAGTCACCACCATGTTTTACCGTGGGCTTCAAATGGTAAGTTTGGAGTTCTGTGTTTGGCTTCCTCCACACAAATCTTCCGTCTAGTCCGAAGAAATTAAACTTGCTTTCATCCGAAAACAAAACACTCCTCCAAAATTCGAACGGCTTCGCAAGATAAGTTTTTGCAAACTCTAATCTTCTTTTTTTTGTTGATTTCAGAAATGAATGGCTTCATTCTAGCTGACCATAAATGTTGGCGGAATGTAGAACATTCCGAATAGTTTGTGGATGTACTGTTTGCCCGGATATTGTTGCCGCATGTTGGACTAAATTGTGTGCACTTATAAATGGCTTTATTCGAGCCTTATTTATAATTGTTCGTCTATCTCTCGCACTCAGCTTCTTCGGTCGTTCAGCACGATGTTTGCTTGCCGTTGTTCCAGTGTCTCGAAACCTTTTCAGGGCGTAACGTACTGAAGAGAAACTAAATCCAACCGATTCCGCTATATGTCGATAGCTCTGAACACTTTCGCTCAAAGATATAATTTTCTCCCGGACATTCAAAGGTATTTCACTTTGTTTTGGAGACATTTTATTGATTTATATAGCTTTCCGATATATACAGCAAAATTCTTCACGCCAAGTAAATAAATAAATAACAAACACCTCAAAAATCGTTCGACTTTTGACGCAAATGGTGTGTACATTCAGGGAAAGTGTGAGTGCAAATACTTTTTTGACCATATTTTTACTGTTATTTTTTTAAATAAATGAAGTAATTTTATATTGATTTGAATCATTTTTATATTTAATATTCACTCTTTTACTACAGTTTCATAATATATATTCTATGCAGCTGAAACTTTTCAGATTACCCTAAAACCGTAGAAAAACTAGGTGTGCAAATACTTATTTTACCCACTGTATGTGCATAAGATCCATACAGCGCGTAACGGGTTCTACTCCACTCCACAAGCTCTCCAATTACTTCAGATTCCAAAAGATGAAGTGTATTAAGCCTAAAGGAGTTTTTTTCTTCACAAATAAAGAAAGCATAACGAGCAAATAAAATGACGAAACGAAAAAAAATTACAGTCCCGAAAGGCGAGAGTAAAATCAGGTATATTTAACATGTGCTGGCGAAGTAAATTTTTTTTCACTCAACTATTGAGTACAAATTCCTTCCCCTTCAAATTTAGTCCCATTTTCAAAAGATGGCACCACCTGCGAAATGTGGCTGATCTTTTAATAGATTTCCTAGTTCATTGGAATGTTGTAAAATTTGTCAGTAAAAATAAGAGTACATTAGCGTATATTTAGATGTGTCTTAAATAAACAGCATTTGTGAGAAGTTCTGATTTTGTTTGTTAATTGGAAGATAACTCATCGAATGCCACAAGCAAGACAGCCCTTTCGGAGCTTCAGAAATGGTGATTTTCCCGTCGAAGACAGTGAGCGTCCTGGCCAGCCCTAAAAGTTTGAAGATATGGAATTGGAAGGTCTGTGCAGAGTGAACTAGCACAATCGTTGGGAGTTGAAAAGTTATTCTTCACCTCGGAACTGGTTTTTCGGATCAGACTGATAAAAAAAGGTGGTCGAGTCCAACTTTAAATAATGTCTGCATTTTTTCAGTAAAAAAAATATTCTGAACTCAAAAACACGGACTGCCTTTCTGATATAACAAAGGACGAAGTCATCCTTGTGAACTCAGCACAAATCACCTTTTCCAGCATTACCAAACAGCCCACAGCTCAGTCTGCCCCAAATAACATTGAATTGCTAGTTTCAGCCTAAGGACATGAATAAACTAGTTGCCACTTAGGCAAAATCAATTAATGTCTGCAACAGCCTGCCACGTCATTCAGAAGATACTCTTCGGGCTGGAAGACATTCTCGGCTGTGTATCGAAATTAAATTCCACCCAAAATTGCCCCCAAGACAAACTTAAATTAACCCATCTCACGCCCCATGTGTCGGAGCAGTCAGCCGTGTCAACCGAATATTTATGAAGTATTCATATCATACTTTTCTCAGCACAGAAGGCCCATCCTTCCCCTTCGAAGCACCAACCATCTTAGCGAATAACGTGAGTGTGTGTGCACCAAGAGTCATTAATCTCCGGCGATGACAGGACTATAAATCCTGCCTTCCTCAGCCATTCATTTCAACCAAAGATGGTATCAAGTCAATTGGCTACATGTCTACAACCACGAACAGTTCGAAAATATTGCATGCATCGCTTGCTCGACCTTGACTGATGCCGCATGGGGGCCTGCGATGGAACGACTCTTTGAGATGGCTGACGTAAGATTCATTGAATATCATCAGATTGACTAACGCATTGCATATTCCTTCGTTTTGATCGAGTACCGTGTGGGTTCACCTAAATCCTTGACATTTTGCAAACGGTTATTGAGAGCCCGGCCCATCAGACAGAAGAAAAGGAGTGCAACTTTATCATGTGAACTGCGTCCAGTGCCTCTTTGCATGACAACACGTCAATAAAGTACGTGACAGGAGCAACAAGTTGCAGATAACAAATGACGATTCTTGTGAAGCCAAGAGACTGACAGTTGCAAAGTTTCCTAATGAAAGTGAAGTTAGTTTGGTATACTGTTTCTCTGAATTCATATGCGACATACAGGAGCCAGTCTGACACGTCAGCGAGCTCCCGGGAAAAGTTTATTTGCGACGACGCCATGTCCATGTGTTGACTGGATGAAAGGTCACATTGGATGCTGTGGCGGTAAGCACTTAAGTAAATTGTCAGAGTATTCAGGACAAGTTAGCTGACACGCTTAATTTTTGATGAACTTCGGAAACGGAGTGCTGACACTTCATAGTTTGTTACTCGAATTAAGGGTGATGTATACGTCGTGAAACTTCGATTTGTTGACATGAAGATTTGATTAATGAAAAGGGAAACTTCTGTTGTGACATTTCAACTTCGATATTATTGAACAGCGGATAGATGGGTGGTGGCATGGACCTGTCCTCGCGAGGTAACGTTGTTGATTGCGCTAGTTACTTGTACACACTGTACTCACGTACCCCGGACAACAACCTCTTACCGCACCACAGCTGAGCTGGGGTTCAAGCTCTAAAAATACACCATGTACATCACAGCTGATCGATCGTGACAATAACAAATCTTAGCAGATAGTGGCTTTATCGGAAGAGGTGTTCGAAGTCAGGCTTGTGATTTGTGATCCTGCCAAAAGTCGAGCTTGGGATTTTGAAGAGCGAAAAAACAAGAAGACAAGCAGAGTAGTCAAAACTCATGGTTTGAACAAGAAAGACCTGTTGTAAATAAATAAATAATACAAATTACAAGTGGTGTTTAGTCAATGTAATAACTGGCGCAATCGTGAAGAGTAAAGTAAATATAAAAAAGCATTCATTAAGTGAAATAATATGTAGCTTTGAATACGCTTTATTACTTCACAGCGTTATTTCGAAGAATAATCGAACAAGCGGCTAAGAACGCAGCGATTAAATCATTCAAATTAAGAACAATGACTGTGTAAATTGATATTGTTTTTTAAGACTTGAAAGAAAATATGAACTAATGAAATTGAAGACTTTATTTCAGTAAAATTCACCACCAAAAAGAAATACCATCCAATGTTTAGTATAAACTATAGTAAGATAGAAAACTAAATATATCCCAGTTAACAGTGCAGAAAGTCAAAATAAATTTCATATAAAACATATCAACTAAAAATCAAACTCTATGTCTATATACAAAACATTCAAATAGCCGAGTGAAGTGAAGCTCTCATCAAGTATCAAAAAAAAATGTCAACACACGAGATAAATCCATCAATAAGCTGTTTTGCTGATTCAAAGGGTGAGTCTTACCTTGTAAACGATAAACATATCAATTCCTTCCACATGCCTTATAAAGTCAAAATTTTGAAGGCTTGTTGTACTGAATTTAAGTCACATTTTCGTCAACCTATTAGTAACAGTCTTTCAAGAAAAGTTGATGTAAGCAAGTGTTCTATTGTTGATTTTGCTGAGTACAAAAGTACTGACATTGCGACTGAAATCATGAATTATTTAGGGGAACCAGATGCAGTTTAGGATTTGCCAAATTTTGGTGGTAATTCACATCTTTTGTATGACTTTTTCAGCAATGTCGAAGAGATTTTATGCATTATTCCAAAATCAAATGAAAACTCACATCATGAAATTATATTCAGGGTAAAACGAAATAAGATTATAAGCCAAGCCAACGATATCTTTAATACATATGGCACCCCTCTCATATGGGAAGAAATTAAACAAAATCTTGTAGCACATTATTCCGACAAAAGAAACCAGCTTGATTCGAGATCTTCATCAGCTTATCAGTATTCAATGGACCACTTGTACTCAAGTGTAATTGCAATTCTGTCTGCAATGCTAAATCATGTCAAAGTACACGAAACGAATGTTAATATGGTTGTGGCAAAAAACAACTGTATGAAGAAATGTTCCTCAATACATTCTTATCCGGTCTCCGGGAGCCGTTAGGCCTACTATACTCTCTGAGGCTCTAAATTTCTGCCTAAAGGAACAAAATTGCCTATATTTTAGAGATAACCGCTTTTCCACTGGTAACTTTTCTGCTTCCTTACGTCCATCCAGCTACTTGTCTAATCCAAAAATAGAAACTTCCTTTTATTGTCAGCAACGTTCACCAGTTTATCAATATTCAAATAGAAACCCTTTACGGTACAATATATAGCTCCCAATACACCATCGACTTCCCATGCAATGACAAATCGAACTTCTTTTCAACCAGATTTTTCCAGTAACAGAAGTAAACCTAATACTTCCTTTTCATATGCAAATAGAACACCTTTACCAGAACCCATGGATGTTGCAAGTGGAAACGCTCGTACGATTCCTGGGTCTTCAATGCAAAGAGGACATTTTAAAACAACCTACTTAAACAATGTTGAAGTATATCCGGCCGATAACTGTTATACTAATTCCCGCTGCAAGATGACCAACCTCATTATTATCAACATGCTGATTTACCTTCCTCATCCAACCAAAGATGATATTGATAACTCAAATTTTCAAAACCAAGCCTAGAACAATCAATTAGGTACATAGATATATACAAATTCAACTCAAACCATTTACGTTATATTACAATAGAAAGCATTTGTCAAATTAAACTAAGATTCCTCATCGACACGGGAAGTAATAGGTCGTTTGTTACCCAACAAGTTGCAAAATCCATCAAATCAAAACTGCAAAATTCCGTTTAACTTTAAGCCAAATCTTAAATCAAAATCTCATCACGTTATTGAACGTTGTAGGGTAGTTTTCCATCTCCTAGTTGATATTGAGGCAGGTAACATTTATATAGAACCGACGTTAATACAAGAAGGATTGTCTGTATCTGAAGGTGTTGATAAAGCAAAAAACTGGTATAAAGTTTACCTTGGAGCAGCCACTCAAAACGCAGTTACTAGATCCTCAGTCAATTGTTGAATTCCATTTATTTCCATTTATTTATCCGTATATAATTCTGAAACACTCAATAACCATACAATTTCGGATTTTTTTCTTCTCCAATATCTCAATACAAACGAACAAAAAGCCATCAAAATAATTTGTGAAAAATAACATTTTCAAATGAAATTAAACACCACATCTAAACAAAAGACGATATTCCTGTCTGCACGAAGTCCTATCGCCACAGACACGTCTATAAAGATGAAATTCAAAGACAAAATGGAAAAATGTAAGATGAGGTTATAATACGTCCTAGTTATTCTCCTTGGTCATCTCCCGTTTATATTGTTGCAAAAAAAAAGAGATAATAGTGGGAAGCAAAGGTGGCGCCTAGTCATTGACTACAGCAAGCTTAATGAAAAAGCCATTTATGGCAAATACCCGATACCCACCAATACAGTTATTTTAGATAAATTAGGTAGAATTTCATCAAATTCAAGTTAATAAAAGAGATATACCAAAAACTGTATAGACAAAATTAAAATTAATATTTACTTTTGTACGCTGCTGTAATTTACGCTACATAATTGATACATCCTTATGTTGCATATTTTTATGTGAATAACATAGTCTATGAATGATCGGCTGATTTTCCTGAAAACTCTCCACTAGCAGTTCTCTTATAATCTATATAAGAATGTAATATACAGCAAATAAAGAGTTTGTTACTGACCCCCATAGGGTAAACTCTTCTTTTGTCTTTTCTTCGGCGACTTTCTCTTACAACTTCCTTTTCCGTGAACAATGGTCATCTTGAATTTTTACAAATGCCTTTCGGACTTCAAAATGCTACTTATACTTCCCAGCGATTGATGAATAATGTTCTCCAGACCTTGCAAGGAGAAAGTTGTTTTGTTTACGTGGACGATATTATTGTCTTTTCCCCCTCTTTACAAGAGCTTATCAACAATTTGGAGAAAATTTTCATTAAACTTGCAAATGCAAATTTCAAAGTTCAACTTGAGAAGTACGAGTTTTTGCGAAAAGAAGTATCCTTTCTGGGGTAGTAACAGCGATTGGCGTCAAGCCTAATACTGAAAAACTCACGTCATTAAAAAACTTCCTACACCAAGACCACCAAAAAGATTAAGTCATAGGCCAAGTTATCCCAAAACTTGGCTTCAAAGGTTGTCTTTAATATTTCGGGATTGGGCAACCACAGTGTTGCAATCTGGCAACTGTCAGCTCTATCGTAAAGTTTGACATTTTTTAGGTTATACGTATTCAGAACGTCTTGACATACGAGCGCTATTTGTGTTGTTTACAGTAACTTATAAGATTCATCTCGCCCACAAACTGGAATTAAATCGTGAAAATTTTCACGCGATTATTTTTTACAATTTTCGACATGGATTAACTTAACAACAGTGCATCGACGAACTTAATTAAATTTTTGGCGATGAAGCTCCATCACGGACCAGTGTTTTTCTATGGTATGATGAATTCAACCGAGGGCGTACTTCACTCCAAGACGAATTTCGTGACGGTCATCCAAACTCAGTTGTTGTTCCGGAAACCATTGATGCTATGCGCCAACGAATATTGCAAGATCGTAATATGACCTATCGTGAGATTGAAACAACCTTAGTCATTAGTGAGACCAGCATTCATTCAATATTGCATGAACATTTGACCGTCAAAAAATTTTGTTCTAGGTGGATCTCACACAATTTGTCAATCGCTCGAAATAAGGCTTGTGTCGATTGGTCCAAAGAAATGCTCCAAAAATACGATCGCGGTGCTTCGAAACACGATGCAACTGTCGCTGTTCTATCGCAGGGCTCTATTTGATGCGATAAACCGATTTGTTATGCAATTAGGACATTATCGCAATCAGAACCAAATTACAGCACCATAGAGAAGGAGCTTTTGGCCATTTTACGGACGACCAAATATTTTCGTCCCTGTCTCTACGGTAGAAAGTTTCAAATAATCACAGACCACAAGCCCTTAACTTGGCTCTTCTCGCTCAGTTAATCATAAATAAATAGTCAAACTTTGTAACTCTTGAAACGTTTCATGTTTTATACAAACGTAAATAACACTACAAATTAGAATGCAAAAGCATAAGAGCTGAAGGTACTGTTGTTGAGATTTTCAAAAATTACATATGTACAAAAAGACTATCTGCAGTTTTAACAGATTATACAACGTTTAATGTTCTTTAATCGGTATATTCAAAGTTTTGCAAAGCGATGCAAAATTCTTCTTCTACTTCTTCGAAGTAGACGAACAAAAAGCTTTGGTACAAGTTGTTACGAAAACTTAAATCATAGACAAGACAATTTTATTTTCCGAATCTCAAAAATGTACTAACTCGTATCGAAATAGGTGTGAAATTATAATAATAATGATTGTTGGAGCTACAGTCCAAAGGGGGACCAGGACCTAGCTTGCTCGTCAACTACTCATGTGGTGCGCGCTACTGTTCTCTCACGAGTAGAAGGGACCTACAGTTTTTGGCCGACTCCGAACGACGAAGTTGGAGAAGCTTTCATAGACAGTTATTACTCTTCGAGTGTTGTCAGCAGCTCGAAAAAGTTTGAGATTGATGTTATGAAATCTGCCGCGGATCCAGACTTCAGTTTCGAACGACGGATGTGCACAGCTTTTATGATAGGTGTAATGTAAGTCGCATTTGTTTTTTCCCATCAACCCTTGTCTTGTTCAGCATATTGCCTGTATATCAGCAATGTCCACCTTATATTGCTCAAGGATTTGTTTAAGCAAATGACAAAGCTCCTGGAAAGTTGATAGACCTCAAATTCTAGGAGAACATCTATATATCGTTGTGGTTTTCCACGATATATCCTCGGCTACTGTTCTCTCACGAGTAGAAGTGACCTTCAGTTTCCGAACAGCGAAATTTGAGAAGCTTTCTTAGACAGTTATTACTCTTTGAGTGTTGTCAGCAGCTTGAAAGAGGTGGCGCCGTGAAAAATTCGAGGTGTTCAGCTGGGAATCGAACCTAGACCCTTCGGCGTGTGAGTGTCGCACTCTACCCACTACGTCACGCGACTACAGGTGTGAAATGTATAGCTTTCTCCAGTTGCGCACTCCAAGTTGGTTGAGGTCCTTCTCCACCTGTGTGCGCCACCTTAGTCTAGGGTGTCCTCAGTTGCGTTGTCCCGAAGGCTCGGATTGAAATACTTTTCCGGCCGGAGCAGTGGAGGTACGATCTACATGGCTTAGACATCTTAAGCGTTGTGTCCGTAGACGCTTGACCAGGCGCATGTCGCTGTACAGCCCATTGAGTTCGCCGTTAAATCTTCTTCTCCAGATGCCATCAATGCAACAGGAACGAAAATCGCACGCAAAATACTTCTCTCGAAAAGACTAAGGGCTTCCTCATCCGCTTTTGCTAACGTCCAAGTTTCCGCTCCATAAAGTACATGCATGCATCAACTCATCTGTAAGATATGGTCGGATTAAAGCATGCCCGATGAGTGAAATCTCAGCGTCGTTTGCCCGGTTCACAGGAAAGGACACCCTTTTGACTGCGCCAACTACCGGGGGGTAAGTCTCCTGAACATCGCATACAAGATCCTCTCTGCCGTATTGTGTGTGTGTGTGAAACCGTTTGTCCATAACGTGATAGGTCCCCATCAGTGTGGTTTCAGTCAAAGGAAGTTTACTATATACCAGATCTTCACTTTGCGGCAGTTCCTGGAAAGGACTCAAGAAGTACAAATCGACACTTAAAACCTATTCGTCGATTTTAAGGCCACATATGACAGTGTTCATAGAAACGAGCTATACAGTGCCATGTCTAGTTTTGGCATTCCAACCAAACTCACCAGATTTTGTAGGATGGCGATGCAAAACTTTCGCTGTTCCGTCAACGTTAGTTAACGATTGATGATGACATTGAGGTGATTGGGTGAACACAGCGAATTTTCAATTGAGTAATAAAGCCCTCTCTCGAGGAACTAATCTCGCTTCATATAACAGCTTGATCATCCCAGCCCTACTGAACGTTACCAAAGTCAGATGAGGAAGCCCTTAGTCTGTTGGAGAGAAAAGTCTTACGTGCGATTTTTGTTCCTGTTTGCGTTCATGGCATCCGGAGGATTAATTTCAGTTATTAATTTTTTTCTTTCAAATTGTTTATAATAAGTAGTAAACATAATGAAAATGGAGTCTATAAATATATGATATATATTATATAGATTATAATATATATAAATATATGTAAGGTTAGGTCGGAAGACAATAGATAAGTTCAGCTTAGAGTGCCCGTCGAGGGCCGGTAAGTTAGATTGTAGAAAAGAAAAACGTATGTCCAACTAGTTTTAAGCATTTTTTTGTCTAGTATGTAAGTTTGTCATGAATTGGAAATAATAATGTATTCAAAAGGAAGAAGTGGTATCTGGAGGAGAATATTTAACGACGAACTCTATGGGCTGTACAGCGACATGCGTCTGGTCAAGCGTCTACAGAGTGCGCAACTGGAGGCAGTTGCCGAAAGATCGTGCTGGCTGGAGAAGCATGTTGGTTGAGGACCAGGTTCACCCCAGACTGTAGCGCCACAAGAACGAAAAGGAGGGATGGGTATATTTAACCACTTTTCAAGGAAAAACTAGTCACAAGATAGGTCGGAAATATGATGGTAAACAAGAACAAAACGAAGCTTACACAGGTATACAGACACAAAATTATAGCAATCCTAGAAGAATCAAATTCTTCTTTCCTGAGTTAAGCTCCACTCTCACCGATATCTGCGCCAAATTTCAAGTCAAAATAAGCATTAGTTGTGACGCGTAACTTCCCTTTGTACAGTGAAATTATTTGTCTGAAAAGTCTGGGAAGTAGTTTTATTAAATTGTGTAGGCGGCGGGCTACGAAATTAACAGCTTTCGAAAATGAGAGCATAATAAGAAGAACGTTCAAAGATTTTCGAAAAAACCTGAAAGAGCAGGCTCTTACTTAATTACCTGTAATTAACATTGACTTATGCACTACACGTCAACAAAATCATAGAATAGGTGGTCAAAAAGCGTCACTTGACAATCTTGCTGGGCTTCTTGGAAGAATATGTAAGAAGTATTTGCTCAAAACGCTTCAAAGGATTAAAGGCTGACTTATGTGTAAGCTTACTAGCAGACAAATTTTTTCTGGTATTTACTCACCACTTGAAAAGAAGTCATACTCTACCATAAACGTTAAAACCTCATAAAATTATGAATTCCTGACTATGAACTTATTACAGAGATGATCGCTTAAGTTCAATTTAGTAAACGCCAGAATAAAACTTCAAAATAACAATAACACAACTGGATAACAATAACGCAACAGTCCACAATGGAACGGATGTTCGTTTCGTGTATGATATTCTCCAGTATCGAAAGGAAAGCACATGCAAAGCTTTGCTGACTCTAAACGACGGAATATTTGATTTTGTGGATAGACAATTGTTGCTCTTTGAATGTTGGAATTAAAAATAGGTGCTCCTAAGAATATGGAAGGAGTTTAGATTAGCACTGCACTGTGGCGGGCAAACCGTTTCGGAGCTCGGACTCTAAATATTCCGTCCTGGGCCATTCTTCTGCTGCATTTCTCCTGGTAGCTTACAAAATCAACAAGAAATGAGGAACGTGCACAAGGACAGGCGAACATATGGACGGACGAGCGACCATAGGGATGGACGGACGAACCTGAGGACGTATTAACAAAGGAACGAACGGACAACTATAAGGACCGACGAATAAATTCAGGACGAACAAAATAAGGACGGTCAGACGACCTCAACGACGAACAAACTAAGGAACAGAAGAAATTAAGCACAAACGGCCATAAGGGCAGACGGCTGCAAGAACGGACGGCCATAAGAACGGGCAAACGTAAGAACGGACGGCCATAAGGACGATCATTAGAACGGTCAAATACGGTCTTTCTCCATAGATTTCTCAAAAGAGTAAATATCATGTGGACGAAACATGGGACGTGGATAGGAAAAACTACATAAGATCATAAGCAGTTTCGTGTTCTTAACAACATTTTATTCGACGCTCTCAGAGCATTGTTTTTTTTTTTTTTTTGGCAGGGCTTGAAACTTTGATCTAGGTAGGGTTATTCGATATTACTTCAGTTTTGTAGGTGAGAGAAAGGAAGGAGTTCCGCAAATGCAAATAGACAAAAAAACAACTTGCGTGATCGAAATGCTCCGTTTATTGGGTAATGCAAGAGAAAAAGAGCGAATTCACATTGCTAATCGTATTTATAATAAGGCTGGGCTTCGGGTCAATAACTTAATCAGATGATACGGACACAGATTTTTAGGAAAACGGGACCGTTGACCAAAAGTTCGAAAATGTTTCTTTAACAGGGTGATTCTATATGTTTAAATTTTGTTTCTTTTTTCTATTGCAGTTTGGTTTGGTGACAAACATTTCTTACGCTTTCGCATCCGCATCCGCACCATCATAGTTTCCGATTTCTTTTGTGTGCAATGGGTGTGGTTAGATTATCTATATTGTGTAATGGAAAGCACGTAATAGTCTTCCTCTTCCTCACCAAAGTTGACTTGTGGCCAAAAGTGCAAGAGCAACAGAAAATTAATCTCCTAGGAAAACATTTTCCTCAACTAAAACTTTCTCTTCCTTTGGTCTAACACAATATTCTTCTTAGCCCCCGCGAATAACCCAAACAGATTGTGAGAAAATGTTCTCTTGTATTGCCTAGGGTCATTGCTGCATACGTCAATTCATCACTCAACGTTTATTCTAGTGGCTATCAAGGGATTTTCTCTAAGATGCTGTATTGACTTTGGCAGTGATTTATATACATCTGCCTGACTACTTCTCACGAGGTTAAGAGCAATGGAACCATTTTCCTCTTATGCATAAACGGGTAGAATGAATTTCTTGGCTTAGCTCGAATTTGTTTCAGCATTACATAGTGAATCTAATTGAGGTGCTCTTATACAACACAGAATTTGGATATAATTATATATGTGCAACCCATCACAGTGTGAATATAAATAATATTTTTCAATTACATATACATTACAGTACATTACAATACTCACACGCCGAAGATTTAATTTCGATTCCTCGCATTTTCATGGTGCCGCCTCTATCGAGCTGCTGACAACACTCAAAGTGTATTAACTTTCTATGAAGAAGCTTCTCAAGCTTGACGTTCAAAGTCGGCAAAAATGTAAGCAAAACAACAGTATCGTGCACAGCACGAATAGTTATTGAGCAAGCTAGGTCCTGGTCCGACTGTCCACTGCCGTGCAATCAAATACATATCTTTGTAAGTTCCTAAAAAATAGTAAAGAAGATTTTCAACCACTCAGTAGGGGAGAACTTTTTTATTTTTTTTTAAAGTAATCGCCATGAACTATAAAAAACGAGTTCAGATCTTTATCAGGCTCCCTCATGAGGGTCCCTACCGCCCTCATGAGATTCTACAACTATAAAGGCAAGTTAAAATTTCTAGTATTTGTGTCTTTTCCTCTTTTTTTTCACTACCTGCTCGTGTTTTCCTTTTCCTCAACTTCATCTACTAACACTGCATAAATGTTGTTTTTTATTGCGTTGTACAAGTTAACGAAAAGAAAGTTTAAATTTATTAAACAAATATTTTAAGGCTTGCGCCTTCACTTTATTGACTTCAATCTAGAACTGAAATACAATTTATTTCTTTCATCTATTTATTGACCTGCTTTGCTAACGCTGCAGTTGTCACCGTGGGACAGCGATCGAAGTGTCGATGGGCTAGACGCTAAGTCAGCTTATTTGGCGTAACCCAAAATGCAATAAGTGCAAGGTGCATTGATATTTTGGCTTCGCGTGTGAAGTATTTGGCTGCGCGTGTGAAGTGTCGTCTTGCAGCGTGTTTGAGAATAACTTTCACTTTGTTCCCTGGCCCAAACGTCATCAGAGCGGATTTTGTTCCTTGTACCTTTCATACGACACGGAGGTAAGTTTTCATTTACGGACAGCGCCATTTCGGAAGAGTGTGAGAACCCTCCTCCAACCGGTGGTCGAGGTACCAACTACCCATCCTCAATAAAATTACCTCTTCAACCAGCATGATCTCTCGCCAGATGCATCCAGAAGCGCACTCCAAGTAGGCTGAGGCCTTTCTCCACTTGTATGCGCTACCTCAGCTTAGGCCGTCCTCTGTTGTCCTTATCCCAATGAATCGCGAAGACTAAGCCAGATGCATGCCGCCTTACAGCTCATTAAAGTTTAACGTTAAATCTTTCACCCAAACTAGGACCAAACAACGATATTTAACACTAAGGGCTTCCTCACCCACTTTCAGTAACATCTATTCGTATGTTCATTTCCCAATAGACAGTATGGCCTCACCCTAGAACGTTGTCCAGAGCTTATATCTCTCATCAATAATAGGATTACGGAATAACTGTCAACCAAACTTTTTTCATATGCGACCAGTGTCAGTTTTACACTCACAAAAGCTTCTAAACCACATGAGTGAAACCTTTCAAATCTGTGCATCACAAATTTCAGCTGCATCTGCCACATTCCAATCACGTAGGTAAATCGAAACTATGGTCACCATATATACCCTCAATTACGCACGTTCGCCGAATTGACATGATTAAGGGGATTTTTAAATTAAATTTCCAACAATAAGCAGCAATCAAATTATCCGATCTCCGCCATTCCAACGCAAAATTGCTCGTGTCCACGGGCGGGCGCTATACAATGCATTTTGTTACCACCCCGCATCAAAGCCAATTTCAATTAACACAAAAATTTATGCACGACAACAAAATCCGGATAATAGTCGATAAAATTATTAAATCCCTTATGCGTCCGTCCCAAATGTGAATATTCACGGCGCGGATGTTTAATTGCTTACCGGTGAGAGGGTGTTAGATTTTCAGTCGACGGATCATCATGTTTGCACATCATCCAATCATCTACCTTCTCACGCCCTCATTTCTCAATTAATTAATTTCCCTCTCTCCCTGGAATAGTACCAGCGACAAAGTGGCAGCTTTGTGAAACTGCTGCTTCACACTGATTGAGATAAATTTGCTCTCCCCAAGGCCACTACCACAGCAACCCTCAAACGAGCGATGCCCAGGCCATTTTCAGATACCACATGTACATACAAGCACCCCCGGAATGTCCCGCAAAAAGGAGAAACATTCCATTGGTCAATGGCGGTGACCTGGCATGTCGCAATTCATTCCAAAGCCAACCACGCCAGCGGTAGTGTGTGCACATGTTCTAAAGAAATTCAGAAAAAAAAAACACCCAACTCTCCCGTGGACGGCGTTCAACAAATGTAAAGCATGTCCTCGCTCAAGTACACCCAAGACAAGTGCGAGTGGCTGCTCTCATGGGATTGTCCCTTGCAGTCGTTGAACACAGAGTGCTCTTAGTGAACTTGACCAACAGACCAGTAAGCGCAAGATAAGGGAAAAAAGACTCAGACTCAGAGTCTGACAAAGTAAAGCAATTAGTGCACTTCTCAGGCAACGTGTCTCCTTTGTATGACAGAGCCTAATTGAAGGCGTAAACGACAGTGCAAAGGACACTTTACATAACTGCGAAGGTTAACCAATCGTTCACGAAAAGTCGAGTATAAACAGCGTGTTTTTTTTTTTCGGCGGTGTGGTACTGTCGTACTGAGACTATTCAAAGTTCAATATTTCATGGTGAGGTATAAACTTTTTATATGATGGGCAGCAAATCGTTTTCAAAGGTATGACAATTTCTGGAGACTGGGACTCGTTTATATATAAAATGATCAGTTGGAGATGGAATTGAATCAAATTGAGTTCATACGAGTAGGTCGGTCAGGCGTTATTCCCCGGCCCAAATGAAAGACTTCAGGGGTCTAATCACGGATGACGACTATCGTGCGACGATATCGTTGAAACGACAAGTTTGCATCGCGTAAGCAAAAAAAAAAGACATTGACAAAACAATATAATTTTGGTTGCTTCATGTACTCTCAAAACTGCCAATCGCTATCGTTCTGACAATCGGCTTTTGACTTTCGTTTTGCATTGCGCCGGCATAGAGTGATGAAAATTTGGAAAAAAAAAAATTAAGAAAAAAAATGTGATCAGTGATTACAAAATGCAGCTTACACAAATCATACAAAATTATTTAAAAATATATTCAATCCAATCGAACCTCATATATTTTATGAGCTCCACTTACACAGTCGTTCGTTCATTTGTAATGTGTACACTCTCAACAAAAAAATGAAAACTATCAGGCCATCCTTATTCATTGTTTTGTTGTGTCTGTACAATTTTGACAAAACATATATTGCGTTCAGTAGCGCTCAAACTATATATAAAATAGACCGTAGACAAGATGATAGTGGCTGGGCAACATGATACAAATTATCGACGTTATCGCTTTGGTGGATCGCCAGGACGATAATCGCTTAAAATGTTGCGTGTTTACAGCTCAGGTACTTATATAGCCCAGCAAAAACCAACTGACGTAGGAAAACATAATCAAGTGATCCTACGATTTCATTTAGCCGACTTATTTTGAAGTGGAAGCTCTGGCAACCTATGATATACATATAAAGAGGTGAGGACATTAACGAAAAGAACTGACTGACTTAGCAATTTACAAATAATGGTAGCACGACAATAAAACATGTTTTGTATTGCGTCCTAGGAGTGCTATTGGAGCTTTCATGCAAAAAAAAAGGTGTGGGATAGTTGCTATTCATCACAACAACACTCAGAGCGATTATTTATTTCGAAAAATTAAAATTATAAAGAACTAAGCTATTTGTTCAACAACAAAAAAGACCAAGAAATGCACAACTTACATACTTATAAGAAAAATAAAATGAAAAGTACAACGGATGGTTGGATCTGGAAAAGGGGTTTTTCACCTAAGAATACAAGGGTAAATTAATGGGAATCGGAATCATATAACTGATTATTTTTCGATTATTTTTTGTCAATATCGACGAAAACAATTCTAGCTGTGACCAGCAAATTTGTCAAATTATCGCACTGCTTTCAACACGCATGATGTTACTTAAGTAAAATCTTTTTTTGCACGGTAGATATGTTCCTAACAAATTCGTGTAAATCAAGATCGTGTAAAACACTACACGGTTCATATGTAAATTTTGAAATATGTTCCACAAACATAAAAAATCGTGTAAAAAGGAAAAATCCAAATATTTCGTTAAACTAAAGTGCCAGAAAAGTGATAGCAAACTCCATTAATTAAACAAAACAATTCATATTTATTTCAAGAAAATAAATTGTACAGTTTAAATTCAATCCATAAGTATACAAAAATATACATAGAACAAAATTGAAACAAAAGTTCAGCTACTCATCGCTGGTTGATAACAATCGTGGACATTTATTACGGACTGGATTAAAATAACTTTCATCAAAAGATATATCTAACGAAACTGTTTGGTATTTAATTGTTCTTATGCAGAATTATTTTCATTATTAGGAACGTCTATAGGTTTTTTTGTTGTTATGAAGTCAGTTAAAAGCAGTATTAAATTTTTCGTGTTGAACCAAAAAAAGCATGTACAAACAAATAAATTTTCTTTTGACGAACCGTGTTATTTCAAAATCGTGTAAAAAAATACCGTGTTAAAAAACATTTAACTGTATGTAAGAACAAAAGATATAACAAACAAACATGATTTAAAGGAAAGTGAGGTGTAGAATAAATGAATTATTCCTTTTTCTTGTGTGATATGAGACAGTTCCTGATCGCCAAAATTCAACAAGCTTTCTCATAAAAATTGCAACTCTTTGATTGTTGTCAGTAAGCCTAAAGGGTGGTAGAAATTCGATGTGTTCATTCGTGCGATCAAGTCTTGGCGAGGGACCACTTAACCACTGCGGCAGGGTTAGAAAGTAGTACGAGTAAATTTAATGACTCAATTCATCAAATATTTTTCAATAAACCGACTCGTACGTACATGTAATTTTCTTAAAACAAGAATAATCTATTTATTCCTCTACAAACTTAACAATATATACATTTATTAATACAATTTCATAAATTTTGGTCAATTTACAAATTGATTCTATACTTTGTGAAATTTTGCAAGGAATAGTTTCATGCCAATCTATTGCCAAACACAAGTGACGATAGTGCCTATTAATTAACAACTGATCTAACAACTTATTAACAACTAATAAAACATTATTGATGAGGAAAGGAAATACAATATTCATTCAAAGACAAATGAAGTAATAAAACATAACAAAATGGAAATTTACAACAAGGAGTTAAAAAAAAATCTTATTCATTATGATTGAAGGAGCCAATTTTTTACATAGTTAAAAAATACTGTTTCCCTTCTCTCAGATCTAAGTTTCACAGCTAATAAATTAAATAAGCGTGGGCAGTAACAAAAGAGAAACGTGAGAAATGAATCCTAAGTATAGTTGGAATAGTGTCGACGTGTTTGAAATTGATGCGTAATTTGTACCTTTGATGTCTGTTATGATACCAGCCAGTGTTGGCGTTCAATATATTCTCGGTATCGATATGAAGGAAAATGCGAATTCAATTTAAATTGCTTTTATTTTTCAATATAATCTCCCCTTACATCAACGCATTTGTTACATCTTGAGGTAAGCTTTCTTAAACCCTCAAAAAAATAAATTTCCTCTTTCTCTGCAAAATACCCATTTATTGCCGACTTGAATTTTTCATCATCCGAAACTCTTGTTCGAAGAAGACATTTGTTCAAATTCGGAAACAGGAAATAATCACTAGAGTCAAGGTCTGGACTATAGGCTGGGTGTGGAATTTCTTCAACACCACCAGCCTTGGAAACTCACGCCGTGTGAACAGGAGTATTGTCATGAAGAAGCAACACCCCCACTGAGAGTTTACCTCGTCTTTTCTGTTTAATTTCCTCCCACAAATTTTGCAAAGTGGAAGCGTAAGATGTGGCGTCGATGGTTTTACTTTTTTTTTGTACCCAATGACCAAGATTCCTTTTGAGTACCAAAAACTGGAGTCATGAGCTACCCGGCAGACGGAGTGGCTTTGAACTGCTTTGGGGTGTCTGTTCCTTTTTTATGCCACTGCATGGACTCTTGTTTGCTTTCAAGGTCATAGTGGTGAACCCATGTTTCATCCCCAGTAACCATTGGATTCATAACACCGTCCGCCTTCTCACTACACGTCTCCAAAAGCTCTCTACATAATGCGATTCTCACGTTTTTCTGAGGCGCTGTGAGCATTCGAGGCACCCAATTTGCACTGAAGTTTGAAAGATTCAAATGGTCATGAAGAATGGTGTGAATGGTACCAGTTGAAAGCTTGGTGATCTATGCTATCATTTTCACCTCTATGCGGGCATCCGAATAAAATCTTCTTTGATGCTTTCTCCCGAACAGGCAGTAGCCGGGACTCCGGAGCGGGGGTAGTCTTCAATGCTCTCTTTGCCTCTCTTGAACTAATTTGACCACTTTTGCACAGTTGGTAATAATGGTGCGGAACCTTGGTAAGCAGCCACCATCTCTTCATGAATAGTTTTTTGACTTTTTCCTGGCTTAGTGAGAAATTGAATTACAACGCGATGCTCAATTTTTACCATTATCGTCTCAGTTTCCATTATGATTCTGTTTAACTAGAGATTAATAATCTCATTTATATATGAAATTTTACACGAAAACACTAAAATATTAGTATTACCTGATAAATAAGTCAATTTATATATATAACAACAGCTTCACCCCCTTAACGAGAATATATTGAAGACCCCTCGTATGACTTAGTGTGAGAATGTTAAGGTGTTTAAAAATTTCAAAACTGGGTGTTCTACGATTTACTTTGATAATAATCCTTATTGCAATATTTTGTTTATTTAAAAGTGGTTCTATTTTATTATTTTTTCATTCATTCATTTATTGAGTCTATTGTCCCTGATACATAAGATAGTTCGCGATACAGAAATCAATATCCAAAATGCCTGCCAACATCCCATGAAGTTATCCCTTCCATGCTGGATAATACCCGGAAGCGATAGAAGAGAAATTATGTAAGCTGTAGGGTGGCCTCACAATATTAACCTACATTATATTAACTTACATAAAGGCAATTAGATATCTGCGAAGCCTGGAAGCTTTTCTGCAGAAGATTGTTCACACGGTGTTTTACGTTACACAAAATAGTCCTTTTTTTTGTTTAGGAACATAAATTACAAATTAATGATGTTCGACATAATAAAATTTTTAAGTGATATTGATAGGAGGAGTTGGTTGAAACCTGTTGGTACCACAAAGGAAAGTTGTTGTCGTCCATAGGAATTGTGTATCCTCGGTATCTTCAACTTTCCATTCGCTTTTTGCCTAGAGTTGACTCCGTGATCAATTGGATGTTTATAACGTTGGTCGTCGTATGTTTAATTTATTAAGTTTAAAAAAAAAGTTTACGGATTGTAAGTAAGTTTAAGTCTTCGCTGGTATTACTATAGTTTTCTACATAATGCTTACCATACCATACTTAGACCGCAGGAGAATTTGGAGGATCCTGTTTTGAGCTCGTTGAAGTTCCATTATTCTGTAATGCGCTGCATTTCCCCATGCTGTGATTCCGTACTGCAGAATCGAATCCACTAGGGAGAAATATATCTGCTTCAGAACCTCAAATGGAGTGTAATTAATAATAATAATAATAATTGTTGGCGCTTGAGTCCAAAGGGGGACCAGGGCTTAGCTTGCTCATCAACTACGCGTGTTGAGTGCGCGCCACACTTCTCTCATGAGTAAAGTGGATCTACAGTTTTTTGCCGACTCTGAACGGCGAAATTTGAAAAGCTTTCTTAGACAGTTATTAGTCTTTGAGTGTTGTCAGCAGCTCGAAAGAGGTGATGCCATGAAAAATTCGCAAAATTGGTTTTGAGCTGGGAGTCGAACCTAGACCCTTAGGCGTGTGAGCGTCGCACTCTACCCACTCCACCACGGTGACCACATTGGGGTGGTGGTGGTGGGGTGGGGTTAGGTGCGGGTGTAATTGCTCAGATGATAAAGAGCATACGTTGACTGCCGGAGTCGCTTTTGAAGAGACTTTATGTGAAAGTCCCACTTGAAGTTGCAGTCTACTTCTAATTCAAGATATCGATACACGTTGGGCGTATCGATATATTCTGCGCACTCATCTGTCTGAGGTGTTTGGTGAGAATTGTGCAGGCATTAAAAAAAATATAATAGGCACCACCCCAACATGATATTCCATACTGTATTTTTGAGTTGAGGAAATCATTATAGATTTTAGTAAAGGCTAAGATGGTACATCTGTCTAATGATTTTTTTAAATATAGCTTAAGATAAGTTGTGTGATAAGATAATTTACTTTCCAAAATTTTGCCAAGGTATTTACAATTATCAACACACTCTATTCTAAAGCAATCCTCACTACAGTTAAGGTCTGTATTAAAAATTGATACACCAGACATTGTCATTGGCGATTGTTTGTGAAACTGGAAGGCCGACCAAATTAAAACTGCAATAATTTTTTCGATATTCAACAATGTAACGAGACTATACTTTTTTGGAGTTAGGGACAAAAAGGTCGATAAATATATGTAATATACGACGGCCTTAAAGTGTTATAGGAAATGAGGGAAGATGAACTGTTATGTTGTCTAGAAATGCTCCGATGAGCTCCAATCGAAGAAGTTCACTCTCTGAAAGCTTGTTTGTGGTATAGCGTGAATAATTTCAAAAGTTAAGTCGAGGAAAAGCTTACCACCAAAAAAATAAATTTCGAAAGAATAATTGAAATTATTTGGAACAAGGTATTACAGTCAACACATAAGTATATAAAAACAGTAACATCGGGTAAAGTTATTAATTTAATTAAAAACAATGAAGCACAAACTTATCGTATAAGTGCTTAAAACCAATCAAAAATAGACAAATTCTCGTTTCCATTATCGCCGCTATTCAACAGTGAATTAAAGATACATTTTTATTTATTTAGTGCTGCAACTAAGTTTCTGGACTTATGAACACTTTATTGTATATTATAAGAAAGTCCTGCATAAACAAATGGCATACTTAGGAATAGAGGAAACCATAAGAAAATTAGAATACACTGGGTTGACGTTGACAAGTGAGTTTATGTTGCTAGATGGTCATGCAAGACGTAACTCACGCAGGGCATGAGACCACAGAATAAGTGAATTAGCTAGTTTCCAATATATAAAACTGTTAGACCCACATTATTCGTTTTAGACACCTGACCCAGTTTTCTGATTTTTTATTTCCGTTGTTTCCTTTAACTTTTACATTTCATATTACTTTTATTTAGTTTTCTCTTCCATTCTTCAATGAACTACTTAAACATAGTTTGATTTTATTTCTTTGTATTTGAGCTGTTCACAAAAAAAACAATGAGACAAAATTGTATAAATTATGATTTCATTCACAATTTTATTTAAGAAATTCATTCATTCACAAAAAACTTGTGTTGTGTACAATCTTTACAGAGTAGGTTCACATTTGCGGATCATGATATTAGAGTATAAGGAAGGCTGTCCTTCTGAAAACAGCAGAAGGGATGAAGCGTGAAGCCGTTGATAACATATCCGCCAAGGGGCTATCTATAACCGATTCGCCAAGAGTGACAGGAAAAGTCATTCCTGTGGACATAAAAGGTGTGGAAAGACGATTTGAGCGAACAATAGGTATTCTCACATTCTTAACGACACTGGAATAGGATTTCTTCGTAGCAGGTAGAAGCAAGGTACTTGCAAATCAGTAAAGATGTTGAGTAAGTTTAGTTTAAAGATGAGTAGATTGGTTAAGATTTTATATGGACCAGTTAACTCAGCTCCACGAGCAGCCATCTGTGTTTGTTCATCGGCAAAGGTTCCTGCTCCTCCTTCTCCATTCTACTGTAGACAGAACATCACCATATTGTGGTCTGCTGTTTACAGTTTCAGTTTTCCCTTTCTTTTCTTGTTTTGCAATTTTTCTTCTTTCCAGTGAAAGAAGAAGAGCTGCGAATAGAGCATTTCGCCATTATCTTCTCAGAATTCTTCGGCAATGAATGGCTGTTTCAAGCAACACATATTTAAATTGAATTTATTATCACCTAGTTTATTATTTAATTAAAATCGGAAATCTAAGAAAGCCGAGAAACATATTAACACTTAGTCAACATTTTAGCCCTTAATGACACCCTGCAAATAGTCTTTCTTCAGTATTCTTAAAACCCAATGTGATCAAAACGTTTAGATGGGAGCTGTTTCATTCTACACTTAGGAACGGGTCGACGATTTCAGAGGATGCGAGAATGCTTATGCTAATGAACCTCGAATGTATATTTTCAAATTATTTTCTTTTTGTCCTGCCTCGGTAAGCTTTTAAAAAACCCTCAAAAATAGAAAATTACTGATCATGAAGTCAGCAACCTACAATCTTCTGAGAGCTAGAGCTACTGTAACACATCCTCTCTTTAAACCGTCTGAAAAAAATTTTCAAATCGGATCAATCTCATCCAGCTATTACAAAGTTTTGTGTGCTCCAACTTTTAAGTGGTATCCCTCGAAAGCTATGAAGTGATTTTATTAGTTGGAGAATTTTCATTCCTCAAGCAGAACGATGTGTGCTTCAATATCTACAGGCGTCCATAATCATGTACTTCAAAGTTCTTCGCTGACAAGCTTGGAAAAAATCCTTTAGCTTTGCTCTTGTTTCGCATCGACGCACGGCAAAGTTTTGGCATTTTAACTCACAACATGCGCGCCGTTTAAGCAATATGCTAAGAAAGTTTTCTAAGTCTTATTTTTTCCCTTTTCAGATTTAATTTCAGGGCCTGCGCTAAACTCCTGTTGAACCCTGTCAGTGAAAATGTACCACAAACCCTGCTTATATTAGAAGAATCCACACAAAAGGATAAGTTTCTTGCGTCTTGCTATTTTCAGCCCAACACAGCAACGCATACCATCATACATTCGATCTGCACATTCTTCACCTCCTCCTAGATGTAATGTTTCTGACGCGCATTTCAAAGCTTGGCAAAGGAATGTTGCACAAAACAATCTCCCCACCCTCACTGCACTTCTTATTGGAAAACTTTAAATAGTAATTTCCAAAAAGTTATTTCTACACCCGCCGTGTGACTTTGCACACAATTCCGTATGCGACAAGCAGTTAATTTTACAGAAACTATACTCACTCACCCCTGTAGAATTTGGCAGGACAGCACTCACGAAGTTATTCCCGCCGAGCAGCTAAATGCCATTACGGAAGTCATAATCGAAATTGTGATGAGTTACTCGCTAAGACACTTTGGCTTAGGAATGACGCTGCTCTCTTGAATGTTGAAAGAGAACGGTGGAAGTTTGTTGCTGTTTCCTTCGTAATGCCAAAAGGAGGAGAATTGAACCGGACAAAAAAAGAAAACAAAAGGAGGGGGATATACTTAAGCGGGTCATGCCTAACTTCATCGTCAAGTTTTGCGAAAGTTTTTGTTTGGACTTGTTTTTCTTGCGAAAGAACTTTAGATAATTTAATAAAAAACGGAAAATCAAAAGACACCACAGACCACAAGTACAAACAAAAGCCAAAAACAAGGAAGAACACCAAACTCCCATAAAGTAATACATTTTCAAATTAAGGTATGTATATGAAGACTGAAAGGGAAGAGGTCTTTTGCGATTACCTGCACACACAACCAAATAAACGAATTCGGGATACTTAAAAACCCCTGTTGCTTTAATAGGAAATGGATATCGCTGAGCGTAGGCTTATGTTTGCCAATAGCTGGTGGAATTTTTTCTACGAAAAAGATGCAATTCGAAATTTGATACAGAAGAAGAAGGCAATAGCATTCACCATGTTTCCGTGCTTACTACACCGTCATTTTTAACCCAACATTTCGTGATTCTAAAATATTGCAGTATGTAGCAATTTGCACCCATACAATTGTAACATATTAAATTGCGCACGTGCTCTCAGAGCAATTGGATTATTTTATGGCTGTCAACAGACCAGGGCCCAGCTTCTTTGAATGCGCGACAACTGTAAGCATGCATGCCAGTACCGCTCCCCAAGTCCCCGGGCGTCCTGGTCCACGCCAGCTCTCCAGCATAAGCATGGTTTTCCACCATATTAATAATAATTGTTGGCGGGACAGTCCACAGAGGGACCAGGGCTTAGCTTGATCATCAACTACTCGTGTTGTGCGTGCTACTTTTCTCTCAGGAGTTGAAGCGACCTAAATTTATTTGCCGACTCCGAACGTCGAAGTTTGAGAAGTTTTCTTAGACAATTATTACTCTTTGAGTGTTGTCAGCAGCTCGAAAGAGGTGGTGCCGTGAAAAATTCGAGGTGTTCAGCAGAGAATCGAACACCACTGAGGCCAAAGTTTTGTATAACAGCGTCTCCAAAAACGTCCTCCTTCACATTTTGCGCCAACAATTCTCCGTAATAATTTCTTCTCGAACGTGTACAAGGATCTGAGTTAATTTTAATTAGAACCGAAATTTGAGTCTTGGTTTTTTTTTTGTTGCAGATTTTATATGTAGCAGAGTAAGCAAGACAAAATTCATATTCTAGAATGCCTAACAACATCCTCATAGAGTTATTCCTTCCGTGCTGGATAATGCCTTGAAGCAGTAGGAGAGAATTCATGTAAAATGTCGGTCGGACTGTTGTCGTCGGTTGGTCGGTTGGAACATTAACCTACATTTCATTAACTTACATTAAGACAATTTGAAATCTGAGTCTTTTCTGCAGAAGGTTGTTAAAAAAATGTTTGACGTTACATAAAATAGTTCTTATTTTAGGAACATAACATCTTTATAATGCTCAACAGAATATGTATTTATCTTTAGTGATCTTTTTCTGCTTTTTACTGGGTGAATATTCAAAAGGAGCACGGGAGTTGGTTGAAAACTGTTGGTACCACAAAGAACAGTTGTTGTCGTCCATAGGATATGTGAATACTCGGTATCTTCGGTAGTCCATTCGCCCTTTGTCTAGTGCTGACTGCTTTTAGATCCATATGTTAGTGCTGGTAAGTCTATCGTCCTGTACAGCAGCAGCTTCAAAGTTAATTGCGATTAAAGACACTTCACCGACAATAGAAGGCTTAAATTGAAAATTAAATATAGAATATTGAATACCGGCTGTTACTATTAACCACAAGGAAGCTGAAGAATTTTTTAACGAAAAATGCTTGCTGCACTATTTAACATTAGTCGTTGGAACTACTACTCCTTCCGTAGATGATGAAACCTTGTCTTTCTTATATTGAACATTTTTGAAATGAATATTTCAAAAATCAAAGTCAGCATTTGATTGGCAAATTGTTTTGCTTATTCCATTAAATTTTTCATTCACATTTCAAGCTCTTTACATGAACCAGTCCGCATTCGCTATTTCGATAAATTTTGATTTGTGCTTCCAGAATAGTTTCCTTATGAATATTCCTTGTCAATGTTGATGCAGTATAAACAAACTCAGAACTTATGTTTTTCCTTGATTCTACAAAATAATAATAATAATTGTATGGCGCGACAGTCCACAGGGTAGCAAGGCCCAGCTTGTTTGTGAACTGCTCGTGCTGTACGTGCTACTATAGAAGGGAGCTACCGTTTTTTACTGGCCCCAAACGGCGAAGTTTGAGAAGTTTTCTTAGACAGTTATTAGTCTTTAAGTGTTGTCAGCACCCGGGAATCGAACATAGACATTCTGCGTGTGAGTCTCACACTCTACCCATTACGCCACGACGGCCACTGTCTTTAATATATTTAACTTAATAAATATAAAACAAAAAAATAAATACATAATGTAAATAATCTGGTGCACTTTTTCTGAAATGTTGCTTTCTTATAGGAATTCTTTCTCCATTACCTCTTTTATATTTCGTGAAAACATTTTACAATATTTTGTTAAAATCCGAATACGAGATGTTTGTTTTAGAACAAAATATAAAATATAGAGTGCAGTTTAGGAGAGATAAATCAAGTGTCATTCACTTATTAGATTCCAGTTATCTAGAGTATTTTAAGTATAAATTAATCAGTTTTGTTGCAATTAATTTTTTTTCAGTTAACCAAGTTTTTCAGTTAAGCAGATTTCAGTTAAGTGGAGATTGGGAGAAAATGCTTCGTGCCAAGTTTTGTGTTTCAGTTAACCCTTTTTTGAGTAAAGCGTAGTGCAGATAAGCGGAGTCAACTGTACAGACTGTTGTGTTGAGTCGATGACGCCTACATTGTCTACGTAAACCAATATCTGGTTGGACTTGGAGACGGGCTGCTCCTTTGGTCGACTCCTTCAATCAGATTCAAATTAAAAATTCGAGAAGTTTTTCTGTAGTGGATAATGAACTTATACGCATAGAGAAGGTAAAAATTCTAAGCTCAAGTTTTCTTCAAGCTTTGGCAGACATCAGCATAATATGCCTCTTCGCAAATCTCTGCATACATTTTAAATAAACAGATGTGGGATTTGGTTTTACGTGACCACCTGCCTTTACGGCTTATATCACGGGGAACCTTTTTCCCAAGAGTCGTAAGTAACGCAAGACTAGAGGCCTTAGTTACCCAAGTACCAAACTGAGATCATGCTTGAGGGGCAATCACCCCACCTTGGTTTGATGCGAAGCCTTTCCAAAACATCTTCCGCTCTGAAGGTCGCAGGGCAACTTCGGTTGAGAATGCAACTTCACACTGAGAAGGGATAGTCCCCTAACCGTCTTGCCTAGTTGTGCTTAAATAATGAACTAGACAAGTCAGCACAGTACACTATCCTCGACTCTACCCGCGATGTTAGGTGGTAAGCCACAGCCACCACGATACTCGGATGTGGTGGATGTGATTTTGAATCATTCATAAATCCAGTCACATCATCTGGATTTTTTAAATAAACAGCAGTTGCGGAAAGGTTTTGTTTTCTTTTTTAATTAGAAGACAAATTCATCAAACGGTTATTGTAAATATACTCCGATTGATAAGCCATGCAGAAAATAGAGGACAAGGAGTTGGAGGCTTGGTTTAATCACGATCCGTGCCAAACGCAAAGTGAACTTACAAAATTGCTTGGAGTGATTCGGCAAACTTTTGTCATCCGGTTAAAGAAATCTTAACTAACCCAAAATTAAGAGAATTGGGTGTCAGAAGAGTTGAAACAGAGAAATGTTGAAAGACACGGGACTGCTTCTTGAAAGACATTAAATGAAGAAATACTGTACCTGACTTTAAATGGAGATGAAAGGTGGATATACTACGATAACCCTAAAAAGGGAAAATACTATGCAAAGCTTGGGTAATCTTTTCCATCGTTGTCTGCATCAGTGCATAAAAAAGAAACATCCACAATTCAAAGATTATGTTCTGCATATGTTGAGACAAGACGGGTGTAGTATACTAAAACCAGCCGAAATTGTGGACGGTAAGCTTTAAAGGCTTCAACAAAAACGTTCGAGCTGTGCATTGTGTGGAAAACGGCCAGGTAGAACCTTAAGGTTTGAAAAGGTGATTTTGCAATATGATAACGCTCAATACCACCTGCCTGTAGCGTAAACTCCTGGAAATAGAACGCCTACTGCCACAGTGAAATTTCGTTGGTATTAAACTCTGCACTTGCTTTAAAACAACATCTATTAAAATTAACTTAGTTTCCATTATGCAGAGATAAAGCACCTCATTGAACTAAGTACCCGGTAATTTACATTCCTGCTCAACGTATTTTTCCAGAGAGAAATTTATCTTCTTCACTTCTTTCATACCCCACTCCATTCCTTACTTCCAACTCCTAACTTAAATAAACCCTGTTCATAATTCAAGCAGATTTATGCAAAATGAAAAAATCCAAAAACTACAATGAACCATGTAAAGGTTGCCGTAACTTCTGACCACAGGACTGTGAGAAGCGATTTCTGCCAACAAACTTTTAAGAAGTCATTACAAAAACAGCAGCCCCATTCCTTGGTCAGTGGTCAGCTCCTTCCCAGATCTTGACCTAACTTGACTTTAATTTCTTCACTGTAAACCATTCAGCTGTACTGAAAATTGTTCGATTACTTTCTCTTGTGGGTTTTGCGGTCGACAGGATGAAGGATGAATTTTCATCGGGACAGACCCATTTGAGAGTAAATTCCCAGAAATTTATCGATTAGTCGAAGATTTCTTTGTGTGCATTTTTATCCGTCAGGAACTTGAAAATTTAAATCAGTTCTAAGACCAGAATGCGGCTGTGGGCAATAAATCACACCTGCTGTCTAGACAGTCGTGCATAAGTAGCAGCGCACCTTCGCTGAGAATTTTAAATGCAAACTTCAGGGGATTACAAGCAACTTAGCTGGCAGCCATCCAACCGTGTTGGTGTTGTGTTAAAAGTCACATCACTTACCCCACAGCTGAATATCGTCGAGTGCGAGCTTGCTCCCAAGAAATCATCAGTCACTCAGCTTGCCACAATGGGGGAAGAAGACCGTTCAACAAATTAGAAGCCATTTCAAGAGCCATCCTCTGAGAGCACAAAAGTTGCTGTGTTCAAGTTGGTTTGGTGGATACCGAACCAGAAAGCGAATAAAAACCAAATTAAAGCCAGGAACCACTCTTCTGCACGTGCAGTGTTTTAAATTGAATTCCTTTTGAATGAATTTAATAAATCTGTGAACGTTTGAGTTTGATTTATTCGACAATCTTAATTCACAGTTCTTTGTAACTGGAGTGGGAGATGGTTAAGTGATTGCGAGGCGGAAGTGATGACGTTTTTTATGGGAAAACGAGACGCTGGATGTGCGCTTTTGACTGCAAAGGTAAGGATGGCGATAACTTGAATCAAATAACCAACTAAATGGTCAAAGTGACGCTTTGGAAGTAATATTGAGTAAGAAAAGTGAAATTGATATGCGAGTTGAAAATTTCTTTTTGTTCCTTGCAAACGCAGGGACATAATAATGTGTCGCTTAACTTTCCTTATTCCTTTTAAGCCTTGTCCAGCAATTTTAAATAAACATTACGAGAGAAAAAAACACATAGCCGATCCTTTTAACGATCTTAAAGTGATTGATATTTGGATACATAAATTGAGCAAAAATAGTGCCAATAATTCCGCCAGCCTTGAAGTATTAGATTGCAATCAAATTAGACTGACTTGTATTTATTCATACATTTATTTATATCGGTATGAAGTAAGCGTCAAGATACAAATGTCTCGATAGGGAACAGTTGTTGCAAACGAGCCCTTATTTTTCATTGTTTGTTTGTTATGATATCTGTAAAAAATATTTAGTATACATCAAGTCATTGAACAGACAACATCATATTTTTTCATCGTGTTAAAAATGTGGAATTTTGTACCAGAAAGTGATGATTTCCGGAAAGCATTAATTTTTTGTTTTCATTTGAAGAAAAGTGCTGCAGGGTCGCATCGAATGCTTGTCGAGGCATATGGTGATCATGCTCTATAAGGAGCAACATACAAAAGATGGTTTCAACGGTTCAGAAATAATGATTTTGATATGAGAAATGAAGAACGTGGAAGACCACCAAAAAAGTTTGAAGACGCCGCATTGCAAACGATATTGGATGGAGATGACACTTTGAGTCAAAAGCAAATGGCAGCAATGTTAAATGTTGCGCAATACACAATTTCTGCCCGTTTAAAAGCTATGGGAAAGATCAAAAAGTGTGAAAAATGGGTGCCACATGAATTGAATGAAAGACAGATGGAAAACCGAAAAAACCCTTGTGCAATTTTGCTTCAAAGACACGAAAGAAAATCGGTTTTGCATCGGATTGCTACTGGCGATGAAAAATGGGTTTATTTTAAGAATCCTAAACGGGAAAAATCTTGGGTTAATCTGGGTCAACCATCAACATCGACTGAAAGACCAGAAAGGTGTGCTGTACCACGAGCTCTTAAAACCTGGTGAAACCGTTAATACTGATCGCTACCGACAGCAAATGATCAATTTGAACCATGCATTGATCGCGAAACGACCAGAATGGGTCAGAAGATACGGCAAGGTAATTTTGCTCCATGACAATGCACCTGCACACAAAGCAAAAGCGGTTCAGAATACAATCAAAACACTTGGCTGGGAGCAGCCATCCCACTCGCCGTATTTACCAGATTTGGCTCCTTCCGACTACTATTTTTATTCATCGATGGGACACGCATTGGCTGAGCAGCACTTTGATTCCTACGAGGAGGTCTAAAATTGGTTGTCTGATCGACTATCTAAAACTGGACTTGTTTCCTTTGGTTTATATATTCCTAAGGCAATATTGAAAAACATCACAATGCCAACCGTATACGCTTCCTTATACCAAATGCAAAGAACGCTCTCAAAGACATGCTTGTAGTGTGTAGACTCCGAACGGCGAAATTTGAGAAGCTTTCTTAGACAGTTATTACTCTTTGAGTGTTGTCAGCAGCTCGAAAGAGGTGGTGCCGTGAAATATTCGAAAAATTGCTGTTGAGCTGGGAATCGAACCTAGACCCTTCGGCTAGTGAGCGTCGCACTCTATCCACTACGCCACGGCGGCCATGAATAAGCTTACTCTCAGAAAAAGTCCTGTTGTAAACTATCAATGAGATGTGACTTACTTCGCATTTGTATTTAATCCCATAATAGAGGAATGAAAGGGAAGTCTTAGCATTAGCACCTTGTTCCGACATATTTGTAGTTTTTTTAATGTGAGGTTTGGCACAATCGGCCCACACAGCTGGACCGTACGTTAAGACTGGTTGAAAAATCGTTTTGAAAATTAGGATCTTGTCTTCAATACTAAGTTTTGATTTAATATTGATACGATTTTAACGATTAAGTAACCATAGTCATATGTATTTCAAATGTGAGTTTTGTTTTGAAATGTAACTCCTAAGTACTTACAGTTTTCAAAACACTCGGTGCTGGTTGAGTTCAATTACAAATTTGTTTGAGGTAGGAATTCGTGTTTTCTGCGTCGAGTAAAGCACATAACTTGAGATTTAACAAATCTGCATTCGGTTTGATTTTAATCTGATTTTAAAGCAGAATAGCTGACACGCATCAAGTGCAAGAGAAGTCAGAGTATCCTGTGCAAATATAGAAGAGCGCGGTGTCAGAAAAGTGTTACCATTAAGTTTATGTCGGACATGAAAATATTTAATAAAATAGAAGCCATTGCCGAACCTTAAAGTACGCCAGACTGAATGGTATATAATGATGACCAGTATGCAAGTATTCGAATCTGAGCCATTGGGACAACGCAACAGAGGGCGGACTAGGCTAAGTTGGAGCACACAAGTGGAGAAGGACCTCAGCCGACTTAGAGTGCACAGTTTAAGGCAGCTGGAGAAAAATCGTGCTGGCTGAAGAGGCATGTTTATTTAGGCCAAGGTCCATACCGGAATATAGCTCAAAAAGAAAGTGAAGAAGAGAATGCAATTGTCATAAAATTAAACCTGGCAACAGTTGCGGCTCTAAGTGGTGTTCACAATATGTACATCCATACTTATGAGATTTGTTAATGGAGTTATTGCAGGATGTTTCTATTTGAGACTAAAAGCGGCTTCCTGCACCAGACCGCCAACGCAAAATATCCCTTACTTATTCGATAATTAGGTAAACGTTGTGAATTTATACATACAAGCTATATATAAATTCACAAAGACAATAAGATGGATATGAAGGCCCTCTATTGCCAATAAATATTTTATTGAGTTTATGTCCATCTCGAAAAAGAAAATCTGACCAGATCAATATATTAATCATTTCCTGCGCTTACAAATATTTACAAACACAAAACTCTATGACTACACTATTGTTGTACAATGTTGGTCCATTTTTAAAAGGTGGCGTCACCTGGAAATTTTGGGTGATCTTGGAAGCCAACTTTATTGGTGACAGTTCGTAGCAATAATTTGTTAAGGATAACTAGACTGGTTTGCACTTTTCGAAAACGTCATGAATTGCCTTAAAGTTTGATTATCGTAGCGTAGCGCTCAAAGATTTCCCGAAACGCTTAAATTGGAAAATCTTGTTCTAGCCGCCGAATACTACACCCCTGCCAATGGGACTACTGACTTCTTCGACGAATGCAAATCGATTTGGGGGGTTCGATGCCAGAGAGGAGTCATTTCTTAGAGATGGGAAAAAGCAGTCGATTCTGATGGATAGTACTACGAATTATGCATCTCTTACGTTTTTCCAATCCAAATCAAAACTCGCACACAACATAAAGCACCGAATTTAATTAGTTTTTTAATTACATACAAATTTAACATTCTTATGTAGAAATATAAAGTAACGGAGTTTCTTTTTGTAATTTGTAGTTTATTTATTTTTGTTCTCAAGACAGGACTCAAGTCTGTGTTCTGATTTTAAATCAAAAGCTGCTGATTTTTGTCCTGATTTTAATACGATGTAAAAACATAAAAATATACCTATTAGCCGGACATCGGTAATTAACTTTTTGACATCTCCATTGATCGAGATTATGTTCCCGCTTTTTATCTGACTCCAGGAAACCTCAAAGGTTCTACCCAAAAGATGGTTGATATAACAGCCTCCCAGTTTTCATTTAATATTCATCTCGTAAATGAAATTCTCTTGAGAGCAGGAACTTCCCAAAAAGCAGAGAAAAACAACTTAAAGAACGGAAGCATTCATAGTCACTTGGATGGATATGCGGCGGTACATCCCGCTCTTTGAAGGTAAAGGGTATCCGATCTCCTTCATTATTTAAGAAAAAGTCATGACTTACTTGTGCATCGGCTGCTTTATAGCCCTCTCTCCTTTTGCACACAGGCGTTTGAGGTCGAGTGTGGTTGAGTGTGGATAAGGGAGTATGGGGCACTGCATGAGGCCGGCGAAGATTACACAAAAGGATTATCATGTGGATGAGAATTTCTCTTGTGTGAAGGTGGTTTTTGTTAATTACATTCTTGAAAGCACCGGAGGACAGATAATTGGATTTTACCAGAATATAATACTTCCTCTGCGTATATTGTGGATGAGTGTCGTCCTCAAGTTCATTTAGAATTCTTTGGAGTGAGGTTATTTTTCTGACAACCTCAAGGAAGAACAAAACAAAAATTGTCTTGAAGAGAAAATTGCCGCAAAGCAATTGGGAACGGAAATGTTTTTGTACTCAAAACAAATTATTTCACACGTTCACCGCTTTCTTGAACAGCGGCACATTTCAAAGACAAAATTCACAAGAAAGACGCGTACAAGAGAGCATAAGCTTGTGAAATTAAGTCTTTATAAAAATGTCGCTACAGCATGTGGCTGAATTGCCTAAGAGCTTTAACCGTCTCTTAGGTAACTTAACAAATTTTGCCACTTTACCCGTCAACGGCGAGTGGAGAAGTGTACCTATGTGAAACTAGGGCCGGGCTATAGGAAATGAGAGCAGCAAATTTCAATGCCTCAGAAGAGATATTTCGCGAAGGCTTAAAACAACATGATGATTGGCCACCTACTGTTTCCAATGAGATAATTTACGGATAATGCAAAAGGCATGACTGCAAGAGTGTTGAATTTCAGGAAAGCAATCGACGGAGAAGTTTTCACGACCAATACTGGCAAGACATACGAGGGGCGTTAAATATATTCTCGGAATCGGGGTGAAGCTGTGGTTATTTAAATAAATTGACTTATTTGTCAAGTAATACTATTATTTAAGTGTTTTCATGTAAAATTTCATATAAATCAGATTATTAATTCGCGTTTTATCTCTAGTTAAACAGAATCATAATGGCAACTGAGACGATGATGGCAAAAATTTAGCATCCCGCTGTAATTCAATTTTCTCACTAAGCAAGGAAAAAGTCAAAAAACTATTCATGAAGAGATGGTGGCTGTTCCGCACCTTCATTACCAACTGTGCAAAAGTGGTCAAGTGAGTTCAAGAGAGGCAGAGAGAGCATTGAAGGCTACCCCCGCTCCGGAGCCCCGACTATTGCTTGTACGGGAGAAAGTATCAAAGAAGATTTTATTCGGATGCCCGAATAAAAGTGAAAATGATGGCAAAGATTGTCAAGCTTTCAACTGGTACCATTCACGCCATTCTTCATGACGATTTGAACCTTTCAAACGTCAGAGCAAGGTGGCTGCCACGAATGCTACCAGCGCCTCAGACAAAAGTGAGAATCGCATGCTGTAGAGAGCTTTTGGAGATGTGTAGTGAGAACGAATTGTTACTGGGGACCAATCATGGTTTCACCGCTATAAACCTGAAAGCAAACAAGAGTCCATGCAGTGGCATAAAAAAGGAGCAGACCCCCGAAGAAGTTCAAGGGCACCCCGTCTGCCGGGAAGCTCATGGCGACAGTTTTTTGGGGTATCAAAGGGAATCTCGTTCATTGAGTAAGAAAAAAGTGAAACCATCAACGACACATCCTATGCTTCCACTTTTTATAATTTGCGGGAGGAAGACGAAGAAATAATAATAGTAATTAATTCCTGTTTCCTTATTTAAAAAAATGTCTTCGGGGAAAAAGATTTTCGGATGATGAAGAACTCAAGTCGGCAGTAAATGGTTGTTTTGCAGAGAAAGAAGAAATTGTTTTTTTTTTGAGGGTTTAAAAAATCGTGTCTCAAGATAAAACACATTGATGTAAGGGGAGGTTATATTGAAAAATAAAAATAATTTAAATTTATTTCGCATTTTCCTTCATATCGATACCGAGAATATATTGAACACCCCTCGTATAAGTTAAAGAAACGCGCTACCAAGATTGATAAAAAAAATCAAAGGCCGAATGCCTTTGTATCTTTATTGTTCCGATTGAGTCTAAAAACTAAACTAACAAACTTTCGATCACCTATATTTATTCCCTAAATTCCCTGATTCAGCTCTCTGTGGTGGCTCGCTGTTGTGGGAACGGATGCACCGTGCAGCAAATGCGCCAGACGCTAGGTCAGCGTTTCCTCAATTCGGTGTTCGCGCGTGCAGGTGTACTTCACCTCGTCTGTTGGTGTTAAGTCTTCCCCTCTTAAATGCGATTGTCCCCAATCGCTAGAAGTATGGAAGGTCGTTGAATCTTTGTTTTGGGATGTCAAGATGTTGAAGCACATAGGGTGATGCGATCGTTTTTGGTTCAAGATGTTCCTCCTGGATATTGTTATCTGGAATTCGGATGGTGACTTTGGTGTTGTTTCGTCTAGGTAAAAGTTTGTACGCTATAATAATTATAGCGAGTAGGCCAAGGCAGCTGATGAGCGTGTAGGTAGTTATCTGGTGTGCATTTTCTTTTGTTTGTAGCAATCGAATTTCATTAGTATTGTTTATATGAAGATCTTTCATCATCTCCAGTGATAGTAGTTCCTTGTAATGTTTCTCCTTTGGATTGGGTTGGAGAATTGCCGGTAACACATTCGTTGTTGATAATTCTTTGGAGATAAATGATCTTCCGTTGACGTTCACGATGCTGTTGTGGAACTTTACTACAAACGTTCCATTTAGATTATGGGTGGTGTTTTCAACTTGTAAGGTTCCGATAAATTGATTTAACAGCAGGTTGCCGGTTGAAATTTCGTCTATGGTTGGAATGTGCTGACTGTTGATGGTGTTACAGGTAGCTGAGAGACTATTCAATAATCTAGGAATACATGTATCATTTCTTATGTCAATTAAATCTTTGGGATTACAAATTGATAGAGAATTATAATTTTTACATTTTTTTATCATTCCATACATTTCTTCATTATTTCTTAAAATAACGTCAAATAAAATTTCAGTTACAATACTGTTTCTTTTGACTGGTTTAATAATAAGGCTTTCATACAATTTGTTTGTTGTTATTGGGATGTTTACGATATAGAGTATTACTGAACTATTACTTATAATTTTTATTTCTGCGAAATCTAGTGCTTCTTCTATTGTATTATAAGGCAATTGCTGTTTATTAATGACACTTGTAGCAAGTTCTATTTCTTTTTTTGACAAAATGAATGAATTGATCATACCTGATTTAGCCCAGTGTATAGCATAATTAATATTTTCTATTTCTTCTTTTACAAGTTTGATTCTGTATTGTATGTTTGTCATAGTTTCGAGATTTACAATACTGGTTTCTTTTAACAATTTCTGTATTTCATTTTGAACTTTAGTGATATTGTTCATTCTCTCATTGTATAATTGGTTGATTACAAACTGTTTGTTATTATTTTCTAGAACATTCGCGATTTTACTTTTAATGGTAATGAAATCATCATGGTCTGGATTGCCAGCAATCCATTTCCATGTGCTGCCTATGAAGTTTAAAGAACGTTTCGCGATTCGCGGTTTTAAGTTATGCAAGACATTCTTAATTTGCTGTAGCTCATGTGATAGCAAAGGAAATAGGATGTGGTTCCGGATTGATTGGAGATTAAGGATTGGGGTAGTTGCGGATATAAATTGATCGTATTGGTCCAAGTCAATAACATGTATCAGTTTGAAGTTTCCGTCCTGTATCTTTGTTTGTCCAACGTGAAAAGTCACTATTTGTGCGTTTGAAAAGTCTAATATTTGTATGGCTGCTTGACATGTGCAAAAGATATATCTGAAAGAATAAATGTTAATTTCTAATGTTACTTTTGTGAACTACTCTGCCGGATTCAGTTACTACTGTGGAGTTCTTGTTTTCTTTTACTACTTCCTGTCGGTATCTGCTAGTCAATTTTGATCCTATTCTCTTATTATTTTTTACGAAAATAACTTGTCCTATTTGATAATCTTTGATTGTATGTCTATTCTTGTTGTGGTGTTTGTTGTCTTTTTCCTGTTTACTTCTTAATTTTTCAATATTTGATAACCGTGCTTTTTCGAATTGCTCTGGATTTAGTCCTGGTATACGTCCAAGAAATAGTTCTATTGGTTTTTTTCCTGTGGTTGAGTGGATAGTAAAGTTATATTCGTTTACAGCTCGTTCCAAGAGTTGTTCAAACGACCGTGGAGGTCCGTCGGACTTGAGGCATCTCATGATTTCAGATAGCGTGGAGTGGAAACGCTCGACTTGACCGTTCACTTCGCTTTTGTATGGAGGTGTTTTAAAAATTTTGATTTGGAGATCATCTTCTAGCATTGACGTTATTGAGGCTGAATTCAGCGCCTTTTCATTATCTATTACAACAACTTCAGGTATGCAGAAGAAGAATATAATATCCTGTAATGGACGTTTGATGTCTTCAATAGAACGAGAAGGAATAACCTTAGCTTGTGCAAATTTTGTGAATTTGTCAATGGCTGTTAATACGAGTTGTTTTTCTGTAGAAAAGATATCGATATGGATGATGTGTCCTGGATAGTTAGGGATGGGTGTAGGTTTCAGGTGAGGTTTATTAGGGTGTCTGTCGTATTTGTTTTCTTTGCAAATGACGCAACGACTTATTAGGGTCTTAATTTTTGAGGACATCTTGGGGAAATAAAAACTTTCTAGCAATTGAATTCGATTTTCTTCGGCGTTGCGATGGGCACGTCGGTGTATCTTTAAAATTTTTTCTTCTTGTTCGGTCTCGCTAGGAATATCTTCTACAATTTTCTGAGTAAATCTGATGCGGTAGTCTCTGAAGTGCAAGGGGTAAATTTGCTGTATTTTTCCCATAGTTTCTTCGTTCGTCGAAAGCCCGTTTACAGTATTAGGATTTAGGTATCTTTTGAATATGTTTATCAAATCTGCTTCTGTGTACTCTGGTTGGATAAAAATGTGTCTTGTGTAATTCTCGAATGGGGTTTTGATTGCGTAACTATTGTCTTCACCTATTTTTAGTACTAGCTGATTCCGAAATACATTAACTGGTGTTTCGACAGATGGTATTAGATTGTCACTAGAGCTATCGGCACTATGTTCACTTGGGGTCATTGAGTAGATTTCGGTTATTTGAGGAGGCCTTGAGAGGGAGTCGGCCACTACGTTGGCTTTCCCAGGTTTATACTTAAGTTCGTAATTGTACTCCTCTAAAATAGCCTTCCACCTTTTCATTTTACTATTGGTGTTTTTATTACTTAAGGCATATGTGAGGGGTTGATGATCAGTGAAAATATTTACTTTCCGTGAACCGTAGAGGAAATTTCTTAAAGAATTTAAAGACCATATAATAGCGAGCATCTCTTTCTCGTTGGTTGCATAATGCTCTTCGGTCTTGTTCAGAGTTCTCGAGAGGAATGTGATCGGCTTGCCATTTTGGGAAAGGACTCCTCCGATAGCATAATCAGAGGCGTCCGTGGTCAGTTCGAACTCTTTTTGGAAATCTGGATATGACAGAATTACTTCTGGCGAAATTAGAGAATTTTTTATTTTATTAAATGCTTCCAAGGCGTTTTTATCCAAATGAATGACTTTGTTTTTTGAAAGGTTCTTGGACACGCCTCCATCTTCCCCTCTTAAAAGGGATGTCAGGGGCTTCGCTAGTTTCGCATAATCCTTGATGAAACGGCGATAGTATCCTGACATGCCTAGAAACGAACGAAGGTCTTTTAGAGTTCTGGGGGCAGGTCGGTCAATAATCGCTTGAACCTTTTTGGGATTAGTCTTGATGCCATCTCTTCCAATGATAAAACCCAAAAATTCTATTTCTGCTTGGAAAAACTCACATTTGTCTAATTGTATTTTCATGTTTGCCACTTCTAGTGTCTTAAACACTTTCTCTAGATTCCTAAGATGTTCTTCCTCGTCTTTCCCAAAGATGACGATGTCATCGATATAAACGTAACAACACACTCCGATGAGATCCTTCAGAATATCGTCCAAAGTTCTTTGGAAGATGGAGGGGGCGTTTTTAAGTCCGAAAGGAAGTCGTACGAACTCAAATTTGCCATTATTTACTGAAAAGGCGGTTTTCTCAATATCAGAGTCCTTCAGTGGGATCTGATGAAAACCACTTTTGAGATCGATTATAGTGAACCATTTGTTCTTGCCCAGGTTTGCAAGGACTTCATTGATCTCGGGGATCGGATATCTATCAGCAATAGTGACGGCGTTGAGCTTACGGTAATCAATGACCATGCGATATTTTCTTTCTCCTGAGGCGTCCATTTTTTTGGGGACGATCCAAACTGGAGAGTTGTAAGGAGATTTCGATGGTCTTATGATGCCGTCTTTTAGTAACTCATTTATTTGTTTTTCGACTTCTCCATTGAGTGCCATTGGATATGGGTATGATTTCGAGTATATGGGCTCATTGGTTATAGTTCGGATTTCGCCTTTTACGGTAGAAGTGTAAGTTAGTTTTTTGTCGGGATCGAAAAAGAGATTGGGACAATCTTTAATTAAGTCTTTTAGTTTGTCCGAGTGCTCTTTACTCATGTGCGAAGTTCTTAGAGAAATATTATTTATTAGCTGCGAAATATGTTGCTTGAGTGGCACTTTAATATTTGGGTAAATCGTCATGTAACTTTGTTTCGTGTGAATAACCGCGTTTAACTTTCTTAGAGTATCGTTTCCTATAATTCCGTCGAATGAAATGAGGCTGGGAAGAATGAAGAATTTTATTTTATCGATGTTTTGATCGAACAGTTGTATGTACGAATGGTGTGTAATTTCTACGCTTCCACCGACTGAATTAACATAGAATCGTGTTTTATTTGTGAGAGGATTTCTTATAAGCCTAGGTTGGATGTAATTCTTATTTGACCCTGTGTCTATTAAAAATTTTAAATTCTCTCCGCTTCTCGAGATGTGCTCGAAGTAAGGAAGCGAAGAGGGCCTTAGTCTAAAAAATAAATGTCGTCAACCTGTTCTGGTTCGTCAAGTTGGGGGTTATAATGTTCGTCATGGTACTGGTCTTCTTGTTCTGTTTCGTATTCATTCGAGTCGGGTGCTTCAGAGTGGTAAACTCTTTGCACTTTATGTGGCTGGTGGACCTGTTGAGAATACTGTCGCTTCTGTGGGATAGGCTGTTGAATGCGGGGTCTATTTTGATAGTTGACTTTTTGAGACTTGATGGAGTAGTCGACGTCCATAGGCTTCGGAGGAAGCGGGCGTTGATTTGCCGGTGGTCGTTGCTGTATGTGTTGATTTCTCTGTTGATATGGCTCCTTGAAGAACTGAGGTGGCTGGGCGTTTCGAGGATTATGAAGTAATTCCGGATGAAATTGATGTCTTGGAGCAGGGATTGGTGCTGGTCCTGGCTGTGAAAAATTGTTCCTTCTTGGGGGAACCGGAGGAGGTGTTTGGTGGAATGTTCTTCTAGAACTGGACTGTGAGTTGTTAGCGTGTTGAGTTCTAAAATCAACATTCTGCAACTTTAAGCACAAATGTAATGCCTGCGGAAGATCTGCGGGTTCGCGGATACTGAGCAATTTAGGCAGATCACCTTTGAGTCCTCTAACAAATGTATCAAGGGCTTTATCCCTGTAACACTGAGTCATGTTATTCATTGACTCTTGACTCATTTCCATTGATCCTAATTTGTTAAGGATCAGAGATAGGTGATGGTAAACAGCCTGATAGAATTCGGGAATTGTACTGTTACCTTGTACCAAAGTGGTCATTTGGTACTCTAAGGTTCCTAAGTCCCTTTTGTCTGCATAATGCAGCGTAAGGCACTTTGAAATTTTCTCCCAGTTCAGGGGAGTATTATAAGATTCTAGGGCTACATCGGCATAGCCCGTAATTTTATTTCTGATAACAGATAATATCCCGTAGTACTTAGCTGTACCTTTCAAGTGTTCATAGATCTTCAGTATTCTATCAACACTTTTTTTCCACGAATTGAATTCGTGTGGCTGCCCAGAGAACTCCCTGAGGCTTTTCACCACATCAGGTATTTTGTCTAGATCTGTCAAATTTCTGTCGTTCGTCAAATTGATAGGCTGGTCCACATCATTATTGATATCGGACGCTGGGTTCATGATCGAATTAAAAAGTTGTCGTCCCTGTATTTGAAGCGTTTCAGTCACTAATTGTGAAATTAACCTAATCATATCATCGTTAATTGGATTCGGATTTTGAACAGGGGGAGGAACTAGAGGAGCTTGAGTTGCAGCATTTTCTTGCGGTATCTCAAGACGAGCCGGTCTAATTAAATTATTAGGATTTGACATTTTGCGTTTGTATTTTGAGTATGGGAAATTTTATTTAACGTATTACGCGTTTTACGAATGTTTTAGAAAAGGATAACGACTATGCAAGGGTTTACAGACGTATTTTAAAATGAGTTCTTTGTAAGACAATTTATTATTTGGTAATACAAATAAAGATTTGGAAAATATAATTAACAAATATGAACTATAACTATGACTTACAATAAAATGAATGATCTTGGTAACATATCTAATTAACACGTTGTTGGGTTGTTGAGGCTGCTTCCGATGGTTAGGGCGGCTGCCAGGTTCTTTCCTGACTCCTTTTTGTAACTTACGGAAACTACTAAGGGGCCTTAGGTTTCCCTATCACTACACTGTCCCGGTGGCTTGGTTGTCCACTCTTTTAGATACTGAGCTTTGTTGTTGCTCGACTTCACGCGCGATTTTAATTCTGAGCTTGGTTATCGCCCGAGTTCACTCGCGATTTGACGGTGATTTTCCACTCTTGATTCTGAGCTTGGTTATTGCTCGAGTTCACTCGCGGTTTGATTCTGAGCTTGGTTGTCGCTCCAGTTCACTCGCGATTTGACGGTGGTTTTTTTCACTTTTTTCACAAACACTTACACTCGCGGTTTGTGGTCAAAACTTTTGGACAGTGTTACGGAATGCAGCCCCACGTTGGGCGCCAGTTAAAGAAACGCGCTACCAAGATTGATAAAAAAAATCAAAGGCCGAATGCCTTTGTATCTTTATTGTTTCGATTGAGTCTAAAAACTAAACTAACAAACTTTCGATCACCTATATTTATTCCCTAAATTCCCTGATTCAGCTCTCTGTGGTGGCTCGCTGTTGTGGGAACGGATGCACCGTGCAGCAAATGCGCCAGACGCTAGGTCAGCGTTTCCTCAATTCGGTGTTCGCGCGTGCAGGTGTACTTCACCTCGTCTGTTGGTGTTAAGTTATATATTAAAAGATGAAGAAGAACAACAAACAAAGTCTGTTTGGCGTGGCCTTGTCGTCTTCCAGATTGATTTCATTATTGTTTAAAGTTTGAATTAACTTAAACAAGGTTTGAGAACTTGAATTTTAAAGTTCTCCCTACGATTTCCCTTAATGCGATTTTGTAATATCTAAATAATTTCCTTACACACACTTCGTTGGGTTCTGCGAGTGTTTCCTGGTCCGTAAGGACATCCTTTCCCAGTGTCGCCTTGTCTCTTTCATAATTGGACAATTGCATACCATATGAAATGATCCTACATTTCATATGGTATGCAATTGTCCCCCCCTTTCTGAAAGATTGCATATGCTGCGTAGGATTGGAAGATTATGTGTATATAGACATATATAAATTAAATAACATTTGTAAGCGCAGGAAAACATAAAAATATTATTCTTGATCAGATTTTTCTCAGACATGGACTTTAACTAATAAAATATTGATAGACCATAGAGAGCGTCCATATTTATTATTCTCTGTACCTAGTGAATAATGGCATGACTGCAAAAGAAAAGAAAGAATCCCATCCAAGAAACCATGCAAAATTATACATTTTTCCCCTAATTAAACGGCAACTACGAGTACAGATTCAGGCGCAGCAAATCGATACTGCATGGATATAGCAACTAAAAAACTGCTCGTGTGAAAAAAATTGACATGGAGTTGTACAGTGAAGTTTGTGTATTGGACGAGCTAATAAAAATACATTTTCTGGACAAATTTCGACTTAATAAGCAGCATAGTTTCCTTCAGGAGTGATACAAGACTGAATGAACGCTCTAACATTTCAATCCTTTTTTTTTACGATTTATCTTTGGCCTCGAAATGGCGGTTATCTCATTCCAGCCAATTTTTTTTTTCTGGCAACTATCCTTTTGAGATCTGAAAAGAGGTAGAAGCAGCTGGGGCCAGATTTAGAGAATACGGTGGGTGCGGAAGCAATTAAAAACCCAATTCGTGCAATGTAGCCATGGCAGCCGAAGGCTTGCGACACGGTGAAATGTCTTGTGGAAGAAGAATTTCTTTCTTCTTCACATAGGACAGTTTTTTTGCAATTTCGAAAGCAGCTTTCTCATGGGCAAATGTCCATGCAAAATAGTGTACACACTGCCTTCTGATATTTTTAAGATGTCAGCTATCTCATATAAATTCATTTAGCGGTTTTCCAAATCGGTTTTGTGTACTCTTTTGACGTTTTCAGGTGTAACCACCTCAGTTGGCCTTTCAGAGTACGCAGTATCGTAGTATCTGTACGGCTACGTTTATAGTCAGCATACCACCGATAAATAGTTGTTTTTGATGGAACAGGGGTCTGTAACACTTTTCAAGCCGTTGCTGAGCTTGAAAGCTATTTTTTTCCATCTAAAAGCAGTGTTTGATCAACACACGAAATTCTGCTTTTTCGATTGCTTTAAAAATCGCAAAATTAGTGTCTCTTGAAGCGGTGTAAATTGTAACCTTATAATCAGATTGTCATAAGCATTATATCCCAAGACGCTTGACCAGGGGCATGTCGCTGTACAGCCCATAGAGTTCGTCGTTAAATCTTCTCCTTCAAAAATCGCACGCAAAACTTTTCTCTCGAAAAGACTAAGGGCTTCCTCATCCGCGATTATTAACGTCCGGGTTTCCACGCCATAGAGGAGCACTGGGATGATCAAGCTGTTATTTACAGCGAACTTAGTCCTTCTAGAGAGAGCTTTATTCCTCAATTGCCTCTTGAGCCCAAGGAAGCAGCGATTGGCGAGATTAATTCTGCGTTTGATTCCGGTACTGGTGTTGTTGTCATTTAAAGTCCTTGAATACCTACAAGTTTCTACTGCCCAGTGTGACGCTCTGTCCGAGACTTCGATGTTGTGTGTCTTTTTTAGATGATAGCATGTACTTTGTTATGCCCTCATTAAGAACCAGACCCATTTTATCCACTCCCGCTTCAATGTCAGCAAACGCCTCATTGATTGCTCGCTGTGTTCGTTTAATCACGTCAATATCATCAGTGTTTTACTTTGACTCCATCTTCTTAATTACACTCTATTCCATGCTTTTGAGTTTATAAAACAACAAACAGAAAAATGACCCCCACAAAATAACGAGGCTTATGCCTTTATTTATATACAAATTATGTGATTTTACTGCTTTCTAGAAGACACAGTGCCAATGACGTCTTCTAATGGATTGCCCAAGTCTGCGTTATACTTATATGCTCATAGTTTCATTGTAAATTTCAACGGCACTATCCGTTATTTTATTTTTTCACAAGTCAAAATGTTTGTTTTATTTTTGTCAGATGGAGACACTTGTATATGTAAATTTTAACAAAGTATAGTAATTTGACAGGTACTCGGTCTGAATCTAGCGATGACATGAGAATAGCGAAATTAATTTCCTGCGAAATAAAGACTTGGTGAGGAATAGAAGCAAGAAAATTAAGTTATATATATGTGGGATTCTTTTCCCACAGTTCGGGTTAGTTAATAAAATTGCAAATAAAACACTAGTTCTTTAAACTATCAAATTGTCTCGATTTTAATTAATAAGGAAAATAAACTTTTTTTGAATCTTAATTTTTATGGTTTAATCAAAAACAAAACAAGCTTGAGAAAACAAACGATCCACGCACAATCTGAACTTACTTCTGGAGTGAGTTTAATGACTGACTCCTTTGCGTTTTCTTTTGTCCTCTCTCTTTTGTCTCGTACCAGTGTTGTCGTCATATGTATTTCGTACGTTTGTCCAGTGTCGTAGTTTCGGGACCCTACATCCGGCCATCCTGAGAAGAATTCGACCCCGAATGTTTCACCCAAGGCTTCATCCGATCGGCGGCAGCGGTAGTGCGCCCCGACCCAGCCTGTTCTCCTACTTTTTCGACCTCATATCTACTATACCTAAACAACCCTGACAATCCTGTATGGCCCTAAGAATTTCGGCTTTAGTTAAAGTCCAGTTCCGAAATGAGTCCTTCTGATGGCTACTAGGTCGTTGACATTATACACCCGAGCTTTCTTACGCTTCCTGGGTTGATAACCATAATTTTCCGTTTGTAAATTTGCGATGTTTGATTTGCTAGGTTTCAAATCTCTCTACGTTCCGTGTCAAACTTTCGATGATCTCTTCATTGAGAATCTCTTGGATAAAATGGCATTTCCTGCAATCGCATCTCAACTCCGGTCAAAATCTTGAATGATAACGAAAATTATTTATAGGATTTATCTGAAATTGAACGTAAGCAAACAACTGTTGCGCTGTTTTTGCCAACTAATTTGGACAAAAAACGTTGTTGTTGACTGCAACTAGTTTGGAGATTGAAAAATCTTTCAAAAAATCCGTGTATTCATAGACAATGAAAGGTTGAAGAGGATTCCTGGCGCTTGAAAATATTACGTCATAATCGAGCGTTGCAGAACTTAGTTAACCGTCTGCTCTCGTCACTGAAATATTGTTAAAGACATGGACTATGCAGAATGGCCATCATTTCACAAGTGTTATCTGTTCTCTTAGTTTTATCACATATAATTACTGCACGCTTAAATTAACAATATGAACTCAAATTTATAGCCAGACGAAGTTGACATTAACAAAATCTTAAAGCTTAAGATTTTCATTTACAGTCGAGATAAAGTCAACGTGAAGTTGCCAACAGCGAAAGCCAAAGCCTAAGAACTGTTTGTAGAAAATTCAATAATATGACGTTTGTTCATTCTCAACAGCGTGTATCTCTTTCTTTATTTAAAATAAAAACGGATGAATTCTTCCTGTGTGCTTTCTGTTTAATTGCACTTGCAGTAGTTCTTCTATATCTGTTTATTTGCTAAAAATGTAATTCCCTTCAAGGGAAATTTTACCATTTATCTGTAATATCTAGTTTCACATGACACTGAATTTTGATGGAAATGTCTTTGACAAAACTTTACGTTTTCTATGTCGAACTGTTTTTGAATGACTGCACTAAAATTGTAGGAGAAGACATCAACTTGCGTCTGATGCCACAGCATCACATCACATATGACTGGAGCTTCGTGTGGTGCAGACATCGGAAAGTAGTACTGGAAAACTTTGGGGCCTTGGTAGCAAAAGTTATAAATTGGTAAAACTGCATTGCTTTTAATGATTATATCCTGTCCCAGCAATCAACGACTGCACCAGCAAGTCCAAAGGATAGTCCTCCTAGTACAATGACAGTGTCAGTGATAAAGTGACTCATATTAATTGCTCTTCGAATTTCCGTGTTTAATTTTCTAGCGTTTGTTTACTTTCGTTTCTTTTATTTTCTATCATATAATTTGGACCTTAACAAATATTCATTGAAAACTTCGATCAAAGGTACATTCAGTCCTTCAGTTCAGACTTTGGTCCCACCGCCGTATGCCCCCATTCTCAAATATCCTTACCAAACATTGATATCATCAGAATTTAAAGCAAATCAATTTGATATTCGAGATTTGGGAGCTTGACAGACAATACGGGCACAGTCCTGCGTTTGTTTCAAAATTATAATGCCTTCATTTGAGAAATTATAACCATGGCGAAGTTTGAATTCCATATCATCACAAAATATTTAATTACATCCCTTCTAAACATTCTCCATTCCATGCAAAGTTCGCTCAGTAAAACCTTAAGCCGCTTTGAGGATCCTCAAGTATCCATTCTGAAAGTACCCATTTATTTGAATTCAGGTTTCAATGAAAAAGTAAGGATTTAAAATCCTAAAGACTCCCATACAAAGTTCCCTTAAAAAAATCAATCTCCTTAATACCACCGCTCACTTGCGAATAATGCACATCCGTTAAAACTTTTTAATCGCCGGAAATTACAGATTTTCCTAGACCTTTTCCTCCTTAGGCATAAACAAATGAGTGAAAGTTTGCTTCCTCCCGTTCACATCGCACACTATGAGCCTCACAGCCCAACGGATATGTAAAAGCGACTATTTTCCGCTGTTAAATCTTTCCGGAGCTCGTAATCCTCTCGCATGTGGCATGGACATGTGTGCACTTATGTCATATGTTATATACATGTTATATACTTATTCATTGTATAGGTGCAGACATCCTCTGTAGGAGAGAATTTATTGCAATGACGATGGATTACTGGGCGAGAAAAAGAAAACATCCAGACACAAGGTGAAACTATGTAATGAAGCAAATAGCGTGGGTGTGCATGCGGGTGGGAATGGGAGGGATTGTGTGCTCTTCACCGAAGACCACAAAATTTTAATTGCATTTCCTCTCTGGGTATCATCCTTGTTCTGTGCTGGAGTGCAATGCACTTGTTTTCATTCACATTCGACAGAAGCATGATTGCAAGGACTTTGTGGGGCTTGGCTTAAATGGGTCCCACGGCTGTTATTGAATTTTTTAATAACGCTTATGGAAATATTTGTAGATTGTGGGAGACAGCAAATGTGTTTTTACCTTGATTGGAATTCGGGTGGAAAATGTATTTTAACATTCCCAATGTTTGACTTGACAGGATGACAGCCTCATCTGAGAGCCTGAATTTTGTGTTATATACATATATTTCATTTTTTTAAACTTAATTTACTCTTGAGCATTGAAGCTTAAAAACAGGTCTAGTATAGCAGCCAGGATTTACTGCATTTTCGTGGTCTTTTGAACTAATATCAGTAACCGCTTCTGTCTGCATCACCATGTCTCTGCACGTCACTGTCAAACACGTTCCATCTGAGCTGGGAAAATATTCCACGGTCCTGTTCTGTAGTGTCTTCGTTCTCTCCACATTAGTCGCAGCCCAATTAGGTCTAAAGCGCAGAGATTACAGGCCAATTTGATCCTAAAATTATTTTGTATAACTTTTGTACCCCACCAATGTACCAATGTCATTAACTTTCGTGTTTAATTGTGCAATCGACTCTGCTAAGGGATCTGAACATGTCATTGGTTGATAGTTCCGAATACTTTTCGCTTACATTGTGAGTCGGCCGTTTTTCCAAGTTCCTTTATTTTCAAAAGCAAGGTGACGCGCTGCATTGTGGCTTCTTCAAAATCATTCTAGAGAAGATCGTGCGTAAGTCACAATCAGAAGCACGATCTTTCAAAAGTGAGCATACGCAGGCGGCATTAATGTGATTGCAAGCATGCCGTAAATAAGCTGGCGTTGGAGCAGTTAAAATGGATCTGTATGTAAATTTGGGCAAAACAAAGTACGAGTATATGATGTCATCAATGAAGGACACACAACAGAAACTTCGAGGTAGTCATTAACTTCGTCTACCTCGGCTCCGCAGTAATAATGGCGCGGAAACTTTAAAAAAAAACGGATAAGGAAGCCCTTAGTCTTTTCAAGAGAAAAACTCTGCTTGCGATTTTTGGTCCAGTTTGTGTTGATGCCAACATGCGCCTGGTCAAACGTCTTTGGATATATCGCTTAAGATGGCTGAACCACGTAAAAGATATGGACACGACTGCTCTGGTCTGAAAAGTTCCCGCGAGAGACCCAATCATCGGTGGCAGCTTAAACGAGTGCCTGGGTCCTGAGAATACCTTCGAGGATCTCATTTCCCATGGTCTTGGGTCTGAACCAAATCTAATAGAATTGAAAGTGCTTCTTTTGTTTGGAATTATCGGAAAGAAAAGGTCTTCGCCAAGTAAACTGACGAAATAGTAGTAGAATGCCTTCCATTCGGCCTCTTATTGTGTTTGCAGCCATTTATGAATATTCAACCACAATTCTGGTTCAGTTCTTGGTTCCAAACCAGAAACTGTGCTGAGTTTAAGGATAGTCAACCTTGTTTACATAACGCGGGTAAATTAATGGTCTTTGTACTTTAGACCCGATGTGATTGAAACTGGTTTTAAAAAAGACACGTTGCGCTTTGTTATCCAAACTCTTCTGCAAATGGAAGCAAAGAACTACACATTTAATTTAAAAAGACATACGTCTTTGGTATGTGGCCGCCATGGCGTAGTGGGTAGAGCGCGACGCTCAAACGCTGAAAGGTGTAGGTTCGATTCCCAGCTCAACACCAATTTTTCACGACACCATCTCTTTCGAACTGCTGACAACACTCAAAGTAAGTAATAACTGTCTAAGGAAGCTTCTCAAATTTCGCCGTTCGGAATCGGCAAAAAACTGTAGGTCCCTTCTACTCGTGAGAGAACAGTAGCGCGCACAACACGAGTAGTTGATAAGCAAGCTAGGCTCCGGTCCCCATTTGGACAGTAGCGCCAACAATTATTATTATGAGCAGTTCCCAATTTTCACATCATATAATCTCAAAAGAGGTTCTTATTAAATACTTCTGCTCTCAAGAATGTACTCTTAAAATGTAAGTAATAATGTAATACGGAGTCATTCTCATGGTCAGACTTTGTTTCACACAACACAGAACTTTGCAGATCACAACACAGATCTTTGACTGAAAGCTCACAGTTCTATTATATGTATGTGATACAGTTTAATGACGAGTACATCAGAAACTCGAGCCATACAATCATTCTTCTTATTCTTTGTGGCGTTACAGTCCTGGTGTACCTGAGCTTAAATTCAAATACTGCTCCAGCCAACACTATCTTTCGTCAGCTGCCTCCAATTGCGCACTCCAACTTGGTTGAGGTCCTTCTGCACTTGTGTACGCCAATATAGTCTTAGCCAACACAATCTTTCGTCAACTGCCTCCAATTGCGCACTCAAACTTGGTTGAGGTCATTCTCCACTTGTGTGCCCCAATTTAGCTTTGGCCGTCCTCTGTTGTGTTGTCCCAATGACACAAATTCGAAAATTGTCTCAACAACACAATCGCGTACGCTGGACATTATCGATCATCTTCGGAGTGCACAGCAGCTTCCGTCCTCTGGTTGATCGAAGTTATTATAAATAAAATATTTTTGCATTTTGAGTTTAGTTCTAAGTTTGTTTGAAAATAAAGAGGTTCCGCTCAAAGCAAATTAAAAAAGGTAATTTTTGATTAACTCAAAGAAAAAGTAGGTGAGTCTCCTATTATATTTAACAATTCATTCAGAGATGTATTATCACAATTCAGTCAATCACAGTGATGTATGTTAAAACCCCAGTTTCAGGGCGCAACTTTTTGAGGTATGATTTAGAAGATACAGAAAACGAGGTAAAATCCTCACGAAAATTAAACATGTTTTTGTGAAAATTTAAAAATCCTCACAAAACTCTTTACATGCTTCAGTGAGTATTTTTCTCTGGGGTGAAAAAGCTATATTTTATAGCACAACAGAAATTACGAAAGTACAACGGGTTATGAATCTTACCGCATGAGGTTTATAGGTTTAATTTGAGGTTTATATTTTAATTTTTTTATATATTTTGTGTATTTATTTTGGTATTCTTTTTTGTTTTTATTTTATTTTATTTATTTTTATACATTTATCATTTTAAATGTCTTAAAACTATCTTAACCTATGTAGTTTGGCCCTAGCGACTCAACTACCCCGTCTATGTTTCGGTAATTAACGGCATCGAACGCTAGTTCTGGTGCAACCGTTCCGTTGTCTTATACTGCTCTATCGCGCGCAGGAATCGTTCCACTGAATCGTAGGAGATCCTCGTGGCTGCGAGCGATGTTCAACCCGTATTGAAGTTGCCTATCTGCAGTTCTGTGCGCGACGTGGGGGATGATAGGGTAGCCTTCCCTATCTTGTATCAGGCCTTTTGTATCCAGATAAAGAAAAGCTTAAGGTGGAATGCCGTTAAGACGGAACTTTTAATGGTACATTTCAATTGGGTAATAAGCCCCAAGGATCAGACTGTTGGCTGAGGCCATAGCTCGATCAGTGTGACTCCGAATCAACTTGAAAATAAAATTATCTATTTTTAAAAGGTTTGCCCCGCTATGCGCAACCTCGTTGGGGTAGAATGTCTTGTACTGAGATTCTGGTGGTGAGACAGGCCCGAAGGCTCTTGAACACCCTCTCTTTTCCATTTGGGAACATAACACGTTGAATCACCTAGGACAACCATATACCTTTATTATCCGGATGAGAACCATGTAGCAGATTACTTTCACTTTGGTATCAAGTTGACAGCTGTTAAACAGCCCTCTTACCATAGCAAAGGCAATCTTAGCCTTGGTCAGAGCTGTGTCCTAACTGATACCACCATATAGAAACGGAAAATGCAGGTATAATTTATTGCGTTTGCACATTTGACTTCATGACTTTTTCTAAGTAATTAATGTACAGTTATAAATTTTTTTTTTTTTTTTTTGTTTAGTCCGAGTAATCGTTGTTGTGTACCGATATCTACCATAACGGGTCATTTGACCCGAAGAGAATTTTGTTGTTTTATGAGAGTTTTGGTAAGTATCCCCTTATATGTTATTCTGATAGCTATAGTAATACAGGTAATTTTTTACCCAGAAAAATGTCGAAGCAAACAAGACAGTACAACGTCTTAGAAGTTATAAATAGTATTGGCGAAGAGTTTTCAGAAATTAGCCAAGATGAATTTTCTGAAAATGAAGATATATTGGTTGCAAATAAAAATGAGTTTGATTTTACAGATACTAACGATGAAGAGGAAAATATTGTGAATATAAGTAGTGGCCGAACAGGAATAAGATTACTCTCAAGTTCGGAAGAAAGTGAAGTAGAAATAAATGAACAACATGTTGCAAATGATGGATCTGTTTGTCAACAAATGAAAGTAGGTGGCACACCCGGAAGATCACCACTTCATAACATTTCCAGGCAAGAAGTAGGCCCAACAGTATATGCAAAACGTCATATAATGAAAGGTAGGGTTACTACTGCATTTTCATTGATAATTGACCACCGTATTATGAACCATATAAGAACATGCACAATAGAAGAAGCAAAGAGAGTGTTTGGTTCCGATTGGAGTTTATCTAACAAAATAGATGCATTTATTGCAATTTTATATGCTCGAGCTGCATATGGAGCAAATAATTTGAATATTTCGTTTTTGTGGAATAACATATGGGAGCCTATCTTTTTTCTGAAACTATGAGCAGAAATAATTTTACCGAAATTCTTAGATTTATTCGTTTTGATAAAAAAAAAGTCAGCGGAGCCAACGTTTGAAAACAGATAAATTCGCTATGGCGTCTGCAATTTGGAATATTTTCATTGAGAACAGCCAAAATTCTTACAAACCGGGTGAAAATGTTACTATAGACGAACAGCTATTTCCGACTAAAGTACGATGTAGATTTACGCAATACATGCCTAACAAGCCGGATAAATTTGGAATACAATTTTGGTTAGCATCGGACGTCGATAGCAAATACGTCATAAATGCATTTCCATATCTTGGAAAAGATGAATATAGGCCCACTTCAGTACCACTCTCTGAGTATGTTGTACTCAAACTCATTGAGCCATTTACGGGTTGCGGAAGAACTGTGACCACAGATAACTTCTTCACAAGCAAATCCCAAGCAACACAACTCCTGGCCAAAAAAACTAAGTTAGTTGGAACTATTCGGTCAAATAAAAGGGAATTACTACTAATTGCGAAGCAAAAGATGGATGACATGGAACGATTTTCATCGAAAATTTTTACAACAGATAATTATACTCTTACAATCTATATAAGTAAGCCAACAAAAAAAGTACTTGTACTTAGTTCTAAACATAAATTCGTTAAAGTAGAAAACAATGAAAAACGTTTACCTGAAACTGTTTCAGATTACAATAAAACCAAATTTGGTTTAGACATGACCGATCAAATGGCGAGGAAATTTACTACAAAATCTATATCTTGCAGATGGCCTCTCCAAGTTTTTTCCAATATCCTTGATTTAGCTGGCATAAATGCCTGGATTCTGTACAAGCAAACCACAGGAGAAAATATTTCGAGAAAAAATTGTTTATTCAAGCTAGCAGAAGAACTTGGCGCCGATTTTCAAGAAGCCCGTGAACAACCAAAACAACAAACAAATACGAAAGGATCGTTGCCTAAACGTATGAGATGTCAAATAGAATACTGTAAAGAAAATAAAGCCAATAAATTTGCTCTAAATGTAAAAAATATATTTGCAGAAAATGTACAATGGACACACTTGTATGTAAAAAATGCGATGAACTATAAATTAAAAAATGCTCAACATACTATATTGTTTAATCATAATAAATTTAATTTATATTTTTATATCCTTCCTAACATGTATATTTCATACATTCAAGCATGAAGTCGGGTTATTTGACCCAAAATAGAAATATATTCAGTCTTGGTATGATTAGTGATAAATACGAACCGCCTACCAGTAAGCATGTAATATAGTAGGTACAGCAGTGGTTCACCAATGCCTTCTAACCATACGGTTCTCCAGGTCAATCAAGCAATCCCCTGTACATTGTTTCTGGCTTATCCGGAATTATATGTTTGTTTTCTTTCCAGTGGATCAGAGCTCAATGTCCGCCCCAGTGGGTCAACTATGCCGAACTTACGCCAGTTCATCTTGAGAGAGAAAAAAGAAGAAAGAATGAATTAAATTTTCTTCTTCATTTCTTCTGAACTTTAGGACATGTTTGTGCATTACAAGTAAATAGCGACCATTGAATTGAATTGGAAGGAAATTTGTATATAGATTATGGACGGGTCTATGTACACGAAGTTAGTGGTATCAGTTTGTTTAATAGTATTGTAGGGGTCTCAAGCGAAGGAGATAAGCGGATGAGCGAATGAATAAAATGAAAAATGAAAAAAAAAATAAATAAAAAGGCCAACGCTCTGTTAGTGTTTCGACTTTATAAAGAGAGGCGAACTGTACATTCTCTATTGTATTTATATGTTTAGGCTAAGTACTAAAATTTATGCTGTTAGCTGATTTGGAGACATTTCGGGTAAATCGTACGATCAAATGGTCAAAGAAGAGATAGATAGTGCGAGCAACTACATACAGTCCACTTAACGAGTATAGTATTTAACAAAAGATTTTATTTTGGGCAACAGTATGGTCCTGCTTGTTTTTAAAATTCACACTCAGATATTTCAAGGACTAATGGAATGACAATTATCCTCTTAAACGAATATTCGATAATTTGATATCACTTTTTCTATATTTTGCAATTCAGACAGAAATTCAACAGTTGTTTGACAGCAGCCGAAAGCCTGATCGAGTCCTGTATTACTGTAAATTTTAAGTTAGTCATCAATTATTCTCCACGTTGTACAAATCTTCCAAAGAAAGGTTGTCAGTCATCGTGCCGTTGTGTTGATTCCAAAAATAAATATATCTTGTTTTTTAAATCGGTACCTTATTCGATATGACAGAACTTAATGATTACTTATCCCTCTAACCATAGGAATGTACAATGTACTCGTATCTGGTGAAAAAGCTGGCTCATGGTCCCTAACGGCGTTCGAACAAAGTAGTAAGACAAAAACAAACTTAGAACTTTTTTATGGACTTGGAATATATCCTTAGATCAATATAACAGATCTTTTGACAGCGCTTTCATATGTTCTTTTGATGAAATTTTTGTGTTTAAAATTTTTGTGTTCGCAAATCAACTCAAAGCAGCTCATACTTGTACGGCATTTGCAAGTTATAATTTTTTACCAAGAGTCATATTCAGTCACAGCAAAAATCATCCAAGTTGTAAGGCTAATTTCTAGCTGACTGGGTTTTGGTCGAAAGTAAAATAGGCATTATTGGGCTGGCAGCCATTCCCAAATAGTTCACGAGAAAACACTGGTTTGGGGTAAATTACATGCCAGAGGAGTCACTGAACCAATGCAAGGTAATGCTTGACCGTTAGCCACACAAAATACGTTACAATCGATTTACTTAGTTTGTCGTATGGTCGCCGTGGCTTTGGTGGGTAGAGTGCGACGCTTACACGCCGAAGGGTCCAGGTTCGATTGCCTGCTGAACGCCTCGGATTTTTCACGGCACCACCTCTTTCGAGCTGCTGACAACACTCAAAAAGTTGTACTTGCCTAAGAAAGCTTCTCAAACTTCGCCGTTCGGAGTCTGCAAAAAAATGTAGGTCCTTTCTACTCATGAGAGAATAGTAGCGCGCACAACACGAGTACTTGATGAGCAAGCTAGGCCCTGTTACCCTGTAAACAGCCGCACCAACAATTATTATTATTAGTTCGTCGCGCGCATTAATTCATGAAATGATCCGTCTCTGTTTTGTAATCCAACGTAAATTGTTTATTTAAACAATCCGGCGACGATAAATAATTTCAGATGCAATATCCGGTCCGTTCCGAAATTGAAGCTATTGCAATTTGATATCGGTGATGTTTATTTTATTTTCTGAACCCCCTAATAGAAGAAAAGTGGAAATTAATTTAAAATATGCGGTCAACTGCGCCAAGTCAATCTGCTGACAAAAACGGCTAATCAATTCTCCACGGTGTTTGCATGCTCTCGTAGCTCCCTTTCCTTTTACTATATGTTTGGCGCAGTCTAACTGGTCGAAGAAATATATCGTCTGATGTAGGCTGGAACTTACATTTGCGAATTTTACTAGAAACAGTGGTGATGCTTTCTGTATGTTTCTCGAAACGCACGCACTGATCACTGATTTTCGAATGATGTGAAAAGTGTATTATAACTCTTCCCATGAGAATTTTCTTTCCATGATGATTTTCTATAATACTCAACATGTGTCCCATGTGTTGAATGATATGTAAAAAAAAGCAAAGCTACGATAAGTCACCCTTTTATATTTGTGTTGGACTTGACAAAACATGAACTGCCCATTTGTAAGGCTTAAAATGCCTGTTAATTTTTTCTTCTCTTTGTAACATCTCGAACTAAGCTCCATCACATCTTGTTAAATACCCAATTCCAGCAGAAATCACATCCTATATGAAAAATTGAGTTTAGCAACAACCTCTGCACGAAAGTACAACATCCGTTAACTGGCCTAATTGCAGTTCAAACAATCGCTGCTTTCAGCTCCGAGTTTCCGTAAACGATTTCACAAGCAAACTTTGTCAGCAATTAAGTTTCTTCCCATAATTAATTTTCATCACTCATACCACAGACTCCTTGCCAACCTTCTTATCAGGAGATAAATACGTGTTATACGTCATTCAGTTCTGGGAACAGGAAAACGTATCCTACGAGATTCGTAGATACGCCTACAAGCACTTAATCCGCTGAAAAAGATTGCTTACGGGATACATGCCATACCGGATTGCAGCCTCTCCGTGGGAAGACACACACAAATCATCGATGCTTCCGCTGGCCTCAGCAATATCAAAGTGCACAATTTGAGATGGGAAACGCTTGTCAGAGAAAGGAACCAAAAACAAGATAAATAGATGGATTTGTCCTAAACTCGTGGAACTGGGATTAAGTACTGAGGGGATTACTGTCATTGTTGTTGTAACGAGTATCTGCCACGTTTATTGTTTGTGGTTAACTTTAGGGTATCCATCGTTGTGTTCTCCTTTTTGGCTTTTGTTTTGTTTAGGTTGCTGTCACAAATTGAAGTAATGGACGAACTGTGTCAGAGATTAATTTGGGATATGCCCGATTTGGTGATTGTGGGGAAGCGACGATAAGGCAAGAACTCCGTTAGGTTAAGGTCGGCGGTTGAAAATAAAGACGTCCCAAAAAAATGGCTTTTGTTACTTGTAGCCAATTCTTCTTGTCCGTGATAAAGGTGAATTTAATCTTTTCCTTCAATTTATTTTTTAATTAATTTTTCAGTGTGCAAAATGATTTTTCCTGGAAATGTTGTAGCAATGGGAGCGAGAAGGATATTTGTTTTAGAAAGTAAATCATCACCACTCCATTAATAAATTCCAATGGACAAGATTAAACAAGTGAACTACTAGTCTATGTTATGTTGCTAGATGTGGCCTTCCAAACATTATTCGCGACAAAAAAAAACTAAAAATTCAAAATAAATTTATAGTAATAAGATTCTTTTTCTACGCGTTTTGCTTTCCACAATACATTGTATGTGTAACCAATTTGGCACGAGTTCACATAAGATATGTGCGAACTTTTCTGAAATATAGCGTACTAAAGGGAATTCAAAGAAAAGATTAGTTGGTTGGATAAGACTTACAACGAAAAAAAATTCGAGTAACAAATGTAGCACTGGATTGGTGTTTCATTTATAACTTTCAGTGGAATTTCTCACCCGTAGGAGAAAGAGAGTATTTGTGTATATGGTAAGTGAACCAGCAGAGATTGCTGTCACACGTAATTGGTTTTGTTTATTTTTCTATCGATATATGATGAGAGCAATTCAGGTTTCAAAGATGTATCAGGAACATAATACCAACAATCTATGCAGCCGTATTTTTCACTTTTGTAATATAAACCCGTTGCGTTAATTTCGTATTGCTTAAGCAAGTGTCAAAATAAAGCTTTTGCTTATGTTAGACGTTATTCATTTAAATATAAATGCAAATATAAGACATTTTCCAACCACTAGTTTACACGTTCTTCTTCTTCTTGTGGCTCTACAGTCCGGAGTATATTTGTATATCTCCAGCCAGCACGATCTTTCGCTAGATGGTTGAGGTCCTTCACCACTTGTGTGCGCCACCATAGCCTAGGCCATCCTCTTTTGAGTTGGCTCAGATTCGAAGACTTTTAGGGCCGTATCAGTATTATCCATACGCTCTCCTTGGCCTAGCCATCTTAAGCGTTGTGTCAAAAGAAGTTGACCAGGCGCATATCGCTGTACAGCCCATAAAGTTCGTCGTTAAATCTTCTTTTAGAGATGCCACCAATGCAAACAGGACCAAAAATCGTACGCAAAACTTTTCTCTCGAAAAGACTTCCGCGCCATAAAGTAGCACTGGAATGATCAAGCTGTTATATAAAGCGTCCGTCGAGAGAGGGCTTTTTACTCAATTGCCTCATGACCCCAAAGAAACAGCGATTGGCAAGAGTGATTCTGCGTTTGATTTCGGTACTGATGTTGTTGTCCCTGTTTACCGCGGAGCCGAGGTAGACGAAGTCCTTGACTACCTCGAAGTTTCAGCTGTCTAGTGTAACGCTCCGTCCGAGACGTCGATGTTGTGTGTCTTTCCTTGATGACAGCATGTAATTCGTTTTGCCCTCATTTACCACAAGACCCATTTTAGCCGCTTCCGCTTCAATGCCAGCAAACGCCTCATTGACGGCTCGCTGTGTTCGTCCAATCACGTCAATGTCATCAGCGTAAGCTAGCAATTGAACTGACTTCTGGAAGATCGTGCCTCTGGTGTTGACTTGTGAGCTACGCACGATCTTCTCGAGGATGATGTTAAAGAAGTCACATGACAGTGCGTCACCTTATCTACAACCTATTTTGACCCATCGTCCAATCCATTGTCCAATCTGACGAGTTTGGGAGGAATGCCAAAACTAGACATGGCACTGTATAGCTCGTCTCTATGCACACTGTCATATGCGGCCTTGAAATCGACAAATAGGTGGTGAGTGTCAATTTGCATTTCTTGGGTCTTTTCCAGGAACTGCCGAAATGTGAAGATCTGGTCTATTGTGGACTTCCCGGGTCTGAAACCACACTGATAGGGACCTATCAGGTCATGGACAAACGATTTCATACGCTCACACAATACGGCAGAGAGGATTTTGTATGCGATGTTAAGGAGACTGATCCCCCGATAATTGGCGCAGTCAAAGTGGTCTCCTTTCTTGTGGACCGGGCAAACGAAGCTAAGATTCCACTCATCGGGCATGCTTTCCTTCGACCATATCTTACAGATGAGCTTTTGCATGCACCCAACCAACTCGTCTCCAGCTGCTTGAAATAGTTCTACGGGCAGTCTATCTGCTCCAGCAGATTCGACTTCAGCTTGGATATTGCTATCTTCACCTCGTCTAAATCGAAGGGACGGAATTCTTGTCTATCATCGTCCAAGTGGAGTAGAACATTCTGCCTGACAGCGGAATTGATGCCGTCATCGCCGTTAAGGAGTCTGCAGAAATGATCCATCAAGATTAACAGCACAGACTGCGACTATACCACTAGTTGTACATTTCATTCCCCATAGGCTCAGTCCTTCGGATAGCTGTTTCACCTTTCAGTAAAACTTTCGCCTTTCACACCTTTCCAATCCCCTTGACCCCGAGCTTTTCTTAACTCTTCTTTTTCCATCTGAGAAGCCCTTCTTCTCTGTTAGTAGAGCTAGAGAGAATAGTCCTCGTTGGTCGATACAGCGTTGCCTCGTAGGCGGCATGCACTTGCCTGCACTTGTCGTCAAACTACGGGTTCCTTTTGGGTGGTGACGTGAAACCGAGCACATCAGTGGCAGCTTCTTTGATGGCTTCTTAACAACGTTTCCAGTCTTCTTCTACCATATGCTTACTGCAGGCAGCGGCGAACGCTGAATGAGTTTCAGGGAGACTCAAACGGAAAAGTTCCCAGCGACCTGTTGCGATTGTAGCTTTCCGACGTCAAACCGTTTTGCCCTGCTCGCTTCCGTTGTTCTTTCCATATCCGGGCCCTTACCTTGGTTACAACAAGGCGATGATCCCAGTCGATGTTTGCATGTCGGAAGGTTCGTACATCGAGAATATTGGAGAAGTGTCTGACGTCGATCGCATCGTAATCAATCTGGTTGACGGTGGATTGATCAGAAGATCGCCAGGTCCCTTTGTGAATATATAGGTTCCGCCCCGAGGTGAATTGATGTCGTAGCTGGGGCATCGATCACATGTTTTTTCTTGATGTTGTCATCGTTCACCTCTGTCGGGCCGTAAGCGCAAATTAGGTTGATGTTCCCAATTTAGGCCTTATGCGGATTATCATGAGGCGTTCGCTGACGGGGTCGAAGCTCAAGACAGTTTGCCTAAGTCTGCCTCGAACAACAAGTCCGCATCCGAATAAGCGCTGCCTTCTTTCCATAGCAATCCCTGTAAGTAGTTAGTTTATGAGAGTTCCAGCTCACTTTTTTCATACAAAAAATATTAGTGTTTTCTATGGGGTTTTTTTTTCATGCGTGTTGATTGTTGAGTTGGCTTCTTGAAGTGAGTGTGTGTGTGTGATAAGAGTGGGGTGTATTTGGGACGCGGCGTTGGTAGTGACTACTTATCAGCAATAAGACGGTGCCATGTGAGATTTGGTATTCAGTGTATTATCTGTAAAATAATTTTTTTTTATATAAATACAAATATATTAATTAATTAATTTTTTATTTTTCAAGGATGAAGTCAAACACAGTAATCAAATAGATAGAGAAGTTCCTCGACAAGTTCGAGCAGCTGTCCTGGGACTACCCAGAATTGGTAACATATAACCGAAAACTGTCGACAAAACTGAGAAGGTCAAAATCAAGTGGATGTGCCATCCTGGTGAAGACACTGGTGTACACCATGTGTACAATGGAGTGTATGTCCATGAATGTTGTTTAGATCTAAGACTGGATGATGGGATTAAAGATCTTATAAATCTATTATGAAATAAAAAGTGTAAATATATAAAAATTTAAAAAAAATTTATGCACAAAACATTTATTTTTTTCATTTAAAATTTTTTTTCAGAAATTTGTTTATTTTTTTTTTTTTGTTAAAAAGTAATAATGATAATAAAAATTTAAAGAAAAGAATACACATTTTTTGTTTTTATTTAAAATTTTTATAAGTGATATTTTTTGTTGTTTCGACTGTTTTTTTTTTCATTGCTGCTGCTGCTGCCGCTGCTGTTGAAGGGATTCTTCTTCACAATAAATTACTGCTTTTTTTCAGAAATTTATTTATTTTCTTGTTAAAAAGTAATAATAATAAAAATTTCGAAAAAAAGAATACACATTTTGTTTTTATTTAATTTTTTTATGGGTAATATTAGTTGTTGTTGTTTCTACTGTTTCTTTCATTGCTGCTGCTGCTGTTGAAGGGATTCTTCACAGTAAAATACTGCCACTTTTTTCAGACAGAGATAGAGAGAGCAGATGCATGTTTAATCATATTTTCTTTGGGTTTGGCATGTTGGTTTATTCTTAGGAAATCGTCATCTTATAGGTTTGTATATAGTTTCGGATGTTGAATAATTCCACATCTGAACGATATGTTGTATCTTGTGTTGTAAAAAGCTCTATTTTTCCATTACTCATAATTCGCTCGGTATCATATTCACGATACTCATAGCATTTATAATTGCTGTCATACGTACAACGAATAGTTAGATATACATTATCATATTCTAATCGAAAGTGACGGTAGAATTTATTATAACTTTCGATGATACCAGCTATATCCTCTTCTTTACGAATCAAGTTTTGTCTAAATGCTTCGATGGTCTCTTCAACGGTAAAACATTCGTAAATGGGTTTTGCTTGTTGTTGTTGTTGTTGATGTTGATATTAACTCAGTTTCCGTATCCGCTTGCGCTACATCCAAACATGTGCTTATCTTCATTAGTTGGAATGATAAATCAGTTTTAAGAGTATCATTATTTTGTAAAATAATATTAAACTCAAGATTTCCATTATTGTTATCAAGAGCTGACATATTTATTGGTATAGGACTGGCTTTTAAACAGCCCACCAAAACACAAATCAAAATGGTTAGAGGAGTGAACTTTTCCATTGCTTTAGAGAGAGAGAGAGAAAGACGTCCTACTTAGATGAAAGATTGAAATAAAACTAAATAGAATTTATTTGCAACAATGCTTTTTATTCAATCTTTCATAGAGTAATATAATTTTTTTTAACCGCATTACTCTTTTTTCCAACATGTAACATGCGCATGTGTCCGGTACATCTTGACAGTTTTTTGATAACCAAATACAAGTGTTGTAGTGTTCTCCATTTTTTGGAATACATTTGTATTGGTTCAGTTTCGTATTACATTCTAGAATCCAATATGTCCTCCTTGTAATCAATTAGGAATTGTTGTATACTCTTCAAAAGCTTCAAGAAATTTATGTTTGTCATCCTGTTCAATTACACTTAATTTATCTAAAAGTTCTATATCTTAATCATCAATATCTATTGATTCATCAAAATCATTATATATACAAAGTTCATTGAATCGATTTGAGTTTCTACGCCTAACACTCTCTTACGAGACACCTAATAACGTGATTGATGATCATTTACATTAAATTCAAAAAGTACTGAAGACCAAAAATGGGGTTATGATTCTCCTTTGCGTAGACTCAGGAACTCAGTTTCATATTCATTGTCAACGGTGATAGAAATAGTTACTATTGAGAAAGCAATATCCACTTTAACTATTCAAAAATATCTCCACGATGACTGACAAACACAGTATTTACCTTTTGGTTTTATTGTTTTCATCCAAAACATGTTATTCTTCTTTTTTATAAAAAAATATTGTTTTGTACACACACGTTTACAACATAGATTTGTACAATCACAATTTTGTGTATACATTAATTTTACTATTCTTATCCAAAACATTTATAAAGGTAAGCTGAATAGTCAAATAATCATGACAACAAAATGTAACACACTGATCCGCCTTCAAGAGTTGTTCCCTTATTTATACTTATATTCAAATATCTGTAAATGAAACTTTATTCCCATCTCTTTTGTGGTATAATTAAAAAAAAAGAAAAAAACGAATTTAAGGAAAAGAACTTATATGTTTATTTCGATAAGTGTTTGTACATCATTTAAAATATTAATGATATAGAAATTTCAAACACAAATGCCCACAATTATACTCGTTACACTTTTGTTGTAGAGTATATTTATATTGAATGTTTCCCCCCAAATATTTCATAACCTTTCTTGGGGGTTACAAATTTCCAAAGCTATCAAAGTACTCCTTGTAATCGTTATTCTTAATGTAAGGCACCCAGTGTGTTCCGGAACTGTGAGAAGAATCCAAATTGACAATACCACATTCCGTTTGGCGGGGCCGTTTTGGTTTGGTTTTGGTCCAACATAAAGACACCTCGGAAATGCGGTAAGAATTTGGTATATTTCATCAAATCTCTATCGGTAAGAGCTCGTCTGGGTAGATTCCTTAAAAGTTTTTTGATACCGGATTGTAAAATAAACCATAACCCTTCTTCTAGGTTTTAAGATATGAGCCTCTACCCATAGCAATGGCTTCCATAGTTTTATTATGACGATTCGCCTCTTCCAATTGTTGTTTAGCAGCTTTAGTTTCAGTTACTGCTCTTGCAATAGCCCTTCCACCTGTTGCTAAGCCTCCGATTGCTCCGAGAGCTGTTAAAATTGGTATCAGAGGAAGAAAACATCCAACCTTAGGTATAGGTATTATGCGAGGAATTCGGACATCTGTTTTATTATTGTTTCTTTTAAAGAAATCACCTATTATCTTTCGAGAAATTTTGATAGCGTTTTGAATGTCTTTTGGATTCTTTTCCTTAAGGATCTTTTTGGTTTTTGAAATAGCCTCATTGAAGATATTTTTTCCACATTTTGATTTTTTTTTTCTTATTTTTTTTCTTCTCAGCCTTGAACATTTTATTTCCCATACCGAATTTCACTTGTGTCTTCATAGCATTCGTCACTAACCATGCGTTTGCTCGTTCAGCCAAACTTCTATATTTTGATTTAACTCTTGCCCAGGCTTTTTCAGTTAATATTTGATCTGCTTCATGACGTTTATTTATGTCCTTTGATTGAGAATAAGCAATATCGTGTTGTTTGCATGTATCATCCAATGGATTAATTCCCTTATCATCTATAGCCAGACGTTTCTCAAGTTTTGTACCTGGTCCACAAAATTGATAGCCTGGTAGATGAAGCTCTACTGGAAGAGAGTTAATTATACCATCTATCAGTCCTCTTCCTACATAGTCTCTATTATGAATGATTGAATTTCTGTAAAGTATAACCATTTCAACCAATCTTTATAACTGAGCGTGAAATAATAAAAAAGCATGACTTGTATATATTTAACATCAGTTTTCAAAATGCGTTTCATAAAACAGCATAAGAATTTGATTGAGCGAAATATTGATTTTAATACTAATACTTCATTGGAAAAAAGACATAGTTCTCTTCTACCGAATACAATCAGAGCTCTGATTGTTGGTCCATCGAATTGTGGGAAATCAAATGTGATGTTGAGTTTAATAGAGAGCCCCAATGGAGTGAAATTTAAAAATATATTAATTTACTCAAAGTCACTATATCAGCCCAAATATAAATATTTACATCAATTAGTGAAACCCAAAAAGGTATGGCACATTTCACTTTCTCTGAGAATGAAGATATTCTACCACCAGCTGAAGCCAAACCTAATTCAATCATTATTTTCGGTGATGTTGCATGTGAGAGGCAAGATAATATGAGATCATATTTTTGTATGGGACGACATAAAAATATTGATGCATTTTATTTATGTCAGACATATACACGGATTCCGAAGCAGTTAATATGATGTAATGCGAATATGATTGTGATGTTCAAGCAAGATGAATTGAATATAAAGCATATATACAACGATCATGTGGGAGCGGATATGAATTTTAGTGATTTTTTAAATATGTGTAGCGAATGTTGGAAAGACAAATATGGATTGCTGGTTATAAACAAAGATGATCCTATAGAATGTGGACGTTATAGAAAATTATTTGATATTTTCATTCGATTATAAATCAGACTGTTCCATTTAGTATATAATCTGTTTTCGAAGTGTAATGTTATAGCTGATCTGATAACTGATCCGATAACTGATCTGATAACTGATCTGATAACTGATCTGATAACTGATCTGAGAACTCATCTGATAGCTGATCTGATAACTGATCTTATAACTGAACTGATAACTGATCTGATAACTGAACTGATAACTGATCTGATAACTGATCTGATAACTGATCTGATAACTGATCTGATAATTGATCTGATAACTGATCTTATAACTGAACTGATAACTGATCTGATAACTGAACTGAGAACTCATCAGATAGCTGATCTGATAACTGATGTTATAACTGAACTGAAAACTGATCTGATAACTGATCTGATAACTGATAGTTGGAACTACTTTATTTACAAGGATTAGATCAGTTCATTATGCAAAAAAATGTGCAATTGTTAAAGGATGTTATAAATGCTAGAAAGGTGTTGAAGAAAAAATTTAGCAGTATCAAAGATCATGGAAATATAACAGGAAGCTTTTTTTAGAAAACTTTCAAACCTATTACTAAACCTCTAAGCGAATTAGTACAAGGTACTCAGAAAAATGATAGTGATACTATCAAAAAATCTGAAACTGAGTTTCTGAAACAATCTCCTAAAATGATAAAGGATGATACGGAAAATTATAATGATGGAAACATAAAGTGGAGACCTGAATTTTTTCAAGAATATTCATCAAATATTAAAACAAGTACTCCTTTAAGAAAAACATTTGATACAAGAGATGGTGAAAATACTTTCTTCACACAAATGGATGATGATGAAGATGATAATGAAGATGACAACAACATTTCGAAAAAAATAGCAACCAAACATTACTTTTTAATTTAACACAATTAGAACAAAGTAGAAATCTAGATACTTTATACGGTCCTCATAGAGATTCAAATGATGAATGGAAACTGAGTAACGCATCATTTAAATTGGAGGGAAATAAAATGTTAATTGATGATAATAGTTGGGCTGCTACACGAGACCTCTTTGAATTATTATTTCACAAGGTACCTAAACAGTACAATCATAATGACTTACAAGTCTTTAAGGATATTTTAAACCAAACAAATGCACATAAGCGTAAATATAATCAGGCTGCACAAATCCAAGGAACAAAAGCTTACAAGTATAAGCATATTTTAAGGTCTTTATTCAAGAAAAAAAAACGTATCAAGTGTTCAAAAAGGATCTGGCTTAATGATGTCAGTACATAGTCAAACACCAATAATATATATTGGGATGATCCAAATGAACTGGTAGACAGATTACGTCTTTTAATTTCATCACAATAAGCTGGTCATACAGGAAATCAAAATGAAAAAGTCTCCATCGTTGAAACGTTAGGAGAAGGTAATATAATTGCATAGATTTCAACTTAACGTGAACATTATCAAAATGGGTGTTGACAAGTTTGGTAATACATCACATTATACCGATAAGCGTCTGGAAAACGCTTAGGCTTGGCTTTGGATCATGATAGAAATATTAATCTTCACTCTAAACGATTGAAAAATTTGAGTTCACCTGTTGATGATAATGATGCGGTTACAAAGGTATTTGTCACAGATATAATGAAACAGATAACGTTGAAAGCTCAAAGAAAGAACACATTGCTGAAGAATAATATTGAAAAACAATTTCTCGAAACTCTTCGTAGTGAAAAAGAACAGATTGATAAAGCAATAGAAAAACAAATGAATTATATTGAAGATAGGTCAAAAGGAATGGAAGATTACATATTTAATCAATTTATCAAGCCGAAATCCATAGAAATTCTTGAAAAAAAAAATATAAAGCATGAATACTTTTGATTAGGAGAAGAGAGGTATTCTGGATGAACTTCATAGACCGCCTCGTAGAAATTTCAAGAGACGACGAGTGATAACAAAAGGTATAGATGATCTTTGGCAAGCAGATTTAGTAGAAATGGGTAACTATTCAAGCTTCAACAAAGGCTACCGTTTTCTTCTACCAGTTAACGACACTTTTTTCAAAATTCGCATGGGCTGTACCACTTAAAACTAAAAGAGCTTCTGACGAGGAAACGATCACCAAAAAATCTTCAAACTGACGATGGGAAAGAGTTCTTCAACAAAGAATTTCAGGATCTTATGATCATGTATGCAATTAATCATTATTCAACAAGTAGCACCTTGAAGGCTTCAATAGTTGAACGATTTAATAGAACCTTAAAGGGTTTAATGCGGAAGCAATTTAGCTATAATGAATCCTATTAATGCTTAAACGAATACAAATGCTTAATCAAGAAACACAATAACACCAAACATCTAACAATTGTAATGGCGCCAAGTAATGTCAATTCCTCAAGTGAGAAACACATCTTAGACTCAGCTTACAGTAATGTAAAATATATAATAAACCTAAATTTCACATTAACGAACACGTGCGAATTAGTAAATACAAGCACACTTTTGAGAAGGGCTACACACCAAATTGGACAACAGAGATATTTAAAATTAGAACAATTCAAAACACAAATCCAACCACATACATTTTGAAAGAATATCAGGGAAAAACTATCAAGGGAGGTTTCTGGACACAATATCTAAACAATTACCTAGTTGAGAAAATTCTACCTACAAGAGGTGATAGAGTCTTAGTGAAATGGTTGGGATTTTCAAACGAACATAACTCTTGGGTTAATACAAATAATATATTACAATACTAACATATACACACACAAACACATGTATACACATATATTTTCAATAAATAAAAAACTATTCAAAGACTTGTTTTAATACTGTTGTATTTTATTAGTTAATTACTCCTCGAAATGTCAATAACATTAACTTTATCGGGGGAGACATGGAGTATCACTTATTTCCCATCAATTAATTTGGATAGGGATTATGAGTGTGGACTTGTTGATTTTCATACATCCAATTCTGTGCCAAACATTGATTTGGAAAACAACTTATTTCACATAAAAGATAAAGTCATTGAACTTCCTGTTGGTGCATATGAATTCGATGATATCATTAATTACTTGCAAACCAAATACGTTGAAATTAACCCAAATGGGAATCTCAACATAGACGCTAATTACAATACACTCAAAACTGAAATCTACTGTGATGATGATATAGATTTTACTCGAGAACAAAGCATTGCTTCAGTAATGGGCTTTAGTAAGAGAGTACTGCGAGCAAAACATTTTCATGAATCGGACATGCCTATACGCATATCAAATGTCAATGCGATACGTGTAGAATGTAATATTATAGGTGGATCATATATTAATAATTCACAGGCTCATACACTCCATGAATTTTCAATAAATGTTAATCCTGGACATAAATTAAACGAGATTCCTAGAAATCTTATTTATGTACCGCTGATCGTCAGACAGATAGGTTCTATTACAATTGAAATTGTTGAAACAACTACTCTTAGAATTAGAAACAATTACTCTTAGAATACATTCAAGACCAAAGGAGTCATGATTATTTATAATAAAAACATCACAAAAATTGATCCTACCCTCACATCACTGTTAACCTCTAACCAGGTAAGAAGGGCAACACAAAAGGATAAAACAATTCCAGAAAAAGAAAAGGAATTGACTGTTTGTAATAAAAATACCTACATTCGCTAGGACTCCAGATTAAAAAACAACAACAAAAAAAATGAGTGGAATTTCAAACGTCTTACAAAAACCCATCAGCGAAGAGAGCATTATAAAAAAGGAGTTTCACAGTTATATACCATACTTACAATCATTAAAAAATAACGATGAAATTAGAATATCTATTCAAAGTCAAGACCTTTATTTACTTCCTTCTGAGAGCTACATTTACATTGAGGGATTCGTAACGCTGGATAATGGAAGAAAGTCACCGAATGTTAAATTGAAAAACAACTGTATAGCATACTTGTTTGATGAGATCCGTTACGAACACAATGGAACTGAAATAGATCATACACGATATGTGTTAGCAACAACTATGCTGAAAAATTATGTTTCCTGAAACCATAATGAGAACAATATGCTGAAAAATGCCGGATGGTTTGCGAAGAATAGTGATACTTAAGTTGAAAGTGGTCATTTCAATTTCTGTGTACCACTTAAAATGGTTCTAGGTTTTGCTGAAGACTTTAACAAAATCATTTTGAATTCTAAACATGATCTAATATTAATGCCTTCAAAAAATGATACAAATGCTATCTATTCAACTTACCCAACTGGAAAAATTCGATTGAACATTTTGAACATAACATGGAAAGTACCATTCATACAGCTGGCTGATTTTTCAAAATTGAATATTCTCAAAATACTAAACAGTGGCAACTCCCTACCAATTACATTTCGAAGCTGGGATTGTAGTTTTAATCCTGTACTATCACAAGGAGTGCATCACTTTTGGATTGTGAAACTTTCTCCTCAAAATGAAAGACCACGATTTATACTAATAGCTTTCCAAACGTCAACCGGTCTCCACCATTGTGATTTGACAGATGTAAAAGTGCATCTTAACTCTGACACATATCCATATGATGATCTTAATCTTAAGTTTGAGTGTGCTCGATACGCTATTTTATATGATATGTATTCAAAATTTGAACAGAGCTACTATATGCGAAAACCTCAACATTTGTTATCACGAAAAGAATTTGAGAAAATAGCACCAATCATTGTGGTTGACGTAACACATCAGGCGGTCAAAACGGGACCAATCGATGTAAAACTTGAATTTAAAACAGGAAGAAATATACTAGAAAATACATCAGCTTTTTACATCCTCATACATGATCGATTTCTACAATATACCCCTCTTACGGGTGAAGTTAAAAGATTAATTTATTTTTTTTTTTGTATACAAAAATATTTATTGTTATTGTTTTTCTTCTTCTTTAATTGAAATGCGTACGCGAAAACTTTTATCTATGGGCTCGAATCTGGTTAGTGTGTATTTCTGCGTGTTGATTTCTTGTATGGTTGCATCGGACATATTGTTGAATCTTCCAAGAAGGAATACCTATAGAAAAACAAAAAATTAATAAAAATGTTTATGTTTTGTTTTTTTGTTATTTACCTGAAAATCGTGCAGATTGCACACAACTGCTTTTCCATACTTAGTTGTGCAAACTTCAACATTTTCAATGTCATAAGCATGACCTTCAGTTAAATGGGACATCTTTATAGTACTCTTGAATGATCCTACCTCGAGATCATTTAATTCCTTTCGACTGTTCATTGTGTGTGAACGTTGGCGTGTGTGGTAGAATCCTATTAATTTGAATTCATTGAATGACTTTTTTTTTATATCATTTCTGTTTCGTAAAAATTTGTATAATAATAACTACAATCAAAACAAAAAAGAAACAACCTTCCCAATTATCCTTTTGACAAATATTATTGATTGTTGTTTATCCAAATTCAATTGTTCAATAACCATAATTTCACTCTCGCCTTCCATATCAAATTTCATGTTGATAAATTCATCCATTTGACAACCGATTCCATTCTCAATGTTAAATTCCGATGCTGATTCCTCTAAAGTTGAAAACCGATCATTCGTTGAATCACTTTGAGGATCAGCTTCGTCATCAGAAATACGAAAATAGAAATCTTTCCAAATAAATAAATAAAAAACTTTTCCAACTAAATAAAATATAAAACACATGAAATGATTTATATATTTATACAATATATTTTATTTTTTTTGTTTTTTTGTTTTTTTTTTTTTTTTTGTTGGAGGTTGGGATCAACTACACTGGACCACTCAGACTCAAATACTGATCCATTGTACTACCAGGCAGTAACCTTCATTTAATGCAATTTCATGGTTTTCCGAAGAAAAACCAAGTTGCAACTCTGTGATATAGAACTTAGGTTTTCAGTTCCCACCATATCAGCGCCAAATAAGTGCCACCTGATACGAGCAAAAGCAGAACCCTGACAGAGAAAGTGCTCTGAAGTGTCTTCACCTTCTCCACAGGCGTCGCAGAGTGTGACATCACTAAGCCCAAGCCGACTCAGGTGCATAGCGAAGGTAAAGTGTCCCGTTAATACGCCAACAAGTCTTCTGCACTCGTTTCTGTCTAGAGATAGCAGTAAAGAGGCGAATTTCTTGCAGACGTTTGGGAGCATACTCCTGGTCACCCTGCATCCTGGAGAGTCACGCCATCTCTGATTGTGCTGTAGGGAGACCCAACCATCGACGGAGGCCCTGACCAGGGACGCGGGTAATCCCAAGGTGAGTATTTCTTTGCTTAGATTTTTAATATACATAATATACATTCATTCACTTATTGGTATTTTATTATGATCCCAAGCATATGTTTGTATTCCATCACTACATATATACCTCTTGGTATCATTATAACTTAATGTTAACTTATTAATAATTTGTGTATAAAGGTAATGTAACTTACTTCGTAATATATATATTGACTTGTAAAGTATATTTTTCTTAGATAAACATTTTCGATAGTCTTTTATGTCCAAGCTTTTAGTTACAGATTTTTTCACTCCCTTTGCTTTTTTTACAACTTTACCAGTATCTACACTGCAGGAATACATGTTCGCTCGTAAACCAACAAATTCCAATATTTTCTTAGCATTATTTACATCTTTAAATTTACCAAGAACTTTACCATTCATCTACGGAAAATTGTCTAAATTATCTAAGGGATATTCTGATGTATCAAATCTTGAATTATCAGAATCAATAATATCACTATATATATCAGAATAAAAATCATCAGTCATTAATGAATAAATAAATGAATCCGTATCCATATAGTGTAATTGTACTGAGTCTCCAAACTTTTTCCGCATAAACTGTGGTAATTAGGATGTGCAATACGCTCCCTTGCACTGAAAGAGTTTTTGTTTACATCCCAATATGTTGCTATCTTCACATCTCTGTGCTTCTTTACATTTTTCATAGTTTTACCATAAACACTCTTATTCATTAATTTGAAAAAGTTCTTCTCAAATTGATTCTTGGCAATTTTCCTGTATTCAGTGTTAAGTTCTATATATTTATGTAACCAATTTGATTGAGTAAAGGATAATACCCTATGTACTTTAATAACGGTTAATTGATTCTCAAGGCATTGTTTTAAGTTTCTGAGCTGAATCACATACTTTTTCTTATTATTTAGATTAGATATTAACATGGGAACTTTACTTGTTGGTGTTAATGTATTTTCTGGACGAAACGGAAGATCATTATGAGAATCGTGAAGAGTCTCTGTATAGGTTATATCAACTTCAAATATATAACCAATATTAATATTTTCATTTAGATTTAATATATATTCTGTTGTGTAGATCTCAGGATCTTGCTATTGAAAATTTCCATCGGGAAGCGATTGTGACATTGCCCAACCATATAAATTATTTGCATCTAAATACATTAAAAATTCACTTTTTTTTGTTTTATCGTAGCTATCTACATACTTATTATTAGTCTTTGCATATTTTACAACACTGACATAAACCACCGCGGATACCTTTTTTAAAAAAATTAAACATGTCAATTTCTGTTAAAAACTCCAATTTAATATTTGTTACCTTCAGCATTGCATCCCAAGATAAACCAGGTGATGTATAGTAGTGACACGGATCTAAATCGTATATTTTCATACAAACTTTACGGAAATTCCCAAAAATATCTGCTAACAGCAAAACATCAATCTTTAAATACAGAAGCATGTAATCCTTCAAGGTTTTATAATTGAAATGCTCCCACACTTTTACAGAGTGTTTATAGTCGCTTTCCGAACAATCTTCATCCGTTAATTTGTTATAAAATTTTGAAATTGGTGGAAGAAAGTCATCTTCTAAACGATCCCATGAATCTAGGTAATCATAGGGAAATACACCTTTCCTAAGCATTAATTGAAATGAGTCATCATCATTTTTATAAGCTATTCTGTTTATAATGAAATAATCTTCTGTTAAATTGTTCACTAAGCTGCTTATGCTAGACTGAAGAAATCGAAAAGAATCTAAAAATCTCATTTCAGAGGTATCTGCAACCCGTTTGGAGAGTGAAATGTAGTTCTCCTTATTTAAGGGAATTATTTTTATTTTACCTTGAATTTTACTTAAACTTTTCACAAATAAATGGCAATCATAACCCGAAAAATAATGTAAAAATATTGGAAAAAATGTTGGTATACGATAATCTAAATTGCACTGTGAATGTGCAGGTCCCCTATATTTACCGCTGAAGTGACAATGATCTCTTACTCTTATATCAGTTGAAATAAAACTTTTTTCACATATACTGCATATAGGTGATGTACGGTTAAATGTACGCTAAAGGTCCGTCAATGGAAGCATCTGCTTTGACTTCTTTATAACTTCCATATGGAGGTATGTTAAATCTTCAACACGCTTCTCAACAAATACATCTGATGAATTTTCTCCTAGAATTTGTTTTTTTTTTATTATTGATTGTTGTATGGTTATTAAACTGAATCCTTACCAATAAATGATCTATGTATATTTAATTCATCGTCAAATGAACACTTAATATAATTAGAAAAAGCGCATGGTGTATGTTGTATATTTGTTGATGATGATGATGTATCTGGGTTCGGTATATAGTAATTCGTAGAAATTAGCATGGATTCAAAGTCAGTGTACACAGTGAAGGGAATAGGAAACTTTTTTCGTTGACTTTTAAACTCCAACACATTGTTACCTCCTTCTGGCATTATCACAACCATTTTAACACATTCACTTTTGTGATTCTGTAGATTGGATTCGTTTGGAAAACATAGTAAACAACCATTGCAGAGATAAACTTTTCCATTGCAATGGGTGATTTGAGTACTCAATAATCGTGATATGTTTTTGGTGAACACATAATGCAGTTTACTCACATCGTAATTGTCACAAAAAAGCAACTTAATATGTTTTGTCTTTTCTTTACGTGTATGATAGTAGGGACCATTTATATGGCATTTTTTATTGTTTTTTCTATATCCAAAAACATTTACACTTATGTTTTGATTGTTATTTTCGAAAATTTTAACATCTTTAACATTCAGAGAAAATTGCATATTCTGAAAACTAACCACTTCAACGTTAACTATTATAGTTTCACTTTTTATATCATCTACTTTATACACTGATATTCTATCATTGTTTTTTTTTAACTTTACTATCAACAGCTGATATGATAGCCCATTTAAAACAATATTCATCATAGTTTTCCACATTTATACAAGCATGTTTACGCTGAATCTCTGCTGGTAATGGAAAATATGATGATCCGCGAAGGTATTTATATTAATTGATATTTATCTCAATTCTCAAAAATGATAACAAAGCCCATCCACTATCCCTTTCTTGGAATTTCTCTAACTTCGTCTTGATGATTTCAATCATATCATTCAATTCTTCAGATATTTCATCAACTCGTAAGATTGTACGCATCACCGTCTGCATACTCTTTGTACTTATCTCCATGTTATCATCTTCTTTTAAATGTTTTACAAAATCACAAAATAACTCCATGTTAAATTTGAACGCTTCCATAATTTTCAGTTAACTTGTTAATAATTCTATTATCAAATCAATATATTTTTCAAACAATACGTCTATGTTCAATATACTCTTATACTGACTAGATATTAAAAAAAATTTTATTCTATTTTTAAAAGCATTCTCTATACAACAAACATTTTCTCGAATAACTTTCTTAGCTTTTTCCTTATGTGTACTTTTTCTTTTGTGTTGATTCCAATAACTTTCATTAACGTCCTCCTCACAAATCATACATCGTTTATGAACTAATAATTTTTAATTTTCCTCTCTGGAATATGCACTGCAGCAGCAGAAGTTGACGGTTGTGAATCCGGAGAAGGTTGTCTCCTTCTGCTACATTTTTGCACTTTTAAATGTTCTTCTAAAGAAGATTTATCACAAAACTCCATATTACACACTTTACAATACAACATTTTTTTTCCTCTTCTTTTGAATAATGAACACTCACTTGCAGAAAAGTAACGATTGACACAAAAAACCGAGGACAGTCACTTTTTATAACTTAAATCCAGCATCAACCTTATTTCTGTTATAATTTTCTCTATTAATAAACTTACGTCAAAAATCTAAACAACTACTGTTCCTGTTTAATAGACTGACACCGGCTTTTCACAACTAAATCCAACCCAAAGTCAAATACAGTATTTATATGAAATATATTTCCTCGGTTCACTATATCACTTATTTTGCACTCTAACATTAGTCCCTTGTTTGGGTGATGACCACAGTCTTTTTTGGTCATACTGCTTCTATATTATTGATAAGTGCAACATTCACATGCACCCTACCACATTTTTTTGACAGACCACAATTAATTTACAGATAATACACTGTATACTAATTCTCACATGTCACCGTAAAAACAAAAACATATTCTCGCAATAAACATTCTTCTTCTTCTTATTATTATTGCTGATAAGCGTCACTACCAAGCGCCACTGGCCGGCTTACATATTTTTAGCTTTAGATTTTAGATTTTTAGATTTTAGGATAGAATTAGGTTTTAAGACAGCAAAAATAAAAAAAAAATACAAAAAAATTCAAAGTACAAAAAAAATTAAAATACAAAAAAACCCAAAAAAAAAATAAAAAAAAACAACAAAAAAATATATGTGAGTGTGTATTAGATTATACACATGTATATAGGTGTACATAGATGCACCCAAGAATGATAGAAAAAGAGATTGCGCAATAGAGTGTTCAATTTTCTTTCATTCTGCGCAATGCGTAATCTGTATTTCTATCATTCTTGGACGCACCTGTGCATGTATACATGAACATATACCGATGAACTATATAAAAGTATACATGCACATGTGCGTACGTAGTTTAAATTAGAAATAGAATAGTTTTAGTATTAGTATTAGTTCTAGTTCTTAGCTTTAGTTGTAGTCGTAGCTTTAGTTTAGTTTATTTTTTTTTTTTAGTAAAATGGTTAAGCTTTTAAGTTTTTGTTTTTCTTTTCTTAATAGATAATAGGTGTAAGGGTGAATAGATGTGCTTGTAATAAATACATAAAGATATTGAAAAACACATAACACATAAAATTCAGTTAATCTTAGAGAGCCTACGAAGGGCCAGTAAGATTATGATCATACAATGTAATGTAAACTAGTTTTAAGATTTTTTGTCTAGAACTTAAGTGTCCCTTAGTTATAATAAAATGCAAAAAACAAAAAAAAAACCAAGCGCCCCTGAAGAGACGACCACCATTGCTGATAAGCGTCACTCCCGGCGCCGCGTCCCAAATACACCCCACTCTTATCACACGCACACACTTACTTCAAGAAGCCAACTCAACAATCAACACGCATGAAAAAAAAAACCCATAGAAAACACAAAACAAAACAACATAGTTGAAGAGCAAGCTAGGCCCTGGTCCCCCTTTGGACTGTAGCGCCAACAATTATTATTATTATTACATCCACGTGCAGAACTGAAAATCATTGTCCTTATTACGTTTGCTGGGGTCGTCAACAGTTGATCCTTCATAACCCGAGGCATTTCGGTGTTCATGAACTATTTATTTTTACGTGGTGAGGAAGTTAACCTTACGCACAACCCACAGACTGGTATGTCGGGCCCATTATTTAAACTCTCGAGCAGAGAGGATCGGAGCATACATTCATTCACTACACAACGAATGCTAACGCCATCAAACCGTACCATTTTTCTGGCAGCTGCTTTGTTTACTCGTGCTTTGACTCGTCATCGGTTTTAACGCATCGGACTGTTTTCTTGCGCTACTTGGGAAAGTAAAAATATTCTTAACTGGGCTACCAAGACTATCATCTCAAGAGAAGGTAACGAGGAATTGTCTTGAAATTTTTAGCTCTTAAACAGTTAACATTCCCTCCAACAAAATTTCAAGATCGGACCTAATTTTCATTTTTTATATTACTTGTAAAGTCCGCTCTATTGCCTATTACATTTCATCCCCTTTCCCTACAGTTCATGGTTTAATGAACTCCGCTCTGTTTAAGCGGTCGTTAAATGAATCGGATGCGTGCTCTTACAAATAAAATTCCAAGGGCTGTAACCAATTTAGTATAACGGCCCCATGAGCATTGTGTGCACTGAAGAGACTTATCATGTCAGACTAGACAAAGCACAGAATTCTTGAGAGACATTACCTTATTATTGTTTAGCAAATGTAGGCCAGTGAAGTTAGTTTCCCATATGAACACGAGTGCACTTTCATCTGATCTGATCTACCCAAGTCGCATGGTAGTGACAAATTAACTTCTAACACGGTGAAGAGTTGTATTGAACAAAATTTGAAATAGATATTCACAGAGCTACAGAAATTGTTGTAAGTCCTCACATCTTTCTCAAAGTTCACCCATCTCCTGTCATCTATGCCTTCTTTCACATCAAAAAATATAATGTATATTAAAGTTTATATATTTAATACTGACTGATGAAATACTTAAGACACAATTATGACTCCGTCCCATACCAAAAACTGTCACATACCAAAGCTTTTCTATGTCTATTCACAGGCTATCGAAACCAAGCAAGACGATAACCTTTCAGAAAACTTTATTTTACTGATTTTATTACTTCAACGTAAAATATCGAACATCTTAGAAAAGGCTCACATAACGAATTTCACTACATTCGAAAGCTATAAATAACAAAATAAAACATTGTCAAATATCTCCCTTCCGCGTTTTAACTCTTCATTCAATGCTTCTTTAAAAGTGTTACAGTGATCGTATTTAGTTCAAATATGCGTCGTTTTGTTAGATAATCTGTTTCCATCTAGACGGCAACTTCATAATACCCTTCTCGTAAAAGCCCCTTTCCTTATATGCGAAGAACTCGGACAGCCAGTTTTCACAAGCCTCTTTTGAGTTTAACTTCACACCATCAAAGGCGTTCACCATGGACAGGAACAGGTGGTAATCACTTGGCGCTATGTCTGGGCTATATAGTGGATGCGATAAAAAATCCCATCCGAGCTCCCGTAGCTTCTGACGAGTTATCAAAGAAGTTTGTGGTTTGGCGATATCCTGATGGAACACAACACCCTTCCTGTTGGCCAATTCTGGACGCTACTGGTCGATCGCCTGCTTCAAGCGATCCAGCTGTTCGCAGTAGATGGTAGAATTAAGCGTCTGGCCATATGGGAGCAGCTCATAGTGGTTGATGTCCTTCCAATCCCACCAGCAAAACCTTCCTTCCACACAGCAAAACCTTCCTGGCCGTCAATTCCGGCTTGGCCACTGCTTAAGACGATTCACCGGCCTTCAACCACGACCGTTTTTACTTGATATTGTCGTTTGTGATCCATTTTTCGTCGCCAGTCACCATCTGCTTCAAAAATGGGTCGAGTTCGTTCCGTTTCAGCACCATATCGCAGGCGTTGATTCGGTCCAGAAGTTTTTTTTCCGCCAAATCATGCGGCACCCGAACGTCAAGCTTTTTTTGTACCCAGCCTTATGCAGATGGTTTAAAATAGTTTGGTGACTAACTCCCATCTCCTGGGCGATGTCACGAGATGCCACATGCCGGTCTAACTCGATGATTTCCATGATTCGATCGATATTCGTCGTCACATGTCTTCCGCCGGCTGGCTTATCCATGGTGTCGTTTTCACCGGCTCTGAATCGCCGAAACCATTCCTACGCGGTTCGAAGTGATAGAGTACCATCCACCAAAACACCATTAATCTCACGGAACGTTTCTCTAGCAGATTTGCTTTGAACGAAAGAAAACTTTAAAATATCGCGAATTTCAGCGTTAGTGAAATCTATGTTTACACATCTATAACTGTTGAACGCAATATCCAAACTTATCATGCATAGCGTCTATAGGTTATGCCTACACCTTCCAGATGATTTATAGTATTGCCAGATACGAGCGCTGTAGCGCTTTTTTATCTCCCGGAAGGGAGATATTTGTCAACCTTATATATTCGCGAAACTTTCTGTATGAATTTCAAATTACGAGTGTCATCAAAGTATTGCTTCAAAATATTCTGAAAATGTTTACTTAAAACAAACACGAAACAAAGTTCAGCACGAATAAAACCATTTGAATAACCAATCTCTGATATAAACATCCCCTCCAGACTTCTGAAGACATTCGAGCAATAAACTCCAGAAAACGTTCCTTGGAGGATTTTCTTTGAATACAAACAGCGCTCGCTGTATAATGCAAAATGCCGCACCATGAAGAAAGAGTTAATTTCACTTGATAGGAATAACGAAATATTTAAAACTAACATCCTGACAGCTGTAGGGTGAACCCAATGAGCAACGGCAATTCCAGTGTCGGGAAACAAATGGCCTCTTTGCGCATCTTATCCTGTAATCTTAATCTACACACCGAATAATTAATACGGCAGTATCCTATTGAAAGGCAAAAGAATACTCCTGTTCGCCCAAATGGAGCAGAGTGGTGTTTATTTGATCTCCTGCCTGAGAACCTCTAACAGTCGCCAGGGTGTGTGTTGGATTCCTTCGCTTCACTAAGCGATATACACGCTTAATCGTTTTATTATGCCCCAGCCGCTGGGGAAGCGTGTGTGCTTCTGTGTTATTGAAATCGGAGGACACCCAGGAACCTGCTCTCAAGGTAGATTCACAGCTTAATTGAGTGTGAGCCATTATTTAATGATTAATTCAAGCCAATTGTGTTTGCGGATGGCAAACTGTGAGCGAATTTGGTCGGGAATTCGATACTTGTGAGTGGCTGTGCTTAACGGTCCAAACAAGGACTCTGAACACTTAAGGAAATTGAAGTGTTTGGAATCAATCAACTGAATGTATCTCCTAAAAAACGACATTTGTGGCCATCGTCTGAATGGACAATTTATTTTGGAAATGGTGTCTTGACACCTTTTCGGTCCGATGGTGGAGAGAAAATAACACAAAGTATAAATATTAATCAGTTTTACGGTGTAGAGTCTAAGTAGTCAATTCGAATTCAAATTTGAATTCATAACCGAATAAAAATAAGGCAGTCAGTGCGGCGTACGCTGACCTCTTAAAGTTGAGTCATATTCAACCAATCGCTTATGCGTGTCAATTAAATGCCTTCAGCAGAAATGAATACCAAGATGATCACTATGATAGTAAACCATTTAATTAATTAATTTAGAAGCAGCATCATTGGTCTTGCCTACCTATTTTGCTTCTGACAACAGCTTCACACCAGCAGGAGACGGAAATAACCCGCAACACGTACTGACACTGAACTCAAGAGCAAAGCTCATTATCAACAAAAAAATATATTAATTTTGTGCAGAACTGGTTTTCAGCAGAATACAAGAATAGCTTTAAACTGAAGTAGAAAAATGATTTAAGATTCTTCAGAGATGAATCAAAAACATAATACCAAAGTTGAACGCAGCCGTATCTATCAACTCTGTGAAAGAAAAGCTTTGCGCTGATTTCTTTTCATTTAGCATTCTTTGATTTCAATAAAAAATAAATAAAAGGGGTACTTCTGAAGCACATTTCAAGGTAAAGTAATGAATGTTCGGTTGACGCTTGTGATTTTAACGCAAAACAATTCTTTCCAAGCACTGAATACTGACCAGATTTGAAATAGCTTGGTGTAGGGCAAGATAACAAAAAGTTGTAACTAAAAAATATGCAAAATATGCATATGCATATAAAAATTCATAAAACTCTATTTTGGTCATAAATCAAAATATTATTTAATTTTGATGAATTGATGATTTTGAACGCTTTCCAGGTAATAATGTTTTATGGACTTCCAGATATAGGTTGGTGTGCATCTAATCATTATCGTTAATTCCTAACAAGCTACAATAAGGCTCTTAAGCATGAATGCTCTGACTCCAGGACTCCACATACAGAAGTAACGAGAATGACAGAATTGTACTGTCAGATAACACTTTTATTTCAAACTAGGTTTCATAACAGATTCTTAATTTAATAACATATGTATTTATTGGATTTTATTTTTCCTTTGAGTATAGTTATTTGGTTTTCTGTTTATCATTATCATTATATATTTTTATTTACTTTATCTACTCATTTGTTTTTGAGTTTAAATGAATTTAATTTAATTGCGTTTTGCTTATATTTCTTATACGTTTAACATTATTTATTTATAACATTCTTACATTACATTTGTATCTAGTTATGATTGCGATTTGAAAATGATTGTTTAGCCTGGTTGGATAATTCACTGCACCGCACACACTCAACTCTTTTATAAAATGAAGGGATTTAAGGCGAAACTGTCTTATTTCAAATATTCGTAGTACACGTCCACGTTTTGTGTCAAAAAATTATTTTTTTTACTGAAAACAAAACGTATGCGCTTACTATATTTCACTGGAGGAATCAATCAATCAATCAATCAATCCTTATTATTTATTGTATGCTGGTAATTTTACAATTTGTTTAAGACTTAGCTTTCACAGAGATACAATTTTAATATAATTTACTACTAAAATTATATCAGTCTTTTTTGAACAGCAATTTCTTATCAATAGGCGTTTGAAGGAAAACAATGGAAAAAAAACCCTTCATTGAAATAACTTATATAGTTCTTTATCACGTGAGATTTAGTAAAATGGAGTGAATAAATAACAAGAAAATAAATAGGTAAATAGTAAATATTTACATAAATAAGTATTAGAATAAAAACAAAAGCAAAAGAAAAAATAAATAACTAGACGCGTAATTCAATAACTAAAAATTACTTAACTAAACAATTAATATATAAATAATTAAAAAAACAAATAAATAAATAAAAATAAATAAAAAAATAAATAAATAAGTCAATAAGTAACTAAATGAATGTATAAATACATAAATGTAAAAATGAATATGAACTAGAATAAATATAAATATAATATGTATTTATCATGTCACTTGACGATCTTCCAATATCAGTTGGCGCGCAGCGTTAATGGTTTCCGGAACAACAACTGATTTTGGACGACCTTTACGAAATACGTCTTGGACTGAACTCCGACCTCGGTTGAATTCACCATACCATAGATAAACACTGGCCCTTGATGGAGCTTCATCGCCAAAAATTGATTAAGTTCATCGTTGCACTGTTGTTGAGTTAATCCACGTCGACAGTTGTAAAAAATAATCGCACGAACATTTTCACAATTTGATTTAATTTTTTGGGTGAGATGAATCTTTTAAGTTACTGTAAACAACACAAATAGCGCTCGTATGTCAAAACGTTCTGATAACGTATAATATAATATATGAGGTTGCATTTGCCAGATTGCAATTGCTCTAGGGTTGCCCAATCCCGAAATATAAAAGGCAATCTTGTATATACTGTTTTGTGTGTATACTATTTTGCATGAACATTTGTCCATCGAAATGGGTGCCGCGTTTGCTCACAAAAAAAAAAAATTATCGATGATTCTGTTTCGTCAAAAAAAATTTGACTTTTTGAATCAGTATGTCACAGTTGGTGAAACATGAATCCACCATTCTACTTCAGAGTTAAATCGGCAGTCAGCGGAGTGGACGGCAGCCGGTGAACCACACCCAAAGCGTCCAAAAACACAAATGTCGACGGCAGAATTATGGTAACCGAATTTTGGGATGCGCACGGAGTTTTATTTATCTCATTGGACTGATTGTATCACTTTTGAAGAAAACTAGCAGGTATGCCGTTTTTTTGAAAATAAAACACTATTTATTAATGGGAAAGTAAAAACATTTTATTCAAAGTTTTGGCAATTTTTTTCTACACATTTTGACCACCTTTCTGGCAATTTATGAATACCACGCCAATAAAATTGTTCGTCTTTTAAAGCAAACCAATCAGACACCCAATTTTCGACCTCCTCGTAGGAATCAAAGTGCTGCTCAGCCAATGCGTGTCCCATCGATGAAAACAAATGGTAGTCGGAGGGAGCTAAGTCTGGTAAATACGGCGGGTGGGGTAGCTGCTCCCAGCCAAGTGTTTTGATTGTATCCGGAACCGGTTTTGCTTTGTGTGCAGGTGTATTGTCATGGAGCAAAATTACCTTGCCGTGTCTTCTGGCCCATTCTGGTCGTTTCTCGGTCAGCGCATGGTTCAAATTGATCATTTGTTGTAGTAGCAGTAGCGATCAGTATTAACGGTTTCACCAGGATTCAGGAGCTCGTGGTACAGCACACCTTTCACACAGCATTGTCTTCTTGCCAAATCGATCTGGTTTTGCAGTCGATGTTGATGGTTGTCCCAGATTAGGATTCTTAAAATAAATCCATTTTTCATCGCCAGTAACAATCCAATGCAAAACCGATTTTCTTTCGTGTCTTTGAAGCAATATTTCACAAGTAAATTTTCGGTTTTCCATCTGTCTTTCATTCAATTCATGTGGCACCCATTTTCCACACTTTTGGATCTTTCCCATAACTTTTAAACGGTCAGAAATTGTTTGTTATCCAACATTTAACATTGGTGCCATTTGGTTTTGACTCAAAGTGTCATCTCCATCCAATATCGTTTGCTATTCGGCATCTTAAAACTTTTTTGGTGGTCTTCCACGTTCTTCATTTCTCACATCAAAATCATTATTTCTGAACCGTTGAAACCATATCTTGCATGTTGCTTCTGAGAGAGCATGATCACCATATGCCTCGACAAGCATTCGATGCGACTCTGCAGCACTTTTCTTCAAATGAAAACAAAAAATGAATGCTTTCCGCAAATCCTCACTTTCTGGTACAAAATTCGATATTTTTAACACGATAAAAAATATGATGTTGTCTGTTTAATGACTAGCAAACAAACAACAAAAATTAAGGGCTCATTCACAACAAATGTTCCTTATCGAGACATTTGTATCTTGACGCCCACTTCGTATCGGTATACCTGGTATATATATGAAAACAATAAGAAATGATCTTCAATCCATGCAATAATAATTACATCGGCGGGATCATAGTAAAGGTGGTGATGTTAGAATTATACTCTTATGACTAGCAATGAGAGGATTTTTTGAATATTGACATTTTGCAAGAAATTTTTTGTTGTGAATATCTTCACGAGTATAGTATATGAGTTGAGTAGAGCCAAGGTAAAGTGAGCATCATCTTAGATGTTTTTTTAATTAATTTGGAGCTTTTTAATATGTGTTCTGCACAATTTCCCCACACTAGGCAGGCATACAGTATTATAGCCCGGAAAATTAATTTGTATAGAAATGTTTTGTTTGATTACTTAGTGAAGATTATTTATTTTTAGAGGATAGTCCATTTTTTCGGTTAGACTCAATTTATTCAATATATTTTTAACATGAATAGTAGGTTTCTTGTCGAGGTCTAGGTATACCCTGAGATACTTAACAGAATCTACCCATCGAATGTCAACGTGGTTTATATTTAACCTATTGCTAGGTAAAAAAGAAGCGCCCAACACCTCCGCGAGTGTAACAAAAAAAAAAAAAAAACGAAAACATAATATAAAGTGCAGTGTAGTGCAGTGAAGTGCATTGGTAGAGCACACGCGATCCGCTCCACCCTCTCCCACTCCTTCACTGTTGGGCATTCTCGGTCGCAACTCCCGAAGCTAAACGCAGAATTTACACTTCTGAACTCTGCTCACTTTCACCAACTGCATTGTCGGAGTTGGTTTTCACATGCCTAAGACTGATATGAGGGAGCAATTTCGTGTTGACGTGAGCAACATTCGCGGACTGAGAACTAATCTCTTTGCCGTTTACGTCCACCTCTCCCGCCATAAACCAGCTGTCTTGGCGCTGAGTGAAACACATTTGGGTGAGAATACCGATTTATCGGATTTGAACCTGCCTGGATATAGCTTGGTGCCCTTATTCTTTTTACACCGCGGTCTCGCCATTTATGTGCGTAGTGATGTTGCTTATCAAATTCAACCACAATATGGCCACTGTTCCAATCCGGAATTTAATTTTCTGTGGTAAAAACTCTTTGTCCGTAAGCATTTAATCCACTACTGCTTTGTTTATAGAAGTCCAAACATGGACAGCAACTCAACTTATAACGAGTTTGATGCGCTGTCTGACTCCATCACAAGAATTGTATCCCTGTATCCTCGCACTGAAATCGCTATTGCGAGCGATTTCAATGTACACAATTCTACTTGGCTTCGACATTCAGGCCAGACAACACCCGAAGGAAGGTATGTTGAAATCATCGCTGAGGTTAATAATTTAACCCAGCTTGTGAATGAGCCAACACGAATACCTGACATTGCAGATCATACCGCTAACACCTTGGATCTGTTTCTCACCTCTCATCCGGAAAAATACCGACCACTGTGTCGTGTCAGCGAAATTCTCGTACTCCTCCCACAGAGTTAGAGAACAAATTTCGAAAAGAACAGTATGGCTCTACGAGAAAGCCAACTGGAGCGGACTTAACAACTTCTTTAGGAATTTTAACTGGTCACTATGCTTCCTCGATAGTGACGTGGATGCCGCTACTGATGCGATCACAAACATTATTTCGCTGAGCATGAGGTCCTTCATTCCTCACAGAGTGAAGAGCATCAAGCCTAAGGCAAACGCGTGGTTTGACTTGAGCTGCAAAGAGGCTATCAGGATGAGAGAATTGAGTTTCCGGGATTATAAAGCCAACCCTTCTGAGGAAGCCCGGAAAAAGTTCAAACGGATCCGTAATGACTGCAATGCATTAATAGACGTGTTAAATTCTCCTTTGACCAAAAGTTGAGGCAAAAAGTTCTACAATGCCCTAAGGGTAGCAGAAGCTTTTGGTCTTTCGTAAAAAACATAAGGAATTCAGCCTCGTCTTCGATCCCAATGCTCATTTGCAATGACATTCCAGCTGTCAGCTTTTTGGACAAAGCTAATCTGCTTGCTGCACACTTTGCAGCTAGCTCAACGCTGCCAGATAGTACTTTGTCCCCGCCTGTAAAGCGTAAATTTCTCCATGGGGCAAATCCATTTTCGCACTCGTACAGTAGCAAGAGTACTTAAAGATCTAAACATACACAAATCCGCTGGCCCGGATGGTATACCCCCTGTTCTTCTGAAGAGGTGTTCTTCTACGCTGGCAAAACCACTGCATAAGCTTTACCATCTGTCCTACTCTTCAGGGCTCTTTCCGAGTAATTGGAAAACTGCAAAAGCAAGATTGTTGCGCTTGATATTTCTAAGGCATTTGACAGGGTCTGGCACCAGGCTCTCTTGTCGAAAATACGTGCTTTTGGGATCGATGAGTCTCTTCTTCAATGGATTAGAAATTACCATTCGAATCGTTCAATACAAGTCGTTTTGGATGGATTCAAGTCTGATATTCACCATATTAATGCTGGTGTTCCCCAGGGCTCTGTTTTGTCTCCGACACTCTTTGTCATTTTTATAAATGATCTCTTGTCTGCTACTTCTAATCCTATTCATTCCTTCGCTGATGACAGTACCCTCAGCTTTTCATATTCGTTCCTTGGCTCACGTCGCTCCACTTCGGCCTTAGACTCGGAACGGCAGCGTATGTTAAGCACATTAAATTCCGACCTTGACAGCATAATCGATTGGGGAAATAAGAATAGAGTGGAATTTAATGCTTCCAAAATACAGTGCTGTCTACTGTCGTTAAAGCGATCACAAAATAATCAGCCGTTATCCATGAACGGCACTTGCGTTGTTGAAACCGAAAGACTTTCCATCCTCGGTATGTGTATCAACCCAACAATTAGTTGGAACGATCACATATTTGAGGTCGCCAAAAATGCTGCGAAATGTCTAGGCTTCCTTAAACTATGCAAGAAGTACTTCACCCCTTCTGATCTGGCTACAATATACAAGGCCTACATACGCCCAAAACTTCTATTTGGTCAGGTGATCCTAAGACCTCCCTGCACCTGCTGGATAGAATTCAAAAGCGAGCGATAAAACTTATAGGTGACAGTAATATTGCGAAGTCGATTGACTTGTTAGAACACCGACGTAATGTCACGTCGCTGTCACTCTTTTATCGCTATTTTAACAAGAAATGCTCAGATGAATTAGCCAGTTGCATTCCTCCCCTTCAAGAATTCACCCGCAATACACGCCTCGCTAGGAATGCCCATCAATTCACCCTCAAGCCCTCTTTCGGACGTACAGTTAAATTCAGAGACTCGTTCTTTAGCCGCACTACACGAATCTGGAATGCTCTTCCCAGCTCGATTTTTCCTCCTCATTACAATCCACAGGCATTTAAAACCAATGTGCATCGGTACCTCCTCTCCCTACCTTCGGCCCGTGCTGTGACTTGATCCGGTCACTTAAGGGTACTCGCAACCCCTTTTGCACGCGTCAATTATAAAAAAAAAAAAATTGAGACTTAAGAGCTTGTAAACCAGCCCATTGTGCTATATGGAACAGCCCGGTTGGCTGTTTACTTGCAAGTTTTTCCTTAACATATTGGGTTATCAGAATTATTTGATGCGAAGTGCTATGGTCTTGGCGCAAACCGCATTGTTGGCGGGGGAGTATGTCTCTATCCTCAATAAAGTTAATGAATTTTTTTCTTTAAGAATTCCTTCCGAAAAATTTACTGATGCCACCTGGTAAACTTATTTTGCGATAGTTTGCAAAGGTCTATTGTGGGCTTACTAGATTTTCGAATAGGTACAACTTCTGATATTTTCCAAACAGTTGTCAAGTATCCTAGTTTCAGACATGAAAGTTTTTTTAAGTGGGATTGGACGTCTTCATTTATATTGCAGTTGGAAGATAGTGAGGCACTGCTGGTTTCAATTATGCGTGCAGCGTTGTTAACCATGGAGTCCATAATGCCAGGCACGGTTAATGCACGATTGTTAAAATGTTCACTAAAGATTGCGAAAACTTTACTCTTATCTTCGTACGGAACGATTTCTAAGATCCTGAATTTTGTTTTCGATCCTTTTCCTAAGATATCTCATTCTCAGATAGAAAATATCGAGTCTATATCGGTGCCACAACCTTCTACAATAGTTTATTTCTTCAATTTGAAGAATCTTTTAGTACTAAATTTAGCACAGATGGGGATCCCCTGGCACCCGGGGGATGTCGGGTCATTTGGATACAATATTCTACTAGAGTATCTTGTGACTAGATCGATATCTACAATTTAGGCCTCCACCAACTACAGTTTTGGCAGCGTTACATATTAACTTACGAAGATCACTTCGAAAAGCATCATTCCCTAAGGAGCCCGAGAAGTAAACTGAAAAAATTTTAATTTTAGAATTGTTTTCGGCTTCTAGTTCTACGCCACTCGCTTCAATAACACTGGTATTTATATGGTAAGTGGCAGTAATTTGTGTTTTAGTGACTTTTTAATAACAATGGCAACTCCACCTCTTTGTCTACTATTACTACAAGTACGATCAAGTCTATCGCAAAGAGAGAATTACTTAAGTGCAAGGTGAGTGACTTCTTCTCAAACTTATTTCTAGAATGACGAAATTTGGAGATCATTTCCATCATGAGAGAACATAACTCTTCCTGAGTGAAAAGATCGTTGTAACAGGTACCGTTGGGCATTCAGTTTGTCTGTGATGCTTTGGGATGGATGGGTTATGAAACTTACATCCATGAATTTATGGTTTTTTTTGCAGTTTGCACATTTGAACATTTCGTTTTTCAATTGCCTCTGGAATTCCCACATCACTTGAGTACGGAAAATTGATTAGCTTCGTTTCAGTAAATCTGAGAGTTTTATGGTACAAAACCATTCAAAACATACAGATTTAGAGAATACGGTAGGTGAGGAAGCAATTAAAAACCCAATTCGTGTAGTTTTTTTTCCAATTTCTTACGAAAGCAGCTATCTCATGAGCAAATGTCCATACCTTCTGATATCTTTAAGGTGTCAGCTATCTCACGGAAATTCACTTAGCGGTTTTCCAAATCGGTTTTGTGTACTCTATTGACGTTTTCAAGTGTAACCACTTCAATTGGCCCTTCAGAGTGTGCAGCATCGTAGTGTCTGTACGGCTACGTTTAAAGTCAGCATACCACCGACAAATAGTTGTTTTCGATGGAACATAGTCCCTGTATCACTCTTCAAGCCGTTGCTGAGCTTGAAAGCTATTTTTTCCCATCAAAAAGCAGTGTTTAATCAACACACGAAATTCGGTTTTTTCGATTGTTGTAAAACATTGCAAAAAAAATGTCCGTGTACGTATCACAAGTTTTTTTTTTAACTTTTTTAATTGGTTTACATTGTAGACCCAATGGTTGCAGTTCCTTTTTTAAAAGTGAAGTGTAATAAACATATAGTCCAAACAATGCAAACTTAAATTACCGTTCATTTTTGTTTGACAGAGACCCTTTTATCTCTCTTGTAATTTTCGAATATAGTCTTCAAAATTTTGGAGTTCTTTGGCATAGACGAAACCACTGAGCCATTCTTTTATTTCTTGAAAAGAATTCGAAGACCCTTCTCCCAAATTGTTTTGCATCGATAGATATAGATAATAAGGTGGCTAGGAAAAGACTGCTAAAGGCATATGGGGCCAAACGAAACATGATGCAAAATCACCTTGTCATGCTTTTCGCTCCCTTCTAGCCGTTTTTCGTACAGTGTACGAGTCAAACGCATTAGTTGTAGTCCATATTTTTTTCAACAAAGGTTTAACCTTGTCTTTGCCACATGTGAGGTCCCAACATACACAGAGCATAACCTTTGAACCGTGGATGTCTTTCTTTGACTTTTATGTAGAGGATGATGGTGCGAAATCACCAGGCCTTGCTTAATGTTTTTTATTTTCTTGATTTATTTATCCAGCAAAGCCTCCGATTCCTCATTTTCAAACTTTTGGCCTGCCTAAGACGTTCTTTGTCTTCGATGCTTAGATCACCACGTTTAAAGCATCCCACACATCTTGGCATGATTTCTCGGTCGAAGCAGACTAACTGGGCACACAGACATTGGGCGTCGGGGCACTTTTCTTCGAGTTAAAAAGGAAATCAGAACTTCCCGGAAATTTTTGCTGATTTAAGACAAATAAAAAAAAAATAATAAAATGACGATGTTGTCTAAAATTGACAATAATTATTATTGACAAATATCACACCTTTCCAATAAAAGAGGTAATCGCTTCCAAAGTACAGCTTTCAGGTGGCGCCATCTATTGAAAGTAGATTTCTATCCACTTAATTGAATTTTAAGCAAATTAGTATAAATATTTTGCTACAATAAATAATTTAAGCTCAACATTGCCAGAAAATATTGTTAGGAAATCAATATTCATATACCCAATTTTAATTAAACTACTTGATGTTAATAGACTCAAAATAAAGGAATGCGATATATTCAAACGAAATATATTATGCTTTTTTTTTCTTATAACAAAACGACAATTATACTTTATGTGCCGTTTATTACAGATATCTCAAACATATAGGGGCTCCACAAACAAAAGAGAATATTAATATTAATATTTTTTCTGTTAAAGGTGCCCCCTATATTTCCCGGGACTTATTGAGTGATGTGTCACAGCCATTTTCAACTAGGCGACTAGAAACGCTTTCACATAAACTGAAACACAAGGTATAAACTTACAATATAGTGAATGACTGAACTAAAAAGAGTACAGAAGTTTTTTTTCCAAACTTCGAATATTTTGATGCAAACAAACCAATTAACAACTATATTCGAAAATACAGGAAATTTGAAAGTGACTGAAGCTAGAAAGAGAATAATATTTTTAACATTCATATTTCCTTTATCTAAAATTTATATATATATATATATATATTTTTTGTGGCTTGAAGTGCCTTTTTAATAAAAGTGTGTATATAAATGTAAGCTTAAAGATAACTTAACTTGAAATTACGAGTAAATTAAACTACTTAAAACTTCTTAATTATATATCTAACAGTAAAGGGACATGTGCATGTAGTTGATGGCGCCTTATCATTTCCCTTCCTTTCTGGAATGCCTGGAGATTAAATGGAAAATGCCAGCCGCAAAAATTTAAGTGGTGTCATGAAACGGCAATCGTCTCAAATGATTTCACGTGTTCAATGTGTCGTTGATATCTCGCACACACTTAGCTTTATTTCCATTTATGGAATAGGAGGTTGAACGTAATTCTTTGCAATAATGTTCTTAAATACAATAAATATTAAATAAGAAAGCTTATTCAATTTTATTTCCACAATTCTAAAAGACGGCACGCAGTTGAACCATTTTTAAAGACATATATATTTCTGATTGTAGTCTCCTCCAGCCCAAGACTGTTGCTCAATAAATTGCAACAAGAAAGAAGAACATATCACAATCTTGCGACCAAGACTAAAATCAATGATCACGACATAAAATTGAAATGAAGAAACAAAAAACAAAACCGATGAATTGGTAATTATTGCAGAAAGTTTCAATGTAGCTCCTTTTTCTGTCTTTTTCTTTTCTATAGTTTTGTTAGCTTAGATGTTGTCGATAAAATAAATGCAATAAAAAAAACTTTAAGGATACCTCGATCATGATGAAAACGACAACAACTTGAGTCTACATACATTCTCTGCATATATATATTTTTAATGATCGAAGAAAGTACAGTCGTTAGTGAGAGTCAAAAATATGTGTGGTGCTGAAATAAGCAGCTGCTGAGTTAATTTGACTCAAATGTTTGTGCGCCAGAATTTGCGTGGAATTGCTTTTCCAATTAAGCAATTCTAAATTTGAATGGGTTTTACGACAGGTATGTTCCAACTATCTTTCGAAAGAAACTTAGCCCACAATGTTGACCGTGAACTTATCAAACACGTGAAAACAGATTTCGTGTAGTTAGTATCCACCAATTAAAAATCAGTGTTCTCAAAACACGTGTTTTACTTTATTCAACTCGTTTTCCTTGTACACGGATTTTAATTTTACGGGACGGATTTTAATTAAAAATGATGTTTTTGATTTTTTGTTCTATCTGTCAGAGCATTTCCTGTTAACCATAGAAGTATATACATTTTCCAATACCCTTTTGTTTTTGTGCTGCTGCTGCTGTGACAAATTTAATCTGTACGACTGGTAATTGGTCCTCTTTGCATATTATAGTGCACAAAAACTTTCAGTCTCACTACGCATGAGATAAAATTTGGCTGAAAATCTACAAAACACATTTATGACTAGGCAATTGCCAATTAAGTTGCTGTTGTTGCGTCCGATACTGCAAAAAAAATTAGTAATGCCAATTTTTTTATTATCCAAAGGCCCAGGTCCACCCGGAATTATAAATTAAATTATACAGCCATGGCCGCCGTGGCGTAGCTCACACGCCGAAGTTCTAGGTTCAATTCCCGGCTGAACACCTCGAATTTTTTACGGCACCACCTCTTTCGAGCTGCTGACAAGACTCAACGAGTAATACTGTCTAAGAAACAGCTTTTCAAATTTCGCTGTTCGGAGTTGTCAAAAAAACTGTAGGTCCCCTCTACTCGTGAGAAAACAGTAGCGCGCACAACAGGAGTAGATGATGAGCAAGCTAGGCCCTGGTCCCTTTGTGGACTGTCGCGGCATCCAATTATTATTATTGTAGTTAAATTATACAGCTCACACTCATCAAAATCTGAAAAATTAGTTGAACAACTCCAACTCAATAGTTGGCAAATTTACTCACTATTCAGTTGAGTAATTAGAAGTCAAGAACAAGTTCACCTTGGCAAGTCATAAACATCAAAAATGCAATCTTGTTTCACTCCCATAATTTAACAGTTTTTTATGTCCTAGCTGGTCAAACAATAATCGGTTTTCTTAAAGCACAAACTCCTTAAATTGGAAAGAGACAAAGGGCAAATAGGTAACTAAAACCTACAACCATTACCAATTGCAACAACAGTGTTTTGCGGGGACTATCCAGTTTCAATGGCCAAACCCATTTAAAATTCTTAGAAGAAAAATAATTTCGTTCACCAATATCTACGTTATTACTTCGCCAAAGTTTGAGAAACACCTCCACATTCGCCAAATAAATAATATATGGTACGAATTAGTTCACCGATTTCATCGATATTCCCGCTAAAAGATAGACTGTAGGAAGTTTGCATCAAAATTAATTTAGATTCACTTAGAAGAAACTAAAAGAAAACAATGATCTAATGCTTAAGCGTGACATTTAAAAACATGGTGCACCCAAAAAAAGATATTTGTGCTTAAATAAGTTCTGATTTTTCAACTCTTTTGCAATAAGCAAAAAAAGAATTTTACGTGTTGAAAAATGTTTAAAATTTTCAAAAGAAAACATGGATTGTTTCATTATGGATACATTTTTTTCTTTATTTTCGATTTCATGGTGATCACAACATGGAGGCATTAATGGAGACCAACCCAAATGTTAATAATAACTTGTAATATAGCCAATATTACAGCAAACAACATCAAGTACATCAAATATCTTTAAACCAATCAAAACAATTTCGCATTAACTCCGTAATAACTATTCTTGCTTGTTATACTATTATTATTGAAAATAGTTGTTGAAAAGTCAGAAAATCGTATGATATCATCATTTGCTTGATTAGCAAGGAGGTCATAAGATGGATGACATCCAAGGAATAACTACTCATAGTATAAGCAGGAAAACGTTTTCAATCATTCTTCTTTCCAAGCTGGGACCACTTGAAATAAATCGAAATACAGCTTTTTACAATATTTTAAATATCCGAACTTACAAACCAAACCAAGTTGAAAACGCCCAGAAGGTTATACATGTAATGTAAAAAAGAGTTCTTCTTCTTCTTCTTGTGGCGCTACAGTCCGGGGTGCACCTGGGCCTCAACCAACATGCCTCTCAAGCCAGCACGATCTTTCGCCAGCTGTCTCCAGTTGCGCACTCCAAGTTGGTTGAGGTCCTTCTCCACTTGTGTACGCCACTTCAGTCTAGGTCGTCCTCTGTTGCGTTGTCCCAATGGCTCGGATTCAAAGACTTTTCGGGCCGGAGCAGTGGTGTCCATACGCTCTTCATGGCCTAGCCATCTTAAGCGTTGTATCCGTAGACGCTTAACCAGGCGCATGTCGCTGTACAGCCTATAGAGTTCGTCATTAAATCTTCTCCTCCAGATGCCATCAACGCAAACAGGACCAAAAATCGCACGCAAAACTTTTCTCTCGAAAAGACTAAGGGCTTCCTCATCCGCCTTTGCTAACGTCCAAGATTCTGCGCCATATAGTAGGACGGGAATGATCAAGCTGTTATATAAAGCTAGTTTAGTCCTTCTAGAGAGGGCTTTATTACTCAATTGCCTCTTGAGCCCAAAGAAACAGCGGTTGGCAAGAGTGATTCTGCGTTTGATTTCGGTACTGATGTTGTTGTCCCTATTTACCGCGGAGCCGAGGTAGACGAAGTCCTTAACTACCTCGAAGTTTCTGCTGCCTAGTGTGACGCTCCGTCCGAGACGTCGATGTTGTGTGTCCTTCCTTGATGACAGCATGTACTTCGTTTTGCCCTCATTAACCGCAAGACCCACTTTAGCCGCTTCCGCTTCAATGCCAGCAAACGCCTCATTGACGGCTCGCTGTGTTCGTCCAATCACGTCAATGTCATCAGCGTAAGCTAACAGTTGAACTGACTTCTGGAAGATCGTGCCTCTGGTGTTGACTTGTGAGTTACGCACGATCTTCTCGAGGATGATGTTAAAGAAGTCACATGACAGTGCGTCGCCTTGTCTAAAACCTTTTTTGACATTGAAGGTCTCGGTGAGTTCGGTACCGACCTTGACGGAGCAGCGAGAGTTCTCCATCGTCATCCTACACAATCTGACGAGTTTGGGAGGAATGCCAAAACTAGACATGGCACTGTATAGCTCGTCTCTATGCACACTGTCATATGCAGCCTTGAAATCGACGAATAGGTGGTGAGTGTCAATTTGCATTTCTTGGGTCTTTTCCAGGAACTGCTGAAATGTGAAGATCTGGTCTATTGTGGACTTCCCTGGTCTGAAACCACACTGATAGGGACCTATCAGGTCATGGACAAATGGTTTCAGACGCTCACACAATACGGCAGAGAGGATCTTGTATGCGATGTTCAGGAGACTAATCCCTCTGTAGTTGGCGCAGTCAAAGGGGTCTCCTTTCTTGTGGACCGGGCAAACGACGCTGAGATTCCACTCATCGGGCATGTTTTCCTCCGACCATATCTTACAGATGAGCTGGTGCATGCGCCCAGCCATCTCCAGCTGCTTTAAATTGTTCTGCGGACAGTCCGTCCGCTACAGCAGCTTTGTTCGACTTTAGCTTGGATATTGCTATCCTCACCTCGTCTAAGTCGGGGGGACGGAATGCTTGTCTATCATAGTCCAAATTGAGTGGAACATTCTGCCTAACAGCGGGATTTGGGTCGTCATCGCCGTTTAGGAGTCTGCAGAAATGATCCTTCCAGATGCTCAGCACAGACTGCGACTCTACTACTAGTTGTCCATTTTGGTCCCGGCAGGCCTTGGTCCGAACCTTGTATCCTCCGGATAGCTGTTTTACCTTTCGGTAAAACTTTCGGACTTCATTCCTGCCAAAGCACCTTTCCATTTCCTCGACCGCGCGCTTCTCATGCTCCTTCTTCTTCCTTCTGAGAAGCCGGTGCTCTTCCCTTCTTCTCTGTTCGTAGAGTTCACGAACAGCTCGCGTTGTTCGATGCAGCGTCGCTTTATAGGCGTCTTGTTTAGCTGCGTGCGCTTGCCTGCACTCGTCGTCAAACCATGGGTTCCTTCTGGGTGGTGACGTGAAACCCAGCACATCAGTGGCAGCATCTTTGATGGCTTCTTGACAACGTTTCCATTCTTCTTCTATGCTTAGTGCAGGAAGCGTCGAACTCTGGGCGAGTTTCCGGGAGACTCGGTCGGCAAAGTTCCCAGCAATCAGCTGCGATTGTAGCTTTTCGACGTCAAACCATTTTGGCCTTTCTCGACTCCGTTGCTCTCTCGATATCCGGGTTCTTACCTTGGGTACAAAAAGGTGATAATCCGAGTCAATGTTTGCACCTCGGAAGGTTCGGACATCGAGAATACTGGAGGAGTGTCTGACGTCGATCGCAACGTGATCAATCTGGTTGACGGTTGATTGATCAGGAGATCGCCAGGTTCCTTTGTGAATGTTCAGGTGTGGGAACCGCGTGCTAGCCACAGAGAGGTTTCGCCCCGAGGCGAAGTCCAACAGCCTGAGTCCGTTTCCGGATGTGTTGTCGTGCAGGCTGTGTTTACCGATGACTCCAGCAAAGATGTCCTCCTTTCCCAGCTGAGCGTTGAAATCTCCTAGAACGATCTTGGTGTCATAGCTGGGGCATCGATCGTATGTTCTTTCTAGGAGATCATAGAAGTCATCCATGATGTTGTCATCCTTCTCCTCTGTCGGGGCGTGAGCGCATATTAGGCTGATGTTCCCAAATTTAGCCTTGATGCGGATTGTCATGAGGCGTTCGCTGACTGGGTCGTAGCTCAAGACTTTTTGCCTAAGTCTGCCTCGAACAACAAATCCGCATCCGAATAAGCGCTGCCTTCTCTCTCTATAGCAATTGCTGTAGTAGATATCGCAGTTTTTCATCGTTTTTATGCCAGGCCCATCCCATCGCACTTCCTGGATGGCGGTTATGTCAGCTTTGTAGCTGTCAAGGGCCTCCGCAAGTTGTTCGGCTGCACGTGGCCTGTTAAGGGACCTCACATTCCACGTGCAAAACCGAAAATCTTTATCCTTAAAACGTTTGCTGGGGTCGTCAACAGTTGATCCGTCCTTATCCGAGGCATGTTGTTGTCTCTGAACTTCCATTTTTTACGTGGTGAGGAAGTTACCCTCACGCACAACCCACGGACTGGTAGGCCAGGCCCATTATTTAAATCCTCGGGCAGAGGGGGTCGCTGCATACATTAGTTCACCATACAACGGGTGTTGTGATGGCTATCCAGGGGGCGCCACTTGGAGGCTGTATGTCAACTTGACCTGTGCACTAACGAGGATTGCCTTGGCAGCTCGCCATGTTGAGCGCAATCAACGACGTTACCTCGCGTGCATAGGCCCATTCCCACCGTAAAAAAGAGTTGGCAATGAAAATTTGATGACTGAGGAAAGAACCGGAGCAGACTGGTTCCGTATAGGAACATCAGTTTCAAGTTACAGGTCAACTTAATGACTATGATGTGGAAGAGAACCACGACACGATATAACCTGGGTCAACCTTATAGTTACTATGTTAAACAAAATCCATATAAAATTCTATAAAAATTGTTCTTTTTCGGAACATAGACTAATTGCTCAATTAAGGGCGAAAGAGGGTTAATGTGCAATAGTACATTTAAGATTTAAGTAAGGGTTTTTGTTGGTAGCTTTCCCCTAGAAGTAAAATAATGCAGCAAATAGAAACTTTATTTTATAAAAACATTGAATTACAGTTGTAAAGGGAACTCTCTTGCTTTGTATTGAATTTATGAATTGTATTGAATTGGCTACTGAATAAATTAAATTGAAGACGACGTCACGGTTTGATATATTTTTAATGCAATAATGGGTATAAAAAATCCTCCAATCTCTTGTATCGCACACCACAAATCTGATGGAGGCGGCGCCATCTTATAATTTTGTTAAAAATAATAGCTCGTGGTCTGCGCATGACTCAGTTAAAACAATGAACTGAAATATTTACTAGAAGTAAAAGGTTTACTAAGAATGATAGTTTAACTAGTTGCAACTTATATTTTACTTTACCTAAAGTAAATCCTTTAATCATTCAAGTTAATACTACTCGCCCATTAAACAATGGCAAACAATTAATTTTTGTTTAGTTTTATTTTGCTTTACAAAACAAAAATACTTTGAAACTTAAGATCATGAATACCTGAAAATTTATTAATTTTGCGAAATATTCGAGTGACTTTACTAAAAAAAATTTACCAATAAATTATTTCCTTTACCAATCAATGTGTTTCCTAAAGGTTAATACAGAAAAATTCGATAACGTCGATAATTTTGATGCAGCAGTAATCCTTCTTAATACACCTGCAGATGCGGAAAGCATACAAAGTAAATTTTCAATTTTCTAGAAAGTCAAGTAAATGCTACAGAAGTATAAGCACTTACTCGATTTTATGAAGGTGGTATTAAGTGAAGTTCGTGCGAGGCTAGTAAGCATACATACAGACAACAAATTGTCCATCGCTTTCTTAAATTGTATGCTTATTAAAATCGTTTAACTTGATATTAATAGAGAATGCTTCTCTTTATGCATAAGGACCAATGTAAGATTTCTTTAAGCACGTTTTAGAGTCGATTTTAGGAACATCGGCAAAAATACTTCAAATTCAATAATTTAAACTTTATTTTTTTGCTTCAGTATGATGCAAAAGATCCTGTTTTATTATAATTATTATCTCTTGCAACCGCATCGGCATATAATCTTAAAGATCTTGAACACAGTTTTGACCACAATTGTACTAAAGAAAATAAGTTGCCTCCCTAAGCTAGTCTAGTTGTGATGAACTATTAAGATAAGAATTAAACCCAATAAATCCAAACTTAGAAGGTTGTGCAATTGTGCTAAGAAAACATTTTACTTGCTAATGTGGGTTTCTTCTGCAACGTGTGCGATATTAACGATATCTTATATAAAATTGTTCTTACCATGATCATAGCAGAAACAAAAAATTCAAAATTACAACAAATTTTTTATATAAAATAAAATATGTATGCGTTCCTTCAACTTTTCTTTTAGGGAGTGCATTAATGTTAAATTTTTGTAGTGGTCCTATTATTATTTCGTGTAGTGTATATTTGCTCTTACTTAACAATTGTAATAATAACTTACACATTCCCATTATATACTTTCAAGCATATGCAATGATTGCTTAGTCAAATGCATCGTTTTATTCTAGCCCAATTTCGTAAAACTTGCCTTTTTAGCAGGTGTGAAGACTATGAAGAGCATTACCGAGGAACAGCCGGACGGAAAAGTTGCTTATCTTGGAAACGAAACATAAAAGATAAATTCTTAAAAAATGTCATTCTCTTCCCAGAATAAATAAAAACAGTTCAAAAACTAAAATAAAACAAAATACAGATTAATCGAGAGACAAAGAACATAATTTATTTATTTAAGAATTTGCGCGAAGCAATGTAGAATACAGACTACCAATCGTCTACGCCACACTTACAATAAACATAGCTAAATCGGAGTTACGATTTGAATTTATTGTGTTAACAAAAAATAACAAACAAAATTCAACATTATCCCGTAACAGTTTTTAGAGTTTCAAGATTTAACGTCGTTCCTTCTGGTTCTTTTGATGGTTTTACTGAAGGGGGAGCAGTTGTGATCAGAGGAGTAGTCGTTGGCACTGTTGTTGTTGGTGGTGGTAAATGCTTTGGTTCCTTTCGATGAGACGGTCTCGAGCCATAACTTGCTGACTCCCCACAACTAACCAGAAATGCCACACAAATACACCAGAATAACACTTTGAGAGACATGTTTGACTGCGAAGCGGCTTCACTTGAACGTGGGAAATATATAACTGAAATCTTTTAGACTGCTCTAAGCCGATCTAGCCATCAAAACCTGGCGCAAGAGATACAAAAAAAAACTGGTTTGCATACTGACTTCATTATAATAATGAACAAGTAATCACAAGAGCACATTTTAGTGAATCACTAATGCCCTTAGTAATTTTAAGTTTCCAGCTAGATCGCATTATCTTTGCAAATGCGTCTTGGGCCTGCAGTGTTGTCTCAATTTTGTAAGTAGTCCACAGGAACCTAGAATTTCTTGGACTGCACATTTTCACTTACCTGGGGAGGTGTGTAATTTTTGGATGTAGGCAAGCTGGTCCAAGAAATGTTTGTATGTCTGCATATTGGACCGCTTGTTCTCAATATATCACCGAACCCTTCATCTGCTATTGTGAAAGTTGAACCACTGAAAATGGTATTATAAAAGACACCAACTTCCATTGTAAATTGTTTGTTGAAAACAATATTTTGCTTATTTTAAGCCAGTTTATCGTTTCCATTTCGGCTTTACAGGACACTCTTTTGTAAGAGTTTGTAAGCGATGTTGGACATAAATGAAATACCAAGCTATAAGGGTTAGTACCTCTTTACATTGCCTAAGCCCTAGGTACAAAAAGTAAGGTTTTGAAGAGTAATTCGCATTCTTTGCCGCTGGACTTGGTTATAATTCTCCTTTAGAGAGGGAATACATTTCGATTATATTTAGCTGTACCAAATAAGTATCCTTTTTAAAACCGACACTGTCCGTGTGCCTAAAAACAGTCATTTAGATGAACAAAAAAACTAGATCCCATATGCAGAAATTAAATTCAAATAGTAATTGTCATATAGGATCGCTACAAAAACTCGACAAAAACTTTTTAAATTTGCCAACACTAAATGAATTTTATTAGCGTTATATTGTTTCATGATGTATTTACAAACAATATTTAGTTTTGTTATTCTCAGTCTTCATTTGAAGAGGTTAAAATAATTTACTGGTGTGTTTATTATTTATTTTTACAGGTACATTTTCTGTTGGACTCCCTTTCGAATTAATTACAGCTGTACATCGGTTAACCATTGACTTAATTGGCTCTTGTTCAGTACTTGTTCAAAAAAGATGCTGGCCAGAACCTTATAGTCACAGCAATAGAGAGATGATTACTGACTTTTTTATTCATCACTTGAACAACCATGATGTGTAGAAGTTGTGGTTCCAACAAAACGGCGCAACAAGTCACACAACTCGTGCCACAGTTGATTAAATTAAGGAAACATTTGGCAAGTGCAACCAATGAATGTTTTTTCAATATCAGACAACTAAACGTTTCTGGACTATTTTCAGCGAGCGTATGTGTAGTCATGAGTCTATACCGATAAGTCAAAGTGGATTCATCACTTAGAGGGCAATATTCAAAGAGTTATGGCCTATATAATGTCACACATGCTGAAATTTGGATTTGCTGACTGGATTAAGCCCGAGCCAGCAATGGCGGTCATATTTTAGAAATAAGAAAATCGTATTTTAGCTGTGAAGCCAGAAAAAGTTATTTCTTTCTTTAATTTTAAAACCACGCAAAGAGAACTTTAATTAATTTTTTAGAATTTGAAAGTGTTTTCATTTCATTACACTTCAATATCGGGGCCAGAAATGCATTTAGAGCTAAGTCATTCCCTTGGTTCATCTGCAAATTTACGTCGCTATACTTAAAGCCCGGGCTTTACAGCCCTTTTTCTCACTTCGTAACACATTTCCATATATTTTGCCCACGCTACCCAAGATATTTTTAAAACGCAGTCTCTGTAATGTCTAATAAAACACTCGTTTGTATCCGAGCGGCATCTATTAGCTAAAAATAAATAATGTCCTTTTAGAATAAGCAGCGCTTTCTCGAGGTTGATCGGGAAAAAGAGACGATTGCAACCATAAGTCTTTTCCAATTCATTTGTGTACAGAAATTCGAAGTTGAGTACTTTGGGTAAAAATCTCTCTTGCAGACAGCAACTCTGCCGAAACTTTTGAAACGACTTTTCGTAGAAATTCGTAAACAGCTATCAGATGCATGAAATGTCAGAGGTTTTTTACTTTCCGATTTGACAGCCACCTGCTGCCCACAGATTTTTTTTCGGCAGCAATTCGTAGAGAGGGGAAATATTTTGCTCTCTTATGAGCGCTCTTTTCTATGAAAAAATCAGCTAATGGAACGCCTTTTGGAATTTTTGTCGGGCAAATTCATAGCCATTCGTAGCAATTCAGACAAATTGGAACGGATCTCATGTTGGATAAGTATTTTCGGCAAGGGCTGGGTTTCTCTCTCTCTCTCTTGACTATGCCGCCATCAGGAAAAACCGTGACAGAGGGAAAAATAAAAATCGGGGAAATATCTTTAAATCTTTTCTTCTTTAAAGCCTCGAACGATTGTCGATTGCTATGATCGTGATCTTTGCAAGTCCTTCCTTGCACTGGTACTTTTGACTTTGACTTGACATTTAAACTAGCTGAATTAATTTATATTTACTATTTTGGAAATTTCACGTATAATAGAAGTGGCATGAGTTGTATAATCATTTTCATATTTTTTCCGATTCATTTGGTTGTACGATACCCCGTATACTTTAAAAGAAAAGTTTAATATTCAAATTTCGTGGCCTACGTACATTCGATTATGGAGTTTTTACTTTGTTATGTTGGTACATTCGTCTCGGACTTATCTTTTAAGTTCTGAACATATTTATATTTAGGTTGTGAGAGGCATACAAGCTCGACGGATTTTGCTTGTCCTGCTGTCGCAAAAATGGATCAATTTGCATTTAGTTTTGTGTGATAAATGGGATTAAGTTAAAAAAAAAAAACAATTAAAGTGGCATTCGGTGAGTGTACTCGGAGTAAAAAAAAATTTAAAATTGAATTGTTGAAAAAGTGAAGAAAATTGTCATGGGGAAACCTGAAAATGTCGACAAATCGTTTGTTCATGCCATGCAAAAACATGAAGCGTGTGGCAGCGAATATTGTTTTAAAATTGCTGGATTTTGGCCAAAATAAATGTCGCATGGGCAACGCTCAGGAATTATTGAGTGAAATCAACGGAAATCCAGATTTGCTCAAAAGGGCTAACGAATAATGTGTACATGGTTGTGACATTGAAACCGAAGTCAAATTGTCAGTGAAAGTTTTGTTGACTGTTTTCTTTGAATTCTCAGGACGTTGTGCTAGATCTAGTTCTTACCACGTTAATAAAAAGTATTATCGTGAAGCTATGCGCCGCTTGCGAGAACTATAAGAGGAAAAGCAATTCATGGCTGGAATTAAGAAATTGTAGAAAATGTATATATATAATTTTTTGACAACATTATAATCAAGCCTCATGCACCGTATTCACTAGATTTTTCTCCTTGTGAATTTTTTCCTTTGTACAAGATTGAAGAGGCTCATGAAAGGACGGCGTTTTGCGACAACTGAGGAGATACAAAGCGAATAGCTGATAGAACTCAAAGGCAAACCAAAAAGTGCATATCAGAATTTCTTTGTGGATTGGAAAACATGCTGGCACAAGCGTATTCTATTTGACGACGACTGCGAGGGAACAAAATAGAAATGAGTGAGTTAGGAAATATTTTTTTGAGAAAATTGAAAGCTCGCTTTTTTTTGAGCAGACGTCGTAAACTGTTGTAAAATGTATTTGTTCACTGTACCAAATTTTCATTAAAATTGGTATACCAAATTTTTTTTAATAACATATCATTCGCAGAACTTTTTTCTAAGTATGCCACTTAACAAATATTCTGTAGTTAATAAGTTGCGTATGATTAAAAAATAATAAATATATAATTAAAAACAGAGTTTCTGTAAGAGTCCCTTTCTTTGGTAACTTTAGCAGAAAGGAGCTAGACCCTGATGCTGTTGTGCACCATTCAATTATTAGTAAACTAACTTTTGCGGCACACCACATTTGAACATACAGATAATACATACATACACATATTGGTTTCTGTACTCAAAAGATGGCGCTGCCTGGAAGTTAATTCTGATCCAAAAAACGATTTTCTACTTCATTTATATAAGTCAGCTATATTTATTATACATCAACAATTGTTATGGACAATATTATAGCTTTTAACTCTTCAAAACTACCCGAAATTATCTTAAATTAACAGCATTTGCGAAAATAAGTATTTGGTTTTCATATATAATTCGCAGAAAAGTTGAACTAAATCCCATCGAATGTCTGTAGAAGTTTATGTTGAACCAAAAAATCATACAGAACGTGGTTTCGATGCTTCGAAAGTTGTAATTTTTTGTAATCAAGGATAAAGAATTGAAGCAAACCCTTGCAAAATCCAAAGTTAACTCGCCAACATAACGAGAACACAATTTTGAGAGATGGTATTCAAAAATTATTAAAAAGTTGTACATATTTGTTCTTGAACCCGTGAAACATATAAAGTTTTTTTATGAATTGATTTGACTTTTTTCCATTTATCATCTCTTGTTTGTCTATGGCATTGTCAGTATGCAGTTTCTTTACGAAAACAAGACGAGATCAATTTAGGTTTTGTGCGACCATAGCGAGTGAAGCAAACATTATTTCAAATGTAATTGGTATAATATTTGTTCTTAAATTTAAAATATTGTTAATAGCAACAGTAAATTGAATTAAAGTACTTAAAGAGAGTGCAGCTATATATATTTTTTCAACACAACCAATTTCAATTTCTATCACCACAAAACTGTCCTTACATCGAAGAACCTCTTTGAGGAAAGTTACTTGAAATTAAGAATACTAACATTGTCTATGTAGTGCAAGAAAATGAACGTAGAGGACGGCCCTAAAAAAGTCAGTTTCTGGCTTTATCATCGACTTTACATGAACGACGCAACTGAATTGTGGATGTAGTTAAGGAATGAGCGTACCCCTATCGGCAGCTTATGCTTATATAAATTTCAGAAGTTGAACAGTACACAGATTTCTAAATAACGCATTCTTTTCCTCACAAACGATTTACATTGACCACCATCATGATCTTTACTACACATTTGAAGAAGTGAATAAAGAGGGAAAAAAATGTTCCCAGCATATAGTAATTTTTGTTTAAGAATATACCCACAAAATCAGAAATTTTTTACCTTCGCGTCCTATTCTTTTCGCGTCTTTTTGTCGGTCCTGTTTGCATTAATGGTATCTGAAGAAGAAGACTTCTCTATGGGCTGTACAGCGAAATGCGCCTGGTCAAGCGTCTTCGGATACAACGCTTAAAATGGCAAGGCCTCCTGGCTCCGGCCCGAAAAGTCCTCAACTCAGAGCCATTGGGACAGTGCAACAGAGCACGGTCTAGGCCAAGGAACTCGAGGATACTGGCGAAATATCATGCTGGCTAGAGAGGCTTGTTGATTGAGGCCCAGGTCTATCCCGGCCTCTAGTGCCACAAGAAAAAAAATCGTATTCGATTTAAATCCTTGAAAAGTCTTCGACTCAGAGCCATTGGGACAGTGCAACAGAGCACGGTCTAGACCAAGGAACTCGAGGAAACTGGCGAAATATCATGCTGCCTAGAGAGGCTTGTTGGTTGAGGCCCAGGTCCATCCCGGCCTCTAGTGCTACAAGAAAAAGAAATCCTATTCGATTTAAATCCTTTTCTTTTAACAAAGTTTCTTTGCAAACCGTATAGCAAGTAACACTTTTAAAAACAATTGTCTGTAAATCCATTCTATTTTCTTCTAAACACTCCAGAAAGTATTTATCAACTTTTTACTCATAATCTGATCCCCCAACACACATCAATGATATTTCAACTGAGCTGGACAAAAAATGAACATACGTACGTGTACAAAAGCTTGCAATGGAAACAAAATCGCACCAGAGACCAAGCAAATTTATTCGAGTTTATTCAATTTATTCCTATTTCAGTTTCAGTATCCCAACATAAAAACGATGAGTAACCAGGGCTTTGTTCTCTTGTGCCCACCGCCCATCGATGACCGGGTAACAGGAGAATTTCATGTCCCGCTCACCGACCGCTGGTCATGCAGTGGAAATTGCCAGACAAGGACATATTTTTTGAGTGAAGTTTTGAGAACGAAAGTTGAATATTAAATTTCTCTTCATTAAAATGCCTGACTTGAGAGGCGCGTGCACTGTTTACTGCACAGCGGTTAAGTTCACATAAATCTTTCGTTTAAACAGTTTATGCAATTTCTTGCTTTCATTTACATGCGAAGCAACCTGTGATTGGAGGAAAGCGGATTTTGTGTCCTCTGCTTGCTTCTGTAAAATTATGGACCCAAAAAACGAGACGAATGAAACTCTAAAACAATATTTATGTTCACTTTTATTGCGGTCGTAAATCTTTTACGACCTTATCACATAAAAAATCGGCTTCTCACGAGTAGTGAACCGACAGAGGGTCCTATTTGTTGTGTTTTTACTATTTGCATTATAAATTAGGCTAGGTGTTATGTGCATGCATTAAGGGGAGTTTTAAGCATCGTGGGATGATGCTCATGTAATTTTGCAAAGCTGTCATTTAAGAAGCTTATTGCAGTGTAAATTTAAGGTCGTTGCACCTCTGTGCTGACGAGTAATTCAATTAAGATTATCCTTATAAACACGGAATAAATTAATGTAAATGAACTAATTAAAACCAGAGCATAAGCATTATAAAATGTTAGTAGTTAGCTGAAAACTGCGACTTTCACTCGAAAAGGCTTCGTTTTAATTAAATGTTGACTTTTAGGTTCCTTATTCCTGGAGAGAAATTGTATTTTCTTGAATCCAAGACTAGTTGCGTCATAATTTAGCAAACAAGTACCTAGACAGAAGAGCGTGTGTCAGTCTCCGTAAAAATGAGGTTCTAATTGAAAAGGTGTAGAACGAGCAACAGCTACAGCTAGTGAGAGAATAGGAAAAGGGGACCCTGAGGGGTAATGTAAAAGATAGGAACATGGATTTATATAATTTTTAGGGATGACGATTGTGTAAATTAAAAACTGCTGACGGTGTCAGTATTGGAATGTGATGAAAGAAAGCGAAAGTAAAATATCCACAGACCGGCTAAAAGGATTACACGAATTTAAGGGATTAGGGTGTGTAGCCAAATTTCAAAAATGTGCTACTTACTTTACGCCTAGTTTCACACACACTCGCACATGTGACATAATTTAAAAGTAAATCAGCCGCTCGTGAGGATATTGAACCCTGCTTACTCTAATTAAGGCGATGTAACACACATTACGGCTCTCAGTAAAAGTAGATAACGTGCAGATCGAAGTCTTTTCTTTCTTGCTGTCGGTCCCTATGCATTATATGTAGAACGATAAATATATGTAAAAAAATAAATTCGCGGCTAAGCCAAACTGAACAATAACAGCTTCCTCGTTGCACCTCTTTTAAAGCCATCAAAAATGCCATTAAATGATGAACCAATGTAGTATATGGGATGCATGGGCCTGTGCACGCTAGGTAACGTCGTTGATTGCGCTCAATATGGCGAGCTGTCAAGGCTATCTTGAGTTGACATACAGCCACCACGCGGCGCCCTCTGGATAGCCATCACAACGCCCGTTCTATGGTGAACTAATGTATGCAGCAAGCCCCTCCGCCCGAGGGTTTAAATAATGGGCCTGGCCTACCAGTGTATGGGTTGTGCCTGAGGTTAACTTCCTCACCACGTGAAAAAACCTTAAGTTCAGAAACGCTGAAATGCCTCGGATAATGGCGACCCCAGCAAACGTTTTAAGGACAACGATTTTCTGTTTTGCACGTGGAATGTGAGGTCCCTTAACAAACCACGTGCAACCGCATAACTTGCTTAATTGCTACAAGGCATACATTACCGCCATCCAGGAAGTGCGATGGGATGGGCCTGGTATAAAAACGATGAAGAACTGCGATATCTACTACAGCAATTGCTATAGAGAGAGAAGGCAGCGCTTATTCGGATGCAGATTTTTTGTTCGAGGCAGACTTAGGCAAAAAGTCTTGAGCTACGACCCCGTCAGCGAACGCCTCATAACAATCCGCATCAAGGCTTAATTCGGGAACATCAGCCTAATTTGCGCTCACGCCCCGACAGAGGAGAAGGACAACATCAAGGATGACTTCTTTGATATCCAAGAAAGAACATACGATCGATGCCCCAGCTTCGTTCTAGGAGATTTCAACACTCAGCTGGGAAAGGAGGACATCTTTGCTGGAGTCATCTGTAAACACAGCCTCCACGACAACACTTCCAGAAACCGGCTCAGACAAATGAACTTCACCTTATGGGCGGAACCTTTCGGTAGTTTCCATAAATTTCAACATTCCTAGCGGTCCTTAGGCCCATGAGCAAGTCCCAGGCAAACAGAGAGATCATGATGTGGTCAACGTCAGCTAGCATACTCCAAGTCCCAATTCTGCAATTTGTCAACAACGAAAACTGGATGTCAGTAAAACAGCGTAAGAGAGTCAAGACAATCCACCATCAACAACAAAGACTTTCTAAAAGTACGACATTCGCTTTGCCTGCAATTTAAACAACATTGAGGCGGCGTCAAGAAGCCTTGTAAAACACTTTCACTTATGTTCTGGGTAAGGTGTTTTTGTAGAGTATAGTCAGCTTTTCAAGACATGAGATGTGCGTGAACTTTACGAAGAGAGAAAAGAGAAAAGAGAAGCTGCTTTTTGTATGAAAAGGGAATGAAGTCTAGAACAACTGAACTTTAAGTAAAATCAGTCATCTGTTGGTTACACATTTCAAACCAAAACCTGCCTACAGTTGTTCAAATAAGGCGATACATTACTAAGATGGCAAATAACGCCTTCATTAGTTTTAACTTAACCCCACTTTAGACAAGAATTAAGCCACGTCATCTTAGAAATAGATACCCAAGGTAATAGACATTGAGTTAAGCTGCTGAACTGCCTTTAAGTAGTCAGTTATTTTCAGGAGAGTATTCCTCTGCCTCATCAGTAAGATTTGGTCCGAATAAAACATGCATTAATCTGAAGGCCATCTGTTGGGCAACAAAAAAAAAACACTTTCGTGATTTCACCAACTAATCCTTAACATCTAATTTTAACGATATCGAAGAGAAAGATCCATGTTAGTGTAGCTTCGGCTAAAAGAATCCATTCACATAACGGCAGAGAGAGAAAACTTATAATGTGCCAGGATGCGCTACCTATTTGTCTGTTTGAAGGTCACATATGAAAGTGTGTTTTAAGAAGAGTCATACAGTGTCATCGCTGATACAACTAGAAAAATCAAAACCACAGCAAGCAAAATATAACATTTCAAAATTAATGCACCTTCGGGCTATTGCTACAAGAGCAAAATACAGCCTTACTTGATAGGACATAATCTTGGATAATCGCAGAAACAGTTTCCGAAGAAAAATATACCAGCGGTGAATTATGGTGTTGTTTGCTTAGCTACACTGAAGAGAAAAAGTGTAACAATGTTACAGGATTCAAATAAAACACGCATAGTGCTCATAGTTTGCTGAAAAAATATCTATTTTATTACTTTTTTTAAACAAAGTACAATGAATTCTCTACCCAGTCGAGTAGGCCTTTTGCGTTTACAGCTAACTGCGCGAAAATCTGTATATAATCTCATTTTCGCGTGATGTGATTCTGAAAAATTAAGGGAACATGTTGAACACAAGATGCGAAGGACTATGTGTAACTAACAAGTAGTATATAGGTACACCCGTATAAAATAAGCGTTTTTTTTTTTTTGAAAATAAAACACTAATTATTAATGGGAAAGTAAAAACATTTTATTCAAAGTATTGGAAATTGTTTTCTACACATTTTGACCACCTTTGTGGCAATTTATGAATACCACGCCAATAAAATTGTTCGTCTTTTGAAGCAAACCAATCAGACACCCAATTTTCGACCTCCTCGTAGGAATCAAAGTGCTGCTCAGCCAATGCGTGTCCCATCGATGAAAACAAATGGTAGTCGGAGGGAGCCAAGTCTGGAGAATACGGCGAGTGGGGTAGCTGCTCCCAGCCAAGTGTTATGATTGTATCCTGAACCGGTTTTGCTTTGTGTGCAGGTACATTGTCATGGAGCAAAATTACTTTGCCGTGTCTTCTGGCCCATTCTAGTCGTTTCTCGATCAATGCAGGGTTTAAATTTATCATTTTTTGTCGATAGCGATCAGTATTAACGGTTTCACCAGGTTTTAGGAACTCTTAGTACAGCACACCTTTCTGGTCCCACCAAACCTACAGCATTGTCTTCTTTTGCCAAATCGATCTGGTTTTGCAGTCGATGTTGATGGTTGTCCCAGATTAGGATTCTTAAAATAATCCATTTTTCATCGCCAGTAATAATCCAATGCAAAACCGATTTTCTTTCGTATCTTTGAAGCAAAATTTCACAAGTGCTTTTTCGGTTTTCCATCTGTCTTTCATTCAATTCATGTGGCACCCATTTTCCACACTTCTGGATCTTTCCCATAACTTTTAAACGGTCAGAAATTGTTTGTTGTGCAACATTTAACATTGCTGCCATTTCCTTTTGACTCAAAGTGTCATCTCCATCCAATATCGTTTGCAATTCGGCGTCTTCAAACATTTTTGGTGGTCTTCCACGTTCTTCATTTCTCACATCAAAATCACTATTTCTGAACCGTTGAAACCATCTTTTGCATGTTGCTTCTGATAGAGCATGATCACCATATGATTCGACAAGCATTCGATGCGACTCTGCAGCACTTTTCTTTAAATGAAATTAAAAAATGAATGCTTTCCGCAAATTATCACTTTCTGGTACAAAATTCGACATTTTTAACACGATGAAAAAATATGATGTTGTCTGTTCAATGAAATGATGTATACTAAATATTCTTCACAGATGTCATAGCAAACAAACAAAAAAAAAGTTAGGGCTCGTCCACAACAAATGTTCCCTATCGATACATTTGTATCTTGGCGCTCACTTCATGTATGGTATATGGTTCTGTTACTAAAAACAAGTTCTGTCAGAACGAATATAAAGCTTACCATACACAAAATCATCTGACGACGTACAACGATTTCTAGTTGTCAGATATTCTGTTAACAAAATGCAAATATTTTCAATTTGTATCGATATAGGAAATTTTTGATGGCTTGTATTGGTCATACTGTCATGCTTGATATTACGAGTAATAATAATTGGGTGACGCTACAGTCCACAGGGGGGCCAGGGCCTAGCTTTCTCATCAACTACACGTGTTGTGTGTGCTACTGTTCTTTTACGAGTAGAAGGGATCTACAGTTTTATTGCCGACTCCAAACGACGAAGTTTGATAAGCTTTCTTATACAGATATCACTCTTTGAGTATTGTAAACAACTCGAAAGGGGTGGTGCCGTGAAAAAATTGAGGTGTTCAGCCGGAAATCGAACCTTACCTTCTGCGTCTGAGTGTCCCATTCTGCCCACTACGCCACTACGCACAGTGGGGCAGCTCCACACAGATTAGTGCGCAAAAGGTCACTTTTAAATATTAGGTAAACAAGAAAAAAATGTTTCTTTTCACATAGTCTACGGTATTTGTGAAAAATGCACTTTCCTATTTGTCATGTATTGCACTGAGTTAGTAAGTTCATTAAAGTTACCAAGTTTCATGTAAAAATTGCAATTGAAGGGATTAATTTTGATTTTATCATATCTTTGTTGTTAAGCGTTCAATTACAAATATAAAATATGCCCGGAAAAGGTAATAATGTATAGATTTCATTTGTTTATTTCAAAAATTAAAAAAAAATAATTGTGTAATAAGTTCAGGGGTTTTAAGTGAGAGCATTTATTTTCTTTCTTTGTTTTAATGTTTGCATAATATCTTCTGCTCCGGCAAAAGTTGAGCATATCTATTGATTGGCCATATTTCTCACATATATCTTTAGTATAGATGTGAAAGCAGAAGTGCTAAACTTCTGCCGGAAATATTTCTTTTTATTTTTTTTTTAATTTTATCAACCATTTTTCGAGAGAGCTCAGAAGATATTAAGTTATATGAACTTATTAATATGACTTTAAAATGTTTATATTTTTTGAATATTTAAGAAAACTACCAGTTGAAGTAAAGAGCATGTAGAAAATAAAAAAATACAAACGAACTGCGCAGTTAAGAAATACGTTTCTTACGAATGAGCTTGTTTATGCTGCTCAGACGAGTTTGAGATATCTATCTTTTGGTCTTTCTGCTTAACATGCATGGGTCAGACTTTTCGAATGTCATTTGCAACTTGGATATAAACATCCACACCAAGAATAGAGAAAAAACCACACAATAGAAGCTGCAATTAATGAAATCAAAGAGCAAATTCAAAGAGAATTTGAGGAATAACTGGCCTTAATTGTGGATCATTCTAAACAGGTATTCGGAAATACCAACACAGGTTATTTTGCGAAGAAATTTTTTGAAAATTTCGAACTATATTGTAATACCTTTCAAGTGGTAAAATTTTAGGGAACAATTCAGCCGAAAATCATCAAGAATGGATAATTTAACTGATATCTTCAACAGAATGATGATTTCTTCAGATCTTTTGTTATCAAGTCGTGGTCGCCGTGGCGTAGTGGGTAGAGTGCGACGCTCACACGCCGAAGGGTGTCGGTTCGATTCCCAGCTCAACACTAATTTTTCACGGAACCACCTCTTTCGAGCTGCTGACAACACTCAAAGAGTAATAACTGTCTAAGAAAGCTTCTCAAATTTCGCCGTTCGGAGTCGGCAAAAAACTGTAGGTCCCTTCTACTCGTGAGAGAACAGTAGCGCACACAACACGAGTAGTTGATGAGCAAGCTAGGCCCTGGTCCCCCTTTGGACTGTAGCGCCAACGATTATTATTATTGTTATCAAGTCTTAGGAGTCGTAACATTTTTATTAACTTTGTTGAGATAGTATTGATTTGTTTTAAGTGGAAAACATTTCTTTTGAAAATTAATAAATTAAATTGTATTATATTAGAAATATTATTAAATATAAATTATAAGATTCAAATCCTTCATCTTCTTCTTCTTGTGGCGCTACAGTCCGGGGTGAACCTGGGCCTCAACCAACATGCCTCTCCAGCCAACACGATCTTCCGCCAACTATCTCCAGTTGCGCACTCTAAGTTGGTTGAGGTCCTTCTCCACTTGTGTGCGCCAATTCGGTCTAGGTTGGCACGGATTCAAAAATCTATTTCAGTTTTATTAAATTTATCATCTTTTTTTTTATTGTTAACATAAGTTTTCTGTAAGTTTTCTGTAAGTTTTTGTAAGTTTCACCTAAGTTTATATTGAAACAAAAAAAAAAATATGGCCTTGTATACTGCGTCTATCGAAAGAAAGAAAAACCCGTTTTTTTTACTGTTATAACTTATACTTCGAATTTCAGTAAATCAATGGTTCTTACTAGTTGATATTTGAAACACTTTTGTCTAATGCTCTCTAGGAATCTTTCGTCGATTATTTAAAATAACATTTTGAGGAGAACTATTGCAATGTGTGAGTTAAAAACTGTCACTGATGTCAGTGTTTGACAGTGTAAATGAACATTCAAATGAAAGGAACGCCTTTTTTAAAAGAATCCACCTGGCTGTAAACAGTGGATCCATGATCAATTCCCGGACTGAGGACCTCGCATTTGTCACAGCAACACATCGTTCAAGTTGCTAACACTTCTCAAAGAGTTATAATTGTCTTTGAACTTTATCTATCTTCCTCAGTTCCACTTGTTGGAGAACAAAAGCGCACACAGCACGAGTGGTTTGCGCCATCGTCCCATCCAATAAATACTCTCAGCTTAACATACTGAATTTGTCTTTCCTTTCTTGAACGTTAACATTCCTGTTCCGTGTTTTAATTTTATTATGGAAAAAGAAACACAAAACAGAAATCAGCTTCACTCTCATTTCCTGAAAAAATTACAAAAAACGGTTTTTATTTATTTTTATTAGTCTTAAAAGGCAAGAAGTGCAAAAGTTCATTTTGTGTTTATGGATAGCCTGAAGAATACATGTTAGTACGAGTACAGCCTGGTCTCATTGCAAATTGTGGAACCATAAGGCGTGATTTGCAGTGTTTGATAGTGCTAATTTTGACATGGAATGAAGAACATCCTGGACAGAAAATAAATTATTAATGATGAAGCCATTCCCATAAAACACGCCTCGCTAGAAATAACCTTCGGGCCTTGAGTTGAGTTTATGGACTATTCTTAAGCCGCATCACACGAATGTGGAATGCATGTTCTAGCCAAACTTTCCTCCTTCTTTACAATCCATAAGCTTTTAAGGGCAGTGTACATCGGTACATCCTCTCTCTGTCGTTTCATATTCATTAGCCTCATGCTGTGACTTAATCCCGGTCAATTAAGGGTCCAAGTTATCCCTTTAGCGCCCGTCAGTTATATAAAAATATAATTACTCTATAAAGATCCCTTGCAACCACAAAATGGTATCTGCATATAAAGTAAGTTGCAGTCCGTGCATGCTTTAAACATGTTTTGGAATAAGCTCCTTTATAAAAAGCAAAATCATACAAGTTATAAAGAATCCCTCCTCTCCCCTATATTACTATACTACTACGGTATTGCCAGATGAAAATAATGTTTCAGACAATTTTTGATTGATTTATTGATTTATTTTAACTAAATTTTCCTTTCTTCTTTTGAGAAGCCAGTATGACCTAAATGATGAGAACCTGGGGTCTTATTTCATTGACAGTTTCGCATGTCTTAAGCGATTACGTAAAAATAGTCGGTCATAGGTGTGAGGGCTTTCAAACGAATGTTAAACTAATGTTTCTTTACTTATTTCTAATTATTTCACTGTCAAAATAAAGCATGGAAATGTCATTATTGAGATGGCACTGACGATGCTACATACCAGACAGTAAAGGCACATGGGGCTTGTTTTACTCTTTCTTCTTCTTTTGTTTGTGGCGCAGTCTGGGGTGGACTTGTGCCTCAATCAACATGCCTCTCCAGCCAGCACGGTCATTCGCTAGCTGCCTCCAGTTCCACACTCCAAGTTGGTTAAGGTTCTTCTCCACTTGAGTGCGCCATCTAAGCCTAGGCCGTCTTCTGTTGCGTTATCCCAATGGCTCCTCCAGATGCATTTAACGCAATCAGGGCCAAAAATCACTGCCGCTAAAGTGTCTACAGAAATGATCCTTCCAGATTCTCAGCATAGACTGCGACTCTACTACAAGTTGTACATTTTGATCCCGGCAGGCTTCGGTCCGAACCTTGTTTGCCTTTCGGTATAACTTCCGGATTTTATTCCTGCCATAACGCCTTTCCAATCCTTCTCATGCTCCTTCTTTTTTTTCTGAGAAGCCTGTGCTCTTTATTCCTCAGGAATACTTTATATTGATCCATTTATTTCCTGTGTCAAGCAGAACTGTAATACTAGATTGTTGCCAACTTCGAATGCCGAAATAATTGAAATCTCTCATTGTACTGTAGTGACAGGAAAACGGAACACCCTCGAATTTCTAATCGAATCAGCTTTGGAACCTCCCTCCTTTTTAAACTACTTCCAAACCTTAAAGAAGCATTAAAATAGAAGTAACCATTCCGCCTGCACCCCTTGACGCCCTGATTAATGTATTATTGGCGCACTTTGTCGAACTTTCAAAATGTCAAATACACCCACAAACGATGATGGATGAGATTGCAGGTACCACAGAACAACTCTCCAATCCGGCACTTCAATGGAATTGCACTGCAGTTATCCAACGATACAAAAAAGCAATTCGTTTCCGGTTTGGTCCAACACTCCGTTAGTCCAGTGACAAACTGTGGCACATAAACACCTGGCGTGAGCAGTGGTTTCGCTCGTTCTTCCTGCATCACAACAAATGACCGGCACTCAACTCTTCGTGTTTGCCGGCAGATTATGTGCGGTATTTGCGCAGGGTACTTTTGAAAACCCCACATCTCCCCAACCCGTTTTATATTCGACAAGAGGAACAACACTTTATCAGCAGAGCAGTGAAATAGTGGTAGCCACCGGAATCATAAAGAATTCAGACATGCTACGTCAAGAAATGTGACTCCTGCCACGAAACACACTGAACACACACACGCATTTCGGTTGTGCCCGGGTCCTTTTGTTTAACAAGGATGAGCAAGCAATAGAGCACAAGTGAATAATGACAGTTGTGAGCAGGAAGTCTTTAAATTTAATGAACAGTTGCCTGTGACATATCTGCTTGGAAGTGAACCAAAGACCGATGACGGGGTGGCTGCTCGGCTTTAACATCGTTTCAGAGAACAGGATGCGAGTGAGTCGTTCACTCAATCTGACCTTCTGAAGAGAACAATAGAAAGTAGTTACAGTTCAACAGCTTGTATCACAATCTTGGGCTACGTGTCCTGCATGACGACGAGCAGCGTTTATCCTCAAACCGGATTCAAGGCACGTGCAGATAATGCTTGAATTAAATCTTACAGGCATGCATTACACTAGGTAACTTGTCGTAAGATGACCAACGTGAGGATAACGACTTTAAGTGAAAATTAGATTCCGTAGATGGGCCCGAGAGATAAAATTAGGAAATTTGTAAATTTCGCGTCAAGCTCTGACCCAAGATATGTTATCAATTATTAATTACCGATCAAGTTTCACCAAAACACGAAACGTGATTAGAATTTAATTTGTAAAGTTTTTCCTTCATGATTTGTCCCTCTCTAGATATCAGAACATTCAATTAGGACCAAAACCCTTTGCGAGAAATTAGACAAACAACGAAAAGTTCTTCTTTCGTCAGTGTTTTTTTTGTTTTGTGCACTTAAAGAGGGAAAAATTGGACAGCAAGCATTTTCGAACATGCCATGGTTGTTGAATACAACACTTTCTGATAACCAATCGTGGTAGGCTTACATTAAGGATGAATTTTTGTAGACTAAACGCAATTTGGCTATCACTATGTACATAGTTTTTTAGTTTTTGGGGTACTTTTATTTGACAATATAACTTGTTCATAGCTTCATACTTGTTAGAAAAAAACGTAAAACAAGCTTAACTAACCCAAATCTTCTTCTTCTTCGGATGGCGCTACAGTCCGGGGTGAACCTGGGCCTCAACCAACATGCCTCTCCAGCTAGCACGATCTCTTGCCAGCTGCCTCCAATTGCGCACTCCAAGTTGGTTGAGGTCCTTATCCACTTGTGTGCGCCATCTCAGTCTACGACGTCCTCTGTTGCGTTGTCCCTGTGGTTCGGATTCGGAAACTCTTCGGGCCGGAGCAGTGCTGTCCATGCGCTCTACATGCCCTAGCCACCTTAAGCTTTGTATCCGTAGACGCTTGACTAGGCTCATGCCGCCGTACAGCCCATACAGTTCGTGGTTGAATCTTCTCCTCCAGATGCCATCAACGCAAACAGGACCAAAAATCGCACGCAGAACTTTTCTCTCGAAGAGACCAAGGGCTTCCTCATCCGCTTTTAGGAGCGTCCAGGTTTCTGCGGATGATCAAGGTGTTGTACAAAGTCACTTTGGTCGTTCGGGAGAGGGCTTTATTACTCAATTACCTCTTAAGCCCAAAGAAACAGCGATTGGCAAGAGTGATTCTGCGTTTGATTTCGGTACTGATGTTGTTGTCGCTATTCACCGCGGAGCCGAGATAGACAAAGTCCTTGACTACCTCGAAGTGTCTGCTGCCCACAGTGACACTCTGTCCGAGACATCGATGTTCTGCTTACTTCTTCGATGACAGCATTTACTTCGTTTTGCCCTCGTTTACCACCAGTTTCACTTTAGCCGCTTCTTCTTCGATGCTATCAAACGCCTCATTAACGGCTCGCTGAGTTCGGCCGATCACGTCAATGTCATCAGCATAAGCTAGCAATTGAACTGACTTCTGGAAGATCATGCCTCTGGTGTTGATGTTAAGAATGATGTTAAAGAAGTCGCATGACAGCGCGTCGCCTTGTCTAAATCCTTTTTTGACATCGAAGGTCTCGGTGAGTTCGGTACCGACCTTGACGGAGCAGCGAGAGTTCTCCATCGTAATCCTACATAATCTGACGAGTTTGGTAGGAGTGCCAAAACTAGACATGGCACTGTATAGCTCGTCTCTATGCACACTGTCATATGCGGCCTTGAAATCGACGAATAGGTGGTGAGTGTCAATTTGCATTTCTTGGGTCTTTTCCAGGAACTGCCGAAATGTGAAGATCTGGTCTATTGTGGACTTTCCTGGTCTGAAACCACACTGATAGGGACCTATCAGGTGATGGACAAACGATTTCATACGCTCACACAATACGGCACAGAGAATCTTGTATGCGATGTTAAGGAGACTGATCCCTCTATAATTGGCGAAGTCAAAGTGGTCTCCTTTCTTGTGGACCGGGCAAACGAAGCTAAGATTCCACTCATCGGGCATGCTTTCCTTCGACCATATCTTACAGATGAGTTGGTGCATGCACCCAACCAACTCGTCTCCAGCTGCTTGAAATAGTTCTGAGGGCAGTCTATCCGCTCCAGCAACATTGTTCGACTTCAGCTTGGATATTGCTATCTTCACCTCGTCTAAATCGAAGGAGCGGAATTCTTGTCTATCATCGTCCAAATGGAGTAGAACATTCTGCCTGACAGCCGAATTGATGCCGTCAACGCCGTTAAGGAGTCTGCAGAAATAATCCATCAAGATTAACAGCACAGACTGCGACTCTACCACTAGTTGAACATTTCGTTCCCGATAGGCTCAGTCCTTCGGATAGCTGTTTCACCTTTCAGTAAAACTTTCGCCTTTCACACCTTTCCATTCCCTCGACCCCGAGCTTTTCTTGACTCTTCTTTTTCCATCTGAGAAACACTTCTTCTCTGTTCGTAGAGCTCAAGAATAGTCCTCGTTGGTCGATACAGCGTTGCCTCGTAGGCGGTTTGTTTGGCTGCATGCACTTGCCTGCACTTGTCGTCAAACTACGGGTTCCTTTTGGGTGGTGACGTGAAACCGAGCACATCAGTGGCAGCTTCTTTGATGGCTTCTTAACAACGTTTCCAGTCTTCTTCTACCATATGCTTACTGCAGGCAGCGGCGAACTCTGAGCGAGTTTCAGGTAGACTCAAACGGAAAAGTTCTCAGCGACCTGTTGCGATTGTAGCTTTCCGACGTCAAACCGTTTTGCTCTGCTCGATTCCGTTGTTCTTTCCATATCCGGGCTCTTACCTTGGTTACAACAAGGTGATGATCCCAGTCGATGTTTGCATGTCGGAAGGTTCGGACATCGAGAATATTGGAGAAGTGTCTGACGTCGGTCGCATTGTAATCAATCTGGTTGACGGATAATTGATCAGGCTATCGCCAGGTACCTTTATGAATGTTGAGGTGTGGGAACCGCGTGCTGGCCACAGAGAGATTTCGCCCCGAGGCGAAGTCAACTAGCCTGAGTCCGTTTCCGGATCTGTTGGCATGCAGGCTGTGTCTTCCGATGACTATCCCAAATTCTTTCCTAAAATCGTATTAATTGACTCTTGGGGGCTCTTAGTTAATGTAGTATACATAAAAATTGTACTTTTCGGCTCACAGTAGTATTTCGCCCTCCTATCTTCGAGAAACGTCCTGCTCATTTTCATAAGACATACTTCCTGTGGCAGCCGTGGCGTAGTGGATAGAGTGCGACACTCACATGCAGAAGAAATAGGTTCGATTCCCGGCTGAAGACCTCAAATTTTTCACGGCATCACCCCTTTCGAGCTGCTGGCTACACTCAAAAAGTAATTACTGTATAAGAAAAAGCTTCCCAAACTTCGCCGTTCGGAGTCGGCAAAAAACTCTAGGTCCCTTCTACTCATGAGAGAACAGTAGCCCGCACAACACGAGCAGTTGATGAGCAAGCTAGGCCCTGGTGTCCCCTGTGGACTGTCGCGCCATACAATTAAATTATTACGTATGTGAACCAATTGTAAGAAATAAAAAGGAACTCAAGTCGGACTTAAACAACAAGAAAAGGAGATATATCAAAAATCAAAAAGCAGGCAAAACCCTTTGTAAGAGTCATACAACAAGTGTGAAGTAGAGAAATCACACAAATTGGATCAGTTTTTAAAGTTCCTGAAGTTATAAGATAGAAGAGGAAGGTAATGGTCATTTACATGTGTATTTAAAAAAAATCGAAGGGTTGCGTGTTGTAACCTCGCAATATCTCAGTTCCGGCGGGAGTGATGAGTGCTTGGAAACATTCATCAGCCGCCTAGTGCCACTCGGCTCTAGAGTGTGCGTAAGGTTGCGACTGTTCATTACATCTGATCGACAAGGAAGATCAGGAGAAGCTAAGAGCAGCTGTACATCATAGCGGAGTGTTTCAATTTCTCTTGCCTTGTTGATCTTTGTGTATGTGTGAAACGTACTGTCGCGGCCATATTTTTTTTAGAATTGGTGGCCCAAAATGTCTTTGTTTATTTACTTACAAATTCAATGCAATTGCCGCGGGAACATTTTTTTGATCTAAAAATGTGTGATTATTTACTCACCATCCAATTTTGTTCGAGCTAATTAGTGGGAAAAGTGCGACACTCATACGCCTGTGTATGAGTGAGAGTGCAAGTATAAACATATAATACAGGAAAAATGTTGCTTACTTTCCATCGAAAAATTAAGCTTAGCTTTCATATTTAAGCATTTATGAAAACATTGTAGTCAGGGCAGACAAGCATTGAAGTCAGGACAGGATCTTGAATTATATACTCCAAGATCGAGACAACATTTGCCATTATTATTCTTCTGGCTGCGGGACAGGTCTGTAAAAGAAACCAATGCAAAGTGGTCTTTTGGAAGAAAAATCGTTCATCATTGTCAACACTTCACAGGCACACATATCTGAGGGCACACTTTTTTAAGTAAATTGATGTTTTTTATAAATCCTTTCAAACTTTTCGTCCGCCTTAACTAAAACACAAAGTGCAGGAGAACCCAAGTTCACTTACAATCTGCACAAAGTCACTTAAATCTTCCTTTCATGGACAGTTTCAAAACAAATAAAACGATTATAGGTTCTTTCTAGGGGTGTCTTCTATACTGGATATAAATGCCTATAAATTTCTTCAAACATCACATTGTCCCTCGCCCTGATTGTAAATTCTGGTTAAAAGTGAGTACTAAAGTGAAGGTAATATTTGAACATAAGTTCCTTCCAAATGGAAAAGAAACAGATGTTCAAGCGGAAGTGGTTTCGGGCAGTCCTCAGGGTATCTCGCACCCCCGCATCCGAGTGTAATAATTTCTTACCCAACGAAGTCTTCTGCAAAGAAACAAACTAGACAATGTTCTTTTTTAACTAACTCCAGGCCACATTGCAAGAGCGATGACTTCGTTGAACAGTCTGAACTTTGGGGCACACTACCCGAACTTCATGTAATACGATCAGATCCGGCTTCAGAAAACGGCTTAATCTTGTCCGAAACATTTCTCTATTTAGATATGGAGTGTCTTATACAGGATTAGGAAGTATGTCTTAATTTAATTAATTGTATGGCGTGACAGTCCACAGGGGACCAGGGCCTAGCTTGCTCATCAACTATTCGTGTTGTGCGCGCTACTGTTCTCTCACGAGTAAAAGGGATCTACAGTTTTTTGCCGAGTCCGAACGGCGAAATTTGAGATGCGTTTTGGTAGACAGTAATTACACTTTGAGTGTTGTCAGCAACTCGAAAGAGGTGGTGCCGTGAAAAAATTCGGGTGTTCAGCCGGGAATCGAACCCAGACCTAAGGCGTGTGAGTGTCGCACTCTACCCACTTCGCCACCGCGGCCACAATTCACATACGTAGTCGCATATAGTTCTTGTATAATTCGAAAACCCGCCGTGAGAACACTAAAAGAAAAAGCCAATTGCGCTCTGGGACTTTTCTGGCAAAATGGAAATGGAAAAAAATACGCAGAAACGCATTACAAACAATGTCAAAGAATTGGTAGAAAAACTCTGGGGAAAAGTTTGGAGTTGACGCGAAATCGCAGATACTGCTGGAAAAACATTTTCGTCACAATATGTGATAAATTAATATAAAGTTATTTCTTTGGAAATTGTGTCATGTCTGAGGACGAAAAAATAAGTCGGATACCCCAAAATTCCAACTTAAAATATTGCGAGCAATAAAAAGAGGATCAAAAATCAATGCTACAGAAATAACAACAATGCTCAGAAAAACTGCAATATTGATTTCGACCGGTAGCAAATTGTTACGCTTATTTCGTTTATTAATTCTTTATTGAAATTGTTAACAGAATACAATGCAATAAATTAGTTGAACAAATGAGCACAAATTTCTATACAAAATAGCACATAAGCACACGAAGTTTTCAGCATTCTTGGTCTTTTGGTATAACAAAAAGTTGCAAGACGTCATATTCAAGAACCCTTTTCTTTTTCTTTTGGGAAGGCATTTTAAACTTGCTAAAAATGGATCAGAGGTCAAAAGTAATATGCTTAGAAGGTCAGTGTTCGTATACCAGGTATACCGGTATGAAGTGAGGTCTGTCTCGATGGGGAACATTTGTTGTGAACGAGCCCATATTTTTTTTTTTGTTTGTTTGCTATGACATTTGTGAAGAATATTTAGTATACATCAAGTCATTGAACAGAGAACATCATATTTTTTCATCGTGTTAAAAATGTAAAATTTTGTACCAGAAAATGATGATTTGCGGAAAGCATTCATTTTTTGTTTTCATTTGAAGAAAAGTGCTGCAGACTCGCATCGAATGCTTGTCAAATCATATGATGATCATGCTCTATCAAAAGCAACATGCAAAAGATGGTTTCAACAGTTCAGAAATAATGATTTTGATTTGAGAAATGAAGAACGTGGAAGACCACCAAAAAACTTTGAAGACGCCGAATTGCAAACGATATTGGATGGAGATGACACTTTGAGTCAAAAGCAAATCGCAGCAATCTTAAATGTTGCACAACAAACAATTTCTGACCGTTTAAAAGCTATGGGAAAAATCCAAAAGTGTGGAAAATGGGTGCCAAATGAATTGAATGAAAGACAGATGGAAAACCGAAAAAACACTTGTGAAATTTTGCTTCAAAGACACGAAAGAAAATCGGTTTTGCATCGGATTGTTACTGGCGATGAAAAATGGATTTATTTTAAGAATCCTAAACGGAAAAAATCATGGGTTAATCTGGGACGATCATCAACATCGACTGCAAAACCAGATCGATTCGGCAAGAAGACAATGCTGTGTGTTTGGTGGGACCAGAAAGGTGTGCTGTACCACGAGCTCCTAAAACATGGTGAAACCGTTAATACTGATCACTTCCGACAAGAAATGATCAATTTGAACCATGCATTGATCGAGAAACGACTAGAATGGGCGGGAGACACGGCAAGGTAATTTTGCTAAATGACAATGCACCTGCACACAAAGCAAAGCCGGTTCAGGATACAATCATAACACTTGGCTGGGAGCAGCTACCCCACCCGCCGTATTCTACAGACTTGGCTCCCTCCGACTACCATTTGTTTTCATCGATGGGACACGCATTGGCTGAGCAGCACTTTGATTCCTACGAGGAGCTCGAAAATTGGGTGTCTGATAAATTTGCTTTAAAAGGCGAACAATTTTATTGGTGTGGTATTCACAAATTGCCAGAAAGGTGGTCAAAATGTATAGAAAACAATGGCCAATACTTTGAATAAAATGTTTTTTACTTTCCCATTAATAATTATTGTTTTATTTTCAAAAAACCGGTATACCTGGTATAACAGGTTTGTCATACTTAATAAAAGAATCGGTTTGATCATGAAATGCAATTTGTATTTGCGAAGCGCTCTCTTTGCCGACCACTTTTGACCCATCTTTCGTCAAATCTCATACATAGGTAGATTTTAAGGTTGGTTTAATTGACTTCATTGCTGCCTCGAAAAATGATATATTACTAAAAAACTCATAACAAAATAAAAAACAGCACCTAAGCGCTTGAAACTTGTTGTTTCATAATTTTGGGTTCCATGCTAAAAAATGAAAAATTTAGTATTGTTTGCACCTGTGCGCAAAAAGTGAAAACGCAGCTTTGTTGCTTACAATCACAGCTTTACAATAAATATGCCCCCAATTTGAATAACAGTGAACAATTCTACTTTTCGCCCAATGAATTAAAAAAAAAACATATTTTATCTCTAATTTCTCAAAATTTCAAGAAACGGTACACGAATTACTGAGAAAACCAAATAAACAGGTGCTCCTCAAATTGACTTTCTTATCAAAGAATTACATACAACTTGGACTTTGAAATAATTTTTTTTTTGTTTCACTAACTGTACCGAAAGAAATAGCACAGCCATTACGTGTGAGGTTTAAGCTGTGAAATAAGTGGGGTTTGTTTACTTTGGAGCATGTCATTTTTTAATTAGATCCCGCCAAGTCAGCGATAGGGTAAGAGGACACAAAAACGTTCATCTACAAGCCTCCTGAGTTTTGGAAACGTGTCATCTTCTCAGATAAGCTCAAATTAAATATTTTTAGATCCGACGGGAGACATTTTGTTTGACATAACATTGGAACAACACTTGAGGATGGCAACATTTTCCATACCGTTAAGCACGTCGTGATCTCGGGTTCAATGAGAGCTTTGGAAGTGGAGAATATAGTGTTTAAAGAGCCGACTTTGAACAAAATGCAATATTTACAAAATTTAAAAAGACAATTTAAAAAATTCCGCAGAAAAATTGCACATTAATGATGAATAAGTACCATAAGTAATTGATTTATTAATAACTCAAATTAAAAGATTAAATTCTGAAGGAACGCCCATATTTGGAACTCTTGTATTCAATAGTGTCTCGCCTCATGAAATATAGAATAAAATATAAATGTATTTTTTTTTAATGTAATAAAATATTCATTGTTAATCAAAGACTAAGAATGAAAATATATCATTACATGGAAAAAGAAATAAAAACCACTGACTGCATCTTATTAATAATAAACTATTGCGATCTTATGCGTGGTAACGCATTGAAGTCGTAATTGGTTGAACACTTTCTTGAGCGAAGAACTTGAAGTTACCTAGGTTTTTATTATTTATTGAATATTTTTTTACCAATGCGTGAATTGTATTTTATTTCCATACCTCCCTACATTTTAAATTTATACTGTTTTGATTTAAAAAGTCAAGGGTGTGCGGAGAATTTTTTGAAGCAGTGTACGTGTAGCAGCAAACAATGCTTCTTTTTGCGTATTGCATTGCGTCGACGCCATACGTTATAACTTATGCGAAACAAATCAATAACTGACAGTTTGCTGAATACTTATTTAGATTTAGAAGAAAACTTCAAATGTAAGCCTCTAAGCGCGGTTTTCGTTTGGATGTTGCCTCGTCTATGATCGGTGATCATTTTATTTTTTCTCACCGTATACTACGCCAAAACTTAGTCAAGTCAAAGCACGGCCACAGACAAAACCAAAAGAGAATAACAAGTATTGCATACATCTAGGCATTTTTGAAAATCTGCTACTAAGTAAGAAATTACTACCTCTGTCACAAATCCACACGAAAGACACTCTTTCCTTCAAATGAGTTCTAGCATTCGGTAGCCACTAAGTGATTTGTCTTTCTGAGTTTGTGCTTCTTATCCTCCTTGTCTGAACTTCCCTTTTCATAAGTTTGCCTATATCAGTTTCTATGGAGACATAATGGAAGAAACTTCACTACCACATAAATAGGAGGAAACCACTTCAGGAGCCCCAACAGGAGCATGCTCACCTTATTGAAAAGGGGTAGTCGGGATTATCCCAGAGCTACTTCAAGCACCCTGGCTGTCGACAGATTAAGATGCCGATTTGTAATAACAGTGGATTATCTGTAAAAATTAAAGCACCAAATTAGAAAAAAACCGTTAAATATTAACAAATGGTTGCAATTTAATTATCGGTGAAGATCTGAATGCTAAAATTACTTTCTTATAAATAATAAGTTCATTGCCGATTTGCAACTGCCAGTTAAACAGTAAACAAAACATGATTGAATGAAATACCCAGTCTTTGGAAAGGATTTTTCTCCGTATTCCTAACTAACGTAAATTTTCTTTCGAACACCGACTTGTCTTGTATCGTGTACTATCGTTAAAGAAACACTTGATGACCAGAAACAAGGGAGAAGGGTCACTACTTGATTAAGGTGTGCATGTTCTAGTCTAGGATCAAAACACAAACTACCAACTAACATCACTCTTATTCACCATCGTCTTAAATTCACACGCGGTCTACTGTCATTAGAAATTTAATACAAGATATAAGAAGCGGCATCAACCGATGACATATAAATATTATCGAAAATGATGTGTCTTACATTTGGTTTTTGTGAATGAGCAATATTGTTGGCGCCCTCGTGGTGCACAAGTGGAATAATTGGAATTCCTCTTATCAGACGTAAGTGTTGGAAAGCAGTCTCTAAAGCTTATACTAGTTTCCCTTACAAATTTCCTTTCTTATTACAGGAAGCTTGTCTAAATGATCAGAAAGACGGAATGCCGTGTATCTTTCGAGTTAGTCCATAGAAACTTCTTAGGCTCCTGAAATCTGAAGCTTTGGAGTTTTTACTGATTTGAAAGTTTTTACGACGGATATTTTAGTTAGCTTTATTTTCGGTATCATGGAGTGCTCAAAAAAGTTGGTTGTAATTAATGAAAATTGTAAAGGGGCATTCTATCATGCGACGTTTTCAACATCATTTGTAATAAGACCAGTTGTAACTCACAAATCAACGCCAGGGACCCGATCCTCCGAAATTCGGTTCAACTGCCTGCTCACACGAACGACATTAACGTGTGTGAATAAATACAGCAAGCCATCAATGAAGCGATATGGGTCTAGTGATAAATGAGTATAAAACGAAAAATATACTGTCGTCAGGGAAGGACACAAAACATCGCGACTTCACGGTAAACACGGCTCCAGTCTGATAAATCTTCGAACCCAATTCATAAAGGCAACACACCAGACGGGAACATGGGCTGAGATGGCGCATGCAAGTGGAGAAGGAGCTCCACCAACTAAGAGAGTGCAGTTGGAAATGGCTGGCGAGAGATCGTGTTGCTTGAGTTCCAGATCCACCCTAAACTGCAGTGCCACACAAAGAAAAAAAAACAAGTAGCGAAGTAGGAAACGTTTGAACGGAACGCAGAGATATTTTCTGTGTCAAAATTTGCCGTTACTACCAACCGACAAAGTCGAGTGTCTTACAAATGTAACCGCACATCCAATGTCGCCGAAAATATAAATTGTAAAGCATGTGGACTCATTTTGGTTTTGTTTAGTATTTAATGTGACCAGCAGATAAGAATATTAGTATAGCTTTGATAATCGCTATAAACGTCCAGTTGAAAAGTTTTACCTAAAAGCCACATTTGGGAATTAGCGCTTTTTTACATTTTTGATGAGCCATCTTGCTATTTAGAGTTATTGTGTTTCCAGTCTTATATCCGCTATAACTCTAATGGCACACTGTACTTGTTTATTATCGGAAAGAACAGAAGTTCCGTTTTCTGTAAGTCAAGAAAACATAAAAACAGGTGTCGAAGGATGGATCTATTAAATTAACAAAGATTTTGATTCAGCCTGATTAAGCTCGAAATTCCAGCAAGTAATCATCTGCCAATCCTCCTTTTTAGTATAATCAGACGCCCACAACTTCACTAGGTCCTCATCTTGATTTTTTCCATAAAATTAACCTCATAAATCGTTTATTACCACGCATCCAGCATGAAGGCTTAACTCCTAGCCCTCTTTGGAAATTCTTTCCGCTTCTCTTCTTGATATAATTACATACTCGTGCTCTTGTCGATAAATAAAGAAGCTCCTCGCCACATATCCCTCCTCGTACATGACCTCTTATAATCGGTTTCTGATAGAATGCAAAAAATGGCACACCACCTTTTACAGTTCGTGCGGCAACGAACACACACTGAGTAGTTTGCACGCGATATAACAGTAAACGAATTCCTTCATAATTGAAAATTTATGAGGACCACCCACTAATCAAGTTGCATCGTCGCTCCGTTCGAACGCGCACTCACACCGTATGCAGCGAACCGTACGTTAACCTCTCACTGCTGGAAAGTGAATTAATTACACCTAGCTGTCGCAGTACTCCCAACGACCGAAGAGCACCAGCACAACAGTCCTTTAGTACTGAAGTCGACTCCTGTGCACTTTATCATACGTGAATCCTGATATTATGGTAATCAGTGGCCTGAATCAATAGCGTGCGGGGGGTTATTCGCACACAAGCCGGGTACTCTGAGGCGCTTCATCGTTTGCTTGACAAACTAGACTAAGCTGGCGATAAACAGACTGATAAAAATGATTATTTCTTCTTCATAGCACTGATTGTGTCTGGATTTTTCGTTAAAATTGGCAAAAGGGAGGTGGCTTTTGAATTCAATCATGATGATTGATTTTTTCCTCTATATCTTCTGTTTTCCATCTAAATTTTCAGGAATTTCATAAACTACGGGAGCTTTCATTCGATGGTAAATTGGAAAAAAAAAATTTAGCTATCTTCTGAGGTGTGGCAGCATTGCCATGTTCAAAGGTTGGATCTTCAACTGAGTTTATTTTTATTATGGCGAGAAAAGATTTGAAACTCACACCAAAGATCCCACGATCATTTCAGCGATTGAACGGGTCGCTTTTTCCGTGGTACTCCCTCTTCTGCGAAGCTGGCAACACTCATTGTTAATTAAAAATCTTCTCGAATTTCGCCGTTCGTAATCATCAGAAAACTGTGGGTTCCTTCCACAGTAACACGCTATTTTATACTCACCTATGTACAGCAGAATAAAACCAAAGTCACATGATTTAATTCACTATTGTCTTGTTAATAGAATTTCAAACTTGGACAGCAAATCAACTAACACTGTTATGGAAACGAACTGCTTGATGCGCTATTCGTTTTCATTATAAGAATTGTATCCCTGTGTCCTCGCACTGAATTCGTTATTGCGGATAATTTCAATGTACACAATTCTACTTGGCTTCGACATTCAGGTCAGACAGTATGTTGAGATATTTGCTGAGGAAAACAATTTTACCCAGCTTGTGAATTAGGCAATACATCTTGACCCTAAATCTCACGTCTCATCTTGAGAAATATTTAGTTGACATACTCTCTATGTTGTTTCAGCTAATTTCTCGCTCCTAACAGTTAGAGAGCAATTTCCTAAAAAACAACTCTACGAGAAACCCGACTGCAAGGAAATTCTTTAGGGATTTTAACTGGTCACTAGGCTTTCTCTGCTGATACGAGAACAAACATTATTATCTTTGGATATGAAATCCTTAATTCCTCACGTAGTAAAGAGTATCGAAGCTAAGACAAACGCGTGGTAAGACTTGAACTGTGAAGAGACTATCGGGTTCAGAAAAACAAGCTTCCGGACTTTCAAACCTTCTGAGGAAAACCGGAAGAAGTTTATACAGGCCCGAAATGACTGCAACGTGTTAAGTCCACTTGCGATCAAAAGTGTTTTTGATCATTTGTGAAAAGTGTGAAAAAATTTTCCTCGTCTTCAATCCCAACGCTCATTTTCAATGACATTCCAGCTCAGCTCAATGCCACCAGATTGTGTTTTGTCTTTGCTTGTTCTTGACAGCGTACATTTCTCGTGCAGTTGCAAGAGGACTTAAGTACGAGTATCTAAACGTGAACAAATTTGCTGCCCGGATGGTATTCCCCCTGTTCTATTGAAGTGTTCTTCTACGCTGAAAAAAAGCATTGCGTAAACTTTTCCACCCGTCCTTCTCTTCAGGACACTTCCGAGTAAGTAAAAAACGGCATTTATCCAACCCGCTCCTAAAACGGACGAACCCATCTTTTACCGACCCACAGCACTTATGTCCCTACTTTCTAAGGCCATAGAAATGCTGGTTAATCGTCGGCTTATGAAATATCTTGAAATCCCGAAGTTGCTAAATGACCAGCAATACGGCTTCCACTTGAACAATTCCACTGGTGAGTTGATTGCATATCTCACCGAAAACCAGATGATGTGACTGGATTTATGAATCACATGATTCAAAATCACATCCGTATCACTATTTATAGTGACAACGGAAACACTGATGGAGGAAAGACCATCTGTGGCGGGATGGCGGCTAACAGACCCAGGCTTAGAGGGAACCTGACTGATAGTGACAGCTTAACCAGAGGCTATATTCTGGTGCCACGGGAGGTCAGGGGCCCCTGGAACTTCGGTTCCAGCCTGACCATTGCGGTAGGCCCCCTTGTGGGAGTTTCGTGGTGGCTGTGATTTACCACCTAACATCGCGGGTAGAGTCGAGGATAGTGTACTGTGCTGACTTGTCTAGCCCATTGTTTAAGCAAAACTAGGCAAGTCGGTTAGGGGACTATCCCTTCTCAGTGTGGAGTTGCATTCTCAACCGGGCGCTGCGACCCAAAGAGCGGAAGAGGTTTTAGGAAGGCTTCGCATCAAACCAAGGTGGGGTGATTGCCCCTCAAGCATGATCCCAGTTTGGTACTTGGGTAACTAAGGCGTTTAGTCTTGCGTTACTTACGACTCTTGGGAAAAAGATTCCCCGTGATATAAGCCGTTAAGGCAGGTGATCACGTAAAACCAAATCCCACATATCTCACCGAAAAATTCAAACAATCCTAGCACAATTTAGGAGAAAGCAAGATCGTTGCGCTTGATATTGCAAAAGCATGCGACAGAGTCCAGCATCAGGCCCTCTTGTCGAAAATGCGTGCTTTTGGCGTAGATGAGTCTCTTCTGCAATAGACTAGAAATTACCTTTCGAACCGTTCAATACAAGTTGTATTGGATGGGTTCAAGTCTAATATTCACCATATTAATGCTGCTCCGACACTCTTCCTCATTTTCATAAATGATCTCCTATCTGTCACTTTTGTCTACAATATGTAAAGCACATATCCGCCCAAAGCTGTAGAACAATGTCCCTATCTGGTCTGTAGCCTCCAAGACCTCCCTGCATCTACTGCATCGAATTCAACAGCGAGCGATTAAACATATAGGTAATAATAATGCTGCGAAGTCAATCGACTCGCTAGAAGATTAACGTGGTGTTGCGTCTTTATCACTCTTTTATCGCTGTTTCAACCACAAAGTCTCTAATGAATTATCCAGCTGCATTCGTCCCCTTTATAAATTTATTCAGAATCAAGTTTAGAGACTCGTTCTTCAGCCGCACCGTACGAATATTGAATATTCTTTCCAATCCACAGGCGTTTAATACCAAAGTGGACTCTCTCTTCCTGTAAACCTTCGTCCCATGCTGTGACTTAGTAGCGGTTGCTTAAAGGTACTAACCAATCACTTAAGTGAGCTCCAAATATTGCAGAATAATATAGAATATGGCATGGGAGACGAATGGAACTGGTAGAATAGAAATGAAGTTCTCATATATTATAGCTGGTTGGCTATTAGACCCACTTGCGTACAATTCGTACTATAATATACCTGGTAGTGCCACAACTATGCCTCTACTAACGAAAAGAAGCTTGCTTAACTGGGGCTTATAAATGTCAAACTAAGGCAGGTGGTTATCATCGTCAATAAGGATTTTCTTCAACTTCTTGTCAAGGGCCGCGAAGGTCCATATTTGCCCTCTCATTCTTTAATCTGCTTATGCAAAAATCTTTCTTTGAAAAAACATCCTAAGATTCTGGTCAAAAAACAAACTACACACAAAACAAAACTCAAAAGTCCTCTTATCATGTTCTGGCAACGCCTCATCCAAATTCCAACTGGCGCCATTGAATAATTTATGGAAAACGACAGCGACAAGGACGACTTCAATCAATCATTACAACTCGTTCTGAACCCCCTATCACAGGCATTGAGTTGGGACAAATTGAATTTCATCGACAGCACAGTTCCCTGCAAAAAATTGTTAGAGGGACATCTGGAAACCATCACCAGCTTTCGAAAAAAAAAAACTAATTACACCATTTTCCTCATAACCAGCTCAAGAAAATTAAATAAGAGGTTATTTCCAGCATGTTGACGAGACTTATTTAAATTTTCAAGCGATGTTGTTGAACCCCCGATGTTCGACTGACGATGGGAATGCTTCGACCCGGTTTTTCCAATCGGCAGCCGAACCCGGAAATGAAGCTTTTTTAACTTCGTGCAGCACTTTCAGAGGAAGCAAAAATAGAATGTTCATGCAAATTTGATGTAAAACGGGAACCGTGTTTCCCAAATGGGTTTTTTGTCTCACTGAAGGGAATCAGCTTGCTAAACGAAGCAAATATTTGCCGGATGTGAAGAGGTGAATAAATAATCGGAAGCATATGCAGAAGAAACTCCTAAATGGGAATGCAATTGAAAACAAGCTTGCAAAATCATCTTTTCGTTTGAAATGTATGTTTTTTTCTGGAGACGATAAATGTTGAATCAGGTAATGGATTAGTTAAGCGTGCGATGGAATACTCATGCTGATGAGCGTTTTGGTATGAATTGGATATACTCGTACATAGCTTTGAATGAGGAGGTTCATACCTCTGGGAGCCATCGGCAGTCAACTAGCAATATCCAATTAACGATAGCTGTGCTTCGGAAATGTTTTTGGCAACTTTTTACCAGATAGAAGAGAGATAGCGAAAATTCTGCTAAGCGTTGATCAGGCACAGTTTCGGAAACAACGATGCCTAAGGAGTGCTGCTGTATGTTGCTTTGGAAATGTATTTAAAATAAAGCAAGCACGCCCAAACTTGTGGACACTTGTGCTTATATTTAGTTAACGAATCATCATAGAACAGTACACACTTGAACCACGTTTGCAAGTTATTCAAATTTATTGCCGGAATTCGCGTTTAAGCGCCGAAGCTTTTAGAACATAAGGATCACTCTCTCGACGCATGCTACATTAACAATTCAACATCTAGTTCAAGTTTTCGGGTCCACACTTTTTTTACACAATGTTCGAATTACAGTCAGGCAAAAAAAAGTGCGCGCAGAGAGGCAATATTACCGCAGCTAGAGCTTCAGATGACATTCTCAATATTTTGGGCATCTCTGTGTCGTTATTGTGATGAATTTTGTAACCTACATCATCACGAGACCAAGTTGGGACAAAGACTAAAGCTTTTGAAACAGTTTAAGTATAACCACTTCGTAAATTATTTCAAAGAATAGCTTGAAAATGATGGTTTTTTGGATTGATGGTAAAAAAAACTTATTTCTGGCTGAATTCGTTTATCGAAAAAGCAAAACAATAAGTTATTTTGTAGGCAGTACCTCTCACCTGTTTTTTGAGGCACTATTACACCACGAAGAAATCAATGTTTGGTGTGGATTAAATGTGGGATTTATAGACGTTATTTTTAATGATCGTACTCATCGTCGCATTACTGCGATCGATTATTATTGATTATTATTTTTCGTCTCGATTACAAAATATACGTTTAGTCAATATGTGGTTCCCACCAAACAGTGCTACAAGCCACACAGCATACATATGTTACAATCGATTTACAGAATAATAAGTTTGGAAAGCCTGCTACAAATGAATTTCCCCTTTGCAAATCTGTCCAGTCATGTGATTAAACACCTTTGGACTATTTCTATTAGGGCTACGTGAGGTCATTGGGGTATACCAATAAGCCGTGAGAGATGGTCAACAATAGATGAGGTCACAGCCGATTTCGGGCAATTTATGCAAAAAGTGGCCGAAAATTGGGTTCAAAGACTGGTCATCGTACCCGTGAAGGTCATGAGAAGGGAATTGAATTTCTTAAACACATTTATTTTCAATCCGTTTTTTGTTTAGTTTACCATGTGTATTAATACCTCTTTTCACCAAACATTGACAATTTCGTATAAAATTTTATTTATTTCTATTTCATTTTGATATGCCAATCAAATTTTATACTATGGCCCTTCTTTTTTTTCCCATTTTGTCCACAGATTTTACCAAATGTTATTAGAAAACTGGGAAAATATTACCAGCAAAGAGAAAACTAGTTGACCGTTCACATCAACAACTGACACAAGACATTGATAAATGAAATAAAACTAAACATATCGATGGGCTCCTGTCATTTGACTTTGACCAATGATTTGGGTGTGACACGGGTCAAATCAAACTGTGTCCATGAGGTCAGATATTTTTTCCAGAACAAGTGTTTTTTTTATAATTGGCGCACACTAAGGGATTGTTTATACCCTTAAATGACTGGAATTAAGTCAGATCACTTGCCGAAGGTATAGAGGAAGAGAGGGAAAGGAGGTACCGATGCACATTGGTTTTAAATGCCTGTGGATTGTAATTAGGGGAAAAAATTTGAGCTGGGAAGAGCATTCCATATTCGTGTGGTGCGGCTGAAGAACGAGTCTCTAAACTTGACTGCACGTCCGATGATGCGCTTAAGGGTAAACGGGTGAGCATTCCTAGCAAGGCGGGTATTGCGGGTGAATTCTTGAAAAAGAGGAAGTTTTGTTCAAAATAGCGTTAAAATAGTGATAAAGAAGCAACATTTCGTCGATGTTCAAGCGAGTGATTGACTTTGCAGCATTATTATCACCAATTAGTTTTATCGCTCGCTGTTGGATTCTATCTAATAGGAGCAGAGAGGTCTTAGGAGCACCGGACCAGATGGGAGCGTTGTACTCAAGCTTTGGGCGGATGTACGCCTTATACATTGGTGCCAGGTCAGAAGGGGTGAAATATTTCTTGCATCGCTTTAAGAAACCCAGACATTTCGCTGCATATTTTGTGATCTCGAAAGTGTGATCGCTCCAAATTAGTGTTGAGTTGATACACGTACCGTGGATGGAAAATCGTTCAGTTTCAGCAATGCAGGAGCCATTCAAAGCTAATGGCAGGTTGTTTTGAGAACGCTTGAGTGACAGTAGACAGTACTGAGTTTTGGAAGCACTTAATTCCACTGTATTTATTTTATTTTTACCCCAATCAATTATGCTGTCAAGATCGGAATTTAATGAGCTCAACATACGTCGCCGTTCCAAGTTAATGACCGTAGAGGAGGGACGAGAGCCGAGGAACGAATATGAGAATACTGTCATCAGCGAAGGAGTGAATAGGATCAGAAGTGACAGACAGGAGATCATTTATGAAAATGAGGAAGAGTGTCGTAGACAGAACGGAGCCCTGGGGAACACCAGCTATAATATGGTGAATATCAGACTTGAACCCATCCATACAATGTGTATTGAACGGTTCAAGAGGTAATTTCTAATCCATTGAAGAAGAGATTCAATGGAGAAAATGCCAAAAGCACGCATTTTCGACAAGAAGATTGGTTCCATTTTGCGGTAAGATAAGCCATCAAATCACCAGTGGATCTGTTGCTGCGGAAGCCGTACTGCCGGTCATTGAGAAGATTCCGAGTTTCAAGATAATTCGTAAGCTGACGATTTATCAGCGTTTCCATGACCTTGGAAAGTAGGGATGTAAGTGCTATGGGTCGGTAGGAGGCAGGTGAAAATAGTTCGCCTTTTTTAGGGACGGGCTTAACAAATGCTGTTTTCTACTTACTCAGAAAGAGCCCTAAAGAGTAGGACAAATGGAAAAGCTTACGCAGTGGTTTTGCCAGCGTAGAAGAACACCTCTTCAGAAGAACGGGGGGATACCATCCAGGCCAGCGGATTTGTGCACGTTTAGATCTTTAAGTACTCTTGCAATTGTACGAGTGCGAAAATGGACAAATTTACGCTCTCGAGTACAAGCGCGGACAGAGCGCAATCTGGGAGCGTTGCGCTGGCTGCAAAATGTGCAGCTAACAGATTTGCTTTGTCCAAAGAGCTTGCGGCTGGAATGTCATTGCAAATGAGCGTTGGAATTGAAGACGAGAGAGAATTATATACGTTTTTTACGAATGACCAAAAGTTTATACTGCCCTTGGGACATTGCAGCACTTTTTGCCTCTACTCTTGGTCATAGGAGAATTTAACACGTCTTATAAGTGCATTGCAATCATTTCGGGCCCTTTTGAATTTCATCCGGTTTTCCTCAGAAGGGTTGGCTTTGATAGTCCATAAGCTTAATTCTCTCAACCTGATAAATTCTTTGCAGATCGAGTAGTACCACGCTTTTGTCTTCGGTTTGATACTTTTCACTCTGTGAGGAATAAAGGATTTCATACCTGACAAAATTGTATTTGTAATCATATCAACTGCGGCATCCACGTCACTATCGAGGAAGCATAGTGACCAATTAAAATCCCTAGAAAGGTTGTTTATGATGATTTAGGAGGATTACTTGAAAGGTACAAAGTATAAACATTCATGAAGAATTTTACAATATTTATATATTTATGTATTTATTTTAATATAAGAAACCATAGGAGACGGGTATCGAGTTACAATTGTTAGATTTTTCATGGCCTTAGTGATGACGGTTAGCCCGTTTTTAGAAGCGGGTTAATCTGGAACGGCCCTTAAGAGTAAGACAGATGGAAAAGACTGCGCAATGCTTTTGCCAACGTAGAAAAACAGGGGTTATACCAATCGGGGCAGCGAATCTGTGTACGCTTAGATACTTAAGCACTTTTGCAACTATACGGGCGCCGACAAAGAACAATCGGGAAGCGTTGAGCTGGCTGCAAAATGTAAAGCTACCAGATTTGCTTTGTCCAAAGTGCTGACAGCTGTAAAGTCATTGAAAACAAGCGTTGGAATTGAAGACGAGATGGAATTCTTTACGTTCTTCATGAATGACCAAAAGTTTTTGCTGCCCTTGGAGCAATGCAGTACTTTTTGCCTCAACTTTTGATCATAGGAAAATTGAACACGTCTCATTAATGCATTGCAGTCATTTCGAGCACTTTTGAACTTCTTACTATTTTCCTCTCAAGGATTGGATATAAAAGCCCGGAAGCTTATTTTTCTCACCCTGATAGCCGATGCTTTCTTTGATATGCACAGTAAAAGACACAATGTGAATCTACAAACTACGATTTACAAATAAATTTGCAATATGGGTGCAAACCATATTCTTATTCCTAAACGGGCAACCTGATATTTACTATGGATCCAACTTTAAACGTTTCAATGTTTCATGCAACTCATGTTCGTTATCGGACCAAGCTAAGAAACTTGAAACAGAATTGGAATGAAGTCACGTCTTTCATCACAAGTTAGGAAATGAAGTAAACCACAAAGCCGTCAAAGTATATCATGAAATGCTGGAAAATATTTCAATAAAATTATTAAAAATTCGAAAACGATTGGAAGTGTAAATTGACCAGGGACAACTATCGAGGGCGCAATTCATAGTTCTATACAGAAACAAGCACTGTCCAGAAAAGCCTGATAGATAATAGATCTGTTTTCCCAAGAAATTGTAATTATTGTACCCACCCGGATCCAAGTGTTACAATGTACCGCGTTTGTAAATTTGCGAAATTAAACTTTGATTTTAATTCCATAGATTTCGAACCAATTTCTAATCGTAACGTTATCTTATCTCTATACACTTGGAACATTCTCTCTGCTTCGATAGACCTTAAAACAATACCACTCATATGAATTTTGAATACTAAAGCAAGTAGTACCAAAGAATTGTTTCCAGGAAAACTTTTTTAGTTTTACTCAATTTTTTGTACGCTTTAAGGATCTCTTGAACTAAAAGAAAGACGTGACTGGGAGTCAGTTTCATTCAATTTCCCCTCTATTTTTCATTAAGAATGACACCGCTTTCCAACAAAACACATTGAAGTGAAACCGAATGAGTGAAAAACACCTTTTCGGCAGCCGCTCACTTCGACTCAAACGACAAAGTCGTTTGCAAGATTTCTACTCGTCAGTTGAAATATGGCAAACTCACTTATAGCTTGACGTGAATTTCCCTCAAAAGTGTTCTTCAGTTACGTTTGCTTCCTTCCGCTAGATCCGCTAAAAAGGCTACACATGCACACAGGTCTGCATTTAAGCAATTTCCGTCCGTCAAAAATTCTTCGCTGCACACTAATGAAGTCGAAAAGCGATTAATAGAGTAATCAAAGTTCACTCCACGTCTTCCACTAGTAACTTTTGTGAGTCTTGAAGTTCGTCTATGTGCCACTTCGCTCACCCACGTCAAACCTCTCAGACTCAAGGCGAAAACTAATTCTCCACTGAAGTGCTCCCTAGTGGGGCACCAGCAAATACTGAATTAATCCACTTAACGGAAAATGTTAAAACTTTTAAGTGGCATAATTACATGCTCTAGTGTTCCGTTCAATTTTGCAATTAAAAGTCTGGATGGTTGAGGAACTTTCCTTCCTCCACGATACGCCACAAACCACAACCAGTGGCCTTCATTTTATGGTAGAGAGGTGAATTCAAAAAATTCAAAAGTGCACAAGTGCGCCCTTCTTTGAATTGTACACATCCTTGGGTGCCCAAGAAAATGGATATTGAAATACATGCCAAGACCACAAACGGACCGACTCAAGATGCTGGAGATCCTCAGTCGGTTCTTATAACCGGAAATAAATTAAACAAATTTATTTAAATATAAATCAGATGGAATAGTGATGAAGCGAACGGAAGGTTGAATGTTTCTTTGAGAGAACCAATGTGTTTGAGTTAAAATTGCAGGAAGCAAGTGGATCTCCTACGAGGAAAAGGACTTACATATTTTTAAATATGTTCTTGTGGTCAGAGATTAATATGGAGTTTCTTTTCTTTTACAGCACGAGTATATTTTCATGCTCAGAGGCAAAATTGACGCATGTAATTTTTGCGTCTGGTACGTTGAATTCGAACGAAAAACTTGAAATTTATTTTTCTTTTTGTTTTTAGTACAACAAAGGCTTACGGAGTCTTATTTACCGCACATGTACCACAGGGGTTGTAACATATGAACTGATGGAAAATCGTATTTGAAATCTGGTAGTACGTTGATAAAAGTAGGTGAAATTACATAAAGTACATGTTGTCCTCAAAGAAGAAAAGCCCCTCGGACAGAGCGCCACATATGGCAGCTGAGTCTTTGAGAAAGTCAATTACTTGTCTACCCCGGCACCGCGGTAAATATGGACAACAACATGAGTCCCGCTTAATATTACTAGGCCATGTAAAGCATATGGATACTTCTGCTTCGGGTCGAAACGTTTCAAATCCGATTATTGAAACAACACTACGAAAGACGGTTTAGGCTGTGAAGGAAAGATCCCAACGAATTCAGAGAGTGTAATTGGACGCAACTGGCAGGAGATCTGTACTAGCTAGAGAGGCATGTTGCTTAAGGCCCAGGCCCACTCCGGACTGTGGTGCCATACAAAGAAGAAGAAGAAAATGCATGGAAGTTTTTCTTATAAAAAAAATAGTATATAATTTTGGAGAGAATAGTAAACGGTACTCAATAATACACAAATTTATAACAACAACAAAGTACAATACTGTAAAAAGAACAAAATTTATGCAACAATTCAGATTTGTCTGGATAAAATAATCGATATTATATAAAATCAACTCAACTATTAAGAAACATTGGTTGTTAGTTAAAAGGTGGACTACCTTTTTCTTTTATTACAATTTAAATCTGTAAGGCATAGAATATTGTAGTTTTATAACATATTGCTCTCTATTCTTCCTGCAAAATATCATTAAGGTGTTGTATCTATTCACCGAGGCGTAGTGGATAGAGTGCGACGCTCACACGCCGAAGGGTCTAGGTCCGACTCCCAGCTCAACACCAATTTTTCGAATTTTTCACGGCACCACCTCTTTCGAGCTGCTGACAACACTCAAAGAGTAATAACTGTCTAAGAAAGCTTCTCAAATTTCGCCGTTCGGAGTCGGCAAAAAACTGTAGGTCCCTTCTACTCGTGAGAGAACAGTAGCGCGCACAACGCGAGTAATTAATGAGCACGCTAGGCCCTGGTCCCCTTTTGGTCTCTAGCGCCAAAAATTATTATTATTATTATCTATAAGCACGAATTCCCCTACACCCGAAGCTGTCATACATCACTACACCTTACCTTTATCACCACAGGTAATTGTAAGTTCTTTGGATCTAACTCGGTGCTGGTCTTACTCTACATCAAGACTCATTCATGCGATCGATACACAAGAAATCTACTCCTATCACAGAACAAGGCTTTATTCCAGATGGACTTTGATATACTCAAAAAAATTCTCCATTACATTTTTTTATTTTTGAACTAAGATGTTTTTACTTTCACATCCTAGTGCGACACCTCTCGTTTTTTTTACATTTTTAGAACTGTTCTGCTGTTGCCAAAGTTTCTTTTATTTCTGAAGCGGTTTCGGAAGACGTAATTTACACTCCTTTTGGCTACGGTTATAGAATAACTGACTTCCTCTAAGTCAAATTATTTGCTCGACCACTTCGAGTTTACTTCTTCTTTATAATTTTTCGACCGTTTTGTTACAGAATACGCTGTTGAATAACAAAGTTTACCAATTTCTACCACTTTTGTGAGGATCAAATGCTTTAGCAACTTTATTATCAAACAACTTTATTAGACTATAGTTTCTTTACCCATTTTGTTTACTTAAATAAATTCTTTATGGAACTCCTAACTTCTATATATATATATAAATATATATATATAGAAATATATATAAGGCTTTTGATAAAGTTATTCACAAGATACTTTGCCGGAAATTGAAAATTTTTTTTTTTGCATTTAGTGATACAGTCTTATTTCAAGCTTCCTATCCAATAGGTTCCAAAGAGTTGTTATCGACCCCCTTAATTTTTCTGCTCTACTACCAGTTAAAGTAGGTGTACCCCAGGGTTCAATCCTGGGACCTATTCTTTTCTCCATGTTTATCAATGGTCTTCCGTCTGTGTGTAATTATTCCACTGTCCATTTGTATGCTGATGATGTGCAATTTTATTTGGCAAAATGTCCTGACAACGTAGGTAAATTGATAATTTTAATTAATAAAGAGCGTTTCAATAAACACAGCTGGTCTAAACAAATGGATTGCAATTGAATCCGAAGAAGTCACATGTAATTCCTGTTTCGAATTCGACTGTGTCCTTCGATAATTTGCCGAGTATAGTACTGGGTAGTGATACACTCAAAGTAGTTAATACTATTACCAGTTTAGGTCTTATTGTCAATTGAAAGTTTTCTGGATACGTCGGCACAAATTTCGTAATTAGCAGAATATATGGTTGTGTACGCAAGTTGTGGGTGACCTCTAACTACACTCCACTTGATACACGAAAAAAACTTGTCCAAACCATCATTCTTCCTTTAATTACTTATGCTGAAGTAGTATATAGTAAAGTTGACCCACTGTCTCAACGAAAACTACAGGTGGCATTTAATGATGCGGTCAGATATGCATATGGACTATGAAGATTCGATCATGTATCTTAGTACAGTAAAAGCTTACTGGGAATTTCCCCAGATCTTTTGATGGATATGAGAAATTTAATATTTCTGCATATAATAATTGTCAACAAGTCTCCATCGTATCTCTATAACAAACCTAATTTTGATCGATCTATCAGAACACATACTCTTATACCATCTCGTCATCTTTATTTAAATTCATCGCGTCTTTTTGGAACTCTCTACCAAATCACATAAGAAGAATTTCTAATGCCAAGCGCTTTAAACACGCCACTTTTCTACACTTCTCTTCCCTTCCTTTAATCCCCTTCCTATACTCTTTTATATATTTTGTACTATTAGTTTTAAGTAATATGAAAAATTGCATAACTTTCTGAATTTTTCACAACTTAGTACTATAAAAGACACATATCTTATTGTACCTTTACACTAATAATAAAAAATTTAATTGAATTGAATTGAATATATATTCATTTTGCACCACTGAAAATATTGAATGTCATTCTCAGCCTGATGTAATCTGCGTACATTAATGGCTTCATATCAGAAGTTTTTTACAACAATAGTGGAGCTACAATCCGTCCACACGGGAGCCATTGCTTAGCTTGCCCATCAACTACTCGTGTTGTGCGCTCTACTGTTCTCTCACAAATAAAAAGGACCTACATTTTTTTCCGGCTCCGAGCAGCAATTTTGAGGAGCGTTTTCTTAAACAGTTATTACTCTTCGAGTGTTATCAGCATCTCGAAAGAGGTGGTGCCATGAAAAATTCGAGGTGTTCAGCCGGGAATCGAACCTGGACCTTCGGTATTTGAGTGTCGCACTCTACCCATTACGCCAGGGCTGCCGGTTTTTTTAATTAAATTATATATATCAAGGAATCATCCATTATATTAATCACTTAAATTTCATATAGTATGTAGAAGAGGAAACCGGTAAGTAAACTTCTTGTTGTGTTGCAGGAAGCGCCTTTTCAAGAAAATACTTTTCAGTCAATACAACTGCCCCCATTTTAGCCGTCGTAGCGTTGTGATTCGCGTTGAAAGTCCCAATTTATATCCCTGTATTAAAAATAATTTTACGGCTTGATTATTCTATAAAAAGCTTCTAAAATTTCGTAGTTCGGAGTTTAAAAAACCGTAAGAGGACAATATCACATACAGCATAAGTAATTAATTCAGAAGACAAGACCTGCTCCATCTTATGTTAGAATGGTTTGAAAGAATGAAGGCCATTTCTCAAGAGGCAATTTGGTAATAGTCCTTTCTTGAAACATTAAGCCTGTTTTGTAGAAAAGCTTTGTCATCTCAGCGCTATAGGAACTTGTACATTACTTAAAGCGGTTGAGGGCCGTTTGCATTTCTGAGAGAAAGATTGGCGTTCAACAGCGCTGATAATGGCGAGATTCTGGCCCGAAATGTCTTCGAATTCGAGATACGTTACAGAAGACAGCCTAGACTAAGATGGCGCACACAAGTGAAAAAAGTCCGCGACTAACTTGAAGTGCCCAATTGGAGGCATAGGGCTAGAGATCGTCTCTACCGGAGAGGCATAGTAGTTGAAGCCCAGGTCAAAGTCAGAGCTGGTTTATGTGTCACTTCCCAAAGAACGCGTCTACAAATTTAATGTATCCATCAATTAGCTAACGCTAGTGCAATTAAAGTATTCTATCCGCCAAAACCTTCACATTGGATCAATCATTTAATATTTTTTTTATATGTGGTATTAGATATTGTTCGTGGCCACCGTGGCGTAGTGGGTAAAGTGTGGCACTCACACGACTTCCAGGTTCGATTCCCGGTTGAACAATTCGATTTTTTCACGACATCACCTCCTTCACGTTGCTGACAACATTCAAAATGTTATTACTGTCTAAGAAAAAGCTTCTCAAACTTCGCCGTTCGGAATCGGCAAGAACAGGTCCCTTCTACTCGTGAGAGAACAGTACAAGTATGACCACCGCAAAGAGTCAAATTTCAATTGAAAAACAAAATGCAAAAGTGCAAAACAACTAGAAGTGTAAGGACAGTGAAAACGTCGAAGAAGGTCGATGGATTAGTTTGCCGTTTGATTGAAAACATTCCATTTGCGTCTTCTGAAAAAACTGTAAATAGGTAAATAAATAAGTTAAAATTGCTCCCGTGCGTCCATTAGTTTTTTGCATTCCTAGTTTTCCTTAGAAAATAAAGTAAAAATGAAAATTATTTCCTCGGTTGAACTAAGTTTGTTCCGACCGCCACAAACTTAACATATTTGACCGAGAAAAATATTCGACTTTACTTACATTTTTCTACTTCGTGTCAAAGTTTCGCACCCAGAAATTCATATCGGTATTTTGGCCCAAAGCCTAGGCCCTTCAAACCACGCAAATGTTCGCATCGATTGATTTTGAACCTCCTCACCCATGTCGTCGTACAGCTTTGAACTTGATAACACTTGGGACCACTTGGGACCAATGACTCCGAAAGTATTCATAAATATTTTATGGTTAATTTGCATAAAACCGCCTTGATTTTGCATCAATCGACCTTCTGAAATAGAACCATTGCTACAAGTTAAAATTTCGGCTGAACCAGACGCTTTTTATTGCTCTTTAAGCTTGTGAATCACACTGTATGAAGCCATTTTAAAGTGGGCTCATCAGCTTAGCGATTATTGGTCAAAATAAAATCGGATTACCTTAACAGTGTAAACATTAAAACAAGTGCTGGGCTTGTTGAATTTTTGAGTTTATTAATTTCGCATTTGAATTGTATGCTTACGAGTAGTTCCGGAAAGTAAATTACGTTTGAATAGCTGTACACATCATGCAGAGTGGGAGAGATGAATTATTCATTGACCCATGAAATAGTGATATTTACAAGAATCTTCTATATACAACAACAACAAAAGAATGCTTTGAAACGACTTATAGTCCCTCAAAGAAAAAATAATGCGTGTTTTTGAAAGGTATAGAATTTTAAGTTTTTAAGTGGTGGTCATTTTGTAAGTTTTAAAGTATTTTATTTTTAGTTTGGTTTTACATTTCGGCATGGACATGAGAAACCAATAAGAGGGGGAGACAGAGACAGATAACTTTTAAAAGCGGTTCTTGTAAAATATGAGTTGTCTATAAATTTCAAAAATAAACTGTCAACAAAAAAACTGTCAAACTTTAGATGGGCCCAGGGGAAATCATCTTTCCATCTCCTTCCTCATTAGTTTCTGATGAATATACTAACGCCAGTAAAAAGTACTGCCGTGTTTAAAGTAATGATCCTCAATCGTTTGTTTCACAAAACGTTATATCCACAAAATTCACTGTTTATTTTGATTTAGGTTTTAAAAGGGTAATTGGTTCATACTTCTCTTAAAAGGATGCTGACCAATACGTTTCAGTCAATAGTGACCATAACAGAATCAAAACTGACTTTTCGCTCATAATTTGAACAGCCATGTTGTGAAGGAGCTGTTGTTTTAACAAGATGGGACAACATGTCATACAGCTCGTCCTGTTAAGGGAAACGTTTGTTATTTGCATAGTTTTATGTTACGGACTAGTGAATTAGTCTCCAAAATGGTGCGATATAACGCCGATTAGTTTTTTTCTTTGGGGAAGTGTAAAGTCGCTAGTCTAAGTAAAGAAGTGCAAAACGATTTACCATTTGGAGAACATCAATCGCCACGTTATAACCAATGAACGCCCACAAATGTTGGAAAATTAGACCTCCAGATAAGACTGCGTCCGATCCAAGCATGACGGTCATGTCAAGTAAGAAGATTTATTTTTGTATAAACTTAATTTGTGCCAGCTTAGAAAAAATTAACGTTGCCTTATTCCATTCCAAAGACCTAAATACACCCACGCCGTGTTTGAGATCAAAAATGGTCAGTTTGGTTTTCTTTGTTTTGCAATTTTTATGTTCAGATTTAAGTTCTCGGATCCGTTTAGAGTTTCGAAAATCCAAAGTAAGATTCAGAATCTTGCCGGCAACTTCGCTTGTCCAGATTTTTACGTGAGATTTTATAGATTCAGAGGAGAATAAGTCTATTCTCCTTCAAGTCATCACCCAGAAGAAACTCATGGTTTGACGGCGGGTGCAGTCAAGTACATGTAACCAAACAAGATGCCTACGAGGGTTGCATTTTGTGTTTCGGAATTAGAGAACAAAAACAAATATTAATCATCGAAAATAGCTTTATTGTTTTTTTTTAAATAATGCCCATTAAGATCTGCTCACTTTTGCACGCCTATTTCTGATTGAGGTATCTCCAAAACATGCATTCTGAACGCATCAACCGCTTCTTCAGGTGTCGAAAAACGTTGGCCTCACATTTTATGTTTTACGTACGGGAATAAAAAGAAGTCATTCGGTGCCAAGCCAGGACTATACGGCGGATATCTCATCAAATCGATGTTTTGAGTGCTCAAAACTGCAGTTGTTTGAGCCGATGTTTGAGAGCTCGCATTGTCGTGGTAAAGAGTGATCCGTCTTCGGCGGTTGGTTTTTCTAATTTTTTGGAAGACAACTGGCAAACAAATGGTTGTGTACCACTCAGACTGTTCTGCGTTGTTCTAGTGTACGGTTGCGACATGTCCAGTTTTTCCGAAAAAAAACAGGCGACCATTTGCTTGGAAGTGCTTCGTGCGCCAGCAACTTTTTGTTGGATTTTGCTCAATTCGAAACACCCATACAGTCGACTGCTGTTTTCTTTCGGGCTCATACGCGTAAATCCACGATTCACCACCTATCACGATGACAAAAACAGGTTTAGAAGAACCGCGATCGTATTTTTGGAGCATTTCTTTCGACCAATCGACATGAGCCAATGAGCATGAGCCAACGCGAACAAATCTTTCTGACGGTCAAATGTTCATGCAATATTGAATGTATGCTGGTCCCACTAATGCCTGAGGCTGTCTCAATCTCACGATAGATCACATGACGATCTTGCACTATCAGTTGGCGCACAGCATCAATGGTTTCCGGAACAACAACTGATTTTGGACGACCTTCGCGAAATTCTTCTTGGACTGAACAACGACCTACGTTAAGTTCACCATACCATCGATAAACACTGGTCCTTGATGTAGCTTCAGTTCATCGATGCACTGTTGTTGAGTTAACCCATTAACATTTTTACGAGTTAATTCCATTTTTTGGGCGAGATGAATCTTTTAAATTACTGTAAACAACACAAATAGCGCTCGTATGTCAAAACGTTCTTAGTACGTATAACCTCAAGAATGTCAAACTTTACGATAGAGCTGGCAGTTGCCAGATTGCAACACAAAGCTTGCGCAATCCCGAAATATAAAAGGCAACCTTCGTATAAGGCAGCACTGCATCGAACAACAAGAGCTGTTCGTGAGCTTTAGGAACAGAAGGAAAGGAAAGAAGGAAAGAACACCGGCCGAGTATGAGAAGCCGAGAAGAAAAAAAAAAAAAAAAAGCGCGCGGTCGAGGAGATGGAAAGGTGTTATGATAGGATAGAAGTCCGATAGTTTTACCAAAAGGTAAAACAGCTTTCTGTTGGATACAAAGCTCGGACCGGACTAGTCTGCGCTGAGAATCCGAAAGGATCATTGCTTTAGACTTCTTAAAGGGCGACGACGGCCCGCTGCTGCCTAACAGCATCTTACTTAATTTGGACAATGATACACAAGAATTCCATCCCCCCGACATGGACGAAGCCAAGATAGCAATATCGAATTTCAAGTTAAACAAAGCTGCTGAAGCAGGCGGATTGTCCGCAGATATAATTGAAGCAGTTGGGGATGACCTGGTTGAGCGCATGCACCAGGTCATCTGCAAGATATGGTAGAAGGAAAGTATGTCTGATGAGCGGAATCTCAGTGTTGCTTATCCAAACCACAAGAAAGAAGACCCCTTTGATTCCACTAACTATAGAGTATTTTGGAAACGTTTGAAATCGTTTATCAACAACCTGATTCATTCTTATCAGTAGAGTTTCAGGTCAGGGAAGTCAAAATAGACCGGATCTCCACATTGCGGCAGATCCTGGGTTAGACCCCAGGAGTAAAAATCTACACTCACCATCTTTTCATCGATTTGAAGGCCGCATGTGACCGTGTGCACAGAGACGAACTATACAGTGCCGTGTCTAGTTTTGGTATTTCTACCAAACTCGTCAGATTGGATTGGTCAAAAAAGGTTTTAAACAAGGCGACGCACTGTCATGTGATTTTTTAACATCATCCTTATGAAGATCGTGCGTAACTCACTCACATAAGTCAACGCCAGAGGCACGATCTTCTAAAAGCCATTTCAATTGCTGGCTTATGCTGATGACATTGATGTGATAGGACGAACACAGCGAGCTGTCAATGGGCTAAAATGAGTCCGGTGGTTAATGAGAAAAAAACAAAATACATGCTGTCATCAAGAAAGGACACACAACATCGACGTGTCGGACAGAGCGTCACACTATTCAGCAGAAACTTCGAGGTGGTCAAGGACTTCGTCTACCTCGGTTCTGCGGTAAATAGGGACAACAACATAAGTACGGAAATCAAAGGCAGGATCACTCTTGCCAATCACTGTTTCTTTGGGCTCAAGGGGCAATTGAGTAATAGACTCTCTTGATAGACTTAGATCGCTTAGCAGCTTGATCATCCCAGTCCTAATCTATGGCTCGTAAACCTGGATTTAGCGAATGAAAAAGCCTCTCTCTTTTAGAGAGAAAAGTTTTGCGTGCGATTTTTGGTCCTGCATGCGTCCATGGCATCTGGAGGAGAAGTTTTAACGGCGAACTCTATAGGCTAGGTAATGTAAAGCGTAGGGACACCACTGCTCCGGCCCGAAAGGTCCTTGAGATATTGAGGCAACGCAACGCATAATTGGAGAAGGACCGCAAACAGCTTGGCGAGGGATCGTGCTGGCTGGAGAGGAGGTTTTGTTGAGACCCATGTCCTCCCCGGACTGTAGTGCCACACGAAGAAAAATAAGTCCATTATTTCTTGGAACACTATTTGCAATTACTTCGGTCACAAACAATGGTTTCAACATTACGCATACAGGAAACTGTGTTCAAATCAGATTATTGATAAGAAATGCTCGTGGATTGCAAAAAGGAGTAAAGTTGAACTGAACCTACAGGAAACTGTGTTCAAATCAGATTATTGATAAGAAATGCTCGTGGATAGCAAAAAGGGGTAAAGTTGAACTGAAAAGATCAGTATAATTCGTAAAGTGCTGCTAAAGGACGTGTTTCTTAACTTTACAGTACGTCCGAAATAGAGCTTTAACGTAGCCCATTGAAGGGCATGAATAAAGTCTCATCATTGAAAGCCCTCTACCCGGTACCAAACACAAATAGAGTCTAGTTGCGGCTGAACTACACCGAAGGAAGATATGAAGTCTGACGATGATACTAAGAGGACAATGAATCTCATACGCAATATGAACAAATAACTCAGTGACCAGAGAAACGAAACCCGTTAAAAACATAGCAGTAGGATGGTAAAGTATGCACCCCTCGGATATGCCACAGATCCACTTAGTCTAACTCGCTAAAGCACCTGCTGTAAAATGATGTAGCCACGGCGTAAATCAAATTAGAAATTCTCCGTAATGTTGTCGGACCTACAAGTTTGAATTGACATCTTTGATTGCCATCTATGTTGCGCAAATAGCATCAACGCCTAAATGAAAAATAAGCAACTCCCATGAGGATCAAAACATGACTTTGGAAATAAAACTTCCGTTTCTATGTCCAAATGAGCCCAAGAGCTAACAGTTGGTGCATATAGATATGGCGTCCTAATTATCCAGAAGACGTATAGCCAATTTAGAATGCTTAGATAGACGTGTACAACTACCGGTTACTTTGTACCTCTCGATTGGTATAATTTAAATTAAGATTTTCTTCCCACAAAATAAAGGAAGAAAATTATCCTGGACATTTGACACGAGAGATAATTGCAATGGCTTGAGTAAGAAAAAGAGTGAAGAGCGTTTGCTTATAGGTTTCGAGATGCAAAGAACACGCTTTCCACGCGAAAAGTTATTTTTTCTGATGACGTTGTACAGCACAGCATTTACCGTAAACAAGAAGCATTTGATAGCTTCATTCACTTCATCATTTTCCTTCATACTATTATGGATGAGGTTGAAAAATTCACGATCATTCAACAATTAAGTACATGTAGGCGCGCCAGAAAATAACAGCAATGACCCCAACCCTCGTGCGAACAGCCACCTCAGAAATATGGAAACAGTTTCAACATTTGTACATACACTTTTCCACCTTCAACTAGCCACTTGCATTTACGTTAATCCACCTCCAGTAGGCCCCAAGAGTACCACTCAGTAGAGACTCTTGTGTACGGCAATGTTCATGAGCCGGCCGTAATTGATGTTTACTATTCGAGTGGATGCCTAACAGGCGAAGTTTCTTCCTAAAATCGGAGGACCTTTTCATGCTCCATCGAGCAGACATAATTAATTGATTGTAAAATGGGAATCCTTGTTGTTCACAATAATGGAACTGTACCGGCTGTATGGCTTACCACTTCATACAGCATGCACCACTTCCGTGCACGAACAATTTGACGCACTGCTTGACTTTGACCCAATCTACGAGCGAAATCTTGAACATCAATGCAGCTCTAGATCGACCATGACGTCGAGTGGTCCCGTGAATGTTTTGCCAAATCGATATATTTTCAATCAGCGGCACCCCACCTCCTTCCGCGCACTTTCACATCTGTTGCTGGCGCTGCCTCCGTATTAATCTCTTGCGACACGTATTCTGCACATCAGTCACACACAATAGCCGCCTCCGGAGACTATTGTTCTGCGTCCATTGCCCCCCATACCGTCTGGTCTCTGCGCAAACATGTTTTTCTCTTCGTTTCAAGTTCATGATAAATTAACTTGCGAGCTGCACCACACATGCCTCGGAGGAGATTCGAAAATGAATTTAAATTTGTAATTTTATTTCTTCTCCTTTCCTCCTCCTCCCTCTCCATTCTCGTTGTATATGATTTGGCATGGATTCGAATTTCAATTTCTATGAACATCAAGTGTCAACAACACCCGAAGGCAAATGCCTCAGTTCTCCCGCAGAGTCGGGGCAGGAGGAGGAGTTCCGTCTAAAGAAACACAACGACACTGAACCACACTTCAGGCGCAAGCCACCGGCACCCAGCATATGGGTCACAGTGGCGGTGGCGCACAGAAGTGAAAACCAATCAGTTCACCAACAAGATCGTTTGTTCCTCTCAAGAGTGTGTATCCAAAACGTCTGTAAAGGCCAATTCGCCGACGGCAGCAAACAAACGAAATACAAACACACACTGATTTGGGACAAATAAATTAGAGAAACGCTTTACTTAGAGATACTAGATGGGGGCTAATGACTAATGACACTGAGCTAGTTCTTAAATCACATTGTTCTTTTTGTACACATTGATCGCGTAGAATTCCGGAATGCGAAACACTTTCAGCCGACTGTCACTGAACTGGCCGTTGGTTAGGGCTTTCACAAAGAAGATGTCCTTGTTGGAGGACTCCTTGATGGAGGGCGAGTCGAAGCCGTCAATTGACTTGGTGTGATGGGGGCGGTAGTTCACTCGCATTAGTTTGACGTAGATCACTTTGTCCTCGCCTTCGGGATGTTTCTCGCTGTTTTTGAAGTACTTCAAGTTCCTTGGCTGCGGATAAAGCTGCAACGGCCGCATGTGAAGAATTTCTGTCGGCATCTCTGGATACAGGTCGTTGTCGGACGGCCTTGAAATCGTCGCTCCCTCCGAAGACAGGAACAACGCTGTCAAAATCGAAACTAACCACTGAAAGATGAGGTAAGTAAGTCGAAAAAAATCCTTTGAATCCTCTCCAGATGCAAGTGCTCTTACCAAAAATGCCTTAATATACGCCATTCCAATGCTGTTATTGCTCTTGATTCAACTGGAGTGTATGCAACGCAGAGAGCGCAGGTGCTGTGATGGGAATGCGACGACTATTTGACTAGATTTGCGATCGAACATCGAAGTTTCGTGGAATCGGCAAACTTTTGCCTAATGTGTCGGCAAAGTATAGTGGCGGCGATAGTCTCGGATATTTGGTGGTGGGCAACAGTGCGACCGAATGGAGGCTAAGTACTAGTAGCGTGTGCGACTGCGAGCCGAGATAACTTTCGATTTTAAACGCGCGCCGAAAATTTGGTCTCTGAAGCACGTTCGCGATGAGTAATGTGATGACGGTGGGAGAGTTGCAAGTTTTTCAGCCCGCTGATGGATTTGGACTACTAACACGGATTATGGTTTGATCGTCAGTTGTGTCTTGCCATTGTGATACAGGGCATCGTCTTGTGGAAAGAATAGAAATCAGGAAGAGTCATTTGTTCACTTGTTGCGTACACAAGTAGAGCGCTACCGTTTATGGACAGTGGCGACCAACAATGACAACTATAAATACCCTAGTTGATATTAAAGATACCGGCAATCAAAACACTTTCGCGAGACTTATTGTTTTTCTATGGCAGTTCTTTGAATTGCATTTTTAAGACCGCTGCTGGGTGCTGATATCAGTAATTCAGCAAGTAGAACAAAGAAAGTAAGAAGGAGATCCAAAAAAACATCTGTGACAGGTTTAAGGGAAAGTATGTTAGAAAGGACCGATGTTGATTTTTATAGCTGCTCTGCTCCTTTAATGAATTTTGTCAAATGTTAAAAAACAAGAAAAACTAAACAATAAATGTTTGCTAAGTTATGCTAAAAATGTCTCAAATATCTTACAATATTCCGATCCGTAATTTTTCCAGTCAATTTCTGGAGGTTATTAACAAGTGCTGTAAGACATTTGAGATAATTTTTGCTGCAAAGGATATACAAAAATATTTGAAGATCTGCCAATCGTCTGAATATAACTTAAGTGCTTTGTTCTACTGTTTTCACCAAAGTTTGGTGACAAACTGCGAGAAAAAATACCAAGAAAACATTCGCGAGCAGGAGCTGCAAAGATTCGCTTTTGGTTTTCAAAAGAAGTTAGACTTGCTTTCAAGCAAAGTCCAGCTTGACGAGAATGATAATTTAAACGAGATAACGTAGAAAACGACATTTGTAACTTATTTTCAGATGAAATAAAACCCTTACTGAAGAGTCTCACTCTGTTATGATATTGGCAAGAAAAACTTTTGTACAGTTAAGCATTTTCAAAAGGGTAACCATATAACTCACATTTCAAATATCACAAAGAACAAACTCAAAATTGCTTAGAGTACAAACTAAAATATTCAACCGATTTCGACGAAAAATAATTTTTGTGTTTTGGTTTTTAGTGTATTTTCATGAATTAATTATTAATTAAACTATGAAAAAAAAAACTTAAAACTGGCTTAATCTTAACAATTCTCTCTTTATCGTACCTCTTCTTCTTGTGGCGATACAGTCCGGGGTGGAACTGGGCCTCAACCAACATGCCTCTCCAGCCAGCTAGCTGCCTCCAGTTACGCACTTCATGTTGGTTGAGGTTCTTTTCCACTTGTGTGCGCCACCTTAGTCTTGGCCGTCTTCTGTTGCGTTGTCCCAATGGCTCAAATTCGAAAGGTCTTCAGGCAGGAGCAGTGGTGTCCATACGCTCTACTGGGCCCCACTAACAAAAAGTTTTAATTTAATATTATATTGTTTCTGTTTTTAAAGCGGGGCTTATTGAGTGATGCGTTACTTCATGCACGTAAAAACAATTGCTTTAAGAACGGATACGTTTTTTTTTTTGCGTATATACTTTGCCCTTATTTCAGATGTCATGACCTTATATATCAATCTTATAATGAAAGAGTTTTCATAAAGGGAACTTTAAATTTTTTTAAACAAAAATTAAGCTATACAAAAAATATATTATTTGTAAAGAATATTTAAGGACAATTATGTTAAAATTATACATGTTTGCAGAGCTCCTCCACTTATTCTCTGCGAAAAATTACTTGGAAGTCCAGCTATTTCTATTTTGGCTCTGTACGTCAATGGCTTGTTGATGTAAGGTTGCCTTTTATATTTCGGGATTGGGCAACCTCAGTGTTGCAATCTGGCAACTAGCAGCTCTATCGTAAAGTTTAACATTTTTGAGATTATATGTACTCAGAACATTTTGACATACGAGCGCTATTTGTGTTTTTTACAGTAACTAAAAAGATTCATCTCGCCCAAAAAATAGAATTAAATCGTTAAAATTTTCGTGCGATTATTTTTTACAACTTTCGACGTGGATTAACTCAACAACAGTGCATCAATGAACTTAATTCAATTTTTGGCGATGAAGCTCCATCACGGACCAGTGTTTATCGATGGTATGGTGAATTCAACCGAGGTCTTAGTTCACTCCAAGACGAACTTCATGAAGGTCGTCCAAAATCAGTTGTTGTTCCGGAAACCATTGATGCTGTGCCCCAACTGGTATTACAAGATCGTCATGTGACCTATCGTGAGATTGAGACAACCTTAGGCATAAGTGGAACCAGCATACATTCAATATTGAATGTGAAATATGAATATTTGACCGTCAAAAAAAAAAATTGTTCTCGTTGGATCTTACACAATTTCGCTCAAAAATCGACACGAGCCGAGTTGTGGAAAGAAATGCTCAAAAAATGCTATCGCAGTGCTTCGAAACACGTCTGTGACATTGTGACAGGTAATGAATTGTGGATTTACGCGTATGAGCCCGAAAGTAATCAGCAGTCCACTGTATGGGTGTTTCAAATTGAGCCAAATCCAACAAAAGTTGCTCGCGCACGAAGCACTTCCAAGCAAATGGTCGCCTGTTTTTTTTCGGAAAAACTGGACATGTCGCAACCGTACCACTAGAACAACACAGAACAGCCAATTCTGAGTGGCACAGTTGAGTTGTCTCCCAAGAAATCAGGAAAACCAACCGCCGAAGACGGATCACGGTTCACCACGACAATGCGAGCTCTCACACATCGGCTCAAACTACTGCATTTTTGTGCACTCAAAACATCGATTTGATGAGTCATCCGCCATATAGTCCTGACTTGGCACCGAATGACTTCTTTTCATTCCCGTACGTAAAAACTAAAATGAGAGGTCTTCGTTTTTCGACACCTGAAAGAGCGGTTGATGCGTTCAGAATGCATGTTTTGGAGATATCTCAATCAGAGTGGCAAAAGTGCTTCGGCAATTTGTTCAAACGCATGGAAAAGTGTGAAGCTATTTTCGATGATTAATATTTGTTTTTGTTGTCAAATCCCGAAATATCAAAGGCAACGCTCATAGTCTATAGACGTCAAGTCAGATGAAGAAGTAGGTAATATGACTGGCCCGTTTCTTAAAATATCGTGCTCGCCGAACTTACTTTTCAGTAAATCGGTTGAAACATATACTGTTTTGCTTCTGTCACCATCCTATTTGAAGCACATATTGATCAAGTCTATGCATTGCAATTGAAATGAAAAATATTAGCTTGTCATAGCGATTTAAATTTCCAATGACGTGTCGATTAGTAACATGTATCAGACATGTAATCAAAGCCATCTTGCGAGCTTTGGCCAAGATATTTAATGCATGGCGTTACCTGGATTGAATGGATTTACCAACTGAATGTGAGTATAAACCTTTAAGAATCTGTAAAATTAATATTTCTTTATAGTGTATGGTAATTGATTTTTCGGTTTTGAAAGTAAAACTTTAATAAACACACAGCGATTATTTCTTTATTAAAATTTTAATATTTTATAGTTCAGAGTGTGAAGCACATTATAGTTTCAATGGAAACAGGACTCTTTTTTAAAATTTAACAACTTTCTCATATACCCTGGAGGCTTACTCCCCTTAACTATAGTTGTTTTTTAAATTCTTCTGAAATCCTTGACCTGTTTCGAAGCTATGGGCAATTAATGACATGAAATTAAACAAACAAGAAACTCCTCACGTTTTGAATCAGAAATAATAATTTTTGCCTGTCATAAAATTGTAACCCACTTGCATTCGAATTGACTGATCAAAGATCACACTAGTCACTTTTTCCGGAAATAACAGATCGTAGGTATATTATGAGCTTTCTGGCCTCATATACTATAATTTTTGTCTACATTCGTGTGGTGTTACTTGCTTTTTGTTCTAGAACCCAAGAAGTTTAGCTAAAGCGTTGTGAATAGTCAACAGACTTCGATTGTGACGTGCGTTAGAATTGCAAATCCTAACACAGAAATCTGACAATCTGCAATTATTAGCAGTACTTGCAGACTTAACGTTATCGGTAATGCTCGCTTTTTTGCAAACATCTTCTGATTTTGTTTTCGTTTGCGATTATGACAACCAAGATTTACGCGTAATACGCGAAAATTATCTCATTCTAAATCATCAGTTCCACATTCAGTGCTGAAAACGAATTACTACGCAGCACGGAACAGGGTCGCTATTCTTAAAAAATACAAATAAAAGAACAAAAAATGTTACAATTCTCCCATATACGAGTATGAAGACCGCTAAAATAGTGGCAAAAATTGGGTTGCATACATACAAATATTCCGTTTTTGTGCACTTAAATCTCAGTTCAATTAATGTTTGGTATTTGCCTTGGGTGTAGGTGTTTTGGCTCGCTTTCAATGTTTAATCATAATCATCCGATCGCGAGCTGACGCTATCCAACAGTGTACCCCAAACCTCCAAACCTCTTCGCTCAAACAAGTATAAAAGTGTAAAGGTATATGTATAAAGGTAGATCGAAAACAATGATTAGAGACGCTAGTCTCTAGAATCGTCCTTTTTTGCTTACTGGTACCACAGCTCACATTGTCTTGCACCTGGCAAAGATATCGCAGTGCATTTTACTAAGTACCTAAGGTTCGATTTTTTGAATTAAGAAGTCTCAACAGACTGTAGTATATTTTCTTGGACCTCCGTGTTGTTGTAGGATACTTCTGTTGACTCAAGGTATCTATAGGATTCCACAACTTGAAATTTGTGGTGCGCTTCCAAAACCGTTGTTTCCTAAATGCCAACGGAATGAAACAACTTTCGTCGTAAATGATTATGCTTTGATTATTGAAAGAAAACTCTGGTTCATAATTATAAAATCTGATAAGGCGAATTTTAAAGATATCGAAATAACTTTTTTTATAGAATTTAAAAAAAATCTCAAACCCCTAATTAGGCTTGTTGGCTATCTTTGAATCAGCTGATAACTTTCAAAAGTCGATTTTAGCTGTACTCGCCCATTATTCATACCTGTTGGTGTCCAAGTCTTCCGATAATTTGGTCGGCAGAAATCCGCGGCTTTTCTGCTATCACTAGATAGAAATAAATGCAGACGACTTGTCGGCGTACTAACAGGACAGTTTATCTTGGCAAAGCACCTAAGTCGGCTTATACTTAGTGATGACACTCTTTGCGCCGCCTTTTGAGGAGGTGAAGACACTTCAGGGCAGTTTTTTTTATTAATATTCCGCCTTTGCTCGTATCAAGTGGCGGCTGTTTGGCACTGACGTTGTGGGAACTAAAAACCTAAGTTCTTTATCACAGAAGCGCCCTCTGGTCTTTCTTCGGAAAACCAAGAAAACACATTAAATAAAGGTTACTGCCTGGTATTACAACGGCCCTGTATTTGAGTCTGAGTGCTCCACTGCAGTGTATCCCAATTTCCAACACAATAAATGAATAAAAAAAAGTTTGCTGGGGTTCTTCTCCATTAGTGTAAGCCATCATAGCTACGTTATTCATTCCAAGCCAGAGCTATGTTATTCATTCGAACTACTTAGACTAGATTCTAACTCCAGATCAACTTTGTAGAAGAATAAACATTCATACCATTCATAACTTGTATTATACGATAGCGTATTGTGACATCAGGATTTGAGGACTTCATGTAATATGAAAACATATGGTAATAAAATAGCACACAAGAAAAACTGCACAAACTAGTCTGTCAAGAAGACAAAAGAACTTTAAAAGCATACACGTTGTCAAAGAAGAATCATGTAAATATTACGATGCATTTTTATCAAAAACTCTGTCTTCGCGAAGAACATTTAAAGTATGGGCATAAGTTTCCTTATGCATGCCATGGTGTAGGGTAGTATCCGAATGTCCAGGTTCTAATCCTGGCTAAACACCTCGAATTTTTCACGGCACCACCTGTTTTGAGCTGCTGACAACACTCAAAAGCTTCAAAAACTTCACCTTTCGGAGTCGGCAAAAAACTTGATGTCCCTTGTGAGAGAACAGTATCGCGCATAACACGGGTAGTCTATGAGCAAGCTAGGCCCAGGTTCTCCTGATCCCTCTGTAGCGCCACATTATTATTATTATTATAAGTGTCCATAAACTCAAAGACATCCTTTGTTTTCCACACAATTTTAAAAGATATGACTAAGCAACTTCCGTGTCTGCCTGTTTCGCTTAAAATTGGCTACCATTGATCTGCGAGAACACTTTTTCAGGAATGCAATCACCTGGATATACCTTTCAAACTACATATAGACAGAATTCACATTGGCCAAGGATATTTTTTCCACGCATTCTCACAGTGCCTCAAAAGAAATCTAATAATTTTTGTACCCTAAACGCTGCAGATCAGATCGATGTTAGCCTTGGTTATGTGTCACTGTGTGATCAAAGAGAACACGGACAGACTAGCACAATCATCTTACGCACAATCTCAACATCTCCTTTCTGAAATAACTAGTTCATCCCACAGAATTCTGTTTTGATAAGATCACTGGTTAAGTTGGTAAGACTAAAATGCCAAAATCGGAAAACACAAAACTCAACAAACTTGGCAAAAGTTAAACATTTAAAGATGAATTACTTCTTTTACACAACAAATACCATATGATATATATTATTATATATTATTACATATTATCAATTAAAGATAATATTTCCATCATTCCAGTTAATGATTTGGACGTGGTCTTTCCGTGTATGAAGCGCAACATTCCACGTCAACCACAAATATTATCTAGTTTAATACTTTCTATTACTCGAAGGCACGGGGTTTTGAACATCCGTACATTTTTTTTAAACTTATTTTTGAATTAATTGTTCTTCGAGGAATGCTTGCTAGGCCCTTTGTTTCTGTTTAACTTACAAGTTTCAACCATAATATCGTTCACAAGACTTAAGAGAAAATATTTCTGTAGACCCAACATGACGTGAAACCAAAGAAATAACTTTTTGCCCAAAACGATAAAAATGATTCAATCCAAAACAAAAATTTCTGCTAAGCAAGCCTAACTGTGCGAACTTTCAGGCACTGCTTAATTTTAAGTTAAATTTATTTTTGTTCAGTGAAAAGCCAATAATGAATAATTAACAAATTCAACTTTAGCTGACTTATATGCGATGCGATGAGGTTCGTGGAGCTTAGTATTAGAATCGGCAAGAAACTTTGAAAAAATGAGCATATAAACGAAAACGGGGAAAACCTAGTGAGAAACAAGTTACGTGGACAAGAACTTGGACGAAAATTTGCAGAAAAATTTGAAGAAGACTTTGGTCAAGAATTAAGATAAGAATACTAGCAACAATTTACTTTGACAAAAACGTGAAAAAGAATTTGAACGGTAACAGCACCCGTAATTTGACCACAACATTATCAAATATTCGAAAGTAGATGAAGAAAAATTTTTGACAAAGAAAAAGAAATTTAAACACAAAAATAGGCAAAGACTTCGGCAGAAACTTCTTTCAAATTTTGAGCATTGCTCTTGTTATAGACTTATTCAGGCTCAAAAAGAAATAAATAGGCGAACTTGGATTTTGAGGAGGGATGACTTTTTCTAAAGGAAATGTGGCTTTGTGTTTTGGCGCAGTCACATTCATAGGCACATTTTGACCAGGAATTAGGGAAATACTTTTAACGTGGTTTTCGTATTTTCCGTCTCTTCTTTCTAAATAAGCTCGCAGAGCTCCTACTCTTCGAAAAGAAACTTGTATTATTTGACTTGCTTTTTATAATATGTGACTTATCCCTGTTACATGCGCTGCATCCTTGTTTACTTGAAAATATCTTAACGATGAAGACACTATCTGGCTTCCGCTTTAGATGGATAAATAAAACAAACCTTAACATTGGGAGTTCAACTCCTTGTAAAAAAAAATCTCAACCTCTTAGCTTAGTGATTTAAAAAATCCTATTTCCACTAATTGCCTCCACTGTGCAGAAATACCTAATTTGCTTCACACCTATACAGTGACTACCTTTCGAAAAAGTAAACAAAAAATAAAACACTCCAGATGGACAGCAAATATTTGCTCGGAGATTTTTTTAGAATTTCGTCAGTTGCTCAATGCCGAGCTGCAATAAAATTCCAACCAGCATCTCTGACTGTGGATGGAAACTGCGCACTTGGTATCACGCCCAACCAAATATGAGTACATTAGCCTAAGTAAACCTAATTACAGTCTTCGGTGTTTATTACTCGCCAGGACCATGCTAGCAGCAGACCCCACTGCGGCGCGATTTATGCAAATCACTCCAAAAGTACGAACCGGACAAATTAACCATCAGACAAAAAGTTTACAGTCATCTCTGGCTTAATCGCAAAGACGAAACTTGCGGGCTTTTACCCATCGCCACCGAATACACGTTTCAGCCGCAGGTGAGTGGAGCCGCAGTAAGCCTCTCTTGTCTTCGGCCTATTAGGACGCCATTCGTATTCATGGCTGGCTGTGGTGCGCTGCGACGGCACGTTCGTTACAGTTTTCGGCTAAACAACTCAACTACCGGCCGGACGGCCCCGCTCTCGAAACCGAGAATCGCCTCCAATTCGGCTGTGGGCCGCCGCGGTCGTGCGGTCGTTGAACAAGACGAAGTCGATGCTGATGACAGCTTCAATTGGAGGAGAGAAAGTGTTGCTTAAGTCGATGATTTAAGGTGATAATTGATGCTTTTTCTTGTGATTTTCCTTTCGCTGTGTCCGAGGGACTGTGCGCCTTTTGTTGCGCCTCTCGGATGTGTGGCGCTTTAAGGTTTAGACGTCTCTCAGGCTTTGTGTTGGCTTATGTCGTAATCATATTTGCGGAAACGGATTCACGGCTCATTGTAGGTCTTAATGAAAAGACTGTTTTCTTTAAAATATGGGTCGATGCTTTCTTGAAAAATGCGCACAGTCGGTAGTCGCCTACGTGCTGCTTGCGCGTAATTTGCAAATGGAAGCGAGAAAGTAGTTGCTTACGCTGATTTTGATCCCCTTTGTGCGCCTGGGAAGATTAACGCATTGAATCTGGAGATGTCCGGACTGAGGCTGAAGATGGTTTCATTTATTTTTAAAAAGTAAAAGTAAATATTGTTTCCTCCACCAGCTGAGTGCCGTTTTGAAGTGTCTCCATGAGGAAGGTGTTGAAGAAAGCAATCTCACAATCACTGTGTATAAGCAAGGGCTCATGAAGATCAATGAAATCGATTCTTGTTTGTTTTTACGCCGACAATTGCTGATGAAGTAGGCGAAGATAGTGCTTCTTGGTAATCACTTTATGTTGCGTTTTTGGATTTTAATTACGTGCTCTATAAAGTAAACATTGTTGAAGTCGTTAAAAGTTGAGATTGGAGATGTAAACACGTGTGTTATTGTGCAGATATTTTGTGCCTGTCGGTATTTGTTTAATTCTTGTATAATTGGAACCTTGTCTGCACAATGAAAAGAGGTATGAGTTTCTGTGGTCTGTAAATTTGTTCGATAACTACCTGAGATTTTATCTTATTTTATAATTTATTTGTCATTGTGTGTATACAAGATGAAAAAAGAGTTAAGGATGGTATTTATAATTCCTATTCTTTCCGAAAAGATGGTATAGGTGGACTAAGTGGGATATTGCATTTTGACTTGCAATCAAATGCTGTATTGCATAATCGTTTTACAGTCCCAAATGCGTTTTAAGAAACTTTGCTTTTACAATCATTCTACAGGCAAATGAAGTACAATTTGCACTCACAACGCTCTTCCAATCTGGCGATTTACGTACAGTGTTCCAAAGAGGTCAATCTACATGTTGTACTACTCAGTACTCAGTACTCAGCTCTACATACAGTGGTGTGCAAAAGAATCAGGACAAATATAGATGAACGAAAATTGCATTAAATAAAAAATCTCTTCATAATTTGTCTAGTACAAAACATCACACAATAAGTTCCCGGACTAACAGATAGTGGGCGCCAATAAAAATAATCCATATTATTTTTAAGAAGCACAAACATTCAAATGATACCTGCCATGGCAACCTCATTATTAGATTACAAGTTGTGACGCTACCTTTGCGATTTATACCACAATGGAAAAACAGAATTTCGTGTATTGATTAAACACTGCTTTTTGATGGAGAAAAATACCGTGAAGCTGAGCAATGGTTTTAAAAGTGTTATAGGGACTTTGCTCGATCAAAAACAACAATTTATCGGAGGTGTGCTGACTTTAAACGTGGCCGTACAGACACCAACGCTCTGGAAAGCCAATAAAGGTGGCTGAAAACGTTAAAAAGTACACAAAATCATTTTGGAAAACCGCAGAGTGAAATTGCGTGGGATGGCTCACACCTTAAAGATATCAGAAGGGACTACTTTGCATGTCCATGAGAAAGCTGCTTTCAAAATGCCGCGTGTGCTCACAATGGACCAAAAACAACAACGTATCCATGATTCTGAGTGCTGTTTGGAAATTTTTGCGTCGGTATTTCACAACGGATGAAACATGGATTCATCACTACCCTCCAGACTCAAATCGGCAGTCAGCGGAGTGAACGCAGCCAGTGAACCACGTCCAAAGAATCCAAAAACACAAAGGTCGGCTGGCAAGGTTATGGCATCGGTTTTGGGATACTCAAGGAATTTCATTCACTGACTATCTTGAGAAAGGCAAAAGGATAAACAGCGAATGCTACATGGCATTATTGGTGCATTTGAAGGAAGAAATTGCAAAAATGGTCCCATATGAAGAAGAAAAAATTCTTTTCAACCAAGGCATTGCACCGTGTTACAAGTCATTGCCTACCATGTATTGCGCGAATCGGGCTTTGAATTGCTTCCGCACCCACCGTATTCTCAAGATCTGGCTCCCAGCGAATTCTAAATCTATTCTAAAGTACGCTCGCCGGAAAAAATATGGTTTGTATGAGGAGGTGATCACCGAGACTGTAGCCTATTTTAAAGCCTAAGATAAATCGTCCTATCAAAAAGTTATCGAAATATTAGATTTTCAAAAAAATTTGACAGGTATCTTTTGAATGTTTGTACCGAGACTTATTAATTGATGTGTTACATAAAGTTTGTTTTATTCTAAAAGTATAGAACTTTCGTTTGGCAAAATAACAAACCAAATAACTTTAAAACAACATAGATGCGGTGAATGGACCCAAACCAAGATGTCTATTGATCTTAGTTTTCATTAACGAATTTTGTTTAGCGAAGAAGCTCACTCTTGGTTGAATAGATACGTCCATAAATAGAACGCACACACAATGTTATATTCACAAGAAACAGACAGCATAATGTGCTTTATATGTTACAGGAATAATTGATTCGTAACTCTTTAAAACTTTTTGTTGACATAAACGTTCCTGGCAACTTGTTTAACCATTAGTTGCAAAAGCTATGATTTCAACAAAACTGCGCAACTTGGCACACACTTCTAGCCTTGATTGATTTATTGAAGGAAAGGTTTGGTGATTGCATTAATTTCACATTACGAACCCGAACGAATATTACTGAAGTCAGTAGTGTTTCCAGTGCTGATGTTTTAAAAGTTCGTATGAAAGAAAAATAGGTATGTGTATGTGCTTTGTTTATGGACTACATCTGTTTAATGTTTTGAATTTTATAAACAACTTTTCTGTTCTTCTGGCAAAAGAGAAAGCAGAAGAAATGTGTTAATTGTAAAAAATTTTAATATTAATCTTTTGGACGAAAGTACAAATGTGTCGAACTATCTTGCGCTATTAGATGCAGATGATTTTACAAGTAGTGGACCAATTTCAGGTAGTTGATTAGAACATGTGTATGGTCACTTTAAAAATATTAGACTCCTTCACTGTCAACACGGTACGTTTGATCTGAGTATTACCGACCATTGCTTGTCTATTTCTTAATATTGAGGATAGAAAACACAAAACAATTGAAGAATCGCAACACAATTGAAATTCAATAGAAAATCAATTTCCAAAAACTGAATGAGCATATGTACTAGCAGTTCTAGGAAAATGTTTATTCTTGTAGTATTGTATCTACCGCATATAGTGCATTCATTACAACACTAAAGACATCTCTGACCGTTGCTCTTCTGGGAACACTTTGTGCATAACAAAAAGGCTTACACCTTGCATAACCAACTCTTTATTAATAAAAGTAACTATAAAAAATAAGTTAAGAGTGAAATGCAAGAAATATCCAGACAATGCTCAAATTAAAAAAGACAAACAAAAACAAAAAGGAAATTCTCTCTGCCGGAATAATTTGTATAGCTCCCAACTTGATTCTGCAAAAGGTAGTTTAAGAAAAGAGTGAAAAATAGTCAATAACCTACTTAACCAAAATTTATTTAATAAGAGGTATAGTGTTTTATGTTTTGAAGGTTTAGAAATAAGAGATAAGCGTGATATTGCGAAGGCTCTAAAACGATACTTTTCTAATATTGGATGCAGCCTATGTGATCAAAACGAGCAAGGTTGTTCTCATTTCCAAAATACTTTCCACAAACAAGAAAATAGCCTCGTTTTTTGAACAAATAGCTACGTTTGGTAGCTTAAATAACTCTAACTCGGGTGGTGTCTACAATTTGTCTTATGTCTTAAGAAAAAAGGAAATTCAACAGAAGATGCACTTTTGGAGTTTTGCTCGCATCTTATGTCTTACCTCGATGACAAAATATGGACAGCTGCTCTACTTGCCGACATAACCAATGCCTTTGACATGGTTGACCATAATCTCCTATTAAATTAACTTTAAAAGACAGTCGTTCGCGGATTTATGTTAGATGGGTTTGAGTCATATCTTCAAAAAAGATCACAAAAAGTGAAATTTAACGAAACGAGAAGTGAAGTTGGATTTCTGAATCTTTGTGTAGCTCAGGGGTCCGGTCTGGGGTCAATATTTTTTTTAATATATATAAACTCAACTTTCGAACTAAACCTTAAAGGCACACGAACTGCTTCGGGTTTTCTTATGGGTCAAATATTCCCTTGGAGGTTATCTCTAATTTAAATTAGGAAATGCTGAAGATGAATTAGTAATAAGTTCAAAAATAAATTGGTGCTTTTGACTTTTCGCCTGTCCAAAACCAATGAATACAATTAAAAGTGCATGCTATCAGATCAAATTTTTGTTCTGGTCATTCCTTTCGCAACAAGTACAAAACCACGCCAGAAAGCATAAATCCTATTCTTCTAGCCATGTGTTTTTTAATTATTCTACGAAGGGTGCCTTTTATACTTCGGGATTGGACTACCCTAGTGTTGCAATCTGACAACTGCCGGCTCTGTCGTAAAGTTTGACATTTTTGAGTTATACGTACTCAGAACGTTTTGACATACGAGCGCTATTTAAAGTAACTTAAAAGATTCATCTCACCCAAAAAATTTAATTAAATCTTGAAAATTTTCGTGAGATTATTTTTTACAACTTTCGACATGGATTAACTCAACTACAGTGCATCGATGAACTTAATTCAATTTTTGGCAATGAAGCTCCATCAAGGATCAGTCTTTATCGATGGTATGGTGAATTCAACCGAGGTCGTAGTTCACTCCAAGGCGAATTTTGTGAAGGTCGTCCAAAATCAGTTGTTGTTCCGGGAACCATTGATGATGTGCGCCAACTCATATTGCAAGATCGTCGTGGGACCTATCGTGAGATTGAGACAACCTTGGGCATTAGTGGAACCAGCATATATTTAATATTGCTTGAACATTTGACCGTCAAAAAAATTTGTTCGCGTTGGATCCCACACAATTTGTCAATCACTCAAAAAAAGGCTCGTGTCGATTGGTCGGAAGAAATGCTCCAAAAATACGGTCGCGGTGCTTCAAAACACGTCTATGATATCGTGACAGGTGATAAATCGTGGATTTACGCGTATGAGCCCGAAAGTAAACAGCAGTCGACTGTATGGGTGTTTCAAATTGAGCCGAATCCAACAAAAGTTGCTCGCGCACGAAGCACTTCCAAGCAAATGGTCGCCTGTTTTTTTCGGAAAAACTGGACATGTCGCAACTGTACTACTAGAACAACGCAGAACAGTCAATTCTGAGTGGTACACAAACATTTGTTTACCAGTTGTCTTGCAAAAAATCAGGAAAACCAATCGCCGAAGACAGATCACTCTTCACCACGATAATGCAAGCTCTTACACATCGGCTCAAACAACTCCATTTTTGAGCACCCAACTTGATCTGAACTCTTAAAGTAGAACAAGGCTAGTGTTAGTGGCCACAAAAGTTTTTTTTCTTGTTAGTAGAGCGGTAGTAAGAATTTATCCCCCACTCACCAAAAGTAAGACCAAAGAGAACAAAAAACGAAACCCGCAAATAATAGTAGTGTAGTGTGGTGCAGCGTTACAAAAAGAAAAAAAAAACAACAAACACAAAAGTGATTTATGAAAATTGATAATTTGGGTAGGGTACTTAGCCGCGTATTGGCTAAAGTGTGACACTCACACGCCGAAGGTCCAGTTTCGATTCCCGGTTGAACACTTCGATTTTCTCATGACAACACATCTTTCACGTTGCTAACAACAGTAAAAGAGTAATAACTGCCTAAGAAAAACCTTCTCCAACATCGTGTTCGGAGTCGGCAAAAAAATTGTAGAGCCCTTCTTCTCCTGAAGAAACAGTAGGGCGTTCAACACGAGTTGTTAAAGAGCAAACTAGGCCCTGTTCCTCCTGTGGAATGTCGCGCCATCCAGTTATTTTTATTACTTGAATTTATCATCGCATCATAACAGTCACCAGAAGACCTCTTCGCAATTTGCAACCAATTGCACCACTGGTGTAGTGTGGTTGTTCAAAAGTTCTTTATGAAAATGGTGTCCAAACCATATCGCTCAATCCACTGAATTTTGTTTCTAAAGCCATCGTACGTAGATATTTTACTACCCACCATCATTAACAAATAAATTGAATTTAGGTGCTTTGTGAAACAAAACTTGTGACCACTGTACTTGTGTACAATTCTGACTGTGATCCTTTTAGAAATGAATAATTTTTTTTTTTGATTTATAGTATATTAGCAAGACTATCAGCTTTAAGTTGTTTAGCATCACCACTTAAAAATTTCCTTTTACTTAATCTTAATTTTCTAGTCGTTGCTATCCATGGTTTTCCAGCGTTGGTTTGTTTACAATATTATGATTTATACAAAATAAATCACTTTCAAATAAAATAGTTTTATAAGCTATTGCTTTGCCGATCGGAAGCAGGGTGAATGATTTCTCCTTTTCTGACAGTTCTGTAAATCCTTATTTAATTTGTAGGGTGCAATATTAAGTAGATCAACATAAGCCTACACTAACTGATCCGAAACGAATGTTAATAAAGAATTAATTTTTCTTAAACAAAAATTAATTATTTAAACAAAAATGAGTTTCATTCCTTGGATCAAAATAATAATAGTAACTATGATAATAATAACAGAAAAATATTTATAACCAGATAACTTTTGTTTTCATAAAGTGTGTAAATACCATGTTAATTGATTAGCCCGATTCTTTTTGTTTTGCTCCCGATTGTAGATACTAATGCATATGCATTGTCGTATATACAGTATACACAGTTTGTGTCATAAATTTCAGTATTATTTACAAATACCTCTTAGGAATTGAATTCAATACACAATTAGTCACCAAAGCGTATTTGCACCTTCCGTCAAGTCAACTGAAAGCAATAATAAAATTTGGTCTTTGGAATCCGAGCACTTAGTCACGACGTCTTTTTTCCAGAGTACATTAAATAAAAAAAAAAACGATCACGTACGATAATCTGGTGAAATGAAGGTACGTGAGCTAATGTTGATATTTCTAAATGAGTTGAGTGTACGAGTTATATATTTGGTATATTATTAATAAGAAAAGTATTTAAAAACAGAAACAAAAATGCTTCTAGATCGGAGGAAATTTACTTTTCAATGAAATCTTTTTCAATGTCTGCAAGCAATGTTTTTTATTATAATTAGCGCTCGTTAAAAGGGATTGCTTATACCCTTAAGTGACCGGAATTAAGTCACAGCACGGGCCGAAGATGGTGAAAAATGCTAGCGCAGTATCAGCCGAAACCAATGCCAGTTCATTAGTTCAACCCAATTTAGTCTTTCCGCAGGCGATTCAAAATCGGTATAAATAATAATAATAATTGTATTGCGCTACAGTCCACAAGGGGTCAGGGCCTAGCTTGATCAACAACTACTAGTGATGTGCTATTATATTAGGTAATATTTTAGGTTTGAGTATTATTAGATTGCTAAGTTTTTTCAATCTTTAGTTTGTAATAAATTTGTAATAAATTTGTAAAAATTGTCGTTAAAATTAAAGCGAAAAAAAAATCATTCACGGCTATTAGACATAAGAATAGATTAGTTGAACTTAGAGTGCCAGCGTAGGGCCAGTAAGATCGTTATTAATTATTATAAATTATATAACTAGTTTAAGTATTTTTATAGCTGGACTTAATTAATCAGAAAAAATAGAAATAAAAAGAAATATATATTTTAAAAACAAAACAAATGTGCGCGCTACTATTCTTTCAGGAGTAGATGGGGCCTACATTTTTTTGCCGACTCCGAACGGCGAAGTTCAAGAAGATTTTTCTTAGATATTTATTATTCTTTGAGTGTTGTCAGCATCTCGAAAGAGGTGGTGCCGTGAAACATCGAGCTGTTCAGCCGGGAATCGAACCTACCCTTCTGCGTGTAAGTGTCGCACTCTACCCACTACGCCACTGCGGCCACTAATATCGGGATAAATCTTGTACAAATTTTCCGTTGGAGTCTTCTCAGTTTGAAACTCCATCAACAGTGTTTAAAAGGTTCTGGAGAAATTCAATCTTTATAACTTCTCGATTGCGTATATTTTACAAGAAAATGAGTTGAGCTCCGCTTTAAACTTCACAGATAAAATTTTTCAGCCATTAAAACTTTTATGGAATACCCAATTTGCTCAATGAATGCCAAATCGTAACTCTTTTCCCTCGACATTAATGGAGTCTCAAGAAAATTGATAAGGACATTACTTTGTCGGGGAAACAGGGAAAGATAAAATGAAATTTTGTGACTCATAATTAAGTATATCACTATTTATACTGTTTCACCACTCATCAGTGATTACCAACGGAGTTTTTTCGCATATGATGAGTTAAGAAAATTTTCCACTTTAAGCAATTTATTCTACCGCTTGAGGTTATTTAGATTTTTATTCGGAAAGAAAATACTACACGAACTCCAACTCTTTTAAATCTATATATATTTTTTATTTTTTTGTTAAAATTTATTGTGCAATAACAAAAATGTTGCAAAATAATTGAATTCATAAATTGTACCAGAACTTGCATGCCATTAGCTCTGTAGTATTTTTGGCCATTTCTGTCCAAAATTTTGTACTTTTTTTTGTGCCAATTGTCAGTTTTCAAAAAAACAGACATTGATGATGGGTTAGCTTTCAAAGAATAAGAAATTCAATGTGAGACGTTGTCGAGTCTCTTCGAAATATCCACGTTCTCCGAACAAAAAGTTTGTTCGACCAAGGCTGCAATTTTTACGTAATAGGGTCGCATTAATTTTGACGACCCTGTTCAAAAATACAAGTGGAGGTTATGGCACTCCAAAAATCAGTTTCACTGCTACCTGTTTTCTGGTGGATATTCGAAGGTGTACATTTCTGAAAGACCTCTAAGGGAAATAGACTCAGTCGTTTTGTTTGTTGACATATTGCTCACATATTGCGACTCACCGGAAGAAAAGGCAAGTGTAGTAACTTCGCTCTTTAAACTCTTACTTTTCTATCGCGGTGTAAACTCGTGTGTTATTTTTGAAACTTCAATGGCTAAGACCCAGTTCATTTTTCAGCATGTGTTGCATTCGTTGCAACGATAGCGAACCTTTTTCTCAATTTGAGCCTTCACTTCCCAATGCGTTTCTGCGAATGTTGACCACCTCCATGGCGTTGGACAACGTTCCCAGTATCACAGCAACAGGTTATTGTTAAATGTGATACGGGCTTGCACAATTTATTCACGTTGAGGTACAAAGTATGAGGCAATCACAATACGACGTTTGAATTCGGTCGTGGAAAAACATTTTTAAACACAACTTGACGCAAATCTTTAAAAAAGCGTCAGATTTAATTTTTAAATTTTAAAGACCAATCTTAACGTGAAGCGATCTTCAACTGCGGAGCTCGCACAAATTAAAAATGTAAGAACCTAATTTTAAATTTCGATCGCCAAATACATTTAAGATGGGGGTGCGGCGAAATGTGTTTTTATACTGTACTTGAGCCATACAGTAACTACCGCGAAAGTTCCACCGATCTTAAAAGGCAGTATTTGCATGCTGCTATCCGGGTGAAATCGTAGTTCAAAAAATTCAAGTAAATAATATTAAGCAAACGATTGACTCATGCAGAAAAGAAAAGTTGACGAAAGCAGGCTATTAAGTAAAAAGGCCCGCGGTCAAATGTCGGCGATGTTGCATGAAAATTTTACTGTGGTATGTGGGACTTCCCATGTCCAAAACCAAACGAAGGGGTCCACGTACTACGGAGTAGAAAGTCTTGTCTTTTAAGTAGACTGGAACCTTGGTAGCTGACCCAGCCATGGAGGTCTCCCTGCAAATGATATGTACTATTATCAGGCATGCTTATTTCCATCCACATCTTTCAATGACATAGTACGAAAGGTCACATGACGATCTTACAATATCAGTTGGCGCACAGCATCAATTGTTTCCGGAACAACAACTGATTTTGGACGACCTTCATGAAATTCGCCTTAGAGTGAACTACGACCTTTTTTGAATTCACCATACCATCGATAAACATTGATCCTTGATGGAGCTTCATTGCCAAAAATTGAATTAAGTTCATCGATGCACTGCTGTTGAGTTAATCCACGTCGAAAGTTGTAAAAAATAATCGCACGACAATTTTCACGATTTAATTCCATTTTTTGGGCAAGATGAATCTTTTAAGTTACTGTAAACAACACAAATAGCACTCGTATGTCAAAACGTTCTGAGTACGTATAACCTCAAAAATGTCAAACTTTACAATAAAACTGGCAGTTGCCAGATTGCAGATTGCGAAATATAGAAGGCAACCTTCATATTCGTAACCATTCCTTGCAGGGTTGACCCAGGGTGAACTCTAGCAGCTTTGTTTCTGTTACAAAGCCGATACTGTCGCTTGATTTCGTCCGTGTTGAGACATCATGCAGCAGATTGTGTAAAGCCTTTTAGTTCACACCGAAATTTAAGCCACTATCGCCCGATAAAAATTTGCAGAAATGTTTTATTTTCCTGATTGTCAGCGATGATGCTGACAATTTGTTATTTTATTTTTATTTTATTTTATTTTTTTATTTTATTTTTAAACTGATTTTTTATTTTATTTTTAAACTGAAATAACCCTTGGATTTTCTTCCTGTCAACGGGACTCTTCATGTAATTTTGATGAAAGTTAAAGAAGGTTACATTATTTCGTAACCGTTTTTAGCTAAGTCTACTTAAGCCAATTCTATTTCAATCCAAGTGTATGCCTGATTGCCGACTCGCTGTTCAATTATGTCAATGTCATCCACGTTAAACGATTGCTAAATGCACTTTTAGTTCGAAAATGAAGTTGAAGGAATCAGGTGTCATCGCCTCGCCTTGCCTGAAACTATTTTTCGCGTCCCGGTGAAATTAGCACGACCGTATCCAAGCAGCAAAATTGTCTTCGTTATAAGTTATAATGTTACATGCCATATTGGTTGATTTAATTTCGTACTCCGATGTTCAGAAATGTAGACGTCTGAACGGGGTATAGAGCGCCCGCCTGCTCTGTTGCTTGCTTATCAAATACTGCAATTTTATCAAACTGTTTCAATGGGTTGATGAATAAAAATGTTATAAATGGATTCAAGGTGCTTCGGAAGTTCACACCTCTTTGGAAAGTAAACGATAACCATTGGAAAAATCCTTAAGTCTCTCCGCCCATTGGTCTCTTTTGAAAACCAATTTTGCATCACTTACCGAGTAGGGTTATTCAATTAAAAGCACTTATAATGTTTACTGGTGGAGCTGCTGCCACCCACCTTCACAGATTCCGTGAACCCACATAAATTGGCACGCGTACACTGCGGTTTCTACGCAAATACACGGGCGACCCTTTTAAGGTATCGCATCAATTTATCCCTTAACAGGACACGTTTCGGTTGAGATAGTTAGAGACCGATATTTTTGCCTACTCATTCCCAAAATACTTGAAGGGGATGAAAGAAAGAATCTTTTGAATGCTCGTGTCACTTAGGAATGAAATATTTACCACATGCAACAGGTGGCTGCTTTGGGGTTGAGTGGGATTCCTCGTGGCTGAACTGGTAGCGAAACCATAATTTTCCACGGAAACCAGATGAACGCCACGTCACCAGATAGCGAAAGCATCTCTGCGGGGAAGGTTTCATTTAATTTACGACATAATTAAGGCCCACCAGCACGCTGGGTGTTTATGGGAAGACACAAAGTGAGACGCACAAGTGAGAGTCACAAACGAAACGAAGCGCGGGACAGGGAGACGACTTGAATATTCCGAATCGGATATTTCGGGGCTATAAATCGCTGGATTTTCGAGGAACACCATATGTGAGTGAAGTTGGAGGATCAATGCCAGGAACACATATGTGGTTAAGAGGATTACGACATGGAATCTAAACACTGAGGTGGAGGCGGCGTAAGAGCGATTTGGAAAATTCGAAATTGATGTTCGGTCGTAAATACTTGACGGTGTGCTAGACAAAATCTTTGTGAGGGGAAAATGTATGACTTCCTCCGCTGTGAACGCTTGAGTTTGTAATTCGCCAATGCTTATCAATTTGTTGACGAACAAGGGACTTTATCTGAAGTTGGTGAGGTGTGGTGGAACGAAAAAGTGGCGCATTTAGCAATTTAAAATATGCGGATCCTTGCAGAAGAATGTTTGTGATTTTTTCTTAAAGGATATGAAATTGCAGATGCATTTGAATTTAAGTCTTTATCGGACGCATTGTCGCTAGAATTATCTATTCCATTTTAAGTAGGCTCTAGTGTGCAAACGTCATGTGTGGAAAATTGTTTGGACAGCTGCTGACCCGGGATCCAGACAAGTCTTAGCGAATTCAGCTTGCCGACCAAATTAAGGCAAGACTTGCATTCTTGAACTATATTGGAAGTGGTTAAAGGGTTGAGTAAGGCCTTGAGCACAGCTTGACTGTCGCTGCAGACGCAGATGCCTCTTCCCTTTCACCTATTCTTCACAATATAGTTGGTGGCCATTAGGATCGCGAAGGCTTCCGCCTGGAAGACCGAAGCGAAATTACCTAAGGAGGCGTGAAGTCTGATGTTGTCGTTTTCCACGAAGGCCCCAGCTCCAGAACCCTCCGTTGTCTTGGAGCCGTCCATGAAAATCCGGACATAGCATCAAGAGCATAGCCAGGCGTGCTGGGGAAAGCTCCTGTGCAGCTTGGTGAAAGCAGCAGTCACGTATTTGCACGAAAGCTTGTTCCACCAAACGGCTGATGCATAAGAGAGAAGTGGTCTTATCATTGCCGTGTAGATCCAAACGGATATATTGGGTGATAGACCCCAGGTTTTGCCAAAACTCCCTTGCATTGCCAGAAGACTGACAGCGCCTTGGAGGTTTCTGTCTCAATGTGTCTTTTCCAGAGAAGTTTACTGTCCAGGATAACACCTAGATGCTGGCTTACACAGACGACATTGAAATTGTCACCCGAATTACTGACTCGATAGCCCGGTTGGGTCGAAATGTCAATTAAGAATCATTGTCCAAATCCGAAGAGCCTATTGAATGTATGCAATCTTTAAATTCTGTAGCTGCATTACGAAGATAACCGTTTTGTAAGCAATGTTTCTCGTGTGATTCGAAGAACTCACGGCCATAAAAATTTATCATCTGTGGATGATATTTGCCCGATAACACAGGGCTGTTGGAGTTGAAAGAGTGTTCCCGAGACCGTGCAGAATCGATTAGTTGTTGTTCTCATCAGCTTGGCATGACGTATTCAACAACTTAGTTCTGATGTCAGTCGAAAAACGTACAAAAGCATGGTGTATTTGATCAGTGAATATTTCTTTACAATGTTATCGTCAATATTATTGGGCTCTATTAACGGAATATGTGCTTTCTATAATTCAAGCACAAAACTTCGGTGACATCGATACTAGCCATATATTACGCATATTATATTTATATTTTTCTTATTAAATGTATGTTCTAAGTCTTAAGTCCTTAAGTCCCCTTGACCTGACGTTGACAGAACCCAACAACTCGTGTTACCCACGATGTACGAGTCACTACGCTCAAGAATTGCGTGGAATTGGACCTTCCGAATGGCCACCTACATAGTCGTGCCCAACATTCCCAAGAAGTAAATGCGATATATTATTCTCTTAAACTATGTTAAGGTTTTAAGTTCACCTTGTGTTTTATTTGAAAAAAAAATTGATCATACTTCACGTTAAGGCACCATTTAAGTTACGATCTCATGTTTCAAAGGCTAGCCAATTTAGGTGCGCAAAAAACAGCCTAAAAGATAAGCATGTTATTTTTGTTTGTCCAAACAAGGACATAAGGCACAAGAATGATCAACAAGATGCTTTTTATTGCTAGTATTGTATATGAAACGGACTCCTGAAGAGAAATGGGGCCTTGGAACGAATTCTAAATGCCCTCCTTAGAAAAGTTTTAGCTTCTACGTCTACATGCTCATGTCATTCAAGAAACCGATTGGAGGAGGCAAGTTCCCAAACTCCACCTTATGTATTTAAATTTGGCTGTAGCACAGTGGACAGTTTGAGCTGTACGCGTTTGAGCCTGCAGTTTCAAGAATGATGCAAAACCAAAACTCTGGCATAATAACGGATTTTCCCATAATAAATTGAATAATGGAAACTCAACGAAGAAGGTCTTGCTCAGGGACACATTTCTAACACATCCCTCAATAATTCCTACTAATATTTTTGTTAGTTTCGTCCTCTTATTTAGGGATCTGTTATTAGTTAGTATGTAGATCTTACCAATAATTTGATTCAGCGTCCGATGGCAACACAAGAAAGTTGTTCCACTAAACGAATTGGTAGTCTTGTTTGTAGGTGTAATAAGAACATTAATATGAGTGAATATTTTTCAGAGATTTGACTTTTCAGGCAAGACTAAATTATAACTTATTTTACATGCATACTTTCTGATTGGTAATCCCATAAGAAGTTTGAACGACTTACATATTTAACGACCAGCACAATGAGAAGGAAATAGATATTCTTCATTTCTTCACATATTTTTGTTTTTGCTACAGTTTGAGTTATAGGTCACTACTTATAAAATGGCCCTTATGATGGAGGTGTACGAACGATAAAAAATATGGCAACAAACCAGCTGAATGAGCAGTTAAACTAGTATGGACTTGTTCAAACTCAAGGTACAATATTGTCATGAAATGAGCATCCAATTATCCCTTATTTCGTCCACCTTCCCAAAAGCTTATCACAAGATTTTATAAACTTATATCAAAGACTTTTCCAATTTTTTTGTCAGTCATTGAAATGAAGTTATATTTATGCATAAACATATAAATTTTATGAAAAGCTCAATTCTCAGAGAAAATTAATACAATCAGTGCACATAAGCGCAATGATGACAAAAACTATTTGCGCTCAGCTTGCCAAAATGTTTCAAATCGCACCATTGTGACGCATTTTTCCTTCGATTCAGTATTGGCAGCACTCGTTTATAAATTTAATGGTCCACCTGTCTGCATTTTTTGTACAAAATTTGTATATATTTATATATACACTTATTGATTCACCATGCAAATATGCCGCCACGTCCCATAGTTCACAGTACGCGACTTATACCCAGAAACCAAAAGCTAGCAACTTAAACAATCCATATAAATCTTCTGTTCGTGGAAAAATTTCAAATTTGATTTAAAAGTAACGAGAACTCGTTACCAAATCACTTAACTTTACCTCAGGCCATCCCTGTGTGAACGTTAACCACGTTCTGTCAATTTGACAGCTATTTTCGCACTCAGCTGACTTACAAAATAATTTTTTCGTTTTCTTTTTTTTTTATCGCAGCTAATCTCGCTCCTTCGCGCGATTTATTCGATTTAATCTAATAAAACGCAACGCAATTCCTTCAAAATTTGTGCTATTAGACTCAACATGCAACTTGCGAAAAAAACCGTGAACGCAACTGGAAAAAGTCATTCAGCTTCAGTGATATTCTTGCATGGTTCTGGTAAGTTTGTTCGTTGACTTGCAACACCAGAAAAATTATTTTGTATATTTTGCACAGGCGACACCGGTCCGAATCTGATAGAATGGGTGCGTTTCCTTCTTGGAAGGGACATGGAATTCCCACACATTAAAATCATATATCCTACAGCTCCTACACAACCGTATACTCTTCGCAATGGAGAGGTTAGTTACGATTGTTACCAAACATCCGCCTGAATTGAACAATGTGTTTTCCTTTACAGCTGTCTACAGTATGGTTTGACAGGCGAGATCTTTCCCTGGAATGCCGAGAGAATAGGAAGAGTATAGCCAGTATTTACGAGAAAGTGCATGAGCTGATTAACGAGGAAATTGAGTCGGGAATCCCAGTGGAGCGAATCGTTGTTGGTGGTTTCTCCATGGGAGGAGCACTGGCCATGCACACGGCGTTTCATTTAAACACAAACATAGCAGGGGTCTTTACGTGCTCATCATTCCTGAATCGAGACTCCATCGTCTATGACTCGTTGAAAAATAGAACTAATCCAGACTCAAACCTCCCGGAGATTCTCATGTTCCACGGCTCGAGGGACAGTATGGTACCAGCTGCGTGGGGGCAAGAGACTTATGAAAACCTTACCGCCTTGGGAGTTAAGGCTAAATTCAAATTGCTAGAAGGCGTCGAACACGAGCTGAAGAAGCGCGAGCTCCTCGACGTTCAGGATTGGATTAGAACTAAACTCCCACCCCTGAGCAGTGACGTTCAGAACAAGCTGTAGGACAGAGACAAGATTCTATGTTCGTATTATGTTCGGTTTGGTTTGGTTTGTTGACGTAGTCGGGTTTTATGCATGTGAACATTTTTAGTAGAGGAATTTGAGGAGGTTCTATCAGGGCAAATAAAATACTGTGATTTCATTTTGACTTATCTGAATTCGTCTGTTGTTTGAGTTTGGTGTCTGTGCTTTTTTTATTTTAATTTTACTGGAGAATGATAACCTCGTGATTACTCTCCAGAGCTTTGACGTCAAATAATCCATTTCGTGGGTTTACATGCCAAAGAAGATTGTGTTTAATCAGAACGACATTCATTCATTCATTTCGTGGACCTAGCAAATAGGAGGAACCCTGGCATTACATTTTTAGGATATGAACAATTCGAAGCAGACTAAGATTACACATACAATGAAATTGGTTCGTTGTCTTACACCAAAGCTAATAAAGGAAACGTGTTGTCTGGTGAGTGAGTAAGTGAGGAATTCGACGTTTTGCTATATGCTATTTATTTTGGAAAAATTAGATCTCTTATCGCTCTTAGCAACTGGAAAGCCGATAAGGAGATTCATCAAGATATTTATGCGGCAAAGTACAATCTCTGCACATTGTATTTGAAAACTCCCTCAGTTAGGGGATTGTTGCCCATGCGCCCGACGCAACCAAGTCAATGTTGGAGACGAATCTCTATATATTAGTGATGTAAACATGTACATCTTTGCGCAATTCCTGATGAGTTGTATCTTAATTTCGAGGGAGTTTTGTGCCGACTCCGAACGGCGAGGTTTGAGGAACTTTTTCTTAGACAGTTATTACTCTTTGAGAGCTGTTCGAAAGAGGTCCCCTCAACTCGTAAGAAAACAATGGCACGCCGTATGGCATGGACAATACGAGCTGACAAAGAATCCTGACCCTTTATAGACATTTTTTCTGAAGATCAGAAGTCTTGACAATTATGCTGCTAGCCATGTTCTCGTCATTATATAAAGTCAAGTCTTATTTTCTTGTTGTTGCCAGAGAAATGCGGAGAAAAGACGGTATGTATTTTAAAAGCTGGAACCGTAAGTGACTGTAACATTCCGAAAGATTGACGCTAACTAACGCTTTTACGACACCAGAAAAAAAACGTGAATGGTTTGATGATAGGCCGGCAGCCACATACAGTGAAAGTTAACAAATCAAAACTGCATCGAACAAGGAAACCTGTTTGTGAGCTCAAATAATAAAAGAAAAGGGGGAAATTGAGAAAGCACGGGAAGTAAGCCATCAAGGAAATTAAGAGGTGTTACAGCAAGAAGGAGGTCTGGAAGTTTTACAAAAAGTTAACCGAATCCTACAGTAAACTAAATAGATATCTAGCAGCGGAATTGCAGTCGATGTTGGAAATCAGTTGAAAGAACCACAATATCGCAGTCAGTAGAATTCCATTTAATTTAGACAAGGATGAGCAAGAATTGCGTCACCGCCGCAAAACGGAATCAAAATAGTGATATTCAGACTAAAGTCGATTAAAGCTGCTGGACGGACTGTTCCCAGAACTGTTCAAAGGAGCTTGGGATTATTGCGCAAGCAGATCACCTGTAAAGGTATGGTTGTAGGAAGGCATACTCAATGAGTGGAACCTCATCGTCGTCGCTTGGGTTCACAAAGCAGGTGTTCACTTTTACTACGCCAGTCATCGAGTAGTAGTTAGTAGAGTAGTTATAAGAATCCTTAACATCGATTACAAGCCTATCTCTGCCATTTTGAGTGAAACCCTAGTGCCGTTCGTAAATGCATGATCAGTACGTCTTCAGACAATAAAATCTTCACACTACAGTTTATATTAGAAAAGATGCAGATCGACGTCCACCGCCAACTCATCGATATCGAGAAGTGCGCAACGTAAATACCCATGTACCCAACGCGCCTTCAGAAACAGTGGTTTCGGAAAAATCAACAACTTCAGTCAGAAGCAATCGTCGGTTGAAAGTCATCATCATATTCCCTCACAAGGCCCTTATTTTTGTATTTTCCCCACACTGCACATAAACACTGACTGCATTATTTATGCAAACGAATGAAATCCAACAGAAGCAGTTTGCAGAAAACATTCACTTTAATTTATAAATCACAACGTTGAGGAACATTTATTTAGCATTCTAGAATATTTGCAAGTCCATCTCCGCTCTCAACAGCGTGGAGGTAGTGGCGAGCGTTCCCCGTGTTTACGAGTAGTTATGCACAAACTTGGCCCTTGTGCACTGAAGAGTGTCAGAATTGCAAATTCGGCAGAAACTTCCCACAGTCCCTGGCACCACAACGGCAAGGAGTGGTTTGTTGCCTGTCTTGAATTGCATTTGCATCAGAAGTAGTTGCGTTTACACCTCCGCCGTAATGAAAGCATAGCTCTTCCCCAGCGGCGATATCCTGTTTGGCGAAAATTGCTGCAAGCACAGAAGCATAAGAATCTCCACTCAAACGCATCGTCTGCAGTCCGGCACTTACCAATTTTAGGAATCGGGCAGTCCACCCGCACACTGAATACTTCGCAATTTGGCTGACAACTATGATTCAGATATCTCCCGATGTTACCCCTGACTCGTGGATCAATGAATGTCTGCAGGACTGGCGGCGACGTGGCTGTGGCTTCTAATGAATATTCATTCAAACAGAGAACATAATTCAGTTCATTGTTATCCTTCGTCCTCGGTTCGATTTTGTGATGTGCCATCCTGCGGACGGCTTCCTCCCGCGTCAGCACCTCTCCAGCGTACTCACATACGAAGGCTCCACGCGGAACAAAGGCGTTTGTTCGTAGGCCATGTTGCTCAGGCAGCAATTTCGAAGCAATTATTTCCAAATTCAGACGAGGTCCATGCTGGACTAGTCGATTCTGACAGACCGTCGGATCACATCCACATTCAGCCGAGCACTCGTACAACAGGTCCTTGCTGCGACGGCTCGGATTTAGAATCAGTTCGTCGGCAAATGGGATGTAATTGCCGCCATGTGAGCATGTTTCACTGCTGTCACAGGCACCTGAACACGAACAGGAATTAAGTAACACGGAGTTAAATGTGTCTGCCAGCGTTTGATACTCGGCTGTCTGCTGAATATCCTCGCTTGCATCGAAGATGACATTTTCAATTACATATTCCATGTGGACATCCTCGTGCTCGTAGTCGTCTCTAAGCTCTGTCCTCCACTCTGTGGTCATCACGCTGCCTTTGGTAGTGCTTGTCGTCGATTGACTCCCATCTACAAAGAGCAAAACAATGGGTTTTCAATTAACGAAGAAACCATTAGTTCGACAAATGCAAGGAATCAAAGGCAAGCGCAAAGGGATTTCTGTGCTAAATGCGGACAAGGAAATTTCTGGTCGGGTTTCCGCACTTGACTCGTTAACACCCGGGAAGGGCTATGCTTTGGGTGATTAAATGAATTCAAAGGACAGTGCTGAATGCATCTCTTTGTCTTATTCTGGAGCAGAATATGGGTTAAGATAACTGGAGTTCAACCCACAACACTGAATGAAAAATATAAAAAACTGTTTCTAAAGAACAAAAGACATTTGAAACGACCATTAAAGGATAGTCGACTTATCTCGACAAAGAAAAACAGAATATGATGAAATATAATTAAAAAAAAAAATAATTTATAAGTCTTTGATAGATAGATCACGATAGTTGCACATAGTTCCCGTTCCCAAACTACAAGGCAAGTTATACCGCATGCATAGTGCATTGCATTGTACAGCCTCAGTCGTCTCCCTGACTCGGATCACACTGAGTGCATTGTACTGACGAGTGGGTGAAATGTCGCCATTGATGTTTATCAAGCTAGGTCCTAATTTAGATTTAAGAATAGATTTTCGGTAAGAACACGAAATTTAGTAAATTTAAACCAAAGAAGATAGTTTTTTTTTATATTTTGTTAATTTGGCAAGTCTTCTGGATGATATTTGTCCGATGAAGGTAGTTCCGTTTGACACGAGGTGGAGAGACTATATAAGCTGTAGCTTAAAGTGTACGCAAAGACCTAACAAATCGATTCGTCGTCGTTTTCAGCAGCTTGGCATGAATCATTCGAAAACTTGTAGCAGTTCCAAGGTAAGATAGATAGCCTTATATTGTAATCTTTGTGAAACTAACTTATCTCTATCCATCTTAAGATCATACACAAATAAGAAAAACTTGTTTTTTTTTTTTTTTTTTTGTTATACGGAGTGGGCAACCTTTGCTTCTGTTCATACAAATATCAGGACATCTTAGAGCATCATCTCTCTTCCACAGCTGAAAACTGATGATGGCTGTTTTACATTTCAACAAAATCGTGCATCATGTCACACACCCAGCGAAATTTGAGCTACCTTTGAGAACACTACATTCAAGTGCTAACGTAGCCAGCACATACCGTCAAGATACAAATGTCTCGATAGGGAACATTGGTTGTGAACGAGCCCTTATTTGTTGTTGTTTGTTTGCTAGTCATTGAACAGACAACATGATATTTTTTCATCGTATAAAAAATGTCGAATTTTGTACCAGAAAGTGAAAGACAGATGGAAAACCGAAAAAACACTTGTGAAATTTTGCTTCAAAGACACGAAAGAAAATCGGTTTTGCATCAGATTGTTACTGGCGATGAAAAATGAATTTATTTTAAGAATCCGTAACGGAAAAAAATCATGGGTTAATCTGAGACAACCATCAACATCGACTGCAAAACCAGATCGATTTGGCAAGAAGACAATGCTGTGTGTTTGGTGGGACCAGAAAGGTGTGCTGTACCACGAGCTCCTAGAACCTGGTGAAACCGTTAATACTGATCGCTACCGACAACAAATGATCAATTTGAACCATGCATTGGTCGAGAAACGACCAGAATGGGCCAGAAGACACGGCAAGGTAATTTTGCTCCAAGACAATGCACCTGCACACAAAGCAAAACCGGTTCAGGATACAATCATAACACTTGACTGGGAGCAGCTACCCCACCCGCCGTATTCTCCAGACTTGGCTCCCTCCGACTACCATTTGTTTTCATCGATGGGACACGCATTGGCTGAGCAGCACTTTGATTCCTACGAGGAGCTCGAAAATTGGGTGCCTGATTGGTTTGCTTTAAAAGACGAACAATTTTATTGGCGCCGTATTCACAAATTGCCAGAAAGATGGTCAAAATGTGAAGAAAACAATGGCCAATACTTTGAATAAAAAGTTTTTCTTTTTGCACAAATCCTTATGTAATTTAACACCGCGAATGCTTCCACTTCAAAAGAACAAACAACGGCTTCAAATGACAGCTCATCCCAGCACACACAATCGCTGAGGCAACGTCTGGACCATAGGACATAGATGGACGTGTTTTCAATTGATGTAATTGAAAGAATATGTAATGGTAAAAAATATTGCCATGATAACATTAATTTGTCATCATTACGTACAATGTAATAAAATATTTTAAATCAAATAAATAACAGAAAACACAAAATATATGTTTGTAATCAATGAGTTGCCCCAAATAATACAACGCCTATACATATGAATATCTGAAGAATACAAAAAACTTGGAGTTTTTTATTGTACTTTCCCTGATGCGCTGATTACATTAATATGTATAGACCCTTCGGCACTACGTTGGAGAGGATCTAATGCATTTTTCCCGACCATGGTTGTTGTTTTGTTCGTACCAATTGATACGGTAAATAAAACACCTGCATTCTGTTTTGCCATCATGTTCTTGGTAAACAACTCATTCGTTGTCAAGTCTTGTGAAGTGATAGTGTTAAGTGGAAGTACGTTGAAGCTAAATTTTTGAAATGGATAGTGTTAACGATCTGAAAGCACAGGGTACCCCTCGCTATTCAAATAAGAGGACATGAAATTGACATTTCTGAAATTCCTTTAAAGAAAAGAATAGTGCGGAAGAGATTCTTTTAACTGAATTTTTTAATAATGATGTAAGTTTAAGAATTTCATTCGGAAAAATGTGTGTGATTTTGTGTATGTATAAGTGTCAGTGTTGGGAGTGATCCAGTTTTTACTAAAGAAACTATTGTATATTAGTGTCGAACAACGAAATTATAGTTAGATAGTTTTTGTAAGACAAAAATTTATTTTTCATTTGTATTGCCATATTTACATGCAGAATGCTTAAAGCAGAAATCTTGATGTCACACCCATTGGTCCAAATAAATTGACTAAAAGCTTTATCACCATTGTCTGGCATCACCCGAAGTACGATTTTCAATGTTATCGATGTATATTGCCGGAAGCACAAATTATATACGCTGTCATCGAATATACATTTAGAAGCGCCGCCTTCATTAAGCAGTATATTCGATTTTGGTGATGACGATTTTGCTTCCGAAGGTAACAATGTATACATAACATAATATGAGTTTATTTAACATGTTTCTGATGCATTTGAAAATGGACATAAAGCGAAAAATCTCTCGGAAGAAGAATTTCCCCCTTTTCTAAGACAAAATAACAAAGGGATTTTGCTCGATCAAAATCTCCATTGACATGCATTGATTTCTGCGCCAGCAATATTGTTTTCGCTCGCTGGGTTAGTTTCACCTCCAAGAAGACCTCCTTGACACGAATTGTGAAATGTTGATGTTGTTAGAAACGAATAAATTTGTTTAATGTTCTTTCTGTTGTGTTATGCTACGATATTTGTTACATTACAGTTGATGAAAATTAATGTTTTTGTTTGATATTCTGCTTTTAAATGTATTTATATATTTGTCAATTGAATATTTTTGAACTGAGGATTTTAATGTGAATTTTCTAACTTTATACATTTCGATTTAATTGGTTCTCTGTTCGAACAATCATAAGCATTTTAATAAATATAACTGTCAAATGTTATTTGGCTGGATATACATTGGACTTCAATAAATATACACTTGACTTCAATGAAAATGCGAATTTAATTTAAATTGTTTTTCTTTTCAATATAATCTCCCCTAACATCAATGCATTTGTTACATCCTGAGATAAGCTTTTTTAACACCTTCAAAACCGTTTAAACAAAATACCCATTTATTGCCGACTTGAGTTCTTCATCATCCAAAAATCTTTTTCCACGAAGACATTTTTTCAAATCCGGAAACAGGAAATAATCATTAGGGGCAAGGTCTGGACTATAGGGTGAGCGTTGGAAACTCGCGCCATGTGAACAATAGCGTTGTCATGAAGAAGCAACACACCCGCTGCAAGTTTACCCCGTCCTTTCTTTTTAACTTATTCCCGCAAATTATGAAAAGTGGAAGCGTAGGATGTGGCTTTCATGGTTCCACCTCTTTTTGTACTCATTGAGCAACATCCCTTTCAGAAACTGTGGCCATGAGCTTCCTGGCAGACGGAGTGACTTTGAACTTCTTCGGGGGATCTGTTCCTTTTTATGCCACTGCATGGGATCTTGATTGCTTTCAGAGTCATAGTGGTGAACTCATGTTTCGTCCCGAGTAACAATTCGATCCATAACACCATCCGCATTCTGACTACACATCTCAAAAAGCTCTCTACAGCATGCGATTCTCACTTTTTTCTGAGGCGCTGTGAGCATTCGTGACAACCACCTTGCACTGAAATTGGAAAGTTAAAGATGGTCTTGAAGAATAGTGTGAATCGTACCAGTTGAATGCTTGGTGCTCTCTGCCAACATTTTCACCTTTATTCGCGCATCCTTAAGAACAAGTTTTTCGACTTCTTTGATGCTTTCTCCCGTACAATCAGTAGCCCGGGCGCCGGAGCGGGGGTTATCTTCAATGCTCTCTTTGCCTCTCTTGAACTCACATGACTACTTTTGCACAGTTTATAATGAAGATGCGGAACCCTGGTAAACAGCCACCATCTCTTCATGAATAGTTTTTTGACTTTTTCCTTGCTTAGTGAAAAATTTAATTACAGCGCTATGAGACTTTTCACCATCATCGTCTCAGTTACCATTATGATTCTACTTAACTGGAGATAAAACGCAAATTAATAGTTATATTTATATGAAATTCTACATGAATGCACTGAAATAATAGTATTACTTGATAAATAAGTCAATTTATATATAAACACAGCTCCATCCGATGCCGAGAATATATCGAACGCCCCTGGTAATCTTGCCACGTTAAATCATTGGTTCAATACTGTACTAATTAATTAACTTACAATTTTCTGCCTTTATTCAAAATTGTGTCAAATAATTATCCATCGAGTTAAGTAACTGTTAGCATCCACAACAAAATAAAATATAAATAATATAAATTCCTCGCATATAATCAATAGGCTGCAAGCATGTCGAAAAATCAATTACATTTTTCAATTATTTTTAATATGTATTTGAAAACTTTCAATTAGTTTTAATTTGTAATTGACACCTGTGGGAAACAATTGTTCAACTCTATGATGCAAGATAGTATATAAGGTAGCGATAAGAATATTGTAATTCAGTCTTTAGAGAAATGTGTGTGGGGTTATAATGGCTAGATCTTAAAACGAATAAAATTATTTTTTTTTAATATAAATAAATTTAATATAGTTTAATTTGTATAGATCTCTTTCATATAATCCAATAAATCATTCACTTATCTCATTCGCATGTGGTCAAAAGGCATTTACAAAGATCACTGACCTCACAACAGCTTAAAACCAGGTCACTTACAACCTCATATAAAATGTGTCCCAAAATAACAATATCAAATCAAACCAATCACCTAAGTGTCAATGCTAAGACAATGCTCAACTCTCTAATCAACCAAAAAGCGCCATATTAATTGGAAACTACTGATAAGAAATCCTACAACGACGACAACTTCCAATTGGGCCAAAACCATCGAAATAAACCTTCTAATAAACCCTGAAACACCTTACCCGCGCTAAGATCGAGTCGCTCCGAATTGCACATCCACGAACCTTTATTAATGAACTCTAAATATGGCTAAGCATGTAACATAATAATGCTCCCAACTAAAAAGGCCTGTTAATGCCATATAGAAGGGAAATTTGGATATGTGCCTCGCAACGTTGTTATGTTAAGAGTTAAGTTCGACACTTACACGCCGAAGCTCTTTGGTTCGATTTCCTGAATGAACGCCTCGCATTTGTCACGGCACTTACTCCTTCGAGCTGCTGACAATACTCGAAAGGTATTAACTGGTTATAAAGAAGTTTCTCAAAGGTTGCCGTTCAAAGTCGACAAAAAGATGTAGGTCTCCTCTAGTCAAGGGAGAACAGTAGCACGCACAAGAGGAATATTTGCTGAGGAAACTAATCCCTGGTCTGTTTTACCAAACGCTACTACTAAACATTCACAGTTTGTTTCAGAAAAGCTTGCTGCTGTTGTACTCGTACTATTTGTGTTTTACTTGTCACTTGCATCACTTATGTATTTATATTATGCGTCTATTGAATGCATATTTTCATTCAAAAGCTACTAAGGAAATAGTCGACGTTAAGTCAATAATTCCTCCTTTCCCCATTATCTTGAACAATTGGCAATATTTCAGATGTGGTTAATAAGGATAAGTAACAATTTAATTTAACTGCTAATTGATTGAATTTAGAAGTGTGTTACCTAGTAGAGGCTGATTATTAGTTTGCGCTATTGAAAACAGATCCTTCCCTTTCTCAAACCAATTTCATCACACAAAGCAAACACTCCACTTGGCATTATAGATTGACAAACTATACTCGATATACATTAACACAAATAAGTTCATTTGTGTGAAAATTTGTAGGAATTTGTGAAAAATGTTGCAATTGTATTGTATATCGCACGCACTGAGAAGAACTACCGCCCAATGTTTGTGGTCCTTTTTTCACGATGCCACTACGAATGTCAAGAGCAATAACCTACTCTTTGTTCTGGAATCCTGTTGCGTCTACCACATACTAGTAGTTGTTTTTCCTTGTATTCGATCATACAGTACATGTAGGATAAGAATAAAGAATATATACAAATGTATATGTTCTGGAATGGAGAAGAGGGTTCAAAATGTAAGAGTTTATGGCCAGACACATCTAAAAGTTGCTCGAAACTGGTGGCTGGGGTTAATGTGCTTGTGCACACTCGAACATATGTATTTATGTATTATATTATATGTATGTATTATATATATTTTTGAAACTATATACTCTGTTAATCATGGCCAAGCCGAAAAGCAGTCACTCACAGTACTCCACAAAAGTCTAGGTGCAGCGCATATGATTTATAAAATTAATCTGCCGTTTGATAGTTATTGCAAAAAAGTTTAACCTTTTTATAATTTTTCAATTAGTTGATATTTCTAGATTTACAGCAAAAAAAAAAAAACGGAAAATGTGTCCTTTTTAATAAAGAAAAATTCTGTAGATGCTGGAAGCACCTACAATTGCTTTCACAAAAGTTTCCGTACAGTTATAGAAAAGAAGAATTTGATTATAGCTTGCCACGATTAGAATTTAAAAACATGATTTTTGCATCGTATTTGAATTAATATTATTTATTGAAGTAATCTGTAAGACGATAAGAGTCGGTAGATGATCCTTAATCGCTCAGCAAACATCTGCTGTGTAAAGCGATACTGAGAGTTAACACTTAGAGAACGTACTGTTTTGTGTTACTCTGTGATGGATATAACAAAAAAAAATATATTTTCTAATAGGGGAATCCCCAAATTAATAACTTTATCCTGTTTTGCTGTGTACTTGGTGTCGTGTGTTATTCGCGGTAGATCCTTGTTGTACTAGTGTATGTGTTTTTATTGAAATATGAACCGAAAAGAGCTTACGATCGAACAACGGCAGCTAATCGTTGATTTAAATACCAAACAAGAGAAATCCTACTCTGAAATAGCTGTGATAGTATCTCGTTCTACTATCCAGAAAGTGATTCAGCGCTATAAGAATGAGAATAGAGTGGGGAACACTGCTAAATTAGGACGTCCCCCGAAGCTAAACTACAAAGATAAGAGACGAATTATCCACATGGTAAAGAAAAATCCATTTAAAAGTGCTAGAAAAATTGCGAATAAGTTGAGCAATCTCAACACAATACAAGTTCCCTCCGAAACTGTACGTCGCGTCATCGTAGAAACCGGACTATTCTTCTGCACACCAAAGAAGAAACCATGCATATCTGGAACAAATAAGAAAAAACGAATTGCGTTTGCAAAAGAGTATATTCATTGGTCTACGAGGTCTTGGAGTAAGGTCCTTTTCTCCGATGAGTCAAAGTTTTTTATATTTGGATCAAGCGGCCGCCTAAGAATGTGGAGAAAAACAGGAGACGCCTTGAATCCGAAACACACCATTAAGACTGTGAAACATGGTGGTGCAGGACTAATGGTTTAGGGGTGTATGTCAGCTGCTGGAGTGGGAAATTTAGCATTCATTGAAAATACAATGGATCAACATGTGTACTTGAATATTCTAAAGGATAATCTTAAGAAAAGTGTCCATAAACTAGGAATGAATGCCGATTTCCTGTTCCAGCAAGACAACGATCCGGAGCATACCGCTCATAGGGTTCGTTTGTTTTTGTTTGTAACGCATTTTTATTAACACTTTACAATTCGTTAACTTAGTTGCTAGACAAAAATGCTTAAAACTAGCTTAAATATTTAATCTGAAATATTAATCTTATATCTAACTTACTGACTCTAAACAAGTACTCTAAGCTAATCTATGTTAGTTTTTTCAGCCTTTCGACATCTTTTGTATTCTTATTAAATCTTAAGTCTAGTGGTTTTGTTTTTGTTGCCCAAGAAAATTAAAAAAAAACTTGGACGTTCCTTATGTTTTTAACCTGCTAATAGGGTTCGAATGTGGTTGCTCTATAACACGAAAACACTGCCGACACCACCTCAGAGCCCTGATTTGAAACCTATAGAGCACCTCTGGGATAAACTGGACCAAGAATTAAGAACGCACCAGATTTCTAATAAAATCCAACTAAAAGAAATTTTACAGAAGGAGTGGCACAATATTGCCAACGAGTATACTAAAAGATTAGTCGATTCAATGACAAAGAGACTTCAGTCTGTACTCGAAGTGAAGGGGTTTCCAACAAAATATTGAGAAGTATAAGTTTCTTAGGTAATTTTTTATTATTGCCATTATTTTTTTAAGTTTTACGCAGGTGCACCAAGACTTTTGTGGAAGCAGCTTTTGCAATTTCGAGGTTATAATGGATTTTTTTTTATAAAAAGGATAAAATTGGATTTTTTTTGCTGTAAATCTAGAAACATCAACCTATTGAAAAAATATAAAAAGATTAAACTTTTTTGCAATAACTATCAAACGGTATTCTAATTTTATAAATCATATGCACTGTACCTAGACTTTTGTGGAGCACTATATGTATACACTGAATCTACGTGAAGTTGCAAATTTTTTATATGAAATTTTCCTGCTACGAAGATTGTGTTATAAGTGCATGGTATTTAGAACAAAATTAATTTGACTTGCAGGGCAGCGGCATCCCTGCTTCAACTAATGCTCTGCATAAAGCCTAAGGCATTTAATAAGCTTATGCCGAGTATGTTTAGTTTCAGAGACATCTTTCAAGTCACATTCTAAGCAGGTTGCAGCTCGAGGCTGAAAAGCATGATTAAAAACTATTAATCCCCGCGTTTATTTGTTTTTATCCACAACAGGGGCCAATGTTGCTGTATTTGAGTTGACGCTTCTGTAACGGACATCGGTGCAAAATTTCACGTCTAAATATTGCCAAGTCCAGAAGTAATTTTCATTAAGTAATAAGAAATGGAAGATGGAAACGACTTCCCTTCATGTAAGACTCACACTTCCAGTTTCAACAGGTGGAATCTGGATTTTGGTATTTAATTTGAGTTATAAATTGGCATAAAAGTAAAGTATCACTTTTCCAATGGCTGAAATTAATTCTGACAATTATTGAAATAGTGACAACCCTAATAAGAGCATTAAGAATTTTTATCTTGTCGGTTTGAGCGTACAGAATATAATTTGATGCATTATTTGTTCTAAGTTGGGCAAGGATAAAATGGTTTTCAAGAAAGAATCAATTTGTTCATGTTTTCTGATGGTAGTTGTAATCGATGTTTGCTTCGTCCAAACCCTATTCTTCTGGACCAAGAACTGCATATCCCTGCAAAAACTACTGTCCGTTTGGTGAACTTCTCCACTTCTCTTCTGCATTTTAGTTAATAGCCTCCTCCAGGAGCTGTTTTGAGTCTTTGATTCTTTGGCGCCTATAAACTCCTATAAACTCGGAAAAAGTGGGCGTATCAAAAACTATTTTCTATTTAAACTCTCCAGCAGTAAGAAAGATGAACTTTGAGGATAAACTTTTTTTTTTACAGTTGTGTAGACAGTTGAAAGAAAAACATTTGTATTCGTTCGATGCTCGTTCGAGTGGGGAACAAAAGAATAATATTTCATCCTCAATTTAAAATGGAGGTACGCCTCAGATGGAATAATGGATAAAAGCAGAAGTACCGAGATTTAGTAAAAAACTGTTCTTGCTTATCGTAACGCATTTTGAGTCCAACGCTTAAGATAGCCTGAAGAGCTTTCAATCCCAAGCCATTGGCCTGACGTTATATAAGATGTCAACAAACGAAACGCTGCACACAAGTGTAGAAGGATCTCAACTAACTTCTTCTGCGCAACTAGAAGAAGCTGGTAAAATATTGTGCTGGCTAGAGAGGCTTGTTGGTACACACACAAGTCCTCCACGGACTGTATCGTCAAACAAAAAACACAGAGGACATTTAAATCGTGAGAGAAAGATTCGTCATATCTCACCTGCTCAAAAAAATTCTGAAAGTTTCAAACAAACAAGTTTGCACAATGACTCAAAGTATCCTTTATCTCTCAATTTCAGAAGAAGTGTTATTTTTAAACTAAGCAGCAGTAGCAGTAAGAATGCCTGAGTTTTTCATATTTTTACTTACTTTTTTTTCAATGCATTTTTTTATGAATTCATATTGGTTTTCTTAAATACTAAACAAAAATACTTAAACTAGCTAATTTATTTAATCTAGTGATCTTAATTCTAACTTACTGACTTCTTACAAGTACACAAAGCTTATATTTATGTGATGTATGTGTATGTCCACACACTTTGTGCAACACTTGCCCTTAAAGTTTTGCAAAAAAAAAATATCTTCGGACATGTTTCATGGCGGTTCCATTAGTACTTAGCCTCACTTCCCGAATCCATCAATATCGTGTAACTGTCTGTAGACAGATATATCAAACAATTTTTAATTTCAAATGAGTTACTTTTGTATGTAGCTACTTTAGCTCATTATATTACATGTAACATTATCTGTGCTAATATGATGAGGTGATTGTACTGAAATCTCCAATAGCAGTAACTACCGAATGTATAAAAGAGAGTTGAAAAATAAATAAAGGGCTTTTTGTCCATATATGTAGTAAAACTGTCATCAGTGTCTTTCTTTTACGGAAATGTCCTACATGTCGAATACAGTCAATATGTCCACTGAATTGAAGTTCTTTGGGTGACTTTGAAACAATGCTTGACTGCCATGTGTGAAGAGCCCTTACAACAGCAACTGCGATGAATTGGCTTAACGAAGTTCAACGTAGTCGCATGTCGATTTTTTTTTTACAGAATGCGAATATCGAAGGCTATAATGTGGCTATAATGTGAAACTTATGAACTTGTATTGGCAGTTCTTAGATTGAAGTGGCCTAAGATAACTGAGATGGATTGGGATTCAGATAACAAGTCGGTGTTGTAGCACAGGGTACCATAAATATCCCCTTAGGTGCATCACTAGATGCTTAAGTTAACTATACACCAAACCCGTTTCACGCTTGAGGAGAAAGCATTCCGCCTAAGTTGGGAATGAAGATTTTCTAATCTGTCGGCATACTTTTTACACACATTCATTTAACAGACGCCTCCGCACTGAGTCAGGAAATTTCTGACTTCTCTCAATTAGTAATAATCAAACAAACTGCTGGAGACCATTCAGCATAGTACACTTATCGGAAGTAGACGATTTTGGGCATAACAACATGCCCACCACGATACTCCTGGAATAAGGCTAGTCCCACGATCAAGCTGGTGATTTCGGTAATTTTTTCCTCCGTGGGACCAGAATATATCCTCTGGTGAAGCTGTCACTACTCATCAAGTGTCCTACCAGCTAAGTCTGAAAGTAAGATCAAATTGTGCTAATTTCTATTGGCTATTCCGCCTACATGCAATATTGTGTAATGGCTATGATTTCAAATCGAGATTCGATTCTGGGCTTCAACAACAAGTTTTACCAACCATAACGATCGCGCAACGCTATCCAGCATCTCAAGAATCTCAAGAATTCGGTCGTCCTAATCTTAGCATCTCTTCAGCCACTGTCTTCTACTCTGTCGTCCACCATAAAACTAGCTAAAACTGACTTTACGTCTCTCTTCGGTCATGTGGTTTAGGCACCCAGCCCAACGGAGTTTACCGAACTTAATTTTTGTCATCAGATTCGAGTTACACCCATATATGTAGATGTTGTATCGTCTTAGGAATTATGTTTTCTAACAAACGAGGCCAAAAATTCATCTTAATACGTTTAGGGTGTATAGTGTAAAGCACCCAAGTTTACGATCCATATATGAGTACTTATAAGACCCTTGTCCTGTCAGAAGAAGCTTTTATGTTATAAGGAGAGTTCTTGATTTGAAATGCCTTGCCAGATTAAAGTTTGATTTGTCGGGTTTGAGCAGCCCCCCAGGTATTCTATTGCCATGTTGCTATTGACTGCAAAGTAGCTGAAGAATTTCACTACATGAAATTTGTCCTCATCTTAATGAAGGCACCAACTGTTTTTCTTACAGAATACGCCTCAATGCACGTCGTTCTTTACTGATGTGCTGCCCCTGGATTGTTGCTGTCGGTTTAGAAGAAGGGTTCACATAGAGCTTGTTATGTTCTTCCAATGATTTCTATAACGTCTGCGTAAACCAACATCAGGCTGGACCTGATGGCAATTGCCCCACCGGGATCATGTGATTTCTTAATTCAGTCACACGGTCTGAGTTACTGGGATAGTCAGCATTACAAAGGACCGCGTGATTGATGTCCTGCAAGAAGTGTTAGGCTGCCTGTTGACGCTGCTTATGAGCAAGTCGTAGTGACGGTGAGCGCCGGTCTTTCTGACCGAAAAGTAAATCATCAAGGTCTTCTGTGTTCTATAACCACGTGAGCAAAATAGTCAGAGAAAAAAAAATCGTTTGGAGAGGACAGTAGTGCCTATCAGACCGACTATCACTTCTACCGCCAACACGTCGTTTAGACCTGCCCCATAACCCTCCTTCTCCTACGACTCGCAGGTCAAAAATTTGAGTCAGCCTGCAGATGTCCAAAACATTAAGAATAGCCGAAGTGATCTCTCATAAAAATTTGTGAAGCTGATAATTTTGCGGCCATTTTTTAGATTTCGTATGAACAACCGCCGTGGCGTAGTGGGTAGAGTGCGACGCTCACACGCCGAAGGGTCTAGGTTCGACTCCCAGTTCAACACCAATTTTTCTAATATTTTACGGCACCACCTCTTTCGAGCTGCTGACAACACTCAAAGAGTAATAACTGTCTAAGAAAGCTTCTCAAATTTCGCCGTTCGGAGTCGGCAAAAAACTCTAGGTCCCTTCTACTCATGAGAGAACAGTAGCGCGCACAACACGAGTAGTTGATGAGCAAGCTAGGCCCTGGTCCCCCTTTGGACTGTAGCGCCAACAATTATTATTATTATGAACAACCTCCCAATTTTGATTCCATTGAAAATGTACGCACTAGTCGGCACACATAATCCGATGCAGATTTGTACGAATAACCGCTGTCATCACTAGAACTCTATGAACACAGCACACACGATGTCACCGACACACAGCAGTGACTGGTTCTTTCCAAACAAAAAAAAAATATAAACTCATGTAATCAAACCGCCGACACCAATACTATTTCTTTTTTTCTGTTTGCTCTTTTCCCTTAGAACTACCACGAAGGTCTTTGAGGGGAACCTGGAAGAAGAGGACTTTCGTACTCCCAGCCGCCTGCTACCAGTTATGCGGGCCTATTCCAATTTTCACTACTAAACTCTCCTTTCGCCTGTGTGTTGACATACGATTGTGGGCAATTGTGTCGATAGCGTGTACCTACGCTTCTGTCTGTACACACGTCACAACTATTTCGACACATAACTCGCGCCGGTGCGGATATGAGTATGAGGAGGGGGTGTGTAGTGTCAACACAAACATTTACACGCATTTTGCGATGCCACACTGTGTGTCATTGTGCTCTGTGGAAGCTGTACCCTCCCCTGAATAACGAAGACACACTTGCACACAAATGTGACGCGGTGTTATGCGTGGTGCTGTTCTGCTCTTCTTATGTTTCCGATCAGCAGGGTAAGTTTACTGGCGATGGGGGAAAACGAAACTGTCATTTAGACAGGGATTCCGAAGGAGGGTGTGTTGGACTGTTCAACACAAACATCAGAATGATAAAAACTGAAACCAAGGTCGACTGCCTCTTTCTGACTACAGTTTCTTTTTATGCAGCTCGCACAACCACAGCAACATCTTTGGCATTCACAATGTTCCGGAACTCCTACAATGTCATTGATGTCTGGCCAAAGGAACCATGGGCTCGCAGCAGTAGGAGGAGACGAGTTCATTGAGAAGTTAAAGCAGAGAGGTCTCATAGCATACAGACAAATGTACTCGTATACTGCTGCAAGTTTTTGTCTTTAGTTTCGTTGTAAATTTTAAATAGAATAAATAAAAAGGAGAAAATCGACAGTGGCATTTATAGGTCGATTGTTCTGCTTTTGACTCTAGTGATTCTGCTCTAAAAATTATTTTCAGTGATTTAAGCGCCTTAAATTTCTGAAACAAAACACTCGCATCACAGACTACGGTTACGATTTTTACAAACCTTACGAAGTATACGAAGGATGGAGCAGAGTGGATCTCTTTTAGGTGCTGTCAGGGTAGTTTGGACCCTGAGAGCATTCATGGACAATTTTAGAGACGTAAGTGAAATATTTTAATTTGCAGGACAAATATTGTCATAAGAAGTGGTCCTGAAACCACTAATACTCAGTATTACGCAGAGTTTGTACTGACGCCATTATCCATTTCAGTCGTCCTGAAGTGAGTGGTTTAGCCCAAATCGAATCTGCATGAAAGATAACTGAAATGACTACACGTGCACGCTCGTAGGATTCCGCATGCGTAACCGGATCCAAGAATTTTTGGAAGCATTTGAGAGAGCAGTACGTGCAAAAGTAGTGCCTTATTCTCTGGCATTCTTTATGTGTTTTTTGAAGGAGAGTCTTTTGTCCAATTATACCCTTCAGGTACTTCACTCACTCCTTGAACCTAATTGTGATTTCGAACTATGAAGGTGCCATATTCCCCATTGTTGCGACTGTTTTTTAGCACTCCACCCGATTTGTTTCTCAACTTCCAGACCGATATTTTCGACTCACTCTTTTACAACCGAGATCAAACTCTATGTGCTTTTTCAGAGTGTCGATAACGATATCGTTGGCAACATCAAACACATCCACTCCACCCGGAAGGGATATTCGTAAACCACAATCACACCTTATATTCCGCCATAGAGCAGAATGGCAGGAGTCCCACTTATTCCTGTGGAATTCCTGCCATTCTGTTGCAGGCCTTGTACCAAAAACATAATTTTTTTTCAGGGGAAAAGCGGGTGTCCAAAGACCAGACCTCAGTGTGTGCAACCAGCTCGCCTGATTGAAAGCATTTTTAATGTCTAGCGTAACATACTTTCCATTACCTCTTCGTTCCCCCTCTACATCTCTTTCTCCGATTAGAGTCAGCGTCAAGCATCTGTGGTAAAGATACTACTGCGCCCAACTTTGATCAACCTTTCTTGAAGCCATATTAATGAGTTACCGTTGGCTTCCACCACTGTCACTAAACTGATGACACGTTTAAGTACCTTGCATGCAAAATGCAAGTTCAGCGATACGAGGACAGATCTCAAAAGGGTAGGCAGAAGTATCGAAAATTGCTGTTGTCCCTGTGTGTGGAAGATTCCATCTAATAGGCAGTTCTCCAATGCGTGCTGAAAAAGACGTGGTCCGATCGTAGCCGCCTTATTCGGGATCCCATCTGGCCCGATATGGCTACAAGCATCTTCTTACGGTAATAAGCATAAATTTCATCCGTACTGTTACTCTTCGTCTTCTCGAGAAGTTCCACTTCCTGTGTGAGCATATATTATACTGTGGGGCTCTGCATGCTCTTCAGCTAGTATGTTTTTTCTCAAGGATGAGATACGCTTATTATCTGTGTATACTGCTTGAAAGAGCCTTGTCAATGTGGCATGTTGGGGTGGTTTAACGCAGGGACGATTTTGTCAATATTTTGACAGATTCACTCTGTCTGAAAATACAAACTACAGAGTTTATGTCTGTGCGTCGAAACTGATGGTCGTCTTATAAAATGAGATGAGAGTTGAAAAACGTAGAGTGTTGATCGAAGAATGAAAGACAATTACTCATCTCTTGAACTTGCATACACTTTATCCCAAGAGAAGTATTTTTACAAGAGTAATTCACAAAAACAGCAGTTTTCATGTTTGAGCAACCTGCTTTTTGACTCTGTTGCGTTTAAACATGTTTGTGTTTAAATATGAAAAGAATATCTTTCTATTGAGAAGTTTTGTCTCATTCAAAGTACAAGTGCATGAGAGAAGGGTAAACAACAAATAAGTGGTCAGTCAGTCAGTTGGTCAGCTTTAATCGCGAATGCATGTAACACATCACTCAATAGGTGTAGGGACTGACATATAGGGGGCGCCACAAACAAAAAATTTATATAATTATAACAAAGTACAAACATTCAAATGGTACCTGTCAAATTTCCATGGTCTTATATAAAAAAAATTCTCTTCCACCAAGACAATGCATTGTGTTACAAGTCGTTGGCTACCATGGCCAAATTGCACAAATTGGGCTTTGAATTGCTTCTGCGCCACCATATTCTCCAAATCCGGCTTCTAGTGACTTCTACTTATTGTCAGACTTCAACAATTTGCTCGCAGGAAAAAAATATGTGCCGAATGAGGAGGTGATCGCCGGAATTGAAGCCTATTTTGAGACCAAAGATAAATCCTTCTATAAAAAAGGTATCGAAATGTTAGATTGTCATGAAAATTGACAGGTATAATTTGAATGTTTGTACTTCCTAATAATAATATGAATTTTTTGTTAGTGGCGCCCCCTATATGCCAATCCCGAGACTTATTGAGTGATGAGTTAGTTTACCGCTTTTTATGAATTCGAATTACGCTAAAAGTTCTAATAATTAATAATTTCTTATCGTGTGATTTGTGTGGTATCATCTGGATTGTTTTATTATCAAACAAAATAACTTAAATATCATTGTTACATATAAAAATATATATCTTAAATGTGAAAAGTGCCGTTGACACTCAACATGTGCCGTCACATACATACTGTGAGCGTCAAAAATTGGGTCAAAACAACAACAAAACTCTAATTCCATTGATACACAAAAACAGCTTTCTTCAATGTGAACAATTATTCAAAACATTTTATTTGTATTATAGCCATATGAATAAAAAAATTTGGAGAGCAAAAAATGAAGAATTACCTGAAACAAATATTAGGCCGGTCATGAAACATGGGGGAGGTTCAGTGGTGGTGTGGGGGTGTGTAGCAGCATCTGGGGTCGGTGATCTTGTCTTCATTGATAGTACAATGAGGAAGGAAGATTATCTAAATATTCTCAGGACCAACTTGCAACCGAGCGTAGACAAATTAGGTTTAGCTAGGAATTGGATCTTTCAGCAAGACAATAATCCCAAGCATACCTCACGTCTTGTTAAGGAATGGTTGCTTTATAGGACCCCAAATCAGCTTGATCATCCCCCGCAATCACCGGACCTTAACCCCATAGAACACTTATTGGAGCATTTGGATAGAAGAATTCGACAGAGTACTATTAACAAAAAGGAAGACCTGGAAAAAGCTATAACAGAAGAATGGTCAAAAATTACCCCCGATGTTACCAATAAACTGGAAATGTCTATGCCACGTAGACTCAAGGAAGTAATAAAGTCTACAGGAGGACCAACATAGTACTAAATTTAATTTTTTAAGCAATAAATAAGTACATTTGATGATAGAAATGTATACTGGTAACTCACTTTTGACTCGTAATATATGAAGTAGTTATAATTTTCATTAATAAAATGTATTTGTTTTTGATTTTACAGTACCTTATTTTCTGAATAATTGATCACATTGAATAAAGCTGTTTTTGTGCATCAATGGAATTTAAGTTTTGTTGTTGTTTTGTCCCAATTTTCATCTTTATACAGCAATCAGATATCTGTTTACTCACTTTTGACGCTCACAGTACATCGTTAGTTGATCGCAACATAAAACGTAAACAAAAACATGTGATTGGGTCTTATGCTAAAGCCATCAGTACCACGATTACGTTTTCTTTACGTTTCACGTCACAGAATGTCTATTCCGTTACAGACAATGACCTTACAGATTATGTCTCACCAATACTGAATTTGCATGAAAGTGCTTTAGTCTGCACGATATTAATAAAAAAAAATGTAAACTTAAGATTCCAACTGGCTCATTTTTTCCTGCTGTGTGAGTTCCCATTTTCGAATCGCGATTTGAAACAATGGATCAAACATAAACCCTTCTTCAATAGTCGTTAATCAACATTTGTTGTTTAATCGAATTGTGGGCAAAATATTATACATATATCGAAATATTGACTTTTCCGTCGTTAACTTGAATGCTGCAGATTTCCTTTGGTATGTTAATGCTATGATTTTATCTTAGTATATTCATCACAGCGTAACAACATATCAACTTGTCAACATTCAGTTTCGCTTAAAATATTTTTAAATTTAAATTTATAGTTCATTAAATCAATTGTTATACAGTGAACCAAAAAAAAAAACTGGGAAATTTATTACCTTCAAATTCAGCTTGAAATATCTCAGCCATTTTTATATATATTAAAACGAAATAAATTGCATATGAATCTGCAGTTTAATACGGTTTTGGTAATCCAAACACATTTATTGTTAATTTTTTTAACTTTAGCAACTAAAGGTTAAAATCAAAAATAGTGCAAATTCATCGGCCAAAGAAAACTGGGACAGTTACAAAAAATGAAAATAATTATTCTTTTTAATATTTTGTGTGTTGTTTTTTTTGCATTTATGACTTCCTGCAATCCTCTGTTCATCGATCCGACCAGGCTTTTTGTTATAGCCGATGGAATTTTTTACCATTCTTCATACAATGTTGTATTTAACTCTTCTTTTGTACAAATGGTTCTTTTTCAAACTTCCTTTTCTAAAACAGCCCAAAGGTGCTCTATGGGATTAAGATCCGGACTTTAAGGGGGGGGGGGGATGCGGCAACACCTTTTTTATGTTCCAAATACTCCAATCTTTTGTTATACCGGCTGTGCGCTCATTATTATGCAACAGCATTACACCCGGCAGTAGTCCCAATTTTTCTTTGGTTTCGGGGATACAACGTTTTAGGATATCGTCGTATCCAAAAATTGTTAAATTTCCTTCAATTACATGAAGGGAACCAACTCCGTTTGCTGCCATTGAAGGTATCCAAAGCATCCAAAGCAGTTCCACACAAAGCGTCAACCATCATAACCGAAAATATTAAATTTTGATTCGTCACAAACAATTACTTGATTCCCAAACTCATCCGTCTGCACGCACTCCTTGGCCTACTTGAGTCGCTTTTTTATGTTTCTTTCTGATAAGGCCGGCTTATTGCGAGGTGTGCGGGCTTTTAGATAATTTTTATGTAAAAAAATTGCGCACTGTTTGCGGATGAACTTCTGCTATTTTTTCTTTCTTCAAAGTTTTGGCAATTTCCACAGTTGATTCCTTCGGGTTTCTATTTACCACCCTTACAATTCTTCGTTTACTTTGATCCGTAGAAATTTTGGAAGGCCTTACACTTCCCGAAGCGCGATGAAGAAAACCATTATCTTTAAAAGACTTAATAATATTGAAACCTGTTGATTTTGGGTTTGTTAACCACTGAAGAAATTTCGCGAATGCTATAATTTTGTCACGGGACGTCTGTTTATTTTTCATTTTTTCAACAACAAAATTTAATTACATAAATATGCAATAGTAAACAACTTGACAGAATAGCGGAGGTAATATTTGATCAAAGATAAGGATATAAAAGCAACGGTACATTATTTCCGGTCTTGGAAAACAAGTGTCCCAGTTTTTTTTGGCCGATGAATTTGCACTATTTTTGATTCAAACTTTTAGTTACTAAAATTAAAAAATTAACAGTAAATGTGTTTGGATTACTGAAACCGTATTATACTGCAGTTTCATATGCAATTTATTTCGTTTTAATGTATTAAAAAATGACTGAGATATTTCAAGCTGAATTTGAAGGTAATAAGTGTCCCATTATTATTTTTGGTTCACTGTAGGCACCACGCAGCAACAACTTGTTCTATGTGTCTCATCGCAGAGAAGATTTTTCATCTGTAGACACCTTTGAATTGAACATAACTGTATTTTTAAGTAAATGTGGGTCTGGTAATTTTACGAAGTATACGATTATTTATGGTGTTCTTGGTAAACATGGAGCGCACAGCCCTACCGTTCATAATTAAGGATGTTTTTGGACATGTGATTTAAGCTAAGAAGATGATCTCCATTGGTTTATATGTCAAGTTCTAGTATCTGCCAATGTAAAACTGATCGACTTTTAAAAAAATGCCTTTTAAGCTCCTGAGCACACAACATTCGTGCAGAATAATTTAAAAAATGTCCACTGAATTCAATTCTAAATTGACCCTTGCAAATCGTCCCACAGATGACTACTTCGTGTGCTTGTACTGAAATGTCCCATTTTAAATTTAGCTGTAAAACGTTTGGTTTATTAATTCTTTATTTTATTTTCTGCATCGCTTCTATGACGCACAACATTTTATTTGCGAGGATCTTGACCAACACATTAAGTAGCAGTATCTACCGTCAGCTGCTACTCAGGACGAAAAAATTGCACTCGGTCTTTCGGTTCCGCTCGGGAACAAATAAAGGGACAGCTTAACTTTTGAGAGTTGACTCTAATTTCATTTGTTTCTTGCAGTTAAGAGAACAATATTTAATGTATATTTCAGTGCTTTGAGGAGGTGCTGTGGTTCTTGTCTCTGTTTACTCCGAGGACAAGAAATTTATATTAAGTCCGTGGCTACCTCGAAACTGCTCATAGTAACGCATTTTCAAAGAAGCCGGATTTTTTGTTTGTTTTTGTGTTGTTTGTGCTTCTGGTGTGCCTCTTATCATATGTCGCTATATATCTGTTCAAGTTTGAATTGAATATTGAAGGTTCTCCTCAGAAATCGAGACTCCAACTTCTCGATTATCTTTGTGAATGCTTTTCTCTGAGAGACAATCGGCAATTTCGTAGAAAGATAAGGAAGTAGTTGAACTTTTAAAAAAAAAATGCTATTGCTTAGATATTGACAACTTTTAGAAATTGAAGGCCCAGTCTGAAGCGCCACAAGAATGGGAAGATAAGTTACGTTAAACTAAAAATAAACTGCCTAAATATAATTCAAATAAATCTTCATGAGGGAGTATTGTAATAATTAATTAATAATTGTTGAAAAACAAAGTATAGTAGTGCCGGTGACGTGTGTGATTTTATTTCTATGTCGCGGTTGTAATTTAGATGTAATTCCTTGACAGTCGTGATTTTCATTCCCTATTTCCCTACATATGGGGGGCATGGACATATGGGGGGCATGGACCTCACGCGAGGCAACGTTGTTGATTGCGCTCAACAAGGCGAACTGCGAAGACTATCCCCGTTAGTGCACAGGTCAAGTTGACCTATCCAGCTCCCTGGATAGCCATTACAACACCCGTTGTATAGTGAACCAATGTATGCAGCGAGCCCCTCTGACCGAGGGTTTAAGTAATGGGCCTGGCCTACCAGTCTATGGGTTGTGCCTGAGATGAACTTCCTTACCACGTAAAAATAATATAGTTCAGAAACGCCGAAATATCTCGAATAATGTAGGACAAACTTTTTACGAAACCAGCGAACGCAATAAGGACAATGATTTTCGGTTCTGCACGTGGAATGTGAGGTCCCTTAACAGACCACATGCAGCCGAACAACTTGCGGAGGCCCTTGAGTGCTACAAAGCAGACATTACCGTCATTCAGGAAGCGCGATGGGATGGGCCTGGCATAAAAATGATGAAGAACTGTGATATTTACTACAGCGATTGCTATAGAGAGAGGCGGCAGAGCTTATTCGGGTGCGGATTTGTTGTTCGAGGCAGACTTACGCAAAAAGTCTTGAGCTATGACCCCGATAGCAAATGCCTCTTGACAATCCCCATCAAGGCTAAATTCAGGGACATCAGCCTAATTTGCGCTCACGCCCCGACAGAGGAGAAGGATAACAACATCAAGGATGACTTTTATGATCTCCTAGAAAGAAAATGCGATGCCCCAGCAACGACACCAAGATCATTCTAGGAGATTTCAACGCTCAGCTGGGAAAGGAGGACATCAACACATCCGGAAACGGACTCACACCTGAACATGTACAAAGTGATTTGGCGATCGAGGAAATGGAAAGGTGTCATGGCAGGAATGAAGTCCGAATGTTTTACCGAAAGGTAAAACAGCTATCCAGATGATACAAGGTTCCGACCAAGGCCTGCCGGGATCAAAACGGACAACTCGTAGTAGAGTCGCAGTCTTTGCTGAAAATCTGGAAGGACCATGACGGCCCTAATTCCGCTGTTAGGCAGAATGTTCCACTCGATTTGGACGATGATAAACAATAATTCCGTCTGGGTCTGGCGGTAAACGAGGGCAAACGTAAGTACATGCTGGCATCAAGGAAGGACACACAACATCGACGCCTCGGACAGAGCGTCACACTAGGCAGTAGAAATTTCGAGGTAGTCAAGGACTTCGTCTACCTCGGCTCGGCGCAATTGGCAACAGGTAGCGACAGATTGTGCTAACTGGAGGCATGTTGGTTGAGGCGCAGATCCACCCGGACTGTAGCGCCACAAGAAGAAGAAGAAAAAGAAGATTTTTATACATATATAGACCCTTATGTAAAACTAAATTTGCTAAGTGAACTTTGTTATATAAAATTGAATGCAAACTTAGACTTCTCTGCAAACTTTGACTCCATTGCCTAGTGACAGTTGTGGAACAAGCATAATGCAAGCACATTACACATCGTAAAGATATATTCATAACAAATATACAAAATTAATGTACACGACATACAATCTAAGAAGGGCTTAAGTTGGCGCATTTAATTTGCATCATTCAATTCATTCATTCATCATTCATTTCATTTTCACAAATGAAAGTAAAAATAAATTGTGTTGGCAGCTTAAATATCAAGCTAAACGACCAATTCCACAACCTTAATTTCCACTACAGCAAATACTCCAACCACAGTCATGCGCAAATAAAACTTAAATTTCACGTAGCAAAATAAAAATAAACAAACCGGCATGCAGGAGTTCAATCAAAGAGTAGAACATGTCTAAAAGAATGAAATACAAAAAACGTTCCTTCCACAAAAATTCAAATAACATCTTACCCCCAGTCATTGCATAAATGCACACTTGCTTATGAGAGTTTCAAACAGCATGCACCCGCACAACACTGCACAATGTCACTTTGGTCACTGACAAACCTCTTTTGGAGGGGACTCGCGCTGAATATCCAAGCAACAATTCCGATTCAATTACGCTTCGCATTCCAATTGAAATTCTCCGAGTGCGACAAGCGCCCGAAAAATTATTTTCTCCTGTTACTCGGCGGTGTTTGAATAGCTTCGAAAATCTCTCGCATTCCGCAAAGCGCGACGACACCCAGTAAAGCGGGACGCTTTACTTCCAAAGCAAACTGCTCGGATGTGTGAATTCGATGTCGGACAGACAGATTGTCCCATCGGAAACATTCCAAACGTTCCCAAAGCACCATAAAGTCTCGCGCGGAATCTTTCCAAACACGTCACCGCCATTTTTATTAACAGGCGACGATGGGCACAAGGCAGTAGCGGCAGAGAAACCATACACCCGCCGCCGAAACCATCAATTTCCCACGTTTCACATATTTCAGCGCGTGGAAGATTTCATACCACTGCACGCACACATCTATCACTCGAAATTGTTGCGCACTACCACCTGCATGTGCCGCTGAAGTTCCCCTTTCTTCGCCGATAGTAGCAAAATCATTGCGTTGCGTCTTTTGGCGGGAATGTGAGTTCAACTTATATATTAGTTATCGTGTGGTTGTTGATGCTTCTGGGAGACTGGTAGTTTTCGTGATGAAACGCGACGACTCGTTTCACTTTCGTTTTCGAGTTTTCGACAGTCGACGACGGATGGGATTAGTTGCCGCACCCAATTGAGATTGTTTTTTTGCTTGCAGCTGAGGCAAAGTGCGATAATATCGGGTGTGTGGATGATGATGGCCTGGTAGGTAGATACTCGGCACCCTCAATGGAGGCCATCTGAGCGGATTTCCGAATGACGCGTATTTTTTTGACTCAGTTAAGCACTCAATCGTCAACATAATCGAATAAAATTATCGTAACTTATGCGCGGTAGACAATTATGGGCGAAAATGGCGGTTGGTTTGGATAGCGGAATCAAGAACATTGCTTGGCAAGTGCAATAGCTTCATATAGTAGGTTGATGTGTGAGCAGCTGAAGACCAGAGTTTCGAAAACATGTAATAGGAATTTATAACAATTCCTTCTAATTCCAGTGACATGACTATATATAGACAAATGATACCGCAAAAATTCAAGATTATCTAAGAGTATGAAGAGTCATAAGTTTGAATTAAGATCATTAGATTATACTTGCAAGCTAGTTTAAGTATTTTTATCTAGCATGTAATTAAGGAATTGAAATAATAATAATAGATAAAATATAAAAGTGACAACATCATGCAATCGTTGTTTTTGAACTCTTGTGAAAAGCCATTAGGCAACACAATGAATTTACTGAAATTGAAGTTCTTGAAAAATAACCAGTAAAACAATAAAAAGTGCTTTAGTCTGCTGAGTTTTTAAAAAAAACAAAATATAATATTTATGTAGATCTTGCAATTATAAACTACAGTCTCGGTAGGCTGCTTTCACCAAGTTTCAAAGAACGGTCTGCCTTGGCTGCACAGAGGCTTGAACCCCTTGATAACCACAACATGGGATGCACAATCAAAATTTTGTTCAACTCGCACTGGAGCACTGATGGCCTCGCTCACCGCATCTTTTATGACACTAGTCTTATGAACATGCCTCCGATGCGGAGTCATCAATAATGCAGTTGCGTCGTTCATACAAAGTCGACATTTCCCGTGTCCAGGACTAGCTCTGGACAGAAACTGATCCGGAAGGGTCGAATTTTCACGGTCGGCTCCAAGACGATGGAATGATTAAGATCTTGGCCCTTCTTGAAAAACGACAACATTACTACTTTACACCACTTCAGATAACTAGGAAGGTCTTTTACAAGGAAAGACTCTTGACATCTTGTTGGCTTCCTAAAGGAACACTTAGCATTCGCTAAGGACTTAAGTATGGTTTAGTGATGAAAGTATTGTAGATGCCTCTAAAAAAGTTGAAGACACTGTAGAGAAGTTTCTCTGTCAATGTCCCACCTCTGTTTGGATAAGGTGGCGGCTGTTCGGTCACCAAACTTCGGTGCTGATGAGTTTTAGTTGAAACCCTAGGCTCTTTATCACAGAAGTGTTTGTTGGACCAAGATATTAAATTGAATGTAGTTTACCTCCCGGTTGTACAAAAGACCAGTTTTCGGATTTGAGTACTTCAGTATAGTAAAGGAAAAAAAATTGAAAAAAAAAATGAGAACGAACTTTTTATTCGGTCCTTTTGTCAAGAGTATTTACTCGATAAAATACTCGGTTGACATCATCACCCCAGTTGATTGATGATTTCCGATATCTTTTCTGTGGCGATACAGACCAGACAAAGACGAGTATTAAAAAGTTGTAGCAAATCCAGTTCTGCAGACAAAAATTTCTCTATTTTATCAGGATTTAGCTGACGTTGAAAAAGTTTTCTTTACGTTGTTGTGTTTAGTAAATGCTTTTTAAATGCCTATTAAGAATTGTAGGTTTAGGGTTAGTCAACATGCTATAAATCTGCAAGCACTGTGTTTGGGTTTTAAAAGCCATTTTTGGCCTTATCAATATTGAGCATAGCAGAGATGATGAAACAAATTTGGTTATTGGTGCACTCGGTCAGAATGCTAACTGGAAGTGGATCAGTGGTTACTTGCGCCATAAGCTCTGAAGTACTGGCAAACTATTTTAGACATTTACTAAGCCCCGCGGATGGTCAAGTAAACTTTCAGTACGCCCTCCCTAACGTCTCGGACCCTGTGCTAGACGCCCCAATCTCGATGATGGAGTTAATTGGAACTCTAAGTAAAATGAAAAAAAATAAAGCTCCCGGGTTGGATGGTATTCCAGTCGAGTTTTTACAAAATCTCACCCCTGATTATCTGGAATGGTTACTGCTGTTTTACAATCAGTTGTTAGAGTCCGAAATAATGCCGGAAGTGTTTCTTAAGTCAGTAATCTATGGTGTCTTTAAAAAGGGGGATACTAACGTACCGGAAAATTATAGGGGTATTTCCCTTCTGTCGGCGTTCAGAAAAGTCTTCACCCAAATATTATACCATAGGTTGACTATTTGGGTGGAGACCAACGAGCGTCTTAGTACTTTCCAGGCAGGATTCCGGTCTGGGCTGTCAACTGTTGATCAAATTTTTGCATTAACAGTGACGGCTCGAAGATTTAAAGAGCGAGGAAGAAAGCTTTACGCTTTTTTCGTAGACTTTAAAGCCGCCTTCGATACAGTCAATAGGAACTCGCTGTTGTACAAACTTTCGTCCCTTGGACTTTCAACAAAGTTCATACGAGTTTATAAAGCACTTATCACACAAAACTCTGCTGCTGTGTGGAATGGTATTAGCTTGTCAAACTTCTTCAATGTCAAAACAGGGGTTCCCCAAGGTTGCGTGCTCAGCCCACTTTTGTTTGCGCTGTACGTAGATGATATAACTACATTCTTACCGGGAGGAGTTACAGTTGGCGATGTACAGGTTAAAGTTTTGCTGTATGCTGACGATTTAGTTATTTTGGCTGAAGATCCACAGGCTCTTCAACTGCAAATAAATAAATTGAAAAGCTACTGCGATCTTTGGGACTTAAAGATAAACACCTCTAAATCAAAAATTATGGTTTTTGGCACTGGTCGAGGTAACAGGACTGTGCATGAAAATTGGACTTTGGGGGGTGAGCCGATCGAAGAGTTCAACTACCTGGGTTTTGTTTTAAAATCGAATCTTGATATGAGCGCACATGTCCATAAGAAAACGGTAGCGGCAAAGACATCAATTAATCTGATGAGGAAAACTATCTTTGGTAACCAACGCATCGGTATCGGGTCAAAGTTTAAGGTGTTCAATGCTACGGTGAATGCATGTCTCTGTTATGCAAACCAAATATTTGGCTTTAAGTTCTTTGAAGAGTATGAAATTGTCCAGCGATTTTTCTTCAAGCGAATTTTTAAACTTCCCCCAACAACTCCCTCATACGCTATCTACGTGGAATCTGGTCTGCCGCAGATTTACCATCAAAATTTGAAGGCAAATGCGGGTATTTAATTAAAGTTATGCGTAGGCCGAACAGTAACCTCTCAAAGAGGCTTATGAAGATGGCGCTTCGATATAATATATCTCCTTTTAAAGAATGGCATAAACTTGCAACCACACATGGCATTGTACTTAGACTTACTGAGGCAAACTCAGATGAATGGGAGGATAAACTGTACGAATGTATAAGAAAAGACGATGAAAAGATGTATCTAGATTGCTTAGATCGAGCTCGTACTTCCTCGTCCAGATCTATGTACAAGCTTCTTAACCATACACTAGGACCCAGTAACTACTTTAAAACAGAACTCTCAAATAGACAAATTAGCACTATTTTTAGGGCTAGAACTGAACTGCTGAGTCTAAACTACATACCGCACCGGCAAGATGTTAATGCTACCTGCACACTTTGCAATCGCAATGAAGTTGAAAATATATACCATTTTATCGCGGTATGTCCTATATTACTAGAACTACGTTTATTTTATTTCTCAAAAGTATCTCTTACACTTGAAGAAACGAAGAATATACTGAACGGCGCTGAGGGGTGGAACCTGCTCTATCGTTTTTGTACGCATGCCTTGAATTACCGTAATAGCTTCATCTAACAGTAAGGTATATCATTTGTATAACTCAAAGTATATTAATTTGGCTCATTGTATTACAAGTATCTTAGATAATGTCAATCTCCGACAGACGGCGTTTTGCCATGTTGACTAACATTTCTTTTTCTATTACTAATTGTTAAAATGAAGACCAATAAAGAATGTTTATAATAATAATAATAATAATGGTGCACTCAAATTGAACGTGAATGAACGTTGTTAATGGAGAACACTGTGGACTAGGGCAGAAGTCATTGCAGAATACATATTTGGGTTACGGTCAGCTTTTAAAAGACGGTGTCATCTGTAAATTTTGTCCGATTTTGGACGTGATTGCCTGCTGTATTGGCAACAAGTGACATTTCTCAGCAACAAGTAGAATTCAAAAATGTAAGAATTTGTTTTTGATAAACAGCATTTAAGGCAAGTTTGATTTCCCTCTTTGTTTGAAAGAAAAGTGAAACTAATGGAATACATGAAAAGGTATATGGTCAATATGCTCCGAGCGATTAATCACACAGAGAGTGGTAAGGATGCTCCAAAATTGGTGATTTAAGCATAAAACACCAAGAGCGGTTTGGTCGACCGAAAACGTCTTAAGATGAGGAAGGAGGAGGCTTCACTGGATCAGGATCCGTGTCAAGCGCAGAGTAAATTCACAGAATCGTTAGGAGTGAATCAGCAAAAAAAAAAAAATTCAAGAAGAAGAAATTTGGGTGCCCTACGACTTGGAACCGAGGGTTGTTGGAAGGCGGTTTTTTTAAAATAGCAGGTAAACCCGTATGAAGTGAGCGTCAAGATACAAATGTCTCGATAGGGAACATTTGTTGTGAACGAGCCCTTATGTTTTTTGTTTGTTTGCTATGACATCTGTGAAAAATATTTAGTATACATCAAGTCATTTAACAGACAACATCATATTTTTTCATCGTGTTAAAAATGTCGAATTTTGTACCAGAAAGTGATGATTTGTGGAAAGCATTAATTTTTTGTTTTCATTTAAAGAAAAGTGCTGCAGAGTCGCATCGAATGCTTGTCGAGGCATGTGGTGATCATGCTCTATCAGAAGCAACATGCAAAAGATGGTTTCAACGGTTCAGAAATAATGATTTTGATGTGAGAAATGAAGAACGTGGAAGACCACCAAAAAAGTTTGAAGACGCCGAATTGCAAACGATATTGGATGGAGGTGACACTTTGAGCCAAAAGCAAATGGCAGCAATGTTAAATGTTGGACAACAAATAATTTCTGACCGTTTAAAAGCTATGGGAAAGATCCAAAAGTGTGAAAATGGGTGCCACATGATTTGAATGAAAGACAGATGGAAAACCGAAAAAAACACTTGTGAAATTTTGCTTCAAAGACACGAAAGAAAATCGGTTTTGCATCGGATTTTTACTGGCGATGAAAAATAAATTTATTTTAAGAATCCTAAACGGAAAAAATCATGGGTTAATCTGGGACAACCATCAACATCGACTGTGTTTGGTGGGACCAGAAAGGTGTGCTGTAAAACGAGCTCCTAAATCTTGGTGAAACCGTTAATACTGATCGCTACCGACAACAAATGATCAATTTGAACCATGCATTGACCGAGAAAGGACCATTCCAGAAGATACGGCAAGGTAATTTTGCAAAATGATCACGCTCGGCTCCACGTCACAAAGTCAAAAAGTACCTGTTGACGCAGAACTATAACGTCTTACACCGAATTCTGGACATCTTTTCCGTTCTAACTAATAGGTTTTTCAAAGGGTGCAAAACGCATTGGTGGTCATCGGTTCTAGTCTTTTGAGGAATAACTCAATGATTGGATTGATGTTAGAAGGAACGAGATGCCATTTGAAAACTACCTGAGAAATGTGAAAAAAAAAAACTCGTTTAGTGATGCATTTTTTGCCTTTTTATGTGAATGAAGAAAATATTTGACTCCCAACTTTGAACTTTACAGAATCAATATTCGGAAAGAAGTTATTGAATGGGTCACAATTCTTCCTCCTCGAAAACTTCTTCTGAACTTGAATATCTTATGCGAGCATTACCTTATTGGAGTTGCGGTTTGTATAATGCAGCAGGATTTAACAAACAAATAAATACATTCGGTGTCCTTGTAGCTAGATATTGAATTATGCAAAAACATGCTCCTCATCAACGAAGACGGGCTAGTAAAATTTGTTGTTGCTGAATTATAAGACAACACGTACTGCGTCAAAGACTGCGTGGATTCGTACGATTAAAACGATATTAAAGTAAAGAAATATTTATGAAGATTGGATGTATAACCTCTGTCTAGAGTTCCTCCCAAAATGTTTACGTATGCGCAAAGCACTAAATGATTATTTTTATAATAAAGTAATTCGTAATATTCGTTAGTAATTCAGCTTTTCAGTAAAAATGCCGCAGAATTGATTATATAAACTTTCCAAGAAATGCGGAGGTCTACTGCAGCTTATCAAAAAACACGTCAACACGAAAACTTTTTTCTATCGTGGTATTGGACTCCGACGACAACAACCGAGGATCAGCCCATCATAGTTTGATATTTCGAGTACAGATATACGGAAACTTCCGGGACTCATCACGTCATTTAATTATGTGCATAACATAGAGTCGTAACCTAAGATTGTCCATATGTGGGATGGACTGGTCTGAAGGTCCTTTTACCTTACGAAGCGTTGTCAGAGGATCCACATTTGTTTTCATTCAATCCACTAAATGAAATTAACTAGATTGTTCCATATAATTCATTACGATCGGGATCTTCTATTATAAAATCAATCCCATCCGTTTACCTTGAATCTTATGCCATGCTTTTCTTTCCTGAATACTTCGTTCCTCTAGTTAATAACCAAGACTAAGCAGTGAGTACCTATACTCGCTTGGGCTAACGATATCAGGATCTTCTTCTTCTTCTTGTGGCACTACAGTCCGGAGTGGACCTGGGCCTCAAGCAACATGCCTCTCCAGCCAGTACGAACTGTCGCCGGCTGCCTCCAGTTGCGCACTCTAAGTTGGTTGACGTCTTTGTCCACTTGTGTACGCCATCTTTGTCTATGGTGTCCTCCGTTGAGTTGTCCCAATGACTCGGATTCAAAAACTTTTCGGGCCGGAGAAGTGGAGTCCATACGCTCTACATGGCCTAGTTATCTTAAGCGTTGTATCCGTAGACGGTTAACCTGGCGCATGTCGCTGTACGGTCCATAGAGTTCGTTGTTAAATGTTCTCCTCCAGAGAACCGGTAATGTCCCGGTTTCCGCTTTATAAAGTAGAACTGGGATGATCAAGCTGTTATATAAAGCGAGTTTTGTCCGTCGAGAGAGGGCTTTATCACTCAATTGCCTCTTGAGCTCAAAAAAACAGCGATTGGTAAGAGTGATTCTGCGTTTGATTTCGGCACTGATGTTGTTATCCCTATTTACCGAGGAGCTGAGGTAGACGAAATCTCTGTCCGAGACGTCGGTGTTGTGATTCCTTCCTTGATGACAGCATGTACTTAGTTTTGCCCTCATTTAGCGTTAGACCCATTTTAGCTGCTTCAGCTTTAATGTCAGCAAACTGCTCACTGACGGCTCGCTGTGTTCGTCCAATCACGTCAATGTTATCATCGTAGGCAATTGAACAGACTTCTGGAAGATCGTGCGTCTGGTGTTGACTTGTGAGTTATGCACGATCTTCTCGAGGGTAATGTTGAAGAAGTCACATGACAGTGCGTCGCCGTCGTCGTGTTTTTTGACATTGAAGTTCTCGGTGAGTTCGTTACCAACCTTTACGGAGCAGCTAGAGTTCTCCATCGTCATCCTAAACAATCTGACGAGTTTGGTAGGAATGCCAAAACTAGACATGGCACTGTATAGCTCGTCTCTATGCACACTGTCATATGCGGGCTCAAAATCGACGAATATGTGGTGAGTGTCGATTTGCACTTCTCGAGTCTTTTCCATGATCTGCTTTAATGTGAAAATCTGGTTTATTGTGGATTTCCCTGGTCTGAAACCACACTGATAGGGTATCAGGTCATGGACAAATGGTTTCAGATGCTCACACAATACTGCAGAGAGGATCTTGTATGTTAAAAAGTATATTCAAAAAGCAATCAAAGGGGTCTCCTTTCTTGTGAACCGGGTAAACGACGCTGGGATTTCACTCATCGGGCATGCTTTCCTCCGACCATATCTTACAGATGACCTGGTGCATACGCTCAACCAGTTCATCTCTAGCTGCTTTAAATAGTTCTGCGAGCAATCCTTTCGCTCCAGCAGCTTTGTTCGACTTCAGCTTGGATATTGCTATCTTCACCTCGTCTAAGTCGGGGGGACTGAATTCTTGTCTATCATCGTTCAAATCGAGTGAAACATTCTGCCTAACAGCGGGATTTGGGCCGTCATCGCCTTTAAGATCTCTGCAGAAATGATCCTTCCAGATTCTCAGCACAGACTGCGACTCTACCACGACTTGTCCATTTTGTTCCCAGCAGGCTTCGGTCTGAACTTTGTATCCTCCGGATAGTTGTTTTACCTTTCGATAAAACTTTCGGACTTAATTTCTGCCATAACACCTTTCCATTTCCTCGATCAACAGGTCGCTTTGTGGATGTTCAGGTGTGGGAACCGCGTGCTAGCCACAGAGAGGTTTCGCCCCGAGGCGAAGTCCAACAGCCTGAGTCCGTTTCCGGATGTGTTGTCGTGCAGGCTGTGTTTACCGATGACTCAAGCGAAGATGTCCTCCTTTTCCAGCTGAGCGTTGAAGTGTCCTAGAACGATCTTGGTGTAGTAGCTGACGTATCGATCTTATGTTCTTTCTAGGAAACCATAGAAGTCATCCTTGGTGCTGTCATCCTTGGTGCTGTCATCCTTCTCCTCTGTCAGGGCGTGAGCGCAAATCAGGCTGATGTTCCCGAGTTTAGCCTTGATGCGGACTGTCAGGAGCTCAAGATTTTTTGCCTAAGTCTTCCGCGAACAACAAATCTGCATCCCAATAAGCGCTGCCTCTCTGTAGCAATCGCTGTAGTATATGTTGCAGTTAGTCTGGGCAGCTCGCCTTGTTAAGCGCAATCAACAACAGGACAGGCCCATGCCCCCTGATATTATGATCTAAGAAATAAAAACCGCCTGAAGAGCAAGACCAACGTGAACTGCATATTCATAAGTCGCTGGTTCATATGCGGCTCGATATATATGAACATTTCTAAAGAGAAACCCCAATGAAGGTTCTTTGAAAATTGCTGAAAAGCTTGAGGGGACTGTAATTTTGGGTATAGGGCATGTAAAGAAAAACTGAATACTTTTTGTAGCTTGAATGTGAACACGTTTAATCTTAATGCGCTGAAGGTTTCTTCGAGAATAAGTGTTAACTTTTATTTTGTTTATTATATTGACGTACGTGGCGTAGTGGGTAGAGTGCGACGCTCACACGCCGAAGGGTCTAGGTTCGATCCCCGACTGAACACCTCGAATTTTTCACGGCACCACCTCTTTCGAGCTGCTGACAACACTCAAAGAATAATAACTGTCTAAGAAAGCTTCTCAAATTTCGCCGTTCGGAGTCGGCAAAAAACTGTAGGTCCCTTCTACTCGTGAGAGAACAGTAGCGCGCACAACACGAGTAAGTTGATGAGCAAGCTAGGCCCTTATTATATTATATTATTATTATATTATTATTATTATATTATATTGACGTACGTCCGATAAGGTACTCTGCGTTAGTACTAGATTTGATAATATTATTAACCAACACCGCCCATTTCGATTTAACATATGTATATGCAACACGTATTTTCTACAGAATATGGGCTTCGCCGAATGCGCTTGCGCGCCGTTAAGATTTCACCTCAATAGTTGGGCCTCTTGTTTGCCACACAGGAGTCCACAGTAACGAGTATTTGCACTTTCCAAAATCAAGTGAGAAAGGAAAAAGGATAAGCTCTGTTATGGACTGAAGGAAAGTAAATCGTAAATAAAAGCATAGAGAAAATTAAAAACAACTTTCAGAGGTAAGGTTAGCATCGAAAATCATTCATCATCATTCACAGGAGGACCAGGGTCTAGATTCCTCAGCAACTACTAGTCTTGTGCTTCTGTTCCTACACGAGTAGAAGGAAAGTGCAGTTTATTCTCGACTCTATAAGATGACAAACTAATTTTTAGGCAATCATTACTCTTTGATTGTTATCAGAAACTCCAAAGAAGTGGAGGCCTCAAATAAGCGAGGTGTTCAGTCCTTACTCCGATCGGGGACCTTTGGAGTGTAAGCACCTCACTATAACCACTAAGACCCGAAGGCCACAAAACTCAGACCTAACCGATAAGTATTAGAATACTGATGTTGATTCACACAGGTCATTATGCTATCGAATCTCATGCGCTTTGGCTGGGTATGTAACGCGACCTTTGTAAGACTTTTAGGGATATCTTGTTACCTTTTTTTCTCACGAAGATACTCCCGGAAAGAGGGGGGTTTTACCGACCAGCTTGGAGAAAGGTCGTGGGATGATTTCGGGCGCCACGCGATTACCCTCTTCCCTTTTGATTGGTTTCCGGACCTAAAATCGCGACTAGATCCGTTCACGGAGACCTTAGTATGCACTTTTCTTCTATTTGTACCGATTCCTTTTTCACTAATTTCTAATTTCACTTTTTTTCTATTATTTTTTTCCCACTTCAACGAAGGGTAACTTCATGCACTCCCTCCCATTGCCTATCCTTCTTCGTTCTCCTTGCTATTTCAACAAGAGATAGGACCCTGACTGGGTATTCCCGAGACTCGCTTTCCCCGTTGATCTAAGTGAGAGACGGTTACATTTTTCCCGTCACTTAACCAACCAACCGGCCCCACAACTAAGACATGTTCCAAGGGAACCCACAATTTCACAAAAAAAGAAAATCCCACATGGGATCTCTCCATCCATCTGAGCCACCCCCTCACTAGGAAAGTTCTTTGTGTCAAGGAGCCTCTTCCTATGGTCGCGTCTCCTGACACTCGGAAGACATTGCCTAATTGCAGGCGAAAGCCTTTAACAAGAAAAAGTCATTATAGTTTCCATCTTCATTTCCTTCCTGTTCTTCTGTTTGCCCTCGCTCTCTAATTTTGTATGCCATCTCAACGCTGAGGCTTTTGGAGGAATCGGTATTTCTTTAAACAGGACGTCAATAGTCGGTTAGTCCAGACAGCCTTACGAACGTCGTCTTTAGTTGATCGGAGAGCACCATAGGTGAAATTTCATATCCTTTAACTCGCAATCAAAAATTGTTGATTTGTCAAAAAAAAAAAAACAGTGTATTTGTATCAATCTGTTGTTTGCTGCTAGTGGGTGAAGGTAAGTTATGTGCCACAGAAGCATTCTTTTTTATGCCGTGTGCTTGAGTACCGGTATAAAGTGAGCTTGGTGAGCGAGAGGACCGTTAATTGCAATGTACGAGTACATGCATGAGTGGATAGTTGTGGTAGAAGAAGTATTCAACATCTAGAATGAAAACTTAGCATAGTTTTCTATTTTTAATACATTTATCAATGGTTTGTTTTTCTGTTTGGACAGAAAACTGATGAATTATACTTATATGTGGACAATTTGATACCCACCAACTCCGTTGTCTGAAGGCACTCTATGAATCCAAAAAAACACCGTTACCAAAAAGATTCAAAGCATTTACCATCGGTCATGCTTAAGAGAATCAGAGTTTGAAAACGTTGTCATAGCATTTCTCCTGAACTGTAACCTTCTAAGCCAGAGTGAATTTTGCATTAAGTTGCGTAAAAGTGCATTTTGTTTTCCGTTTTCATTGCAATGGACATACTCCTTAGAGTTTTCTTGAGCTCAGACTCTCGCCGCGAGTGAGCACGTCACGTTTCATCACATGACGCGAACTCTCCCAATGCATTATTGATCAGACTGCAGAATTATGATTGTCAGTACAGGTCCTATTAAGGACTGCACTCATCATGCAGTTTCCTCTCGACACTCTGCTCTAGTTAAACACTCACTTAGTGTGAAAATTTGGTTAACGAACTACGCATTAAAGCAGAGGTTTCCGCTGCAATAATGTCTCGACCCACATTTGCGTGAGTCCACACGTTTAACTCGCTTGTTTTGGGCTGTGAGGTCAGCGCCTGCCCAAACCAGCTGGTCACCCAACATTGCTTTAATTTCGTTGAAACGCAGAAAAAACTTGAACGAGGCAGTATGTTGAAAATAAAAGCACAACAGAACGCACTATCTACTTTCCTCCTTCCAAACCAGCAGTGACATTGTCGTCCTGAGGGGCGGCTGGCAGGGGCAGAGCTAACGTGCTACGCAATCGGCTGCGACTGACATTTGGCATCTGAATTGACTGTGGCGGGGCGCGTTGTCGCGTTGTTGCTGGTGTGTTTTTGTTGTGCGTCGCTGACACATACGAGTGACACAGATAAGAGGCGGCGGCCATGTGCCAGTCGCGACAGCGATGACGGCGGCACTGCCTACAATGATGATGAGGTTGACGTTGAAGGTGAGGCGGAAGAGCCACTAATGCTTGTGAGTGCAATCGGGGGCGGTAGCTGCGGCTCTTTATCGGCGGGCGCGCTAGAAGCGCTACAGTCGAACTGAGTGAGTCAGGAGAGCGATGAAGCTCTAGAGCTGGTTGGATCGGCCGGCGACTGGTTGCTGGCGGGTGATTCGGATTGACCAGCGGTGTGGGGCTTTTTTCATGATTTTTGTTGTGCTTTGCTGTGGCTCGTGCTCCTCGCTGTCGTTTCTTTTTTTTCACTCTCGCTTTCAGTGATAAGTTGTGTTATATTTTACTTTTTTGTGTCTCTGCTCGTTGGCTTTTTTCCCGCTCGCGAGAGTGACGCGTCGCTGAAATCGGACGGCCGTCGTGTGCCACCTTTTCTGTGCACCTAGTAGTTTATATATTTTATTGTTAATATTAATTCGAGTTTGTACGCCGGATTTGTTTATAAACAAATTTTGTTATCGTTCGTTAACAAATGAGCTTGATTTTGGAAAAATTTTTGCGAAATTTTTGGGTAAAGTTCGCGTGTGCAGTGCGTGCTGGAAAGCCGCTTCTCCGATCAACGGGTTCTGTGATCCTAGTTTCTTTTAACAATTAAACACATACTTTTTTGTTTAAAAAAATTATGCTTTGAATGGGAGAAAACCGATTACGTGCGCTTTACGTGGATTACATGTGTACTTTATGTGGGTGCCCTTAACGCTTCTGGTCGGTTGTTGTTCGGTGTCGCTTTTCGTCCGCATTAACAGGTTGCGTGCTGTACACTTACCGCCCATTCATTGTGAATGAGTTTGCATGCATTTCATTTTGTGCTTAAGTTATGGATAGCATGCGAGTGAAAGGAACTGTGAATTCAGAAAATCGATTACGCGCGTGTTTTGAATCGGCACGTCAATAGTGGTGTTGATTATGAGAAAATGTTGACATGCAAACAAGATCATCATAAAGTATATTATTTATTGCTTGCATTTGTTTCATTGGTAAACGAGCGCCCACTGGTGCCTACACAAAAGGAACCGAGTGGTCCGCCAATGACTCTCACTTTGGGTACCGAACACGCTTGACTAATTCAAGTGTCGATGGTGGTCCTTTGCGGCATGGAGATGCTCTTATCTGCCGGTTAAGCCTCAATGTCAGTGAATGACAGGGGGAAAATCTTCTCGTTTAGCATGTTGATATCAATGTCCGGGATATCAACTTCCTTATTATTTATTTTGCATGAGTTCTTGTTTCGTCTAGCAGCTCTTTGAACAGTTACATTAATTACAATTACAAGTTGGGTAATAATGCGAGTTTTTCAGAGACCCTCTTCATGCTGTAGTGTTTCATCCGATCCTTGTCGAAAGTGAGAACAATGCAAATGCTCTTCTTGGCCCTTTGTATGGTCGCTTTGAAGGAAGGATTAACCTTCAACCGCTCGGTGAAGTTTCCTCCAACTCTGTTGTTGCTTGTACATCCTCAATGACCCAGTACTTTCTAAGTTCGAGAGCGTCGTCGTGCCATTCTTCACGGGCTCACAAGGATCGATTTGTTAATGAGAGTTTTTTATTTTGAATGAAACGGCTTCTAACGTTTCATCTGGCGGACAATGATGCTGGCTTGCATTCACCCACAACTGTGCTAAGGTGAAAAGGACCCGCCGCTTTCGCTGTTGTCGTCATTTGCTGGCGTATTTGCTCATGCTGCCGTTGGGTATGTGTGCCTAGAAACACTCGATCTCTTATTATAATCGTTGAAGTCTGTCTGTCATCTGCCATGAAGTTACGTCAAACTTAGTTGCATTATTTTAGCTTTGCTAAAAATTGTAATTTTTGGGGGCATGGGCCTGTTCACGCGAGGTAACATTGTTGATTGCGCTCAACAATGCGTGCTGCCAAGACTATCCTCATTAGTGTACAGGTCAAGTTGACATACAGCCTCCACGCGGCGCCCCCTGGATAGCCATCACAACACCCGTTCTATGCAGCGAGCCCCTCTGCCCGAGGGTTTAAATAATGGGCCTGGCCTACGAGTCTGTGGGTTGTGCGTGAGGGTAACTTCCTCACCACGTAAAAATCATTAGTTCATAGACATGATGTCTCGTATAATGAAGGATTATCTGTTGACGACCACAGTAAACGTTTTAAGGACCATGATTTTCGGTTTTGTACGTGGAATGTGAGGTCTCTTAACAGGCCACGTGCGGCCGAATAACTTGCGGAGGCCCTTGACTGCTACAAGGAAGACGTTACCGCCATCCAGGAAGTGCGATGGGATGGGCCTGACATAAAAACGATGAAGAACTGCGATATCTACTACAGTAATTGCTATAGAGAGAAAAGGCAGCGCCTATTCGGATGCGGATTTGTTGGTCGAGGGAGACTTAGGCAAAAAGTCTTGAGCTACGACCCCGTCAGCGAACGCCTCATGACAATCCGCATCAAGGGTAAATTCGGGAACATCAACCTAATTCGCGCTCACGCTCCAACGGAGAAGAAGGATGACAACATCAAGGATGACTTTTATGATCTCCTAGAAAGAACATAAGATCGCTGCGTCAGCTACTACACCAAGATCGTTCTAGGAGATTTCAACTCAGCAGAAAAAGGAGGACACCTTTGCTGGAATCATCGGTAAACACAGCCTGCACGACAACACATCCGGAAATGGACTATGGCTGTTGGACTTCGCCTTGGAGCGGAAACCATCTGTGGCTAGCACGCGGTTCCCACAACTGAACATCCACAAAGGGACCAGGCGATTGAGGAAATGGAAAGGTGTTATGGCAGGAATGAAATCCGAAGTTTTATCGAAGGGTAAAAAAACTATCCGGAGGATACAAAGTTCCTACCGAAGCCTGCTGGAAACAAAATGAACAACTCGTGTTAGAGTCGCAGTCTGTGCTGAAAATCTGGAAGGATCATTTCTGCAGAGTTCTTAAAGGCGATGACGACCCAAATCCCGCTGTTAGGCAAAATGTTCCACTCGATTTGGACGATGATAGACAAGAATTCCGTCCCCCCGACTTAGACGAGCTGAAGATAGCAATATCCAAGATGAAGTTGAACAAAGCTGCTGATGCGGATGGACTGCAAGCAGAACTATTTAAAGCAGCTGGAGTTGAACTGGTGCACCAGATCATCTGTAAGCTATGATCGGAGGAAAGTATGCCCGATGAGTGGAATCTCAGCGTCGTTTACCCGGTTCACAAGAAAGGCGACCCCTTTAACTGCGCCAATTATCGAGGGAATATACTTCTTAACATACAAGATCCTCTCTGTCGTATTGTGTGAGCGGCTGAAACCGTTTGTCCATAACCTGATCCCTGGTACCTATCAGTGTGGTCTCAGACCAGGGAATTCCACTATAGACCAGATCTTTACATTAACGCAGATCCTGGAAAAGACTCAAGAAGTGCAAGTTCGTCGATTTTTAAGCCGCATTTTACAGTGTGCTATAGCTATACAGTGCCATGTCTAGTTTTGACATTCCTACCAAACTCGTCAGATTGTGTAGGATGACGATGGAGAACTCTCGCTGCTCCGCCAAGGTCGGTAACGAGCTCACTGAAATCTTCAATGTCAAAAAAGGTTTTAGATAAGGCGACGCACTGTCATGTAACTTCTTTAACATCATCCTTGAGAAGATCGTGCGTAACTCACAAGTCAACATCAGAGGCACGATCTTACAGAAGTCCGCTCAATTGCTTACGCTGATGACATTGACGTAATTAGACGAACGCAGCGAAATGTCAATGAGGAGTTTGCTGGCAATGAAGCGGATGCGGATGAAATGGGTCTAACGGTAAATGAGGGCAAGACTAAGTACATGCCGTCATCAAGGAAAGACATACAACATCGACGACTCGGACCGAGCGTCACATTAGGCAGCAGAAACTTCGTGGTAGTCAAGGACTTTGTCTACCTTGTAAACAGGGACAACAACATCAGTTCCGAAATCAAACGCAGAAACACTCTTGCCAATCGCTGTTTCTTTGGGCTCAAGAGGCAATTGAGTAATAAAGCCCTTTCTCGAAGGACTAGGCTCGCTTTATATAACAGCTTGATCATCCCTGTCCGTTTATGGCGCGGAATCTTGGAAGTTAGCAAAAGCGGATGAGGAATCCCTTAGTCTTTTCGAGAAAAAAGGTTTGCGTGCAATTTTTGGTCCTGTTTGCGTTGAGGGCATCTGGAGGAGAAGATTTAACGACGAACTCTATGGGCTGTACAGCGACATGTGCCTGGGCAAGCGTTTCCGGATACGACTCTGAAGATGGCTAGGCCGTGTGGAACGTATGGACACCACTGCTCCGGCTCGAAAAGATTTGAATCCGAGCCATTGGTACAACGCAACAGAGGACGTCCTAGGCTAAGATGGCATACACAAGTGGAGAAGGACGTCAACCAACTTTGAGTGCGCAACTGGAGACAGCTGGGAGAAGATCGTGCTGGCTGGAGGGGTATGTTGGTTGAGGCCTAGGTCCACTCCGAACTGTAGCGCCACAAGAATAAGATGAAAAAGAACTATTTGTAGTTTTATAGTGAAGAAAAGTAGTAAATAAGTACTTAGAATAGTTTTAAATCAGTGAAAAAGAAGAAATACGGTGTTTTGGATGTCAAAATATAAATACAGACGTGCACGGTTTCTATAAATCCTTCACGAACTCTCAACCAAACAAGGAAAACTCAGATCGACGGAAAAATCAAGCATCGTCATCAATTCTGCCTTTCCCTAACAACTCCTTAAAGCTATGAAAAAATAGATGCCAAATTGAAAGCACTTCAATCTTATTTCAGTGGGTCTAGAGCCCAAAATCAATGAAATGCTCCAAAGGATTTCCGAACATCTCAGTATCATAGAGGTAGACATAGCTAACAAGACTAAAGCAATGGAGGAAAATAGAAACAAACAGTTCTCAGAATCATCGATACGTTGTTGGTTTTGGTCCATTGTAATCAAACGCAGCACCCATTTCGAAAGCAGCATTCTCATGGACAAATGTTCATGCAAGGTAGTGAACACACTGACCTCTGATATCCTTAAGGTGTCAGCTATCTTACGCACTTTCACTTTGCGGTTTTTCAAAACGATTTTGTGTACTTCTTTTACGTTTTCAGGTGTAACTACCTCAATTGGCCTTTCAGAGCGTTCAGCATCGTTGGTGTCTGAACGGCCACGTTTTGGGTCAGCATACCATCGACAAATAGTTTCGATCGAGCACAGCCCCTGTAACACTTTTCATGGCATCGCTGAGCTTGCACTGTATTTTTTCCCATCAAAAAGCAGCGTTTAATCAACACACGAAATTTAGCTTTTTATATTGTTTTAAGAATCGCAAAAGTAGCTTCACTTGAAGAATTGTAGCTTGTAACCTAATAATCAGATTGTCTGAATAGCTATCATTTGAATGTTTCTACTTTCTATTTTTTTTTGGGGGGGGGGGGCCCTTTTAATGTCACTAATTGAGTAATGTATTGCATACATTTAATATATATATATATATATTGCATCTTGCTCTTCTTTCGTTCGGGGTTGACCCGGGCCTTGATCTACATGCCTCATCAGGCAGCACCATCTCTCGTTAGTTGTCGCCAGTTGCGCACCTCAAGTTGGTCGAGCTCCTTCTTCGTTTGTGTGAGCCAACTCAGTTTAAGTAGTCCTTCCTTATATCCTTCGAATTCGAATCTAGCGTTATGCCCAGCGATCTTAATCGTTGTATCCGCACACACTTGACTGGGCGTCTGCCGCCATACAGCCCCTAAAGTTCGTCGTCAAATTTTTTTCTCCAAAAGCCCGGTTTCCACACCAAAAATCAGGACTGCCATGATCACGTTGTTATACAAACCAAGTTTCGTCCTTCTAGAAAGGGGTCCAAGCCACAAGAAACAGCATTGCAAGAAGGATTCTGCGTTTGATTTCGGTACTGACGTCGATGTTATGTGTCCTTCCTTGATGACAGCACGTACTTGTTTTGTCTTTTCACTTCCAAACGTAGTTTAGTCGCTTCCGCTTTGTAACCAGCAAACGCCTCGCTGTGTTTGTCAAATCACGTCAATGTCATCGGTATAAACTAGTAATTGTTCCGGCCTTTGGAAAATCTTGTCTCTGGTGGTAACACCTAGCCTTAAACTACGCTCACACATATTGTTGAAGCTGATCCCTCCAAAGCGCAGTCAATTTGTCCTCCTTCTGACATTGACGCAATAAGAAGTCACAAGAACCTTTCCAATCCAGGACAGGGATGACATAAAATACCACAAATTTAATTAAAATTGTTACTTTTTACAGGGAAGCTGAGAAATCCTTAACAGCCTCGAAATTATTGCTCAATATATCGCTTTGTTTACGATGCTGATGTTGTGGGTTTTTTTGTCTCTTCATAATTCTCCGTTTACTGTTTTAGCCCAACCCTTCAATTACGTCCTTAAAAACCAGCAAACTTCACATTTACAGAGGCCAAGGCATGCTAACCATTTCAAATATCCTCCAGAACATCTCTCCGGCACAACAACAGAGCACCCTCTAAATAAACCCTCAAACGTTCTGGCGCCCAGAGAAAATGACTATGTTTATTGACTCTGGAATTCACACTAAACTCCCACAAAACCGAAAATGAACTTCAATCAATTCATCAATTCGACCGAATCAGCCAATCAAGGACATTCCCAAATGACATTTAACCAATAGGATTGCTCTAATAAACATTGGTTTCACTTTGGGAATAGGGACTCATGACAATCAGTAGCAGATACCTAATACACTCAATAGGTACACCCACCAACCGATATTTTACCAATTTTAAGGAGAGGACTTTCCAGCAACCCTCTGCAACCCCTGTCCCTCCATTAGTATGTACAATCTCCAAGTACTGTCAAATCAGGGCACAAAATCAAACTCGACCCCTTCCCCTATTGCTCCAGTTCAACGAAGCCGATTACCAATAAAATCGATTTCAGGAAATCGTTTTGAAGGCATCGACTCGTTCGACTTTTACCAGGCCGCCATAAATAAACGCCGGTATTTCCAATCACTTTCGATAAAGACATGGAGAACGCATCGAACCGAATATTTACGAACAGAGCTGGCAGCCGCTCTACTCTCGGCACTGGCTACTCGCCGCTTGCAGTAGTTGTTGCTTCTGCCTGTTATCGGATGAAACGTGCCTCTTTTCGATTTTACCTTTTCCCGTACATCTTCACTCATTCCCCGAACCCCGTTGTGCGCACACTTGCCCTCCTATGCCATGGCCAGTGGTGGCAGCGGCAGTACATGCCGCAGCCGCCATCAAAGGCAGACTTGAATGTATATGCACTAGGTACTTGAACTGAATTCACATAAATAACCTATCGATGAGAGTGGAGCAAGATACACAGCGGCGCTGATACGAGATACTTCAGATACCTACTACGGTCTCTGTCACCGGAGAGTGCCTGTTCGCCGGTGCTATCGGAGTGCTCGATAGTGCGCAGAGGGGAAATTGGTTTGGGAGAAAGCATACAACACAAATGCGATATGGCTGCTACTGTCTATGGCTGGACTGGTATCTACAATCGATTTTCGAAGAAGAATTCATGGAAAGTATACCTATTGCTCGGAATGAGACTCTAGTCCGATTTGGAAACTTCGGGTTCGAAATGCGCACCTCCGAAGGTAGTCCGATGAATTTCGTCGTGACGATTGACTGCGTGGCCCGCAGATATCGGTTTTATCCACGCGGTACGATTCTTGCGTGGAGAAATTTTCAAGTTCAACATGTTGATGGTGCCACTTGAGAGAGAGAACAAGTGAGATGTGGCGTTGATGGTTTGATTTTTATTTCAGCAACATCAACAGCCGGGCAGTTGTCAACTACTCCATTGCCCCTTCATTTCTACTGTTGTTTTACTTTTCTGCATAAGGCAGCAAAACGTCGTGAAAATGAGAAAGGGGCGTTTACATAGTCCCAAGGGAATTTGTGTGATTTTGAGTGATTTCGAGTCACGGTCAGTTTTTCCCATACGGTAAATGTTTACTCAACAAAACTGGAGTCGCGATTAGCAGTAAAAAAAGGATGCAAGGAAGCCGAAAAACTGCATCACTTAAGATGCTCGTGATTAGAGCTCAAGATTTCAGTGTATTTTTTTTTTTTTTGTCTTTTAGTAATTTCGTGAAGTAGTGTGAGGACAAAACTTGTACAACCATGACTTCGAGCTCTCAATGCAGTGAGGAAAGCTAATTTTCAGGCTCTGGCAATGCAAAGAATAGCAAGCCACAAAATTCTGAGCGACAAAAACAAAATAAAAAAAAAATACGCCATGTAGTTAACATTTTGAGCTACAATCGTTATTTCTGTCAATTTATTTTCAAAATCAGTTCTACTGGAATGGAAATTCTTATTTTATTTGTTCAATGTTTGAATTGCAGCAAGTCAGGCTTAAATATTAAAAAAAAGTCTCTGGAAGCGCCTGCCTAATGCGATACTCACATTTTTGCAGGGTATTATGTATTTTACACTCGTAAATGACGAAATTCAGCGAAATTCCCCTATTTGGATATTGAAGTAAAATATCACAAATTTTAAGGTGACTTCGACTTAAGACAACAATTGGCATTTTTACAACTAACCGCTTAGCCGCTCATTAAACAACTCGCTTCCGCTTAAACTTGTTGCTCAGCCGCGCAACCGCTTTGTGGCTAGTCGTTTATTTCGTGGCCAGGAACTTACAAGGAGTCCGAGGAAAATTGACGCTCAAGATCATCTTTATTGAACTTATGAAAAAGGGGCATACAAATCTGGCTAGACTTTTTAGAAACGAACTGCAATTGAAACGACTGCTGCAATTGAAATTTGGACACTGGGGAATGCATTAGAGTCCCTGCGCTTGAAATATTTGATGACAATTGATTTTATATCTTTAATTAGCCTGGCTCTTGATGCATTGATTAATAATCCCAAGCTCGATATTCTATCATGATATGCATAATTAATTAATAATCTTCCACCTAAAAAGAAGATTTGATGACTTTACGCACCAGTCTCAAGTTTGATGCGATGGAGCCAATAATCCAACTACGTCGCTTATACAAAAAAGACTTGTATTCAGGACTGCTAAAATTTTTCCATCACTTGACTTTGTTTAGCATGATTACTTAGTTTTACGGACAAGCCAATTTACAACTGTAAAAATGTAATATTTTCGCTATGTTCCATCAATCTTTCCATGCCGTGTTCCAAAGAGTCTTCTGTCCACGGAACTTAAATTTCTTGCTTTGATCCAAATAGATAACACTTAGACACTATCATTTTGGTTATATTACTCTACCCCATAGCTAGATTTCAGAAAGAGATCACAAGAAAAGACACCCCTTCGATTGAGTCAACTATCGAGGGAGCAGCCTCCTCCACATCGCCTCCTCCACATCGCCATCTTTTGAAAGAAAATGCGAATTCAATTTAAATTGTTTTTATTTTTCAAAAAAATCTCCCCTAAAATCAATGCCGCCGTGGCGTAGTGGGTAGAGTGCGACGCTCACACGCCGAAGGGTGTAGGTTCGATTCCCAGCTCAACTCCAATTTTTCGAATTTTTTACCGCACCACCTCTTCCGAGATGCTGACAACACTCAAAGAGTAATTACTGTCTAAGAAAGCTAAGCCCTGGTTCCCCTTTGGACTATAGCGCCAACAATTATTATTTTTATAACATCAATGCATTTGTTACATCTTGAGATAAGCTTTTTTTAATCTTCAAAAATATAAAGAACCTCTTTCTCTGCAAAATACCAATTTATTACCGACTTGAGTTCTTCGTCATCCGAAAATCTTATTCCACGAAGACATTTTTTTTTAAATCCGAGAACAGGAAATAATCACTAGGAGCAAGGTCTGGACTATAAAGTGGGTGTTGGATTTCTTTGAAACCACAATCTTGCACAGCAGCCTTTTAAACTCGCGCCGTGTGTACAGGAGCGTTGTCATGAAGAAGCAACACACCCGCTGTGAGTTTACCCCGTCTTTTCTTTTTAATTTCCTCCCGCAAATTATGCTAAGTGGAAGCGTCGAATGTGGCGTTGATGGTTTTACCGTTTTTTTGTACTCAATGAGGAAGATTCCCTTGGAGTCAAAAAAAAACTGTGGCCATGAGCTTCTTGGCAGGCGGAGTGACTTTGAACGAAGGGTCTGTTCCTACTTTATGCCACTGAATGGGCTCTTGTTTGCTTTCAGGGTCATAGTGGTGAACCCATGTTTCTTCCCCAATAACAATTCGATCCATAACACCGTCCGCGTTCTCTCTACACATCTCCAAAAGCTCTCTAAAGCATGCGATTCTCATTTTTTTCTGAGGCGCTGTGAACCCTTCTGGCACTCACTTTGCACTGATCTTCGAAAGGTTGAGATGGTCATGAAGAATGGTGTGAATGGTATCAGTTAAAAGCTTGGTGATCTCTGCCCTCATTTTCACCTTTTTTCCGGCATCCTCAAGAACAGGTTTTTCGACTTCTTTCATGCTTTCTCCCGTACAAGCAGTAGCCGGGGCGTCCGAGCGGGGGTCGTCTTCAATGCTCTCTCTGCCTCTCTTGAACTCACTTGACCACTTTTGCACAGTTGATAATGAAGGTGCGGAACCATGGTAAACAGCCACCATCTCTTCAGAATAGTGTTTTGACTTTTTCCTTGCTTAGTGGGAAATTTTGTTACAACATCCTCTCTTGCCATTAACTAGAGATAAAACGCGAAATAGTACCATTTATATGAAATTATAAATAAATGCATAGTGTTATATATAATTGACTTATATAAATAACCACAGCTTCACCCCGATACCGAGAATATATTGAACGTTTCAGTGGCCGCCGTGGCGTAGTGGGTAGAGTGCGACGCTCACACGCCGAAGGGTCTAGGTTCGATTCCCAGCTCAACACCAATTTTTCGAATATCATCTCTTTCGAGCTGCTGACAACACTCAAAGAGTAATAACTATCTAAAAAAGCTTCTCAAATTTCTCAAACTGTAGGTCCCTTCTACTCGTGAGAGAACAGTAGCTCGCACAACACGAGTAGTTGATGAGCAAGCTAGGCTTGGTCCCCCTCTGGACTGTAGCGCCAACAATTATTATTATTATTATTATCAGTATGGTTTCATGTCAGTAAAAATAAAAGAGTAGTAAATGTTTATGCGACAATGCCTTTATTGCAACTAGTTGACTGATCTGTTATTAACCACCATCATACAAAGGATACAACAGAGCATTACTGAAGCTTAAATAGCATGAGCATACAATAATGTTAAATTAACTTAACATCATTCGAGGGTAATGTTACAATAGTATACGCGGTGAGTAGGGTGATACGACAAACAATATTCTTATTTTTTATTTCGATTTTCTTAAAAGTCCTACAGACAAAATTTTTACATTGGATAAGACCCCAGAAGTAACCTTTTCACCGATTTAAATGCTGCATGTAATAGTATGCATGAGCATGTCTAGTTTTTACATATCTACCAAACTCGTCACTTTGGCTAAGAAGACGATAAAGAGCTCTCGTTGCTCCATTGGTAAGGAACTCACCGAGACCTTCAATTTCAAAAAAGGTTTTACAAGGCCACCTCATGTGACTTCTTTAACATCGTTCTCAGATCATGCACAACTCAAAGTCAACGCCTGAGGTACGATTTTTCCAAATTGAGTTCAACTACTGGCTTACGTGAACAACGTGATTGGACAAACACAGCGAATGGTTTATGAGGCGTTTGCTGGCATTGAAGCGGGAGCGTATTAACTGAATTAGGCGGTAAATTTGGGAAAAATGAAACATACGTCGTACAACATCGACGTCTCGGACTGATCATCACATTACGCATAGAGGTCGTCAAGGACATTCTCTACGTTTACTTCACGGTAAATAGGGTTACCAACATCAGTACCGAAATCAAATGCAGAAACACATGTGATCTCAAGGCGGTCATTTGACGGGGTATTCGTTGGCACAGCGCGTTCGCAAAACTTACTTTTTGATAAATTTATTGTAATATACAATGTGCTGCTTTGGCATCATCCTGTGGGAACCAGTTTTGGCCAAGTTTGCAGCTAATTTCAAAAATTATCACAGTGATTAACGTCATCAACAACAAAAAAATGTGATCCAATTACACTTCACGCAACAACAAACAACTTTTTTTCTGAAATGTACTGGTGCCTCGTAAAGCATATGTAGATTGCTACCTGCGCAGTAATGCGTATTTTGCTTGTTGACAGACAGCATTCTCCGAGAACGAAGACTAACCGATGCAGATGATGAAGAAGATAAATTGGATTACTAGGCATGTACTGTAAAGGCAATATCTGTAAGGTTAGACATTAAAAGTATTGATGCCTATCTGGTGCACTGGAAGCAGTCATTCGAAGCCGGTTTGTAAGAAGGTCTTTTACTTGGATTGACAAAGATCAGTTCTTAAAATGATTCAAGACTTTGAAATATAAAAACAGTTCGATATATTGTTCCATTATTCCACTACTGTTTTAAATCAAAAAATGGGCTCCAGCAGGATGCAGTATTCGCATATATAATATAAGGCAAATCATTTAGAACTTCACCGTGTTCTCTTATGGGTTACTAGCATTTATCAGTGTCCTCCTGCAACAATTTTGCGGACACTGGACGCAGTCGCTTTACAGCGACCAACTGGACATCACACTTTCCTGCACATGTAAATTTTCAGATCGAGAAGAGAAGGCATTTGGAGGGCAGCGTCTGCGGTCTTGTACCAGGCAGTACAGAACACCATAAACTGTTTAAATAAGTGCCATCATATCACAGAATGGATTGAGATTTGGGGCATATTACCCAAAATTTAACCAACAATATATAAATAACAAAATAAATATGGTGAAAGTATTGAAAGGACATATTCGGCCCGTTTTCAAAAGATGCCGCTATCTATAAGCTGTGGCTTACCGTGGAAGCGGTTTCCTACTTCATTGGAGAGGTGTAACACTTGCCAACAATAATTAGTGTATATCAGCGTCTGTTTTAGACAAAAATATTGTTTTACTGCCCCTTCAAAAATGTCCAGATTTGTCTTTTATAAACAGCATCCCACAAGTTCTGATTTTCTATTTTAATTGGAAGAGAAGTGTGGCTTAAGACCATCGAAGGCATGTAGAAGTTTCCGAGTTTGAATCTTTCCCCACCGATGAGTGGTCTTGATGCTTTAGATGTGGTGATTTTAACGTCGACGACAAAGAGCTCTTGGCTAGCCAAAAAAGTTAAAGATGAGGAAGAAGAGGCTTTACTGGATCAAGATCTGTGCCAAATGCAAAGTGAACTCATAAATACGTTTAAAACAACTCAGAAAACAATTTCTGTTGTGTTAAAAAAAACTTGATTTATTCCAATGTAATGAAATCGGGTGCCGTAAAAATTGAAAGCGGCAGATGCCGAAACTCTGAATTGCTTTTTGATGGATACCAAGCCAAGGTGAACCCGTTCCATCATCGTCATCCACGGTTCAAAGGTCGTGCTGTGCATGTGGTGAGACCAGACGTATGTGGTGAACTATGGGCTTATTGACTACAACCTGTTTGAGTGGTGCGTTTGAGTGGTGCATTAAGTAAAAACCGGCCAGAAACGACCGAAAGCCATGACATGGTGATTTTGGAACTTAGCCCCGGGTGGCTGTCAAATACTATGTATATAGAAACGCCGAATTGGTATATCTCTAGGCTGTTCTCCTTCCGAGTCCTGGCCATTTCGTTTTGGAGTGTCACCAATTCGGTTCTTTTAAGGTAGGATTAAATATGTAGAGATGTTGTTTAAAGCTTCTTCGTTTCACCTAGAGTTATCTGTCGATAAGCCTATGCCATTAGAAAGATCAAACCGATAATATAACCAACAGTTTCTATAAAGAATAATAAGAGTGACCAAATTATCACATCTGGTTTTAGGTAAGTTTAAAAACATTTCTGACATTAAACATTTTATTGAAATAATTCATGCCACTTTTGTTGCCTTTTATTTTTTGAGATAAGAGAACAAAAACAAATATTATTCATCAAAAATAGTTTTATTGGTTTTCAAAATATTCCTCATTAAGATCTATACACTTTTGCATGCGTTTTAACCAATTATCGAAGCACTTTTACCACTCTGATTGAGGTATCTCCAAAACATGAATTCTGAACGCATCAACCGCTTTTTCAGGTGTCGAAAAACGTTGACCCTCATTTTATTTCTTACGTACGGGAATAAAAAGAAGTCATTCGGTACCAAGTCAGGACTATACAGCGGATGACTAATCAAATCGATGATTTGAGTGCTCAAAAATGCAGTTGTTTGAGCCGATGTGTGAGAGCTCGCATTGCCGTGGTGACGATCCGTCTTCGGCGGTTGGTTTTCCTGATTTCTTGGAAAAAAACTGGCAAACAAATGGTTGTGTACCACTCAGAATTGACTGTTCTGTGTTGTTCTAATGGTACGGTTGCGACATGTTCAGTTTTTCTGAAAAAACAGGCGACCATTTGATTGGAAGTTCTTCGTGCGCGAGTAACTTTTGTTGGATTTGGCTCAATTTGAAACACCCATACAGTCGACTGCTGTTTACTTTCGAGCTCATACGCGTAAATCCACGATTCATCACCTGTCACAATTTCATAGACGTGTTTCGAAGTACCCCGATCGTATTTTTGGAGCATTTCTTTCGACCAATCGACACGAGCCTTTTTTTGAGCGATTGACAAATTGTGTGGGATTCAACGCGAACAAAATTTTTTGTTTACTAATCTCTAAGTTCGTCTCAATCTCACGATAGGTCACATGACGATTTTGCAATATCAGTTGGCGCACAGCATCAATGGTTTCCGGAACAACAACCGATTTTGGACGACCTTTAAGGAATTCGTCTTGGAGTGAACTACGACCTCGGTTGAATTCACCATACCATCGATAAACACTGGTCCTTGATGGAGATTCATCGCCAAAAGTTTAATAAAGTTCATCGATACACTGTTGTTGAGATAATCCACGTCGAAAGTTGTAAAAAATAATCGCACGAAAATGTTCACGATTAAATTCGATTTTTTGGTCGAGATGAATCTTTAAAGTTCCTGTAAACAACACAAATAGCGGTCGTATATCAAAACGTTCTGAGTACGTATAACCTCGAAAATGTCAAACTTTACGATAGAGCTGTCAGTTGCCAGATTGCAGCACTAGGGTAACCGAATCCCGAAGTATAAAAGGCAACCTTCGTAACACTCCAACCGGTGGCCGCCGTGGCGTAGTGGGTAGAGTGTGACGCTCACGAATGTTATAGGTTCGACTCCCGGCTGAACATCTCGAATTTTTCACGGCACCACCTCTTTCGAGCTGCTGACAACACTCAAAGAGTAATAACTGTCTAAGAAAGCATCATTCGGCGTTCGGAGTCGGCAAAAAACTGTAGGTCCCTTCTACTCGTGAGAGAACAGTAGCGCGCACAACACGAGTAGTTGATGTGCAAGCTAGGCCCTGGTTCCCCTGTGGACTGTCGCGCCAACAATTGTTATTATTATTATAACACTCCAATCCTTCGAGAAATATCAACCAGTTGAGCAAACCTTTTGGGTGTAGGGCTAGTCTATTGACACGCAAAACCAATCACCGTCCAGTCTTATTAGTACGATTTTTCAAAATCACTCTCGAACAGCCCCGAAGTGGCCCTCAACGGTGTAAACATGATTAAGCTTTTTTATCGCTCCCACTACTCCTCGGAACATTCAAATTGTGCTGTCTACACCTCATAAATACCAGCAGGTCATGCGTTGCAACAAGCATCTGAAAGTGCTCTTGGTCTTTTGTACGAGTTGTGGGGTGAAACTTTGGTGATGTGACGCCAAATTCACCCAAGCCCCCTCCGCTCACCAACCACCCACAACCGTCGTGTAATCAGCGTGTTCGATGCCGCCGCAAACATGGTGCCAAGTGTACGAGTTCCGTTGATTGTGGTTATCATTAGGTTTCAGGGTCTGTGCCAAGTGGATAGAAGCGCGCTGCCGCCGAATTCGTCTGTGCGCCGGATGACTACTGCCAGTTAAATGTTTGTTTGTTGAACACTGCCGGGTTGACTGTCGAAACAATGACTGTCGTCGTCGGTCGACGGCATCGCACCGGTTTTTAAAAACACATTTCCAAAACTTGTTACTCTTCAGAAAATTTGTAATGACTGTTGAATCTAGGTTTGTGGGCTTGTCTGTTACAGTACGAATTAGACAGACAATTAGTTTAAACTGAAGGCCAGTGCGATGTGTGCTACATTCGGTTGTCGACCTCTGTTCACATGTGCATTACGGCAGCACTATCCGAACGTACGGATAAACTCTCCGTCTCATCAAGTGCTCAGTAAACTGGCTTTGTGCGCTTCCACTTCACTTGGGATCCACTTCATATGTGTATACATGCCCTAACAGGTTGCGGAGACTATGAAATACGTTTCACAGGGATCCATGCATTGCAGTCGGCCGTCAGACAAACAATGAGCTTCCCAGACAATTGAAGTGAATATCACACGCGCACACCTTTGTGTGCCTAACACAACACTATCTATCAAATTCAGTTCTATGCGAAGGTAATAGCGCAACAGGTTGCTTTGCCGCGTGACACCCGGCAGCGGTATGCTTCTTATGCGCACTGTGCGCCTGATAGTCTGACTTGTTGCTGGCGCTTGAATCACAACGAAACAGAACTACAACTCTCTACAAGTGTGCCTGGCGAGTACACTTCAACAAAGAGCATCGCAAACTGCACTCGAAGATGGGCCAAAGAGTAGACAAAAACCTCTTTGACGACTGCCCGGTTCACACAAATTTTCAACATGCCCTTCCCAACTGTGCGCCAGTTGTTGACTGACTCTCGGCCGGCCACAGCAACATTGTCTCTCTCGTTCGCTCTGTAGTCGCGTTAAATCCTTAAAACTCTGCTGCCTCGGATTTGCGCAACTTTTGTAAACTTTTCTATCGGCAGCGCAGAAACGAGAGCAAGCCGTCACCTTCGAAGAGTGGCGCAATCGACGGTGCTGGACTCACTGGTAAATTATTGCGGCAACTTTTCGAAGTGAAAACGACCGCTACCGACGACAATGATGGAGGAATGCTTACAGTTGTTTGGAGTGTCATGGGGAAAGGTGTGTATACACCGAACTGGTCACAAAGGAGGAGAGTGTGCCAACAAACCAACAAAAGAGTGCACGAATGGAGAGTATCTTTTGGTGGTAAGAGATTTTTTTCTTGAATTTCCTCCTGAAATGTGGGGAAGTTGTTGAAGTCTGTCTAACAGGCAACCATGCTTGGCAGGCGAGAATGACTTTCTCAAAGCCAAAACAAGCGCGTTCGATGACGACATTCCCTTAAGTAGGAACGCGGCCCCATTGGATACGTATCCATTTGAGGGGAATCGCGACCGTGGCTGTCAACATACTGCTGCTGGGCGCAACTTTTCTGCGGTATAGTAGGTGCAGCAGGTAGACTTTCTTAGGGGAAAATAATAGGAACACAAAATTACTGTGGACGGGTGTGTTTTTTCACAATGTTGTTAAAATCGTTTGAACTGGTGTACGCTTGTGTGGGCTGACATAGCGGCATGGCACTGGTTGGCAGAGAGTTTGGAGGTGATTGTAGGTTCCCCAAGCTGGGATTTCGTGTGCGCAGCGTTTATGTTCGGGAGAATGTACCGATTGAACGGATATCATGTACATCGAGAGGAGAATTCCGAGTGACTCACTTTAATCAATGTGTGTCCTCTGTTCGTGATGCCTCACTGTTATTAGGAAGATTGGAGAGGATTCGTTTTTCTGTAGTGAAATGCGAGGAAAATATTTTACGTGAATTATGCGCGGCGCAACATAACATAGAAAGTGAAATAGAACCAGAAGGCGACAATGAAAGAGAAAACAAATACTAAAAAGAAAAAACTTCTTTTCCTTTCTGTAATACTCCTGGGGCAGAGTTTTAAAATTAAATTAAATACTCTTGCTTTATTTTTTTCTGAGTTCGATGTTAAACTTCAAACATTGTTTCAATTAAACGATAAAAATAGACTTCCGCGGCAAATTAACTTCCTGTCGGCGAGTAACCAGTAAGATTGTAAACAAAAACGAAACGTGAGAGACTTAGACACGTGTTGTTGACGTCGTGTTCGACCAAAAATGGTAGATGGTGTATTAGGGCCTTGTAATGGGGGACCAGGGCCGAGCTTGATCACCAACTATTCGTATTGTATGACCCACTGTTCTCTCACGGGTAGAAGGGACCTACAGTTTTTTGCCGACTCCAAACGGCGAAGTTTGAGAACCTTTTTCTTAGACAGTTATTATTCTTTGAGGATTGTCAGCAGCTCAAAAGAGGTGGTTCCGTGAAAAATTTGAGGTGTTCAGCCGGGAATCGAACCTGGACTTCGGCGGGTGAGTGTCGCACTCTACCCACTACGCCACAGCGGCCACATGTTATTTTCCATACAACTATAAAAATTGTCCTGCAGTTCACCAGTTAATTAATAATGTCCTTTCCCCAGTTAATTAATGTTGTCACGCTTCCATAAAACGTTGGGCAAAATCTTCTACATAGATTGTTCTTTGGTTTCTTCTGGTCACGTTGTTGGGAAAAAATATCCGAGTATACTCGTATATCTTCATAAATTGTACTGAACTTATGTCAGCGTTGGGGTTGCTCAAATAATCCAGGGTGAACCTGGGCCTCAACCGCTATGCCTCTCCATCATATACGATTTCTAACCAGCTGCTTCCAATCACGCACTTCACGTGTGTGCGATGACGTCCTCGGTTGCATTGATCGAATGACAAGGATTCGAAGGCTTTCGGGCCGGAGTAGTGATGTCCATACCTCCTACCTGGTCAAGCCATCAGGTTACTTATTTACTATTTAACGATCTGCCAATATGGGATATTAAAATTTGTCAGCATTATCCTCGTGCTCGTTTTCGTGTTTGAGAAACGTGCTCATCAGAACAAAAGTCATTGGAAGCGTGTACTTCCTGACGACCTTATTCAGAAGCAAAACTTTGACCGTCAACAATAGTTACTGTTTATCCTTTTTTTGAAGACGCGAATATTTCCGCCACCACAGATTGTCGAACTTAAGCTAAGAGTTAAATTGATCGAAAACTCTGACAGCCAAACCTTCTTCGTATTTGTCGTATTTGAATGTACATCAACATTCACATAAGAAAGTGAAATAATTGTCAAATTTTTAGACTTTACACTGAAACACTTTGAGTGTTTGCAAATATTATTAAATATTATATTAAATAACACGTTGATGATACAGCGTCTCCATAAGGGTCTACAGTCCCTGGCCCTACATTTTCAGTCTAAAGTGATTTCTTTATTTAACATTCCGCCAATATGTGTCGGTAAGGTGCGACACTCACACGCCGAAGGTGTAGGGTCGATTCCCAGCCTTGAATTTTTGACGGTACTGCCTCCTTCTTAAACTTCGCCGTTCGGAGTCGGCAAGAAACTGTAATGCCCCATTGCTCGTGAGAGAACAGTAGTGCGCACAGCACGAGAAGTTGATGAGAAAGCTAGGCCCCGGTCCCCCCGTTTCCTCAAGGGATCTTTTATTGAAACAAAAGGAGAATTACAAATTCGATGTAGTTAATTTCTCCAGAAACACTATTTTCAAATCTTGGTTTTTTACATCGTAGTGTTATATTTCAAATATTCTCATCGTCCATTCCTTAGCAATATGAGAGGCATGTTTTGGGACATTATCTTATTGAAAGGTAAATGACACTTCTAAACTCAACCTTCTGAAGTAATTAAGAAAATAATTTTTCTATTCTTCCATATAGGCAAAAAAAAAAAAATAACTGGCGCTATCATCACAGTCCTGGTCATGCTTACGGGATCTAGTTTCGCGTTAGTATAACTCCAAACTTTAGACAGTCAATCGGATCCATGAAAGTTAAATTTGATCCTATTCCTGAGAGTTGGATAACAGAGTACCTGAGGTTGTGCAAATTTAATATCATTTGCCGATTGACCTTACTTAAGATTGGTTTTTCCCAACATTTCCATCGTGGTATCCAACGTCAATAAGTCCCGGGACTGACATATAAGTGGCGCCACTAACAGTAAAATGCGTATTATTTTTAGAAAGAACAACCATTCAATTGATACCTCTAAAATTTTCATGTCAATCTGAATATGAGTTTACAAGTCACAGCGCTTCAAGGGGCGCTACTTTTGCGATTTTCAAAACAATGGAATATGTGACGAATTGTTTGGGCATTCTGCAGGTTTTCAGCAGTTTCATTAATTTTAATTAATTTTGAATCGTATATAGGGGCTCAATTTATAACATTGTGATTATTGAGTGTAAGCAGATGCTCAGATTTTTTCCGTTGAATTCTATATTTTTACTTTCTTTACTTTTTACAACAACCTCCCCAATAGATTTTTTCTTCAAAGTTCAACGAAAGGTCAATTAAATATGTTGAATTTATAAGGTTTCCCTTATAAGTCTTCGTTTCAGAATGTTTATATATACTTACTTTGGTATATCAACATTATATTTGCAAAAAACAATTTTGTGTACCTCAAGACTTTGTTCTTGATCCCATATTGATCAAATGCTTACGAGGAGTGGATCAGATGCTTACGGTATCGGGGTGAAGCTGTGGTTATATATAAATTGACTTATTTATCAAGTAAAACTATAATTTTAGCGCATTCATGTACTTATATGTTATTATTATTTTATTTTATTCAGTAGCGTAATCAATAATGTATACATGTAGTAGATGATTTGTTTAGAGATATAGGACATTTTTCCTTTACAACTAAGAATTTATAGGATTATTAATGAAAACAGCAAGAGATTAAGTATGAATAACAGTACAAGGGAAAGCTACAAGTAAAACCCTTATTTAACTGTTACAAACTAATATTGCAATATCCCTAGCGAACTCTTATGCATTTTGCATTTAATTAATCTGACAAACGTCTAATAAGTTCATTGTTGAAATTGAGACAATTGTAATAAAATTTTTGGGCTAGCTTATCAATAAGAGTATCTAAAAAGTTGATGTTGGTATTGCAACCTTCGGGTTGAATAATAACGCGGTAAATTAAGTTTAATAATTTTGTTTTGACATGTTTGTAGTTTGCGTTTGTTTGTTAAAGCACAGTCGTACCAGACAGGAGCCCCGTACAGTAGTATGGATTGAAAAACTGATTTAAACAACAAAATTTTGTTGTTTGAACTAAGTTTTGATTTCCTATTTATTAAGGGATAAAGAATTTTTATAAATTTATTAACTTTATCAATAGTGGAGGAAATATGTTTTTGAAAGTTTAACTTCTTGTCTATTAAAATCCCAAGATATCTACAATGTTCCGACCAGTCCAAATTAAAATTGCCCATTTGAAGATGAACGTTATTGGGAAGGAAACAGTTCTTGCGCCTGTGAGTAAACCAAATAGCTTGAGTTTTTGTGGGATTTATTTTAATCTTCCACTTATAGAAGTATTTATCCAATTTGGATAAAGCTGTTTGTAAGACGTTGTGTACGTGTAGGTAATATGTTCCTGATGCAAATATAGCTGTATCGTCAGCAAACATAGCGATTTCAACTTCGTTACCGAGATCTGGAAAATCTGCAACATATATATTAAATAATGTAGGACCGAGTACCGTACCTTGAGGTAATCCGTATCCAATGGTATGTTCAGACGATAAATCATTTGCTACCTTAACTATAAATGTTCTATTATTCAAAAAGCTCTGAATAATTTTTATGATTTCTTTCGGAAAGTTAAACTGAATTAGTTTGTATGTCAAAGCTTTATGCCAAACCGTATCAAAAGCTTTTTCAACATCTAAAAGTATTAATCCAGTTGACTCTTTAGATTGAAATTTATTTTTGACATGTTTTTTTATCCTCGCGATTTGATGATAAGTATTGTAAGAACGTCGGAATCCAAACTGAAAATCGGGTAGAATATTATTCGTAGCTAAATGAATTTAAATTCTTTCCTTTATTACTTTTTCTAAAAGTTTACCAATGCTGCTTAGTAAGCTTATAGGTCTATAGCTGTTGGGGTCGTTTTTTGGTTAACCAGGCTTAGCAATTGGGATTACGAGTGCTGTCTTCCAGCAAACTGGGAAATAGGAGAGTTTAAGACAAGCGTTTAAAATAATAGTTAAATGTCTTAAGCCCATTGGGGGAGGGCTTTTAATAACACGTTGTTTATGCCATCTAAACCAGGACTTTTTTTATTCTTGAGGTTTTTAATCAATTGTTTCATCTTTACTTCATCTATTGTGTAGGAGTCAGTTAGTTCAGTGATCGACTGAGAGAAGCTTGTGACAATGTTAGAGACCTCAGTTGAAGTAGATGAATCGCTCAAGTTTTCGGTAATAATATGATTTAAGGCAAATTTGTTTGCAAGAAGGTTGGCTTTATCTATAGGAGCAATATGGAGCTTATTTTGTTCAATCAGGGGTGGGATACTTACTCCTCTCTTTTTGATAATTTTTGAAATTTTCCAAAAAGGTTAACTTCCTTTGTCGAATGAGGAAAGAAGGTTGTTCCAACGATTGTTGTTAAAGTTATTCATTTCTTCAGCAATAGCAGTGTTGAGATATTTTGTACTATGTCGAAAGCAATCGTAACGATAGCGAATCCATTTTCTCCTTTCAGAGTTTCTCAATCGTATTAACAGTAATATATTACTAGGTAGAGGAACGGAACGACTACTATTCGTTCGAATCTTAGGAACAGAAAAATCTACAGCTCTCATTAATAAGGTGTTAAAATTAGTACACAACGTTTCAATTTGGTCTGTATTATTTCATATAAATGTGATTATTAATTCGCGTTTTATCTCTAGTTAAACAGAATCATAATGGCAACTGAGATGATGATGGTGAAAATTGAGAATCGCGCTGTAATTAACTTTCTCACTAAGCAAGAAAAAGGTCAAAGAACTATTCACGAAGATATAGCGGCTGTTTACCAGGGTTCCGCACCTTCATTATCAACTGTACAAAAGTGGTCAAGTGAGTCCAAGAGAGGCAGAGAGAGCATTGAAGGCGATCCCTGCTCCGGCGGCCCGGCTACTGCTTGTACGGGAGAAAGCATCAAAGAAGTCGAAAAACTTGTTCCTGGGGATGCCCTAATAAAGGTGAAAATGATGGCAGGGATCACCAAGCCTTTAACCGGTACCATTCACACCATTCTTCATGACCATCTCAACCTTTCGAAGGTCAGTGCAAGGTGGGTGCCACGAATGCTCACAGCGCCTCAGAAAAAAGTGAGAATCGCATGCTGTAGAGAGCTTTTTGAGATGTGTAGTGAGAATCGGACGGTGTTATGGATTGAATTGTTACTGGGGACGAAACATGGGTTCACCACTACGACCCTGAAAGCAAACAAGAGCCCATGCAGTGGCATAAAAACAGGAACAGACCCCCCAGAGCAGTTCAAAGTCACTCCGTCTGCCGGGAAGCTCATGGACACAGCTTTTTGGGACTCAAAGGGAATCTTGCTCATTGAGTACAAAGAAAAAGGTGAAACCATCAACGCCACATCCTACGCTTCCACTTTGCATAATTTGCGGGAGGAAATTAAAAAGAAAAGACGGGGTAAACTCACACCGGGTGTGTTGCTTCTTCATGATAAACAATCCAACGAAGAAATCCAACTTGCCGTTAGTGATTATTTCTTTCAGATGATGAAGAGGAACTCAAGTCGGCAATAAATGGATATTTTGCAGAGGAAGAGGAAATTTTTTTTGAGTGTTTAAAAAAGCTTATCTGTTATCTTTGTTATCTTGTTCGGGGAGATTATATTGAAAAATAAAAACAATTTAAATTGAATTTGAATTTTCCTTCATATCGATACCGAGAATATATTTAACGATCCTCGTATGTCTGATGTACCGTTTCCCACTGAAAACTTTTTTTTTCTTTGTTATTTGATGATCAGGCACTTTAACTTGACCTATTTCAAAATTTCTATGTAAAAGAGAAAATAAAAGTAAATGCTGCTAATTTACTAGACGCAAGAAACAACTGTTTCTACCATATTCAATTCTACAAATGGAACTCGATCATTGGTCTGAAAGCTTTAAATACTTAGCACTCACTTTTGATAAGAAACAACGCAGTTTTGAAAAACACATAGCACAGTACACGAAGTAAACCTCATGCTTAACAAAATTGACCCATTTATTATTTGCAAATCAAGGCATGCTATTGAAAATTATTTATTTTCAAAACCTTCTTTCAACCAGTTCAAAGCCACGCTTCAGCTCTATGGGCCAAATATGCCAAAATAATGTATTAATGTTGCATTTCATTTCCAATCGCTCGCTAAATTTTCAAAAAACATGTTTCTCTCTTAGATTTAAGTATAATGAACTATTTGTAAAAAAAAAAAGTAAAATACGAAAATATTACAACAAATTCGTAGAACAGCCTGTTCTAAACTTCGTTTTCGATCACTTAGCTTATTGAATGGAAACCCAAGCTCACTCTAAATAGTATACAAGATATATTTTTGTCCTCCTCCTCAGACAACATTAGAAACACTTCGAAACAAACAACAAATTCAATATTACGAAAGTATTCGCAAATTAACTTTATCGTTAATTTAACAACATATTTTTGACATTAAATTCTTCTCTGTTAAATAATTTTATAAGGCCTATGTGCCATCTACTTAAGAAATTCCTTTTTAGTATTCTTATGTCCTATTTACTTCAGTTGTTACGAAATAGTCTTCAGCTTTATAAGATTAAAGTCCGGGGACTGCGTAAGAGATTCAATCAGAACAGTGTTTGATAGAAAAGCATTATTTTGTTAGCACCAGCATACAAAATTTTGAAATATCAACAACATGGGAATTTCCAAATCCATTTGCACTCACAAAACCGAAACGAAAAGTTTCAATATCCTGTTTTGACTTCATCCATATCTTATAAACTCCGTCTCTTCAATAAACCTCCGTCTGTTCAACTTTTTTATTTTGGTTTTGTCATTAAATTATTATTATTATTATTTGTCATTAAAATAACTCTACTCTTTAGATAATTTTAAGTGTTCCTTGCAAAGGTTTATCACTTCTTGTGTGGAGGAGGGCCAATACTGTCAGTCCATGTCGTTTCACATATGCTGTAATATTCAGTTACGAGGGTCGTTCAATATATTCTCTATATCGATAGGAAGGAAAATGCAAATTGGAAGTGTTTTTATTTCTCAATATAATCTCCCCTAACATCAATGCATTTTCAATGCATTTGTTACATCTTGAGATACGCTTTTTGAAACCCTCAAAAAAATTAATTTACAAAATACCCCTTTATTGCCGACTTGGGTTCTTCATCATCCGAATTTTTTTTCCACAAAGACATTTTTTTCAAATCCGGAAACAGGAAATAATCACTAGGGGCAAGGTCTGAACTGTAGGGTGGTGTTCTTAACCATAATCTCGCACAGCAGCCCTGGAAACTCGCGCCGTGTGAACAGGAGCGTTGTCATGAAGAAGCAACACACCCGCTGTGAGTTTACCCCGTCTTTTCTTTTTAATTTCCTCCCGCAAATTATGCTAAGTGGAAGCGATGGATGTGGCGTTGATGGTTTCACCTTTTTCTTTGTACTCAATGAGCAAGATTCCCTTTGAGTCCCAAAAATCTGTGGCTTCCCGGCAGACGGAGTGACTTTGAACTGCTCTGGGGGGTCTGTTCCTTTTTTTATGTCACTGGATGGGCTCTTGTTTGCTTTCAGGGTCATAATGGTGAACCCATGTTTCGTCCCCAGTAACAATTCGATCCATAACACCGTCCGATTCTCACTACACATCTCAAAAAGCTCTCTACAGCATGCGATTCTCACTTTTTTCTGAGGCGCTGTGAGCATTCGTGGCACCCACCTTGCACTGACCTTCGAAAGGTTAGGATGGTCATGAAGAATGGTGTGAATGGTACCGGTTAAAGGCTTGGTGATCTCTGCCATCATTTTCACCTTTATTCCGGCATCCTCAAGAACAAGTTTTTTGACTTCTTTCATGCTTTCTCCCGTACAAGCAGTAGCCGGGGCGTCCGAGCCTTCAATGCTCTCTCTGCCTCTCTTAAACTCACTTGACCACTCTTGCACAGTTGATAATGAAGGTGTGGAACCCTGGTAAACAGCCACCATCTCTTCGTGAATAGTTTTTTGACTTTTTCCTTGCTTATGGTAGTGAGGAATTTAATTACAGCGCGATGCTTAATTTTCACCATCATCGTCTCAGTTGCCATTGTGGTTCTGTTTAACTAGAGATAAAATGCGAATTAATAATCACATTTATATGAAATACATATAAATACATGAATGCACTAAAGTAATAGTTTTACTTAATAAATAAATTAATTTATATATATAACCACAGCTTCACCCCGATGCCGACAATATATCGAACGCCCCTCGTATGTCTAATTTTTAATTGGATTTTTGATCAACCACGTATATCTTATTTTGAAGGACTTCCAGATGGATTGAAATATTTAATTAGAAAGCTATCAATTATTGCTTTGATGGATGTTTCTTTTGACTTGTTACCATAACTCTTAATTCTAACTGTTTGTTAGAAACAATGTGTGCTGTTTTTCTTAATTATAATAGGGGAAATTATTTGGTCTTACCTCGAAAGCTAGATGTGAGAAATGCTTAAGACTTTTAATCTATGGCTCATAACCTATTTATTTAAACACAGTCTTTGTTGGGGTCACACGTCTATGGAATTCCTCTAAATTTTTTCTAGTTTTATTAAGTTCTTCTTCTTCTTCTTCTTGTGGCGCTACAGTCCGAGGTGGACCTGGGACTCAACCAACATACCTCTCCAGCCAGCACGATCTTTCGCCAGCTGTCTCCAGTTGCGCACTCCAAGTTGGTTGAGGTCCTTCTCCACTTGTGTGCGCCACTTCAGTCTAGGTCGTCCTCTGTTGCGTTGTCCCAATGGCTCTGATTCAAAGACTTTTCGGGCCGGAGCAGTGGTGACCATACGCTCTACATGGCCTAGCCATCTTAAGCATTGTATCCGTAGACGCTTAACCAGGCGCATGTCGCTGTACAGCCTATAGAGTTCGTCATTAAATCTTCTCCTCCAGATGCCATCAACGCAAACAGGACCAAAAATCGCACGCAAAACTTTTCTCTCGAAAAGACTAATTGCTTCCTCATCCGCCTTTGCTAACGTCCAAGATTCTGCGCCATATAGTAGGACGGGGATGATCAAGCTGTTATATAAAGCTAGTTTAATCCTTCGAGAGAGGGCTTTATTACTCAATTGCCTCTTGAGCCCAAAGAAACAGCGGTTGGCAAGAGTGATTCTGCGTTTGATTTCGGTACTGATGTTGTTGTCCCTATTTACCGCGGAGCCGAGGTAGACGAAGTCCTTAACTACCTCGAAGTTTCTGCTGCCTAGTGTGACGCTCCGTCCGAGACGTCGATGTTGTGTGTCCTTCCTTGATGACAGCATGTACTTCGTTTTGCCCTCATTTACCGCAAGACCCATTTTAGCCGCTTCCGCTTCAATGGCAGCAAACGCCTCATTGACGGCTCGCTGTGTTCGTCCAATCACGTCAATGTCATCAGCGTAAGCTAACAGTTGAACTGACTTCTGGAAGATCGTGCCTCTGGTGTTGACTTGTGAGTTACGCACGATCTTCTCGAGGATGATGTTAAAGAAGTCACATGACAGTGCGTCGCCTTGTCTAAAACCTTTTTTGACATTGAAGGTCTCGGTGAGCTCGGTACCGACCTTGACGGAGCAGTGAGAGTTCTCCATCGTCATCCTACACAATCTGACGAGTTTGGTAGGAATGCCAAAACTAGACATGGCACTGTATAGCTCGTCTCTAAGCACACTGTCATATGCAGCCTTGAAATCGACGAATAGGTGGTGAGTGTCAACTTGCATTTCTTGGGTCTTTTCCAGGATCTGCCGTAATGTGAAGATCTGGTCTATTGTGGACTTCCCTGGTCTGAAACCACACTGATAGGGACCTATCAGGTCATGGACAAATGGTTTCAGACGCTCACACAATACGGCAGAGAGGATCTTGTATGCGATGTTCAGGAGACTAATCCCTCTGTAGTTGGCGCAGTCAAAGGGGTCTCCTTTCTTGTGGACCGGGCAAACGACGCTGAGATTCCACTCATCGGGCATGCTTTCCTCCGACCATATCTTACAGATGAGCTGGTGCATGCGCCCAGCCAGGTCATCTCCAGCTGCTTTAAATAGTTCTGCGGACAGTCCGTCCGCTCCAGCAGCTTTGTTCGACTTTAGCTTGGATATTGCTATCCTCACCTCGTCTAAGAGTGGAACATTCTGCCTAACAGCGGGATTTCCAGATTCTCAGCACAGACTGCGACTCTACTACTAGTTGTCCATTTTGGTCCCGGCAGGCCTTGGTCCGAACCTTGTATCCTCCGGATAGCTGTTTTACCTTTCGGTAAAACTTTCGGACTTCATTCCTGCCAAAGCACATTTCCATTTCCTCGACCGCGAGCTTCTCATGTTCCTTCTTCTTCCTTCTGAGAAGCCGGTGCTCTTCCCTTCTTCTCTGTTCGTAGAGTTCACGAACAGCTCGCGTTGTTCGATGCAGCGTCGCTTTATAGGCGTCTTGTTTAGCTGCGTGCGCTTGCCTGCACTCGTCGTCAAACCATGGGTTCCTTCTGGGTGGTGACGTGAAACCCAGCACATCAGTGGCAGCATCTTTGATGGCTTCTTGACAACGTTTCCATTCTTCTTCCATGCTTAGTGCAGGAAGCGTCGAACTCTGAGCGAGTTTCCGGGAGACTCGGTCGGCAAAGTTCCCAGCAATCAGCTGCGATTGTAGCTTTTCGACGTCAAACCGTTTTGGCCTTTCTCGACTCCGTTGCTCTCTCGATATCCGGGTTCTTACCTTGGCTACAACAAGGTGATGATCCGAGTCAATGTTTGCACCTCGGAAGGTTCGGACATCGAGAATACTGGAGGAGTGTCTGACGTCGATCGCAACGTGATCAATCTGGTTGACGGTTGATTGATCAGGAGATCGCCAGGTTCCTTTGTGAATGTTCAGGTGTGGGAACCGCGTGCTAGCCACAGAGAGGTTTCGCCCCGAGGTGAAGTCCAACAGCCTGAGTCCGTTTGCGGATGTGTTGTCGTGCAGGCTGTGTTTACCGATGATTCCAGCAAAGATGTCCTCCTTTCCCAGCTGAGCGTTGAAATCTCCTAGAACGATCTTGGTGTCATAGCTGGGGCATCGATCGTATGTTCTTTCTAGGAGATCATAGAAGTCATCCTTGATGTTGTCATCCTTCTCCTCTGTCGGGGCGTGAGCGCATATTAGGCTGATGTTCCCGAATTTAGCCTTGATGCGGATTGTCATGAGGCGTTCGCTGACTGGGTCGTAGCTCAAGACTTTTTGCCTAAGTCTGCCTCGAACAACAAATCCGCATCCGAATAAGCGCTGCCTTCTCTCTCTATAGCAATTGCTGTAGTAGATATCGCAGTTCTTCATCGCTTTTATGGCAGGCCCATCCCATCGCACTTCCTGGATGGCGGTTATGTCAGCTTTGTAGCTGTCAAGGGCCTCCGCAAGTTGTTCGGCTGCACGTGGCCTGTTAAGGGACCTCACATTCCACGTGCAAAACCGAAAATCTTTGTCCTTAAAACGTTTGCTGGGGTCGTCAACAGTTGATCCGTCCTTATCCGAGGCATGTTGTTGTCTCTGAACTTCTGGTTTTTACGTGGTGAGGAAGTTACCCTGACGCACAACCCACGGACTGGTAGGCCAGGCCCATTATTTAAATCCTCGGGCAGAGGGGGTCGCTGCATACATTAGTTCACCATACAACGGGTGTTGTGATGGCTATCCAGGGGGCGCCACGTGGAGGCTGTATGTCAACTTGACCTGTGCACTAACGAGGATTGCCTTGGCAGCTCGCCATGTTGAGTGCAATCAACGACGTTACCTCGCGTGCATAGGCCCATGCCCCCCAGTTTTATTAAGTTATAAATCGTTAAATTTGTTCGATATTCGTAATCAATTAATCTATTTTCAGCAGTTCACCAAAACATACGTAGTTTTCGATGTATTTGATGTATTTCTTACTCAACTTGGTTCTTTGGACCATTTACCAGATTTCATATTTGATTCTGAATAATTGATTTATGGTTATGAAACTTCGCACTATAACATTCCTAATCTTATATTCGCAGCCTCTTGCAATAACTCTTATTGAGCAGGTGGAGTGGCAGTCTTCTATAAAAGTGATATGACGTCCTAAGACTCAATCTTCAAAGTGCTGATTTAATTCGTTCGGTTTTTAAATTAGATTGATTTGATTGCACTCATCCTCTGTAAATTAATTCTTAATTGAATTATCTGAGTTCTTGGATTCTTCAACATTTTATCTGAGCCTTCTGAAGTTGATAACTTTTTGGCGGTTCTATCGTCTTATGGTTTCTATTCCTTTGTAAACAAACCTACCAGAGAATTATCAATAGTAAACATATTTAAAATTAATTTTGTTGAAACAACAAGAATTATTCAATAATCTTTCAATCATTTAAGCAAACACTATTAATTCAATCCATGATAGAGTCGTGAAGGACAAATATTTTTTGTGACACTCACTCAATCAGTGTCTCTGATTAAATAAACACCTTAAATCGCATTAAACAGTAAATGCCCCGTCATTAGTCAGCGAATAAACCAGCTCATTAAGTACCCAGGGAATCGCCGGCACGTTTTTATGGACGTCGCGAGCAGCGGCAGCCATAATTAACTGCACACACGTTCACACATTGCTTTGCTGAACAAATCGTTTCTCAGCGCCAAGCAGTTTACAAGTGGCAAGCAAAAAAGCCCCACGAACAACCACACTTACCCGATGGATTAGTGTTCTCGAAGTCAATTGGCACTGGCGTGCTCACATTCCCACACACCGCAGCCGTACATGTGTGGCTAGTACTCTCGACATGGTAGCAGCAGACTGGAATTGATAATACCGACGCGATGACTAACACCGTCTCCGACACTCTGGAGTGGGCTGATGGTGTTCCCCCTATACCAAAGGCCTTGCTCTGGTGTGGCTTCCTCTACACGGGCGCGACGGTACCCGTCCGTGTGACGTATGTGTGCACATCTATTTTCAGCAGAGAGGTGTTGCTTTTGTTGTTTTCATGTGTGTTACGTCACTGGTAAGTGTGGGCAGCAAAACAACTGAAACTGCAAACACACAATGGCAGACTACACTGTGTGACAGGGGTTTGTTTATTCGATAGCGGCGCATACACTATAAAACAACCGAGTGAATGTATCTTTGGCTGAAATCGAATAGATACGACACGGACAAGTCACACTTCCGAATGGAAATGATGGAAAATGTTTGGAAATGTTTGTTGGTTCGGCCGAGGGTGTGTTGAGAAGAGCGTGACAGTGTGTCCAGACAGTGTTGTCCTAGGCTTGGTGAGGAAGATTCCCCTCATCCGCAAACACATTCTTGTGCTGTGCTTGAAGACACACGCCGAGCAACTTGAGAATGTTGTATGCGTGGTAAAGTTATTGTCGTATGGCAAAAAAGTATCTGTATTCTACAGCGGATAAGGGGAGAGTGTAGCAAGTGTAGGTGTAGTGTATATTATAGATACGCGAATGTATTTTATGTGAGATGTTTTAAATATGTGAGTTTTTGGAACAGGCTAGCATAATTCAACTGAAAGCCGACCCGGGAAATGCACAAAACCCGCGTTGCCGCTCAAACGGGGGTGGTTCCTGACTGATATCGCAGATTCCGACAAGGGCTCGCACTTGAAGAACAGCCGTTAGTTTGCCAACTTTTCTAACATTGAGTAGATAGTTCAATGCATGAAAAAGAAACATTGGAAAAATTGTAATATTTTTCTCAAAATTACATGGTCGCGGTCTTTTTTTTTTATTTTTTACTTCAAGATAATTTTAAATTATACTCAGATGTGATTACGCAGTCCTCAGTGGCACAGTGAGTTAAATCCGTCAATAACATGCCGAAGGTCCCAGACTCGATTGCAGGAATGAATACATCGCATTTTTTTCGCGATGTTAGCTCTTTCTATTAGCTGCCAACACCCAATGAGTGCTTAATGTCTATGAATTGAGTTGGCAAGACACTGTACGTCTTGCTCTTGTAAGAGCACTCACGAAGGACCTATGGTTCAATTTTCTTGTGAGCTGCGGCGGAGTGCAAGGTGTTAATTTATGAAAAAACGAAAGTGTTGGCGCCTTACAAATGTACTTACCTACTTTCAAAAAGTGTTGTGCTGTAACTTTTTATTTTTTATTTTAAGGGCCACTTCTTAAACATACAACCTACAACTTAAACATGGAACAGTGGCTCTTCAGCTTTGTTTTTTAAATCAAAACAGAATAAATTTAAATTTTTACATGACCACCAAGCGCACTACTGCAGATGTCCAGTTGTGGAACCAAATTTTCGGCCACGTTTCAACTCTAAGCGGACGAAATTTCATACACATAGAAAATAGTCTGAAGATATGAACGAATGTATAGGAGGCTGTCATGCGTTGAGTCCATTTCTTGAAATAACGTACTCCCCAAACTTACCCTTCACTAAATCTATTGTAGCATGTTAGTGGCGCCGCTTTCTTTGACATCCAAGTCTAATCGTATACTTTGCAATTTGGTTCAAAAATAATCACTTATCATGGTGCGATATCGATTTTAATTCACAAACACTGCTTTTTAAAGATTGCAGTAGTATCTGATGGAACACGTGTGGACTGCTGAATGCCATATAAATCATACTCGTATTTTGTTTGTTAACAAACCCACTCAGCTAGAAATGAGTCTTATCGTTGATGTTCGGTTTCGGTTCAAAGGTGACTGAAAGTGAACTTTGGTGCCATAAAGATGTGTGTTTATTTATTCGAAATGATTTAAATTCTTCCGAAAAGTTATCAAATAGAGAGCTATTAATACAGAAATGCATTATGAATTCTTTTTCAGAGTACCAGTGGTAGTGTGGAAGAACGGTTTAAAGTTAATCCTTCACACACGTTCTTTAATGTCCGGATCGTTTATTTTTAGTCAGTATAGCATACATTCGATGGTGCGATGGTTCACAAGGGGACCAGGGCCCATTGTTCTCATCAACTAGTCATGATATTGTTCTCTTACGAGAAAAAAGGACCTATCGACACTGAACGGTTACGTGTCAGAAAAAAAGAAAAAAAGAATATGACCTATTAAATAAGGTGTTTTAAAAATGACATAATTTACACAGTTGGCTTAGTTTTGTTTCCGTATGCTGTTGATATTTTGCCTCTCTATAAGAGATTTGAACATTCACTTCTTAATAAAGGACAAACTTGATAAATAAACACAGAATGTACTGAAACCCACTTTATAAAATTTTAAATGTAAAATATGATATGACGCCATATAGGCGTCGTACTGAAGATTTAAGAGCCCTCTGAGATCTCCGATTAGATTCCCTTCTTCTTCTTCTTGTGGCGCTACAGTTCGGGGTGGACCTGGGCCTCAATCAACATGAATCTCCAGCCAGCATAATCTTTCGCCAGCTGCCTCCAGTTGCGCACTCCAAGTTGTTTGAGGTACTTCTCCACTTGCGTGCGCCATCTTAGCCTAGAACGTCCTCTGTTGCGTCATTTCAATGGCTCAGATTGGAAGACTTTTCGGGCCGAAAGAGTGTTGTCCATACGCTCTACGTGGCTTAGGCATCTTAAGCGTTGTATCCGTAGACGTTTGACCAGGCACACGTCGCAGTAGAGCCCATAGAGTTCGTCGTTAAATCTTCTCCTCCAGATGCCATCAACGCAAACAGGGCCAAAAATTGCACGCAAAACTTGTCTCTCGAAAAGAGAAAGGGCTTTCGCTTTTAGTAACGTCCAGGTCTCCGCGCCATAAGGTATTGCTGGAATGATCAAGCTGTTATATAAATCGAGCTTAGCTTTATTACTCAATAGCCTCTGGAGCCCAAAGACACAGTGATTGGCAAGAGTTATTCTGGGTTTGATTCCGGTACTTGTGTTGTTGTCCCTATTTGCCGTGGAGCCTTGACCACCCCAAAGTTTCTGCTGCCTAATGTGACGCTCTATCCGAAACGTCGATGTGGTGTGTCCTTTCTTGATGACAGAATGTATTTTGTTTTGCCCTCATTAACCACCAGACCCGTTTTAGCCGATTTCGCTTCAATGCCAGCAAACGCCTCATTGACGGCTCACTGTGTTTGTACAATCACGTCAATGTCATCAGCGTAAACTAACAATTGAACTAACTTTTGGAAGATAGTGCCTCTGGTGTTGACTTGTAAGTTACGCACGATCTTTTCGAGGGTGATGTTGAAGAAGTCACATGACAGTGCGTCGCCGTGTCTAAAATCTTTTTTGACATTGAAGGTCTCGGTGAGTTCGTTACCAAACTTAACGGAGCAGCGAGAGTTCTCCTTCGTCATCCTACACAATTTGACGAGTTTGGTAGGAATGCCAAAACTAGACATGACACTGTATAGCTCGTCTCTATGCACACTGTCACCTTAAAATCGACGCATAGGTGGTGCGTGTCGATTTGCACTTTTTGTGACTTTTCTAGGATCTGCCGTAAAGTGTATATGCTATTAGATTAAGCATGTAATAAAATGTTTACTGTACTTCCCGAAACACTTGGTTGCTAGCCAGTTCTATGCACTAATCATCTTGATACAAATTTATGACATAGAGAACTGAGGCTCTCTTTCAACATACTCTTTTAAATGTGCCTTAGATTCTGTAATAAATATGAGGGCTGCGTCTCAATTTTTACTTTCAAATGTAGACAGAGATGCAAGTAAGCAACGGCTTTAAGGAATTCGAAGAAATGTGAACCAAATGATGCTCGCAATACGTATAGGATATATAAGTAAGATAAACTGTATATTAAAAATTAATCGTATTTGTTTTACTTTTAACAACACAAGATATTACGTCAAAATGTGAAAGTGTTGAGAAAAACGCCTCCTCCCGGAAACAGCTTTTCATTTTCCGTTTTGTTTCTTTAACCAGAGTCTACAGAGTTTTTACTCCATCAGACATCAGGTCAAGTATTAAGTAAAATGATCATGCATTGTAAATGACAAATGAAGTATTTTTAGCATCATACCGTGGCCAAATGACAACTAAAAAATGCCACAAATCCGAAATTTCAACAAGGCTTATAATAATTTGAAATTTGAATCGACATATTTCGAGCTTATATTAATTTTATATGCATAAAGTTTGTCAGTTGATGTTTACGGCCGGGCCCCACTTCAACGCAACTTCGGCCCCAATTGGCATCTTACGTCACTGTTTTCAAGAGCTTATAAAACATTTCGGCATATATGTTATTCCGCGCATTAATTCTGATGACTGCGTCCTTGAGAGTTTCTTACATTATAAATAAACATTATAAATAGAAATTGCGAATTGTTTCTTTGGCGACACACCATATAGTGAAATTTGAAGAGCTCGTTCACAATCTATTCATCGAATCCTACATCACACATGACAGTGCAACGTTTAGTCATATGTATATCCCAAATTCGTTAGATTGCGTAGGATGACGATGGAGAATGGAAAAAAATTTAGACAATCCAACGTTCTGTCGCGTGGCTTGTTCAACATTACGATGACCTTCCAAAGGCGCACTCAGTTTTTGGAATTCACAGAAGACTTTGTGATCAAAGTGAGATTAATGAGAAGATGGCAGTCGGGGATCAATGAAACATTTGATGATATTGAAAGGGAAGCGTTTAAAATGGAAATGATTGAAGTAAGACAAAACAAAGTGTAAAGCATCTTGTTGCTACAATTGCCAACAACTCTCAAAGAACAAAATGAGAGAGACAAGAACATCTGTAACAACAACAAGCATGCAATTACTCTATTTAAAAGCTGTTTGTTTGTGCTCAAGTAGTAATTGTGTTTCAGTATCATATCTTGAAAGTCCAAGCTGACTTGAGCATCCATTTCTTGATCATTAACCCACACATTGTTAAAAGCAAATAAGAAAGTGATTCGTCTCTAAACGAAAAATTGATTTTGAATGCGCCCTGTTTGCCTTAACGACATCCGGGCAAAAATATTAGTTCGGGTGTACTGGAGAGTGTGATTTTTCAATCGTTTTCAAACAGTTTGTTTGAATACAAAGCATGAGATTAGTAGGTGAAGTACAGAATACAGACGAAAAAGATCCAGCCAGCTTCGAATCCGAAACAGTGGCCGGCTAGCGAGAGTTCGTGCTGACTGCAGAGGCATATTGTTTGAGGCCCAGGTCCACCCCAAACTGAAGTGGTCAATGACAAGAAAAAAAAGTAGAATAATTGATTAATTATGAAAAATCTAAGGAGGTCAATTATTAAACCCGTAGTTGCAGAGGGCATGTGCGTAGCAAGGCAATTAGCAATGAGTCTGTTTAGGATCCAATGGCTATCGGTAAAATAGAGCAATTTATATAAAAGAGGAAAAAAAAATATGTTGACACTGAAACAATCTGCGGGAACAAAGGCCCACTGTAAGTCAACGACTGATATTTTGCATACTGTTACTATCTAACAGCTGGAAGTTACTTAGTAAACATAATCATTCTTTATATGCGTCGTACGAAATTTCAATGGGGACTTGTAAAAATTGTATGAAATGTTAACAGATCGGAACAGAGGGCCTTCCCAAAGGTCAAAGAAATTCAACAGACTAGCCGGTTGATAACTAAACCCAGGGACGCATATTTCAATGGGGAAATCTCATAACGCACACTGGAACATCTTAAGGCAAAATATCAATTGCAGTTGAAGCAAAACTCGAACATTTTCCTCTCTTTGAGTTTTCTTGCCGTTTCAACGATTTGCCCACCAGCCAGTACGTGCACAACGAACCAACTCGTGAGACTGCACCTGATTAACGATTAAAAACACATTCAGCCACAACTATCCACAACATAAACATACCTCATAAATGTATTATTTATCCGCATACTAACAACGACTAAATTCAGTTTGATATGATACACGTTTCTTAAAGTACATGAGCAGCGCGCACCCCTACAGTAGTCTTGGCCGCATTCGTATTTCCAGGCCTCGGCAGTACAGCAACGATACCGAGATACATTCATGTAGAGCAGGCACCTCTTACTTTTATAATAACCACATGCATTTGTTTTTCGTTATATAATTTCGTTCCTAATCGGTGTATTCATGGCCAACCATATATCTTGGCTGGCGAATGTCTACGGTGGCTGCCTTCTGATTCTCATGTCGCCCTATTCCTTAATGCACATACAAAAGTACTTTTTTCTGTAAAACACAATGTACACGACGACAAACTCATTGTGTATGCCTTGTCCGCAATATGGAGAAGCAGCTGCTCGGCTATTTGCTATTTATATTTATTTATTTTCCTTTTCACTTTAATATCTATTATCTGTACCGTGTGTAAGGCGTTTTTGTTTCACATAAGTAACGGCGACCGATTTGTGAGCGAACACATGTCTGCACGGGTTGGTGACGGCGGCGGCGGCCGTTGAAGAAGCCCAAATGCGATGGTTAACTTCCTAGTCCTTGCTCGTTCTTGCTCACTCAACAGATACCACTCGCAAATTCAGAGAAAAATAATACTACACACACCATACACACAACGTCTGCACATCAATCAGATACACACTCGTGTAATTAGATACATTTTCATCTAGATTGCCGAAAGCAGCCTGCTGACGTATCATGCTCACCTAGTCCAAATCTCAATACTATATTTTTCATATTGCTATTGTATTGAATGCGAACATGTGCACAAACATTGAGTCTCGTGTGTACGACAAGATACTTTGCATTCTCACAGAGACACCATGTCTCGTCGGGTTCTTCCTCTGTATACGTCACCACACTACTCAACATCGTTCGGAGGAGGACCAAAATACACAAACATGACGCATCACATACGCTCGCTTGCTCTCCGCACGGATGTAGTCGAATTGAAATAGTATAAAACATTAAACTGCCTGTAGTAGATACGCAGATACTTACTCAATGAAGTTGTTGGTTGCGCAGCGGGTAGTGGTGCGGCGGGTGTGTACATTCACCATAAAAACCATCATCAACATCATCATCATCAACAACATCGTCGTCGTCGTGTGTCTGGCGGCACACGCGAGCATTTTGCATCTTCACTGTGTACCCAAATCGACTCTGTTGTACGTGCTACATGACCTACTATTAGATGAAAAAGTCGACCAGTAAATAAATGTGTTTCACTGTCGGAATACGTAGCGATACGTGTGTGGCTACAGACATATGAGGGCTTGTGGCAAACACTTGGTAACTGGCGAGCGGGTAGTTGTTTGGTGATTTGATGCCACACTTAAATCGTTGAATCAGTTTTGGGTGTGTTGCTCGCTGTGTCTAGATTGGCGAAACAGATATTTGAAAACATTCTATACTTGCACAAATGCTTTGATAGAAATTGGGTTTCAACCTGCTGGGGGCACAACTTTGCTCCTTGGACGTGCAAGGCTGCAGCTGTAGATTTTCTTCAATTTGGCAAACAATTTATGTAAACTTTTTAATATTTGTCGCCTTTGTGGATTTTAATGCTTTCCCCGCAGTTGAACTCGTTGTTCAGAAATGCGGGTATTAAGAAAAAGCTTCCCTTTGATTAGATATAATTCTTAAAAGCCTCGTCTTTTCCTACATTGCATTCATTTCAAGCCGTTTTGCATGCCATTTGTGTACACAAATAAATAAGTACAAATATATGTGAAATTCTCAACCCTATCCTTCTTTTTGAAGCGCAAAGAACGCCTGAACATAAACAGTTCAAAACACACAAAAACAAATGCTGTTGCTTATAAAATTGCAGGCAATCTAACTTAGAAGTCTTGTTTCAAAAAGAAAGTCGAAAAGTAATCCACCGGCATAATACTCAAAACAAGCAAATGAAAACATTTTTGTACACTTTTGCTGTAAGTTTTCATTTAACGACACCGTTTTATTAAATTTAATTTTTTTTTTGGTAAACGAGGGCAAAAGGAAGTATATGCTGTCATCGAAGAAGGACGCAGAACATCGACGTCTCGGACAGAGAGTCACTATGGGCAGCAGACGCTTCGAGGTAGTGAAGGACTTCGTCTATCTCGGCTTCGCGGTGAATAGGAACAACAACATCAGTACCGAAATCAAGCGCAGAATCCCTTGCCAATCGCTGTTTCTTTGGGCTCAAGAGGCAATTGAGTAATAAAGCCCACTCCCGAACGACCAAAGTGACTTTGTACAACACCTTGATCATCCCAGTCCTGCTTTACGGCGTAGAAACCTGGACGCTACTAAAAGCGGATGAGGAAGCTCTTGGTCTCTTCGAGAGAAAAGTTCTGCGTGCGATTTTTGGTCCTGTTTGCGTTGATGGCATCTGGAACCACGAACTGTATGGGCTGTACGGCGACATGAGCCTAGTCAAGCGTCTACGGATACAACGCTTGAGGTGGCTAGACCATGTAGAGCTTATGGACAACACTGCTCCGGCCCGAAGAGTTTTCGAATCTGAACCACAGGGACAACGCAACAGAGGACGTCCTAGACTGAGATGGCGCACACAAGTGGAAAAGGAACTCAACCAACTTGGAGTGCGCAATTGGAGGCAGCTGGAGAGGCACGTTGGTTGAGGCCCAGGTCCACCCCGGACTGTAGCGCCAAGAAGAAGAAGAATTTTTTTTTGGATTTCTATCAGTAGGGAACTTCGGGAGGAAAACAAAAAGTCTTGGGTTAAACTAGGGTTGATTAGGATTGAAACTTGAAGTACATTGTAAGGTATAAATGTGTAAATAAACAGCAAACGGATGACGGATTGTTCTTTTCATCATTATGGCCATTAACAATGAGGATAAATTTCTTCACCAAAATTAAATACTTTTTGAATTACAATCAAATACTTTAGCTACAGCATACGTTAAAAGTAATCAAACCAGTTCCAAAAACTATTCATATCCTCTCGACTTACATATGACGCGATTTCAACAAAATTTTATATGCAGATTTTTATCGACACAAGCATTTAATTCAAAAACTAATGGAAAGTGGCTAAAGTGGACATTAATAATCTTGTAATACCTAAGCATAATATTCTTCAACTTTCAATGACATAGCTAAGTTTAAAGTAAAATCGAAGTTATAAATTGTGGATGTTGAAAACAGCGCTCCACTTTCTACATCGATTTTTCCTTCTTAGTTTACATAAATATTACCAAACGTGTATTTTATTGGATATTTTCCCAATGTAAATTTTACATTGAAAGTTTGGCGAAAACAACTAACTTTAAGAGTACAGAAAAAAGGTAAAGAAATGGTGAAGTAAAAACGGGCATGCATTTTCAAATGTATCCCAAAACAGAATTAGGGTCAGCCAAATGAGCAACTCTTATAACATGGTCGACAATGAAAGACCTATAACCTGTGAGGTTGATCTATGTGTTTTTGTGTATTTGTGAATTGTGTTAACTTCGAAATGAAATACGAAGAGTTTAATACTAACATAAAATTTACTTTATTCAAACGATCCTTCTCGCCATAAATATCTAGTGGAAAACCCAAAGAAAATGTATAACTCGAAGAAAAAAAAAAAAAAAACACGTTCACTCAGGATTAGCTCTTCTTTAATAATTTATAATCTCATGATTTATATCGGTAACATTTCTTTGTTTTAAAGTGGCTACATTTGGACTAGATCAAACGATTTAATGACGAACATTTACTCAAAGTACGTTATATGATAGACGTGTCAACAAGTTTTCCACCACTTTGCAGTTAAACTGCCTACAAATATGATTTCGTGATTTCATGCATATGACTGCCACGGATGCCGCAGATGTTGTATAATCTGGAGGTCCAATTTTTAATGACATTTTCCAACATATGCTGGCCCTTAAGTGACCAATAATTTCATTCTTTTCGGCGTAGACTAGCCAATTAATATACTCTTACAAAATTTTCCTTCATTCAATAAATTTTAGCATGCGCTTTGTGATACGTTGCGTTGCAAGAATGATAGAAAAAGAGATTGCGCAATAGAGGGTACAATTTTCTTTCGTTCTGCGCAGCTTACGTCACGCGAGACATCTGATTTGACAGCTCTTTGTTATTGTTTAATCTCTTCATACAAATTACAGCAGGAAAAGTAATTAGTTGATTTTGTTCTAATATTATTCAAGTTTAAAGAACTTTTTAACATAAAATAAGTTTTAAGTGTATGTCCAATTGAGTTAATTTAACTATCCAATTTCTTTCAGAGATATTAATTCAAGCATTTTGCATGCAGAGTTATTGAAATAAAAGACTAGATTTAAATTTTGTATTAGTGGACAATTTTATTATATTTTCTTTTTTTTCTGAATTGAAACTCGGTAATTTCTTTGTTTAGTTTCCTTATCCTAAAAAACATGCGTGCTCTAAAATAAAGTTTTTTTATTTTCTCCCCACAGTTCACATTTTTTGCCAATTCCAAATGTGTCTTGAGATATTCGGGGGAAATCAAGAGGTCATCTCCATTCACACGTTCGAAAATCTCTTCGAGTTGCTTCATATGAATCATTAGTGCAGATGTGGGTTTATCCAGGCCTCCTTCGTTTAAATGGTTAACCCACGTAAAAGTCGTGTCCTTATTTTGAAGAACACGTATGTCGGGAATTTCATCCCCCAACTTATGGCAAATATATCCAGCCAAGTTTTCAAGCCCATCGTGAGCTAATGATTCCAATTCATTGTCCACCTGGCTGTAGACATCAGTGCTCGGAGGATTTATAGTTATACTCTTAAGTATCGTACCTTAAAGTAGAAAGAATATTAACATATTTATGTATTTCAGATATGTATGTAGATAAAACATTACTTGTAAGAGTACATTCGGAAACTAAGTCAGGCGTGTCATCCGAAGCAACATTTGCACTATTTGAAAGAACGCCTTCATAATAGCCCAGGATGTAAGATCGCAGTCTATACTTAAACTCCTGACGATCAGGGTGGTCATGAAGACCTCCTTTCCTTCGGATAACGCCAAAGAAATTTTCTAATACGTCCTGATTCAAACGATACGTAAGTATGTCATCCATTTTGAACTTTTCTTTCAGTTCAACGAATACAATTTTTAGCGCTCTGTTTGACTGAATGATTCCTGAAAATTATAATAATTAACATATCAGCAACATACTTTACGGTTTAGACTCAAACCTGTCTGAAAAGGCAGAAGTTTGTCTTTTCCAATAACCCTCATCGTCTTCATCAACATTGTCATTTCATCAAGAATTGGGTCTTGGACATCTAGAGCTAATCCGTAGGCATGGGTTCGCTTTCTTGCATCTGGAGTAGGAACTCTAGAGTTCATTATATCAAACCAGTCGTTTGTCTGAAAAGATCGTTAAAAATTACTTAGGACAGTTTGAAAATTGTTTCAATTTGTCAGCATTAATTACAATTTTAAATAGCTTGGAGCACTCTTCCCAATTTTGGTCACCTAAATGACCTAAGCTTGCGGCCCTTGTTATTGCCTGAGCTATAGTGTGAGAAAAAAGTTTTGTAGCCATTTTAACTTTCTGTCTTTCAGCTCCAATAACGTTTAAATGGCCTGCCGATATCTTATGGGTGATTGACAATTCAGACGCTGTGCACGTTAAAAGATTAAGAATTATGTTTTTTCTTACTTCCGTTCCATTTATTTTAAACCCTTGGTCAATGAAATGATTCCGAAGGAGCTTAATTAAATGTGGAACATCGGCAAAAACGAAGATTTTTTTTCCATTGTACACGAACCTGTAACGTAGAGATTAATGTTGAAGGAAATAATATATGAACACATTGTCGTTTAATACACACCAAGGCTTATCCATGGTGACTTCAAGATTTTTGAAGAACCCTCGGTTTCCGCCACCTAGGTCACTAACAACAGCAACGATGTTATAACCGCATTCCTCGGCTTTGCAAAGAATTCGCTTCATTATGTTCTCACTCATTTGGAAATCGTACCCATAAAATATTGGCTGCTTCCATTTTGCCAATGTTTAATGAATATTTTACTTTTTATTTCGTAAATTCAATGAATATTTACCTCTTAACATTGCCACCTGTACATAATTGGCAGGTGGTAAAGTAGTGTCTGAAGATCTGTCGTAGCAAAACGCTTTACGGATCTTCATCTCATCGAAGCTCAGAACACAAATTTTCTGAGCCGCGTTTAACTGAGTTGCTGCTGACAAAATCCTTATAACGGGCTCAATAATGCCTGGTGATACGTCCAGTTTATGTGCCTCATTTTCAAAAATTACTCTTTATTTGATTGTTTATAAATTTCAAAATGTGTTTCTTTTAATTTTTTTCAAATAAACGCGCGGAAATCGCAGTCAAATCTGGCATCCGTATATAAAAAGTAAACATCCGTTGTCTCCGCCTACGTCATCAAAAATTGACAGAAGGTGACAGACATGCGCAATGCGTAATCTGTATTTCTATCATTCTTGGTTGCGTTGCATTGTTATAATTACAGCATCTGTATGTCATGGTTGTTCAATTGATGAATGCAGAAAGTAGTTATCACGGCGTTAAAGGGTCACCATCGTCTGTTACAGTGGTCGCCGTGGCGTAGTGGGTACAGTTCGATTCCCAGCTTAACACCAATTTTTCGATTTTTTCACGGCACCACCTCTTTCGAGCTGCTGACAACCCTCAAAGAGTAATAACTATCTAAGAAAGCTTCTCAAATTTCGCCGTTCGGAGTCGGTAAAAAACTGTAGGTCCCTTCTACTCGTGAGAGAACAATAGCGCGCACAAGGCGAGTTGTTGATGAGCAAGCTAGGCACTGGTCCTCCTTTGGACTGTAGCGCCAGCAATTATTATTATTATCGTCTGTTACACCAAACAGTAAGTTTTTGAGGATGTAACGGTGGTTCAACATACACTTGAGAATAATCATTACCGTAAATGCGGCAGTTTTGTTAACGGACGTATTATAATAATAATATAATAATTGTTGGCGCGACAATCCACAGGGTGACCAGGGCCTAGCTTGCTCATCAACTACTCGTGTTGTGCGCGCTATTGTTCTCTCACGAGTAGAAGGAATTTACAGTTTTTAACCGACTCCGAACGGCGAAATTTGAGAAGCTTTCTTAGACAGTTATTATTCTTTGACGGTTGTCAGCAGCTCGAAAGAGGTGGTGCCGTGAAAAATTCGAGGTGTTCAGCCGGGAATAGAACCTCGACCCCTCGGCGTGTGAGCATCGCACTCTACCCAATACGCCACGGCGACCACTTATGGACGTATTCATTCAACTTAAACTGAGCTTTATCGATACGCACTTCGAACAGAACCCTGGTTTTTATTCTTTCACCCTCAAGTGATAGATATTAAATCATAGCATTGACCAAGGTATAGAGGAGGAGCGGGAGAAGACGACTTCTGAACAACAACCATCGTCAGAAATTCCAAACGAAACTAAAGCTAAAGCAACTAAAGCTGTTTGATATTTGTTTTCATCACCACATTCACAGCATAATATCCAACTAACATGACAGTTATTCAATTTTTGAAAGACAGCGGTCTAATCACGGATGACGGCTATCGTACGACGATATCGTTGAAACGATAGTTTTACATGGTTAAGCAAAAAAAAAAACGATATAATTTTTTATCGACGAAACGATGTCATTTTTTTTGTTCCATGTCGTCTCAAAACTGCCAATCGCTTTCGTCCTGGCGATCGGTTTTTTGACGATAGCTATTTCCCTATCGTTTTGCATTGGGTTGGCATGCAAGGGATGCAAATTTGAAGAAAAGGTAAGAAAAAACATGTAGTCAGTAATTACAAAATGGTTTGGATACAATCCTCGGCTTACAGAAGTATTAATGTGTATCTAAAATTATTTGAAAATATATTCCCTGCAATCAATCTTCATACATTGCATGAGCACCACTCGGACTTCGTTCATTCGTAATGTGTACACACACAACAAAACAATGAAAACTATCAGGCAGTATTCATTATTCTGTTGTCTGTGTACAATTATGTTGCGTTCAGTAGTGCTTAAACTGTGTATGAATTAGACCGTAGACGAGACTATAGTGGCTGGGTTATGTGATGCAAATTATCGACGATATCGCTTTGATATTCTCGATCGTCAGGACTACAGTCGCTCGAAAATTTACATGATTATAGCCCTGGTGTTGCGTGATGACCACTCTCCGGGTATTTAATATCAAAATAATAATACATATCCTTTGTCCTGATACTTGATTTAGCTCTCGTCTCAATATTTTTTTGGCATTACATTCTGGATATCATTGCACCGAAAAGAATCATGGCTTACAGCACATCACGAAGGTCGAAATGCAAAAATGGTACCTGATAATCAAAACAATTAAAGAGTTTTTTTTTTAACTGGAAAAACAATTAAAACAGTTAAATGTTGAATTGACATAATGCATACGAAAGGACCCAGGGGAAACTCGCTTTTGCAAAAGGAAATGTTCTGTTCCAGCTGCGTGTAGTCGACGTTACTTCGGCTGCAAAATGTGTTCCAATACCAAACGGTCGTTTAGAAGGTTTTTGAAAATTGTAAGGTCAAAATATGTTTTTTTCTGTAAATAAGGTATCTTAAGTTTTGATGAAGTAAATTTAAATGGGTTGCATTTTGATGAAATAATATTTTATTCAAATTAAATAATGTGATGCGTTTTGCAATATCACCTTAATATTGAGTTAAGGTCCTTGTCATCATCACCGTCATCATCTGCATGCATGGGAGATCTTCACCTCACTCGGTTCCCCATGATTGACCAATCTTCGAGAACTATTTTCAAGCTTAACCAGGCTTTAGTTTATGGTCTTGATCCAACTACGTCGGACTAGGTCTCCCGGTCGGTCACATATCTGATGTAATCGCATCTACAGCACACCTCGAAAGTCGTGATGAAGCGGAACTTGGTACAATGTGGGTAAACCATTGAAGTGTACATCTTTTCATCCGAAAAGTAGCCCCGTACTGCGTCATTCAACCAAACGCGGCGAGTAACTCCCGCAATGGCACCCATTCTAAAGCTTCTTACCTATCATTCTAAGAGTGAAAAACTAGTCGGTTGAACTACACTTGTCTTCAACAACCTACAGTTGACCTTATCGGGAACACTTAAAAGAGATATTCTCCTGTAATTGGACCACTTTAATTTTCCCACTTTATAGAAAAGGTGGATAATCAGCCCTGTATGTCAATCACCAGGGGTGTCGTCACATTTCCAGGCCACAGAACACCCACACAAAAGATCTGCGGGCAACAAAATGTTTGATCAACTTTTTCTTTCAAACCCCACTGTATGTCTCCTGGTTGACCTAAACTTTTCGTATGATTTTTGCATGATCTTACAAGTCCGCAAGTTATTAAAAATAAAACTAATTAAATAAGAATGGCAGATGACAAAATGCACCCTTGGCACTGCCAAATGCCCATGGCGAAAGACATTGATTTTCTACCTATCCAATTTTGTCTGCACTGCAAGAGGTATAATAATTGTATTGGACAGGCTAAGGAAGCACTGACAATAATAATATCGCGCAGGCTGCTTAAGTTGCTGAGAGTTCCTTAAGCACCGTTTCCTCTATGAATCGTATTTCACTGAAAATTTGCCTGCTCCTGCAAGGAAAGGATTCCAATCCATGTCTCTTGAAGGAGACAACTGAGGACGAAGTTGTTCTTCGCAGCGCCAGATGACAGACGACTCTGTCGCATGAATAGCTTTACTTTCAACAAAATACCCATTCGGATGCACATATTCGCATGTATGCGGAACAGACTATGTGAACGAATAAAATTCTTTGCTGGTAAGCACCTCTTCCCCTCCGTTCGGCTCACACACTGCTGTGCGTTCTATTATTATTATATTTCCTTATTTTATTCCATACCAACGCCGAATCTATATGTACTCTCGGCGGCGAACCTTCGGCATACCGTCTTGCAACTATGAGATCCTATTCCAAAATTCACATACTAAATTTTAATACGTGAGTGTGTTCAATTCACACAGTACACACCCTACACGAATTACCGTGTAGCCACACTATGTATGTCAGCCGACGTGCGGCGTTTAGTGTAAAATTGCGAGTGTCGACGACCTTGTAGTGTGTTGAGTCGAGTGTTGCAACGAAACGCAAAGAACGAGGCGATTCAACTCACATTCGCTTATGGCATCACACATCGATACACACGCCAGTGTGTAGGCATAGATACGTAAATAGATACAGGGTGTCTATGTGACGCGACGGCGATTACAACCAACACCGCCACCGCAGAGCAGTAGCTGGCAACATCACGGCAGCAGCCAGTGCCACCAATTTTTGATGGTGTACGAGGAAGCGATTTTTTGTGCGTGTGCACCACGCGGTGGGGTAATGCGCGAGGGTGTGCTGTGGAGAGGGTTTCTGCTTTTTTCCTCCTTCATAGGAATATGACAACTTCCTGTGGGCAGTTGGGGTTTTTCCCGGCCGACCTCATGGAGTTAGAATTTTTCTCAATTATCGACGACCTCTGAGGGGTGGTCTCTGCGCACACAATGCACCACACAGCCGAGTTGTGAACAGAGTGGAGGAGAGTATTTGTTTTGCTGGTAGTTAGCCCCCGTCACAATTGTGTGCCGTGAATTTTTTGCATTTCTTTTCTGGACACCCCTTGTATACAGATGAAGGAGGAGTGTATTGGGACACGTGTATTTTTTTATTTTTGCGCAACCCAACCCCCTCTGGCGAGATGGTGGTGTTGTGTGTGTACTAGTGACGTACTGTGTACAGTGAGCAAGAGAGGGAACACACTTCCTGTGTATATTTCACACAAAGACTGTGTGTTTTGTGTGTTGTGCGATACAATTGACGACATACACACTGGTGTTGTTGGAATGATTTTTGTATGTGGAATTTTGACTAGGCCGTCAGAATGAAGAATAGGTTCATATTGACGGTAAAAGCATGAAGATGGCTTTCTACCGCTAAAAGACAGTGTCATTATCTTGGTATTAAAGAAGAATTCTGGTTGTGGTGGAAGCGTTCTTACTGTACACACTGTAGCTGTCTGTGTTGCATTGCGGAATCGGGAAGTGACTGTGTTATCTGATAGCTCATGGGGTTTCCTTCCATATTCCCAAACGCTTTGTCGGTCCACATCGTGAGCGTGTTTGCCATTCAACATGTAGTAACTGCTCTTTCATGTCGGATTGTCTCTGACTGAATGTGTTTTCAACTGGATTAAATTTGCATTGATTGCCGTGACTAGCTGTATGATTTTCAATTGGTGTGAACGAGCCCGCAAGTCGTACGAATTGTCAAGCTGTACTGACGTAAAGACCTGATTGTATTTACATTTGAATATTAATTTCAAAGTTAAACAATGTTGGAATAGTTTTTTGTGTGTCGTGACACAAATTCACACTCCAAATTTGGTGTACACATTATATTTTTTCACGGTTTTTTGGTTGATGACAAGATGAATTGATAAGTAATTATCGTTGTTCTGAGTTTGCAATAAATTCCAAATGCGTTTTAAATCACTTCACTAAGTAAGTGATTTTCTCACAACGATTGAAATCATTTCTTACATTTAATGCTATCTTTCTGGATTGAAAAGCTATTCCCGTATATAGTTTTTCCAACTACCAACCGATTGTAAAGCTTTCCTGCATTCCAAAAATCTTCAAAATTTAATCAGGAATCAGTATTTTTCCATTACAATTGGTGCCTGCAACAACTAATTTTACAATTCTCTGCCCAACCACTTTAGAGTGTTGCAATGAGTTCAACGTCCATTATTGCTGCTTTCCTAAGAAACGTTATAATGAAATTTCTTGGCAATAAATTGTTCCAATATTCAAAGTGCTTGGTTTTCAAACAGATCATGCCAGCATAGTTTTTCTTCTTTCTCAAAAAAATGTATTTTAATGGTAAGTCATTGAAGCAATTTGATGTTACAAAGGGCAGTCATTTTGGTCCTGTAATTTTTATTGTGTCCATCAGCTAATGCGACACTTGTATGTAATGTCCTGTCTTGTTGGAATAACATATGGCCCAGGTCATGATCTGTAACCGTCGGTTGTCGTTTGATCATTTCACAGAATCGAACACTGAGAGCCTCAGATGTCAGGGCTGCGTACTTACAACACAGAGAATCTGATCAAAGGCGTAGTCATAGTCATAGTCATAGGCTATGTTTCCCAATGTTTTTTCTTCTCTATTTTGTCCTACAATGAGATCGCTTAGAAAGACATTGGTGTTAAAAGCTGGGTTATTGTTCATTGGTTTTCTTGAGGAGACCGAAGAAGTCATCCTGTTCGTCTTTATCATAAAGGCTCAATTAAGCCTTTATGATAAATAACATAAAGAATTCACTTGCCGAAATCTAATACATGACCTTATGTCAAATCAACATCTAATCAGGAGCACTTTTTTCTTTTTGTACAAATCGTGTAGTAGGTACCGCAGTTTTTCATGTTCCTTCTACCCGACCCTTTCCATCCCCCTGTGGGGCGTAAGTGTTTAAAGAATGTTGATTCAGTCCAGGACGCCCATAAGTTGTTATAAGGTGTTGTTCTCTGCACGTTTTCAAGGATCGTTAACAGAAGATCCAACTGTAGTCGAGGGATATGGTCTTCTCATGACTTTTTGTTTAAACACGTCGAAGTTTCACTCACACTGATTGGCTATGGCCATTACTTAAGTACTTAGGCTGGAGGCATGACAACCATATCCAACGGCCCGGATGAAGAAATTGTGCGACTACATGACTTGTGCATTTTCAAGGAAAGCTTACCAATATATACAGCACTGTGCAAAATAATAGCACCATGTTCGACTTTCTCAATTTTATGCTAATTACTTTTTCCTACGGGCAGACAAGAACCTCATATTTACTGCACAAGATCTTTATTATATGAGTCATAAAAACCATAAGCAAGATAATGAAAAAATGCATCTTGTCATTTAAAAAGGTCCCGTTACCGAATATGCAGTCGAATTAAAATGTATGTGCAAAATAATAGCACCACGTCATTCTGAGGAGCTTCTTCGAAGTGTACACCAGTTTTTTAAAATTTTTTTTTGTTAGAAACTAATTCTACACATATTATTCTTATTATTAAAAGATAATATTTCAAAGTGCAACATTATTAGCAAAGTAAAATGGGTGGTGGTGTGCATTGCAGCCCTGAGGAACGTGCCTTAATAAAATAAATCGCTTTCCGAAAGTAGTTTATGAGTGAAATTGTTGGGTGTTCAAATAAAATGATCGTAAATACCAAAAATACGGTTAACAGGGAAAAAATAGAGAAAGCAAATCGAAACTAACTCCCGCCGATGAACGACATATAGTAAGCTTAGTCAAACGTAATCCGTTTATGAACGTTGGTAAAATAAAAGAGGAGCTAAAGTTACCCGTGGAGACATCACCAATAAGAAGAAAGCTGGTAAAGAAAAACTTACGTGCCAGGAGTCCCAGAAAAGTACCACTGCTGTCAAAAATCAACCTACTAAAATGTACAAAATTTGGGAAACAACACCTGAACTGGGAACCCTCTAAAGGGCGCAATATATTATGGACGGACTAGCCCAAAATAGTTTTATTTGACACTCCTGTGACCAGGACATTTTTTCGCAGGCGGCAAAACAAAGAGTTTCAACCGGAGTGTACTATCAAGACTGTAAAGCACGACGGGGCAAAAATTAACGTAGGGGGATACTTCTCCTATTATAGTACTGGTCTAATTTTTTTCTTATATTGTTTACAGGTTTTATTACAGATGGGATAAGGATGTTGTGCAGTAAATATGATGTGTTTGCATGACGGTAGGAAAAAGTTATTAGCTAAATAGTGACAAAATTGTGACAAGGTTGAACATAGTGCTATTATTTTGCACAATTCTGTACGAATAGGCCAGCTGATATCCCTTTTTTCACCGGGCATTCTCAGCACTCTGAGATATGTTTTGTCTATAAGTTCAGGACCTGTTTTTAATTGGATGGATATCTTTGCTACAGATGACAAGATTGTTGCTAAGGATATGAAGTGGTAAGAACTCAGGCGTGATTATGTCCGTACGTGTGTTAAATGTGGTGCCATCAATTCAACAAAATCATGAGCCATGTATGCTAAGACCAGTGAGAACTTCAAATTAACCGCTTGAAATTAAAAAAAAAATATTAAAATGAAAGAGTTCTTTATATGTAGACAAACCTCTGCACATTATCAATGAGCATCCCGGTCTTTGGGATGGTAGAACGCCCGCTCTGTAGGGATTAAAGCGGTTAAATATTGCAATAAAAGAAGTCAGTATTGTCGATTGCCCTAGGCCAAAGTATATGAAACCTGCCAGACCTTTCGACCATAAATCACACCGAACAGTCACTTAGCCTGAGTGCTAAGTCGATTCGATCACTTGTGGCTTTTGTGACCCCGTGAGGGACAAGTTCCTTTGTTAACATACATGATAAATGTTTCTGGAAAATAATAATAATAATTGTTGACGCTACAGTCCAAAAGGGGACCAGAACCTAGCCGTGGTGCCGTGAAAAATTCGAAAAATTGCTGTTGAGCTGGGAGTCGACCCTAGACCCTTCGGCGTGTAAACGTCGCACTCTACCCACTACGCCACGGCGACCACTGTTTCTGGAAAATGCTGTTGGAAAATCAGAGTTTATTCTTACAGTCATGTTCATGCCTACAACTGTGCCTATGTTGCACTTTAGAAGTGTGTAGATGCAAATTCGAATGTCGATTTAATTCGAATAATCAGCAACACATGCGCTTGCAGCGCACAGCATCAGCAACTTTTCGACACTTTTCAAATTTCTTCATACTTCTACCGATGAGGCAAAATGCGCGAAAAAGGAAACACATTCAACAAATCTTGAAATTTGTGTTTAGCAGATTCCAAACGAAGGAATCAAACGACGACTTAGGTGATACTGAACCGGCAGTCTCTCTCTTCTTTACGGTGTGTCAATAAAGGGGGGTTGGTGAAATTTTTGACAGGAAATTGAATATACGCAACCACTTTGACGGCAGGACAGTTAGTAGAGCGTTTAGTTTGTCTGCACGTTGGCCGGGAGACTTCATCTGTATCTATTTCTTAAATCCTTTTTCACTACTGAATATACGTGGTGCATTTCTGGAAGTGTAATTACTTTTCTAATTTCCTTATCAGATTTTATTGTGTCATTGTATCAATAGTAATCAGTATGTCTACCTTTAGAACCAGTAATGACCTCGAGACAGCCGAAGAAAACTTTTCACGCTATGCGCAAGTGGCTCTGCCATAATTTGACCCATTCTTGGCGAAGTGTTTGTTTGAGGTAAATCAACCTTTGGTATTTTTCTTGCAACCTTCACCTTTTGCAGACATAGAAATTTGACCAAGGCTTCAATAGGGACTCTTGACCAATTTCACGTTACACGATTGCATTAATTTTGACGCTACAACACCAAAATATTAGCGGAGAGCTCCCATTAGCGGTTTTGGCGGCCCAAACGATCGCAAACAATCGTAATCAGTGTTGCCTATTTTCTGGCGGCCGTCCGAAAATGTATGTTTTCGAAGCACCTTCTCGGTAAGTAAACTTTGTTTGTTTGTTGACACATTCAGTTACACATGGCGACTCATCAGAAGAAAAAAAATTAGCACTTCACAACAGCAACTTCATCGTTCTGTTGCGCATTTTTCAGTATTTCTTGCATTCGTTCTAACGATATGTTGAGCCATTTTCTTTCCGCTTCGACTTAAATTTCACGCCATTCGAAACTTTACCAACCACTTCTGCCGATGTTGCTGTTTTTTTAAAGAACAACGTAATGGCGGTTTGCAACGCTGCCAGTTTCACGGCAACAAATGATTAAATCATGTTGAGGTGCTTGAGGGCTCCAACCACAAGTACTTCTATCCAAATACAAGACCATCATATTCAACACAATTGAGACATAAATTCTTTAAAGGGCTATCAAGCCAGACTGTAATGCGGCAATGTCATGAACGACTTGAATATTAGAGCAATCATAAGTTAATTGCAGTCTGATTCTGTGGGAGTTATACCACTAACCAATCGTCGTAATATTGCCAATATGTTCATTTAACAAATATTATTTTGGCAGCCTTGCTCTTTCTTCCTTTCTTTTAAACCTAACTTCATGTTAAATTCTTAATATTTGCAGTTTAAGTCAATAATCCAATAATAATAATTGTTGGCGCTACAGTCCAAATGGGGACCAGGGCCTAGCTTGCTCATCAACTTCTCGTGTTGTGCGCGCTACTGCTCTTACACGAGTAGAAGGGACCTACAGTTCTTTGCCGACTCCGAAGGGCGACATTTGATAAGCTTTCTTAGACATTTATTACTCATTGAGTGTTGTCAGCAGCTCGAAAGTGTTGGTGCCGTGAAAAATTCGAAAAATTGGTGTTGAGCTGGGAGTTGGACCTAGACCCTTCGGCGTGTGAGCGTCGCACTCTACCTACTACGCTACGGCGACCACAGTCAATCATCTACTTGAATGAAAACCAATCGCATCAAGGCCCTTATTATTCAGAGGAACAAACAGCTAAAATCAGTTTGCAAAAGAAATGGGATGCATATCATACTGTGGTGTGGGCCCATTTGTCAGATGTAACGGGGATGTAACACTACCCCGTCGCATTAAATTGCACTGGTTCGACATTATTCCAAAGTGATTTTATGGTATAACAAGATGATACACTCACAAGTCTGATTAATCTTGGGACTTGTGTAAAATTTCTTTAATTTGTTGTCATAGGAGTGAATTTGTTTTTGTGGTCGATTTTGTTTCTCAGAGAATCGTTTGTGATGTGTTTTCATTGAAATTAAATCGTGTTTGATAAGGATCTATATGAAATGTAGTTTTGGTGTTATGAGTGTTATGGGAAAATATACATGAGGGTAATGTTGAGTAGATAATATTTTGCTATATAAACCCAGGAAGTGTTTAGAGGCATTCACTATCAAAAAAGTAAGTTATCGCAAGCACCAGTCATCCATAGTCAATACTTTTCAAATCACTATAGACCACACCCAAAAATTCGTTGAATATTTCGATAAGAAGATTCGGGATTATCCGAAGCTGACAAGTCACAAATGCCCTTTTAAAAGAAGTTCTGGATAAACTAGATTTTAATAAATACCGAGCTTTGATGTTCTTACCACAAGCAGCAGAAGGTTGTTCAACTCTAATAACATTGATAATTTACTCATTGAAACAGATAGATTTAAATAATATTGTAAGGAAACTATTGTTGTCGCCGTGGTGTAGAGGGTAGAGTACGACGCTCACACGCCGAAGGGTCAAGGTTCGATTCCCAACTCAACACCAATTTTTCGAATTTTTTACGGCACCACCTCTTCCGAGATGCTGACAACACTCAAAGAGTAATAACTGTCTAAGAAGCTTCTCAAATGTCGCCCTTCGGAGTCGGCAAAAAACTGTAGGTCCCTTCTACTCGTGTAAGAACAGTAGCGCGCACAACACAAGAAGTTGATGAGAAAGCTAGGCACTGTTCCCTCTTGTTGTTGGACTGTAGCGCCAACAATTATTATTGTTATAAGGAAATTATTGAACCATTTTTTTCCTTTTTACTACAGTCCGGGGGTGGACCTGGGCCTCAACCAACATGCCTCTCCAGCCAGCACGATCTTTTGCCAGTTGTCGCTAGTTGCGCACTCCAAGTTTGTTGAGGTCCTTCTCCACTTATTTAGGTCGTCCTCTATTGCGTTGTCCCAATGGCACGGATTTAAAGACTTTTCGGGCCGGAGCAGTGTTGTCCATACTCTCTACATGGCCTAGCCATCTTAAGCGTTGTATCCATAGACGCTAGACCAGGCGCATGTCGCTTTACAGCCCATAGAGTTCGTCATTAAATCTTCTCCTCCAGATGCCATCAACGCAAACAGGACCAACAATCGCACGCAAAACTTTTCTCTCGAAAAGACTAAGGGCTTAATCATCCGTCTTGGCTAACGTCCAAGATTCCTCTCCATAAAGTAGAACGGGGATGATCAAGGTGTTATATAAAGCGAGCTTAGTCCATCGAGAGAGGGCTTTATTACTCAATTGCCTCTTGAGCCCAAAGAAACAGCGATTGGCAAGAGTGATTCTGCGTTTGATTTCGGTACTGATGTTGTTGTCCCTATTTACCGCGGAGCCGAGGTAGACGAAGTCCTTGACTACCTCGAAGTTTCTGCTACCTAGTGTGACGCTCCGTCCGTTTTTATTATTATATTTAAATCACCATCATAATCTTTCTCCCTTGCTCTCTTTTCACTCTTTCTTCATATGTCTCAAAGAAATAACCGTCTGTAGACTTTCGCGCCATTTGATTATTATATTTATTATTATAAGAGGTGTCCTACAGTTTTGTTCCGACTTCGATTATCGAAATTTGAGACACTTTTTTGTAATAGAGTCAAAATTTCGAAATGTTGTTAACAGCAACAAAATGCCTTGTGTTCATGTTTTCCCACAAAAGCCTAAATTTGTCCACATTGTTTGGCGAAAATAATTAAAGTGAACATTTTTTTGATCTTAAAAAAACATCACATATTATGCCTTTGTGTTTCTCGTTGATTTCGTTGCTGATCTAGGAAGAACAACGTTAATTTCGCATTTCATACTGTCTGATGAATTTGGTTGGAGCAACGAGCTACACACTTTTCGCTTTGCACGCTGTTTTAGGAATATTTCAAGACTACAAACAGGTGATGGATTAGGAAACCCAAATATTCCCTTTTCCTGTTTAGAGTTTACCGCAATGTTTTCTGAACTGAAACAATACTAACACGCAGGTCATATTCGATTGCTTACGCTTGCCTTGAAGTGATATCAACGAGGATTTAATTGGCAACGGAGGATAGTGACACTTCTTGGACACTGAAATCAGACTCTCCGAACAAACGATCATCGAAAAAGATGAAGCTAAAGTGTGAGAGCATTAAAAAAATTACAAAAACGAAAGCCGCACACATTCGTCAAGAAATGTATAATACAGATGGGGGATCTCCTCATATCAACCCAATAGAGAAGCTTTGTAGTCAGTTGGGATCAGCTGTACATAACCAAAAAAAATTGTCCAAGTCAGAATTAAGGAAAATTCAGTTTATTCGATGTCCAGACAATTATAAGCCAAAATAGACACTAATGGATTCCACACCAAGTACTAGTCTTGACTTTTTTGTGATTAAGAGGAGCAATTTCTTGTTAGTTATTACTTTATTATTAGTTGCCAGTAATTTTTATAATTGGAGTTGAAAGTAATTTTATTTTTTTTTGTATATGTTGTAATGATATTTAATTATAATGTAATTATTTCCATTCTTTCCTGTTTCTTCTTTCAAATAAAATTGGTTTTCAATTGAATAATGTTTAGTTTGTGTTAAATTGAGAAAAAACTTCATTGTCAATACTTTCTTGATCCACCGTTTATTATAAATGTTTATCTTTGCAGGCGTAGCTTATACTAAATGGCAAACTCTAAAAACACTTAAAACTGAAACTAATCCAGTATTAAAAAGAAGTATTAAGTTAAGTATCAAGAAAATACGATGAGTTAGGTGATTTCTGATTGGAATTGATGGAACTGCAAAAGCAAATAGCCCGAAGGGAATTGGAATTCAAACAAATTGAACATGAGTTTCATGTCCAACAAAAAAAGAAGAGCATAAACACAACGAAGAAAAGAGAACGACGGACACAATTTAAATATGCAAGAATTAGAAAACAGAAATTAGAAAAAGTTATTTTTTACTGTTTTTTTTTTTCTGTTTAAAATAAAATGTGCATATGACACGTATCAACCAACTAAATAAACTTTTATTTATTTTAAAGTTCTCCGAGAAAGTGTCCCTTGTGTCATGAATCCCTGTGAGGTTTGAATGTATTCCTTTCTGGTTTGTTGGCAATCTTCCAAACAGTGATATCAACGTAGCAGTGGCTAAAGTAACTCGTTTCACAATCTTACTTATAGTCGAAGCAGTCACAAAGGAAAAGTCTCGTATCTTACTTTAAAAACTTTCTATAGCATAAAACCTTAGAACAATCAATAATTGTATCATAAGTGATACACATTGGATTCGGAATTAAATGCGCAAAAGTGTTGAGTTCTTCAATATGTAAATAAAAAATATACATACAGTCATAATAATTAATAATTGTTGGCGCAGTCCAAAGGGGGACCAGGGCCTAGCTTGCTCATCAACTACTAGTGTTGTGCGCGCTACTGTTCTCGCACGATTAGAAGGGACCTACAGTTTTTTGTCGACTCCGAACGGCGAAATTTGATAAGCTTTCTTAGACAGTTATTACTCTTTGAGTGTTGTCAGCAGCTCGAAAGAGGTGGTGCCGTGAAAAATTCGAAAAATTGGTGTTGAGCTGGGAGTCGAACCTAGACTCTTCGGCGTGTGAGCGTCGCACTCTACCCACTACGCCACGGTGACCGCTACATACAGTCACTCACTTTAATATTCGGGCACACAGCATGGAGAACTACATTTTATATAACCTAGTAGGTCATAATTCTGATCAAAAAATATATTTACAATGTATTTATTGGATAATTGAGAATCAAAAATATTTATAATATTAACGAAAATAAGCATGCGAAAAATTGCATAAATATTTTTAGTTGCAAATGAAGAAAACCCAAGAATTAGTAAAGAAAATGTGCGGGCTACAGTAAAGCATGGTGGCGGTTCGATTATGGTTTGGGGATGCATTTCGTCGAAAGGGGTGGATGATTTGGTGTCGACGGAACCATGGACAAATTTATGTACTTGTCAATTTTAAGATATCATTTAAACGAAAGTGCACAAAGCTTGGGAATTCGAGATCATTTTAAATTTTATCAAGACAGTGATCCAAAAGATACCGCTGTTATTGTCAAGACATGGCTACTATCTTATTATCCCAAAGTGCTTAATCCTCCATTCTTATCGCCAGACATGAACCCTATAGAAAATCTCTGGCATCAGTTGGAACTACGGGTTCGAAAACATGACATCACCAATAAGACCCAACTTAAAACTATTCTTCAAAACGAATGACACGAAATAGGAAAAGCAGTTACGAAAAAATTGGTGTCCTCAATACCTCGAAGGTTAAAGAGTGTCATTGCACAAAAAGGATTACCCACGAAATGTTAATTTTTTTCTTACTAAATGCATTATTTTCCCGAATATTTTTGTGACTTCAATGTTAAATATAAATGGATTCGGTAGTTATTTTTAAGCTAATTATTTTTGTGTTTTTACATAATTTATTTTCCTTACGTAGTCTCAAGTATTCTGAATAAAATTTTAGTATGTATGATCTAATTTTTGTTTTTATAGCGAAATATATGTTCTAAGACTCTCTGCTCGAATATTAATGTGAGTGACTGTATGTACCGTGGGTTGCGAAATTAATAGGGACAGTTATGAAATAAAGATATTTTAAACATTATTGGTCCATAACTAATTAAACACTTCGTTTCAAGTTATAGCTATGTTTAATAATATTAAATACATATCTTAGAAGTTATATAAAGAATAAAAAATATATTTTGAAACACTAAAATAAGAATGAAATGTATTCAGAACACAGCCTCTAGAAATTGCTAATATTTTGTGATATTTCCTTTGGCTTCTAAGAGTGCCTTAATCCGCCTCGGCATGCTTTCTATGAATTTTTTTGCGCTTTCTTTTATTTTAGGATTCTGATGCCAGACATTTATTAGCTTTTCTATTAATTTTACCTTTGTGGTAATTACTTCTTTGGCAATTTCCGCTTTGGTGATCTCCCATAAGTTTTCTATGGGATTCATATTTGGAGAATTCCCAGGCCAAGGTAAAACCGGGATATTGTGGTCTGCCAAGAACGTGGTTATACTCCTGGCTTTATGGCACGGTGCTGAATCGTGCATAAACACAAATTCGTCCCCATCAGGAAACCATTCTTGGAGTTGTGGTAGCATGTGATTTTGTAGGACTTGCTTGTATTGGTCCTGTCTCATGGTTACCTGGACAATGTACAGACGCCCAATATTTTTCGAGCTTATGACAGACCACACCACATATTAACGGGATGTTTAACTCGTTCCACAATGCAAGCGGGGTGATATTTCTCGTCTGGGCTTCGCCTGATGGATTTGTCGGCTAGAATCTCAAATGTCGACTCGTCCGAGAAACACACCTAAAAAAAAGAAAAAATGGTAACATTTTTTTATGGTTATTGTATTTTATTACTTAAATTCGCCGTGGAGTAGTGGGTAGAGCGCGACGCTCACACGCCGAAGGGTGTAGGTTCGACTCCCAGCTCAACACCAATTTTTGGAATTTTTCACGGCACCACCTCTTTCGAGCTGCTGACTACACTCAAAGAGTAATAACTGTCTAAGAAAGCTTCTCAAATTTCGCCGTTCGGAGTCGTCAAAAAACTGTAGGTCCCTTCTACTCGTGAGAGAACAGTAGCGCGCACCACACGAGTGCCCAAAGGAGAAATTGATAAAAAAAAATCTGTCTGTCCCTATTAATTTGGCAACCCACTGTATGTACAGGGGTATCTGCAAAACTAACGATTCTGTTTTATGCACGATTTCGTTTTTTGTTAATGAAAGTAGGTACTCGACAGTATCTTTTTGTAACCTGATTCTTCGTTTTCCCATTTCGTATAATGATTAGGTCTGCGTTTTACTAGGTTTTTCTTTCTTTCTTATTTCTTTGTCCTCAAAGAGTAAATCGTTGATTAGGTGCAAAAAAGTATGATAGTCTTTATGTTCCCACAGTGGTCACACAATTTTAGCTTACCAATCAATCAGGGCATCCAATTTCACAATTAATAATAATCAGTCAACTCATAAGTAAATGAATCGTTTGTGGTTTCGCCAACATCATATTCAAGTGGGGCATTAGTTGTTTATGGACTCACAATCTGTGGACGCATGTCCCTGCCTTATCTCAAATTGTATGTATGTGACATCATGTCCGACTGCTATTATAGTGTTGGAACTAGTATGATACAATAGCAACTTTCCGGTCATTTGACCTTCCCTTTGTCAAACAAATATTTTCATTGTACATATATTTAGTTTCGACTGAAGGTCTACCAACATCTATTCTCTCCGACAAACCTCTGACAGCAGAATAAATCCTATAAAAAAAAACTGACGGAGGTGAATCTGTGCAATCGATGCACACGCAAGGTCGCGTAACCGTGCTCGAGGTTGTGTGAACCTGAAGAAAAAAAATACTCCTCATTGAATTACTTCCTAACCACTACACGCAAGTCAGCTTGAATAGTTCCATGCACTTGTCCGTATTTAAGTTCGTGTATGATGTGGTAGATATCCCGTATCCAAGAGTGTTACGGATGCCATTCGCTCTCCTTCGTCATGGCACTGTATGCGGGACCACCTAGAGTCGGCAGTTGGAAAAAAAGCCTCCGTCTGAGGCTTGTCCAGAATCCTGTTCGGCATTTATGCTAGCCTATTCCGAATTCTACATCTTCAATTCCAATTCGATGTGTTTCCATATCCATACACGTCAACTCGTTTCATAGTGTAAATAGCGTACAATAGCTCTCTTTGCACACCCGAGCACCAGAACACCATGTCACCCTGTTCTGTCATGGTGTACGACCGAAAACAATATACACACGGGTCTTCTGGTATGAATTGTTGAGGTGTTTACTTCAGCCATCGTTTTTTTTCGTTGATGTCTTCTTTTTTTCTTTTCGTGTTGTGTTTTGGTTGTAACGCAGCCTTCCCTGGCAATTCAACTACATAAATTCATTTGTGTTCGTCATTCGTTGCTCCTGCAGATTTTATCCCACACACTCGTCGTCGGCCGTGGCGGTGGTGGCGATGATGGTGGCGAGGTGGTGGCGATGGTGGTGCCGGTGGTAGTAGTACGCGTACAGAGGCAACACTACTCTTCCCCTGTGGGCTCGAATACAATGATGCTTGTGCTGGCTTTACGACAGTATGATACAATCGGTGGTGGGCCTTACTCTGTTCGGTGTTGTGTCTTTCCCCTTAATGGTCCCCCGACCGCTTGCCAACATTACTGCGCACCATTCGTAACTCTTGTCGAGGATATCAAAGAAATGTTCCCAAGCATACGCATAATATATAGCAACATATTTTTGCCCATTACCTATCCTGCACTGAAGGAGGCCGGCAAGTATCTTTTTTTTTCAGTTTTGTGGTGGGTAAGGGATTCGTTGCTCAAAGTCTTGGGGATTTCTTCAAATTTCAGACAAGCTGGTTGTTTTATGCTATCCTTATACTTGTGGCCGTTCTCATGTCATATGTATGTGGAAGGACATTGTCGCAGAGGCAAGGATATGTTGACGAAACGAAATGTATACATTTCCGCTTCCATTGCTTCAATACAGATGTGTAAACATACTTAGGCAACGTATATGGGAGTTCTGCGGATTTCAACTTAATTTGCTTTGAAAAGACAAAAATGTAGGCTGCAGTTTTTATGCCCCAACAGAAGTCCTTTTTAATGATGGCAAATTTATTTCCTAGCGACCACATCCATATACGTTTGCCGGGGACTTGGAATTTAGTTTTCCATTTTTTAATTTTCAATTTCTTAATTGAACAAAAATATTTATAATTTGAAAATTTTAAGGCTTTAGGCTCTAATGTATATATGTACTTAACAACAGGAGTTCGACGGCTGCTTAACATAGTTTTTGAATGTGTTCTGTCTCTACTTCGGGTTGTTCAGATCTATGTGTTGATGACATTCCCTTGTAGTATGGGGTTGTGTTCGCCAGTTCAGCCTTGATGGTAAGTTGTAACACTTCTGGAGTAGAAAATACAGAAATCTCTTCGTACAGCACGTTATGTGCGTTGAGAAATCGTTGTCCGGAAACTGAACTCCTTGAGCTCCTGACGGTTCGGTTTTGGATCGGTTCCAGTTTCGCCAAGTTGCATCAAGAACTTTTTCATGATTTTTCATCGACTTTTTTGTTGCTATAGTGTTTCATCCTGTCTTTGTGGAAAGTGAAATAGTTTTTTCACGCTGGTCTTGGAGATGCTGTACAAAAGAGGGGAGCCATACGCTATGATGGGTCGTATGAGCTGGTTGTATAGTAACAACTTCGCCAGTCCGTTTTCACGGCGCATCAATGGGTAGGTGCGATGGAAAACAAAACTGGCCTTTTGAAGGATCACTTTTGAGTGAGGATTAAACTTCAACATATCAGTAAAGTTCACTCCAAAGTACTTCGCTTTGTTTGTTGTTGCCTGTCCTGTCCCGTTGGGTAGTGCTACCTTGACGCTAAGGCATTTTCTATTCGGGACCCTTTTCGGTTTGGAACCCGCAGTCAGATGGGGAATGATTTGTTCATGTTGATCCAGATGCCCTTCTTAGTAGTAGTAGCTTCTCCATTTGTTCTTCGATCCTCCGCACCGCTAGCTGCGGTGACGGCAATGTTGAGTATGTCAACGATTCTACCGCAAAGAGCAACAGTGAACAGATGGAGTTAATGGCTGTTGTTCTGTGGTGTTTCCATGAAGGCATGGGGTGCTGATGTTTTAGGATGGAGCGTGCAGCTGAGTTCGTAGCTCTTGAGACACAAAATGATTTTCGAAATACATACCTTGGCAAGGGCGAGTAACCAATATCAAAATCTCTAAGCCTCTTAAATCCCGAAATGTCAAAATTCTCGATAAGAGGAGATCCTGAAAGGCTAAATTCGCAAAATTCAATATGAATGTTTACAATCGTGCGGAAAATGTGTAAATGAAGTTTAAATTTTTTTGTACGTGTTCGGATTTAAGGTGTATCAACATTTTTATCTCTACTTGCTACTCAAATTAATAACTTCCTTATGGATGTAAATCTCGCTCCGTGTCTTTATTGCACATAGATGGTTCTGAAAACGGCTATACTATAGTAGCATACAATAGAAGGGAGATTTAAATGACGAGCAGCGATTTTTCTTCTTCTATCGCAGAGAGCGTTAAGCCTTATTTTGGCATTAAAAATTGATTTTTGAATTAATAACGTTTTCAAAATGTGATCAAATGTGATCAAAGGAAATGCTACTTAAATTAGTTCGTGCCGTTTCTAAAAGACGACGCTACCTACGTATTGCAGCTCATCATTTTTACATACCTGATTTTCATACACCCCACAATATTTTTTCGCCAAGTGCATTTATGATCGAATAACCTGTCTGACCTAGGTCTACGTATTAAAAGTGCGAAAGAAATCTATACATTCTACTGCGCCAGAAGGTGATTTTGATGTGTTTAAGAAACAAATTATTTTAAGACCTGTGGCGGATTCCGAAATAAAACACTTACAGCTTTACAGTACGAGGATTTGTATTTCGGGATTAGAGAACAAAACCAGATATTATAATAATAATTGTTGGCGCTACAGTCCAAAGGCGGACCAGGGCCTAGCTTGCTCATCAACTACACGTGCTGTGCGCGCTACTGTTCTCTCACGAGTAGAAGGAACCTACAGTTTTTTGCCGACTCCGAAAGCAAAAAAATTTGAGAAAGTTTCTTTGAGTGTTGTCAGCAGCTTGAAAGAGGTGATGCCGTGAAAAAAATCTAGGTATTCAGCCGGGAATCGAACCTAGACCCTTCGGCGTGTGAGCGTCGCACTTTACCCACTACGCCACGGCGGCAACAAAAAAACAAATATTAATTATTGAAAATAGCTTTATTGTTTTCCAAAATATTCCCCGTTAAGATCTATACACTTTTGCATGCGGTTGAACCAATTATCGAAGCACTTTGGCCAATCTGATTGAGGTATCTCTGAACGCATCAACCGCTTCTTCAGGTATCAAAAAACGTTGACCTCTCATTATATTTTTTACGTACGAGAATAAAAATAACTCAATCGGTGCCAAGTCATGACTATACGGCGGATAACTCATCAAATCGATCTTTTGAGTGCTCAAAAATGCATTTGTTGGAGCCGATGTGTGAGGGCTGGCATTGTCGTGGTAAAACGTGATCCGTCTTCGGCGGTTGGTTTTCCTGATTTCTTGGAAGACAACTGGTAAACAAATGGCTGTGCACCACTCAGAATTAACTATTCTGCTTTGTTCTAGCGGTACGGTTGCGACATGTCCAGTTTTTCTGAAAAAACAGGCGTTTATTTGCTTGGAAGTGCTTCGTACGCAAGTATTTTTCGTTGGATTTGGCTCAATTTGAAACATCCATACATTCGACTGCTGTTTACTTACGGGCTCATACGCGTAAGTCCACGACATACATATGACACCTGTCACGATATCATAGACGTGTTTCGAAGCACCGCGATCGTATTTTTGGAGCATTTCTTTCGACCAATCGACACGAGCCTTTTTCTGAGCGATTGGCAAATTGTGTGGGATCCAACGCGAATAAATTTTTTTGACGATCAAATGTTCATGCAATATTAAATGTATACTGATCCCACTAATGCTTAAGGTTGCGCACAGCATCGATATGAATCTCTTAAGTTACTTTTAAGTTAACGTTGTGAGTACGTATAACCTCAAAAATGTCAAACTGTACGATAGATGTGGCAGTTGCCAGATTGCAACATTGTTTATTGAAGTAAACAATTTGCTTTTATAGACGTTCTTATGCAAAATGCTAGTGGAGAGTTTTCGGTACCCCCAACCCATCATATGGCGCGATATTTTAACAGTAGTCTACACAAAAACAAATTACATAGTATGCAGGTACAATGTGGCATAAAAGTTACGGACAGTGAATAAATCAATTTAAATTAATTTGGCTACAGATATTTAGTTCCTGTCGACATATACTTCAGAAGCAGAGCTGCTAAACCTGACCGAATTCTCAAATTTTCATTTATCGTCTCAACTGTGTATAGACCGCTAATGAACACAACATTTCAGGAGGAATACTGTGAACCATTGAAAATGTATGTTCCAAAAACGATTTAGGGCAGGTCAGACATTAAAAAACTGTGGACTGATTTGACCATTTAGCTTTATGCCACCGGATTGCATTATATCTTTTCTTTTAGTGGTTTGGACAGATTTTAAATACAGGTCAAACAAAAAAATCTATAAGCCACAATTTAATTTCGCTGGTGGCGGGCCCGCTGATCAACTTCCAATTCCAAATTCGAAGAAAGGAGAGTTCAGATGACTTCGCACCTCGCTGCAGTGTCCGGTAGCCTAGCATGTGCATTTGGAGCGTCACCAGTCAAGGAAAATCAGGAACCAGATGACAACAAAACTATTTTGCGTGAAATTGCTAGAAGTCCGGTTGAAGTAAATGACGAAGTTTGCGAGGAGATCATTGATAAGAGGTAGGTTATTATCAGTTTTTAAAAGTAAGACATTAAATGACTTTTTAATGTAATTTAGTAACACAAAAACTTGAATAGTTCGAAAACGATAGGAAAGTTCAATCAAATTTAAGATAAATTTTATCAGAGAGGAATCGGCAGGAAACGATGTTACATTTAAAGAAGGAATGAAATAGCGGAGCAGAAACTGATGTATAGGAAGAAGTGAAATCCAATCAGAGTTGGGCATAAAATAACATAATGACTAAAAACTAAAGAAACGTGACTAAATGTTAGTTATGAATAATTTATTTGCCGGATTTATTCATGACTAACGTTTATTCATGAATTTTCGTTATTCACACGTATGATGGACGTTTATTCATGAGTAATGTGTAGTCATGACTAACTTCTGTATCATGAATAACCACCAATAGCGGGCATGTCGGAATTAACGCATATATTTGCATTTCCGGTAACAGGACCTTTTTTAATGACAAGATTAATTTTTTAATGTCTTGTTTGTGGGTTTTATGACTGATGTAATAGATTTTTTGCCTGACCAAAGGAAAGTGTAATTAGCATAATAGTGACAAAGTCGAAGATGGTGCTATTACTTTGCAGAGACCTGCATATATTTGCGCGGCCTAACTACAATTTCAAAAACTATGTGAACTATGTCACCAAAAAACAAAAAGTTCGACGGTAATATTTTAAAGTTCGTTATCCACTCTATCATTTGAAATAACTCAATACATTGTCTTATTTTTGTTTTTATGAACAGAGATATGGCTTGAATAAATGCTCTTATTTAGTGATTAATGACTAATGACGAACTTATTTGAATAACTCATGAATAATGATTGATTTAGTCATGAATAATTTCAGCGAATAATTAATAATTTATTGGTCGATCATTATTTTTATGAATAATGAATAAACTAGTCATTAGTCACTTGAATCCGGTAACTAATGACTAATTTAGTCATTATTCGACTAAAAAAAAAACTAAAAACACTGAATCCAATAAAGTGAAATGTGTTATTTTTTGCTTTTATTTTCTTTTGTACTTGATATGTATTTAAAAAAATGTGAAATTAATTACTTTTGTTTTCAAATCACTCTTTGAGATCCAAAGAAAAATGAGTTAATAACTTATTTATGTTACTATAAATGTATTAAGGTAAGCAACTGTTTTATTTGGTTTCTTATACTTTCTGCATTCTCCTTCATGCTAATGTCTTATGTTCTGGGATAGTCATCAATAGTTCCTCCACCATCGAGTACTTCACTTCAACTCAGTTATTATCCATATTGTGGTGAATGCAAATATTGTGCAATACAGCACACACATTAGCAAACAAAGTTAGTTTGTTTCGATCGCATCTGCTATTCCTTTATTCCATTAGAATTCTCCATAGGCCTAAGTGTTAAAATATTATATTAATGTGTAAAAACCGAAGGAAGATTTATATGTATGTAACTATTTTTATAGACACTTATACATTTTAAATTAGGTTTCTTGCCTTTGCATGACCCTAATTAAATCGTATTTTTGGAATATCATTGAAACTACGAGACAGCGATATTAACCATCGCTCCAATGAGTATCCACTATTACCTAATCAATACCAAATAATATTCGATTGCTTGAATTAATACCTAATACCCTGTATGCTTGGTCTCTTTCACTGTAATTACTCTCGAAATATGCTCTTTCATTTGAATGTTTCCAAACTAAAGAACCATCAGCTGATCCATCGTATCCGTCAATTATTGCCATTATTATCACTTTATGTTAGCGGATCTAAAAGAGGGACTGTTATTTCTTTCAAACTTATTAAGCACCTTTTTCTTTTCTTTTTTTTCGGCAGGTATGCTTCGCAGACGCAATTAGTTAGATTATTATGGTTTATGGCGCCGTTAAATGATAATATTTTAGAAAATATTAATAATAAAGGATGCATAATACATTTATCAAAGACTGGATATTAATTATTTGTTAAAGTTTGTTAAAACTTACAAATATCGCATTTAAAGCATGGTATGCTTTCCCTTTCTATTGAAATAATATTCTTCACTTACTCGAGGCCTTTTCAAGTAAATGTACATGCCATCTATGCATTCTGCAACTAAGTTTGAAAATTTAGATATTTTTATGTTAGTTATTTTTATGTAAAAAATATTTTTATATTACCTTCAGGTATTGAAAATTTTCGATAAAACAATTCTTTAGTTTCTTCTCTTCTGCTTTGCCATTTCACATTAAATCCATAGTGGACATTATTTTTCGTCCAGAATCGCTGTAGTACTCGTGTGTGTAACTGTGCTTGAAATTGTGAATTAGAAGAAACACGAAGTCCTTTTCTGTCACACACTGGTAGTAAACTCCACCAAGAACTTCCAGCGTAGCAGCAAGCCTTAAAGCCGATGGAATATAAGTGAACCTAGAACCAACTTCTAAATTTTTTGTATCCAAAACAAACACAAAATGCCTCTTTGGTTGAATGAAACTGAAATTAACAAAGATTTATAAAAGCACCATCTGTATTTCAACTTTTTAATACTTCATAATTCTTACTTCTTTTAAGAAATGTTTAAATGATCTGATACATATTTAAGTATCCGACGTCTTCTATTTTTCATAACTTTCACTGTCACGTTCAGTTAATAACAAAGAATTGCAGCTAAACATTTTGTAATTAACAACATCACTATTTTCCGTACTTTTTCTTCAAATTTTCACCACTTGTGTGCGCAGTGCAAAACGAGAGTGAAATATGTTAGGTATCGTCCAAAACTGATCACCTGATGACAAAACTGTCGTCAGAAGGCCCATTAAGCAATCTAATGGAAATGTTGTCATAGAGCCACAGTTAAATTCTTAGCAGCCCCTTGCCATGTCATCAAAATTAATCTACTAACTATAATCGCCATCACAAAAGACCACTATGCCACTGGAACGTTTTTTTTTTTGAGTGCCAAAGATGACAAAGTAAAAATGGAAGTAAAATCCATTTCACTTTTCCTCTCCAATTGCCAAACCAAAAAGGAAAGCAAACACATAGGAAAAGTCTTTTTCGACGATTCAGGTGATATCAGTGACGTGAATGTAGGAGACCTTAACAGTTAGATAGCTGATTCACAATGGTTTTAAAATGACAAAAGAGAACAACCTACCTGGTATCAAAATGGGTCAAATGATGCCAGCTGCGGGGTAGGGTAAGACCTCCCAGTCGCCAGCCAGTACCCCTTCAACTACTCACTTTTTCTGCCGCATGTATGGATTCGTGTCTTTTGAAAAAAATTGAAGTGTAGCTCAATGATTAGATCAATACGAATATCAGCGACCACTCATTTTTATGTGATCATATTCAAAGGTTACGAGGGAGAAGAGAAAATGTAGTCGCTTTTGGTAGGGAATATTATGAGTGATGTATTTATATATAATAAATGATGTATGAATGAATAATAAAATAAAATGTTGAGCACAACATACGAATCGGATTAGATTATACTTTCACAGTGTTAACAGAGAACTGATTTGAAACATGCTTAGGGAAGAGCGTGCAAAGGGTACACATTAAGGGTCCAAGTGCCCCAGCTTAATTGAAAGAAATATTAATAGTCAGCCTTGTCAATTAAAGGAAAAGAAACACGATGGATTTCTGTTTTACAACTGGCACATGCAGAGCGGGTGCGTTAGCCGATAAATGTAAAGAATAGCACATCAAAGCTAAAGTGTCAGCTTGGTAATGAAATTAAAATCTCGTCGGTCTTAATATGCTGCATTGAAACATGTCGATCTGGCTTAAGCGTACCTGTCGAAAGCTGTTTTACAAGTCACTTACAGTGGTCCCAAAAGCTTAGCTTAGCTTTAAGTCGAATGAACGTAATATCCAAGAATGGACGTAGTAATGACATCATTTATAACATTTTTACTCTACAGAAGCGAGAAGCCTAAAATATATCTACTTAGCTGTGAACATTATCGAATGTGAAGTTTTCCTGTTATCCCGCCCCAAGGTAATCAATCTGAACTGATTTTTCTCCAATTTCCTTCTCTTTAGTCCATGTTTTCGGAGATGCTACAAGGATTTAATTTTGGAGAAAGGTTTATTTTAGAAATCTTATACAATTCTTGGGACTTCTTTTTACGTAAGTGGGGTTGAATTGTTTCAATAATGACAGGATTCAAACTCGTATGAAAGTTGCAAAATATATAAGTTACTGGCAACAGCATTTCAAATATTTACTACAAGATGGTGACACATAATAATTGGGGGGCAAAATCACTGACGCTCCCTAATATGTCTTTCCAAAAATTGGGAGTATATTTAGCAATATTTGGATAAGTTTGTGGAAAGGGTATTAAAAAAATGCAAGCTCCAAGAGAGATAAGTTTCTTATCCGACAGAGTCTTAAAGGATCGTTTTTCCAATAGAATAGGTCAGATATAAATGGGCATGGCTGATAAATAATGAAAGAGGGTGTATAGAGGTAACACTTTAAGGGAGCTTATTGGTTTATAAGTAGATTTGATGATTCGAAAAAAAGAGGGGGCAGAACGTTATAAAATATTGCGACTAGAGAGAAGATAGAGAAGTTAAGTCGACTGGAGTCCTTTACACAAAAACCCTTTAGAGAAAAAGATATCTTTGAGTTTGACATATTCCACGCACATCATAATACTACCTCTACTTGGTCCCTATTCCTATTCTTTTAGGTCGTAGTACACTGTTTGATATACTTCTTTACTTATAATCAGGGCTGCCTTTTGTATCCATCTTCAACTTACGTGGCCCCTTGCGAAAACACTAAGCTAAACGAAAAAATTCTCCACGCATTGACTGTAAGTAGAGTATACCAATGGATTAAATTTGCCTATGCTTCGTCTGTTGTCTTTTTCTTTAGGTACATTGTACTGACCCTAGAAAACCTGTTTCTGAGAGCCTTGAGGTGGATCAAAGAATATTCGTTATGCCACGTGTTCAAAGCCTTCATATGTTCAAAACGCATTCTAACAATGTGAGGCGAAGCTTTGTCGGAGTAAGTTCAAGCAATATAGAACAAAAATCGATTTTAAAAACTTACCAAACCCGCTTTGCAAAAAAAAGTCGTTTATCAGCTTTGACCGAAAGTTCCTGAAATATTTTTAGAATAAAACTTCCCAAGCTTCATAACGGCGTATCAACTTTTGCATTTCGAATCCAAATCACTTCCCAAAAGACACTAACGGAAAGCTATTAGTCTCAACTTTATCGTCTTTACTTGCTTTAAGCTCGAAGCAGCACAAAGCTACTGCGCCAACACTAGCAGGGCGCAGAGTAAATTGGAAATTCCGTAAAACAATCGCATGCTTCCAAATCAAAAAAAAACAAATAATGCCGTGAAGCTCTATAAAACAGGGGAGCATCCCATTAGCAACCAAACTCTCGCCCGAAAAACCACGAAAACTAGAACGGTAAGACTCTCAGGAGGTAACGGCCCTCCGAGTGCGTAAGACTTTTATTCAACCGCACGTGGGCTGATGTGATAGCGACAGCGTTGTTCAAAGTTCAACGCCAAATATTCATTTTCAGATGACCAGCGCGAAACAAACAGACCCGCAGAACTCAGACCTGTGGTGGTTGGGGCAGCACAGCCCGTTGATTGTTTATACAAAAACATTTCTTTCTATTCAATCGCCCGCCACCCCTAAAGCGAACAAATATCAAAACACACCGAGTCGTGTGCGGACTTAGAAAGAGCATTAGAAAATGGTGAACATGTGAATTTTCGACCAGGCCTCCAGGAATAGCAGCAGCTCGTCACCTCTTTCTAATGCCGGCTGGCTGGGATTAGATTTCATTTTGTTGTGCTTCGCAAATTGGCGGTAAACTAGTTGTCAGCTACTCTCTGGCCGGGTGTACGCCTCGTGTTAGAGAAAAACAAACCAGCTGCGAGTGCGACCAAGTTTGGATATCCAGCGACTGTATCCAATAGCATCTGGACTGAATGGGCACACTGCCGCGGCTGCAAGTGAAGGATGGAGAAACGTTTAGGTTTTGCAGTTTGGTAACTTTTTTGATCAACTTTAATAGGCGAGCAGAAAAATTGATATCTTAACCGAGCGGAGATGTATCTTTTCTTGCTGTGATGAGGATATTGCCGCCAAATGATGATATCCAGAAAGTGGGGTCTGGTTTGGTAGTGTAAGGGGACAACAGCTTGCTCTCAGGCAAAAGCAAATTTCCTGATATCCATTCAACAAGTTGTTGTTGGGCTTCGGCTACAACCGCCGAAGGTAGGTGCGCGATGTTGCTGAACTTTGCTTGGAAGCAAAACTTTGAACGAGTTGAACTCAAAACATCTGATACTTGAAAACAGGCGAACATGTGAAGTAGAAGGTGATACTCAGTCGCTGGCAAGGCGTTTCTACTGAACACACTCATAACCGATGAGTCGAGTCTTGTGTCATGGGAGTGAAATGCGCACTTGTTCCACTGGGGGATTGTGGTGTGTGCTTATCTTATCGCTAATGTAACAGTGGAGGGGTGGAAAATGAAACAGGCTGAGCTTTGTGAAGGTTAGACGGGGATGGAATTTGTTCTCTTTCGTCTGAGCAATCGCCAAGATAGTTAATTAAATACAAAATCATTTAAATTTCGACATATAAGAAAATGTGGATCTTGAAGGTATTTTTTTTCATATTGCATGTAGAGTTAAAATTTATTTTAAAAGAAATGATAAAAGAGTAGAAACTGAGTTACTTGTTAAAGAAAATTGCGTTTTTGCGTTTTTCGAAATTGTTTTTTGCAATGTTGTCGGCGAGGTGCTCTTGTTTGAGTGGTTTGTCACTGAAAAAAGAGAGGAATCCAAACGATGAATAAAAGTGTCGGTTTCATAAAGAATACCATAGAATTTGTTTAATATCATATTTTTCAATTTTACTTCATTTTTTCAAGCAGGAACACACCTTGTTGCCCACGGAGATATTCCTTCTTTTTTTCTTCATGTTAATTCTTCTTCATTTTGCTTACTGGAGTGGACCCCCGAATCAACCAAGAAGCCTATTCAACTGGCACCGTATTTAGCTAGCTGTCTCGTATGTCAAGTTCTTATAAGTCCCTTTTCACTTGTGTATGCCACCGGATCCATCCGCTTTAAGAGCAAGGGTTTCCTCATCTGCTTTGAAATTGTGTACCATAGACTTTCGCTCCAATGTGCATGGTTGATCGGGGTGTTATACAATATAACTTGATCTTTCCAGCTTTTTTACTTAATTGCGTGTTGATCCCAAAGAAACAGCACAGACTCGTTGTTCGCTTAAATTCGGTTGATGTTGTTTGCACTGTTTATTTGGAAGCAAGACAAGGCGAAGTCGTTCATAACCTCGATTTTATAGCTGACCGTTCTGACCGAGCTGTCGATGTTTTGCGTCTTTCTTACACGAAGACATTTTCATTGTCTGCTTAACCCATTTTGCTGCCTTCGCCTCTTTGACACTGTGTTCTACCAATCACGTCAATATAGCCCGCAATTGTACGGATTTCTTACTAAACAATATGAATCCATACTAGATGAACTCAAATCAACACCTCAAACAACTTTATCAACGTTAAGGCATCTATGTGTTGCCATTATGGCGAATTCTGTGAGAAGAATTTTGACTATATCCGTACAGGATCACGTTCACAGAAGGGCTTAAGTCGTTGGAATATTTTAAGCAACGCCAATTCGTAAATTGGGATGAAGAACGATTTCAAATAAATGCTGTTGTGATTGTAGAATTCACTTCAGCGACTAGGTGCATTTTTTTGGAATGGCTTTTGATGATTGGATGGGCAGCAATCCGCAAACTAAAGGGTAATTTTTTAGCTATTATCTTTTTGGCAACACTGGTTTAAACAGCTGACGCACGTTTCGTGTTGTTGTTGTTTCACTGTCAAACATCTTCAGTTAGGTCTATAATTTAACCATGAATCGTCTTACAAACGAACAACTGTAAATTATTGAATTTTATTATCAAAATGAGTGCTCGGTTAGGACAGTTCATCGCGCGCTTCTTCCATTTTATGGTCAAAAATGACGAAGCTCATTTTTGGCTCAATGGGTACGTAAATAAGCAATATTGTCGATTTTGGGGTAAATATGAATCAGAAGCATTGCAAGAGCTGCCAATGCATCCAGAAAAAGTCACAGTTTGGTGCGGTTTATGGGCTGGTGGCATTATTGGACTGTACTTCTTCAAAGATGATGCGTAACTGTGAATGCTGGGCGCTACCGTAAGATGATATCCGACTTTTTTTGCTCACAATGCAAGAGCTTGACTTGCATGACATGTGGTTTCACAAAGACGGTGCCACATGCCACACAGCACTCGCAACAATGGACTTATTGAGAGGCGAGTTCGGTGAACATTTTATTTCACGTTCGGAACTTGCCAATTGGCGATCGTGCGATTTAACGCCTTTAGACTGTTTTTTGGTTCTATGTTAAGGCTCAGACATGCCACATCAATTGACGCATTGGGGACAACATAGAAGCATTTATTCGTGAGATGCCGGCCGAAATGTTGGAAAGAGTGTGCCAAAATTGGACTAATCGGATGGACCATTTGAGGCGCAGTCAAGGTCAACATTTGCATGAAATAATCTACAAACATTAAATTATATGGACCATACTATCGATTCAAATATAGATTTCTTACATTTTTCTGAATTTTAATTTGAAAAGCTTTCCTATAGCTTTTAAAAAATCACCCTTTACATCCTATAAAACTCATGGTCGAGTTCATTGGGATTACATGACAGAGGTTAGATTGGACCTCTGTCGTGTATTGTTGATGATATTTGTCCGCTATTACAAAACATGAAATTGTCTAAAATGTGGTTTCAACAGTGCGAAACAAGCCAGCTTACTGAAGTTATCTTTGTCGTGAACATTTTCGTGCGATTATTTTTTACAACAGTGCATCGATGAACTTAATTTAATTTTTGGCAATGAAGCTCCATCAAGGACCAGTGTTTATCAATGGTATGGTGAATTCAACCGAGGTCGTAGTTCACTCCAAGAAGAATTTCGTGAAGGTCGTCTAAAATCAGTTGTTGTTCCGGAAACCATTGATGCTGTGCGGCAACTGATATTGCAAGATCGTCATGTGACCTATCGTGAGATTGAGACAACCTTAGGCATTAGTGGAACCAGCGTACATTCAATATTGCGTGAACATTTGACCGTCAAAAAAATTTGTTCGCGTTGGATCCCACACAATTTGTCAATCGCTCAAAAAAAGGCTCGTGTCGATAGGTCGAAAGAAATGCTCCAAAAATACGATCGCGGTGCTTCGAAACACGTCTATGACATCGTGACAAGTGATGAATCGTGGATTTACGCGTATGAGCCCAAAATTAAAAAGAGTCGACTATATGGGCGTTTCAAATTGAGCCAAATCCAACAAAAGTTGTTCGCGCACGAAGCACTTCCAGGAAATGGTCGATTGTTTTTTCGTAAAAACTGGACATGGCGCAACGGAACCACTAGAACAACGCAGAACAGTCAATTCTGAGTGGTACACAACCATTTGTGTGCCCTTTGTCTTCCAAGAAATCAGAAACATCAACCGCCGAAGATGGATTACTTTTCACCACGACAATGCGAGCTCTCACACATCGGCTCAAACCACTGCATTTTTGAGCACTCAAAACATCGATTTGATGAGTCATCCGCCGTATAGTCCTGACTTGGCACCGAATGACTTCTTTTTATTCCCGTACGTAAAAAATAAAATGAGAGGTCAACGTTTTTCGACACCTGAAGAAGCAGTTGATGCGTTCAGAATGCATGGTTTAGAGATACCTCAATCAGAGTGGCAAAAGCGCTTCGACAATTGGTTCAAACGCATGCAAAAGTGTATAGATCTTAATCGGGAATATTTTGAAAAACAATAAAGATATTTTCTATGATTAATATTTGTCTTTGTTCTCTAATCCCGAAATACAAAAGGCAACTCTTGTACTAGAGAGAGGAATGAAGAGAAGTAACAACATGTTAATTATTGTTTACACTGGCAATTCGTTTTCACTGAAGTGTTATATCATACGATGTGAAGTGTAATATTTTGTAAGAAGCATCACATCTATGTCAGTCAGTCGGAGATTGGAGTCTAATATAGAAGCATGCTTTGTTGCAAACTAAAATCAGTTATTCCGTTTTTTTTTCTTCACAAAAGACGCGAAACTTTAACTCGCGCTACTAGTAGTAGGGACTTACTGTTTGCCGTCTCCGAACGGCGAAGCTTTGAGAAACTTTTTTATTGACAGTTTATATGCTTTGATTGTTGTCAGCAGCTCAATCGAGCCTGGGAATTGAACCTGAGACCTTTTGCATATGAGTGTTTCATTCTGTTCATTATGCCACCGCGGCCACAGATGCAGATCACATGGTCCACAGTACTCTCCATTCAACTGCACAGCTCTTACGGATATACTCTTAAGATGGAATCACGCACGACAACATCCCGTGAGATGTAAACTGAGCGCTATACTGAGATCTATAAAGGAAATTTTGTACTGCGGTAGGAAATGGTTAAAAGAGCTACTTGCCTTTGGTTTACTCGAACACTGATGCAACGGTAATTGGGACTGCATAAAAAATTCCCCTTAGCTCATCTACATTATTTTCTCTGATGACATGTTTTTAATGTTTTATTAACAACTTAAAAGAAGGGACACAGGGGGGTGTTCGTGAGACAGTGTCTTCCGCCAACAATAGCATCAAACACATTCAAGTAAAAGAAATTATATTTCAACAAAGCCTTGTGAAACGAGTCTAAACTAGTCAGTACAGATGGTTTCATTATAAAGCCAATCAGAGAGAATATTTCGAGCCACTACTTCTTCTTTGGGGTATTCTATGCTATATTGTTTTTGCCATTTTTGAGGTTATACGTACTCACAACGTTTTGACATACGAGAGCTATTTGTGTTGTTTACAGTAACTTAAAATATTCATATCGCCAAAAAATGCAATTAAATCGTGAAAATTTTCGTGCAATTATTTTTTACGACTTCCAACGTGGTTAACTCAACTACAGTGCATCGATGAACTTAATTTAATTTTTGGCAATGAAGCTCCATCAAGGACCAGTGTTAATCGATGGTATGGTGGATTCAACCGAGGTCGTAGTTCAATCCAAGACGAATTTCGTGAAGGTCTTTCAAAATCAGTTGTTGTTCCGGAAACCATTGATGCTGTGCGCCAACTGATATTGCAAGATCGTCATGTGATCTATTGTGAGATTGAGACAGCCTGAGGCATTAGTGGGACCAGCATACATTGAATATTGCATGAACATTTGACCGTCAAAAAGATTTGTTCGCGTTGGCTCATGCTCATTGGCTCATGTCGATTGGTCGAAGGAAATGCTCCAAAAATACGATCGCGGTGCTTCGAAACCTGTTTTTGACATAGTGATAGGTCATGAATCGTGGATTTACGCGTATGAGTCGGAAAGTAAACAGCAGTCGACTGTATGGGTGGTTCAAATTGAGAAAAATCCAACAAAAGTTGCTGGCGCACGAAGCACTTCCAAGCAAATGGTCGCTTGTTTTTTCGAAAAAACTGGATATGTGGCAACCGCACCACTAGAACAACACAGAACGGTGAATTCTGAGTGGTACACAACCATTTGTTTGCCAGTTGTCTTCCAAGAAATCGGGAAAACCAACCACCGAAGACGGATCAGTCTTCACCACGACAATGCGTATATATAGACAATAGTCCTGACTTGGCACCGAATGGCTTCTTTTTATTCCGGTACGTAAAAAATAAAATAAGAGGTAAACGTTTTTCGACACCTGAAGAAGCGGTTGATGCGTTCGGAATGCATGTTTTGGAGATACCTCAATCAGAGTGGCAAAAGTGTTTTGACAATTGGTCCAAACGCATGCAAAAGTGTATGGGGAATATTTCGAAAAAAAGGCTATTTTCGATGATTAATATTTGTTTTTGTTTTCTAATCCCGAAATATAAAAATCAACTCTCTTAAGTAGGTAATAGAAAAAACGTATTTTCTTTGTAATAAAATATATTCAATGTTTTGATAAGACTAATGTAGAAAAAAAAAAATAGTTTTCCGGAAAAGGTTCAAAAAAGTGAAACCGTGTGAGATGTGATGAAATCAAATATGAGAGAGTAGAGTTACTGATCTCCACATACGCAAGCTGCCTTCAGTTGATCCATTGACATTGAGCATTGAAATTTTATAAAAGTTGTCTAAGAAAATGAGCTCACAGTTTTTTACTGCAGTCGCTCTGCGCCAAAATTTATAGTATAACAACAGAATATTATCTTTTGAATAATATAAATTTCATGTTTAATTTGAATAATTTTTGTCTTATTCCTTATTATTATTTAATATTACAAACTTATTCCTTAACCATGATGACATTAAGATCGTACTATTCTGTGTTTCCACTTCCCCTAACAAAACCAAGTTAAATGTCGGTTTTCTTTAATTGGGTTTATTAATTAATCCTTTAGTGGCTTGGACTAAGTTACAGCATGGCCATATCCGAATGAGAGCTTAAGGGTGAATTGATGGATATTCCTTGACTCTTGAAGCGAAGGAATGCAACTGTCTTATTCATTTGAGGATTTCTTACCTTAGGATAGTGTTTAATGTAGTTCATTATCTATATTGTCTCTAATTATAATTTTTGATGACCGCTGTTGAGTTCTAATTTTCATTGGCTACTCTTACCTTGTCAGCTAATGATTTTTATGAATGATTTTCTGAAAAATTTTATGTATAAAGGTCTGAAAAAATTGGCTGAGCTTGGACGAGGACTTTTTCAGAGTATTTTCGTACTAAAGTAGGCGGTAGAGCTGTTCGTCCAAATTATAAAAGGCTTCAAAACTTATTTCAGTTGCAAGTGTTAATTCCGAAAGAGCATTGGATTTTCTCAGTTCGGGTTTTCAGCTTTGGTCTTTCAAGCCTCAAAGACAGATTAAGGACATAATTTGCAACACATCACTCAATAGGTCCCGGGACTGGCATATAGGGCGCCACTAACAAAACATCTATATTATTTTTAGAAGGTACAAACTTTCAAATCATACCTGTCAAATTTTCATGACAATCTAACATTTCTATACCTTTTTTATAAAACGATTTATCTTTGGCCTTGGCTTAGGTTCAGTTTCGACGATCACCTTAGTCGAGTTCTTTTTTCCCGGCGAGCATCTTCTGGACGTTTGAAAATAGTTAGAAGTCACTGGGGGCCAGATATGGAGAATACGGTGCGTGCGGAAGCAATTCAAAGCCCAATTCGTGCAATTTGTCCATGGTCTCTAATGACTTGTGACACAATGCATTGTCTTGGTGGAAGAGAATTTATTCCTTCTTCATATAGGACCGCTTTTCTGCAGTTTCTTCCTTCAAATGCATCAATAAAGCCATATAGTATTTGCTGTTGATCCTTTAGCCTTGCTTCACCGGCCGCTGAATTCTAATTCGACTCCGGAGTGTGGTGGAGGATCCATGTTTCATTCATTGTGACATACCAAAAAGTTCCATAAAGCTCTCAGAATCATCGATAATATGTTGTTTTTGGTCCATTGTGAGCAAACGCGACACCCATTTCGAAAACAGCTTTCTCATGGACAAATGTTCACGCAAGATAGTGTACATACTTTTTGCTGTTTTCGGGTGGCCTAAAGTGGCCTTTCAAAAATTTCAGCATCGTTGGTTTAAAGTCAGCATACCACCGATAAATAGTTGTTCTTGAAGAAGCAGAGTCCCGGTAACACTTTTCAATCCATTGCTGAGCTGGCACGGTATTTTTCCCTTCAAAAGGCAGTAATAAATCAGCACACGAAATTCTGTTTTTCCATGGTTTTAAAAATCGCTAAAGTAGCGTCACTTGAAGCACTGTAGCTTGTAACCTAATAATCAGATTGTCATGAAATTTTGACAAATATCTTTTGAATGTTTTTGCTTTCTCGAACAAACAACACAAAACAGTACTAAACAACACAAACTAACACAAAAAATCCGTTCCCGTACACCGAAAAAATGGGTTTTACGTCAAATGACCGTTCTCTCGAGAGAGTAACTATTTCCCCACACTGCCCATTTTAACATAAGAAATTTTTGTGAGTTGGTTGTTGGTTTTCGGTCTAATAAAGCATTGACCCATTATTTTTGTGTATGTGACTTAAAATTTGCTGTTGTTTTCGTTTGCTGTACTTTATACATTCTGTTGAATGGAATATTTACTCGTATGTCGTTTTAAAGGAATTAGTTTGAGCCGTACATCTAATAGCTGCTTCCTTTAACAACTGTACCTGGCTTTCCAATCCAGATGTCTGCTGTATATTGTTCATTTCATCTCTATTGAACTATTCGTTCATTCATCATGGTGCGAGTGTGTATTTGCCACAACGGATTTCACAAGCAAAACTTTGCGCTACACACAAAGAAAAATTAAAAACTTTCCATGCTCTATATTAGGTACTCACTGAACAAAACAACGTATAAAGCTAAAAGCGATTCCACAAGAAACAGAACACATGCAATTTTAGAAAAGTGCAAAAAATCACGTACATATTTTCATTTTTTAAACTAGAAATAGAAATATTGACTAGGTTTCTTTCTCAGACAAGTTGTCATGTATTCAGAGAGGAATAGAAGGTTTATTTTAAGCATTGCATAGCCTTATAATTGGATTAAATATCAGCTTTTTGCGTTTCACCCCATTGAGCGTAGTACAAAAAATATTATGTCAGCAGTTTTAGAATGTTTTTCTACGCCCAAAATGAAGGAAGCTTTCCATCCCAAATTAGCGTGAATGTTTCCTGATTTTTATATGAACCCACTTCAGTTGAGCTGGTAGAACCTTGCTTAGAGAATCTACTACACAATAACGTCGTCATTGAGACCGAGACTGATTTTCAATAAATACAGTTTTCTTAAATGCCAAGATGTTCATTAAATGTCTCATTTACCTACTGAAATAAAAATCAATACTTCTATTTTAGAATTCCAGGCAATCAGAAGCAATGAAGTTGAATTATAATTCACTGGCGACGCTGCCCACTTTTCCCCGTCTCTACTGTACTAGACACTATCGCTGAATTTATGTTTACCCCATTTCGGTGCACAACCAACAACATGAGCACGTTTCACAAATACAGCGCTACTTATCAGCAAACACACTGAACGGTTAATGTCAACAAAAGCAACCAGAACCAGTTCCACTGGCAGCCAGACAAAGTGGGGAGCACTGCACAACCGCAGTTGCCTCCAATCTCAGCGCTCTCTCTTGTTCAACAATCCACCTATCGCTGGCTCTCAGCGCCCAGTCGAGCGAAAGACAGTGCTCCATTTGATGAGGCCACCTCTCAGTTCCGAGTTTAGGGGCGACTCGACTCCTCTACAATCCAGCGGTGACAAACTGCAAATCGGATTGAACTGCTTTCGCAATTGGCTTGCATCCACTACGCATTCCCTCCGTTCGCGACCACACCCACTCACAGTTTGACAGGGAGCTGGTAGTTGCCAGAGCGATGTTGTCAAATGCGAGGCGCAAAGTGCGCTCGAGTCCGGCAACCGAGCTAGACAGCTGCTGCGGCTCATGGTCGCCCGGTGGAAACTACGGTTTGACTGAAAATATTGCCATAACATGTTATTTGTTTGATGTGGTTGGCTGCTGCTGGCCATTTCAGCTGTCACTGTTAGTCGAACGGTTGCCCCAAATTCAGCGCCGCCGCTATACACTGGCTGACAGTTGAGGAAAGACGGTTTTAATGGATCCCTACCTGACGGGCGAAATAAATAAATATCATGGCCGGCAATGTCAGTTTCTTAATTTTGGACTAGGTTTGCAGCCCGGCAAGCAGGCGTCTGGAATCGTTGACTGCTGTTGCTGGCAACATGCGTGGCGGGTGTTGCGGGTTTTTTCTGAACTCATTTGGGAGCATTGCTGTAATCGATGGGAGAGCAGCTCATGCCATAGGCAAGCAACCGTGCTGTTGCCAGTGCTGCCTCATGGGTGGTGTGCTGCGGCTGTGGGTCTACTGCAGGGCATCATGGGAGCCTAGGAGTGTATCGCTATAAGAGAAGGTGGCGTCTTTGAACTTCGAGGTGTCCCAACCTGTAGTCGCCGCTACACCCACCCATTTGTCCGATTCTGAGCCGCACACAGGCGAATTTTCCCGCTAGCTGGCGGAGGAGGCTGCGAAAGCTGATTTCCCAGCTCTCCTCGGGTCTCAGCCATAATATGGCAACTTGGGCGGACCCCATAATAAATTTTGAAACTCTCATTAATGGGGTGTTGGCCGTGGTGGCGGACCGCGACGCAAATTGCTATTTGCGTCAGATTTCCGATTGGATCGTCTGATGGCGAGTCAGCCGACTGCTAAGAACGTCATCGGTTAAATTTATCAGGTTCACAGCAATTTTTTCCGCATGGAAAGGAGCTCACTTTCCGCTCGACGGCTGTGAATTTCGATGGGATAATGTGCGCAGCCGGAGCTGATCCCCTTGGCTGGGTGGTTTTGTCTACGTCGCGACGGCGGTCAAAGTGTAAGTCTACTTTAAGGGGCCGCAAGGTGACGATGAGTTGCCTTGTTCGTCTGCTTGCCTGGTCGTTAGCCAACATGTTCAATTTTAGTGACAGCGGTTGGTAGCTGTTTGAATGAATTTTTTCAACTATGCTGAGACTTGCTTTTGTGCTGGATCGGCTATAGTTATCGCGGTTTCTTACCGCATCCAACTCAATCCAGTCTGTTATTATTTGCCCACCGGAAGTGTAATTTGCCACTTGTCTTGATGGGTGCCTGCTTTCTTGTTCTCCTGATGTTCACACTCGAGTGATTTCCTCCTGAGCGTTACACTGGGTTGATTGACTCTTGCAAGTAAGTGACAACGTCTTTTTCATTTACTCGTATTTTCTTTTCAAATTATAAGTACTATAAGTGTTTATTTTTTATAATTATAATTGTCAAACAGTTTTCCAATCCCTGTGAGGCATCATTTCGTTAATGTACGAGGAGGTTGGTCGTGCAAGTATAATCTGCATAAATGGGCTGTCGCGTACATAAGTATTGGGGGAACAAAATAATTTGGATTTTGGTTTTCAAAAGATGACGCTACCTGCAAGTAATCGCTCTTAGAAGCGATTACCTAATTCATTCAAAAAAGGTGTGACACTTGTCAGCAATGATAAGTGTGTATCAACGTCTGTTTAAGAGAACAACATTGTTTTTTACCTTTTCGAAAAAGTCTGGATTTGTCTTAGATATATATCATTTGCGAGTAATAATGACTTTCTTTTTAAAATGTAACCCAATCAAATGCTTGTAGAAGCTTATAGTGAATCTGCTTTGACCGAAAAATTAAAGAGGTCATTTTTACGATCAAAAACTACCTGGAAAGGCTGAAATAGTAGTCTTAGCCCACTCGCCGTACTCTTCAGACCGTGCTCCTTCCAACTACTGACTCACAATATGACATAAGAAGTAGTTTATTCCGACGGACAATACTGCATTAATGTATTTGGAATATTAAAAACAGACCGGTATAAATTATTCTCCCACTTGTTTCTCTGAATATTGTCAGTTTCATTAAAATGGTTAGTTAATAAGTTTTTTCGGCGGTCATTTTCTTAAGTGGCATATTAGCCCAAAATTTGTTGATATTGAAACTTGAACTATCCTAAAAAATGAACACTTTTAAAAGTCTGTGAGTGTTTGTGGGACTTGGAGTATTTGATTCGGGCCTTGATTTTGCGACGTACAAAGTGCACTTCTTACTAATCGACCTGTCTTACAATAATTCATTCTTACTGCAGAGAAAGTAATAGTAATAGGAATGTGTCAGAAGAAAGCGGATATAAGAATTATTTAAAATATGAAAATATACAGGATCCATGTATGACAAGAAAACATTGCCAAATGCAACAAAATTGAATTATTTTTGAAACAATCTATTACAAGCAATGAATACTGGTTTGAACACGAGCATATTTCATGCAGGCCGTAAAGGTCAAAGACTGATGATCCACCTTAAGTGGCTTCAAAGCCTGGATTGCAATCTCTATATGATTAAATGTTCTCCAGTCAAAGAGCTGCTGAATATATCTTGCTAACGTTTCTCTCAACGGAAGTTTCTGTTTAGTTTTTTAGCGGGAATCGTGTAGGACCACCTGAAAGAAGTTTTTCGTGAGGCAGTTCAGTATTTAAAATGGTTTTGACCTCCGTTTTCTATTTTATTTTATTTTTTTTAATTGTTCTAGTGGACAACGAGGTCTCGAGTAGCATAACACACTTTGCCAAAAACAGCTGCCATGCTCAAGTAGAGAAATTTAGGTCCGATCGCATTTCTGGATCACATTTGAGTAAATTATCATTTTCTTAACCTAAGTGTGAAATACAGGACCTTGTACGACTTCTATAAAAAAAAATAAACTCAACCTTATTATCTTAGACCATCCTCAGCATTGTCTTCTTGCGAATCGATCTGGTTTTACAGTCGATGTTGATGGTTGTCCCAGATTAACCCATGATTTTTTCCGTTTAGGATTCTTAAAATAAATCCATTTTTCATCGCCAGTAACAATCCGATGCAAAACCGATTTTCTTTCGTGTCTTTGAAGCTAAATTTCACAAGTTTTTGTTTGGTTTTCCATCTGTCTTTCATTTAATCCATGTGGCACCCATTTTCCACACTTTTGGATCTTTCCCATGGCTTTTAAACGGTCAGAAATGTTTTCCTATGCAACATTTAACATTGCTGCCATTTGCTTTTGACGCAAAGTGTCATCTCCATCCAATATTGCTTGCACTTCGGCGTCTTCAAACTTTTTTGGTGGTCTTCCACGTTCTTCATTTCTCACATCAAAATCATTATTTCTGAACCGTTGAAACCATCTTCTGCATGTTGCTTCTGATAGAGCATGATCACCATATGTCTCGGCAAGCATTCGATGCGACTCTGCAGCACTTTTCTTCAAGTGAAAGCAAAAAATTAATGCTTTCCGGAAATCATCACTTTCTGGTACAAAATTCGACATTTTTAACACGATGAAAAAATATGATGTTGTCTGTTCAATGACTTGATGTATACTAAATATTTTTCATAGATGTCATAGCAACACAACACAACAAATGTTCCCTATCGAGACATTTGTATCTTTATGCTCACTTCATACCGATATACCTGGTATTAGCATAGTCTGCGTTCATGGCCCGACAGAAAACAAAGTGACAAAAGCAACACTTCAACATATCTAAACATACATCCAGGATTGTGGTCTTCATTTTGGACAGAATCTATCTTCACTAGTGCCTACGCAGATACGACAGTCTTCTGATCAAGTAAACGTCAAATAACACATCTTTTATAGATTTATCACGTAACGAACAACGTTTGAAACTTCTCCAGCTTTCTTGATGTGCTGAGCTGCCTACTTCAACCCGCAAAATTATTCAGTCGTAGCCGAGGTAAGAACCCGGATGTCAATAAAGCAGCGAAATAAAAAACGGTCGGTGTTGGAAAGCTGTAATTCCAACAAGTTGATTGGAGCTTGTCTTATTGAGTCTACTGTACACTCTGGGGAAGTGCGATGTCAGAAATAGAAAGGAACAAAAGGTCCACAAAGTCCACTGCGTTGCTGAATTTTCTACCACCAACTAAAAATACGATTGCAACCGAACAAGAGGTTACATGCTTCTGCAAATAATCCGAAAGCGGAAAAATCAAGAAGAACGAAAGGCAAAAGGAGAAGCATGAAAAACACGGGGCAGAAGATAGGGAGGTGTGGTGGCAAGAATGACGTTCGAAAATTTTAACAAGAGCCAGGTATCTGGTGGATGAAAAGTCTTAAGCTAGTTGTGGATTCGTAGTCGATTTTCATAGTTTAGGTAAATCTTTTCTGCCCACATTTAAACAGTGAAAACGAACTTACAGTGGATGTCAGGATTTTCTCACCTAATTTAAACGACAACGCCAAAATGGTTATTCTGAAAATGAAGACAACAATTTCGCCCGCAGAGCCTTCCACCAAACTGTAAAAAGCAGCTGGGAATGATCGGATTGGCCATATGAGCCAGTTCACCTTGGAGGTAAACAAGTCCTTACTTTACTCTGCGTGTCCTGCTCTTTCCAAAACCTGTAAAGGAATCGCATTCCAAATCCTTCTTGCTGTTCCTCTTGTTTGCACGCCTTAACTATTTTTAATCAATTTGATAGGTCCTTATTGGTGTGGTGTTTGACAGGGAATGTCCACTATATAATTGATTTTTACACTTAATGAAAACGCAAAACGCACTAGATCTATTGACGCGTATACCACGGGAAGCATATGGATAAGTTGTGGTGCACTGTGTTTAGTTTTGGCATTTCTACTAAGTTTATGTAATGCAAACTTTCGCTGCTTCTTCAGGGTAAGTTATTGACACCAGGACATTCAATGTCAAAGAAAGTGTTAGACAAGACAACGCGCTGTCATGTGACATTTCAAACATTCAACAAGTTGCATGATTTTCCAAAATGCTTCCCAGCTGATAACGTAAGCGGACTATGAAACACTGACAACCGTCAATTAGGCGTTGCTGGGATGGAATCAGGAGCGATTGAAATAGACTGACAGCAATCAAAGGCAAATGATGCTTTGCACTGTCATCATTCAAGGTCAAGCGTAGAACCTTTCCTGCCAAATGCTCTTTTCTGGACTAAATTGAGAAACAAAACCTTCTCTTTCAACCAGGACCAAGAACATTCCTGTGCTGCTTTTAAGCACCAAAACTCGCAATTATATACAGAAATTTTTAATTTGGTGACAATTTGGGTTTATGACATATTTAGGTTCAACGATTTTTGTTAGATAATTGGCCCGCTAAAGGGATTACTGGTAGCCTTATGTCACAGTATGGGTCAAAGGTATAGGAGAAGAGAGGAAAGGGAGGTACCGATGCATATGGGTTTTAAATGCCAGTGAATTAAAATGAGGGGGAAAAGTTTGGCTGGAAAGAGTATTCCATAGTCGTGTGGTGCGGCTGAAGAACGATACTCTAAATGTAACTGTACATCCAAAGGTGGGCTTACAGGTGAACGGGTAAGCATTACTAGCGAGGCGGGTATTGCGGATAAATTCTTGAATTAGAGGAATGCAGCTGGTTAACTCGTTAGAGCATTTTTTGTTCAAATAGTGATAACATAGTGATTAGGACGCAACATTTTGTCGATGTTCTAGTAAGTCGTTTAGTTTAAGTTTTAGTTTAGTAAGTTTATCATTACCAATAAGTTTTATCGCTGGCTATTGGATTCTGCCTAGTATGTGCAAAGATGTATTTGGAGCACCTGACTTAAGCCTTTGGGCGGGTGTACGCTTTGTACATATGTTGTTGCCATGTCAAAAGGGGTGAAATATTTCTTGCATCGCTTTAAGAAACCTAGAAATGTGGCACCGATTCTTTTTACCCCAATCAATCATGTTATCAAGATCGGAACTTAATGAGCGAAACATACGCAGCCATTCCAAGCCTATAGCCGAAGAGGAGGGTCGAGAGCCGCGGAACGAATATGAAAAGCTGAGGGTACTGTCATCAGAGAAGGAATAATTTGGATTAGATAGAAGATCATTTATTAGAGCCCTGGCGAACATCAGCATTAATATGGTGAATTTCAGACTTGAACCCGTTCAATACAACCTGAATTGAACGATTGGAAAGGAAAATTCTAATCCATTGAAAAAGGGATTCATCGACGCCAAAAGCACTCATTTTCGACAAGAAAGCCTGATGCACAGGCACTGTCAAATGCTTTTGAAATATCAAGCGCCACGATTTTGCTCTCTCCTTCATTGTACAAAGATTAGTTCCACTTTTCGGTGAGATATGCCATCAAATCCACAGTGGACCTGTTGTTTCGGAAGCTGTATTACGGGTTACGGGCTTAAAGATATTTCTAAAGCTGATGGCTTATTAGCGTTTCCATGACCTTAGAAAGTAGGAACGTAAGTGCTATTGGTCGATAGGCGGTGGTTATTGACGATTCGCCTTTTTTAGGGAGGGGATGGACAAATGCTCTTTTTCATTTACTCGGGAAGTACCCGAAAGAGTATGACAAATGGAAAAGTATACACAGTGGTTTTATGTGCGTAGAAGAACACTTCGCCAGAAGAACGAGGGGTATACAATACGGGCAGCGGGCTTGTTCATGTGTAGATCTACAGATAAACTTGCATCTATCCGAGAACGAAAATGGAAACTTACACTCCCAAGTACAAGCGCGGACAAGGCTCTAGTTGGTAGCGTTGAGCTGACTGCAAAATATGCAGGTAGCAGATTTGCTTTGTCCAAAGTGCTGACAGCTGAAATGTCATTGCAAATGAGCGTTGGAGCAATGCAGCACTTTTCGTTTCAACGTCTGTTCATAAAAGCTAACTTCTTCCGATTTTCCTCAGAAGAATCCCCTTTGAAATTCCGGAAGCTTATTCCTCTCTTTGCAATTCGAGTAATATCAAGCATTTTTCTTAAGTTTAATACTCTTTAATCAGTGAGAAATGAAGGATTTCATACCCAACAAAATAATGTTTTTTATTAAATCAGCAGCGGCATCCACGCCACTATCAAGGAAGCATAGTGATTAGGTAAAAATTGAAGCCATAGGTTGCACGGTGGCATGTAGGGCGGGGGGGTAAGACTACTCAGCCCTGAAAAGTCTTCGAACTGGAACCAGTGGTAGAAGTGGAAAGGATTTCAAGCACCTTGCAGTGCAAGCTGGAGGTGGCTGACAAGAGACCGAGTTAGCTCTATAGGTATGGTGCTCAAGGCCTGGTTTGGAAGGCCCCTCAACTCTTGCCACTCATTCGTGCTACAGTGAGCAGCATTGTTAACTATGCACCACTTTCAACGAGATCAAAGGGGCAAGAGTATAAATCAAAGTAAACACAGAAAGCATGAAATTCTGTAGTCCTCCTGGAACAAGCTTCATCCTGCAACCAATTTTTGTAATCTACAAACTAGTTTGGAAAAGGAAACAACTTTCGTGTATTTTCCTTAAATATTTTTATTGAAACATTATTGTTTTGTTTGTGAAAAAAGTTCTTACCACATAAAAAAGATTTAATTACAAATTAAGACTAAACATTGTCCTTTCGAGAATACAACTATGTACACGTATCTATGGATGTATACAAACTAGCTTTAAGGCCTTAACAAAGAAGTTTAACAATAATTACACAACTGTTTCATTGATTTTATCGCGCCACTGGGCGCTTTCATTGAAAAAAAAGGTTTCTCGTATCTAACAATTTAATAAAAGTTTAGATTGTTTTGCTTTTATATTTAGCGGTACTACATACAAAATATATGGCAGTTTGTAGTTGATTTCTGTAACTTGCTTGTCTAAGGATTCGTATAAATTAACAAATTCCTAAAGCGACCCATCAGATCGATGGGGAGGAGTTCTTGAAATGTTTATACAGTGTTGTGGGAAGGAAACTAAAGGAGCTTACTCTAAGTCTAGATTTTTATATACAAGTTGTGTTACAGGATATGTACAAGTGCAGAAAGGATAATAAAGTAAAATTAGAATTACGCTTTTAAAGCATAACGCATCTATCACAACGATTTTTAGTCTAGAGAAATTCAGAGTGCCAGGACGTTGAGGATCTGCTTGCGGCTGCTGTTGGTATCCTTCACTAGGACGTGGACGTGAAATATTTCTGCTAGGGGTGAGCTTGCTCAGCCGTGCGTTCCTCCATCTGTTATGAGTACTGGGGGGAGTCGCTCTCCGTTGGTATCTTTTGCACGCGACTGACGTCGTCGTACGCAATCGAAAAGACGCTCTTCTTTTCGGCGATCGGGTTGCGGCGGCCCATGCTGTTTAGGAGCGAGTTCATGGCAATGCCGGAGTCGTGGTCGTCTTCCAGGGTCGAGACGTTCAACTGCTTGGAATGGGTTGATGTGTCGGCGATGTAGATCTTAGAGTTGGTGACTTTAATCTCGTTTTCCTTGATTGGCGATGGTTTGGGCTTGGGATCTTTAGACTTGGAAGCAGCCTTTGGTTGGGGCGGTGTCTCGGGGTACATGTAGTGTGGAAGCTTAGTCGGCGCGACTGGCAGCTCGGCGGCGTTCTCGTACTCGTGTTCATAGCGGTGCTCAGAGTGCTGGAGGAGTGGGTGGTTTGTGTCGGTTTCGATTTTGGGCTTGTGGTTCTTGTTCATTATGACGTCCTCTTTGAGCAGACGTGCACCCTTGGGCGGCGACTTACGTGGTGCTGGCTCGGGTTTGTACTTTTCGTCGCTTGGCGGCACCGGCGTCGATGATGTCGTGGTGGGCGGATGGCTCTCGTCTGACCTTGGCAGGCGGGTCTTGGTGATGCGTTTCTCAGACCCACTTATCAGCTTCTTTGTACTAGATTTTGACTTGGTTGCCTTGACTTCACTGCTGGCAGATGGTTTTTTTTTGCTGTAGTACCAGTCCATGTACTTAGGCACGCCTTTGGTTGAGCTCAGTTCCTCCTGGGTTTCATCATGGTCCAGAAGGTTAGTATCGCTTTGGAATTCTCGGTCCTTCATTCGCTTTGAGCGGCGTGCCTCGGATGTGGTGGCTGTAGATGCTTTAGCAACGGGTTGCTTTGGTCCTGTGGTTCGGCCCTGCGGTGGCTCCGATGCAGTTTGAGTGCGTCTGAGTGAGATGCGATGATGAGAGTTATCCCTCCTCGACAGCCGCGGTTTAGGATCGGGACTTTGGTCCTCAGCGCGGTTCCTCTGTTCAGAGGAAGATCGTGAGTAGACCTTATTGTTGCTGCTGTCAGTAACGTGGATCTCAAAGTGCGAGTTTTCTGCTCTTCGGCTCGTGGAAGGCAAAGCATTGCTTTTAATCACAATCTCGTCGGCGTCCGAATCTTCATCAGAGTTTCCATAGAATTCAAGCTGCTCGATGTTAATCTTTCTTCGGATTCTCTCGTCAGGACTGGCCTTCTCGTCAAGGGAATCGGAAATTTCCATGAGGACCTCTCGGTTGAGCGAGGCCGACTTCTGGGCTATAGCTTTTCGATTTTCCTCGTTCTTCATGCGGCGTAGCAGGCTTGCTCTCGTCTCGCCATGGTAGCGAATGGGCTTTTTTGGAGGCGATCGCTTGCGATATTCGTAGAAATCGTCATCGTCCTCCTCCTTGATGGGAGTTCGGATTTTCCGCTTGACCTCTTCAACCATGACGACACGCTTTCGGGGCTGAGCAGCTCCGCGGTGCTTTGAGCGCTTCTTTTGCCGCTTGCGCTTGATCCAGTAGACTCCCTCTGGACTGTTTGGTGGACTGAAGCGTACGTACTCGTATTCATCCTCGGATACAGAATCATCGTTCTCACTTCTCGCACGACGCTGTCTTCGGACTTCCGATGACGTCACCATCAAGTCTCCCTCTGTCTGAGTACCTGCATCACAGTCTGTTTGCGTAGCAATGGCCATGGATTGACCGGGCAGGCTTTGTGTCTCCAGGGCCATCTCCTGGTGAGTGTATCGCAGGTCGATTTTCTCCTTCTCCATTAGAATCTGACGGAGGAGTTCATTCTGTTGCTTGAGGGAGTTTTCCAGCTCCTGGGTGAGCGACTGGTTAGAAATCGCTGGCTGCATGTGGGTACTGACTTCGCCCCCAGCAGCGCCTTCCTGAAGGGGCTGAGTGTGAATTATCTTCACCTCTGGCTCTGCTTGGGAGTAGACGATGCTGTTGGGGCCGCTCTTTCCCAAGGGGAAAGTGTCCTTGTACGTTGAATGTTGGACTTCATTTGGCATCGACTGTATGTAGCTGGCTCCAGGGACAATTTGGTAGTGCTCTCTGATGATTTGCTTTCCATCAGGCTGCTCTTCAATGAATCGTCGCATGAGTATCTCTTTGCCACTCTGATCCACCATTAGTAGCTGGGGGTGGGAGAGGCTATTGGCCTGCTTCACTGGGACGTTCACGTAAATGCTGTCATCCGCATCGCCCTGTTTGTCGCGCGTCATTAACTGAAGGATTTCCACATTGCCGTCTTTTATGAAGAACTCCCGCTTCGTCTTCAGACTCTCACGCGCTCCACCATTGTACTCCAAGTCACTGCCTCTATCGATCTCATGTCGCCTCATCGAGTCATCGTCAATTTGCTGCTGCGAGTCCCTGCGCTGTCGATGCCGGTTTCGACTGCGAAACGAATGCGTCCCCATGTCCTGCTCTTCGTCAATGATATCTTCGATGTACACATCGCGCTCGTTGTTGATTAAATTAGTCCTAGAGTTGTGAAAACTACTTAAGTGAGTATCGTCTTTGGCTGTTTGTGTGTTCCTGAAAGAAGACTCTTGTGTAAGTGTGTATTGGAGGGGCTACTGAGTGGTTGAATGCTTACTTTATTCTAACTTTTCTCTGATGTTCCTCGGCAGATTTGATCCTCCGGTCATGCCGTTCGTCATGGCCCAAATTATCAACACCTCCATCAGCAGCAGCGCCCGGTCGTCCTAAGCTTTCGTCAGGCTGTTCACCACGTCCATTGTGGAACTCCCAACGGGTAGGCTTCGTTCGTGTATCGGATGATTTCTCTGCCGACCACGCCTCTCTTCTTCCCATCCACTCGGCGACCTAAAACAAAACAGTACACATTGAGAACATTTGGCAGACTGCTGCTTTTCGCAGTGAAGACAATGAAAAACAAAAGCGCTCTTCCAAGCAGAAATACAATTTCGCAAGATGGCCACGCAACTTAACGGTGATAGATATTCTACAGTTGTGTTATTCAAGTGATTTTGTCTTTTGTTTTAAATAAATTTACGTTTTGTGTGAGTTAAGAGCAGAGTCAAAAACAACACCCAAACAACACTAAGGATGACATAGGAAATATGAAATTACAAAAATAAAATAATAACCGCTACGAACTACTGAATGTGATTGATTTTTTGTTTGGAAATAAAATCAAAATCAAATCAAAAGGAAACAACTAATTAAGTGCATATACATATGAATAGTTTTTTGTTTTTTTTGATTTTGTGAGTGGCAAAATCTACCTGAACAGATTTTGTTTGCTTTCCATTTGCGATTTCCCTATGAACTAGATGAACATCGTCTTCAGTTCTACTGATATTAACTATTCTCTTGCTACAAGTAAAAAAAGAGAGAACGAGAAAATGATGTTTTAGGATTGGTTTTTCTTTTTTTGTTTGTTTTATTTCAATTATTTTTTTATTGGTGAAAGCAAAATGGTTAGTTGTAACTTTAATTTTATGCAAATGGTTTTAATGATTTTGTTTATTTTTGGGTCCTGCTTCTACCTACTACGTTAACTTGAAACAAGTTCTATTCATAGGCTTTACTTCAAAAAACTGTAAATATCGAAATTCATCAACTGTCACTCCTTTGTCACCCTGTTCTAATTTCTAATAGACGAGTATTTATCAGCGTTAAAAATTTCTCCCCAAACCAACAAAGATGTAAAAGTTGTCTATGAGGGACAGTTTTCTCAAGACTTACAACTTTCTAAATACAAATTGTGCTTTCACATAAAGGGTTTCGTTTTCAGAATTCACATACGCACGAAGTTTTTTTTTACTTTGTATGTTTAATGATATTAACCTGCAAAATGTTTTATTCTTGTATAAGTACAATAGTGTCCTGAAGTAGCCGAGCAGATAGCTAATGTATCCAAGCATCCTGCCACGGAAGCTGCTCCGTGGGTGGATGTGAACAATAGAATCATCCATATGGGCATTCAACGATCCATGAACCACGAGTTAATGCAAAATGTTAATCAGTTTAAATTTTCACACAAAATTGGGTCATATGCTTTTAAAGAAAACATTGCACTGGTGGAGGTGATGTGGCTGTGGCAAAAATATGATATACTGTTTGAAAAAAAAAGAAATGTAATGAATGATATTCTCTCGGAGGCATGACAATGATTGTTGCGTCTGAACTAAGAGAGAGTGTCACAGCACTGTCATCCGGAACTGTTTTTTAAACTTGAGCAATACACTTCCAATATGGGGGACACAACTTGGGTAATTTTACGGCTCTTGAGGATCTTCTGTGGCTTTTCTATGCAATCTTTTATGGATGCTGATGGAAAAAGAATTTTCATTCATAGATTTCTACACGAAACGACTGGAAATGAAGATGACTTTAAATAAAACCTAGCTTTTCCCAATCTCTCTTCTGGATTGATTTCGTTTGGTTCTTTTAAGAGAATCATCGTTTTCGGCACCGCAGGTGGGATGAATTGGAATATGCTCAGAGTGTCTGGACTTTGAATATTCTATGTATTCGTCGGCCATACTGTCGTGCATCACTATTTCGTCATTCGTGTATTACTAGTCGAGGAGGTTTGCCGGTTAACAAATTTAGAAGCTTTTGATGATAGAAAGTTATGGTGTCTCCATCGTAGAATAGTTTCAAAATGTACAGTAGATGTTATATACTACAAAAAAGTTCGCTCGTATACTGAAATTTATGCAAGAATGTATGCATACCAGGTATGAAGTGAGCGTCAAGATACAAATGTCTCGATACCGAACATTTGTTGTGAACACACCCTTATTGTTTTTTTTTTGTTTGTTTGCTGTGACATCTATGAAAAATATTTAGTATACATCAAGTCATTGAACAGATAACATCATATTTTTTCACCATGTTAAAAATGTTGAATTTTGTACCAGAATTGCAGAAAGCATTCATATTTTGTTTTCATTTGAAGAAAAGTGCTGCAGAGTCGCATCGAATGCTTGTCGAGGCATATTGTGATCATACCCTATCAGAAGCAACATGCAAAAGATGGTTTCAACGGTTTAGAAATAATGATTTTGATGTGAGAAATAAAGAACGTGGAACACCAAACATAAAATGAGAGGTCAACGCTTTTCGACACCTGAAGAAGCAGTTGATGCGTTCAGAATGCATGTTTTGGAGATACCTCAATTAGAGTGGCAAAAGTGATTTGACAATATGTTCAAACGCATGTAAAAGTGTATAGGTCTTAATGGGGAATATTTTGAAAAACATTAAAGCTATTTCCGATGATTAATATTTGTTTTTGTTCTCTAATCCCGAAATATAAAATTCAACCCTCGTACAAATCATATTCTAAAGTTAGTAGATGAAAGGAGCAGAATTTCTCAAAATTTCCAAACTTCAATACAATCGTATTTTACAAATAGTGGCGAGGATAGAATGTTTTTATTGAACACAGCATATTTTGACTGAATTTTCAGAATTTTTGTGCGAAAACTAAAAATAATGGCAGACATTGAGGTTCAATTATCGATCATAACGCAGTTTCACTTTACTATTCTTCAAATTTTATTTCCAATGCTTGGATACTAATAACTACGAGTGGATTATTATGTTGAAATCATTTCAATAGCCTAGCAGTGAAGAGGGCATATCGGATAAAGCAAAACGTTTTTATCGAAAAACGAAACCTTTAAAAAGGATTCGATTTAATAACAACAAAGAAGTCTTTTTGGAACTCAGTTGAGTTCTCGGTATTTTCTTTTTCACAATCAAATTATAATGATGTGCACTTCAAATAGTTTGCGTTAACATTTAATTAGCGCCACTTGGTTGTGTTCAGCTCTTCGGCTTCTGTTAAAGATCAACGGTGTTAATTGCTACATTTGTATGGTAGGCGGAATGTGTGAATTTTCAGAGGCATACAAATTCCAATGCATATCAGGATACAGAAATTAGAGAGCAAATGTGTAAGAGTTTCATACAGAAAGCCAAATGAAATGTTTTCGAAAGCCTGCTAATTGATCTTTCTCCTCTTTTTTGGAGTGTATATTGATTAGGTATCTTTGATACAAGTGCCGAAAAGTAAACAAGGTTTTTTTTCGGGATGTGTGTGCATGTAAAAACAATTATATACAGACTGAGCTGGAAGGCGTTCAAATAGAGTAAACAGTACAAGAGGAAAGAGACCAATGTAGGGACGCAGGTGGTGCTGAAACATTTACATCCACGTAACCAAGCTTAATGTGTTCAACAATTGGTAAAAAATGTTGCTTTCGAGATCTTAAGACAAACGCGAAAAATAAAAATGTAAGAATAATGGCCCCCCCTCCTTATAATCTTAAGCCTTACACTCTAAAGTTTGAAAACATTGTGTCCACCTTCATCTACCTCAACGTACATTTAACATTCAGAAGAAATAAAAACCACACAGAGTTTTCAATTACTTTATATGAAAAGATTTCTGAGCACTCAGGGACCAGTAGATTGGAATGTAATCACAAAAAACCGTGTAATATCAACATTAACCATCAGCATTAGAACGAAAAACCTTAAAACACAGGTTTGAAAAGCCTGTATTTAAATGTTTTAAATAACATCAACATGAACATACTAATACATGTGGTACAGCGAGTAGGCGTGATCCATATTGACAGGAATGCCCATATGCTGTATAGATAGTCTTTGGTATGTGAGTTGGAAAATATACGATTTGCTTTTCCAAAACAAATATGTAAAAATTATGCCAGTTGTAACCAGATGAAGGACCAAGTTGAAGTTCCTTGGCTTTATAGCGCAGAAACGTGAACAATCTACAAAGCTGATGGAAAAGCCTTCTGCCATTTTGAGAGAAAAGCCGATAGCGCAGTCTTTAGCCCTGTTTGTGTGGATGTATTTTTGAGATTAAGATTCAAACAGGAACTGCTCGGGCTGGACAGCGATCGATGGACAGCGATAGTTGGCTTAGGATATTGGAGGCAAATAGTTAAAGACCGTAAAAGCTGAAAGGGCTTATTGGTAAAAACCAAGGTACATCCCGGATTGTAGCGGAAAATGAAGAAGTAGAAAACTAAGAAGAAGGAAAAAGAAAGAGGAGACAAAAAAGAAGAATGAGAAGAAAAATACGAAGAAGTATAAGGAATAGTATAATTACCTTACACTTTTATGTTCGCATTATATTCTGTGAAAAAAATAATTCTGTTGAAGAATACCAATTGGTTCATATATCGCTTCTTTACGCAACTCAGATAAGGAAACTCAAAAAGCACTAAATATTGTAAATTATTTCAAAATTGAAAAACTTCACACAGTTCTCAAAACCAGTGGCGGTTTCGTAAACTAGGGTTATTCTAAAAGTTTTCAACACTTTTCAAATTGTCCTTGTGTAACTAATCGTGTTGTTTTCACTACAGAAATATTGAACGATTGATGAGAGCATGCTACATTGAGTTGAAATGCAGAAAAAACATCGAACATGGTTCTGCACTGGATGACTTATTGCCGTTGTCCCTATTTAGTGTACTATCCAAGTTTCTCCAAAGTGGCTCGTCCTACTTTTAAAAGTCACTTGATTTAAATTAAGCGTGCTTTGCTAGACCCTCACAAAATTTGCTGCTCTTGACTTGAACAGTTTATCATCTGACATGAAAATGTTATTTTTTCTGTTTATTCGATAAACCGCCCGCGATAGTGCTGCTCTCTAAACAAAACTTCACATAAACGAAGATCAAACATTTTTCCTTAAAAGCGGAGATTTTAAAAAACAAAACTAAACTCCTATCTCCATTGAACACGTGAAGAAAAATTTTCTTGACTACTTAATGTTTCCGTATCATCTACAACTGAGTTGCCCGAACTCTAGTGACTTGTGAAATTTCTTTTAACTTTGCCTACTGAAATAATGTCTGTGCATTTAGTTCAACGTCCTTTCATAACCATGCACAAGCAAGACTTACATTGTCACTCAAAGTTCAACTCCTTTAAATACCTTCACTTGATCTAACATTTAACTCTTTGAATTTCCATAGCCTATCAGAAAAGCATGCACATCCTCGCATTCGCATATGCTATCCTTTCAGAGACTATTTTCCAATTTAGAAAGCAAGAAGGATATCCAAGAGTTAGCCAGTACAGGGGTATTTACCAGGGAAAGGAAAGCCCAAACAGCTCGTCAATCGACTTACCTTGCCGCTCCGTACAGAGGACACCAGGAGCAAATGCAGCAGAGAAGTAGAATCAGAATAGTCAACGCCACAAGCGTCGCCAGTAGAATTAGAAGCCAAAACAGCAGCTTATTCTCAGCCTTATACAGTGCCTACAAGAATAAAAGTGCAACTCATCAATAAGGGAGGAGGGGTTTTCGTTGGCACACTCACATCACTGTCCATGTCCTCCTTCGTCATGATCGCATAGGATCCATTGTGCTGGGACAACCTCTGCTGGATTTGAGAGATGTCCACTACAGACTGTCCGTCGTACAGCACTGTGGCGGTGACAACGCTTCTCTCCTTGATGTCACCCTTAAGGTTTCTAGCGCCAGGCTCGTCCGGCCGCATGGGCCGAATGTCGTGAATGATCACTCGTCCACCGGTGATAGTGGAGAGCGTGTCGGCTGTCTTCTGCTTGTCAGGGTTGTATCCCGGCACCACGAAGGTTACAGTGCGTGTGCGGCTTTCTGGCGGGTAGATACGAATAGTGGTTGTGGAGAATCTCACTGGCACTCCCAGGTCATACGCCCGAGCGGTCAGCATGAACATATCGTTCTCAAGCGGTGACGATGTGACCTGCCTTCGACTTCTATCGGCCGCCTCCTTCTTGGAGCGCAGAAGCACCTTTTCCTGCACGGTCAGCTCACCAGTGACTTTGTTCAGAGAGAACTTGTTGTCGTAGTTGCCGTTGATGATCTCGTAGCGCACCTCGTTGTTGGGCGCCGTGGCATCCTTGTCCACCGCCTTAATAAACGCCGGCGACGTGAAACTCTGCAGGTCTGCCGCCAAAATGAACTCATACACACTCTTCTCGAAGATTGGCGTTTCATCATTCACATCGATCATCTTTATAACCAGAGGCACCTGCGCCCGGTTCCCCGTGCCGTCGTTGTCACGCGCCTCCACATACAAGTGGTATTCTGGCATGACTTCCCGATCGAAGCCGTGGGTATTCGTGGAGACGGTGATTATGCCATTCTCCGCATCCAGATTCAGTGAGGTGTTGAGATACCCCGAAATCGCCGTGTATCGGACACGCCCTCCCATGCCGGTGTCAACATCCTCCGCGTGCACTTGCACCACCCTGGTGCCGACAGTTACATTCTCTGGCAACTCGACTGTGTACACCGGCTGACTGAAGACCGGTGGATTGTCGTTCACGTCGTTGATGTACACCGTTACATTGACAATGGCCGAAAGGTTTGTTGCCGGACCGAGTTCCTGGGCCAAGACTTGAAACTCCACCGACTGACGTTCCTCAAAGTCCAACAGCATGTTGTCACGCACGCGTATTAAAAACGACGCGCTCCGCTCGGCGACGTTGGGCGATATCTCGAAGGTCCCGTTGTTATTCAGCAGGGTCAGTGAGAAGACGCCGTTCTTTCCGGTATCGTCATCATAGACGCGCGGCACATACGGATCGACGAATGTCAGAGCAGTTCCCTGCGGCGCATTCTCATCCACGCGTGAGACGTAGCTGCAAGAGAAAAAGATGATGATGAGCTTTGGCATTTTTACGCGGCTTGTTGCGCCTATACTTACTGGTCGTTCTCGAAGTATGGCGCTGAGTTGCTGCGCTCTGGCAGGAAGAACGCCAACTGAACGGTCGTCGCCGCTGCCGGCGGCTCGTCACGGCCAACCTTAACCTCTTCGGCGATCACAGTCAACAGCACGGGGTCACCCACATGTGAGATGGCGGCGATATCCTCCAGCGGCTGCATGAGAAATATTTCACCTGGAATGGAATGTTGATTGATTAAGAAGAGCTCTTTTACCGGGACGCTGTGGGAGAGACAGTAGAAATGGGAAGTTTTGTGTGCGGTACAGATTTAACGGGATGTCGAAACCAGCGTTGGAGGAAATCAATTGAAATGACTGTCGGAGGGGGCTTGGAGTGTAATCAGATAAAGAGGGAGTTCAGTGATTAATTTGAATGAGACCCCCTACCGCGTTCTATATTAGTATTACCTTTTTAAAATTTCCACCCTAGTTGGGGGTAGTGCGTGTAACCTCTTCAACAGCAACTTTCAAATCGCATCTCTGTCAGTATTTTATGCGGATCGACACTTGTACGTTATATGAACCCAGGAAACGGCACCATGGGAAAAACGGATTACGTTCTTGTAAACGAGGGGCAACTACTAACACAGCAGGGTTGACACAGATAAATACCCTTAGTCTTCGGAATATAATCCGTGGCACTTCCTTGTCACATGTGAAACCAAATGGAGATTGTAACCCGATGCAAAAACTGCCAGTATCGTTGCAATTACTAATAGTTCACCTCTGATGCAGTCACTGAACGTGCAATGAAGTTTAAAAACGTCTAATCTCCGCAGCATGCGTCTGGAGTTCAAGGAAGAACGGTCTTTGAATGGCTCTAGAACAAATCTAACAGTGCGCAACCGCTCAATCTTGGGCTTAAATTGGCATTCACATAAACGTAAGAGTACGATGCCTTGAAATGTCTCAGCCTGTATTGCCACAATATGTCACGTTGTGTGGTCTGTTGCCCCGTATTTTTGAGACCACATAATGACGAGTAATAATTTTCAATCACCTATCAACATACATTTTCAATCATACAATTCTATCATTGTGAATGAACTGTCACCATCCTTCCATTGGCGTTTTCGAAGAAATACGGAACAACAGCACTTCTGGCCCATTGAGTGCACCAAACAGACAACTTGTCTAAATTCAATTGCTTTCTAAGTCTGGCTTGCATTATTCACCCAACAAGTGAGAAATTGAACTTATCACTGCAAAAGGCCTAGATTAAACAAACACAGGCAAACAGAATGCAACTGTCGAATAAGTTGTGTTTCTTAGTCGTTTAAGGTCGAATACAACTTTTAAAGACCGATTTTAATCAATTATCATCACACAGCTTGATATGAATTTCAACCTGATCAAAACGAAGAATAGCTCGATGCCTTGCTAGTTTGATTGATCAGTGAAATCACATTTTATAGACCGCCCCATCACCAAATTTAGCTCCGTATTAAGTTTACCATCTCTATTGCTGTGATTAAGGCAACACCATCACACAAAAAAGCCTTTGATATTGCCTCGCGAAGGAGTTATCCAAAAATAAGTCGGTTTGGTCCCCAAGCCTCCTTTACTACAATTTGCCTTTGTTTATACGACTCACCCCAGCACAAAGCAAAAATGGTAACAGTGTCAACGCGCATTATGCTATCTTTTCATTCAACAATCATAACGATATAATTGAACAAGAAAAGAAATAAACAAACCGACACGCTTAATTGCCGCACAAGTGACTGTTGGATGGGTTGACTTTATGGCCGCACAATACAACAATTTTATTGACACAAGCATTTAGCTCGTATTTACTCGGAGAATGCGACACAAATGAAGCTTTAAAAGTGTGAACAGATTGATGATACTAAGTGGTAGAAATGTACACAAAACACAAAGCGGTAAAAAAGAAACACCGTTAAGGAGCACCTTAAACTATGCACGACAAAGAAATTCATTGGATTCGTTGTTTCGTAACAATCGGCCTATTGTTTCAGTGGCATGTTGTGGAATAATGCGTGAGGTAGGCTCGGTGCCTAAAAATTACAGCGGCAATGAGTGAGGGGAGAAAAATTAGGCAAATATTATTGACCCCCAGAAGCTTAGCTCAATAGGTTTAAGAATTTGTAAAATGTCTAAGCTGAGTACGGCAGAGCCGCCTAAGGACGGCTGAGCCACCTAAAGTCGGCTGAGCCACCTTAAGACGGCTGAGCCACTTAAAGACGGCTGAGCCACCTAAAGACGGCTGAGCCACCTAAAGACGGCTGAGCCACCTAAAGACGGCTGAGCCACCTAAAGACGGCTGAGCCACCTAAAGACGGCTGAGCCACTTAAGGACGGCTGAGCCACCTAAAGACGGCTGAGCCACCTAAAGACAGCTGAGCCACTTAAGGACGGCTGGGCCACCTAAAGACGGCTGAGCCACTTAAGGACGGCTGAGCCACCTAAAGACGGCTGAGCCACCTAAAGACGGCTGAGCCACCTAAAGACGGCTGAGCCACCTAAAGACGGCTGAGCCACCTAAAGACGGCTGAGCCACCTAAAGACGGCTGAGCCACCTAAAGACGGCTGAGCCACCTAAAGACGGCTGAGCCACCTAAAGACGGCTGAGCCACCTAAAGACGGCTGAGCCACCTAAAGACGGCTGAGCCACCTAAGGACGGCTGAGCCACCTAAAGACGGCTGAGCCACCTAAAGACGGCTGAGCCACCTAAAGACGGCTGAGCCACCTAAAGACGGCTGAGCCACCTAAAGACGGCTGAGCCACCTAAAGACGGCTGAGCCACATAAGGACGGCTGAGCCACCTAAAGACGGCTGAGCCACCTAAAGACGGCTGAGCCACCTAAAGACGGCTGAGCCACCTAAAGACGGCTGAGCCACCTAAAGACGGCTGAGCCACCTAAAGACGGCTGAGCCACCTAAAGACGGCTGAGCCACCTAAAGACGGCTGAGCCACCTAAAGACGGCTGAGCCACCTAAAGACGGCTGAGCCACCTAAAGACGGCTGAGCCACCTAAAGACGGCTGAGCCACCTAAAGACGGCTGAGCCACCTAAAGACGGCTGAGCCACCTAAAGACGGCTGAGCCACCTAAAGACGGCTGAGCCACCTAAAGACGGCTGAGCCACCTAAAGACGGCTGAGCCACCTAAAGACGGCTGAGCCACCTAAAGACGACTGAGCCACCTAAAGACGGCTGAGCCACATAAGGACGGCTGAGCCACCTAAAGACGGCTGAGCCACCTAAAGACGGCTGAGCCACCTAAAGACGGCTGAGCCACCTAAAGACGGCTGAGCCACCTAAAGACGGCTGAGCCACCTAAAGACGGCTGAGCCACCTAAAGACGGCTGAGCCACCTAAAGACGGCTGAGCCACCTAAAGACGGCTGAGCCACCTAAAGACGGCTGAGCCACCTAAAGACGGCTGAGCCACCTAAAGACGGCTGAGCCACCTAAAGACGGCTGAGCCACCTAAAGACGGCTGAGCCACCTAAAGACGGCTGAGCCACCTAAAGACGGCTGAGCCACCTAAAGACGGCTGAGCCACCTAAAGACGGCTGAGCCACCTAAAGACGGCTGAGCCACCTAAAGACGGCTGAGCCACCTAAAGACGGCTGAGCCACCTAAAGACGGCTGAGCCACCTAAAGACGGCTGAGCCACCTAAAGACGGCTGAGCCACCTAAAGACGGCTGAGCCACCTAAAGACGGCTGAGCCACCTAAAGACGGCTGAGCCACCTAAAGACGGCTGAGCCACCTAAAGACGGCTGAGCCACCTAAAAACGGCTGAGCCACCTAAAAACGGCTGAGCCACCTAAAAACGGCTGAGACACATTTCCTGTGACTACATTTCTGCTTAAGAAAGTGATACAGTTGGCTGTGAACAACGTTAGAATACAATAAAAACTCGTGTCTCCTTTAGTACCGCTTGTAACTTCATATTTCCTGCAATCAAATACTATTCCGTTGTGTTGGCAATAAAGACGAACACTTAATCTCGGCAGTCGCACCTTCAAGTGCGACTGCCATCCACTTCAGCAAGGAGATCTTCTGCAAATCACTGCAATCCAGCTGTTAATGGGAAGCAACTGAAGTCATCATGAGTGCAGGCATGCTCCTCCCTCTGCCAGAGGTTACCAAATTGCTTTGCATGGTGGAGCAATTGCAAGCAGTTCGGTTTCAGTTCATTGTCCCCGGCACAATGTCGTCGCTGGTCGATGGTCGTCCCTGCAGCGCACCAGGGCAATGAAAATGTTCATTAAATCGCCACGACGACGACTGCAATACTGGTGATGAGGATGACGACGAAGAGGACGACAACTACGATCACGACAATGAAGACTGAGACGACCACGACGGTGATGATGATAATGATGACGACGACGATGTTGATGATGACGATTCCCCTCACAATCGTTGTCTTCGCTTATATGTGCATCGGCATGCCGAGTCAGTGGCCATTATTCGGATTGTAGACAAACACAGCACCCATAGCTGCTGGGAATGGCTACACAGTGCCATGCCCATGATACCATATCCAACCACGTGACATACGTACATTATTGGCCAAAAAGTACAGTCAAAGTCCTAGGTCCTCAGTTCATCGTCATCGTTGTCGTCGCTGCCCGCCGTGTCGTGGCCGCTGCGGCCGCCCGCCACTGCAGCAACCGTGACTTGTCTTGTAATTTGAATAAATCTTAGCTGGCGATATAATAGTGGGACGTGGACGAGCGAGATGCTCCCAAGGACGAGCAGGGGAGTTGCTAGCTGCTGCCACTAGGAAGGAATTCCATGCCTAGCAGTCCCATAATGAACCGCACAGACACAGAGCCGCAGGGACAGACCTCATTCCATGTTGGCGATTTTGATTTCCTTTGTTGGACCCACAACACACACACAGACAAATGGAGGCTTCCACAAATACCTTCAGAAGAAGCCACGGCAGCCGAAACAGTCGTCTTAGCCGAAACGCGCACAAATGCAACAAAACAAGTCAAAAATTCTAAAGTGGAATGGACAATAGTGGTATGGAGGCACTCGTACACGGGTCTCTCAGGGGTCGATGTAGTCGCTGCGCTGTGGTTTGTCGTGGCCATACACCGGCCAACGTACGTCCGAGTAATGTATGCGCAACGTATTAACGAGTGACTCCTTGTCGAACAACAAATTCACATATTTATGGAAGGCCTTTGTTTCGGTTGGGTTTTCAGGGAAGCACGGCGACTTGCTTTGGAAGTCACCTCGTTGACCTTGTGCGAGTGTGTGTACTTTGCCAAATTGCCGGTAAGGCACAGCGGCATCGTTTAATGAAGCAATGATGGAGCGAAACACACGAACACACCCAAAGTGGGGGAATACTTCCTCGAAAGTCCTGCAGAATCTCCCTCGCTCTCCCAAAGAAGGTCCAAATGTCAGCTGCGACCATTTTCTCATGTTATCTGCCGAATGTTTCATGTCGAGCCGACGCGTCGGTATCCGTAGAGCAGATACAGTCCGTTGCCTGCGATGGGGTCACTGAGAGGCGCACCTTTCGCACGGATATACACGTCGTCTCTCGACGTCGTCGGTGGCGTCTTCGTCTGTCGTAGCCGTTCGCAGACCAGCGAGGCCGATACATGTGCTGAAGCCATTAACCCTATCGTCGAGTGGTTATGTCATGTGTCACTTCTGTTTATGTGGCAATCTGGTCGCTTGACATGTGGACAAATTACCAATTAAGAGACTTGACGGACACTTCACATTGACAGTGTGACGTCAGTCAGCCCTGAACATAAGATTCGATGACAGGGGACGCTGTGGACTTTTCATTGATTATTCTGTGCAGTGAGTCGGCACAGTGTGAACAAGTTCACTCAACTTGCGGCAGCGGAGCTGGCGTGAAGGGTGCATCTACGTTCAGCTCGGAAGTTGGGTAATTTTTCGTTTTTCAAATGCAACCGGAAAAATAAATCCACGGTCACGACATGAAGAACAATACCCTGCCTTCGTCATGTGGGCAGTCTTGGTGGGGCGGCGGTTGGCAATGCGAAGTCCCAGGCGGAAACAGAAGGTGGGGTAGCCGGCATTAAATTACACTTTTGGTGTACTGTGTCAGACCCCTTTCTTCATGTAAAGAAATGAATCGGTGTCAGAGCTATTAATAGACTTTGTCACAAATGTCCAACCGGGGGAGTCTAGACGATAGGGATCGATGGTGAGTTGAAACTTTGCGAGGACACTGACCCCGTATAACTTCCATTTTGGCTGCACCTTACATGATTCCCCATACCCCACAATCAATGAACCAAAATGCACTCTCGACCAAACTGATGGGCTGCGTGTACAAAGAAAGTTTCAATATGCCCAACTCATCGTTCCCGATTCCACGAATTATCTCCAAAGATTAACCGCGGCGATGACCCCGATTCGATAGATCTGGCATGTACGTCTCAGCATCAGCGGCACAGCACTGGCCGTCAATCACCCGTCACTGCAGACAATAGGGCAACGGGGCCGATATATTCGAAATGCACTTATAACTGTCCCACACAGAAACCCTTGGTTCCTTCGACCCAACTGCTCGCATTCACCTCGGTTCGTCTATCGGTATCCGCGCCGCAGCAATGCGATACGAATGCATTGACTATGTTGACCATAGCTGATCCCGTCACAAGCGGCATATCGTGCGAAGTGGGTCGCCGTGAGCAATCCCCCCACCATCGCCACTTCACATAACGACACACAATGAAAGTCGCTCCGTCTAATGAGTAAGTCGGGTAGCGCTAGTGCTGATGATACACCACTTCTCGGGCGGGTACGTTCTCTCTGACCATTGTGTTAACATCGAGACGAGTGCTGCCCGTCGTGGAGCGTCCTTTTTTGCGGCTATTGCTGTTGTTCTGTTTGCGGTGCGAATTAATGCGCCTGACACTTAGCTAAAGCCCATGGGAAACGAAATCATCACAAGGATGGGCTTGGGTACCGCTTGTAAGTTGTTAAGTCATGCCTCGCTCCTCCACCCACTGCGAGGCAACGCCAAACCGGCGCTGCTGCCGTCGCCGCACCGTCACAAGAGCCGAACCTATGAGTGCATTGCAAACACAGCCTTTTGTATGTTTGTCTCACGAAGTGCTGTTTCCAGGAAGAAATTTGCAAAGTATGTGCACACACATTCACATGTAAAGCAGGAGAGATTTATCCATTCCCATGGGCGATGCACACACCACGAAGAGGAACTACGCCTGCGAATGCAAATAGAATATTCCCGAAAGGTGAGAGCGCAAATATGGCGGTTGCGCAAGGGAAAGGGAAAGACACCGCGACCAGACCTTCGGATCGTTACTGGTCATAGTGGCCGCACTCAGCGTTGCCCTGGGCGAGTGCTTTGAGTCGAAGAACTATTTCTGGCGAACTTCTTGTAGGTTTCCCGGTGAACAGGGAGGTCGGTAGTAGGCTGCAATGCGGAGAAGTTGATGCAAATTGAAGTCAAAATGAATTTCAGGTCATTTTTGGGGAAATGTTTTATATTTAAAGAGAACTCTTCGATTTCCTAAGGAAGTTACAGAATTATCAGTTGCAGCGGAAATCTGAAGAACTTTGATAAACCAGTAACACTCTCCGGTTTTTATAATTGGTGGTTATTGGCATATGACACCAATGTGTGCATTAGATACCAAACAATGAGAAGGTGTCATATTCCAATATCGTGGAAAAGTGCACCTAAGAGGGCAATGTGCTTAAAATACAAAGTCTAACATTGGCATGCTGCCGTATAATGGTTCGTGAGATGGTTAAGAGAGTGGGCATCTCCCTGTTTAAAGCCTATTCAGCATAAAATGTTTGCGAATAAGAAAGATGTCTGCGCGAAGGGTGCCGCGTTTGATCACTAGAGACGACAAACGTAAACGGAAGACCGCTTCGGACAAGTGTTCACCATTTTAAACCAGAAACATTTTTCACTTAGTTCAATCGTAGAAACAATGAACTTTGTCAGGCGAACATAATCCTCAGAAGGCAAAGAGTTGTCTATCCAGCAGTAAGGTGATGAACACTGAGTTTCCGGGATTCAGAATTTGTGTCATATATTAAAGAAGGCAAAACAGGCCACTGGAGTCTACACTTCCGAATTTTTGGGCCGATGGCTGGAGAAAAAAATGTGTTCCCGTACTCGACAAACAACACAAAACAGAACAAAACAAACCAAAGTAACACAGAGTTTGTTCCCTTATACCTAAAAATGGATTTTGCGACAAATGAGCGCTCTCTCGAGAGAGTAAAATATTTTTGTGGGTTGGTTTTTAGTTTTCTGTCAAATTGATTAGATAATTGTATAGACCCATTATCTCTGTGTATGAGTCTCAAATGTTGTTGTTGTTTTTGTTTTCTGTAACGAAGAAGTGAATTTGACGTTTCTTAATGACATACTTTACACATTTGGCTTGGATGCGTTCCCGTACTTTGCCCTTTTCTGAGAAAGGTTTACCACCATTTTTTAACAAATGACAGACTTCAGATTTGGTACAGAAAGTACTAAAACACACCTGGCGAAGAAAACAGGAGACATGACAACTTATAATCGACGCTGAACAGTTGACTGGTTAAGTCTGCGAACTTCTCCTTAATTCAACTTTGATACATTCAACCTTGACGGCAATTTTTAATGTGCTGAGTGGATATTCGATCTGATTAAGAGGGCTTTAATTGCGCCGAAGGTCTGATTTGCAGACGTAGAGAAAACATTTTTTTCTAGACGCCTTAAATCAGTTGGAGCATCAAATTTTAATTTTTCCAAACTTTTCATCTACCCTCAGTGGTATAGAAAGTCCTAGTGTCGCATTTACAGAAATAGTATAAAGGAAGTAGCACTCTGCGCGTAACGTGTGCCATCAAGTAATTGTGAAAAATGCAAGGGTTGAAGTTGACAACTTCATATAGATTAAAAAACAGCGCAAATACAGACCAGTCGCAGCTTTGTAGAAGAAAGCATATAACAACTAAAAAAATGTCGAACACGGAAGATGAGTACATCGTCTCTTTTAACTAATACATTTACCACACGTGGTTTAATTGAAATGAAACAATTCGATGGGGGCAGCCACAAGCCTTGAAAACCCCCCAAACAGAAGGAATATTGCTAAGCTTTCCGGGTTGGGAAAGCCATGATACGTGCACTATGTGTAATGTCAACGACATGCACGACAACGCACGCACAGTTATTCCTCAAATTCAAGTCTTCAGACAGCGAAATTTTAAATAAGCTTGGCAAATTTTATTTGCAAAGGTACCTTACTGAGATAAGGTCCAAATACAGATGTGTGCAAGATCAATGTTGAGTGGCTGCTTCTTTGAGCGGTAAGACCTTTTGATTTATGGTTAGACAAATATCTCTCTGATCAATAAAGGATGCCATGCGCGTGCGAAAGAGATTGTTTTCGCGTGAATTGTATATCCCTGAGCCTAGCCTCCGATCAGTTAGGGTCGATGAAAAGGTTTCGAATGCCCTGAAAGTTGGGCGTACCTTTGAGCGTTTAATATTGATGAACATTTTATGACTAACTTGAAAAAAGAGTTTCAATAAAATCTTGTTTGGAATGATGATGAACATCTTGGCCAACGCCATTTAATTTTTCGGAGAGAAGTGCCTCCTTTTTTTAAACACTCCATTTTTTGCCATCTTCTTATTCGATTTTCACGAATGGAATTTAGCAAGGATGTGTTATATAAACAGCCTTTTGAAATGTTACAAGGCACCACAGCCCAAATGATATTACAAAGCTCCAGCACCCTAATGAGTTGTTTATTGAGTCCTTCACTCGAACAGAATACTGTCGACTCTGGTATTTTAATTGCCGTCTTGGAACTTGCCCCGAAAGAACGTTCAAAATATTTGGTGTGTGACGGCATGCATTTAGTTGTGTTTCTGAGAAGAATAGTTTTGAGTTAACTATAGCCAGCATGCTTATGGAAAGTTATATACAACTACGGCCAGAAGATTCTCTGAAACCGAGCCATTCGTACAGAGCACTTGAGGACATCGCCAACTATGGTCGGGCACAAATCTGGAGGAGGATCTTAAGCAATATTATGTGTGCACGTGGGAAAATTTGAAGTCATCCCGGCCCGAAGTACATTTGTATTCTATATGAGGGTCACTGACCAGATCTCTCCAACTGAGCCTATTTTACATCCAGTTACATTGAAAGAATCTCTTGATCCCAAATTCAAAAGCAATTTGTTGTCGCGGGATTCCTTAAAATTAAATTCCTGGCGATAGAAATGAGCTCAAATGAAAATTGCTAGATTTTTGACCAGCGATTTTACCGAGGAAACATTTCCATAGGAATCCAGTTAAGTTAAGCCAGTGGACATTGTTTCCTCTACAAATCTGACGAGTTCAAATATAAATGCTCATAAATATTTCTGCATAATTAGATTCCAAGCTAATTTGTCACTCCTTCTGATTGATGGCGACTGAAAGACCGATTTACGAATTCCCTCTACTAGACTTATTTGCAGCACATGTGTTCCTTCTTAAGGCAACCGACGCCACAGTCCTCACTGGCATGGTCGTCCATCCTACAGCCCGTCATCAACTACGATCAAGTAAATATGCTAATGGGGGCTATATGCTAACCACACGACTCTGGAACACATTTTTTGTTTTTCGTTTCGCTTCCCGCCTACCCAGCTTCCCCCGTGCTCAGTGGCAGACCTACACCTTCCATAGGACCCAGTTGCCTTGAATGCATTCGCTTCTTCCATGAATTCCTGGTACTCCACAAGTCGGAGTACGATACTTCCTTGTTACGACGTTAAGTTAATGGGTTTCCCTAGCACGGAGTGGCCACCACAAAAGGTTTCCCGGGAAGGAGCAGTGTCGGGCTAACAAGCACTCCCTGTGACTTGTTGCCTGGTCTGCCATAGAATTGTCTTCACCTTCAAATGCTGCCTCGTTTTGTGTATCACCACTATTCGTGAGTTTGATGATGCGCTGCTGCCTACTCACATCGCCCCAAGGGGAACGTGGTTCGTATGCAAACCGAAAAAGACTCCACCGCATGGCACAAGGAACTTCAGCGATGTTGCAACATCCCATGAACACACATAAATTTGTTGCCGGTGATTTGTTCATTTTGGCCCCCGTTGTTGGAGAATTATCCTGAAAGACTGTCTCGTTTCGTGGTTCCATTTGATGGCTGTACCGGACTACAATTTGTATGTCGGGAGGGTTCTCATGTCATTAAACGGTTGCGCATGTGAACAAGCCTGGAATTTGTGCGCAAGCTTGCGCACGTTGATGGCAACGAGCATGCGGCGAACTGGCTGCCATCACATTTCAATCAGTTCCAATGCAAGTCAATGAATCAATAGCTACTGTGAGTCGGGGATAGATGGGTGCGATGGGCCTGCATCAAGATGATGACGATGCATAATCAATGGCAGACGTCTCGAGAGGAGATCTTGCGTTCTGGTTCCTCATGTTAACCTAGACTGGCATGAGGATGATGCACTTGGTCATGAACGGTACGAGAGTGCACATTAGGGGTGGTCCCGGATCGGACTACGCTCTGGGCAAACGGGAAGAGGAAGGCACTGTCATGCAGCAGGAATATGCAAGTGCTGGGAAATTCAATTTATGGGTGGAAGGTCAATTGATGGACGCAACTGATGAGTAGGAACGCAAATCCTTTATGGATGTGTAATTTGAATGCGTTTGTTATGGGAATTGCCGGTTTGAATGGGGCGTAAAAGACACTCCGATAAAAGGAGCACTTTAAGGAGAATGTGCAAGAAAGTTGTAGAGGCGCACTTTGTCTCCACTTATCGAGTTTTAGGCATTTTTGATTGATGCTTTGCTAGAAAAGGGGCTGAGACTTAAACGGGTGACGCTATTTTGGAAGTAATGGCTGCTAAGAAGATCGTGGTTAAATCACAAATCAACATCAGAGGAACGATCTTCCAAAAGTCAGTTCAACTAGCTTGTGCTGATAATATTGACGTGATGGGACGAACACATCGAGCCGTCGATGAGGCGTTTGCTGGCGTTGAAGGGGAAGCGAAAGCGGACAAAATGGTTCTGGTTGTATATGAGGGTAAAACGAAGTACATGCTGTCTTCAAGGAAGGACACGCGAAATTGACGGTTCGGATAGGGCAACACATAATTTAGCAGAGGTATTAAAAGATTTCGTCTACGTCGGCTCCGCGGTAAATAGGGACAACATCATCAGTACCAAAATCAAACGCAGAGCCATTTATTCCAAACGATTTTTCTTTGGGCTCATGTGGGAATTGAGTCATCAGTCCTAATCTATGGTGCGGAAACTTGAACTGGAAAAGCGGATGAGGATGTCCTTAGTTTTTCGAGTGAAAAATTCTGTCTGCAATTTTCGGGCCTGTTTGTGTTGATGGCATTTAGAGGAGAAGATTTAACGATAAACTATGGGATATACGGCGGCATGGACCTGTTCAAGCGTCTTCGGATAAAATGCTTCAGATAGCTATGCAATGTAGAACGTATGAACGCCACTGCTCCGGCTCGAAAAGTCTCCGAATCCGAGCCATTGGGACAACGCAACAGAGGATGGCCCATGTTGAGGTGGAGAAACATCTCAACCAATCCATCAATCGGAGGCAGCTGACGAGAGATCTTCCTGGTTTGAGAGACATGTTGGTTCAGGCCATAGGCCATCACGGCCAGTAGCTCCACAAAAAAGAGAAAAAGAAAGGCTGTTGAATGGTTTTTGAGATGAATTACCATTTCATACTAAAAATTCGGCAGAACAATGAAAACCTTAAGAAATCTATACATTCTGATGATGATAGCATAGGCACAAAGGCTTAAACTACGTTAACATAACTATTTACAATGGTTACCAGGGTTGACCATCTAGACTGTCGATCCTAGAGAGGGGTCGGATTCCAAGCGGCACAAGATAACTCAGTCAATGGATACATGAAAACACAAATCTATCCATTCCCATCAATAGGATTATCATCTGTCAGTGTTTCGCCGATCAAAGTCAAAGTCCCTCTACTCACTCCAAGTCTGTGCATCAAGCGACGAAAATCTTACACCTTTCTCCGCGTAATTATTGTATATGAAGATATATCTCAAGATTTGGTCGATTAGAAACACAAAACATCAGATATGCTTTTCCGCCCATTCATACCATTCACTTACGCCGTCCTCGTCCCCCCCCCCCCACCGTTCGCGCACTCCGGGAAGAGAAATGCAAATACCCTAAGGCGATTAGACGACATAAGCCTTGTTACAGGCATCTAATTCAATCACCAGGCACTCTTTTCCCCGAAAATGCGACACCTGTCCCCAGAGGAGACGTAAAAAATTGAAATCCCTTCACCCACACAGATTGAGCTCTTCCATCTCTTCTTTTTAGCGACCGCAGAAGGGCTTTAAATTAATGTGTCTCACGCGGCGATCATTTGTCAGGCCAGCAGGTGTCAAAACGATTTTCCTTTCCATCGCCATCAGCCGCAATCCATTGTGGGCTGAGATTTTCCGTCCTAAGCTCGGCTCACAATGTATTGTGCAGTCACATCGGAAAAAGACACTTTTCCGACACGACGTGCGATAATATGCGATAACATGCGTTCCCCACAAAGAAATCATTTTCGGGCTACGAGGGAGAGCGTTCCATCGCCCACTCACTGGCGAACAACTTCGAAACTAAATTTTATGTTAATTTCACTTCAGCACACGATAAGATACGGCCAAATCTCGCGCCAAGTTAACGACCCCACTAAATGGAACAATCGGTTGTCGCCGCACGGCCGCCATCACAGCTTAGATTTGAATCTTTCGAATAGCATCGGACAGCAGCAGCTGGCGCGGCTGAGCCGAACGCGGCAAACGAAGCAAGATGTGGCCGGCAGATAGTGCGATTTCTGGTTTCGTTTTGTAATCGGGTTCCGGCTGAAAAATGAATAAGACACTCGCACCCAAATGGTGTGGCATTCAAATTAACCACCCACACCGCGAGCATTTCCCGTGTACGGCCAGATACGACAGGCTCGACAAACCAGAGGCGAGGAGCAGATAAAGTGCTTTGTAATGATTGCAATAATCATCATAAAGTATTGAGATGTAATTTGGCTCGGGGTTTGGTGGCGATAGACGAGGCACTGGGACCATGTAGAGCTGTGCACTTATGTGGCTCATGTGGCCCGCATGACGACGGGCTTGTCAAGGTGACAGCTTGTCAAAAGTGGACACTCAAGTACGTTGACTTGTGAGAGTCTGGAAAAAAAAATAACGGCCCAAAGTGAGATACAAACAGATTCGCCAACTGCGTGGGAATTCACCCCGGAGAGTGTGTTGTTTGTGAGAATCGCGCGAATGTTTGGTCCGTTGATGGATGGCGAATCGGGAATTCGATGTTTTCCTTATCGCAGCGATAAAATTCAGTGACAAATGGGGTGCCAGACCGATGGTTGCGATAAATGTCAAGAGCTGAGGGGAATTTATGTTCGACAGTCATTCGGCTGGTTGATGCATGTAAATTTGCTTACGAGCAGTGCGAATGAGTGGTACTTAGCGCACCCTGCTGTAGAGACTTGCATAACCATGAAAGCTGGCAAGGATGGGGAGGGGTTTGTTTTTAGTGATCAATTTGATTTTATGCTAATGGCTGCTGGTGGAGACCACCGAGGTTGAATTTCCGGAAGGCGAAGAATCTTAGATTGTCAACTGGTTTTACGTTTTGTATTTAAAGTGGGGAGTATTTGATGGAGCCAGCGCGCCGCTTCATTTAATTGTTTGTCTGCGCTCGAAGTGATCGATGACGTGTTTGCTCAAGTGACTGTGGAGATGATAGTCGAGACAGAGTTCTTAAACTTCGTAAATATCTGCAAACTATAGGCTATTTATAGAACCAATTTTGAAAAACGACAGAGCTTGCCACAATGCAAGCATATGGCAATAGACGAAATTATGAAAAAAGGATCTAGATTTCTGGTAGAAGTATGTAAGGCCAATATGCCAAATCACATTTGTTGGTTGCTCGAGATGGCTGGCACTGGATTTTGAAATCTATGTAATGAATGAATGTTAAACTAGGAACTGGTATCGTTGAAAATCTTTGCCCAACCGTTGATTTTAGCTGTGTTGTGTATACAAACAGATTCCTTACGAGTCGGAAACTAGCCGAAAACACGATTGGAAGAAAGGAGATATGTTTCTGAAAAAAATGATTTCAGATAATGTGCTAAAGAGGGGACTGTGGGATGAACAAGTGAATAGCGATAAGAAAAACAGTTATTCTAAAGTGGATTGTCACACAGGCTGTAGCATTACTCGTTTAGTAAGTAATCCTGCTGACATCTGCAAGCATTGGTATAGGAAACATACTCTGAAAATGAACAAAGATCCTCCAGACGTGTAAAGATATTACAACACATGCATGTATTTATAGCGGCGCAGTTAGTAGAGTACGACACTCACACGCCAAAGACCCCGTGGTCGTTTCCCGGGCTAAGCACCTCTCATATTTCATGAGACCACTTTTTTGAGCTGTCGACAACTATCTCAACTAAAAAGTTTCTTAAAATTCGCCTCTGGAGTTGAGTAAAGACTGAAGGTCCGTTTTACTCATCCGAGAACAGAAGCGCGCACACCACGAATAGGTGAAGAAAAAATTAAGCTTTGGCCTCTAATGGACTCTCGCGCCGCCTAATTTTGAACTGTAACGTAACTGTACATTCACCATGTGCGTGAAATACAAAAAGAAAAAGCTTTTCGGAGTCGGCAAAAGACAAAAAAGAGAACAGTAGCGTGTTGTTTGCGCTACTGTTCGCTAACATGTAGTAATCTTTTACCGACTCCGAATGGCAAAGTCGCTACGCTAGCTACAGCTTTGTGAAGTAAACATTCGATTAAATACGCTACTATTGTTTAAGACTGTCTTTTTCCTTGCTCTCTCAGTAGCTGGTCCGACTCTTTTCACTGAATTTTTTCCACCGCCGCCATATCCTCATCAATCAGTGAATTTCTCCCGCGTATGTGGAACTCTGGAACTCGACGCACTTTCTTTCCACAATACTCCTTGTATTATTGTTACATTAGGGGAAGGACTTATTGTAAATACCTAATTCTGTTTTTAAAAAAGTCGTCACTGATGCTAAACGCACTTCAGTTTCGCGAACTTCTTTTGTTCCTTGTCCTATGAGAATGCCATTCGACGCACAGTCTCCAGTTCAAATTTTCCTTTTCCTTAGCTTCAAAAATTGTAGATGAACGAAAACATTTACAAACTTACGAAAAGTCTACTCCTTCTAGATGGCTTGGCATCGGATCGGATTCAATATATGTGATCAAGGCGAAAATCGCCACTGAAATGGATGCGCAGTCTAGGTTTATAGAGGTTTATAAGAAATCGGTTGCTTTGTTGATACAACTTGACAGAACAGATTGTAGAAAAAATGAGAGAATCAGATTTGTTTCATCTACCAATTAAGTCTTCCAGTCCGTGGTTTTAACATTTTTTGTCATAAGTCTTTTGTAGCGCCGAATTTTCTGAATTTCAGTTTTGAAAATGAAACCACCCATCTAATTGCTACAAAAACCTGTCAAGCGCTACGATTTAGGCTGTTGGAATAATGTGTGAATCCAGAAATTCAAGTATGCTTCGAAATTAAGTCGGAGTAGGCGCCGGCGCCGTTTCAGTGTTCATGGATTAATTTGAACTTGTACCCATCGCCTACGCTCTCTGAAGATGCGAGCGTGTGATGTCATACGACAACGCATGTGCGTATATCTATCCACCGAATGATGGTGTAACAGCCAATAGATATGTTTTTTCGAACATCGGTGTTGCGCAACGATTGAGAATTGGGCTCAGACAAGGTCTTTGGGAATGTAATTAATGATGGAATGGCGGAAATACATTTTGGCTTTAATTGAAAAGATGTTGCAAACTCATCTCGCACCTTGTTGTATGACACACCTATCTGGCAATCGAAGCCCTGATCTCAGTGGCTCATCCAATTAACGTTCGATAATTGAACACGGCTGTTGGGAGTGCGTCGTCTTGTAAATTGGATATTTTCAACCCTTCCGGTTGAAATGTGCCACACACACCTAAATTTGGACAAAGAGATTTTCGATGTGACTGCGAGTGACAGCCGGGGCAGATAAGGAGCACACAGTTACAAGGCCACTTATGGAGGACAAAGTGTCTGTGAATTACAGAGTGCCCCGCAATCGGTAAACAATTAATCCTTGGAATTTTTCAATTCGAAAGATATTGTCGGCATTACAGTGCGTAGCAATGCATCAACTGCTTGCGTTGTACAGGAAATTGAACCAACAAAAATCTTTGAAAATGGTTGGTTGGTGGATTAAAATCTGATCTGAACTCCACTGCAGGTGACTGCAGGAATAAAAATTGATGATGATCTTAATGGTGGCTAAAAACCGACGTTTGGTCACAGGACCGAATACCTAGTCTTTTTTATTTACTTAAAATAAAGCCGTCTTGAATCAGAAGGAAATAGAAGAACAATAGCACCATCTACACGATATTTCCTGATGAAGCTGGGCTCTTGTCTTCTTGTGAACTGCTGCACCATGTTTTTATTTTAATAGTAGTTTAATTTAATAAAAAAAAGTAGAAACCCACATAAAATTCAACCAACCAGGAGTGCGAGGACTCAGAATATTGGTGCCCAAAAAGGGATGCTCTTCTAAAGGAGATCTCCTTTTTGCAATGATGTCATGCAATTATGAAACGCCCTAAAGGAAATATCTTATTCTATTACATTTATTTATTTTTCCAATTATTTTATTTTGAAGTGCATAAGTGCAACATTGAGCCTGCTTCGTTTATTTAAATATCGCTCTAAATGTTCTCCAGAACGCAGTAAAAATATGTTTGCACTGGCTCAAAAATTAAATCTCCTATATCAATGAAACCCAGGATTTGTATAGGACAACGCTCAATGACGCCACCTGCAAGCTGTAGTGAATTTGCTTCATCGAAAACCTATAGAGTTGCCTTTGAGTCTCTTGAAACTGGCGATATTAACGTCGAAAGCAAAGATGACCAAGACGGTCAGTCAATAAAGTATGAAGATGGGAAACGACGAATTGAAACTGGAAATAACCGAAAGAGCGATGCAAAATGATAATATTCGGCCTGATATGGCTATAGCTACATGGAAGCTCTGCAATAGGAGGTCTTACTGTGCTCACCGTATTCTTCAAACCTTGCTCCTTGCAATCACTGACTTGTTCAACGAATGCACAATGTTTTTAACCTTTAATGGCTCAAGTCTTTTGAAGAAATCGAAAAATGGGTCCTTCATTGGATGCAAGCAAGACAAGACTCGGTTTTTAGGAATAATATTCAAAAAGCACGAAACAGGAAAACAATTCGCTTGCAAAAGACAATTTTATGAATGATGTATTTTTTACTGTTTATTTTCAATAAAAGAAAAATTAAACACAAAATTGAAAAAGTTGGTGTTCATTCATACATACAATTCATGGAATTCATACATACATAAGCAAGCGCTGATCTCTTATATTTATCATTTTTGTAAAATAAGCTGTAAATGCAAAAAAAACCTACTCGACTAGGCAGAGAATTCCTTGCACTTTGTTAAAAAAAAATATATAATAGATATTTTTTCAACAAACTATGAGCACTATGCGTGCTTTATTTAAATCCTGTAACATTGTTACACTTTTGCTCTTCAGTGTATGTACGGCAAACCTGACAACTTTGAAGAACAAAACACTCGTGTATGACATAATGGAATTGCATATGCAACATGGCTGCATTGCGTATTGGGAGTTTTTGTTTTTTATACACGAAAATTCAATCTCTATAAAGTTGAAGACGATTGTGTTATGTTGTGCGGGAACATGTTACAAATTGATTCCATGTTTTTAATATAAGCTCAGATAGTCTTAAATTAAGATGTCCCGACAAATAGGATTCATTCTTGGCTTAAAATAAATTTTAAATATCAGACCAGTGGACAACAATAAGCACGGATTTTAAAGAACAGGCACTCTCCTTCAACATCAGTTTCAGTTTTCATCTTTTTGCTTTTTTATATGCTTTGTCCTTCTTTCAGACACCGGCACCTCCATATTTTGTCTACGATGGTCAGGATATTTCACTCAAGTGAGGATTTAAAAAAAAGGAATGACTTTGGGTCTAGTCATCGTGGGTGACTTTAATTCAAATTGAAATGATAATTGGGGATCTAAGCCTTCACTGACCGCCTGTGGAAAAAATCACTCACTGTAACTTCACCAATGGACTAAACTAAAGGTCAGTTAACCGCTCTACGTTTTTCCTTGCAAGTTTAAGTTTTATCATTATTTTAGATTCCAAACTTTTTGTCCAGTTATAGTTCTGTTTTCTTAGCTGTAAATCTACAATTCATAAAAACTGTTGTGCCGTACTTTCCTCCTGAATGCGTATTGAAAATATATAGATTATGAAGCATTGGAGCATCTGATTTGCATTTATCGGGTGTATGCAATTCAATGGCAGAAACTTTCGCATTGATTTGTAAACCAAGTCGCAGGAATCCACAGCGCATCATTCGACATTCACTGACGATCCCATGGATAGAACCGAGCTGACCTGAGCCGCCATATGAATGACGAAGTTAAATTAAATTTTGCACAAATGCCAACATCGACACTCTACAGCCCTTGATTACCCTAATTTCCGAGGAATTCCTTTCAGTCCCTAATTGCACAGACTCAGGTCCAGCTCCACTGCATCCTTTCCATTTTCAATCATCGAAATTGCGGCCACGATTACGATTTATGATCGCTTTTTGCTTCAAAGTGATGCCTAATTGGTCGTGCAGTTGATTTATGGTCGCTTTGTGCAAAGCCAGCTCCCATTCTATCTCCGCCGCCTCATGTTTACAGCCGACATAAACTGTCATGATTGGGCCTGCACTGCACCGAGGCGTCCATTAAGCTAGACGTCAATAAAACTGTCCAATACCCGGTCCTGGCTGACAGCACAAGTGTCTAGCCAACCAACACAGTCGCTCGTATGCAAAATCCCCGCCGGATATCTATCCATTAATTCCCAGGAGGCTGGGTGCACTTAATTAAACAAAAGGCAAAACGAAAGACAAACACATGTAAACACAGGACTTACCACTGGTATCGTTGATATCAAAGAACGAGGTAAATGGATTCCCTTCAGAGACTAGACCGTATCTGACCTCACGAGGATTACCTTTATCGCCATCTTCAGCATGAACTTGAAGTATCTGTACGTTGTTGGATGCACGTTGGTTGCACGGAACATGCGTTGTCGAGGAGTGTTGCAGCATTCCCGCCATTTGATGGGATCACATGGGAAGAGAAAGAAACAAGAAATAAAATGAGATACAGAAGCACACACTTAAAGACACAAAAGTGAAGCACAAGGGGGACGCTCAATCCTTCGGCCAGCACCTAGGTTGTTGCACTTGGCCATGCTGCCTCCTTCCGCGTGGCATCGATTAATTAGCACATACCCTAGCCAGAGCCCCACCGGGTACACACACAAATCTCACAAGTGATGTGTCCCAAAGATATTTTGCAATTCTTTTATGAAAAACTCATTAAAAGCCTCCTCTAACGCTCTGCGAGACCGGCACACTGCCCGGCGCGAGCACACACATTCACGAAACTATTCCAGTGGACTGCCGCGCCGCTGACCGTGGTGTGTGTTAATAGCGCTAAAATGCATCCAGAAATGGGGGATACTTGATAGTACTTCATAGATATCAATGTTGGCTGGGTTAGGTATGCCGGGAGGCATCTCTTTCGCCGCCATATGCACATAAATTTTCTGCCAAAAGGTTATCTCCTCAATTCGTTGGAGCGGGGCTTTGTGTGCGCACAGAGAGGGATACACTTCGGCGTTATCATCAAACTCGGTGAATGGTTGTCGTTCAGTCCGCGGTCTAAAGCTGACCAGAGGAAGTTCGCAGTTAGAGCGCAATAAATGTCTAAGACCCAATCAGATAAAGTGCGCCTTTGGCCAATGCAAGTACACGCATGGACATGTGTGTGCAGTGCGCGATGTGAGCCATGCAGGCATGTGGAGTGGAAAAAAGTGCGTTGCGACCATTTGCGAGGCGAAATTGTTGAGCAAACGGACTCATAAGACGCCTGACAGCAGTTGCCATGCGATACGGATTTGTTACACGTTTGAATGGGGACTGTTGTATGCCTTGAAGGTCGTCATTTACGACTGTGGTCAAAAAGATTGTCTGAAGAGTGCTTAGCAATTCAACTTGCAATGCTGGGTAAAATGTTGAACCTGGAGAAGGAGATAATCTGGCAGTTGCTTGTCACGCAGTTCCTTGGCCAATGGAATGAGGAAATGTTATCCTTAAGCTGCGCAGTTTGACTGTGACTTAAAGAAAATAAGCGACAGTGAAGTAGCCAAAGCAAATGCAAAAGTTTTGAGGCCTAGGAATGCCTCATCTCCAGAACTAGCCTCCGCCTTGATATGAAGCATAACCGGTAGATTGGTGAATGTAATTTATTTCGAGCCAGAATCGAAAGCGGTCATTTGGAAAAAGGAAAAATGAATTTTGTTGAATGAACTGAAAAATGAATTTTGAAATGTCAAAATAGTTGAAATGAAGTCAAACGAAACTGTAAGGGAGGACGGAATGTCTAGTGACCGCTATATGAGAATGTCATGTGACTGAGTAAAAGTATGAGAGATTTGCCTCAAAGTTTTTACAAATCAAGTTCTCATTGCCTTGTTGCAATAGAAAACGGCAAATCCCATATTGTGGGTGAACGCTTAAGGGAGACGAAAGAATTAAATTGGCAAACTCCCGCTAGCAAAGTTGTTATTCCATTCTCTTGTACCTTAAAATGAATACGGAAAATGCAAAATTAATTAGCAGAAATTTAAAATACTTTCGAAGGTAACTTAATACAAAATTTAAACATTCGACTAATCCTTGGTAAATGGCAGATGGAAAAGAATGCCATGGTATAGGGTTATTACAAATAGTTTCAGGGACCACTTTTCTTCCTGCAGACTGCACAGAAGATCAGACTGTCCATCAGGCGATATGCCCCACAATGTGATGGCTTAAAATCCGAGATCATCATTCAGCTAAATAAAAAAGATGTTCTCAAGGTTGCTCAAAGCAGTATCGTTATGACTTTTTGACTTACCACTGCCTAGTCTAGATTATTCTTCCGATATTTTCAAGTTATTACAAATTGATTTTAGTTTGTAAGGCCACAAGACCATAACGAGATCAAAATGTCTGAGCATATCGAACTGCGAGGTGCTCTGAAGGTTGCCATTATGAAGCGGAACAGTGATCAAGTCTGAGGAACCTGGCTTATATCCACTTAATAAGAGGAAAAGCGAACGCTTTCGTTTGTCGCCCGCCTTTAAATTTTAATGAAATCAAACATTTTTTTCTTTTCATTCGTTAAAATGTTGTCAAATACATACTACAGAGTTCAACAAGTTGACACGTAAATTTTTGAGCTCTCACCTTTTGCAATTGGAAAGCAGAAAAGGATGTGGGCAAGATGTGGGCAAAACGATTTCGAATCATGCGCAAGTTCTTCGGTTTCCTACCGTTTTGTCTTAAATAATAATAATAACTGTTGGCGCGACAGTCCACAGGGAGACCAGGGCGTAGCTCGCTCATCAACTACACGTGTTGTGCGCGCTACTGTTCCCTCACTAATAGAAGGGACCTACAGTTTTTTGTCGACTCTTTCTTAGACAGATACTACTCTTTGAGTGTTGTAAGCAGCTCGAAAGGGGTGGTGCCGTGAAAAATTCGAGGAGTTCAGCTGGAAATCGAATCTTGATCCTTCGGCGTGTGAGCGTCGCACTCTACCCACTACACCACAAGGGCCACACCGTTTTGTCTTTACAACCGGCTAATTGGCAACGTGACTCCATGTCCATGTCCAGTCCACCATATCTATGTAAGACTGGACTTCATTCACTGTTTCAGTAAGCAGCCGGTTTTCTCCTCAAATTTCTTCAGCTTTAGAGATAGCTTCGGGAAGGTTCGAAATGCCGTCCCTCTTCATTTTAAACTATTTTTGACAGAATCATGTCTATACTTCTAACTTAAAGACCTACAAGTACAGAGCAGACTAGAAACTATGCGCACTATAGTACAAACTCCTTAAGGACTTTGGACTTCAAAAGATGTTACTACCTGACAATTTTTTTTTCACAACTCCTAGCTTGGACTACTGACCTTAAAGTTATGGAGAGTGTAGTTATCCGTCGAATAACAATTCACCACCCCGGAGAAAACCCTGTCAAAAAAAAATGGGAAATTGCCACTGATCCACTGATCAGTGGTGATTTTCATTTAGATAAATTGCTTACTTTTGGTTGTCCATAAAAAATTACCGTTTTTGGAGCGATGAAAATCCTCAACTGTTGCAGCACCGTTACATCCACAAAAACCTGACTGTTTGGTATACATAATGTGGACGAATGGAATCGAACAATGTTGACAACAACATTGCCGTCAATGATGAGCATTAAAGAACTTTTTCTCACATCAACTGGACAACCATTATGTAAAGCACTGCAGTGTAAACAAGACGACGCAAAATGTCGCACAGCTCTTGTTACAATGTTTGTTGCAGAGAATTTGTGATAGCCGTGAACTGGCATCCAAGATTGTGATATTGCCTTTTGATTTCCTTTCAATGGGGATGTGTGAAGTCGCCAATTTGTGGCTACAAGCCGAAAACGATTGACAACTAATAGAACAACATTCAACGCTTCATTGCCAATCCAAGATATTGGAAGAAGTGTTTGAAAATCTTACCTCCAGATTAGACTGCGTCCAACGAAACTATGACGATCATATATACGAATTAAATTTTCATGATAATGTTCGAAATTGTCAATTTAAAGTCACTCACATTTGTTCTATTGCAATGCAATTTCTCCCTCTAAAATAAACATCCTGTGTTAAGAAGTTCCAAGAAACATTATATTTCCGTAGGTGCACAAGTCCTTTGCCATAATGGTCTTTGGTTCATCAGTGATTTCGTTGACGCCAATAATAGAGCAACGGAAGTGACAGTGAAGATGATGTGGGATTTGGTTTAACTTGACCACCTGCCTTAACGGCTTATATCATGGTGAACCTTCTTCCCAAGAGTCGTATGTAACGCAAGGCTAGACGCCTTAGTTACCCAAGTTCCAAACTGGGATCATGCTTGAGGGGCAATCACCCCACCTTGGTTTGATGCGAAGCCTTTCTAAAACCTCTTCCGCTCTCTGGGTCGCAGCGACCGGTTGAGAATGCAACTCCACACTGAGAAGGGATAGTCCCCTAAACGTCTTGCCTAGTTGTGCTTAAATAATGAACTAGACAAGTCAGCACAGTACACTATCCTCGACTCTACCCGCGATGTTAGGTGATAAACCACAGCCACCACGATACTCCCACTAGGGGGCCTAACGCACGGCCAGGCTGGAACCGAAGTTCCAGGGGCCCCTGACCTCCCGTGGCACCAGAATATAGCCTCGGGTCAAGCTGTCACTACCAGTCAGGTTCCCTCAAAGCCTGGGTCTGTTAGACGCCATCCGTAGATGGTTTTTTCTCCATCAGTGATTCCGTTGACACTATAAATGTGATTTTGAATCATGTGATTCATAAATCCAGTCACATCATCTGGAAGTGAAGATGAGTGACATTGACCCTCAGGAGATTAGGGATCAATGTCATGTCCTCAACAACTTCTTTCAGTTCGCTACAAGAGGAAGCTATCGTCAGCCAATGTATATTATGACGGGCTGGTGTGCTTGCAATAGAACACCAACCCGTCAAACAATGCAAATGCTTTTGCACTATAAATTCGAAGAGAACATCTCTTATGCCTCTAGATGACACAACATCCACAAAAGAATCCGACGTCACAGGACCGAATCTAATTTTGTCTCCCATCAGGCAATTTGTCTCACGGATATTCTTGTCTCACTACTGCACTGCTGCATCCCGAGCCCAACACGAAATACGGTGAATATCATCCACAATGTGCCGCAGCCGCTGGTGCATATCTCTGGTATTTATCAAACCTCCATTGAGGAATGCACTGTGAATATGAGATGGTAGCGGGACAGGGATCGAGTACAGGCATCCCCAAACCAGACCCTAAGAGAATCACGTTCGATGCGACGACGGGTGAATGAGATTTCAGATCCCAGCACGGCCACGTAATGAGTTCCTCCCATGGCTTGGTGGTCTCATTAACTTTTTTTTATTGCCCTCCTCTTTTAAATTCATAACTGTGCATTTTGAAAGGTCTCCCTATGCGGCATGCATGCATATGTGCGGTTGTACGTACCTTGTCACCAGGAAGTATACCAGGTGGTAATTTCGTAACAGGTGGAGCCATTGTGAAAACAGGTGGCTGATCTTGGACGTCTTGCACGATCACAACAACCTCTAGGCCGGCGATGTTCCTGCTGTCTTGGCCAGACTCGGCGTAGGCATCCTGCGAAGTAAATAAAAGAAAATGCAAATAAAATTAGTGCTCGCCACAGAGACGTAAACGGTGACGCTCGTAAAAAAGTGTGTGTGTATGTGTGGGGGTAATTAAAAGGCAGTGACATGGTGAGCTAAGATCGGCGGTTTCATTGATTAGAATCGATCTGGACCGCTCGAGTTAATTGAGCAACGGATCGCAACGGGGTGATTTCATAGCTGAGGGATGGATGCCGAGATGAGAGTTTTATTCCGAGCGAGTTTGAATGACAGCTAACGAGGGTCAGGTTTGCGTCGATTCGCTTCCTTAATGCATCGTGACGGGTTTTTCCGAGTGGAAATGAAACAAGGCGATGGACATGATCCGTTCTCAAATGTGTCGATACAACTGGCAACTTTGTATCGTTCGATCGTGATGTCATTTCCGCTTCAAATGCAGATTACTTAATCGCAAGCTTTATCTGATTCAATTTAACGTGACAGCATCAACTGACATTCTGCCGGCTGTACCATGGGGACGGCGTCTCTGTTCTAAGAGGTGTGAGTCAAGTGCGTAAGATGGTCACTTATGGCGAGAGAGATGTTGTTAGTGGAGATTCATCCAAAGGAACACTAAGCCGCATCAATTGAAAACACGAACTCACTGGAGAATGCCGCATGTCAGTACGGATCCAGAGTAACAAGATGATTATGCTCTGTTCACGGTTCACTGGTTTATTTTGATACATATTCCCCGATGATCCTTTACTGACGCTTAACGTAACAGAAAAAATGAGCGAACATGTTGGACGTGTTGGTACACAATCTTTGAATTTGTGTCTAAGAAAAATTAATTAAATGAGTTCGGAATTCGTAACAGCGGACAAAAATCAGTTGTTTAGAAATTGACGGCTTTATGGTCTGTTTAAATCTACGTCGACAGTTACACCGTACATTTTTTGAGAGATCATTGTTACTCCTAATTCTTCCTAATAATCATATCTGGTTCCAGAAATCAGAACAGGAATTTTCCTGAGATATGCCAGAAGACTCGCATTTAGGGGTTTGGACAAAATGTAAGGAGTCTGACGCTTTTTATTACAACCATTATTGAGAAGGCGCTTGGTGTCCGTATAGCTCGGAAAACCGCGTATTTCGGTGGCGCTAATCGGCGCTTAAGCTACTCTTTCGCAGGATCGAATTTATATGTCAGTTATCCAACAAGCAAACCTTGTGATCCCAGTATGATGTGACAGCTTAACAACGTTTTGATAAATCTAGGGATGATCAATGTTCCTGAGCTATAGTAAAAACGGTTAAAGCACAGCAACGATGAAGCTACAGATACAAATCTACAAAATCCTGCATACCATAAATTGCAAAGTAGAGACCACCAGCTCATTTTATAGGTGTGGGCTTAAAAAAACTGAAGAAACAATGAACTTCTGAACATAGACACGCTTAAGGCGACATTGAGTCGTTTGCCATACTCTCCTATAAAGAACTATTGATTCGCACGTATTCATAGGATTATGTCCTAAACTAAGCTAAAACTCAGATTTGTAAGGTTCAGTTTCGTGCATGAGATATAAATGGAGGGTTTCTTAAAGGTAACCAATGCAGGAACATATTACTCTCGTGCTTTTGTTTCTTAAGAGTAAAGAGGCCCCACAGACGATGACTTTGCACTACGGAAAAGCTTTTCCTTTGAATTATGTGTTGGTGAGGTGCTTATTTTGAGATTTGGTGCTTTTAAAGGACGGCTAGCATGGCTATCCACTACACGACTTCAACCTCAAAAGTGAATTCCATATCTAACGCAGGGGCAGATAGCTGTCTTTTTATTCTCGAAAAGGTTTTGTTATGGTAAGATGTTGGTATGGGAATTCTGTACTGCGACCCTCACATACATTGTCGCCCCTTTTCAATACATCCACTGTTTGAGCTCCTCCAACACTAGACTGGTTGCTCTTCGTTGCGCTTCTTCATTTGTTAGTGGGTATTTGTTTAGACATTTCTTTATTACACGGGTTCCTCAAATACGCGTTACTCCAAGAAGTGTCTAGAAACATCCATCAGATAGTCTAAGATTCCTCAGGTGTTCGCAAAGTCTGCAATAACCTGTTCGGAAGCCCTTTAGGTTACGAAGACTATTCTTGACTTATTTTCAGGAATACGATAATCGCAGTGTTGCATTGTAAAGAATTGTCGACCCATCCACCATTTTCCTGAACAGTCTCTGAAACACTGGCTATGTTTGTTGTAGACCTCGCATTTTTATGGCTATGTGCTGGTAGAGTGACTTCTGAATCACTGAACCTTAATTGAACTACCATCCTGTCAAGAGTTCGTTCGTTAAAATAATTTTGAGTAAGATTAAAGGAAGGCACATCGACTTACCATCGACAATAAATTAAGAATGAGTACATAAGAATGAGAAGTGTAAAAGTAAGACTCTAACTGACTTTTTACAACAGAAATAGGACGATTGAAAAAGAAATTTAAGGGAAGATAAGCAGAAACCTGAAAATTTTACAAGAACTAGCATGTCCTGAGAAGCCAAACACTCTAAAATTCCAAAAGATATATTAAAAACAAATTAAACTTGAGATTTTGTTTCGAATTCCACTGTCGATGGTAACAATAATCGGTTAACTATTTTGATCCGAAAATCGAAAATGTAAATTGACCTTTACTTACTCTAAGCACTCTTAATGAAGGCCGACTTAGCCACTATAAAGAAACTTAGAAGATCGCTTTTAAAATATATTGTATTTTTAAGGATTCCTAAAAAAAATAATAGCAAATCACCTCTATCGGAGTGGGATACAAATTATTCCAGTTCTTGTGTTCCGAAAAATAGGTTCTCTCCAACATTGAGCAGTTCTTCGATTTTGTCAAAGCACCCAAACCAGTGACAAATCGTTTCACATATGCCGAAAAAGCCACTAATCGGGAGGAGTAAGGTCTGGAGAAGACGGCGTTTGGGACAAGACATTCTGTTTCAACGTTTCTACGGACCACCAGGGCCGAAAGTTAAGAGGTTCATCATGTCCACATGTCTTTTGATAGTTTCTGGCCGTTTTTCACCCAATGTATGACCTGAATGACAACTTTCCCTACCAACGGTTTCGCCTGGTTTTAGTACCGTGGTTGTGTTTTCAAGGCATCGATATAGACAATGATGGACAGGGTTCATAAAGCTTTTAAAAATATTTGTTCTTCCCTAATGCGAAATCCCGTCCTTTAATGTCTTTCTAGAAGCAGTTACGAGATAAATACTTAACTTTCGATATCTCACAGTTTCAACATAGCAGTCAATCTCCTTTCTTTTAATAGTAATTGTTTGGCGCGACAGTCCACAAGGGACCAGAGCATAGCTTCCTCATTAACTACTCGTGTTGTGCGCGCTACTGTTCTCTCACGAGTAGAAGGGACCAACAATTTTTTGCCGACTCCGAACGGCGAAGTTGAGAAACTTTCTTAGATAGAAATTATTCTTTGAGTTTTGTCAGCATCTCGAAAGATGAGGTGCGGTGAAAAATTTGGAGTGTTGAGCCGGGAATCGAACCTAGACTTTCTTTGTGTGAGCGTCGCACTCTGCCCGCTACGCCACGGCGTAGTATAAATTAAGTAAATTAATATTTCTCTAACCGAGTGAAAATTGTATGATGAGTCTTTATCTCAACACAGTTAGTTCCCCAATTCTTGACCATCTAACTAACACTGAAATCACAAATTTTAAAGTGTCGAAACTACTCTCTGCATGCATTATTGGTCGGAACAGAATCACCTTAAGCTTCTTCAAACCTTCGATAGGCTTTATCTGCACATTTTTTTTAAATGAAAATACGAAGGGCGTTAAATATATTCTCGGAATCGATATGAAGGAAAATGCGAATTCAATTTAAATTGTTTTTTTTTTTCAATTTAATCTCTCCTCACATCAATGCATTTGTAACATTATGTGATGAGCTTTTTTAAACCCTCAAAAAAATAAAATTCCCAGTAACAATTCGATCCATAAGACCGTCCGCGTTCTCACAACACATCTGTAAAAGCTCTCTAAAGCATGCGACACTCACTTTTGTTTGAGGCGCTGTGAGCAATCGTGGCACCCATCTTGCACTGACCTTTAAAAGGTTAAGATGGCCATGAAGAATGGTGAAAGCTTGGTGATCTCTGTCATCATTTTCACCCTTATTCGGGTATCTTCAAGAAAAAGTTTTTCGATTTTTTTGATGCTTTCTCCCGTACAAGCAGTAGCCGAGGCGTCGGAGCGTCTGCAATGTTCTCCCTTCCTCCCTTGAACTCATCTGATCACTTTTGCACAGTGGATAATGAAGGTGCGGAACCCTAGTAAACAGCCACCCTCCCTTCATGAATTGGTCTTGGATTTTTTCCTTGCTTATTTTAGTGAGGAATTCAATTACAGCGCGATGCTCAATTTTCACCATCATCATCTCAGTTGCCATTATGATTCTGTTTAACAAAACATAAAACGCGAAATAACAATCACATTTTTTATAAAATTTTACATAAATGCACTAAAATAATAGTATTACTTGACAAATAAGTCAATTTATATACCATATATAACCACAGCCTCACCCGATATCGGAAATATTATGAACACCTCTCGTAAAATTAAAACTCCTCAAATTTGGTTTCTTTAAGACAAATACGGGCATTTCCGAAGAGGCAAAAAACAATATTGTTGTCTAAAACAAACTCTGATGCGCACTTATCATTGCTGACAAATGTCACGACTTTCCAATGAAATAGGAAATCCCTTCCAAGATCAGCCAAAACTTGCAAATGGTGACATCTTTTGGAGAAAAGAGGGGACAAATAATTTGTGCCTCCAATAGGAGGTCAATCTTCCATGTGTTTGATATACAAGATATTTGTGGCTAGAACGCAGTTTAAATATTTTTTCCTCACTTTTGGTGGTAAGGGATTAGTGGGCCCCTTTGTATGAATTCCGTTCAAGTTGAAAAGCCAGGAAGACATTATTGATTTCATTGAATTTCCCGTGAAGTTGGTTTGAGACATTATATGGTACTTTACGATAATAGTTTGGTTTATTAACATTTGAGTACTTATTAAAAAATATAATCGGGAAAAGTCGCACATGAACGCAATAGATCGCTCAATAAGTCCCGGGACATATAGAGCGCGCTACTTACAAAAAATCCATAGTCGACTGTGTTGTTACTTCATATTCGAAAGTGTTACTCCATCTTCACAACTCCACTTCTGGCCTGTTCGAATTGTGAGGCTCACTCTGATCTCCATTTCCTGAATCAATTGAACTTCCAAACTTTCGAATGAAGATATCGCACAAAGTCATAAAACGTTAAGTCATGAAGCTGGAAAGTCTTACAGTGTCGTGCAGCGCATTGATTTAGATCTGCTCTCACGACCTTGCCTCATGGCTGCAATGCTTATCCACCGAGGTGTGCCGTAAACGATGTGTAAATATTATCGCTCCAGCAATTAAGTCGGCGCTGTATTTAACTGAGATAACGAAAAGGTCACAAGCTCAAAGCTCTTAAAATAAAAGAATTTATATAAATCTGTCGTGTTTACAAGTAAAAGTCAAATTCTTTGTTTCCCACACAAGTGAGAGGCGGAAGCATGTAGTCAACCGAAGGTTTAGAACAAAAGGATGTTCTGGTGAGCATTCCTTCGCATTCGTCATTCATTAGCTTAACTCATGCAACGTTCGACATTTCTGCACAGCAGGAGGACGTGTCTAATCGTTGCGTTTTCCCGGAAATTTTTTCACCACATGTTGCACGTTTGCCCTCCACCGTCCAGTGGCACCATTTAGATCTTCGCATTTTGCCGAGTTCAAAATGTCACTCGCAATTGCACAAACCGCTTATGGACATCAACGGCCAGTGTCCACGGCGTTCGCATCTACAACTCAATGAAGCCTAACGTATTCCTGAGAAGTGTTAGGGTTCCAGGTCACTGCGGTAGAGCATAGCACACACTTCTCTCTCGAATGGGTTTCCGTGTAGCCGCCTCTCGTCTGCTGAAACAGTACACAATGATAGCCCCCTCCCCCACAGTCGTGCTGCCAATTACTGCTGCCCATTGCAAGTACAGTAGTTGGCACACCCATTATTTGCCCATAGACCTTGCAGCGCTGTGCGCACAATATATTGTAGAAACAGCCTCGATCTACATCTCGCCCAGAGTCCGGTCTCCACCTCAGTCCCGGTAATTTTGCCCAGATTATGCCGGCTTTCCTCTGCCCCATCCCCGCAGCATGTTCTGCGCGCAACGCTAACAAGATGCTCTTTCTGATTTGCTTGCGGCAATATTTCACCGCATATTGCGATTGCGCGACCATTGCTTGCCATTACCCCATGTGGACACGGTTTTATTAGTTCGCGAGCAGAGAATGAGTATCTTTTCGGTGATCCAGCGTCATTATTGGTATTTGCGCGGGCTGCGTGGGACTGTGGCGATGTCTACGCGACGTGTCCTTAGGATCGCCGACAGATCATCGCGTCCGACGGGTAATTACAGTCGCTCCGAATTAACATCAGACTGCCGTGTTGCCTGCGGCGCTTTTGGCGTGTTGCGGCCGTTCTGCATATAAATGGGACTCACATCGCTGGGTAAGGGATGATAATGAGGCGGACTTAGCCCATCGTAATGGGCGATCGAATGACACGGCTGAGAGCAGCATAAATCATAGAAGCGATTCTAATCGCACTTTTCACAGGGCGCCAGAGGACGAAAAGTCCCTTTATTGTAGCTCCAAGCAACGTGCTGGTGTTTGTGCGAGATCTTATCGGGCGATCTGCAGCGAGGGGGCTTAATTAAAACCAATAAATTGTCATAAATGTCAAAGTGTCGTGACGAAGGAGGTTATTTTCGGATAACAAATCTGCCTGGGAGGATGACTCGTCTGTGGAATGCATGTTGAGTGCAATTCGAGATGTTCTCCTGCGGGGCGTGCATGGGGGCTGGGGCTGGGGCTGATGATAAACAATCTCCTTGTGAGTTTTATGGTACTCCCTTGGGGCTGCTGTATTGACGCTCGATTTATGGTAGTCGTAAAATTGTATAAAGCCACTGGCTCTCAAGGACACCCTTTTAATTGACGCTTTCTTATAGTTGAAGCAAATAGTTGAGTCTGGGGATTGTTCTGCAGAAAGTATAAAAATAATACTCATGGGCTTAGGATGATGTCCTTGGGACCTTCAGTAAACTTTAGATCTTTTATGAGACTTTTAATTGCCTTTGAAAACATTTACTAAGGAATTAGTGTCTTTTTATTCTGCACTAGATTTGCATTTAGCAAGCAACCAACCCCCTTCTCATTAAGTTCCCTGTGGGCCGAAAGGGATGAAGAGATTGGAGTTATACAATTCACAAGAAACCAGACGTTTATTGCCGAAATTGAACGGCGAATTTAGTGAACCTTTTGTGTGAAACCTGTCAGCAGCTTAAGGCGGATGATAGAGTGTACAAGCACGACTAAAAGTTGAGTGAATAGATATGTTAGCCTAAAGCAACGTCTAACAAGATTTAGGACTTTTTTCAAATTGAAAATGTCCGTCTTATACTTTTGGACTTCGCTATGGGCCTTATTTTAATTAGATCTAATTGAGCTGAATGATGTTTTCAGCAATTGAGCTGTACATTTCCTATATCAGTTGGGATGTCTGATACGAACTTTGTTGACTGTGGCATTGTGTTGGTATTGTTTTCACCATTTATTAAAGACATACATCAGATTTTGTTGTAAATAAAATGTATGGTGATGATGTTTATATTCATATAACTACAGGTAATAGATTATGACTTGAGTGGAATGCGAACTTGGGCAAAGAAAATAGTCTTTAACCTATCACATAGCTTTTGCTCTGTTTTGCACTGACATAGAAAATTACACAGTACTTAATTATTTTATATAGTGGCAATATTGGTTATTCGAGGAGTTGTTAGAGGAAGGTATGATTTAGTTTCGAACTCTCATTTTATTTCCCAATTCTTGATATGAAACTTACATTTACTATGCCAGTCTTGAGGTGCAGTTTGTTTTATATCATTGCACAGCGTGTGCAATAGCAAAGACTATTTTATATTATACGAATGCAAATATGTACATATATGTGGCCGCCGTGGCGTAGTGGGTGGAGTGCGACGCTCATACACCGAAGTGTGTAGGCTCGATTCCCAGCTCAACACCAATTTTTCGAATTTTTCACGGCACCACCTCTTTCGAGCTGCTGACAACACTCAAAGAGTAATAACTGTCTAAGAAAAAGCTTCTCAAATTTCGCCGTTCGGAGTCGGCAAAAAACTGAAAAACTGTAGGTCCCTTCTACTCGTGAGAGTAGTAGCGCACACAACACGAGCAAGCTAGGCCCTGGTCCCCCTTTGGACTGTCGCGCCAACAATTATTATTATTAAATATGTATATATGCGAATATGCAAGGTTCGCTGATGTTCAAGTTTTAATCAATACAAAGCCAGACAAATTCATATTATTTCGAACTAAGTTGGATAAATACCATAATTTCAAAGTACTCCCAAAGGAAGATCTCAGCGATAAGATCGGTCAATTCGCTATGCCTGTGGAACAGTTATTAAACCACATTGCAACCGATGTAACAATATTTTAGAGCAATTTTCTCTTTCATATCGCAAGTGTGGCGCAACAGTCCACAAGAAGATCAGGGCGTGCGTGCTTTGTTCTCAAACCCGAAAGAGGTGTTCCCTGAAAGAATGCGAGGTGTTCAGTTCAGGACTTGGTGTATGAGTGTCAAACATATCCATTGTGCCTCGACTCCCAAATTACCTTTACATTGTATTTATGAATGGAATTCTAATGAATATTGTGAGTCTCAATCGCATTCGCGACTATTTATTTTTTTGTTGAATTATTTTTAATGCATTAATCAAAACCAATTACTTGCAGTTTTAATGAAGAAATATATAACAACGATATAAATATAAATATTACGAAATATAATATCAAACTAGGCTCTCGTAAGAAATTTCTCATTTTTGTACAAAAATGTGTGCAATGTAGTTTGAAATTTATAACGAAAGACTTATTTCTCCCACACCGGCAGCACTTCGTTGGTCCATCCAGCGCCAATGGAGAACACAATCCGGATGCAAGCGACATTGAAGTCAAGCCTTGGTATACAATACTTGATTGAGACAAGCAAGGAGGAATACGGGTTTGAAGATAGAAGAGTTATGGTTGTGAGCAAGGTAAATGAAAAGCCTCAGAGCAAATGTTTCAAGCCGACAATCAAGAATGGGGGTGGAAACGTATCGGTATAGCGCTGTTCTTCATCCAAAGGTGTAGGAAATTAAGTATTTCCAGGCGAACAAATAAATGAGGAGTATTATCTTGAAATTAAATTTGAGAGAAATGCAGAAAAACGGGGATTTCAAAAACTTTTTCATATTCCTATGACAACGACCCGAAGCACAAAGCTCATATCGTTCGCGAATGGCTTCCCTAAACCTGAACAATTCCCGCCAAATCTGAAGCCCATAAAAATCTTACAAGATGAAGATGAATGACGCAGATGAAAATTGATTGCAGGACGAGGATTCGAAAATGGTTAAGAATGAATATTCGGTTTTTTTTTTATTGAAAAAAAAACACAAAAAGTACGAAATACACTGGTAATTTTCTATTACCATTTCTCAAAAATGAGTTCCTCTGACATCGACTCAACCATTTAACCATTTTGTATTTCTTCAAAAGAATTGAACTTTCAGAAATAAAGTTTATTTAAGACAAATCCGTACATTTCCGAAGAGACAGAAAACAATGTTGCTGTTTAAGACAGGAGCTGCAGCACACTAATTATTGCTGATAGATGCCACAACTTTCCAATGAAGAAGGAAATCGCTTCCAAGATGAGCCACTACTTACAGATGGCGCCATCTTTAGAAGGCAGACCGAATTTGTAAACACAATCGTTGGAATTTTATAAAAAAACTATTAATTGTTTTCTAAAACCCTTTCACGAAGTTTTACGACACGAAATTAACCCAAAAAATATTTAAGCTAACCTTAACTCCAATTCTAAAAACCTAATATTAATAAACTTTATGCCTTTGTGTTTGAAGTTTGAAGAAAATAATATGAATTGTTGATAAAAAAAAGGCAGTTTCATTTAGGATCAAAGTTTTTTTTCATTTTCAAACTTAACACACACTCTCTGTATGGAAAGATCTTTCAACAAAAAAAAAGCAATTCTAATAAGAAGACCACATGGATGTCACTGTTTGTACACGCCATAGTTATGCCGGACACAATAAAAGCCTCCAGAGGTATAAAATTTAGAGCCTTGTCACGAAACCTATGTCCCGAATGCCTAATATTTACATTGCATAAATTTAGGAGTTAATTCTGTTTTCAAATCTACAACCGTTCATAGTGTTTCCATTGGATTCCTTTATCCGCAAATCGCCGCCTCTGTTTGGGATCACTGTAATTGGCACCGTTATACCTTTTGTAGACCATAAAAAGCGACTGTATACCGGAGATATAAGTGAGTTTAAGGGCCTCTTAGTATAAAGTTCAAGACTACAGTTTTAGTGTCTCCCAACGAAAGCCGGCAAAATAACATTCTTCCGCATGACATTCGATTTAATTGTTGTTATATCCGTGGTTGATCTTCCGCAAATCCAACCATCTACACTGCATGATCGTAAACAAAGCAGTAACCTCACGGACTGCAAGCCCGCCATTCCCATCAAACTCTGATTGCAGTCCCCCTCTCTGTCGGATTAAATGCAACCCCTCGCCGTTGTTCTGTTCTCGATTACTTGATATTTTATATTTGTCTCTAAAGCTTCGTCCACACATACATGCATACAATCTGGAGAGTAGAAGAAAAACACGTCTATCCCACCAGCAGTTAACTGCCAAAGTGTACGTGCCATTCGCGACAAAATGCGTCATAGAATGACGACCGTACTCGGCACTGCAGCTCGTACTGTTCGCTGGCAATGCCCGGTGCAATACTCTCTGCAGGCGTACAAAGCACAAATGTGCAAAACGTATCTGTCAGATACTTTATAGCCATCACTGCAATTACAGCTACGCCGACCGCACTTGCATACTGGCTGCGCTGCACTCCCGGTTGCCAGCGGCTGGCTGTGTACGAGAGTGTATGCCAGAGTCAACGACTGCGCCGCGAAGCAGTTGTCCCCACCGCCCCATCGCTCCACCGCCACGTCGCCCAGCGGCCAGCGGGCAGAAAGCCAGCGGGTTCTGTCGGGGGAGGGATGTAATAAAATTGCAAAATGCATTTCACTGCGAAAACACCGTCGAGCGAATGAAGACAAAAACAGAAAAAATAAACAAGGCAAAACGAAAAGGCAAAAGTACACAAATGCACTGCACTGCAAGTAAACGTATCTCGAGCGCTCGCTCGCCGTGCAAAGCATTCTGGTCGCCTGTTAGTGATGTTCGACGATGTTGTAACTTGTTAACATGGGTATTGGCGAGAAGTCTCGAACGCAAGCAGCCGGTCAGCCGCAGCAACCGCGGGCAAGCTAGCCGGCGACATTTCGAATGAACTGACCACTGCAGCGATTGCAGCCTCCGGGTATGGCGGCGATGTAATATGCCCGCCAGACCGCGCGATGTAATGCGATTTCTGCGAAATAAACGAGAATGCGCGTTGGCTTTGCTGCGCTCCGGTGTGTGCAGCGATTTGGACGTTTGCCCGGTCAATGGGGGTAATTTCGGCTTTGAGTTGGCTTTTTTACGTTGCACGAGGCAAGATATTGGTTCCGAATATCGCGCTCTGGGGCTCAGCGAGTTGGCGGCTGGTTGGTGATAAAACGTGTACGACAACTGGTTGTGTGTGAGTCAGAGAGCAGAGATAATGCAATTGTTCACAAGGTTATCGCGGCCGAAAGTCAACGGGCATTGTTTCGGGCGAAGTCATGAAGTTGTTCTTGATTATTTAACACAGCGAAGGGGCACGGGCGATTATGTGTTTGCGGTGAGAACACAAATGCGGAACATGGTGCGAAACAGAGGGCCAGTCTCATTTTGGCGGGAAAAGATGATTCTTTCCGGGAAATCTCAATTGAAGAAAATGACAATAAAAGTACTCGTCAATGTCAGGGTTGTGGAGGGAGAAGCAAAGGCGGAACTTTTCGTACTAAATAGTGGCAAATGTATGTCTATTGTCTGATGGGTTGTGTCTGGGTAATAACTGGGAAAGGAAATCTCAAAATTCATACGCCGGTCGTTAAGTCAAAGATACTCATCTCGTTCGCTGGCTATTATGCATATTTTGAGAAAATTTCTTTTCTGACTTCTGCCAAGGTTTTTTGAATGTTCCACTCTAGCCCTGAATATGTACGACTCAAGGAAGTTGAACCGAAAATTTGCTTTGTATGCTGAGATTTCCACATTCAATCTATAATTATTGGTTGTTGGAAAAAATGTGAGTTCTGGTGGGACTCTTGTGGAATATCTGATAAGTGCATAGCACAAAAAGATTTCAAAGAAATGTATAAGTTAAGAACTGAGGGCTCTACGGTCTACTAGGAACTTGTATTCACAAGAGGGGAATTATTCCACAATTAAAAGGAAGCTTCGGACTCAAACATAAACGTCTGCAGTAAGAATCAACGCATTAACACACTCAATGCGATAAATTTTAATCCATAAGGTGTCCATAAGGGCGATGTATTTAAAATTATAGCCCGTGTCTGAGTTACACTTTGTCGAGATCAGAACATCTTACTTCACTTCATTTATTCGTTTATCTTCAGTGGCCTCTATGATCCGTTTAAGGGATCGGTGAGCATACTAAATTTTCTAGACTTGATCCTGCGGTCGCCTAGCAGATGAAAAACAAAACTGTGGTCCGGCCATGAGTTCATGAATATGGGGACATTTGTACCAAATGATCAAATTATAGAAAGATAGCCCATTAAGGTCAAAGAAAGTACTGCTTGAGTTGTTCCTCCTCTGGGAGAGCGGACTGAATTAGAGAAGGATTTACAAAATTGTCTGCAGGCGAAAAACTGTGCTGTATAGTCTGTATATAGTGGGTTGAGGTCTAATTCCACTTTGGACTTAAGGAACTAATTATTTCGGCACCGATTGCTCCAAAAAACGTATCATTTCTTGTTATTATTCTTCACTCTAGGCGCAATGGAATTTTACGCAAAACTTCTGCACGATTTCAGAGATGATGATAGAGACTGGAAATATGTAAATCTTAGGTTTCGTTTCAGTAGCCCAGAGTTGAAAATTATCCACTAAGATCAGAGAAATACCCTCTCAATGCCGAACTTGAACGTTATAAACATGTATTAGCACTGCCGTTTAGGCAAACACGATGTACATTCTCGTAGCCAAACGGAACCTAGAAATAGATTTCAAAACAGTTATTCTATTCTTCTAAATTGCAAGGAAAGTAGTGTAACAAACCACGATCATCATATTATAGAACACAAGAAGTGCCCGCCATCTCAAGGAGCTCAAGACCTCTGATCCACCCGAAGCCATATCAGCAAGAAGATACAACGTTGTTTGACTTCTTCAATCTTGTCTTGGGGTGAATGATGCAGAGGGCAGATGTAAACATGAAAATCACTATCTTCTACAAAAGCAATACAACCGTTTAGCAACGCAGATAACATCGACATGGCAGCGCGTTCCCAGCAGGTGGTGAAAGAACCATTCACAGCTACAGATGAGCAATACGAGTCGAATTAAAAACGAACGAGGAAGCAGCAGATTAAGAGTGGATCTGCTTCACCACAATTCAGTGAACAGTTACAATGAAAGGCTTCACATTATTTGTCATTACCGAGGTAAATGTGTAGGAAGTATCACGCTTTACAAAGGACTGCCAACTTAACAAGTTTTGTTTCTGTTCTGCTGTGTGGTACTTAATACAGAACAGTAAGTATAAGATATTTGACTCATTTCTGCATTTTTTTTTTTTAAGTTGTGACACTTAAAAGGTACTAAACAAATCAGATCTCTTCCACTTGTAACAAAACAATAATACCAATGCAGAAGTAGGCATCTGATTCATTTTAACAGAAATTTATACATTCTTATATTTTCCCAAATGTTGTAAAATTGATTATTTTTATTCCAAATTATAGAATAACATTTGAACTGATCTAGTGTATCACTAGACCTCAGTACATCAAATCTGACATTAAATGTGTCTGGAAACACCTTCGGTGCATTTGACGCCATTTAGTGGATTTGAGGGAACTGAATAACAGTGTTTCAACGTAAAAAACTAAATAGGTGTTGAAATTTCAAAAGCTTCTCTTTTTCTATTTTATTAATCATTCTGTAGTTGAGGGAGGTATTTTATAAAATGTGAAAAAAAAATTTGTTTTCAAGATTTCCGTCTTGATATGAAACAAATGTTATTTGTACGTCCACTGTGCAAAACATTATACATTTTTCCAGCAGTTGTTCCAAGGTCTGACAACTGAGACCACTTTCTATTTTTGGCGATATCATGGTTTGTTTTTATTACAATTTAAAATTTGTTTGGTCTCGATCTGTTCTGCGTGTGTAAACCTAAGTACCTAAGATTTCATTCATTAATTTATAACAAACAAACTAATTTCATTTGACTTTAAATGTATTTTAATTTTAAATTAAATTTCTTCTTTCTTCATAGTCACATTTTTATTACACAATATTATGAGTTAGTGTACTGTCTCTTAAAAATAAAATCGAAACACCTTTTTGGACTAGTTTTGTAGTTTACCACTATCGCAAGTTGCAACTGTGACAAAAGCCTTAATTAAAATTGCCAAAAACGTTAACGGAGTAATGTCAAAAATTGCGAAGTTAAACGTTTTATGACGATTTTGTTACACCGCAACTAAAGCTTTCTTGTTAAAAGGAGAGTATTTAAGAATAATGCCCAAGAACCGATTTTGGGAAAAAATATCTACTCCTAGGAGATAGAAAGGAGTAGACGTCAAGAGGAGAAAAGTGTCTTTAGATAGACTACATATTCTACAAGTACAACAAGCTGTTTAATATATACTCATGCTAAGGAATTGGTCGCCGTGGCGTAGTGGATAGAGTGCGACGCTCACACGCCGAAAGTCTAGATTCGACTACCATCTCAACACTATTTCTTCGAATCGTTCACGACACCACCTCTTTCGAGTTGTTGACAACACTCAAAGAGTAAAAATATAAAAAGAGTAATAAAAAAAAGCTTCTCTAATTTCGCCGTTCGGAGTCGGCCAAAAACTGTAGGTCCCTTCTACTAATGAGAGAACAGTAGCGCGCACAACACAAGTAGTTGATAAGCAAGCTACACACTGTTCCCCCTGTGGACTGTCGCGTCATTATTATTATTATTTTTAAGGAAGGGCAAAGACTAGTCTAGAGGGATGGGCTACCTAAAAAGCACATGTTCCTGATTGTTAGGAATGATTGGTTCTACCTCTTACTAAGACTCTAGCGATCGCTTACCTATTCTTTTTTATAATATATTCGTACTAAGGAGATTGGGAGCCCCCTTAAGTAATCTGCAGAACACTCCAAATATATTAAAGAAGAATTTTCAGGTCAATGGTATAGACTGTACTTTTTCGATATCCAACTCTCGAGCGTTGCCTACCCGTGGAATGGTGCTCAGGTACAAATCGAAAAATTTAAATACATTTTCCAACGAGAACTAAAATACAAACTGATGGTCACACAAGAAAATTGAACGTATCATAACGGGTTTTAAACAAATGTCGGCGACAACAAATAACTTTCAAAAGTAAAATCCTTAAAAATATGTTTATATATGTTTATACATTGGATGACGCAACCGTTGACAAAGGTACTAGAGCCTAGCTTCTTATGCAACAGTTTTTCTTGTGTATGCTAGAATTCTCTCACAACTAAAATGAGCCTACAGGATTTCCGAAATTTGAAAGGCTTTAATTTTAACTAATACTGAAAATAATGCTATTTATAAAAACGGCTTCTCTTAAAAGGGTTAATTCAATTTTCTTTCATAGTTCTACCAGGTTTATAAACTAATTAGTATTTTATTTCAAGCTCTTCGGAAGCAATGTGTTTCTTTTACAAACGCCCAATGTTTGTTTTTTCAAAATGTGTTAAACAGTTTATCGTCTTCTAAGTGACAATGCCTTTTATAAGTTAGAAGAAAATAATTCAACGATTTGTAAATAATATATATAAATAAGTTGAATTTATTAAACTTGTATTATACACTTCACTTAAGTGCCCCAAAAGAGAAACAAATATTAAAAGGTGAAAGGGGAATTCCAGTCTACGCTTACTCTCAGTATCTTATGAGTATGTAATGATTTTTTTTGATTGTTTTTGTCGATCATGAAGTTGTGAAGAACAAATACATATTTCCTTGTCTGTCTTTCATGGCGCGGATAGATCTATGTATGAATCAATTTTTCTAGCGATGTTTTAAAAAACATTGCATTAAGTAATATTTCTCCTTGATTTGACTCCAAATTTATATTAGTTGGTGATCCAAACTTTGATAAACTGAAAACCATGTTCTTAAATGTATAGCTTCCCAAATAGTTGCATGAACTGTCAACCTACTGATATATGATCACTCTGGCTACAAACTTGATCATCCTCATAATATAGATACCGAAACTTAACCCTAACCGTCGCATAACAAAAATAACAAAAGCCTTCAAACGAGTGGACGTAAAGATTTTTCAAATTTGACAGTTGAGATCCAACAGACAAGACGAATGGCCAGTTGGTCATGGAGTGGCGTCAAAACGATCACATCATTAATATTTTCCTCTTCGTTAAATTCAAATCGGTGACTTTCTTTGATCACCAAATGTGATGTACAACTCTGCTGCACAGCCTTGATGTCAACTGATCTTGTAATTAATTACCGAAAGTTCCACACAAATATAATATTTTCATCAACTCCAACTCGGATAAACAAAACTTACATTAGCCAAAATGGTCAAGTGGTACATGGCTTGTTTCTCAAAGTCGAGTGGTCCCAGTAGAATGATTGTGCCCTCCGTTGTATCGGGTGAGACAATCTTCTGTCGTATAGAAAAGAGGGGTGAGCCCTGAAATGAAATAATAAAAAAGGATAAGATAAACAAAATTCCATCTGTTATCTAAAACACGGTGAGGAATTGTTTAAGCAATTAACAAAGCCCTTACCCATAGCTCGAGGTAGACTGGTTTTGTAAAATGTGGATTCTTTCTTGCTATGACATAATCCAAGTCGGTCCCGCGTTTGGCATCCTAAAACGAAACAAAGAGAAAAACACAATCAATTTGAGATAATTTGAGAGATACCCAAATTCCCCACGCACACGTGCAACCCAAAATCAGTCGGGGCGTGTATCTATCAAAAGGTCTATCGCGATCGATCTGTCATGACACATGAAATTTATGATAATTCAGCGCGTCCCGCGACCTTATCTGATCGGTAGTCGCGGACTAAAGATCTGCGTCCCACAAAACCCTTCATTACTTAATTCCTTATCTTCTAATTTCCGAAGGAGCTTCCAGTTCGGCGCGTTGTGCGTTTAGGGTAATGCCGTCTTTCAAAGCGGATCAAGTTTCGGGCATCCTCGGTTTTGTGTTCGATTGAGATTCATTGGAATCCGACCCGAAAGTAGATTAATGTACGTCATCTCTGACTGCCTTTATTCGGAGTTAATTATAATGAAGATGCAAAAGATACTGGTCTCAAATGTGCAACTCTGCGCGACCGAGAAGTGCAGAAGCATCTGATGGACGTCGCTTTAAATTAATTTTTGCCTAAGCAGAGGTCCGAATTCATAATTTATGAAGAAGATTTGATTTACTTCCCTACATCTCTGCGTAGCCTTGTGGCCGGGACAAAGTGACGGTCTTTCGCGGAATCGGAATTTAATTTATGAGCTAAAGCACAGACTTAGAGGAAGCCTGTCTTCCATGAAATTCCCGTCAAATGGTTTTGCTTTTTGTGTTGTTTTGCATTAATTTTTGACCCGTGATACCATCTTGGGTCCGTCGTCATTTACTCGGAATGGTGACGATTTTTCCAGTTGACGGTAAATTTTGGGCTGAGCTTTTCTAGTAACGCAGCGGGAAAGGGCATGTAGCGTTCGACTGTGTACACGCCGACAACGTGAGAATCGGAGACACATTTCGGACGGACTTTCTTTCTTGATGACAACCCATTAACGCCAATTAGTCTTGAATACATTATGACGTTCTGCAAAACGAGGGAACAGTGTTTTGTTTGACAATTTGCAAACATTTGGACGAAGTGAACAGGAGTTTGTGTTCGAAGTTGACTCTTGAATGTTGATTAAGCGAATGGCGCCCTGAATGTTTTAGGATCAACATTTGACAACCATTGAAACTAATTGGCAAAATGTACAGCTACTTTGTATTGCGGTTCAATAAACTCGGTTTCAAATACCTGGCGAGGCTGCTTGATGTCATCAAAGAAGTGAGAATCTGAAGACATGTGTTTCGTTTTGGCCAGGGTTGAAGCGGCTGCGAGCACATTTTCGACAAAATGTGAGCATAACTACTACGTGTTTGGTAAGAAAATTACAGGCAAGTGGCTATTTTATAAGATTCCTCTTTGGGTAGAACGTGACAATTTGAGCATTTTAAAAGGTTTAGAAATATTTGATCCCTGGAAAACATTACCATTAAAAACAATATGCCACCAATCATGGAATCCATGGTTACTCATCATATCGGCTGTCCTGTCTGATTGGTAGTGACGGTTAGCAAATGATTCATTTTACACGGTCTACAGACATCTGTTCAATCGAATGAAGTCGTATTGCACTGGTCTCCATATGCAGTGGGGAGCACAAATGAGCACACGTTTGTACCTGTTGCAGTTATTATTTCATAACAAAGTAGTTCGTTTGGAATTTAGATTAACGGCATATGATTTTAAGTCAAAATATTTAAGCAAAACACAAATGCTTTCGTTTCAATAACCTCATTTTTGACATTATATGACAGCATGAAGAATATTCCTGATTTTCAGAATTTCCTTCAAAGCCGTGTCCCATATATTTTAAAATACTTTCCACCAAATTTTCAATAATTTCAATCAGAAAAAAGCGGTGCTCGTTGCCACAGTTTACTCAAGTAGTTTGAAGGTTATTAGTTTGAGCACACGTTTTCAATTAAATTGGGGTCTGGACTTTTGTCTGGCTACTGTATTAAAATTTTGCTCCATAAGTAATTTTATACGTTCGGATGTAAAATTGTGAAATGAGCAAAACGAGGTCTGTACAAAAAGCAAGTTTAATTTTGTTCTTAAATTTTTTTTATTATTATTTTATTCCCTTTAGAAATAATACTCTTTTGTCAGCGTGTTTTCCGATCTTTGAAGTAGTTCTGATATGCAGTTTTTGGTATGACCTTGGGCTCTCTCAGCGAATCGGTTTGTTTCCCCTTATTAGTCGCAAAACACCGACGTTTCAAAGGTGTCTTCAATCTCGGGAACTGAGAAAAGGCTTAGGCGTCCTAATCTGGTGAGTAAGGTGGAAGAGGCATGATTACTGTGTTGTTTTTGGCCAAGAAATAATGAACAAGCAATGTCGAGTAATCATAAGCATTATCACAATGTAAAAGCCATAAATTAATTTTCCACAATTTCGGACGTTTTCTTCGTGTTGTTTCTCGCAATCAGAGTAAAACGTCAAGATAAAATTCGTTATTGTCCGTACGACTATGTGGTAATCAATCTTGATGCAGGTTGCCACGTTAAGCGAAAAGGATAACCTTCACATTTTATCGAACTTGTAGCTGCCGACCTTCTTTGAAAAGCAGGCAGGCAACAATTTTGTAGGCTAAGAGTACTCTTATCATTTGCCACTGTTAACATTTTAAGTGTCTTAGAGCATAATGTTAAGAGCAGGGGGTATGGGCCTGTTCACGCGCCGTTGATTGCGCTTAACAAGGCGAGTTGTCAAAACTTTCCTCGTTAGTGCACAGGTCAAGTTGACATACATCTCCTAGCGGCGCCCCCTGGATAGCCATCACAACACCCGTTGTATGGTGAACCAATGTATGCAGCGAGCACGTCTGCCCGAGGTTTTAACTAATGAGTCTGGCCTACCAGTCTGTGGGTTGCGCGTGAGGCTTACTTCTTCATCACGTAAAAATGTCATTAGTTCAGAGACAACAACATGCCTCGGATAATTGAGGATCAACTGTTGCCGACCACAGCAAACATTTAAGAGGAGAGAACTCTCGCTGCTCCGTTAAGATCGGCAACAAACTGACCGAGACCTTCAATGTCAAAAAATGTTTTAAGCAAGGCGGCGCACTGTCATGTGACTTCTTTAACATCATCCTCGAGAAGATCGTGCGTAACTCACAAGTCAACGCCAGAGGCACGATCTTCCAAAAGTTAGTTGAATTCCTAGATTGCGCTGACGACATTGACGTGATTGGACGAACACAGCGAGTTGTCAATGAGGCGGTTGCTGGCATTGAAGTGGCTAAAATGGGTCTGGAAAAGTACATGCTGTCATCAAGGAAGGACACACAACATCGACGTCTCGGACAGAGCGTCACACTAGGCAGCAGAAACTTCGAGGTACTCAGGGACCTCATCTACCTCGGCTCCGCGGTCAATAGAGACAATAACATCAGCACCGAATTCAAACGAAGAATCGCTCTTGCCAGCCGCTGTTTCTTTGGGCTCAAGAGGCAATTGAGTAATAAAACCCTCTCTCGAAGGACTAAGCTCGCTCTATATAACAGCTTGATCATACCAGTTTATGGCGCGGAAACCTGGACGTTAGCAAAAGGGTATAAGGAAGCTCGTAGTCTTTTCGAGAGAAAAAAAAATTGTTGGTCCTGTTTGTTAATGGCATATGGAGGAGAAGACGAGCTTTATGGGCTGTACAGCGACATGCGCCTGGTCAAGCGTTTACGAATACAACGCTTAAAATAGGTAGGCCATGTATAGCGTAGGCACACCACTGCTTCGGTCCGAAAAGTCTTTGAATCCGAGCCATTGGGACAACGCAACAGAGAACGGCCTAGACTAAGATGGCGCACACAAGTGGAAAAGGACCTCAACCAACTTGGAGTGCGGAACTGGAGACATCTGGCTAAAGATCGTGCTGGCTGGAGAGGTATGTTGGTTGATGCACAGATCCACCCCGGACTGTAGCGCCACAAGAAGAAGAAAAAGAAGAAGTTTAGAGCAAATTCTATGATCCATCGCCGAACACACTATTAACATTCATATCTTTTGCACAAATCAATTTTCTATACAACTGAACATGAATGAATTTAAAAAAAAATCGTAAACAAATGTAAACTGTTTTTTTTTGTGAACAGACCTCATATTCTTCTTTTTGCATGATTGTTTCGATTCTGTGAAGTGAAGCAACTTCATACCATAACTCCGTGCTTCTATGTGCTTGAAAGTTGCCTTAAGATGAGCCGTGGTAAGTGACTAACGGACAGATTCCGATAAAATTTCGACTCGTCTATCCAAATTCCAGCATTGTTTTGATCTACCTTTTTTTTCTAAACAAAATTTCAAGCTATTTCTAATCAAAAATTCAAACGAAAGTAATGTTTTAAGGAATTATTTCACTTCATCTCGTCATAAGACGAGTTCCCGCATCTGTATTATATCCTCGCTCTTCTTGTATATACCAGGAATGTTAAATTTAATTACTCAAAAATTTTCCAGCCAGGCCTATGCGGAGATGTTGGTCCGTTTATGTGGGTTTTCTATGAATAGAATCTTCACTGTACAATAAAATTCTTCAAAATACAACCCAACTAGAAAACTTATTGGTTCTTCTTCTTGCAAGTTTATTGTACGAAGAATGTCCATCTATTGGGAGTAGAATTTAATTGGAACTCAGACATGGATCCAATCATTGACCGAGTCTTCTATTTCTTTGAAGAACCCAAACGGGTGATCTCCCGAATCGTTCGAAAAGGCTGTGTCGGAAGTAGAAAAGTTTGCAGAATACGACGGACGGAGTATAACCTCATCCATATTGTATCCCAAAATCACCTTGTCATGTCTTCCGTCATTTCTGACCGTTTTCAAATCAACTCACTGCTCGATAATGTAAGTTTTAGCCAATATTGCTGAAAAATATCAACCTTCCCAATGAAATAGGTAATCGCTCCCAAGATCTGCCATAACTTGTTGGTGTCGCCATCTTTTGAAGTGGTCCCCGTGGCGTAGTGGGTAAAGTGCGACGCTCACACGCCGAAGGGTTCGATTCGATTCCCGGCTGAACACATAGAATTTTTCACGGCACCATCTCTTTCAAGCTGCTGACAACACTCAAAGAGTAATAACTGTCTAAGAAAGCTTCTCAAATTTCGCCGTTCGGAGTCGGCAAAAAACTGTAGGTCCCTTCTCCTTGTGAGAGAACAGTAGCGCGCACAATACGAGTAGCTGATGAGCAAGCTAGGCCCTGGTCCCCCTTTGGACTGTAGCGCCAACAATTATAATTATTAATAACTTCTCACTCGGCATCTATGTTGCAATTTAAATTGATTTAGGCGTTGGGAAAACTAAAAATATCGGGTAAAGGTTTTAAGTGAAACATACGTTTTTTGCTTCCTCCTAGTTTTAGCAGCATTTGAAATGATCGTTGGAAAAACCAGGCAAAGCAGCAATAGAGGCAGTCTTTAGCGTTGACGGTCGTTGCGTACACAAGACTTAACATGCTTCTGATTTTAATTTACTCACTTTTCAAAAAAATTAAAAATACTGCTCTACGAGTACATGGTGCAATGCAGGTTATCGCTCACCAATCAGTCTCACACTTTGAAATTCAATGATCCATTAGAGTTGGAGATTTTTTGTCGCAGATTACCGCGACAAGTTGATGACCTTCGAATGGGAATTGAATTTATTCGTATCTCTCCGTACGCGAATTCCAGCGAAGTACGATATTTCAAGCCCACCATGCGTCCGGTGCCCACCAAAGGAATCCCAATTTCTGCAAATGTCACCGTGGCTAAGCGGGCAGTAGAGAAACAAAACCAGCTTAAAAACCGAGCAAAAATAGAACTGCAAATAAGCTCACTTATCTAGATCGACAGCCCACATTCACGCATGTCATTAGATTTATGGCACTACACACATAGATGTCGGTCAGCGGCTGACAAATAACCGAGAGCCAGGAGCTGTATCCCCCGGTCGACATTCCATTGCTACTTCACCTAGTCTGCCCCAGCAAAAGTGTCTGACAATCGACATACAGACGCCAGAGAGGCAAATCAATCAGCCGCTGACTGAGAATGTGACACAACGGGCACACAGACACCGAGGCGGTAGACGTGGCTGCTGTGCAATGTGTCAAAACAATTTTATCTTAAACATCGCACTTAGCACGGCCAGATGTGGGGTGTAATTATCCCTAATTGCTGGCAATTGCATTCGTCAACCGAATCGGAGCAACGTCAACGTCATCATCAGCTGCTTCGGTTGCGGTAGGGAATGCCGTGCCATGAGATGAAATGTCCGGTCGCACACCGGAAACCAGTTGGCAAGGCGGCCAAAGACGAGCAGAGTAAAGGTAAAAAAGTGAAAGGCCATCGGTGGAAAACATTTAACAGCAGACGCCCTCGGGGGTAGTGTTCGCAGTCGAAGACCGATTTAATGGATCTTCCTGGCCTTTGCCTTGCTCGATTGTGCATCTGACTGGGATCGGAAAGAGAACTCGATCGCCAACAGGGGCCACTCGACAGACACGATTGATGGATGGAATGCAGTGCGTATAAGTACAAGTTTTCTTTGGGGGCATTTGCTTCCTTCAGAGCTCTGAGGCGAAGGTGAATTTTTGAGGTTATTGGAATCTGGTTTTATCAGAGATCTGACTTGTGTGCTTCGGTTTGTATGCCGGCTCGTAATTTGGGGTCGGGGGTTAAGCTGTTTACTGTAAAAGCACATTCTAACGGGACCTTAGAGATCATTAAACTGCTGTCGAATTTATGGCCGAGAGAGCATGTGAGGCGTATGGGCTTGAATGGACTTGAAAGAGATATGCAGTGCAATTAGGTATAAGTGAGATTTAATCCCTCAAAATCATGCTAGATATGAAATGCCGTAAAGAAACAACTATTTCTGAAAATCGTCAGTGAAAACTTAGTGGACAATGAAAATAAGATGGACCCTAGATAGTTTTTAATTTTGAACACTCATTGATGCGTACTCGGTATATCTGTGGCAATTGAGGCATGGCTTACGGGTGCTTCGGTGTTAAATTTCTATGCGCCGATTTGCTATGATTTAAATATACGATGAAAAGGCAACTACTCTTCCACATGAAACTGAATGTTGAACCGAGAACTTTGTAAAAAGCAACTCGAACTGGCTGCGTTCATGCCGAAAATGATGAGCCTTAAGAGAAATGACGACAGTGGGTGACGGAGTTGTGACCGGAAGATGCTGTAAACCAGTCTTTGAATGCAATTCTGAATGGTGACAGTATATGTGTTGATAAACTGTTGAATCGGTCCAGAACTGGATTTCGTTTTTAGCCATGGAGTCTTATTTATTCTATAGATAAAGATATTCGGTAAGGTCGATAGGGGGACAATTAATCTGTTAGTCATCATTGGAATTATGGCAATATGGTACATTATTTCTGTGAAATGCCGGCCAAATGAAATCGTCGTAGATATGTAGATGTGTAACTACACCCCTTTTCGTAAGTTGTGTTCACACAACTCTGTTTAAAAAATATTTTCTTAATTTATTCAAATGGATTCGGGTGTCATAGGAACTGAACCCGAGAGATGTCAAAAGACGACTTTTCATCTCGGAACTACTTCTTGAAAAGCATTAAAGAATGAGATTTTTGCACAGGACCGTGTTTAGAGATAAAAAAGGCAATAACTCCAAAAAGTTACCCCCTCCATCTTGGTCAAGGAAAACCATCCATAGCTCGAAAGTATTGCTGGCAATATATTGGAAGCAGACGTGTGCGGTGAATTATGAGGTGCTGAAACCAGACAAAACCAGGCGTTTGAGACGTGTATCCAAAATTTCCATACAGATGGGCGAAAGCACCCGCTTCCCACATCGAGTAATACATTTTACATTTCTACGTAATAAAAAATATCTTGAACATAAAAAACTGACTTTCTATTCCCAATATGACGTTCAATAGTCACAGCACTTAAAAATTTCGAAAAACTAAAAAAATGTCAAGTATCCGTAGCCGTAAATGTATTGCATTTGTTGTTTATGCTTTTCATGATACAAAGCTTAATCGCCCTATGGCTAAGTTTGATTTGAATTTCAAGTCGTTCCTGACGTCCGAAGGTTGTCTGTTATATTTCGGGATTGGGCAAAACTGCTGTTGCCAGCTCTATCGTAAACTTTGACATTTTTGAGTTTTGACATACGGGCGCTATTTGTGCTGTTTACAGCAACTTACAGATTCATCTCGCCCAAAAACGGAATTAAATCGTGAAAATTTTCGTGCGATTATTTTTTACAACTTTCAACGTGGATTAACTCAACAACAGTGCATCGATGGACTTAATTCAACTTTTGGTGATAAAGCTCCATCAAGGACCAGTGTTTATCGATGCTATGGTGAATTCAACAGAGGTCGTAGTTCACTCCAAGACGAATTTCGTGAAGGTCGTCTAAAATCAGTTGTTGTTCCGGAAACCATTGATGCTGCGCGCCAACTGATATTGCAAGATCGTCATGTGACCTATCGTGAAATTGAGACAACCTTAGGCATTAGTGGGACCAGCATACATTCAATATTGCATATTGCAATATTGATCGTTAAAAAAAATTTGTTCGCGTTGGATCCCACAGAATTTATCAATCGCTCTAAACAAAAGGCTCGTATCGATTGGTCGAAAGGAAATACGATCGCTTTGCTTCGAAACACGTCTATGACATTGTGGCAGGTGATGAATCGTGGATTTACGCGTACGAGCCCGAAAGTAAACAGCAGTCGACTGTATAGGTGTTTCAAATTGAGCCAAATCCGACGAAAGGTGCTTGCGCACGAAGTACTTCCAATGATCGCCTGTTTTTTTCGGAAAAAAAACTGAGCATGTCGCAACCGTACCACTACAACCGTACCACTACGCAACCATTTGTTTGTCAGTTGTCTTCCAAGAAATCAGGCAAACCAACCGCTGAAGACGGATCACTCTTCACCACGCCAATGCGAGCTCTCACACATCGGCTCAAACAACTGCATTTTTGAGCACTCAAAACATCGATTTGATGAGTCATCCGCCGTATAGTCCTGAATTGGCACCGAATGACTTCTTTTTATTCCTATACGTAAAATGAGAGGTTAACGTTTTTCGACACCTGCATGTTTTGGAGATATCTCAATCAGAGTGGCAATGCAAATGCATGCATAAGAGTATAGATCTTAATGGGGAATATTTTGAAAAATAATAAAGCTATATTCGATGATTAATATTTGTTTTTGTTCTCTAATCCCGAGATATAAAAGGCAACCTTCTAGTAAGCAGCCACCCACAGTTCTTTATTACTGTGCAAATTGTATATCCCGAATCCTAGTTGTTTGGTAGATACGAATGATGTGATCAATCAGTCTAATACCTTTTAGGTGGTAAAAAGCTCCAGGTTCGATTTAAGAATCGAAAAACTTCCGTCTCTTTCTGTCACTACCTGTTTTGGTTTGCTTTCGTTTAATGAGTGCTATGCTTATTTTACATCAGATAATGCAAAAACTGTGGGTAAACTATACGTGGAAGAAGTAAACAATGGCACGCATAAAGCCAGTTCTTGTAAACAAATGATGTCAACTCTATATATATATTTCTATGATATAATTCTGCTCCAAAAAAAACTGTAGGTTCCACGAGTAGTTTATAAAGAAGTAAGGTAAAGATCCGAAGCTCAAAATCCCTTTGTGGAGTGCTCCATTTTATACATATTTAAACAATTTTCGTAACCTTAAGCTGAGCAAGTTTTTGGGAAAACTTAGAGGAAATAACTCACACGCCGAAGGGTCTAGGTTCGATTCCCGGCTGAACACCTCGAATTTTTCACGGCACCACATCTTTCGAGCTGCTGACAACACCGAAAGAATAGTAACTGTCTAAGAAAGCTTCTCAAACTTCGCCGTTCAGAGTCGGCAAATAAACTGTAGGTTCCTTCTACTCGTGAGAGAACAGTAGCGCGCACAAGACGAGTAGTAGAATGCGATGAGCAAGCTAGGCCCTGGTCACCCCGTGAACTGTTGCGCCAACATTTATTATTATTAAACTATAAAAAGAAAGGGATATAAGTGTGCGAAAATTCTTGAAACTGGTTGGTCTTTGCATTTTGACTAGAGTGTGTTCTCTGTCGAAGAACAGAACTTTAAGTTGACAGAATTTTTTTAACTGGATTTAACTGGATGGATGGTCAAGTGTTTTGTTTGGAATTTAGTGTGGAATTTCCACTTGAATGCACCGACGTCTGAACAACGTTTTCAAATTTTGTAAGTCCGGCCCAAAACAATATAGGTGTTGATCTGAATTTTCTTTGGCGAATTTTTTTCCGCGATGAAGCCATATTGGCAAAGATGATATGTCTTAAGTGCATGATAAGTTACATTTAACATTTCATCTACAAGAACCTGTGCATTATGTGAAATATATGGCAGGCATTATGTTGGCATTGAGTTTGCCATTAGTAATGACCATTGATTCTGACTTTTCCGCTCTTTGTGTTCAGGAGCTGCGGTTTTAAAATGACAACATGCCACACAGCTCGTGCCATAACAGATTTATTGAAGGAAGCGTCTTGCAACTGCATACTTTCACGTGACGCAATCGCGAATCGGTCTCCACAATCGTGTGATGATATGAAGTCGTTAGTTTACACGAGTAACCACTTGACGGATACGACTTTCAGCGTTGTTTTTGATAGACGGCCACAACCAATAAAAATCTCACCAAGATTCGATCTTTATAGTAGGCTATACTCTAATTCAGTCTCTGACACATACATGCTTTATCAACATCTAGGAACAATTCATTAACGGTATACCTAGAACAAGCAACAGAAACCGAAGTATTCACACTTTTGACCGAATTGAATATCTGAAAAGAACCTGAGGCAGATAATATAAGATCTTAAAATAAATGCGGTATATCTTACTAAAATAATCACACAGCTTATTAATCAAAATCTGTTTCAGGGTTATGTTCCGAAACTAATGAAGACATCGGGTATCCGGCCGATTTACAAAGGGGGAAAAAAGAGTGACTTATTCATAGGCCCATCGCCATTTCATCAGCCGTTGAAAAGTGCAAGAAGCATTTCCTTGTACTCTTCATCGATTTAAGTAAGGCTTTTGATCCTCTGGAGCCTGAAAAAATGGTAAATAGTCTGTACAAATATGGCATTAGAGGATTAATAATAAATTGGTTAAAAAGTTATTTAACAGACAGAGCGGGATCATTTACAGTATTATACATCACAGCAATTTACTAGATGACCACACTATAGCACCGACAGACGGTCTTGTTTCTTTGTCATTCGCCTCATGCTAGAAAATTTTCTTCCCATAGGCGCCATAAGTAGAATACAAATATTTCTGACAGTCTCAAGACTACGTTGGTAAAAAACACACTTTCCCAAAATCACAGTCTTCTTAGCAAAAGAGGAATAATTAGCTGTTCTGAATGCCAAAGCGTCGGTACATTAGGAGCAAACGTTAAGATCCGTAATCAAACAACAAGCAGATATAAAAACGAAACCAACTCTTCGAACGAAACCAGTAGTGCATGACCATAAAATGTTACCCGCTGCACGTGATAACCGTCGTCGATCAACGACGGTTGACATTTGAATTTCAAATGCACCGAAATTCGAATCGAAAATCACAGAGCCTTCCGACGCCCATCAACAGGAATTCGATTTGTAGCGCCATTAAGTTCGACAAAACTCTGAATACTGTGGGAGCGCGTCGCCCTTGAACCGGCCATCAATAACCCACACTGCAAGCCCACTGAAAGCCATTACACATTTTATATTCCTTCGTTGGGGCGATAGTAAACATTTTAATTACATCATCAGTCCCTTTAATAGCCCCTTCGTAGCTGTCTGTCTGGGTGAAGAGCGCGAAGAAGGGAGAATTCGACGCGTCCGTCCGTGGTGGATCATCCATTAGGCGATCCCAAAGGAAAACTGTTGCCAGGGAAAACGGCGAAAAAAGGAAACCTCAAAGAAATGACACTTGTCTATCAATCACAGATAACTTCAAACCATTACATCTCTCCTGACTCCAATCAAGACGCCTCTCATGCGCGCCTTCCAACGCCGGTTTTGATGGATGGTCAACGGACTCGGACTCTATCGATGGCATTGCCTGCCTTTCTTCTCTCCCCTCTCGCCATCGCTGGCCGGGTGACGTGGTAGATCACCAGACATGAACTGACTACTTGACTTTGTTTTTGTGTTGCCTCCTGCTTTCGTCTATTATTGCGGTTGAGAAGGAATTCAGGTTTTGTGGTACTCCCGTCCGAGTCGGACATATCTTCCAACAATTGATGCTGCTGGACGAAGGCTCATTGGTTAGGCATTAATTAATGGCGTCTTATTAGGGGCTCCATAGATCCCTGGGTTTCCTTTCGTGATCGTTAGAAATAATGAAGGCATAACCTCGCCGCAAGATTAATTAGGATCCCTTCGGATAGGCAATGAGACTGTTCAGCGATATGTCTAGCTCTGCTGAATGATGGGCTCCGTGCCTGTGACGGTGGTCCAACTGATTTATTGCAAAGGAATTCGTTTGTGAATTGAATAAATCAAAAGGCTCAGTGATCGGGGTGGATGGGTGTCAATGGTTTTTGTATACAGGAATTGCAAACTGCTGATTGCTGGTGTCTACAAAAACCCTTTCTAGACCTTTGGTGATCAAGCGTCTGCTATTAAAAGATTGGAATCGGTTTTTGAAAGTGTTCCTTTCAGAGATTGATCTGCAAATTGTGAAAGTGATTTCATTCTAAGGCCGGGCTTTAATTTGCTGCATGCTCGTTGCTTTGCCCTGATCCAAACCACTGATCGCACTAAGCCCTCATTTACTGCTCTCCGCTGCAAACGTTTGCGCAACTAGAGCCCACGCGGCGACTGAATAAAACATTGCACATTCCGCGCCAACGTCTTCTAATAAAAAAAGGAAATAAACGACTCACCTCTGGTACCATAATGATGCCGGGCTTATGGGGAAATATGAGGTCGTGTGGTGTTGTAAAATTGGTCGCCGTTATCGAACAACGCTGCATCGTCATGCCGCCCTTTGTGTCCTTTACCGACACCTGGAAGTCGTAGTAGCGTCCTGGCTCCAGCCGCCGCTGCAAAATCACATTCGCTTGGCAAACAGAATTATACTTGGTACATGGAAGCGATTCGATTTTCACAGTCGATGCCGAGGCATCGCCAACCAATTCGAATGTCAGCGGATAGTCGAACTCCTCGTCGGTGGCACGCAATCGATATATCACAGAGCCCACCTGGGCATCGGCGGGCACCAGTACCAAACGCATTCGTGTCGACGGATCGAACTTTGGATCCACGCAATGAATATGCGTCGGGCAGCATAGGACGCCAATTAAGATACTGATTGCGAGTATGCGGTGCGTTGCAGTTGCGGGCAGGAATGAGCCGTGTACACGCCGACGCTGTTGGCGTGATGACGATTGTGATGATGATGGCGTTGGTGAAGGTTGTAGGGATCGCGATGATGACGGCGGCGGCGGTAGTGATGGAGGTGTCGATGCTGGTGTGGCAATGGCTGCGTTTGCTTTTGCTGAGGATAGAGACGGCGGTGTCGGTGCTGGTGATGGGTGTATGCTGCTGTTGGAAGCCATTTCTGCAAAGAGACAAAAAAGAGATTTTTAGGACTGTAATCATTATCGGGGGCGCTGATGATTAATTTGAGCCCGGCCGCAGTCTGTCAACATATCCGGTGACAAAAATCGGCATAAATCATTTTGCCACGGATTATATCGACACCCGGATAGGTACACATGCGCTGTTGGGGAAGTAATTATGCATGGGAGTGGTCGACGCGGTGGAGGATATCGGTGGAGAATTCGAGGTGCGGTTCGTACTCGCAGCATGCCCCCACCGAAGACAAATTGAGCTGCAATCGGCGGCGGATTGCCCAGAGACCCGTTCTTGCTGTGGAGATAAACTGGATTTGCCGGGGGGTTCGACGATTTAATGAGTCTGATTGTTGGTGAGTGTGCTGCTTTATGCTGCGCACAGAGGGCGAGTATATATCGTTGGTAACAATTCCTTCCAGTCAAAGTAAGAGTTCATTTGAAACTCTTTTCTTCGTGGTTAGAAGTAAGGGTTCACATGTTTTGTTGGTCAAGTATGCTTTTAAAAGTTAAACGGGTCCCGTCTATGATCGTTAAGTAGGAGTACAAGGAGAGGAACGCCTTCACAAAATGGACGGAAACCCCAAACAAAGCTTATTTCATAAGAGAGAACCAATTCGAACAGAAGTTCGACAATTTACGTGAGTTTTCGTCTTTTCCACATGCGTTACGGTTGTTAGCACTTAAAGTACTTGGGGAAGAAGTAACTGCTGCAATTTTGCCAAATGTGATTCGTGGCCGTCACATGGCATGAGCGCCGGTACAATTAAACTTCAAGACCAATAAAATTGTCATCTTATCATATATCTCATCCTATCCGACGATAAAATGACATTTATACACTTTGTAACTGCCAAAGAACTTGAGCGAACAAAACGAAAAATTATCTTGTCTTAAAATCACTTATGTCGTAGCTCTGAATGCTTTCCTAGCCTCATAAAAGTCTACTCATGGCGTGTATGAGCTTTTTTGATTATTAGCCCCCTTTAGTAAATGGGATTAAGTCACAGCACTGGCCGAAGGTATGTAGGAAGAGGGAAATAGGAGGTCCCGGTGCACATTGGTTTATAATGCCTGTGGATTGTAATGAGGGGGGAAAGTTGTCCTTGAAAGAGCTTTCCATATACGTGTAGTTTGGATAGAGAACGAGTTTTCAAACTTGGGTTTACGTCCAAGGTGAACAGGTGGACAATCCTTACGATGCGAGTATATCGTTATTTCATTTCCTTTTTTTGCTCACTGTTGAATTATTGGGTGCAGGGAGTTTTAAGGACCTCCAGACCAGATAGGAGCTTTATACTCAAGTTGTGCGGATGTATGCCTATGTTGTTCCCAGATCGAAGTGGTAGATATACCCATGTATATCATAGGTGATCATAGATAGGTTTACTTGATTTCAAAGTTTGCTGACGTACTCGAAATGTCAAACACATTTTGTTATTTGATAGTTAAAACTTTCCTTTAAAACCATAAAAATCATTTTTTGATCGGTTGTGTTCTGTTTGGCATCTGTTGCAACATGGGGAATCAACATGGCCATTTTCGTCAAATTTTGCTTTTTTATTTCCGGAAAGGAAAAACCGCATCGCAACCTCACAAAAAGTTATGTGCTGTTTATGGTGACGAAGCTATAGCAGAATAGTAGTGTCAAGATTGGTTTGCCGAATTTCGTTCTCACCCGAAGATGAAAAATGTTGATGACGATCAAATCAAAGCAATAACCGATTCGGATCGTCACAGTACAACTCGTGCTTTGAAAATAGCTGAAAACATATGTCATCATGCCAGGTGAACCAGCTCAAACAAAATCAAAAGCTGATATTCATCAAAAGAAAGTTACAAAGAAATTGTCTACTTGGAACTTTTACCACCCAAGCCGAACGATCAATTAAGATGTCAACATCGAACAACTAACAAAACTGAACAAAGCAGTTGGAAAAAAGCGGCCTAAATTGACAAATCAAAAAGCTGTTGTATTCCATTATAACAATGCAAGGCCACACACATCTTTGGTGACTCGTTAAAAGTTATTGGATCTTGGTTAGGTTATTTGGTTACCAAATAGTCCTGACATTGCACCTTCTAATTACTTTTTATTTTAATCTTTGTATAAATCTTTGAATGGTAAAATATCAATAATGATGATGATGTCAAATCGTACCTGCTTCAGTTTGTTGCTGAAAAAAAAAGAAATTTTTTGAATATGGAATAATAATGCTGCCTGAAGGATTGCAAAAGTCCGTTACTCAAAATGGACAATACATTAGAGAATAAAGTTATTTCGTTCCGTGGCCGCCGTGGCGTAGTGGGTAGAGTGCGACGCTCACACGCCGAGGGGTCTACGTTCGATTCCCAGCTCAACACCAATTTTTCTAATATTTCACGGCACCACCTCTTTCGAGCTGCTGACAACACTCAAAGAGTAATAACTGTCTAAGAAAGCTTCTCAAATTTCGCCGTTCGGAGTCGGCAAAAAACTGTAGGTCCCTTCTACTCGTGAGAGAACAGTAGCGCGCACAACACGAGTAGTTGATGAGCAAGCTAGGCCCTGGTCCCCCTTTGGACTGTAGCGCCAACAATTATTATTATTAAGAAAAAGGTTCTCAAACTTCGCCGTTTGGAGTCGGCAAAAAACTGTAGGTCCCTTCTACTCGTGAGAGAACAGTAGTGTGCACAACACGTGTAGTTGATGAGCAAGCTAGGCCCCGGTCCCCCTCTGGACTGTAGGGCCAACAATTAATTAATTAATTATTTCGTTTCATGAGAAAATATTCTTTTATTTTTTATACACTCTTAATTTTTTTTGCATCGCTTTAAGACACCTAGAAATTTCGCTGCATTTTTGGTGATCTCAAATATGTGACCACTCTAATTAGGTTTAGAGCTTATTCATATACCGATGATAGAAAATCGTTTAGTTTCACCAACGCTGGTTATTTAGGGAACGCTTGTCTGACAGTAAAGAGAACTGGGTTTCGGAATCATTAAATTCAATTCCATTCTTTTTGCCCGAATCCATTTTGCTCTCAAGATCGGAAATTACTTAGCTGCCGTTTCAAGTCTACGCCCGAAGAGTATGGGCGAGAGCCAAGGAACGTATCATAAGCGCCAATGGTTATGGTTAACAGTGCATTAGAGAACATGCCTTTATGCTTGGTGTGCATAATAACTTCTGCAAAAGTCGCAGCGACAGAGAAGAAGTTATGTCCGTTCCTTCTAGAATACAAAAACAAAGAAATCACTTTATTAACAATCTAAAAAAATCAACCATGGTATGGAGGGACACTTTTTAATGTAAAACAGTATCTTCTCTGCTTTAAAAGACTTTCAAATAACGTAATATAAAAAAAACAGTGATCTTTCTGATTCTGATGCTTGAAGTCTTGTAACTGATAATCATAAAATCAACAGTATATGGTCTCGATATACCATATGCGGATAAAGTCCGCAGCATTGTCGCTCAATGACGCCAAAACTATGCAATGCTACGCTATGCGAGTTCATGACTTATGAAAGTGGGCCAGTCAGCAAGTTTTAAAAGAAGGACAGGGGCAATATCTATTTTTGTTTCAGATTCCTTTTAGAAAGGAAATCGTCCACTTAAATCAAAGAGCCATCCGAAGTTGCACAAATTACTTCGTGACGTTTGTCGTTCAATGACATGTTTCAAAAATGTAATCTCGAGCTCGATCGTGACGTTTTACTAAAGTGCCGCAAAACCAGCTACTACGGAAGAGAATGTGACAAGTTATCACGATGGCATTGGCAGACCAGATTACTCTAGAGATTACTGTAATTTTTCACCACTGGGGACCGCGTCAGCAGATGAAGAAGTAGACATTCCCAGAGATCATCTGCATTATATTTAGCATTTAACCTCTGGGAAGTTGAAGGTGTGATATGTGCAGTGTTTGCTTACTTCAAACAAGAGGAACGAACCTGGGGAATCTTTAGTGTAGCGTATGAAACTGTTAGGACACAAACTAATGGAGTTTTCACTAGTTGAAATTAGAGGCAAAGAAACTGTACGATTAGTGGACGCTATCGCAAACGTGAAGTCGAAGGTCACCGAATTAGCTTCGCAGTGCAGACAAATCCAGTTTGCATTATGATGAGGACTTGCGTTCAACTTTCGCCGTCATCACTATACCAAATTTGGTCAAGATTGGCTACGAACTGTTGGTTCAACCACCCTACTCTCCAACCCGAGTACCACTGATTTTTTTTTTTTGAACTTAAAGATTCACTCACTGGGTAGAAAATTGGCTCAAATAAGGAACAACGGCAGCGGTGAGGCCTGTAGCAGGAAGAGCAGGAATACAAGCATGCCGATGTAAATAGAACATTGTTTACAAAATGTCTGGCATCCTGTAATGTTAATATCTCCCTTGGATTAGATGCAAGTGTATTTCGGTTTTGTTCCGTCAACAGGTGACAGAGTCAATATTCTCACGTCTGAGAAGTCTACCGCAGAGGGAGTTGACAGATGGAACTTTGTGCGCCAGTGGCGCAGTGGTCAGGATATGTGAGGAGGATTTTGCTTTGCGTAACGAGTTACTTCCCAATGTCGTTGCGGGGGCCTACTTTGCAGTCATTGAGGCAACGTATTTTTCTAGCAGACTAAAGAGGTTTGATGGAGGCGTCCAGCGTTGACTTTTAAACTCAGGCGATGTAGATGATGCTTGTGGCTATTTCGACGTTGAGGAGGAAGGTTATCTTTAGGTAGTTGGGGCTGTGGAATAGTTGTTATTTTTACGGGCCTCAGCTGAGTATGCTTTCGTTTGGTTATAAATTACAGAGAAAGAGCACAAAAGAATTAATTTCCGTAAGCGAAGGAGTCAGACAATCTGCTCATAAGAAGCAAAGCCATCGAACCTGTGTAGTCAATATTCGAAGCTACCAGTCCATTGTGCACAAACAACGACATACGGAAGCTACGTGTGAAGCTGTGTGGTCCATTAACACCATAAGCCGAAGAGGATCTAATATTCCGTAAGAATATGTTTCTACTAAATCAGTCTTAGGCGCGCAAGCAAAGAACTAGAGGTCAAGCCCATGCAACGCGAAGCACACTTTAACTCAAACAAAGCATCTTCCTCGTCCTGAGCATCTCATAAATCTTCTATCAGAACCAGTTTCAAATGGAAAAGACCTTCAGATGACTAAAGACCGCGCTGAATGCCTTTTCCGAGGTTGTTAACCGTTCAAAACTGCGCTGCCATAGGCGCACAACACACTCGCCTCTCGACAGTTAGAAATTCCCACAGTGCCCCTGCCCGAAACTCAATTCAGAGGCAATCTAAATAAATTATGTAAAACAAACTAAAGAGCAAACCGTCAGAACCCGCTCCATAAATTTAATTACACGCGATCGACACTATCTCAAACTGCCATCGAAGCCGTCGTTCAGTGAGGCGGGAATGTATGTGTGTGTGTATGGGTGCTGGCGCTACGAAATATTTTTCATCAAACAATTTTGAAACGCTGGCACATGACTCACCTTTTCGATAAATATTCGCGACAGACATTTGTTAGCCAGGCGCCAGGCTTGGAGTCGGCCCTCTGAGCCGCTATCTATTGGCATTTCGGGCGCACTCCATTGTGTCAGCGAACTCATAACTCGCTTCACGGATCGTTTGTGTGAGTGCTGGGCTATTGTCAGGCCAACTGCAAGCGGATGGCGATGTGTCTTGGAACAAGGGGCGGCAGTAACTGCAACTATCGTTGCCCCCCGGTAAATGTGTGGCCATAATTTTCCGCCCACCCGGCGGCGCGGCGGGCTGAATTATGATCTTGTTTGCATCTTGGAGTTCTCGCATGTATTTATCAGTGTGCATTTTCACACCCCATTGGTGTTGGTCCGAGTCTGCGGCTCTACACGGTTGCCTTGTTGGCATTTATAGAGCCGCAGCGAGGTTGCAGCGCAGACGTCCGTCGCCGAGTAATCGGCCAAACCATACCCCTGCGGAATTCTAACTGATTAAATGCAAATTTCTTTAATTAAATTGGAATTAATGCGCTTCGCACGGCGCAGCGTGCAGAGAGTGGCTGCCAGTGGGAGCAGGATCCCATCGATCGACGCATCGGATATCTGCAAAATTTGCATTTCGACAATCGCACGATCGTGTGCGAATCGGCTAGACAGAATGACAGTATCTGTGCGCGATTTGAAAGTGTCGAGTGTCAATTGGGCTGCTGTCGGGGGTCGGTCTGGTATCGTGAACGGATGAAGGTGAGAGTGTAGCTGCCTGCACGATGGATGAGCGATTACAAATGCCGGTCACGATTAAGGGTCACTGAAAGCTTCTTCCGTTTCGGGTGCCATACACTGATGGATTGGCTGAATTTTAATATTTGATGATTTATGTGTGCATTCATTGGCTGGCACGGCTGTGTCGAGGCCCATTGAGATGCATTATGGAGAAATTATTCCGGTCACGGCGACGGTGCGGCGGTAGCCCAGTGAATGCAATTAATTTTGTATCCACGGAGAGAGGTGCATCCATGAATTTGGTCTGTTGCGTTTTTTGCATTTCCTTTCTCAATAGCGCGCATTCCCTACTGGAAGGTGATGTGGAAGGAAGGGCATGTGTCGTCGGCCACACCTTTTGTAAGATTCGTGGGAATTTGAGACGGAAAAGGAGAGGCGACTAGATACCCTTGGATATGTGGAAGCGGACTCCTCATGCGCATGAGCGTCACGTCAGGGTAATTAAATTTTGTAGGCTGTGTATGCTCGTGGGGAGGTCTATGTAACTGGGAACAGATAGTGTCATGTTTTAGGGAATTATGTGACTTCCGTGTGATAAGCGGTTTTATGTGACATGAGGCACCGTGCTCATCTTAGATTTATGTTCAACAAGGGATAGTGATGGATTGGATTGAAGGAGAAGCACTTGTCGTTCATGCAAATGAATGACATACGTTTTCAGGGAAAGAAGGTCCTTTCTTCGAGGAAACTTCGTTCTCGATTCACGGAAGATGTTTGAGGTACATGATGGTTGGTTGTCAATTCACAAGTGACGTAGGTTTTGTTGTTTTTGAATCTATTCTGTTTTTCTGAAGTGAGTATAGATGACCCACGTTTAAAGTGCTGCCTCTAGACGGAGAAGTTAAGTGTGGTTAGGGGAAAAAAAGTCTGACACCAGCATTTAGTCGAGGAGCCGAATCTGTCGTGAGATATCGCACGACAGCTTAGATTATTTAAAGAAACGGGAAGGAACTAAAACCCGTAAAGCCGTTAAGCAATAGTAACTCGATGACAGTTGCATGACATCTACAACTAGTTTAGCTTTGTGAGCAGAGGTTCCCCAGAATTAGGGCTAATCCACCTCCATCTACGGAATGACATTTTACAGTTCTACTTCTCTTGCTGGAATACGAGAGATACGAATTACTGCAACTTTACTCGTTCTAACTGGCTTAGGGGCACAACTGCAACAAATTTTCTTGTCAACCCCGCGAGTGCACAAACATGTTCTCGATATCGGCCGTTTATATCAGACGCCAAAGCAACATATTTGATCCTCATCGAAAGCTTAAAGTGAAACCACCGTACTGCGCGTATGTAGATTTAAAGAAAATTGTAATTCCCCCTTGTATGTAGATTGTGCGTCAATCAAAACTACGCCTTTAAAGCATTTGGAAGTGAATTTATCGTATAAAGCTTCAGGACTATTATTTGTGTTACCTGGAGGATGTTACCACCATTTACGACGACCATGGAAATAAAAAAGGACTATTTAAAATTTAGGGAACTTATCCTTTTTTAAGGAAAATACAAAATTCCGCATGTCAAAATTGATGTTAATGGTTTCTCAAGATTTTTGACCAGTATTGTCGAATCCCATCTTGGTCAACATTTTTTTTAAAAACCTTTACCTTTCGATTGGCTTCTGTCATTTCAATTCTATAAACGGTTTGGACTTGAGACAACGCACCATTATAAAGTTCTTGCTGGCCAATCGTGGTGCATGGGCAAATATTGCCAAAGTGGAAGGACGACGCTACATTACGATTGAGAAGATGAGATGCTGAAGCTGAATAAAATCACAAAAAATGAAAAAAAAAAACATTTTATAATTAGACAAAGTGTATAAAATCTGGTGGACATGGTGGACATTTTGAAGGGGGAAACGGATAAGAGTAGGTATTTATGAATTTGTAACCTTTTTTCGCAGACTTCGTCCTAGAAAAGAAAATAAGCAGAACATTATTGCATTCAGTAAATCTCCTCCTAATCTTTCCTGTCATTCACTTGGTCAATTGACTACTTTCCAAAATTAAGGTAAGTAGCTACAGTCAATCTCTAAAATTATGTTGGCCCGTTTTTAAAATATGGCTTTGAAGCTGAAACGATTAACTATTCCATTTGAAATGAGCGACATTTGTCAGCAATAATGAGTGTGCATAAGCGTTTTATTTAGATAGCAACATTGTTTTTCGCCTCTTCAAAAATGTCCCTAGTTGTCCCTTCTAAACAGCATTTGAGAATTTTTATTTTCTTTTTTAATTAGAAGAAGAGTGCAGCTGAGGCCCATCGAATGCTTATTAAGTTCATGGTGAATATGAAACCGTAATCATGCAGAGAATGGTTTCGGGTCTTCGAAAGCGATAACTTAAGTGTCGAAGAAAATTAGCGTTGTGGCAAGCCCAGGATGTTTGAAGTCTAGGAATTGCAGGCTTAATTGGATCAAAATCCGTGCCAAACTCAAATCGAAGTAATTTAGTTAGTTTTGTACTTCTCGTTCTGTTAGAAGTTGTTGATAAGTGGTTGAAGCATGTATAACTCCTTATCTTACTTTGGATAGGAGCTCCAAAATTTGGATAATTTTCAACAAAATGATACATAATTTTCACTATCAATTTTTTTTTGTCCGGGAATCCGAATATGGAATCAAAGCGCATACTCGTGGAAACAACAAGACAACGAAATATTTAATGTTTCCTACGTTTCGCTTCTTTCGCAATGACAACGCATTTTCAAAAGTGGCTACGGGATTGTTTCCAAAACATAGGACGGCCTTAATGTTTAACATCTGCTCTGCATATGGCTCTAGTAGTAAAGAATTTTTTGGGAGTTCTTTTTAAATAAGGGGACAAACCAGAAAATAAAGTTCAATTCATAAGGGAATAAGTCTTAGAAACTAGCCGTAACGCTCGGTTACCATGGTTTAAAACGCAATGGCTTCTGAGGTTTAAGTGAATCTATCTCAGTGGAGGAAAACTTAGCAGTCCGATCCGAATAATTATTAATCGGTGACTGTTTTACAATTTTTATAGCTGCCTATATGCATCCGCTTTACAGGCGAAACCAAGAATAAAAGAAATGTGACAAATTTTGGCCAAGTGACCATGCTCTTACTGAGTGAAGAGTTTTCCTGTCCTAAAGTGTTCACTCTTGACTTGGAAAGCAAAAAGATCCCAGCCAGGCAGGAATTTTGAAGGTAGAGAAATTACTGCTTAATAAAAACTCTCTTTTAAGGAAAAGAAGACGAATTTACAATTATATCCCAGGTGGTTCAACAAATTATTTCCAAGTTTTATTCTAAGAAAACCAAACGAATGATCTGAAATCGACAGCGGCCAAGGATAATTTGACTAGTCTTAAAAGCGTTTGAGCATTTTGAAATGTTTCATAATTTGGCTGTGGCGGTTAATGGTAAATATATTCATGCGATAATCTCTAACTTCGATTACGTTAACAAGCGATGTACATATATCGATGGTAATTGAAAATAATAATAAACAGAGGGACAAGGGTATAACTTGCGGTACTGTTCTCTCCCGAGTATAAGTGAGAGAGCACACACTTCTATACGAAGTTTTGAGAAGCTCTTTCTTATACAGTTATTACTCTTTGAATGTTGTCAGCAGCTCGAAAAATGTGATAACGTGAAAAATCATACCTGGACATTCAGCGTGTGAGTGTCGCACTATTACCGCTACGCCACAGCGACCATGATGACAAATGATAAATTAAATAAAATTACTTTAACCGGACATGGGCACGCTAAATTAACTTTGCAGCACGTAAGCAAAAAAAACCGAAGTGCTGGTTGTCTGCACTTGTCCATTTTTTTTCTGAAATCAGAAGCTGTTTTAACTTGTGGATAGGCGATAAATCGACCGAATCTTTGTCGAAACTGAATCTTTAATCGGAAAAATGACAAAAAAAAATTGTGTTCGAAAAAGTTTTGAACGAATTCTTCGGTTTTAAAAACTTTTGGCACTTTGTGACTGTCCTTGCTCAGATGCCATTTCAAATTCTTAAACCAATTAAAATAAGGTCTAATAATGATTTTGAAAAATGTTCAAACTTTTTGATGTGGCTCAATAAAATTTCAACTCACAAACTCAGTCCCAATTAATTCATGCATCCTTGTCATCGCTCGAATGACTGTCACAAAAATCAACTTTATTCCCTCTCCTTTCCTCACAACTGCGTTTTTTTACCATTTATTCTGATCTCAGACCCACTTCTGTGCAGAACGAAACAATGCCCCATTCCTGTCACGTTGTGAAAAATGACTTCATGACCGCCGACAAACTCCAGAATATCGTTCATTTGTGGCTCCATGAGTATAAATTATCCACCGCGTCGATGACAGCACTCCACTGGATCCTAAGCCCACAAAATGACGCCGCAAAAAGCGCGCATATATGGGTCATCTCACACTGAATCTTTCGAACGCCAAGCCATCCTCACCTTCCCAACACCACGTCCACCGGATTCACACGTTCCCGCGGGAATGACCGTCGAATTATCTACCGATTTGTATATCGCTAATTACGATACGCGTTCCAGCGTCGAATCAATCTTTGAAATAACTCTTCTCTTCTCGTGGTGATTTTTCACGTCCGAACCCCCCACCAGCCAGCTCTCTCCTGGCTGTGCTGTCATTATTTCTCATTGACACGAGCTGCTGGATATCTCGGGCGCCGGAGGTCAACTGATTAGATCAGTTCCTCCGGCCCCGATGATGTCAGAGTGCCGTTCGGCTCAAGATCACAGTTCAACGAACTTCGCTGCCGTGTGTACCGCAAAATTTCCCCCCCACCGTCGTACGGGGATAATTATTTCATCAGAACACACAATGAGATAGGTCCTCAGATAGGCGACTGACATCTAACATCCAGCATCCACTGCAAACCAGCAACTTGTGGGCAAACAAATAAACAAATCTAGGCTAATTGTATCTTTAAATGGTCCGTGAGTGCGCCATCAGTACAAGTTTAATTGGAAAAGCAGGCGGTAGCCAGGCGGTGAGCGGTACAATAAAATGGAGGAAGATGGTGACCGATACCGGCAGAGACCAGAACTCACAATTGCACATCCAGCCAGATATCATCTGCCGAAACACTCAATAATTGAGTGCATTGAGCCTTCCGTTTGTGCGGCGCGACAGCGGCAGCGGCGGCGGTGCTCGCAGAGGACTGACCTCCAGCTCAAGGTAGTATCTTTGCCTATTGATCGTTCGTTCGGGGCACCACCCCGAAGTCCAGAAATCATACAGCAGAACAATCTCAGCACTCTGCCGGATAGATCCTCAAATCGGTATCTTAATGATTGCACCACCTTTGCACCCATCGTCGACGGAGCACGGCCGGACTGCTCTGCCGCAGCACGATGATCTATCGTTTCGGCCATTATTCCACGCAAAAATTTCATGCAACTTCCTAATTATAGGTGCTTCAGTGGGCAATCAACCGCACTTTAGAAGTCCCTAGCACGGCACTCCCTGCCCCACTCCATGGCGACGGCCGTGCACAGATGGTCGGTTTGCGACCGTCTGTCGATGCAGCACAACATCCGCCAGTGGAGCCGGTGGAGAGTTGGAAATCACGAATCTCCATCGAAGATATCGTCGCTCAGGATGGTCTTTGCCTCTCCTCCTTCGGCCCCTGTCCCACGCCCTTCTGCGCATCCAGTGCAACTGCAGAGTCGCGTCCGTCCTGCTGCGCTGATGGCATAATAAGGAAGGAAAAGTATCTCTATGGTCATATCGCTGCGCTCGTATTTCGTATTTTCTCAGCTCTTTGGTGGTTGGGGGCCTCACCATCTGCACTTCTTTATGCGGGAGCCTCGGATTCGATTTGGTTCGGTTTGTTCCGTAGTGAGTGAGCGAATGCGCGTAGTGATTTAAAAGGTCCGGCTGTTGGAATAGATTCAATCCTGGTCACAGCAGACGGCGGCGACGTGGCACGGCCTACCTTTCGAAAATGTACACGCGCAAAAGCGTTACTCTTTTCCTGTTTATTCCCCTCCGTATAACCTACACGCTTGACCGTAGATTCTAAGCAGGGTGTAAGGGAGAAGTGATTGTGAACGAACGATGATGACGACGGCGAAGTTGTGAGGTGAAATATTTGACCGTTTGCGTGACTAGCGGTCATATGTAGAGCGCACAGTGTTGGGGGTGTTTTCTGCGAAATCTTTATTTTCGAATCTCGCTTTAGCCTAAAACTGGACGATGCCCGCAATGGATCGTTGTTGGACACGTCCATCAGGCTAAATCAGTTCGTTTGTCTAAATTAACGTTCCGAGCTGGAGGTGGATGATCTTTGGCACACGACTCTGTAGTGATCTGGTGCGTTGGGGGTCATAAGCCTGAAGTGGAAGTGGTTACCGGCCAACTGAGAACGGTGGAATCTGATCAAAGTGCTTACAACCACATGCCTTTTCTACTACGTGCTATGATCCTCTGGGTATTGAACTCCCATCTGTAATCGAAAGAAGAAGGCCTGCTGAGCAGTGGCCTAGTCGAGAAGTCGAAAAATGGCGCCCAACAGCCCAGGCCAAAACAAAGTGTTAGATGTCGCTTACCCAGCATCTTTTTCGATCTTTTGGGAGCAGAAGAAAAACTTCCAAAATCCGCGCTGCAAATCCGTCTCCCTCGCATAACACGCCTTCACGGGCAGCAACATTCTCTCGCCTGTTTGTATTTATAGCGCAGAAAAAAAATATTTTTATCTGCCGTTGTGACCGATCCATCTGAGCAACCCACATTTTATGCAAATCCATCACGAGATACGTAACGTGTTTCAACGTTCGAAAGTGATCGTAAAAGAAACACATACACAACAACTCCTCGCAAGCCACCAGATACTTCGAAATCGATGAAATTTTTATCGAAAATTAATTAACTGAACTTATCGGCGTTTAAAAACAAGACGGAAACAACAGCGCTTCAAATATTATGTAGATGTGCGAGACACAACAGAATGTTGCCGCCGTTTTTATGGCCATCACACTCGTACGCAACAGTGCCGTGAGTGGGTGGACGGTGATTTATTCGACTGCTTCGGGTTAGAGTCTTCGAATGCCATGTAAGTCTGGGCAGTAAATCATTGCAAGTAAGCGCAGCTTTTGTTGCTTTTGTTCGCTTTTGTGAGAAAGGTTGTATTCTGCCGTAGACTAGTGACCTTCTTCTGCGGAGACCGTCTATCCGATCGGACGGGAAGTCTATTGAAAGTTAATCACAGTGATCAACTGCGATCAGATCGCATTTCTACGAAAACCACCCAGAAGGCATCTACTGTTGGGTCAAGCGATGATTTATTTGGGTCAGTGTTCTGATTGGGGCATGGATTGGATCAAGAGCAGGTCAGTTAAAATGGGATTGGGATTGTGTGTAGCTAATTGGAGACGTAAAGGAGTGGAATGTGGTTCAAACATTGGTTTCAGGGAGACAACTTGCATTAGTGGTGGTGGAATAAAGGATGAAAAGAAATTCAGGAAAAAAAAACAGACATCTTGCAATGTGGGAGGTCCAGAAGTGAGAAAAAAAATATATATTAAAAAAAAGTTATAAGAAGGCGGCTTTTCTGCCGCACGACTTCGGGGAATACAAAGGGTTCAAAGCCAAAGACAATAGTTTTAACAAGTGTTTTCGATTTTTTTTAAGAAAATTGTTACCGTCGTCTTTTCCAAGAGATTTTTTGGAGCACATCCTCCAGCCACTTACCTGTAAAGAGAAGAGAATAGAAAAATTAAAAATCAACACATTTTTTAGACACATGATTGTATTTCAATAATTTTTGAGAATTATTTTCAAACTGCGGAGCTTTGGATTTTTGGACTGCTTTTAGTGGGTTAGTGTGTAGACGAACATTTGGAAGGTTGAAGCTTTTGGACAACATTCAACAGGATGACAAATTGTGTCACTGAAGATGTTCTTACATTTGGCTCGCACAACATCTGATGGTAGTATAGTGCATCCTACTCATGAGAAGAAAACAGCACAAGTTGCTAAAGAAACCGGCCAGATCTGGTCCCTTGTGGATTAGAGGGCCATTAACTATTTACATATACTCTACACTTAGACTCAAAAACTGGTCCATTATATTACAGATATTTAATGGTAGTTTCTTGGTCTTCAAGAAGAATACCAATACCAATGAGTTTTAAGCACATCAGCACCGAATCGACGCCATTTCATCAGAGCAAAGGGGAGGAATTGCAGAAAAATTGCCCTGCAGTGTCTTCATCTTCTCTACAGCCGTCGCAGAGAATTTCATCTTTTAGTGCAAGTATCAGTTTTACGCAGGTGAAGTGTTTTGTTAGTATGCCAACAAATTGAATTGCCGCAGATTTCTAACTGCAGCGGATTTGCACGTGGCCGGCATGCATTCTGGGGACTCAAGTCATCTCTGGTTGTGCTGATGAGGGACCCAACTACCGACGCTTCCTTTCCCTTGTCAAGGTTTTGGGCAGTCCCAATGTTAGTTCGGTCCCCATGTATGCCTAAATCTCGTCAAGTCATCTCTAGTTGTGCTGATGAGGGACCAAACTGACGATGCTTTTTTTCCCTTGCCAAGGAAATGGGCAGTCCCAACGTTAGTTTGGTAACCATGTATGCCTTAATCACGTCACGGACCAGATAAGTTTAAGTAAATTTAGTTTGTCAAAAAAATTTGAAGGGAGACTTGCATACCTGAACTAACTTGGAATTGGTAAGATGATTAAGTAAGGCCTTACGCAAAGCTTACGGACACAAATATTTCATCACTTCCCATTGTTCATAATACCAACCAACCAACGACGTTGTGTTGTCGTTTCCCACAAAGTCTCCAGCACCAGATTTCTCAATCATCATTAAGCAGTCCGTGAATATTCGCATAGAAAGTTCACTTTGTACATGTGTCGCAGCTGAATTATTGGTGCTTTTGCGTCAGACGGCTCATCCTGAAGACTGGTGTTATAGGAGATACGATGCGCAAGGTCATCAAACCAAAGACCACTATTTTTCAGTTGGAAGATGCCCCTTATTGTGCATCTTGTAAATATCAAGACAACAATTTTGGGATAAAAAAGGTTGGCACATTTTTATGCCAGATGCCACATTAACAAACAAAAGCAGCAGCAAAGACTGGAGACTGTCATGTAATTATCGAAAATCCAATGCGTCTACAGAGAGTGGCACGCGGAGGGGATTATAGGAGGGAGGGAACAAACTTTGGATCAACCGTGCGGTGATATAAATTGTCTTCTGTTATATCGAAGTGGATTACTTGAATTTTGACCAACTCTGGTCCATTCAGAATGGCACGCAATACCACTTAAGCTGTGCTTAAATCAACATTTTCTGCATGAAATTTTGAAACATCTTCTAAATGTACCATGGCAATGCCAGCTTCATAAAAACACCATTAAGGCCGTCTTTGGGTTAAAAAGAGAGCCATTAAGCCAAAGTCTGGAGACTATGGTATACAAGCATTTAAGGCTTAGGACATCAATGCTGCGCATCACTTATAAGGACTTGGGTGTTTTTACCAATATGCAGTAAAGTAATGTAGCTCAATTGACGTACAAACCAAACATGTGCTAGGTATTTGCAGGTCATAGGAATTTAAATCATAATTGGAAAAGCTTAAGACTGGGCTATATCGACAACAAACTCAATGACGCTGCTAAGCCTAAGAACAATATTGAACACTAATTCGGGTTCTACCATTCACTGTGCAACCATTTGGGCAGACACTAAAGCTTCAAGATGGATTAAGGATCCCTATTCTGGTGACTAGGAGGACTTTTACGCAGCGCTTTCTTCGAGGATCTCAAGAATCTGATGCACAATCAGCTAAAAGGTATACTGAGATTCATGCATACATCGGAATAGTTTTGGGTAAGCGAAAATTGGAAAGTAGATACCACTTGGGGAATATTTGTTCAAGTGCTGTCCCACCCTCAACCGCACAATGGACAATTTCTTCAGACTACCATGGTTTTTAGTGGCCGCCGTGACGTAGTAGGTAGAGTGCGACCCTCAAATGCCGAAGGGTCTAGGTTCGATTCCCGGCTGAACACCTCAAATTTTTCACGCCCACCATCTCTTTCGAGCTGCTGACAACACTCAAAGAGTAATAACTGTCTAAGAAAGCTTCTCAAACTTTTCCGTTCGGAGTCGGCAAAAAACTGTATGTCTCCTCTACTCGTGAGAGAACAGTAGCGCGCACAACACGAGTAGTTGATGAGCAAGCTAGGCACTGGTCCCTCTGTCGACTATCGCGCCAACAATTATTATTATTTAGATACCACTTGGGGAATATTTGTTCAAGTGCTGTCCCACCCCCAATCGCCAATGTTCTTATACGGATATCATGCTTCCCTGACTCTAAAGTAATATAATTCTTTTGGGATAACTTTGCCAAAAAGGGGGAACTGTCAGGTCGGACAAGTTGACAGTGGTCTCAAAATATGACAAATAATGCTTTTTTAACTGTTTTTTAAGAACAATTGGAGTTATCAAGAAACAGCGAAAAAGAACCAACACATAACTGACTTGCACTTTATCAATTAGAATACTTCGTTTCGGTCGTATGTAAAAGTTAACATTAATTAATAAAAAGGTGCTCCATTTGTTTAAATATTAGCAGAGATTATGACAAAAAACGAACCAAGCATTTTTGGATTTCACCTTTGGTTTGTTTCGTCATACAGAACCAAATCGTTCAAGTGGTAAATTTGATATGCAAAATTCTCCGAAATCCTACGAAAACAACACCAGAAATATACCACCAGCTCCTTCGTGCAAAAGTCCAAACAAAACACATTTGAAACGAATATAAAAGTATGTAATATAAAATTAAGACACGAAATCTTCTGAATCCCAGCGGGATGTCGATATGAAAATAGTGGAAAAAGGTTCCACGCACCAATAAAATAACAAATCAAATTGAAGCCGTTTCTGACCTTCTCTCTGGCAAAAACTCCGATTAAACGCAATAAAATAAACATATTAATTTACCTAAGCTCCGCAGCGTCTTGCGTAGCAGTGGCTTTTTTATGGTCTAAGTTCCAAACATTGCGACCGGCGTCGGCGGCAGCGCAGTGAGAAATACTGCAAATGCCAAAGCGCACGAAACCGACAAAAACCTAATCACATTTCGCTGGTATTCAGGTTCTTAACGGCATACGGTTGTTTGTTATGTCACCACATTACTGGACTGCAGATGATAGGCGCATGGGGGGTGGGAAGTTGTTTCTTTCATTTTTTTTTATTCTGTTTATTTCAAAATCGAATCACGTCCGCTGCTGCTGAGAAGGGAAAACACAATTTCATCCGTTCCTTCTTTGAATTTGTGTCTTTGTTGCTTGTCAACCAATCGTGCATTCGAAAAAGATACACGAGAAGTCCATTTGACATCGATTATGGAAAAATATTCGTTTCATTCCCTTTTTCTGGTCCTCCATCGGTTTTATGATATTTTGGCAACGTTGGTGCACTTTTTTGGGAATAAATTAATAAATTAATCAAGGTTTTATTGAAGTTCTGGAAATGAGTTCTGGGAGCTTGAGGTTGATTGCTCGTAAATATGAGAATTTATTAAAATTTTTTTTCCGATGGCGATCTGGTAGTGTACGAAAAGATTGCCTCTGATGGTCAATAAGATCGTAAGGCTGCGATTCGAGTTTGACTGATGATTGAAAAGATTTATGAGCAATTGGGAGTTACGGGTAACAGGAATTTGTGTTGTAAGCTTTTATACTTGATCAGCAAGGCTGAATCATAAATTGGGTAAGGCTGAGTAAATTAAGGTGGAGAGAAGCAGAATCCATCAGAAAGTTGTGCCTTGTGCATATTTTAGGGTATTTCTGGTAAATTTGCTTAAATTTTTTTTTAATTGATTGGATTGTTTATACCCTTAAATGACTGGAGTTAAGTCACAACACGGGCCGAAGGTAAAGAGGACGAGAGGGAAAGCAGGTACCGATGCACATTGGTTTTAAATGCCTGTGGATTGAAATGGGGGGGGATTGAGTTGGGAATAGCATTCCATATTCGTGTGGTGTGGCTGAAAAACGAGTCTCTAAACTTAACTGTACGTCCGAAGGTGGGCTTAAGAGTGAACGGGTGAGCATTCCTAGCGAGGCAGGTATTGCGGGTGAATTCTTGAAGGAGAGGAATGCAGCTGGCTGATTCGTTAGAGCATTTTTTGTTGAAATTGCGATAAAATAGTGATAGAGATGCAACATTTCGTCGATGTTCAAGTGAGTCGATTGACTTTGCAGCATTATTATCACCAATAAGTTTTATCGCTCGCTGTTGGATTCTATCTAGTAGGTGTAGAGAGGTCTTAGGAGCACCCCTTTGGGCGAATGAACGCTTTATATTTTGTTGCCAGGTCAGAAGGGGTGAAATATTGAAATATTTCCTGCATCGCCTTAAGAAACCTAGACATTTCGATGCATTTTTGGCCATTTCGAATATGTGATCGTTCCAACTTAGTGTTGAGTTGATACACGTACCGAGGATGGAAAGCCGTTCAGTTTCAACAATGCAGAAATAGATTTGAACGACGAATTTGATCTCTGTAAACAAAATTAATTTGGTTGAGCAATTGCTGAGTTTTGTAGACAACAAATTCTCACGCTGCCGCAACATGTGCGTGAAAAGCAAAGGCAAATGTTAAAATGTCAGGTATGTATGCATATGTACTCCATATATTTTTCATGCTTTGAAAAAGAAGAAAGTTACAAAGGGTTTATTCTTGCTCTAATAACAAGAAGGTGCACAATGGCACATAAAATATAAACGAGGTGAATTTTCAAATTTCACTAGCTATGTACATTGGGTTATCGGTGTTTTTATTTTGTTATATTGGCACACTCGTCTCGAACATATGATTACGGTTTCATAAAAATAGCATATTAATTTTATGAATAGGAGGCATACGAGTTAGACGTGTTTTGCGTGTTCGGCGATTTTCCTGCTGTCGAAATAAAAATGCATCAAAGAGTCTGCAAGCAATTTTGTATGGAATTAAATGCTCAAAAACACATGAAATGTTGACAGGCCATACGGTGAGTGGGCTCTGAGTTAAAAGAAGGTCGGGAAGATGTGAATGCCGACGCTCACCCTGGACGCTCAAGCACATCAACAACCGATGAATGCAGAAAATTGTTTGGAAAATAGTCGAAGCCCTATTAGAAAAGTGTCTGAAGATAACGGTTTGCTCATACTATACAATTTTTCGTACATTTTTGGGCATGAAGTGTGTGACAACGAAGTTCGTTCCAAAATTGCCGAATTTCGACCCAACAAATTTCGTATAAGCATCGGGCAGGAATTGTTGAATGGCGTCAATTTCGATCCAGATTTATTTAAAGGTTCATAACTGGGAATAAATCGTGGGTATATGGATGTGACTTCGAAAGACCCATGGAATGACTGCATATTGCGCTAATTGAGGTGACAAAAACCGAATCGCTGAGAGAGCCCATGAACATACCAAAAGGTTCATATGAAGACTGCTTCGAGGATTGCGAACGCTGTCACAAGTGTTTTATATCTAAATGGGACTAATGTGAGAGGGAGAAAATATGTATAAGTTGAAAAATTAATCAACATTTTGAAGAGAAATAAAATTTGCCTTATTTCACACGCCGTATACGCGTTGCTGCACATTTACAATTACTATGTCTAGATGTCATTTAAACTTGAGTACATATAGATTACATTAGTGGCCGCCGTGGCGTAGTGGGTAGAGTGCGACGCTCACACGCCGAAGGGTCTAGGTATGATTCCCGGCTGAACAACTCGAATTTTTCACGTCACCACCTCTTTCAAGCTGCGGTCGCCGTGGCGCAGTGGGTAGAGTGCGAAGCTCACACGCCGAAGGGTCTAGGTTCGACTCCCAGCTCAAGCTCAACACCAACTTACTGCTGACAACACTCAAAGAATGATAACTGTCTAAGAAAGCTTCTCAAATTTCGCCGTTCGGAGTCGGCAAAAAACTGTAGGACCCTTCTACTTGTGAGGGAACAGTAGCGCGCACAACACGAGTAGTTGATGAGCAAGCTAGGCCCTGGTCCGTATGTGGACTGTCGCACCAACAATAATTATTATTACAAATAGATTAGCTAAGAGTCCTTTTTTAGGGTCGGTAAGTTAAATTTTAAAACAATTGTTTAGGTGAATTAAGCTAGTTTTCGGTATTTTCCCAAAATTGAGTTACCAATTAAGAAAAAACTTTAAAAAAAACTCAAGAGTTTTTAAGCCAAACGAACTTGAGAGAAGATTTTAACATTTTTGAGAAAAAAGTTTAATCGAATGGATCTAATTTTTCTATTTTTAAATTTATTTATTTTGAAGTGTTCCAATGGGTGAAGAAGTAATTGTTAAAGTCTCGGGTGACTTTTAGTGAACCATTCTCAAACATGTAGCTTTGGACACTAAAATGTGGCTGCTTTATTAAACTCCAAAATGGACTTAGACGACACCTCAATTACCAGACATAAATGCAATCGAAAACAAATATAAGGATTCATAACATCCGATATAAAGTTGATTTAAAAAGATCTTTAATAATTGAATGGGACAAAATTTCTTATAGTGTAACTCAAAAAATAGTTGACTCTATCCCAAAACTAGACTATCTCACATTATTAAAAATGAAGGTATGAACTAAGTTTTTGTGAGTGTGAGCGAATACTTTTTGGAAGTTTAAATTGAACTCTGGTGACTGCTGTAATTTATTTCGTTAAAATTTCAGGTTTTGTTATTTTCTTTCCTTAAATTGACGTAATATTAAAAACAGAATAAAAATATGTACATACGAATTTTGTACCTATCCTAGTTTTTTTCTATGAATAAGAGGGTTGCATTTAATATATCAAAAATAGTTTTATTGGTTTTCATAATATTCCCCATTAAGATCTATATAACATTTTGCATGCATTTGAACCAATTGTCGAAGCAGTTTTGCCACTCTGATTGAGGTATCTCCAAAACATGCATTCTGAACGCATCAATCGCTTCTTTAGGTGTCGAAAAACGAATACCTCCCATTTGATTTTTTACGTACGGGAAAAAAAGAAGTCATTCATTGACAAGTCAGGACTATAAAGCGGATGACTCATCAAATCGTATTTTGAGTGCTCGAAAATGCAGTTGTTTGGGCCGATGTGTGAGAGCTCGCATTGTGGTGATGAGGAGTGATCCATCTTCGGCGGTTTGGTTTTTCTGATTTCTCGGAAGACAACTGGCAAACAAATGGTTGTGTACCACTTAGAGTTAACTGTTCTGCGTTGTTTTAGTGGTACGGTTGCGACATTCAGTGCTAGTCTCCAGTTTTTCCGAAAGAACAGGCGACCATTTGTTTGAAAGTGCTTCGTGCGCGAGCAACTTTTGTTGGATTTGCCTCAATTTGAATTACCCATACTGTCGACTGCTGTTTCCTTTCGGACACATACACGTAAATCCACAATTCATCACCTGTCACGATGTCAGAGACGTGTTTGGAAGCACCACCATCGTATATTTGGAGCATTTCCTTAGATCAATCGACACGAGCCTTTTTGTGAGCGATTGGCAAATTGTGTGATATCCCATGCGAACAAATTTTTTTGACGGTCAAATGTTCATGCGATATAGAATGCATGCTAATCCCACTAATGCCTTAGGTTGTCTCAATTTCACGATAGGACACATGAGGATCTTGCAATATCAGCATCAGTGGTTTCCGCACAGCATCAACGGTTTCCGGAACAACAACTGATTTTGGACGACCTTCACGAAATTCGTCTTGGAGTGAACTACGACCTCGGTTGAATTCACCATACCATCGACAAATACTGGAGCTTGGTGGAGCTTCATCGCCAAAAATTGAATTAAGTTCATTGATGCACTGTTTTTGAGTTGTTAATCCACGTCGAAAGTTGTAAAAAATAATCGCACGAAAATTTTCACGATTTAATTCCATTTTTTGGGCGAGATGAATCTTTTAAATTACTGTAAACAACACAAATAGCGCTCGTATGTCAAAACGTACTGAGTATGTATAACCTCAAAAATGTCAAACTTTACGAAAGAGTTGGGAGTTGCCAGATTGCAACACTAGTGTTACCCTATCTCGAAATATAAAAGGCAACCTTCGTATTTTCCCTATCATATATTTAGGTGTATGAGCGAAAACTTATTAAGGTCACTGTAAGTTAATAGTGGAGGCAGAAATGTAGCAAACTGGAACCTCATTCTATATTTTTAGCCTATGCTTGGTCACCGGTGGTACATGTACAGTATAAAGCTAGTAAACCCCTGTTGTCGGCCATTCAGTTGGCTCGAATGTGAAATTATTTCTTTCTAATAACGAATTACGGGTCATATTAACGATTTCCAGTACATGAACTGGTTTTTGAAGAAGATATGAGATGTTCTGTTCCAGTACTAACAGGCGTATAAGAATGTCTAAAGAAAGTTTTGGTTCTGTTAATTAAACAAATGGAAAATAATTATATTTCAATACGGTGTTCAAGTCTGGCTGAATTCAAATTAAAAAAATTATTCCGTTGAAAGTTGTTGTTTCAATCGTTTTTTTTTTTAAATATGCCTCGTGGAAACACATTAATTTAAGAAGAGATTGGACGGATGATAGCATACGGGGATTGTGGAATTTTCGATTTGTAAACATCCAGTAGACATTGGTAAAGAAAATGTGTTAAGGTTAGGGTTTGACGGAGTTCAGGTAGTCTTGTCTGGACCAAAGCTAATCATAAACTTGTCTTAGGTGTCTTGAGGTTGCGTTTTGACGTGGGCCGATGAATTGAAAAAAATTCTTTTTAGTGATCAGAAATAGTCTACTTTGAATTGACCCAACGTGGGTAACCACGTTATTGACTTTGGGTTTTTATGTTTACTTGGTTCCTCCTGTATTTTTAATTGTTTGTATAACTAAGGCTTTCATCTAAATGAGAATTCAAACCCACCAACCGTCTGGAATGGTAGATAGAGAACAATCTTGCTCGAGGTGAACTATACGTTATATGTAAGACTCTCAAGGATTTTCAGCTTTGAAAAGTCTTAAAATACTTCAAAGTGTGGCGCCAGACGAAGAAAAAAGCAAAGGTGGGAAAAGAAAAAAAGAGAGGGAAAAGCATTGGATTGATTCAATTCACGAAGACTTTATCTCTTGTTCGTGAAACAGCAGTTCCAAATTTTCTTCTGCCTTCACTTCTGAAAGATATTTGAATTCCTTTCCTATCCACGAATGTTTTTCCATTTCCCATTTCGCAGAAAAGGTCTCAGACAAGATTCAGACTGCTCTCAATTGACGTTCCACACTTAGATGAATCGCCGAAATAATAATTTAACAAAACTCCTTACTTCAAGAACGTCTGAAGCACTAAATTATTATTGTGGCCAAGTAAACGGTAAATTTATCAGAGAGCCACTGTTCAGAGGCGTTGACACACACTGATGTGGATCTTAGCCACCTATTTCGCAACTGCACACTCGGTTTTAAGTTGCTGTGCTGATGTTGTTCTTCCTCCTCGTCGTCGTTGTCATCCGCCTCCAGCTTAATACTACACTTGATGAGATCACAGAGGAGCCCATTCCGTTCACAGACACAAGTCCACGGCAAGAGAATGACAGTACCAACGACCATTTCTGCCCACTCATTGTTTCCCCACTTTTGAAATCCCTGCCAGATGTCACCTCGTATCCACCATTCGCCGTACACATCCTTCAAAATGTCTGCACGTCTACTTGCCAGTCAGTGTGAGAGAAGGAGACCCGACCCGACGACTAACTAATTCTAGGGTGGTGCGGTAGTTGGCAAAAACTCCAGAGGGAGTGGTAGTGGCGGTGGTGGTGGCGGGGTAGTGGAACTTACAGTGCGCGTCGTGTCTCAATTATTTCCAGCGAATTACGGTAATAAGCGCATATCGACCGGCGGAGCCGATTCCAGCCGTTGTTCCACCATCGGTGTTTACTCCTCTGCCCACATCCCGGCACACATCGGTTGAATGTACCTCTGGTAGGTAGGAAGTGCATTTTTAACCATGACCATTAGATAGAAGTCTTTCTCCTCAACTTGATGGGCTCCGATCGTATCCCGCTGCATCCGAGATGACGGCAGTGGCGAGACTACGACTACGGCGGCGACGACGACCTTTGAAATCATTCTCTCCAATCTTTAACGAGAACGTTGGCACAGCTCGCCTACATTCCACGGGAGGATACCCACTGGAGCAATCCGACCGAATCCAAATTGCGCTCCGGCCGTTGTCGTGGCCAACAAATTCGTTAGCCAACTACAAATTTCCCTTCAACCGTGCACGGTTCGGGCATTTCCGCCGGGGAGCGGGAGCATTCCACACGACTGACAGATTTGCCGTCGTTCTTCCGTACTTTGGTTGACTCCCTTAAAAGGACTAGCCCCCGGGCTGAAGTTCGAATTTGAATTTTTACCTCCACGTCGACTTGCGCCGACGACGGTGACGGCAGCGGTTTGTCAGGATTTAATTAAGCGATTCGGAAAGAACGGCCACAGCATGGAGCACACACACGATCTAAGCGGGATTGTGATTTACCGGGTTTGGCGTTGAGAATCCACAGAAAATCGCATGAGTCTCCTTGCTTTTGTCTCTCCTCTGCTACCGACGACGATCCGCAATGGAAGCAACATGCGACTTTAACAGATATTACTTCTGGTATTGCACCAATAAGGCAGAGTGTCAAATGTCAGCCGCAACATCTACCGGCGACGTGGACGTATATTCTTTTCTGTTGGACATGTGTTTGTGTTCTGCGTGGGGACGGATTCCGGAAGATGATTGATCACAGTTACACGAGAGATTTGCCAGAGACAGTGAACTTCGTAGTCATGTTTGGAGAGGAGGCTCAGGAACAATCTCCAAAGGAATCTGGTTTTAAGAGGCGGCGCTGCGTTTGTCCTTCCTTTTTGAGCGAGTTACTCAGGCTTGTAGAGGCATGGATGATTACAAAAGAAGGGAATGAAGTATTATCTTAAGCAACACTGAGAAAAATGCAAATTGAAGTTGCGGAAGTGCTACAGAAAACTTTGCAGAAAGGACCACAGGAAAGGGAAAAATGATCGGACCTGCGTTAGAAGTGTGGCTCTGAACATAATCATACATGCATTAATAATTGCAAAAAAAACTGTAATTTTAAGGGTAGTGGGGAGCCGGGAAAGGGAGTAAGTGGTGCAGCCGCAAGGATTCAGAGCAGCAAGAATGGTAAACATACTTGCACCGACTACGCGCGAAGGCTGAATTTAAGACGGAAACTGCAAGAGTTACATTACATCGAAGATGGACTAATGCCTGAGGGCAGCTGCAGACATAAGTAAGTGAAGGTAAGTAGCAAAAGTTGCAGCAAAAGTATGGCTCAAGGAATATAAATTCGAAATCGCAAGGAAATTAGGACGAAACGCAGCAAACGTCACACGGAAGGAAACATTATAAAAAGTGCATCACAACAAATCTAAAAAAAGGGCAGCGTAGAGTAGAACAATGAATTTTAGATTTAAGAAGTCAGAAAAACTGTAACCCACAGACGCAGTGCTGGGTGGTCCTGTTTCCCGATACCTTCAGCTCAACAGGCATATCAGCCACGACCCAATTCACATTTCACAAATCCCCTCTTCAAACCACCGTGGACCCCAAGAGCTGCCATACTCCCCATGGGGCAAAAACAAATGTTCAAACGTTTTTCTTCTTTTACAAATTCCCCAAAAAAATTCCATTCCCCAACGATCGCACAGCGCACTCCTGCATTCCATGCAACAATTACGTCAAACGAATTAATTGCAAAACTCGTCACACATCCAGCCTGCTGCCGCCGCCGTTCAGATATCTCGACGTTAGGCGCCATCACAACAGTCCCAAGAGTGGCGCCAAAGTTGTTGGTAAACTTTCACTATGTCTTCCACGGTATGGCTTTGTTTTTGTGGAAGATTAAAATGTTTGCGGTGCATGTGCAACAAACAAACTCTTGCGACATGTTTGCATGAATAAGCTCCGCAAACGCGTTCACCTGACATCCGCCTCGCATGGAAGACCCACCACCAACACTACGGTGTGTGTCTATTGCACCAGCATTGGGATGCACATAAATTTATTATTTATGTTGGTCTCTAGAATCTCATTTGAAAGCTACGCGCAATCGGGGTTTGTGCGGTTGTGCAACAGGGACGAAAGACGAGTTCTGGGCATGTGGTAAATTGCAGTCGTATCAGCTGTCATGTGGAATTCATAAATTCTGTGAATGCGATCGGGTGTCTAGGACGTGGACTGCGAGGAATAAGTGCATTGTCGAGAAATTTTTATTTGCCTGTCGATTCAATCAAAGCGAAAATTTGGGCTGGGTGAAGCACAGACAGTCTGTTTGAATTTTATGCGCCCCGAACACAGAGACGGTAGTCGGGCTTAAATTATTCCGAACTGGCGTCAAAGTGGTCGGGGAATAATTAAGTGTGACTCAATTAATTATTTATCTACGATCTTGCCAGTTGTGTATCAATGCAGCAGCCAGCGGCTGTCAATTCGCACCAAAGGTGTGGTGCTTCTCGTACTTTATGTGAGTGGTGCACGTGGAACGGTGGCGTCTAGACGTTGTTGCGATGATGTCAGTCATAATTGCTGTACGCGCTGCTGGCGATGGGATGGAATGACGCTTCAAAAAGTTGTATTGCCAGTTGTCTAGGAAAAGTGCATGGGGCAAGCAAAGTGAAGTCTCGTCAGTCCGAATATTTTTGCTGTCTGGACATAGTTTTGAAAGCATTCGAATTAAATTAATAGGTTGGGCATAAAGGATTACTTTTTAAATAGAAAGCTTTCTTGGGACAAGCAGTCTAAGTAATTTGAAGGCAATGAGTAACAGGGGTATCATATGTCCACTTTCAATGCATCATCAGTTGTATGCACACACAAACTTTAAAACAATGGCGTCAAGCAAGAGCAGTTTTGGAGTCTAAGAACCTTTACAGCTCTAAACTTGCTCAGGCTTAATAAATTCGTATTCTGAGCACACCTAAGTGGCGCACACAAGTGGAGAAGGACCTCAACCAACTTGGAGTGCGCAACTGTAGACAGCTGGCGAAAGATCGTGCTGGCTGGAGAGGCATGTTGGTTGAGGCCCAGGTCCACCCCGGACTGTAGCGCCACAAGAAGAAGAAGAAGAACAGGAAGAAGAAGAAGAAGAAGAAGAAGAAGAAGAAGAAGAAGAAGAAGAAGAAGAAGAAGAAGAAAAGGAAGAAGAAGAAGAAGAAGAATGAGAAGTCTGAGCACACCACGATTGTAGATTGTAGCCCTACATAACCCAGTACCAAACCAAGTCCAGGCTTACCTTCCTGCGAACGAGAGCTTCCTCACACAACCTGCTTGCACTGGACTGAGAAAGACTCCTAGTTGTCTGGTATAAGTCAGTTGAGTGAACAAAAGTGCTTCAGTGCAGTACACATGTCTCTCTCTGTTTGAATCCATGTCCCCTCACGACCCTCTTAAAGGGGCTTTATTACACAGTCGGGCTAAACTGTGGCATTCGAATTAAGCCTATTATTAAGAAAGAAATACCAGTCAAGGCTCCCCAAAACTTGAATCTTTTAGCAGCGGACGAGTGGACTTTGACTGCAACACTGATTCCGTTGAAACTACTTTTTGTATCACATGGAATATTGAATTAGATAATTACTCAATGCATTCCATCACCTGCAAAGTGGTAAGATCAGTCATTTTTTAGTTGGCCAAGTTTTCACTTTCAAGCGAGATTAGGATGAACTGAAATGAATGAAGGGTGTAACGTCCGGTTTATTTGATATGTACATAAAAGCTTCCGATCTGAGCCTCTAAATTGTGCCGGGCCGTAAAAGCTGTCATAGAATTCCCATCAAAAATAAGCATCTTAACATTCAATCTAAAGTTTAGAGACGTTAACGGTGGCAGTGTGGCCATCAAAAACGTGCTGCTTTCAACCGAATCCAAATTCGTGAACACCTTTGAGGCGTAGTGGGTTGAATGCAATAATCACACGAAGAAGTGTCAAAGTTCGATTCCCGGATTAATCAACTTTTCTTTTTTCTACGAAAATGTTTCCTAAACTTTGCCGTTCGGAGTCGGAAAAGAGGTGTAGGTCTCTTTTACTCCTGAGAGAATAGCTGCACGCATGACCGAAGTACGTAATGAGATAGCTAGACACTGGTTTCCTTGTGGACTACGACGATTAGTCTAATCACACATTCACACATTCACACAATTCACACATTTATAATCAGTAATAAAAATTATGTCGAAGAGTTTTTAAGCGTATTTTTTATTTTTATTTTATAGAAAAGTTTTTATTTCCTTCTTAAATAATTCAATGGTATGCTACGACACAATTTACGATTCCGAAACACATTGTAATAAAAATATATTTCAACTGGAATAACTTGAAGCGTATTTAAGTATATTTTTCTTCGCTCTCTTTGGAAATGGTTCCATTTTGTTGTACATAGTCACTTAATTAAATTAATATTTCGCGTTAATTTACGTTTCGCCCATATTTTGAGCGTCCTCCAGCAGCCTTATCGTTTGAGATCATTTAAGGCTTAGATAAAGCGAATCCACCAACTCTTCTCTGACCTTTTTCCATGAATTGAAAGAATTTATAGAATATTAAGTGACAGACAAATCTACACAAAGGAATAGAACAAACCGTGTTTGCAGAATATTCACATTAAACGAAACTGCATGCTCTTTTTGATTCTTCCCTAATTTTGGCCAACAAGTCCAAGAGATAAGAGAGAAGCTGTGGACTTGTTGACGTTGGTGAGAATACGATTAGTCAGATTGAATTGTGAAGAGTCATGCCATATCTTGTAGTACTGTAGGGAGGCCCAATCGTCGACGGAAATCCTAACCAAGGAAGCGGGCAGTGACAAGGTGCGTTCGGGCCCTGTGAATGCCTCTCTTGACCCTTGCCTAGCAAGTTCATCGTTAATTTTTTTTCACATGATCCCGTGTTTTCCGTAAATAAGACTTGTCTGGATTAGGGAATCAAGTCTGCGGACAAAATAACGCACTGTCTTAAGTGCCTGTACTTTCTTGGAAGTGGTCAGAGGGTTGAGTAAGGCCGCAACTTGACTGTCACTACAGACGCAAATTCCCTTCCACCTATTCTTCACAATATACTATAGTTTCTGGCCATTAGAACGTTAACGTTATTACCTGGAAGACCGACGTCTGGAGATCAGTTTTTGGCAAGTTTCGACTTTCTACGAACGACGCAAGTGGATTGTTGGTGTCCCCGAATCAGACGGTATATCCATAAGACTAGTGTCATAAAAGATACGGTGCGCGAGATCCTCAAGCCTCCAGAGCGAAATAAACCAAAAACCACTCGGCGTAGTCGTCAATAACGTTGCCCTGTACACAAATCGGTGCAAAAGAGCTGTCGTTTGAGTCTTTCAACGTCATTCTCGAGACGATCAACTGCAACATTTCAATACAAGAGACACAATCTTCCAAAAGTTCGTTCATAATTAATATCCAGAAGAAACTCTCATCAGTTTCTCGAAACGAAAGCGGATAAAATTGATCTGATTGTAAGGAAAAAGAAAATGAATGCTGCTGTCAAAGATGTGCATTGTGAACAGTGGAAATAAGACCTTAAAGATAGTCGAAAATTGGATCAATCGGTTCTGCTTTGAACAACGCCATCAGTACCGAAGTGGAACAAAGAATAAATCCTGCCAATGGTTTGTGTCTCAAGAGCCAATTAAGTATGTGGCCGTCTTTGCAAATACCAAGTTTTACAACATCTCGATCATTGCTCTGTTTGGATCAATTTTTTGTTCTCTGGAGGTTTCGGGAGCAAACAAATAAAAGACGCGGCTAAAGCGAGGGCTGTTTATTGACTCAATAATGTTTTACATTTACGTTGCCATGAAACTTAAAGAAGCGGTGCCTGTGCACAGTAAAAAAAATACGGATGGATCAGTCGATCATTTAGGCCAATGACATGTCTCTTTAACAGGTTCTATTTTTTAAATGAACTACTCTTTGGAGTTTTTGGAGAGAGTAAATAAATTATTAATACAGTCCACATTAGAAGTGAACGTACCAATTTGACGAAAATGACTACAGCTCTTCTGCCGCTGTAACAACTTTCTAACTAAGAAACACCAAATCCCAGGATATGTGGCATTACAACAGGCCCTAGAGAAAACTACGGAAACTTGTGTCAGTCGGCAAATGGTGCAGAGAATTGGCGTCAAATGAAATTCTTTCTAGTGTAAACGTCAAAGATTCTTTAGGCCTGCGTTCAATGTACACACAAACACAAAGGATACAAGACAGGCTAAACTGCAGTTCATATTACCTATAGGAATTTCTATCTTGCGAGACTACAAGCAACTTGGAGGCAACTTTCTAAAAGTCAGAAGCACAGCAACACTCTGCCCTTGCCAATAACCACTCATCGTCAAAAGTCTCTAATCCAGCATCTTCAGATGGTCCAACGTCAACTGTCACTTTAGGTAAAAGTGATCATTACGGCGACTTATCAGAAATCCCCGAGACTCCATCACGAACCCAATTCCTACCGGCAGCGAATCGAATCTCTTCACATTTCCCCTGATTAAGCAATTTCGTGAAACATTTCCCCTTTCAGTCTTAATTGGACGCTCAGATATCAATAAATCAAATGCATTCAATCAGCAGTTGCATCACCACCGGCAGTTACATCGGAGCGCGCACCAAAACGAAACCATCTCCGCAGTTGGCCAACAGCATCTTTGGCGTTCGGCTTTTACGAAGCGCACTTTCGCTAATCATCCGTACCATTTGTGTAATCTTAATGCACGCACATGAGCGTACCGACACGATGTGGTATTTTCACGAAACATTTGGCTTCATCGGATGACGGCGACATACTCATGCGTTCGTCCAGCAGCACCGACTACGCCTGCAGGCACTCCCACTGATTAGAATTAATTCTGCGCCCCGTTACGTGTACGCCGCTGCCTGGCCCAACCAAGCCAACAAATTCCATGATTGCAGAAACAAGGCGTTAATTGAAATTCGAAAATTGTTCTAACGACAGCCTTCACTTTGCACTTCAACGCGCGGCAACGTGCATTCCGTCACGCAGATGAGTGGACAGACAGACAGACCTCTTGGAAGAGCAGCAAAAACGACAGGAATCCGAGCCGGCCGAGCTGCAGTGCGGCTGTGATTTCCTGAAATTGCTGATGCAATTTGCTTAGCAGGCCCTGGACAGGCGCAAATGCAGCGCTGTGTCGGCGCAACAGCTTAACAGGTTCGCGGAGAGTCAATCGGCCGTCTGTCTTCATTCCTCCTCACCGTGCGGGGCTCTAAAAGGGCCCGGCTGCGCTTGTGTTGTTAGTTTTTTGGCTTGAAATTCTGACGACGACGACGACGGTCGCTGATTTGTACTCGATTCCCGGGAATCGATTTCAAATGGTCATGGATGACTTGCCGGCTAGCTGGTGGCAGTGGCGTTGACGGTTCTGCAATGCAGCTTTCGAGTCTCGTTAGAAATACAAATCACGAGCGATGATTGCGGTGACGCTGGGTTATCCTTTAAGAATCCATCGCCGGGTATCTATGGCTAGTTGCACAATAGGATCAACTATCTTGCCTGGGTGAGCGATTTTGTGTGCCGTTCACTTGGCGCTGTACACGTGTAGCCTAGATTCGGCACATGGTCTCCTTCACACTTGCATTTGGTGGCGCGAGTTGCGCTCGATTATCGCGCAGTGAGTTGCGCAGAGCAGAGCCAAAGGTGCATTGAGCAGCCATGGGAGATGTATCTGGTGGCATGCAAATTGAGTTTTTCTTTTTCATCGTGTCTGTTTATACTGGGTCCGATTGGATTGGATAAGGTGTAGGGGTGAATTCATGCATTTCTGTCATATTTTATACACGATCGATCCAAGAATGCTGGATATTGTCATTCAGGGTGCGAGTCTTTCTGCAATTGCCGTTGCAGTGGTGTCATTTCAAGCTGCGCAGAATGTCAGATGGGATCCTGAAGCGACTTGTTTGCACGACATGTCATGAATGGGATGTGGTCATGGCTAGGTGTATGATTACAATTTTAGAACTCAAATTGGAAAAACCACCTGACTTTAGTTTGCTTATTCACTACAGGTAAAAATAATGAAATTATTGACATCGCGTGGGAGGGTGCGGCCAAAAAGTAAGGTATGGTAGAGCATTGAATAGGTTCAATTCAATTCAACTCATTTTATTTCATTTCTTCTCTTTATCTTACAATTTCATTGATATCTGCAAAGCCAAAGTGGCTTGTCTGCAGAAGACTAGATACTACGTTATGTTATACTTTTTAAAAGTTGAAAATCGATTGATCAAAAAAGAATGAAAAAACAATTATAGCAATCATTAGGATAATATTTCATTTACTCGTTTATATAAATCTTTTTCAATTTTTTAACCATTTCAAGTTAAGGTATGAGAGAGTATTGAAATTGAAGGACGGATAATTCAGGGTGTAGAATTTTAAAAGCCTCAGATTTGATGGGTTAGCGTTCATACTTCAATGATCCTCATTCTGACCAAACAGGACCACGACTACTTCCTCATCGCCCAAATGAACAAAGAAAGGAGGGTACTAATCACCAATATTTTTTGCATTTATTGATTGTTGCCTCGGGACCTGGTTTTATTTTCAGGTATGGAAGCATCAGTTTTGTGGTCGGCTATTTAAACCCTTGTACCCTTTCCTATTAAATTATAAAAAGAAATAGAAAACCACATATGTTCAGTGTCCCTGAACCTATTGATGGCACTGCAAACGTTTGTATCGAATGAATAACGACAACCGCACCATGATCTCGAGACATTACGCGATGGTATAAAATTACTAAGAAGTGGTGCCTGTAACTGTGAAGAATTAATTGACTAAGAACAGGCACTTTTTGATGAAGGCTAAGGTGTCTTTTGACAAAACAAAGATGGCCCAGAACTCATAAAACTTTCAGATTTGTGCAGCTCTTCGGATTCTCTAACCGGGTCTAGACAGGCAAAGTAAGTTCTCGGCTGATTCCGAGTCGAACAAAAAGACTAAAGCCTGAAAAATTAGTCTTGTGGGCGAAAAACGTGGATGCAGTGGTGAGTCTGAGGCTCTGGTTACTTGAAATGCCTGTTGAATTTTCTCTATAACATAGAGAAGAACAGTGCTTAGATTTCTTTTTGAATTTTTTAACTTTGGCAGATTATAAAAATTTGATGAGGATTTATGATCAGTTCGGTCATTACCTGACAACTTGGTTAAAATTCAGTCATAAGCAAAATTGGAAATTTGAGCTATAAAATGAAATTTCTCTTCTTCACTCTTCTTCATTTCACTCGTAGCAGATCACTCAATAAGTCCCGGGACATACGGGGGGCACTACTAACAAAAAATTTTATTTCAATATAATATTTATTTTGTTAGTGGCGCCCCCTATATGTCCAAGACTTATTGAGAGATGTGGTATATAAAAAGTGGACTTCACAAGGTGAACTAGCTCTCACAGAAAACCACTACCTTCTTGGAACCATAAAGTTAGATTTTCATTAACTATCCGGAAAATGGAGGGAATAATTAAAATGTTAAAATGTTTGTCAACCGGCAAGTGCCCAAATCAAGTTGATTCATGTCTTTTGCGCCCAATTCGATAATCGAACGTCCATTGTTGCATTGTCCCAATGCCTCGGATTCAAGGAGTTGCATTTATATTTTCTTTACATTCTACATGGCTTAGCTATTTTAGGCGTTAGTTACGTCGGATTGGTTACTTCGATTCCGTAATATCTGGTCGCTCCGCCTTCCTCATGGTAAAAATTAAGAAGCCCAAGTGACAAAAAACAAAAGTAACTACACAAGCATCCGTCATAATTGAACCCTATACACGCCTTCCTGATAATTCGAAACTGTAAGTCTACATGTGAGCCTATCTCACACTTGCATATTAATCCCCACAGTAAACAATATGAAGGGTCACTAAGCAAGAATGCATGGACAATTTTAAAGGATCAAAATGTAATAAGTTAGGAACATTTACACTTGGATAGTTTAACGACATAACATCCATAACCCGTATACTGGTTTATTCGTTGACATTACCAAAGCGTTTGATATGGTTCACCGTAGAATTCTTAGAGCAAGCTATTTAGTTAACGGTTTAGTGGTCCTGCGTACGACTGGTATACTTCCTATCTAAAAAATAGTATGCAAAAAGTGAAGATGTAGTGCTAAGTAATCCTACGGTTACCAATCTCAGAACTTGGACCCATCTCATTCTTATTTTGTATAAATTCACTCTTCAGTTGGCCATTTCAGGATAACCAACTGCTTTTGCAGATGATGTTGGAATAGCTTATACATAGTTCAACTACTCCACTTTATCTCGTGGCCGATATAATAGCAATTGTTGGCGCGACAGTCCACAGGGGAAACAGGGCCTAGCTTGCTAATCAACTACTCGTATTGTGCGCGCTACTGTTCTTTCACGAGTAGAAGGGACCTACAGTCTGTGGCCGATGGGCATTTTGATATATATTCTATCTGATTTTCTTTTCACAAACCTAAAGTAAGCAATAAACGGAAATTGATATATTTTTACTTAAAAATACAAGCCCCACTAGATTCTGAAATACACTTTCTTGGCTTAGGTTGTAATAGGTATAATTTAACGAACAGGTCCTGAAGCTATAGAAGTTCTCGACGCGATAAGAGATTGTGTTCCTGAGTGTTTAAAGGTAGAAGTTGTGAAAGAATTTAAATATACGAGTAATCTTCTGAATAAATTAAAATATGAGCTGGTCGAATCAGTGTATGACCTTAAAGCAATACGCGCGTTACTCTGATCGCTGCTTTTACCTTCTTCAAAAAACGTGTAGAAGCAGAACTTTGGGTACAGCATATTTTACAAATGCATATTCTAAGCCTCAATATGGTGTAAGCTCTTGGACAGGCGCTTATAAAGAGAAAATTGAACTCTTACTGGTATTACAAAAAGGTGCTATAAGGCAAATTTATCGTACTAACGGAATAACCCATTTAATTGAGATATTTACCATAAATCACTACAGATTCTACATATGAAACATCTGTTATATTATAAAGTCTCAAAAATATGTTATATTAAAGGTTATCTTCAAACCTTTTAATTAGCTGCATGCCTCCCCAGACTATATAGGGCTCATCGTAGAATCCTTTACTCTAGATGTCCACTATCCCACATTAGAGTTTTTTCTTTATCATTCCATTTCAAAAAAATTCTGATTTCTTTTTCCGTAGAGCAGAACAGTGACGATTTGTACAGACAGCTTTTTTTTTGCCAAATATTTTTTTACCAGATTGATCCAATTGACCAGTTTAACAACATTGTTCGGAAAAGAAAAGTGTGCTCACAAGTGAAACATATAATGTAGTTTCGTTGTCAAATCGGCCGCAAAATTTCTCCAAATGTGTTACTATTTTTAACATTTAAAGCTGTAATAGCTACTGTTTAAGCAAATAGAGGTATTCGATCATATGTAATTTCTGTAGATCGTATTTTCATTACAGCTGTTATAAAATTTACTGACTCTAAGTTTAAGTGTAAAGAAAACATTGCTAAATCAACTGATGCTCCCGTATGAACAACCTTTAATGGAATGGGGGTTTTACCAGAAAAATAAATCAAATTGAAAAGCTTCAACAGTCGTGGGTACTGAATTTAAATTTTCGATTTTTCGTTCCATCCTAGCCAACGAAGCTCTACAACTAAGCAAAGCTGACCAGGGAGTGTTGTAAAAGACAAGTGTGTGACTGAAACTATGACTTCAACAAGATAAGTAGCATTGATGCTCTGTGGTTATGGAATAAAAATTGTATCCGTATCGCCGTCAAATTCAGAGAAAGGACTCTAAGAATATTTCTTTAAAAAATGTTACGAGATTTGTATAAACCAGATTCAGTTTCTAGACGGAGCGGGCATATAATAAATCATTGTACATAAGAAAACGGCGATTATCCCACTCACCACGCAACAGTATAAATTATTTCCAAAAACGTCAACTCTCTGGATGTTTTACGCAAGTCAGATTACAATTTAAACGGCTTAAATAAATTTGCAAGTGGCTTTGGTAACTTCTTCTTCTTCTTGTGGCGCTACAGTCCGGGGTGGACCTGGGCCTCAACCAACATGCCTCTCCAGCCAGCATGAACTTTGGCCAGCTGTCTCCAGTTGCGCACTCCAAGAGGCCCTTCTCCACTTGTGTGCGCCACTTTAGTCTAGGTCTTCCTCTGTTGTGTTGTACCAATACCACGGATTTAAAGACTTTTCGGGCCGGAGCTGTGGTGTCCATACGCTCTACATGACCTAGCCATCTTAAGCGTTGTATCCGTAGACGTTTGACCAGACGTATGTCGCTGTACAGCCCATAGAGTTTGTCGTTAAATCTTCTCCTCCAGATGCCATAAACGCAAACAGGACCACAAATCGAACGCAAAAATTTTTCTCTCGAAAAGACTAAGGGCTTCCGCATCCGCCTTTGCTAACGTCCAAGATTTCGCGCAATAAAGTAGGAAGGGGATGATCAAGCTGTTATATAAAGCGAGCTTAGTCCTTTCGTGAGAGTGATTTATTATTCAATTGCCTCTTGAGCCCAAAGAAACAGCGATTGTCAAGAGTGATTCTGCGTTTGATATCGGTACTGATGTTGTTGTACCTGTTTACCACGGAGCCGAGGTAGACGAAGTCTTTGCCTACCTCGAAGTTTCTGCTGCCTAGTGCTCTAACGCTCTGTCCAAGACTTCGATGTTGTGTGTCCTTTCTGGATGACAGCATGTACTTAGTTTTGCCCTCATTTACCGCCATACCCATTTTAGGCGCTTCCGTTTCAATGCCAGCAAAGGCCTCATTGACGGCTCGCTGTGTTCATCCAATCACGTCAATGTCATCAGCGTAAGCTAGCAATTTAACTAGCTTCTGGAAGATCATACCTCTGGTGTTGACTTGTGAGTTACGCACGATCTGCTCGAGGTTGATGTTAAAGAAGTCACATGAGAGTGCGTCGCCTTGTCTAAAACCTTTTTTGACATTGAAGGTCTCGGTGAGTTCATTGCCGACCTTGACGGAGCACCGAGAGTTCTCCATCGTCATCCTACACAATCTGACGAGTTTGATAGGAATGCCAAAACTAGACATGGCACTGTATAGGTAGTCTCTATGCACACTGTCATATGTGACCTTACAATCGACGAATAACTGGTGGGTGTCGATTTGCACTTCTTGTGACTTTTCCACTTTCTGCTGTAATGTGAAGATGTGGTCTATAGTGGACTTCCCTGGTCTAAAACCACACTGATAGGGACCTATCAAGTCATGGACAAATGGTTTCAGATGCTCACACAATACGGCAGAGAGGATCTTGCATGCGATATTGAGGAGACCAATCCCTCTGTAGTTGACGCAGTCAAAGGAGTCTCCTTTCTTGTGAAGCGGGCAAACGACGCTGAGATTCCACTCATCGGGCATGCTGTCCTCCGACTTTATCTTACAGATGAGCTGGTGCATGCGCCCATCCAACTCATCTCCAGCTGCCTTAAATAGTTCTACGGACAGTCCGTCCGCTCCAGGAGCTTTGTTCGACTTCAGCTTGCTATCTTCACCTCGTCTAAGTCGGGGTGATGGAATTCTTCTCTATCATCGTCCAAATTGAGTTGGTAACTATGTATACAAAAATGTTAAATATGTGAAATAACAAATAAATTATAGACTTTTCAGTTACTTACAAAAAATGCAAATTGCAAGTCTCCTTGCAAACATTTTAAGGTAATGCCAAATGCTGAGCAAAAGCAAAAGTTTCAATGCCTTGGTTTCACAGCTCAAACATCAACGACCTCAACATGCACCAAGCACAAAAGACAAATGAGTGACGTGAAAACATCAAAGTCCGTCGACAGCACATCGAAAGTCATCCATTCACATGCCTGACATAACTCAACATCACAGCAACCTGAGGCATTTTGATAGATACGCTCCATTCAAGACTTTGAAATGGAATTCAATGTAGTGCTCCAATAGACGGCGATAGCTTTTAAACCAATCAATCAAATTCGCAAAATTTAAGCTTTGCAATTTTTCAAACAGAAATTTGCAAAAAATAAAAAAACTCCTACCTCCCCCTCTATCCCGCACTCATTTCAACTTGAAATCTGCTCAATCTTACGCAATGGATTGCCTCGTGTCTGCGAATCCGAGATTGTATCTCCCGCATCAATCAAGAATTAATTTCGAATTTGCAGTGAAACTGCCAGATTGCTTTTATCTGCTTGAAGTCAAACGCCGGCCCAGGGAATACATCAAACCGATATCGGTTTCCCTCACTCTTTCGTCTATTGATTACTAATTAAAGCAAACGGCTGCTTGCAGCAGCACACCGGTGGCGACAGAGACTGGCGCAGCGAGTTTAATTATGATAGAATCTGGCGACAGTGTCTATTTTTATCTAAGCACAAATACTTGTCCCACCATCAACAGCAACAAGTTGTAGTCGCTAAAAGTTAGGGTGGACAACTGACAACGCATTGTCCATACAGCAGAATGTCGAACAAATACTTCACAACTCATGAGATGCAATTAAAGGGAACAGAAAAGTGTGTAAAAGAAATCTTTGACAGCGTCTAACTGCTAAAATAACCGCAGTCTGCTGTCGGCTTCAACAGCGACAAGCACGTCGGTTGCAACAGCGACAGTGACAACGACGACAAGAGACCAACCTTGACCAGCACGACAGCTCGGCGGCGCCATCATTTTCGATTCAATTTGTCGTAATAATAGAGCAACAGCTGCGCGCCGATAATTGAATTTAAGCGGCGAGGAAAAAATGATAGAAAAATTCATTTATTTGAACATTCGTCCTTGAGGGAGATACTCATTCCAAAGAATCATATTTGGCTGGCGAACAGCATTAACCGCTAAAAGACATTTTATGCAATCCACTGGGGGAGCGCAGTCCTCAGAGCTAGACAGTCTCGCCGCTAATGGAATCCCAACAAAATGCACGCGGTTGAGAGAGATTTTTTTATGCATTTTTTTCCAAATAGGAAATCCAGTTGCGATCGGCAGTTGGCAGTCGGCAGCAGAGGTGCAGCAACCGTAGCGATGGCGGTGGCGGTGGCTGACTAAACTATCTATTGCTTAATTATCTCTATTGGAATTAATGCAGCGCATACGCGGCAATAATAAATAATTGGCGCGAATGACGGGCGGTCGCGCAGAGGTGCGGTGTACGATCGGTCCGAAGAGAGTCATAAAGCTGCAGCACGGACAAGCCTCTGCTGGGGGATTTGCGCTTGATCGGAGTCGAAGAACGGCCTCCGCATGAATGTTGAATGATATTCTGAGTACACTGTGAGACCTTTCATTGTGTACACCTGATTGGTAATTAGGCACTCTCGGGTTGTGGGTAAGAATGGAGATCTTGTCTGGGAGGTTCGATGGAGCGTGCAGTAATGAGATGGAGTTTTGCATTTTAGACACTCCTGTGGAAGTTGGTAGGTAACGGTAAGAGGCAAATGTAAGGAAAGAGGCAAAACACCCTATTTCTACCGTCTTCTACCGTGAACTGAAAGCCAGTTTGACGCCAGTAGGACCTTCAATGCTCCACGACACAGTGATTGCAGCGTCATTAAGTCTTTTCTCCTTTTGGCGACTGAGATTTGTCGAAGGTTTACATATTAACATTCACAAGTGAAGTACCATTTGTATTGCTGACAATCGAAGAGCTTCGAACAAGAAAACTCGTCAGAAAGAATTAAGTTTGAACTCATTCAAACCTATTTTACACAGTTTTTCTTCTTCATTGTGCGGCGCTAAGGTCAGAGGTGAACCTGGATCTCAACCAACCAACATGCCTCTGCACAATCTCTCTCCAGCTGCCTCAAATTGTGCAGTCCCAATTGATTAAGGTCCTACTCCACTTGTGCGCGTTATCTCAGCCTAGGCCGTCCTCTGTTGTTGCGTTGTTCCAATGGCTCGTATTCGATAACTTTACGGGCCGAAGGAGTATTTTCTATGTGATTTACATGGCTTAGCCATCTTAAGCGTTGAATTCAACGACGGAAGCGCATCCCGCCGTACGGCTCGTCCGTCGTCCGCCTTTGAAACTTCTACTCCAAATGCCATCAAGGAAAAAAGGATCAAAAATGGAAAACTTGTTAAATTAACACTTTGGACCCAACACAGAGGGAAATGTGACACAGGGGCATATATAGAAACATTTAAAAGGTTCACTTAGTTGAAAGATGACATTTTCGGGTCACATTCGTTAATGGCGATCAGCGAAGATCTGCCCAATCTGCAGGCGGACATGGCTTCAATCTGCGATATTTTTCATGGATAGCCGAGCCGCCAAAAAATACCTTACGTTGTTTTTTATTTTAATCCTGAGAAAATGAAGAACTCCCCAATGGCCTTAGATGAGATCTTGAACCGGGTTACAATTCGCATGGGACATAGAGGCAACATAGGGAGCTGATGCGCCCTCAAGCTCAGGAGCTGCCTGATGGCTTTCCTACAACTACAAGGAAAGAAAGCCAGAAGCTGTTAGGGGGAAATTTTTTTTTTTTGCATGCTAAAAATTCATAGATGACGGCCGTAACAAGCTAGAGCTAGCTGAAAGAAAATCCAAAAAGATCGCTTAGAATGGTGGCCTTAAGGATCAAGCAGTGGTTTTAAAATTGTTTTTTTTACCGCTTTCGTAAGCATTCTTTCCTTGCTTCAAAATGTTAGACCCTCTTAGGCAACTATTTATGCGGCAATCCACATGACCTCGGCAGGAACACAATCAAGTCGCTAATAAATTTTAAAAAGGACAGACAAACTAGGTATCGAGGCAGTTTAACAATCTCTACGCCCTTAAGCGTCAAAGTAAAGAGAACCATTGATGCACTGTACACTGTACGCAACTAGGTGTACGTAAGACAAAACATTCGTTAAGTCTCCGACTACTATTGCAGTCGAAGAAGTTTCAGTTCCAAAAATGTGAAAACTAAGTCGCCTTCGTAGATTACAGTTTCAAGATGTACTTGTGTTTACATGTGATGTGCAGTGACTCCTCTGCACATACCTTTTCAAATCCGTTCTCCGTGTAAATGACGTCTAGCACTAAATTGAAAGCTTATTTTAATCTTCCTCAGGACGAAATCTTTCATTCTTCTGTTTAGCTTGGGTGAATTTCAGCCAAAAACAGAAAGCAGTTAACTCAAAGAAATCTGTTTAGAAACAATGCCTTTAAGCTTGAAACTGAATTGGGCACCTGTCCACAAGAAATCAAGGCATAGCTTCTTCAGTAACTACTTGTGATACTCATGCTCTTATTCTCTAACCAGTAGAAGCGACCAAGAACGTCTTTTCAACCACGAATCTCGTATTTTGCAAAGTTTTCTTCACCCGCAGTTAGCACACACTGAGCGTTTCAGCACCTCGAAGACGTGGTCCCGTAAAAGTAGTGCAAAGTGCACACACCTCGAATCACAATCACGCACATATCCATTGTATTTGCCTTAATTATAGTTCGTTAGTCTCCCATATGATAGTTTTATGTTATATACGATCATTTTTAACACACGATAAGTGCGACCTAATATAATGTTATAAAGTAACATTTGACCACTTTGACAGCTGAAAGGGGAGAACACTTCTCAAAACATCAAACGCCAACTAACCCTATGGCAACGTCGTCAAGTGTATTTTCAAACTAAAATCCAGTTTTTATTTGATTATAAGCCTTTCTGACTATGAGGTTTTTCTTTTTTCGGTTTCGTTACTTTTGGGCCTCCACCAACACTTTTTCACTTAGTAACCAAGTAACCAGCATCTCCTAGCCACCGTCTAATTTTCCTGCACTCGCAAGTGAAGCCAAACGTGTAAGCGGCCACTTGAGAGAGTGCACGCGCACAGCTGATGCCAATAAACGCAAGCAATATGCGCCGTTGACTGGACAGGGGGAGGAGTGTACAGAAGCAAGACCATAGTCGCAACTGCAGCCGGGTAATGAATATGGTCGGCTCGCCATCAGGCTTGGGCTCGGGTCGTCGTTACCTAGTCGCGTTAGACTTGAGATGATTTTTTTTTTCCATTTTGTCCGCTGCAAAATCTAGTACGGCGTTATGGCGCACAAAAGCAGTTGACCAGTTATGTCAGTTAAGTGAAGTCGTTGGAGTTTGGAGAGGCTTACCCTTTTTGTTTGGCCTCTGCGGCGATTGTGCGGCGTTGTTCCTTGTTGCCTTGTTGGTTGAAGTTGCCAGTTGCCAGTTATACATCTGGCCTGGTCGGGGGTGAAGGCAGTTGCACAACGTTAATTTGTAGAGCGGGTTACTAAAGCTATCTGCATCTGTAGGTGTATACAGAAATGAGATGTTGCGCGGTATCTTGGCCCGGTTACATGACATCCGACTATCGCCGGTTGTGGGCTTTCGGGTTTTGTTTTGTTTTAATGAGGCTTTGAACTTTCATTGCTGCCGTGGCCAGTCGTTGGGCGAACGAGATTAAATAGAATTTCGGCCTTAATCTGCCGCGCGGTGTAGTGATGTTTGAGTTTAATTTTTGGGTTGGGCTTGTCTTGTTTGCCTCATTACTTCAGTTTTCTGGACAAGAATAGAGAGAGTGGCTTCTAATGTGCCTAATATTTTATTTTTGGATGGAAATGACTTCTGAGATCTCCGTCGACGGATTGTAAATTTCTTTAACAATTAAAAATTCTATCTTTGTCTGCAACTCCACGCGTGAGCAGAAGAGTGGACTTCAATATTTAAGGTTTTCATAAAAACTGTGTCATGCAGAATGATGCGCAAAAGCAATAAATTTAATTATTCTAGCAATTTCCAAAACAAATGATAGTTCTAATGCAAAGTGATGTTGTGGAAAGTCAATATTCTGAGGAGATAGATTTGTGTTGAGTTAAGTGTCCTACGAAGCCAAATTTCCATAAACATATAATACTGAGTTCATGTACATTATGTCAGTGCTGGTATTCCCTAAGGTTATGGCATGGCTCTCCATTTGTGTGAAGGACAGCCTGTGTGCAATTTCTAATCCAATCCACTGCACTCAGCATTTGCGCTTTGTTTCTGTTAGGGCGTAGACTGCCCACTTTAACTTCCGACATTGAATGCGTATTTAAACAGACACCCAAAACGCATTGCCATTGATTTCTGAAATAAATATTCATTTTCCATGGATGACACTTTAGTTGTTAAACTGAAAGACCTTGCACCCTCTGTATGGGCATCAACTCAATGACCCCTAATTGGTGGTCACTTAAAATTACGCGAACTGTCCAGATTGCAAGCATAATTTCATCTTTTCTAATTTGTATTCACTAAACAAAACCAAAGTCTTCGAATCCGAACCACAGGGACAACGCAACAGAGGGCGTCCTAGACTGAGATGGCGCACACAAGTGGAAAAGGACCTCAACCATCTTGGAGTGCGCAATTGGAGACAGCTGGCAAGAGATCGTGCTAGCTGGAGAGGCATGTTGGTTGAGGCCCAGGTCCACCCCGGACTGTAGCGCCATCCGAAGAAGAAGAAGAAACAAAACCAATATATTTCCCAAGCGTCTATATTTTTTTAAGTGCTTAAAAGGCCTCCCTTTAGTAAATGTATACAATTCAAAATTAGGCAACAAGACTCATTTTAGACAATAACATGGTTAAGTCCATCGAGTCTTTAAACCTCTGATGGAATGTGTAGCCTTTGGTAAAATGTTACCATAAACAAATGAATTAGCCAGCTGCCTTCTTCTACTTCAAACAATCATCAGCAATTCACTCTTTGCTTGAAATCAGTAATGGAAGCTCAAGATCGATACAGACTGATCTTGAGCTTCCATTCGCTTTTTAAAAACTCAACATATTCATCTCTACTGCGACGGATGACAAACCATATACGAACTTCATTTTCGTTTTGTTTTTAGAATAGCAGCAACTTTAGGTAAGGCTGACTGTTAAGCGAGTGGGTATTGTTTATCTGTTACTGTTTTCATTCACTTTTGTAGATTCCACGTATATGAAGTGAATAAATCGAGATCAAAACAGGACTGTATATCAGTAAGTCGAAGAGACGGTCCTTAAACAGCTTTGAATACGTGCGAGTTTCTCAGTTTTTCAAATTTGAAATAAATTGTAAATCTTTGTTCGATTGAAAGCGCTTCCAATCATATCGAAAGAAAGAGTTCACGAAAAAGTTCACCTTTTCGATTTAACATTGAACTGTCAAAACGGCGGACTGATAAGTCTGAAAATTTACAAACAGGAGGTAAGGGTGACTCTTACAGCGGGCTTGCACATCAGAGTTTGATGAGCCATGATTTATTCAGAAGGTTTTTCAGACAAAGGAAAAGAGAAGGCCTTAGAGCATCCTTTATGCAATAGCTCAAGCTTGGGTTCCGTTAGGAAACAAACCCCTCATCATTCTCCAGTGGATTATCAGACATACCCTAAGTAGACGTCGATCTAAAACGTATCTTCAAATAGAAAAGGAGAAAGCGAAGCAAGTGCAACGAAATCCGAAGTAGACCTTGTTTCGGTCTTGTTGGTCGAAAGAATCTTTCCTCCCACATGTCTACTCATTTGGAGGTCCAGGGTATGTGTAGCTTGACTAGAATCATATGGCGAGATGGTTGAAACTGTATGTATTGAACAATTTCTTTTAATCATGAGAATGTTAACTCTGATCATTAAATTACTTAAGGCCAAAATGCTAGTCTATTTGGGAGCAGCCAGGGATGGTGTATCGTTTCGTAAGCATAGGCGAAACAAGGATTCAAATGGACGCAAAAAAGGCCACCAATCAGGACGATGAAGTTCACCCAACAGTGATCGAAAACCTTCAAGTTTAAAAATTAAAAGGCACTATAACCTGAGATTTCTATGATTAAGGCTATCATTAGTCTTGCCAATCGCTGCTACTTTGGATTCAAAAGGCAATCGGATAATAAAGTTAACTCTTGAGAGATTTAGTTGGCTGTGCATAACAGCTTGATCATCCTGTTTTATGGCGCGGAAACTTGAAACCTACTAAAAGTGGATTAGGAAGCCCTGTGTCTTTTCGAGAGAAAAGTTCTGCGTGCGAGTTTCGGTACTATATGACTTGATGGCATTTGGATGAGAAGAATCAACGACGAACTTTATGGTCTGTACGGTGGTTAATGTTCCTCGAATACAACGCTAAAGATTCCTAGTCCATGAAATCGTATGAACACAAAAGTTCCGGCTCGAAAAGGTTTTGAATCCGACCTATTGAGACAACATAACAAGGAACGCGAGATGACGGGCATAAGTTAAGAGGGAACTCAACAACTTTAGAGTGCGTAACTGGAAGCAGCTGGCCTAGTTCCACTCCGGGCCGTAGATCCACACAAAAAAGAAAAAGAACATAAACGGCGATCACATACGGAAGAGAAATTATTTCCAAGATTTAAAGAAAAACGGTTCATTCAGTGAAAATTTAAGAAAACTTCCATTACCGCACTATCAGCGTACCGACTCACACAACTGTTACCGCGGCGAAATTTTTGAAATGGGTAACAAACTGCTACCCTCCTCGTATTTTTCAGATTTGGTTCTGCGCAATTTCTCTTTTTCGTTAAACTTCAGAAAGTTAATCCTTAGCAAGAAATTGATTGAAATGAGAAGTTAATGAAGTCCTCTTCGAAGACCTCCAGAAAACACGTTTTCCATATAATTAAAAAGCGATAGGGTTCATTTGGAACAAATGGTCTTGATTATTCAGTAGCGATTGTCAAACCACAAGCCGACTTATATTAGAATCCAAAAAAGCTAAATTTCTGCAGCAAAAAAACGAAAGTTACAAAACCATCCGCCATCAATACTATTCGTTAGAGACGCATTGCAATTAACTTCACAACGAAAGAAAATCCTCTGCACTAAACTTATCTTTTTTGTGAACATTAAGGGTCCACATAATCACATAAAAATCCACAAACGACATCATGCTGAGTACGATTTGATACCGATCATTATTTTCGACCACTTCGACGTTGCCGCACTCGAGGTGTACGCGTCTTATCGGGTTTCCTTTCACAAAGCCAATCTGTGAAGTCTGACCACATGCAGGCCTCGTCTTCATCATCCGAAACCATCGTCGGTGATAGCATCGCTCAGCAATTTCTGATAATTGATAGACTTCCGACAATCACGGCTAGTGATGGTCTAATCATTACGTCAGGGGTGTTTTTGAAGTCATCATTTGCGGAAACCCGGTAGCAGTTGTAGAAATTTAATTGAGAATCGAGAGAGACAATCTCTGGCCTAGTCCCCTTTTCTTTTGGTCACTTTCCTATCGCGTAGACAGACGACACGCAGCGCGGTTACGAAAGACCGCGATTGAAGCTCGATTGAGTCTGAGCGCTTAAGGTCGGGCAATTAGCGCATTCGAGTCAAGTATGCAGAGTCTAGAAAGCCTGGGGGAAATTTATGATGACTGCTTTGAAATTCATTTCATTGGTGTGGCAGCGTGGGACCGCTCGAACCACTCGGGCAAATGTCACCCAGACGATGCGTTTTGAATGAATTATAAACTTTATTGGATATGTCTAATGAACACAGCGGACTGTATTTGCCGGACTCACCTCACGCCTATTGTGCGGCTGGCAGTGTAGGCGCGATCCCCAGTGCATTGTCGTGCGGAAAAGAAGGCGAAAATTGTGAGCGCAACTTTCGCTCAACAGCGCGGTGGCTGCGCCAAGACGCTGCGCGGGTATAAGTACGAAGTGGAGAGAAGCACAAAAACCGGCCCCTGGGGGCTAGAAACGATTTGAAAAAGAAAAGGAATCACCCTCGCAGACAGCCGAGCACTCGCATTTGCACGCCCATGGTAGGAGCCGTGTGTTGCATCATCGCTGTAGCTTGTTGCTGGAAAATCATAATTTCCCATTCGGCTGTGTGTTATGTAATGGGATCCGAGGAGAAGAACGCCGGCAGGCGGTTTAGGGGAAAGTCAGTGCTCCCGATCGCGAGCCAATCGATTGGCACCGAGCGAACAACGCCCAGTTCTTGTTGGTTTTCGTGTCTTTGCCTCTTTCGAGTTTCCTTTGAAAATCGCTGGCGTAATTTTTCGACTTTTCCTTGGAATGGCGTGGAAGTGAGTGCTTGTCCGTGGAAATGTGGGGAGAGGGGGTACTTGAATTTATGAGAAGCGAAAGGCACCACATTTGGTGCAGACTCCTTTTGAAGGAAAGGCATTGTTGGCCGGTCGAGTTTGAAATCGTGTTTTGGACTCCGCGGTATGGCTTTCTCATGAGAGGTCAGACGATCGACGGCAGGAATTTGTTGGAGAAAAACGACACAAGCTGGCGGCGGTTTTGCAAGACTATTCATTTTCAAGAAGGTTGGCTGTGGTATGATTGTTTTCGGGGGAAATTTCTGAACCTTGTGACTTTGGGATGTTCATTTGAGTGCTCCCAGATGAGGGGAGATAATCATGAGTACCACTCAACGTAAGACAAGAAGTCGCAAGGTATTGCAAAATGAGTAGGAAGTGGATAAATTATGTTGTGGTGGCGAAAACATATCCTATCCTTCCTCTAGGAAGTAGGAAAATGCGATTGAAGGAGAACTCATAGCTAGAATAATACGTGGGAGCAAAGGGTGACAGTTCTTCCGATGTCATCGAAGTAGGTTTTTAATCTGGTGGCGCATTTAATTCCTTTTTAAGTTTTAATTATTCTTGGAGCTTTCATGTAAAATCGACAAAAACGTAAACCAACTTATATCTTGTATATTCTTCCAAAATCTGTGTAGAAGTTTTTGTTAAAATAACTTTACAAAGGGGGAAATGAAAGCTTCTTCAACTACAACCCCATTGTTGCGTTTCATGACAGTGAGTGCGTCCTTACAAAAACATTGGTGGATATAAAAGCTGCCCTGCTGGCAATTAAAGTCGAAAGGAACATTTTGTGCCTTGATGAATCATGGTTTTATAGAACAAACAACAGAAGCATCCAACAGGTACGTCTTCTTTTAGTGTATTGATAGACTGTGGCCCATTTTCACTCAGGTAAATAGAGAAGCTGTAAGGGAAGTATAACACAAACTGAAGCAGATACCAGGATCGTAGCAAGTTATAAATTTAAGCCCTCCCTTTCAGGTAAAGTCTAGTACGGGTTTCAGACCTTAAGAAGTGGGCGAATGTTGTTGCTTTCTGTATGCAAATCTTTCCCTGAGCTAGGAATTAATTTAAGTATCCCTCAGTCAATGTACTTCTCCATTAACATTCCACATCCCGTTGGCTATCCGCATTGCCAACACGCCTGTGTCATCAGCTCAAAAGAATTTTTAAAGATAGTTGTTCTGGTGAGGACGTGTGCCCTTCGCACGAATGTCTCCAGAAATGTTAAACCCTTTTGCTTGGAGGTTTTTTTTGAAATTGTAAATCTTTTGCAAGTTAGTACCCAGCTTCGGCACACAAGGGTATTTCTCCAACGTTATCCGACACAATCTGTCTCTATTGGTAAAGATGTCAAAATAAAACATTGCACGGTGTTTCCATGGGCTAAGTTCTGCTGTCATAAGCAAACGAGTTTATGAAGCACTTGGAAGTGATTGGAGCGAGCAATGCAGCGTCCAGTCTGGAGACTGCGGGGCCAAGGAAGGCGGTACATTTTGCATTTTATTGTTTCTGGGCGATTACCTATATACATTCTCCAACAATTAGTTTTTTCTATATATGTTTGACTCGATTGCTAACAACATCCATAAGGCAGAAGCTTAGCTTAATTTTTAGATATTCATGATCAAGAGCCTTTGCGTAAACTTGTTCAAGAGGATTAAAATAAAATCAAACTCAAATGATAAGTTCTTTTTAACAAATATAAAAAGTCTTGCCCTCGATAAAGGGCTAATGCAGCAGCTTTTATTTACCTTCCTCTGTAAACGCACATGGGGCATGCGTTTTCTGACGTACAACTATTCAGTTTCAAGAACTAAATCAGTGTACTGCTAGCCAAACTTATATTTTTTATAAAGTTCTATTAACTTTCACGTGATCGAAAGAAGTGACAAGTCGTCTAATGCAAATATGGCGGATACATCAAGTTCGATTCTAAGTTAAAAGATTACATTAGAGCTGCATGCCTACTTCTTGATTTTCTCGGAATTTTTGAATTGGAGGTACAAATTAATACGTTTTCAAAATGTGGAGCCGCCTGCAATTTGTGTCTGAAATTGGAAGCGATATTCTATTTCATTGGGAAGGTGTAACATTTGTCAGCAAAAATTAGTGTACATCAGCGACTTTTTTGCACAACAACATTTTTTTGGCCCATCGAAATGTCTTGATTTGTCTTAAGTAAACAGCATTTTAAGAAGTTTTGTGTGTTTTTTTTTTTTCTGATTGGAAGAAGCGTGCAGCTGAAGCCCATCAAATGCCTGTTGAAGTGTATGCTGAATCTGTTCCGAACGAAAAATCATGCTGGGAGTGGTTCCCACTCTTAAAAAGAAGTGATTTTAGCGTCGAAGGCAAAGAAAGTTTTGGTCACCCAAAAAGTTTGAAGTCGAAGATTTTGAGGAATTACTCGATATAGGTCTATGCCAAACGCAAAGCAAACTCGCAGAATCGTTTTAGGTGACTTATTATATCCTCTCGGTTAGATGGATTTGGATTTATTCAAAAGCAAGGAAAAAAGCTGCCCAATGAGTTCAAAACGAGAAATGGCAAAAAGCGATTTTTCACCTCGAAACTGCATTTTGAAAAACATCAAAGGAAAGAATTTTCGCAGCACGACTTAAGATAAAACGCGGATATTCTTCGTGAGCCGCAAAAAAAACTAAGCCAAGCCTGATCCATCCTTTCCATCATTGTATACACCTACGCCAAAGAAAACCTTGTACCCCCAATATTTTAAAGTAATGTTGAACCTCAATTCTAAACTCTTAATCTGTATTAAGTTTCACATTTTGGATTAAAGTTCCTTCAGGTAAACTGTTTTATTAATACACTTTAATCCGTTTCGAATCAGTGAATGCTTTGGAAATTCAAAGTTGTAAGGCCATTCAGAAATGAATCATTGGAATTCCGTCTACCAGAACCGACCTGGCAAGTTTTGCATTAAGACGCAACAGACGATTGTGGGTTGACACAAACTTCAAAACCGGTAGACCACACATTACGGACCACTGGAAGAGTCTCTATGTTGGCAATGAGCAAACATGTGTATAGAAATATAGAAACTGCCGTCTGCCTGGCGCCAGTGTGCATCAAAATATAGTTTTATGCAACAGTGGGCGTAGATTTGGTTTCTTTCTCATTTCAGAAAATAACGACAGTGCTTCTGATGATGTCGATAAATGAATCGATTTACACATACCCGGTTATGATGTAACGACATCAATGTTTATACCATATTTTTTTCCATGCCAACACCTTTTAAGTGAGATTCACAGAAGAATACAACTTCGCAAAGGCAACGTACCCTAAACTTTGGGCCTTGTCAATTTTTGATAGATTTCCACAAATCGCCCATCTCATTCGCAGTTCATTATAATTCCTCATTACCACCCGAGGAGTCTCACGCTAAATTAATCACATCCATGACGAATCGAGCGCGAACTCAAGAATCTTACCCATCGCCCGCCCGAGGCGATGCGTCCGAATTCGATCTCCACCCAACACCGTGTTAATTACAAAAAATTCAGACTAAAATCAACGGAAAACCCTTCAAAGCAAACACACACAGTGAGAGCTCAACATTTCGGAGACTGATTCTTTTTTAACCCACGGAGTCGTACGTGACACACATTTCAGCCGAGTCCCTTGCTACAACGTCGACGTCTTTCAGTCTTAACGAACACAGACTTTAATTAAATTCAAGCCCGTAAGACCGCACGCGGACGTAGACAGCTGCGAACAAGGGAGTTCGACGAAAACAGCGCACCAATCCCGAAAATTGCGTTGATCATCAATCACCCGGCTTAGGTTTTTGTATTTGTTTGACACGATTCGCTTAAACGGATTGCGAGGGCTTACGGAAAAGAGAGACAGGAGGAATCTAGTTCACGCCTTCAGACAAATGCGGGTTAAGTGCCCAGCGCGTACCACCCGCCTTCAAGCCGCAACGGTAACGAGACTTACTTCGCGTCCGCAGAGACACCCGGTCATCTGGCGGAGTTTTCTGTGTCAAATCAATTGTAAGAGATACAAATCGCTTCCACGGATCCAGCGCAGATACGCACATTTTGCAAAAGAAACGAGAATTGCTTGGGTGAATGTCCCTCGGGCATACCGGTCGCCGTGTTGTGACTCCATTTGGACGCGTTATCCGCGGGGTCTTGCGCAACCGCCGTGTAATGGGAATGTATGGGAAATTTGTTCGTTATAAGATGCGTATCTTGGAGGCACCACCAGCATCTGGCAGTCAGCCGAGGAGTGTCGACGAGTGAACCGCAATCTTGAAACTCGCATCTCATTCCTCGCTGCGGAATTCACTTTCATTAGGACAAATTCACTTTCCATTGGAAAGACATAATCGCTACGGATCCGCGTATATTTTATATCTGGAGCGGCGCGATTCAGTTGTGCATAATTTAGCATCACATTCCACGATAGCCCCCACTAAGCGCCGTCCAAATGGCAAATCTGCGGCGATGGGGCTTGGAATTCAGTAGACTGGCATTAATTAAACGATGCCAGATACATTTTACTCCGCCAGCCAGTTCGCCGTGATTTGTGTGAGATATTTTCAAGTTCCGTGTCGATGGATGTATCTTCCCCAGCTTAAACATGCAAATCTGCTTTTAGCGAGTCCAGCGCGTCCGTATCTCACACAATGAACCGTATTCATCGGCGACGAAATGAGATTGGGAGTAATGCGGACAGATTTGTAGATTTTTATGGCAGCGAACGTAAAATAGTGTTATTCTCCGGGAGGGGGCAAAACGCTGTTTATTGATGGCGGATAGAAGTTATAACAATTTGCATACTCTTATGCCTGTTCGGGATTGATTGTTTGGGCACATAACACTGAAGTATCTATTGCCATGATTTTCGCAGTTTTTGTGGGGCTTTTTTTTGCATTTTTTGGGGTTTTCTGTTTCGTGCTTTGTTGCTTTTTGGAGGTATTTAAAGTTACGAGGCGGATGTTCGGTTTGCGAATTATGCAACTTAATTTGTGTGCAAATGGAGATAAACTTTGGAATTTAAGAGAGTGTGCCTGAAGTTCATTGTTTGCCTTGTAAATTTTCACATACATAGTTTTTTTTGTGCGGTAATTTATTTGAAGTTTAAAGCGAATTTGACCTTAGTCCGAACGGCTTTTAGTTAAAATGCAGAATTTTGGCTGGAATTAAAATATTTCTTTGTGTCTTTTTCTGAAAATGGATGGAGTGTGTTGCAAGGTTCCTTATATGGCGTCGCGTGGCTTAGTGAATTTGGGAGCTGGCTTAAATATTCTGGCATCACCATTGTAGATATTCACGAAACTTGAATTTGATTTTGAATTCCAAAAGGAACAAATGGTTTTATCTTCGAATTGGCAGCACTGAACTGCACGCAAAGATATTAACTGGTGTTTGATGTAATCGCCCGGATACAAGGTTTCCTATGAGGGTCTAGAGTGTGTTGGAGACAAAAAAAAGGCCAAGAGAGCAACCATCGCATCCACGTAATATCTAAAAATTTATGCTGCAACATCATTCATTATTAGAGCGAGGCATAAGTGAAATCATAGGAATATCGTCAGCATCGGTACAAACCACTAAAGTATGAAAATGTCAAATTGGCGCGAAAAACGCTCTATTTCATACTTAAATTGGCGCCATCTTTCAGTTTCTAAATGGAATCTTTATCATAACCGGAAACATGTAAATACTGTGTCAGTCCTGACGGAATCTCTCAAGTAAAAGCGGATCGAGGACCAAAACAAACGAAAGATCACATGAGGCTTCGATTGAAGACCATATGGCCTTGATTTTTGAATTACGATACTGTTTCATCTTATAACTCCTATAAATCTGATAATTCGTTATCATTTCGCCAAAAAGTCTTGAGCTACAGCACAAGGAATACTTTAATCGCGTCATCATCAAAGCACCCGTTCATGGTAAAGTACTTATCGCAAGAGGTGATGCAATAAATACTTCAACTTCAGTCCCATTTCTAATTTGTATTGATTGCTTATTTTTCTTACGTATCTTAAAAAAATGTCCCCAGATGAGATAATGGAGTTATTTATTTAAAGACATAAAGTAAATCAAAAGAAATCAGCGTTGTTTTGAGCCTGGTCTCTGTCCATTTTGCAGCGTAATCATTATAAAAAACACAATCTGTCACTATTTTATCACTAACGAGAGTAGAGAAAAATATTAGAAGTTTAGCAACAACATTCGTCATAATAGCGTTTTACTAAAATTTTACAAATTCATTACATTACTGATATTATGTGTCGGCCAATGAGAAAGAGGCACAGAAGGAAAACAACTTCCTTTGTAATTCGTTAAAAATATGATACCATAGAGTATTCCATATTTGCGTGACAGTTTGATAAACAGCGAATTAGTGCGCCCAAAAATTGCATTCAAAATTGTCAAGTTCTTTTTGGAAAACCTCCTCACATCTGGAACAAAATAAGAAATGAATTCAACTTGCCTACCTTATAGCTCTACACAAACTCTGTTTGCAAGTGATAGAATGCGTTAATGAAACCATATGTCGATTGAACTGTAGAGGGCAACACTCCTCTAAGCATTAATAAAGAAAACATCCATAACGTTGACGCAACTTGCACCATATTATTTCTTTACAAATGAAGCCTTAGATGAAGCTTATGGTCAACTTACTCAGAATCCTAAAACAAAAACATCGATTGAATTACATTCATTTAACCCACGCATTCAGTGAGCTGAAGGAAACGCTATTGCAGATAAGGGTGTTCAGCAGTTTAAGGAACTTCGGCAAGTTCTAAAATGTTTGAGTTCGAACAGCAATAGACAGATAACACGCGTACAGTATTGCACAATGAATATATTTAAAAATAATAAAGAAGAAGTTAAAACAGTTGCTTGTCATTTAAAGTCTTGCGAAATGTGGTATTCATCATATAATTGCCTGTATAATTACACTATTTTTATAAGTTACTACAACAACCCCGATATCAGGTGCGGTTACCGAGTTCATAATGTTTAAACTTTTCAAAATATGAATACATGACAGTAGCAAATTTGTTGGTTTTGAAAAACAGAGATCACGTTTATTCTAATTGCACCTGGCAACGCCACGGATTGTATGAATCGTCACATTTTTTGCGAAAGACGCTATCAAAACAACATTTTTACATAAGCAGTTTTACTATTTTATTCAATATTAAATTCGTCGCGTTGCCAAAAACGTAGCTTTTCATAGAAAAAGTCATTTCCATGGTCAATCAGAATTGCCAGCTGTTTAAAGCCACCAGACAATCTGTAACCAACATTTTTCAATTATCTAAAATTTCTGATACAAAAATTATTTTAAAAAAGGAATTTAGCCTTTAAGAAAGTCCCTTTGCATATAAATGCTGGATAAATAAGGATATTTCCAGACCATCATAAATCATTTGAATTATGGGTTCTATTTATTTTATAAAATGAAGTACTCTCTTATTGTCTTTATGTCGGTGGAATTCAATGTAACTAATGAACTGTTAAATGAAAGAGGAAATGTAACGGAAGTGAGTCGCGGTACCGAGTAAATGAAAGCAGTTCGGCTAAAGGTGTAGAGTGATCCCAAATAGGGGACAGCAGCTTATAAATTGAAGGGACGAGAGCGTTGGGGCGAGGGAGTAAAGGCGAGAGTGTGTTGGGTAGCGGTTTGAAGGGAGTGGTATTAAGAAAAGGGGAGTATTAAAAACAGAAAAAGGGCTAGATATTCTGCAAAGAACTGGATAAGGACTTGGACAACCGCAACCAAAAAGTGCAACAATTACTTGAACCAGGATTTGAATAAACGTTTGAAAAGTAATTTAGATATGAAGTGAAATTAGAAATTTGAACGAGAATCTGATCGAAAACTTGAAATTTGAATTTATGCTTAAACATGAACTTAGAATTGATCTTGGACAAAAATTGGTTGAGTTGGATAAGCACTTAAACAAAAACTTGGACAAATACTTAGGCAATGACTTTAATAAGCGATTGGATAAGAACTTTGTTTAAAAAAATTTCAACAAGGGTCGGAACAAGGAGCAAGAATATAATATAAGATAAGAGTAAGAAGCACGAACTTGAGCGAGGATTTTGAGAAGAAATTAGACAATGAATTACTCAAATATTTTGACACCAGCGATTTGTATTGATTGAAACAAGGGCTTGAATAAAGACGCACAGACATTTCAGTTTGAACTTTTGGGTCTTCTCTAAGGCCAAGTTATGAAAGTGTTAAAATGGATTTGCTGATTTATTTACATGTAAGAGCAGAGGCACTTCCCAAGGTGGAGTCCTCTCCCCTCTTCTATGGAACATAGTGGTCAACGAACTGTTACTACTCCTGGAAGGTGAAGGATGCAAGGTGAGAGCTTAAGCGGATGATATTGCTATTCCGCTCTCTGGCAAATATCCCTTGGTACTTAGGGACCTTATGCAAGATGCTCTCTCGCTCCTTTCAAAGTGGACGAAAATGTACTAAGCATCAATGCCAAAAAACAGAACTAGTCCTCTTCACCTGAAAATACAAAGTTCCCCATATTAAACCACCGACCATCAGCGGCCAGCAATGCTGTTTTTCCGAGACAGCCAAGTTCCTAGGACTTACGCTGGGCAGGAAACTCAACTGGAAGGTAAATATTGGCGAGCGCGCCCGCAAAGCCACGACTGCACTCTACATGTGCAGAAGGGCTATTGGGTCTAGATGGGGTATCCAACCGCATATGATGGCCTGGATCTACACGGCTGTGGTGCGCCCTATTTAACTATATAGAGGTGCAGTTTGGTAATCTGCACTAGACACAGCCTCCCACTTTAACACTATCAGAAAAGTTCAGCGACTGGCCTCAATATGTATCTGCGGTGCTCTAAGAACCACCCCATCAGATGCATTGGACGTCATTCTCAATCTTATGCCCATAGATCTGTTTGCCCAACAGGCGGCGGCTAGTACAGCCATAAGACTGATCTACTCATCACAATGGAACGTGTCCCACGAACACTCAAGAATCGTTCAAAGAGTAAACTTTGTATACCAAAACCTTGACTATACGGCGCCGAAGGTCTTTTTGACACAAAATTTCCGCACTATGATCCCTTAACGAGACGCGTGATCGGCTAAACCACAATGGGTTGCTGACACTACGTGCATTTCTACCGATGGATCAAAAACAAACGGATTCGTTGGTTGCGGAGTCTACTCTGAGGTTCTTAACCTTAGTCTAAAATTCAGGCTTCCCAATTACTGTAGCGTGGTCCAAGCAGAAGTAATGGCCATTCGCGAAGCACTGTCTAGGCTGCAGAGGAATAGAATATCCTCAGCTGATATCCACTCAGGGCCCTGGAATTTGTCTCAACAAACTCCAAGACAGTCATGAACTGCCGCACATCTGAGCAGTTCAACATACTCCTGTGCTGGGTACCAGTTCACAGAGACATTCCGGGCGACTGTCAAGCAGACGAGTTAACCAGGCTTGCCACAACGCAACCACTATTTCAGGAACACAAACACCTCGGTATCCCTCTCGCCACATGAAAGTTAGTACTACACTTGAACGCGATCCATCAGACTAATCAAAGGTGGTCTAACCATAGCCTTTGTCGTGTCTCCAAGGAGGTTTGGCCCTCTCTTAAACCCAAACGCTTCAGAATGCTACTATCGCTCAAAAGATCAGACATAAGCCTGGTCATGGGAGCCATAACCGGGCACTGTCTAATCGGTGAGCATGCTAGCAGGCTAGGGATTAGGAAGAATCAGAAACTCTCCTACACCTGTTATACACATGCCCGGCGCTCTCGCGTCTTAGACATAAACACTTTGGAAGCTATTTCCTCAACGGTCTACATGACCTTTTCTTTATATTTATGAAAAGACGTTGTAACAGGTTTCGTATAGAATACATTTCCCAACATTCGTTTTACTACACCTCTTTTTGTTGCTGGTCACTTTGAATGCATACCAAATTGAATGACACTGGGACTTGGCTCTTAAGTTCGGCGGAAGTCCTAAACTGATGGTAAATCATAAAAATTCCGTCAAATTTTAATATCCCGATAAAATGGCTTATCCACCTTAATCCAGATGAACTCGGGAGCTGCACACACATATTTCCCACAGCACACTACAAAACAACGACCGAACAATTAACTTTTCGTTTATGCATTTTTAACAGGCCATTGTCCCCCACGGGTGGGACAACTTCATCTCGCATCTCACGCACAGACAAGTGCCCATCAGCGAGCCTCTTCCCCGCTTCCTTTGATTTATTCAAAATATTTTTCCAATTCAATTTGTCATACACCGCTGACATGTCAATAGATAAAACGAAACACAACAACGACAGCGACAGCAAAACAAATAAAAATTATGAATTGAATATGTAATCAAGCCAAATCGATTGGATACATATTCATTGTGTCCAAGTGCTTTACACGTCGACAACGACCAACGGGTCGCTTATCGCAGATGACCTCCACAAAGGAAGGAACGTGGAAAATGCACATTCCCTCCGGTGGATGGACATGGAAAACTTAACGATTTGTGCTTCTGTGTGGCGTAGATGTCGAATAACCTGTTCCCGGAACAGTGACGCGGTGAAGCCCGCTACATGCTTAATTTTTAAATGCTCTTGCATGTAATTTACGGAGGCCGGTCGTTTAGCAGCGGATTGGAGCCTCTTCCAAATTGAGATGTCTTGGCCGTGTAGTCTCCCCTTTGTCTCCTAGACATCCATGCTCTTCGGCTGCCGCCCATTTTCGGAAATAATAGAACCATCGCTGAATAGAAGAACTCTTCTCGGATAGACAAAGGCGAAACCCTCTAAACCTACATGAGTTGCTGTTTCCAAACCTGTCGCTGAAGCACCAATTCTGGCCGACAACTACGACGACGCCGTCAGTGGGCCCACGCTTCTCCAACAGCGTCTCCTCTCAATCAGCCAGCAGCCACTGCCGCACTCGGATACATGCTCAGCGCTGCGCCTTGCCATGCCGCAGCAACGAAAGATCGATGATGTAATTACACATGATGTATCCCATAAATTCTTTATGACGTTATGACACAGTTTTCCCGGGCCGACAACTGCCAGTGAAGGCAATTTTCAGAGATTAACTTGTTCTCTGATTGGATGATGGGCCGAGGCACACGACGCACAGCTCGGGCTTGTGATCTCACCTCAGACTCTTTCCAGACTTTAGGCCTTGTAACGAGATGGGAATTTTTCAGCGCACCGCCTCCGCAGCAATAAAATGCGCTGTCATGGCGGTGTAGCCACATGATTCTGATTCTGTCGAGTGTTCTGCGCCCGCTGAGGAACACATTTCTAAGCGTGTTCGCTGCGAAAACGACAGAAGACTGGCGACAATAAGGCGCTCCAGGTAATTGACTTTTTCACTTACGATTCGCCTAATATGGCGGCCAATTAAGCGCAGATCGCATTTGAATACGCGAGATCGCTGCCGATCGGCTCCGGCGTGTGGTGACATAAACCAGAGGTAATTGCATGCAGTGTGACATGTGAGGTGGGAATGCCACTGGACGGGGTAAACATTTACCATTTTTGATTTATACGCTTTCAGAGGCTCTGATAGTCGCTGAGTAAAAGAAACGCGCCTCAGCTTGGAGCAGCTTCTGGTCATATTGGCTGGAAAGTGCCGCGATTTTTTTGCGATTGGAATGCCGTGTGTGGGCAATCAATCGGTAGATGTGTGTGCGTACAACTTCTTTTGTTGTGTTCTTGTTTTGATGGGGTTTGCGACAGGGCACGGTTGTTTTCTATCGAATTGTGAAATAGAAGTACTGAGTGGGTTGCTTACATTGTGTTTTCTCCGCGCACGAGTTGGTCGAAGGATTGTATATTTTCGTACAGCGTTATGTGAAAGACTTTTGTGAATTCCCCAATCATATGCAACTCAGCTGATCTGGTAGTTAGAGACAAGTCCAGTTCCGTAATCAATTCTCAAAACTCGGCGTGTGAATCGACTCATTTACCCACAAAAATTGTACTAAAACTCGAATATAGAGAAAAACGAATCGACGCAAGAGAGAAACGACTTAAAATCGGAAAGATGCAATCGGAACAAATTGTAGGGATGAGATAGATAAAGTTTTATCAAAATAGAACGAGGCCTGCATAATCGTCTTCCTAATACTGTTGCTGCGCTTAAGTCTGTGGAAGACCTGAGTCAACAACATGCATCTACAGCTAGCACGGTCTTTCGGCAGTTGCTCCCAACCGCTCACTCCAAGTTGAGTGAGAGCCTTCTCCACGAAGCTGAGGGCTTCCTGATCCGCTTTTAGGTAAGTCCAAGCTTTTGCGCCATAAAACAGAACTGGGATGATTAAGCAGTTATACAAAGCCAGCTTAGTCTTTTGAGAGAGGGCTGTGTTACTCTAATGTCTTAAGTGCTGAATGTTTTTTGATTTTTTTTTTTTTTAACAAAACGAAGGCTGGTGTTGCTGCAGAATGGGTGTAGAGCTGAAATTCGCTTTTGACATGTACATTTACATCCTTTGAAGACAGTGCCAAATTTAACTTATTATAGATCAGTGTTTAGGTAACAGAAAAGTGATGCAATTTTTAATTGCCATTGATTTCGGACAATTTTTTATACGGGGAAATACGTATATATGCCAAGGTTGCTTTTTATATTTCGGGATTGGGCAATCCTAGTGTTGCAATCTGGCAGCTGCCAGCTCTATCTCTACTGACATTTTTGAGGTTATACGTACTCAGAAAGTTTTGACATACGAGCGCTATTTACGTTGTTTACAGTAACTTAAAAGATTCATCTCGAGTAACTGATGAATAGGCTCTGGGCCCCCTGTGGACTGTCGCGCTAACAATTATTTTTATTATTAACGTGAAGTCATGTGACTTCTTTAACGTCATTCTTGTAAAGATCGTGAGTTACTATCAAGACAACATCAGACACACAATCTTCAAAAAAGTCAGCGCAACGCGAATGACATCGACGTGATTGGACGAACAAGCCGTCTATAAGGCGTTAGGCAGCATTGAAGCGGAAGCAGACAAAATGAGATTAACGGTAAAGGCCAAAACGGAACACATACTGTAGTCAAGGAAGGACATACAACATCGACGTCTCGGACAGAGCGCCACACTAAGCAGCTGAAACTTCAAAGAAGTGTAGGAATTGGTATACCTTGGCTCTGCGGTAAACAGGGACAACCATATCAGCAGCGAATCCGCAGAATCACTCTTGCTAATAGCTGTTTGATTGGGCTAAAGAGGCTGTTGAGAAATAAAGCCCTATCTCGAAAGACAAGCATGCTTAACATGTCCTTGATAATGCCAATTCTTATTGCGCGAAAACCTAGACGTTGCGTGAAGAAACATTTTAGGGGAGTATGCTGGCACGCGTCTGGTCAATATCTTCCGATGCAAAGCTTAGGATGGCTAGGCTATGTACAGTATATTGATACGGTACTCCGACCCGAAACATTTTTGAGACGAGTCTGAGCCGTTGGGACAAAGGAGGACGTTCTAGGCTAAGATTGTGCACTCACGCCGCAACCAACTTGGAGTGCGCAACTGGAGGTAGCCTAACGAAATATCGTGGCTGTAAAAAATGCATGGTGCATCAAGTGGTACGATAACTTAGACGGCTACTGTCTAAATTTCAATTCAACATTCGAGCATTTTCCTGAAAAATTACATGGGAAGTGGAGGAATGTTGGTCCCTGATTTGATTTTACTTTTGGAAGAAACATAGAAATGGGCTTGGATACCTCGGGTGCAACTGACTGGTAACTGGTAGGTTTTTGGTGACCCACATAGAAAGATCTAAAGACGACATGCTCACAATTTTATGTTAAACGCTCTCAGCTCTATGTGTACCGCGTTTAAATACTTTATCTCAAAAGTTCTATTCTATGAAGGTTGCGGTTTATATTTCGAGATTGGGCAACATGCAATCTGGATTCAGATTCATCTCGCCAAAAAAATGGAATTAAATCGTGAAAATTTTCGTGAGATTATTTTTTATAACTTTCGACATCGATTAACTCAACAACAGTGCATTGATGAACTTAATTTAATTTTTGGCGATGAAGCGCCATCAAAGATCAGTGTTTAACGATAGTATGGTGAATTCAACCGACGTCGTAGTTCACTTCAAGACGAATTTTGCGAAGGTCGTCCAAAATCAGTTGTTGTTCCGGAAACCATTGATGCTGTGCGCCAACTATCGTGAGATTGAGACAACTTTAGGCATTAATGGAACCAGCACACATTCAATATTGCATGAACATTTGCCCGTCGAAAAAATTTGTTCGCGTTGGATCCCACACAATTTATCAATCGCTCAAAAAAAGGCTCGTGTGGATTGGTCGAAATAAATGCTCCAAATATACGATCGCGGTGCTTCGAAAAACGTCTATGACATCGTGACAAGTGATGAATCGTGGATTTATGCGTATGAGCCCGAAAATAAGCAGCAGTCGACTGTATGGGTGTTTCAAATTGAGCCAAATCCAACAAAAGTTGCTCGCGCACTAAGCACTTCCAAGCAAATGATCGCCTGTTTTTTCAGCAAAACTGGACATGTCGCAACCGTACCACTAGAAAAACGCAGAACAGTCAATTCTGAGTGGTACAAAACCCTTTATTTGTCATTTGTCTTCTAAAAAAAATCCGGAAAACCAACCGATGAAGACGGATCACTCTTCACCACGACAATGCGAGCTCTCACACATCGGCTCAAGCAACTGCATCGATTCAAAAACATCGATTTGATGAGTCATCCGCCGTATAGTATAGTTTCTTTTTATTCCAGTACGTAAGAAATAAAATAAGAAGTCAACGTTTTTCGGCACCTGAAGTAGCGGTTGATGCGTTCAGAATGCATGTTTTGGATATACCTCAATCAGTGTGGTAAAGTGCTTCGACAGTTGGTTCAAACGCATGCAAAAGTATGTAGATCTAAATGGGGAATATTTTCAAAAATAATAAAGCTATTTTCGATAATTAATATTTGTTTTTGTTCTTTAATCCCGAAATATAAAAGACAACCCTCGTAAACAGCCCTCAATTTTGTAAACGAGGAAGTTGTCAAAATCCAGAACAGACTGAATGGAGCGTATTTTAAAAGGATTTTTATCAGAAACTACAACTATGCTGCTATTTCATCCGGTTGAGCAATCGCAAAGCAATTGCATTACAAATGTCTACTCCTACTAGTTTATGTTCGGAGCAGAATCTCAACAGGGGACCTTTACTCTCCTCGCGTTGAGTGCATGTTTTTCATAGATGCCGATCAATAAGACATTGTTGGAGATTCTACAACTCATGCCTTGTAACTGAATTTATGTTTTCGCTGTAGCTTCCTACGTTTTGGCCACACAATGTTCGACAAAAAGGAAAGCGTCGAAATGCGGCCAAAACAAAATTAAAACACGTCTGTCGCAGGCCACGCAGTGGATGCGCGGCATCTGTCATTTCTGAGCGAACAGCGAATGTCAGCTGTTCAAAGATATACTGCATTTTGAAAAGACAGGCTTCTTCTTCCTCTTCTACAGTCCGGGGTGAACCTGGGCCTCAACCAACATGCCTATTCAGCCAGCACGATATTTCACCAACTGCCAGTTGCGCACTCCGAGTTGGTTGAGGTCCTTTTCCACTTGTGTGTGCCACCTTCGCCTAGACCGTCTTTTGTTGCGTTGCCCCAATGGCTCAAATTCGAAGACTTTCCGGGCCGGAGCAGTGGTATCCATACGCCCCACATGGCCTATCCATTTCAAGCGTTGTATCTGAAGACGCTTGACCAGGCTCATGTCGCTATACAGTACATAGAGTTCGTCGTTAAATCTTTTCCTCCAGATGCCATTAACTCAAACAGGGCCAAAAATCGCACTCGAAATTTTTCTATGGAAAAGACTAAAGTACAGGCTTTACAGACTTTAAAAATAAAAGCGTCACCAACACCAGCCTGTGGAGTGAAGTGGAAAAAATCTAACATTATTAAGATGTAATATAAATAATTGGATGGTCTAGCTCGCTCATCAACTACTCATGTTGTGTAGAAGGTACCTACTGTTTTCTGCCAAATCCGAACGGCGAAGTTTGGGAAGCTTTTTCTTGGACAGAATTACTCTTTAAGTGTTGTTAGCATCTCAAAAGAGGTGCTGTAAAAAATTCGAGGTTTTCAGCCGGGAGGCGAACCTGGACCTGCGGGGTGTGAGTGTGGCACTCCACCCACTATGTACGATGTGTTACTTTATTTAAAGATATGTTCAGTTTAATACTCAAAATCCCATAAATATATTGTGGGCTTTGTTCTTATATTCAAAGCTTCTGTTAAAACTTGACTGTTGTTCTTGGCTAGCGGATTTTTTTTTTACTCCATCATTGTTCAGTTGCGTTGATGGGTATATATCCAGACTTCCTTTCATACATACAAAAATATCCCAAATTTTATGGCAACTTTCATTTAAGACGCAATTGCGAATAGCATTTGACAAAAGCGTTCCCGCAACTAACCTTAAATTTAAAAAGGCTTAAATTTGTCGCTCCGCGAATCTGCGTCTTTGCCGCTTAAGCACTTGACTCTCTTTTCGTGGTTAGAACCTGATGGTAGAACCTATTCCATAATCCCTGGGTGCCATCGTACCAACCCAACGTAAACGAGTATTTTGTTATCATGTTGGCCAATTGGGAATCCTCCCAAAATGCATATTATGGCCAATAAGCTGTCGAAATATACAATAAGAGTTTTCCCTTAAATTTTTATTTCTTTCTTTTTTGCTGACAATGTACCACATTCGATGCGAAATATTGCAAAAGAGAGCCTCTCCAGTGTAGAAAACACATGAGTGCTCAAAACAATCTTTTTAACTTTGCCTGATTTCCATTCTTTTGTCAAGACATCTTCCAATCTTCAATCGAACCCCTCCCCGTTAATTTTACAACTAATTCATACCTGGAACAGATCTCACTTTTGCGAAAAGCAACAGCCCTGACTCAGAAGTCATTCCAATTCTGGTGTATAGCATATACATTGCAGGGGCTCGATATTGTGATCCTCATAAAAAAAAAGTTCTTTGATATAAGATATAAGACTGGACCAAAAGCTAATTGACTTAAGGCTGACCAACAATTTTGAAGATATGCATGTTTCTTGAGAAGCCGCCTTTTGCAAATTTTATTGTATTCGTATTCTACAAGAAGTAGAAACCTTTAAACAAGTGTCTCAGCACCGGGTCAATTAGTCCCAAAGTTCAGGTATTTGCGTGACGTCCCTCCTCTGAACTGCTCTGTTCACTCCCGCAGGCAATGTATAAATGCAGCGCATTTATTTTCCTCGACAAAATTTCTCTATTCTTGCTTATAAGTGAAAGGACTACAGGACAAATTGGAGAGAAAGTTTTCCCCACTTGTCCGAACAATTACTTTCCCAAACACCAGCCACATGTACAAAAAGGATTCGATTGCTGCCATCGTCCCAGACCGCTTGGCATCGTAAATGATTAATGTAGCCCAACAGGTGTCTGTCAAACCGAAACCTCTCACCAGCGACCGCAAACTATTCCGATCGTGTTGTGGCTTCTTAATGCGCTCTTGCGGTCTGACAGAGCGTCACAATAAAGTCGTCTCCCTTAAACAGTCCAACTGGCGGCAGGATTTTGCATATCCATCACTATCACAAGCTGCCAATGTGCGAACGCATAAAAAAACGAATTCACGCTAAAAACTGTGCCGCCACGCGGAGCCGCACTAATCGGCGGCGAAGCTTATTAGAACTGCAAAAGATAAATCATCTGAAGCCCGGTGTACGCGTACGGCTGCAGCGATTGGCTTATTCAGTGAAATCAAAAGCACTATGGCCGAGTTTAGCTCCTCGGCCATTAGCCACTTGCCACAGAGGGAAAAATCTCAACTCGCCATGATTTATGAAGGCCCCGGCTAATTACTTTGCACACTCAGCGACGGAACAACGTGCACATGTCCACATTTAGCGCTCTTCTCGAACGGGACAACCGTCACCATTTGCGTTCTACTGCGCTACGCCACTGCGTTTGTCAATGCGCTGCCATATGTCGTTGCCGCCATATTGGGGAGGCTGGAGCTTTGTAACTTCTGCCACAGGCAAGGGGAAGAAGGGAGCAGCCGCAGACGAAAAACGACGCTCGAATAAATCTTCAGCAGAAGTGTATCTGGTTGCATAAGGCGACGGTGTTGGTGGCAGGGCTGTTACTGTGCACGGCCTTTTGCAAATCGAACTCACAAAGTAGGTCAGGCAAGGCCGCACAGCGCTGAGCAGATAATTTAATTTGTTTTCAGGTATTTTTTGCGCACTTTTTTGCTGCCTGAGTTTGCTGTCGTTTCTTTGGTCATTCCGTTTCGTCTTTTCGGTTGTCTCGCAATGGCGGCATTCTTCGGTTGTCGTCGGTTCGTCGGAGCAGGGGGACACGGTGTGTCTGTACACGGATCGATCATGATGAATGAACCGTGGAATGCGGTAATTATTTGACAGAGTTTCAAATTAAAGCACGCAGCGATGAGGCCGAAGTGGCGCGGGAGACCGGGAGGGGGAGAAGCAATTTTCGAAAGGGTGACATGTGTGATGTGATGGATGTAACGAGACGAAGGATGATAATTAAATTGTTGAGAGGAGATTGTTTTTTGAGTGTTTTTCGTGCTCACTCGTGACTGAGGGGTGCCTTTGTCGCATCCGACAGATGATTGCATAATTGGCGTGTCTTTTGTCTGTATTCTTGGGATTATTGGGTCCTTTCACCGCCGGGCAGCAGGAACTTTCACTGGGACAGTGGTGACAACGATTTTGGTTTGCAGGTGTGGTGGGTGACGTACGGAACAATGGGGTTGGGCTTTTGTCGCGCAAAACACAGGGACCGTTGAGATCATTATGGTCGACTGGGAACGGCTGTGCTTTGTAGACAGGAATGCGGGATTGATGGTGTTTGCAACTGAGTGGGGGTATTTGTTTGTCACTTTTGAAATAGCGAAATACAAACAAGCGAAACGGGGGTTTAAATTACAAAAATAGAAGTGGAGATAGCTTACGGAAGATAATATTGATGACAAGCCGTTGAGTAACTTCTTTATAGTTTGCAAAATGGGGCTAGAGGTAGAAGGAGATCACACCGGTTACTGGTGAATAGAGATTAGAGACCTATTGTAGAATTTAAAAAAAATTATGAAAAGAAGCTCAGTGAGGCGGTATTTACAGACACTTTCTGGAATATTGTGGAACTTTATTATGAGTACCTGCAACATTCCACGCTGCGACATATGTAAGTATATCATTAAGACATAATTCCATTTTTAATTTAAATAGAGTGGAAGAGACAAATTTTTTCTGTACATGAATCAAACCGAGAATGACTTTTGTTAGTGGGTTTAAGTTGAAGGTGTGTAATTAACTCGAAAGATTGAACTGGCTTTACACAAAAGCTTAAATTTTTGTTCAGCTGTGTGGTACAGCGACTTGAAAGCTATTAGAACCAAATGGGCTCTTAAAGGAAAAATACTGCCTGCAATGTTAGTTCTACTTTCTCTGATCGCATAGGAAGGTAATAAATTATTATGGCTGTTCAACGACATGCTAGTAGAAAGTAACAAGCAAATAAACCACACAAATTTCAGGCTCAACCAAGGTGAACCTCAATAAACTTAGCGAAAAAAATTGGAGTTAGCTTGGGAGAGAACGAGCCAGCTGGTTAAGGTCCAGATTCGTCCGGAACTGAAGTGGGTTAATACAAAACAATAACGCCATTTGATGCCTTGGGCCCTATCCCGGATACCAACATGACGACTTTTCTCGAGGGAGAGGTATTGCGTTAAAAGGCAATCGTCTGCCGGATAAAAGGTCTGCTAAGCAATAAGCCTGTCTTGGAAATAAATTTGCTTAGATATAATCTCGCCTTTATTTGAGTCACTATTCTGAAGTTATAGCCGTGCTTACATTTCACGGACTGTAAAAAGGTATCTGTGATCCCTACACCTAAAAATTGATGCAAACAAAAAAAAACCAATCGAGCAACACCAAATCGTTTCTCGTATCAATCGTCTAAAGATCAACCATCATTTCGGGTACGCCTGCAAACGTTTGTCAAAAACAATAGTTTATTTTCTTTTCTGAGTCATGCCGGAAACTGCTGGGCCAAAACAAACCAAACGATTAATGCTTACGATGCGAAGCTTATTGTTGCAATCAACTATACGAAAACCAAATATCATCACGCATATAGGAAGACATCTAACGGTGAGATGCTGATACCCACTCACACACGGGCCTTGAAATGCTAAGAGAACGCCAATGAAACCAGCTGCAAATTATAATAATAATTGTTGGCGCGACAGTCCACAGGGGGACCACGGACTAACCTGCTCATCAACTACTCGTGTTGTGCGCGCTACTGTTCTCTGACGAGTAGAAGGGACCTATAGTTTCTTGCTTTCTCCGAACCACGAAGTTTAAGAAGAAGTATTATCAGCAGCTCGAAAGAGGTGGTGGTGTAAACATTTGAGGTGTTCAGCCGGGAATCGAACCTAGACCCTTCGGCGTGTGAGCGTCGGGCTACTACGAAAATTACAAATTACATTACGAAATTTCACAATATCTGGCCCTTACAGCGTAGTGCCAAAAAGTGTTCGTTTGCTGAATAAAAAGAGGGACTAATTAAGCAGATCATAACTGATTATGGCTGCTTCTGTGGGATCCAAGTCCAACTTGATTCCAAAGCAATTCTCATACGTACTTTTTTGAAGATTGAAAGACATTTTCACATCCAGCAGATTCAAGTTCGAAAAGCAGTCCTTGGGTTGCTTTGAAGAATGCAGCAATATTAATTCGATTATTCGCCTAACTTCCTACAATAGTGTGAATCTTATATTTGACCTATGTGGCTCTGAGAGAAGTGAATGTTAAGATTCCCGGAAAGAACGTCAATCTGTAGTTTTACATTCATATACACAAAAAAGTGGAAAAGGTAACCTAACTTACTTACAGCAAGTCATCCCTTACTCTGTGCATAATGATCAGACTGAAATATTATGTTTGTTGGCACATATAGTGTCTGAAGGGCACTTACTTATCTTTAGCTTCACCAGTGTTCCTTCTACTAGTACAAAGAACTAGTGCAGCGATATATGCGGAAAATGCGATTAAGGGGAGAACATATGTCCTTTAGTCGAGTTTTATAGAATGTCACATATACAGGCTCTAATATCAGTACAAAAATGTGAGCCTGAATTTTCTCAACTATACTGCATTTTGCCTGAAACGACAATAATAGCGGGTTTCAAACTCTTCTTGAGCCAGTTTCATATTAGGGGTCCGTTTTCAAAAGATGGTGCAACCTGAAAATTGTGGTTCATCTCGGAGACATTTTCTGACTTAATTGAAAAGGTGTGATATTTGTCAAAAGAACCAGCGTTTAAATAGCCTCCAGAAGTTACTCGTTCTACTCCGATTACTAATTTTTTTTGAAAAATGCAAAACGATTTTGAATGCCAATAATTGCGCCAATTCCAGAGAGAACGCATTTTTTAGAGGTGGTGCTCGCAAATAATTTGAACGATGGAAAAAGGTATTTGCTTCTGACTACGCTACGTAAAAAAAAAATATTGTTCAATTTTCTTGATTGAAAATTGGAAAGATTATTGCATCTGCACTCCCATTAAAAAAAAATATCATAAAGGTTATATAAGAGCGTGCTTAGATTGGGTACTCAAGCCCATTCATAAAAACAGACGAGTTCGAAGATCCAATTACTCACCTCCTACCGACCAATAGCATTAACGTCCGGGCATTGGAAACGCTGATAAATCGTCAGCTTATGAAATATCTTGAAACCCGGAAGCTTCTTAATGACCGGCAATACGGCTTTCGCAGCAACACGTCCACTGGTAATTTGATGGCATATCTCACCGAAAAATGGAATCAAACTTTGCACAATGTAGGTGAAAGCAAGATCGTTGCGCTTGATATTTCAAAAGCATTTGACAGAGTCTGGCATCAGGCTCTCTTATCGGAAATGCGTGCATTTGGCGTCGATGAATTCCTTCTTCAAAGGATTACAAATTACCTTTCGAACCGTTCAATTCAGGTTGTATTGGACAGGTTGAAGTCTGAAATTCACCATATTAATGTTGGTGGTCTCAGGGTTTGGGTAAAAAGTTGGGGTTGGGTAAAAAGAATAGAGCGGAATTTAATGCTTCCAAAACTCATTTCTGTCTACTGTTTTTCTGAAATAACTCAAAATAACCAGCTTTTATCTATGAATGGCTCCTGCCTTGTTGAAACCGAACGACTTTCCATCCTCGGCATGTGTAGCGATTGAACACTAAGTTGAAACGATGACAAATTCTAGATTCGATTCTTAAGCGATATAAGAAATATTTTACCTTTTGTGACCTGCAACAATATATAAGATGTACAAGCTTGAGTAACCCGCTCCTATCTGACCTCCTAAGACCTCTGCACCTACTAGATAGAATCCAACAACGAGCGATAAACCTTATTGGTAATAACAATGTTGTGAAATCAAACAACTCGCTAGAATATCGACGTCTTTGCGTCGTTGCGTCTCTAGCACTATTTTATCGCTATTTCAATAAAAAGTGCTCTTATGAGTTAGCCAGCTGCATTCCGCCAAGAATGCTCACCCGTTTACCCTTAAGGACACCTTCTGACGTACAGTTAAGTTAAGAGACTCGTTCTTCAGCCGCACCACACGCCCTCACCCCCCCCCCCCCCCCCCCATTTCAATCAGCAAGCATTTAAAATCAATGTGCATCGGTACCCCACTTTCACTTTCTTCCTCTATACCATCGGCCCGTGCTGTCTTATTTCGAGTCACTTAAGGGTGTAAACAATCTCTTTAGCGCGCGCCTAAGATAAATATTTGTGCTGCACATGAAATTGCCCTCTAACAAAAAGAAGATTTCAAATCTTTTACAAGACTTTGAATCTCAGTTACCCTCAAACTGGAAACTCAGCTACCACAAACTCCACTAAAATAAACAAAAATAAGAGAGGTGTTTAGTTATGTTCGCAGGGCAGCAAGAAAGTAAACGGCCGAAATTAATTTTGTTGACCAGGCGTCCTTTTAAGACGGAGCTAGAATGTCGCACAGTTCAGAAGATTAAACCAACATAACTCAATGCTAGACAACATCGTGTAATTCTGAAAACCCTCCAAGGCATGTGTCTAAATCACAAAGCTTCCGTTCTCGTAGGCTAGAATTAAACGCAACGCAACGCATGCTGACTGTTCAAATTCAAATCGCTAATGGTTTCCTCTCATTAGCACCCTATCGTTCGTCGAATTCCAGCCAATTAGTTTCACTCCATCCCTCGGAATGTTGCTGCTGAAACCGCTCAACAAGCTGATGCAATAAATCGCAACAAGACCGACCATGACAGAGCGACTTTAATGACACATCAAGGAAGAATTTCAGTCGCGTCCCCGCACAGAAACCAAACCAGATACACACATGACCGGTTAGTCTGATATTTATTTGTGAATTTGTTTTTTTTTTTTTTGTTCTCTCCTCTGTCTGAAGACAATTAAAGTCTCATCTTCACACTCGGTACGTGTGCCGCGGTGGGGCGTCATTATTTTAAACTCAATCCCCCGAGGGAAAGGCTCCAAAAGAGACTGAAAAACTCAAAAATACAGGTCACCGCTATATCTGGTGTAATTTAAAGACGACGCCAGAAGTGGCAATTGGAGGTGAGCGGTAATGTGAGTTTAATACCGTCCAAGAAGTGGATTTGCACCTGACGGGGTCGATGGGCTGCTGCGGCTGCATGTGCACGTGTTTGTCATGGAGTCGCTGTGCCACACATTTGTTCTTGAACAAATTGGACGAGATTGTGTGCGAACATGCATATCCGGAGTGAAAGAATTCCAGTTTTCCTTGGTCAAACTTGGTGTCATTTCGCTGAAAACTGAAAGTCAACGTGGACGGGAGGCCAAGAGAAAACACAGCACAGTCTAATTAAGAACTCATTGTTGCAAGAAAGTGGTCAGTAGGTTTATGTCGACCGAAATTTGAGAAACAGTGTCTTCTGATTTTGGGATGGGGTCGATTCGGTGGTGTGATGGCGAAATGTTATCGCGAAGTACAGGTCTTTCATCGAGGTTTATAGCCATACTCACAACTAGGTCTAGGAAATGGTCACTTTGGTTTGCAAAATTACGGCGTGACTGACACTTATTGCCGTGGACGTGTCTTGCAAGGTTTTTCGGGCAACGTGCAGTGAAGGTTGGCTACGTTTGTAACGGATTGCTGACATCAATTAGTGATGAAGACAATGAAATTAGGCAGTTTGCCTGAATTTACAAATGGTTTTAATAGCATTCACAAGTTCCTCAATGGCGTCTTGACTGAATGCAAGAAATACACGCTTTTGCTTGGAAGTACGATTTATATTTTAAAAGAAGTGCAAATTCGAAGTTTTAATATTGGACGGAAAATGCAATGTTCACAGAGTTTGTTACAACATATTATAAAGATAAAGTACAAGGAGTTATCTTTCACACAAGTTGTAGGAAAGCTCAGTGCTTGACTCTATTATGCCTACCCCGGTTGCAACTTAACAACGGATTATTGACATTAATTCTTGAAAAACGGTGGAGTTTTCGGGATAAAGCAAGCTATTAGTGGACAGTTACGCTAAGGGTACCTTCAGCCCAATGCGGGGGATTTTTAGATATTCTAGAAGAAATTTCCTGACTCCAAATAGAGTAAGTTCTCCTATATTACCGTATCAGTGATGTCTCATATGGTTTCTTTGCTGCTACAGCCTGTCTGTCGCACAGGAGATAAGTATAATATGTCAACTGTCTTTCTTATCCCTTTAAGATTCAGTTCTTGCTTTCGGATTTCTCCGATCCAGGATCAAAGAACACGTGCATCTTAAACGGGATATGCACGGTACTATAAACGCCATTGATTGTTGCCACTTTAGAGGACGTGTAACTGTTCCAATATTTCCGACTAACAATTATAACGAGTGCCCTCCCTGGACCTAAGGAACTCCACATGTACTGCACCCTTCCAAGTAAAACTCATTCAACGGCAACAAATGTGTGTTCCTAAAGAGTGGCGCCCATTAAAATCATCATTCAACACTTTTATCCACAATTCTCCACTCATTCTAATGTAAATAGCTCTCATTGGCCACTGTAGTGCCGCAACAGCTTCTAAGCAAAAACATGCATGCATACAAATTTTCATGAATTTGATATGCATCAAACTTTTGGGACATATGAATCTCCACAATGGGCTGCAACGCGTCAAGATGAATAAGACTGTCTTTGAAATTCGACATTCGATTTGCATACGAAAATAATTTGAATTAAATTATGGGTTGGCACGGGTATCGAATGGGCGTATGTTTGCCTAACTGAAACAACACAGCTACAAACTCGAAAAAGGTTTCATAGGCTCAAGGTGAGAAAATATTCATGCGGATCTCAGTTCGGCTGCCTTTGTGCTCTGTTCCGAAGTGATGTGTCTTTTCTGACCGTTTTATGAATAATTGAAGAGTTTTGTGCCTGAAATTGGCAGACAGGCGATTGCCTAACCTCGTTTGAGTTGCGCCGCGGAAGAAAACATAAAAAGAAAGAAAGTCGTCCGTTATGAGGTGAAGCGATGATGTATGTCGGAGATTGTAGGAGCCTTCGAAAATTGTATCGACAATGCATAACATAGACGCCACAAAATACATTTGAAACCGGTGGAAAGTTTGCAGATACCTAATGGAAAGACATAAAGTTTTGCAATGCTATGGAAGCTTTTATGTCTTTTGAAAAGTGGTCATAAGTGAAATTGATTTGTTAACAAAAGATCATGCCTTGTGGCAAATCTCAAGAGTCCTATAGGTTATATTCCAAGGACTTTCTTAAAAACTTTTGAGAGTCTAAGTTCAGTTCATTCCAAGGACTTTCTTAAAAACTTTTGAAAGTCAAAGTTCATAGAATAGCAACAGCGCAACAGTCTACAAGGGGAAAAAGGCCTAGTTTCTTCAGCAAATACACGTGTTGAGCTTGTTATTGTTTTTTTAAGAGTAGAACTAACCCCTAGTAAAATGATGACTTCGAGCGGCGAAATTTAGTGAGCTTCTTCATCGACAGTCAATACTCTTTGAGCGTTCGCAACTCGAATGGGGCCGTGCCGTGTAAATGCATTAAAGAAATCAAACCTAAGACATTCGGCGTGTAGGTTTTGCATTTTACCCACTACGACATAGTGCAATTTTGGTTAGTTGGTCATAATTGCTTCGAATATGCCAATAGATGTATGTCACCTGAATCTGTCCGGTAGTGGAATTTGCTTCAAGGAAGTCATATCGAGTCGAGTTTTTATACCTCGTGAACGCGCCAATGCCTTCCAAGCATAATGAATCCACAATTGTAAAGTACTGTCCCGCTAGGTGGAATATATTTAGCATCCTCGAAAGATATAGTAAATTATCATTTCCCAAAGACCTGCAATCCATCCCGTTTAAATCGTAAAACACCGTTCAAATTTAATGTTCTGAGCATGACTCAACATTTGGCAGTGATGTGTACCGTGGCAGGTATAAGACATGTCTCAGAAAATCGTAAAGCTTACAAATATGTCACGATGCCATCGCTGCTAAAACAACACAACATTGGACACATGTCCCCTGCTGAATGCAATAAATTTCTAGTTGTCATTCGCTGCTGAAAAGGAACAACCCTTTCTGAAGAGAATGGTAGTGATACGAGTAATACATTACGTACGATAAAAATGCTTCGCTAGTGCCCCATCTCTCTTGAAAATCATAGCCTCCTCTTTAAGAAGTTATCTTTGCTGCTTATACAGCGGATACATTTTCGCATCGTATTTTGAATACAAAGGAATGATAAGAAGTTGTTTAAAAAAGAATCCCGGACACTGTTTCTGATGTTAGTTTCTCACTGTTTCAGACGGCAAGAGTTGAAAAATAGAAAGGCAAAAATAAACCCGGCTTCCGCTAAATTCTCTGCATTTGAAAAGAAAAACCAAAGTTTTACCATTGTTTTCTCCCAGTTTGAGAGACTATACTCTTAAGTGGCGATATGTCATTTTGAAAATGCATTTTTGTACTTGACAGGGTTAAAGTGGTTAGAATACTGAAAGAAAAACATAATATGCAAGAAAAATGCTCCTGATTTCCTTCATTTACATTTCATGGCAGTGAGAGCACAGTACTCTGGTTATGGGTATTTTGTGTTTCAGGCAAATAAAATTAATTCCTTCTGTTCTCTGTCTTATATAAAGTCATTGTTCCGGTTTTGGCACTTCTTCTTCACTAGATTGGGCTTTTATTCCCCAGAGAAGGAAGTATTGCCTACAGGAAGATGGATGGATAAATTCAAAACATTTTATAGACAAACAGTTTTTTTGAAAGAAAGTGGCGTATTCAGTTCAGGAAGTATGCCCAGGGTGAGCGGGTGAGTGTCACACTTTCTACGAAACGGCCGCATAGTATTTATATTATGTTGCACAAACATAGATGCCATGAATGTCATGGAGATTTCGTCCTCATTTCTTAGGCTGTTTGATAAACAGAAAAAATGTGATGTTTAATTCTGTATTAATTCAAGCTATACAATGTTCAACACAAAGAGTGTCCTTCATTATTATTCAGTGCTTTTGTTTTCTTGTCTGACATTTGGTTTCTACAACGGTTGATGATGGGATCTTTAATTTTGTTCAAGGAAAGAAAAACAAAAGCAAAATGGACGAAATTCACAAAACTTAACATAAGAAGAGCTAAATTTGGGAATTTGGCATTAAAGAGAACAAAAACCCAGTAAAATTTGCTCAAATCTCAGACAAAAAGACAAACACTGTATGAAATTTTACGTCGCTTTACAGGAGAGGGTAAGATATAATCCATACAACAAATCGGCAACCAGACAAAATTTAACATGCAAAGAAAACCAGCCATTTGTACGAAAAATTAAATGCAATCCCCGTTTAAGGAAGGAATTTAATTCAAGCAAGTCCAAAGATTGCTTGGAAATCTCTTATCGGCGTCCACGGTGCGTCGTTTTTTCAAGGTCAATACTCAGGAAAATCGTAGATTTTCGTAAAATAAAAACTCGACTATAATTCACAAGCGAACACAGGTATAAAAAAATTGTTGGCATTCTGTAAATTTTTGCGTAGAACGTAAATAAATAAGCGACATTAAACCAACAGTCAAGTATGGTATGGCGCTGTGAAAATTTTATTCCATAGACTAAATGACAATGAACAATGATTGTTGTCTCTATCATTTGAGGCAAAAGTTGAGATAGAGCTCTAAAACAATGGAATTTTACATGCATTCAAATATCACCAGAACAACTATTCAAAGCACAAAAATTATCTATAACTCCCCCGAAAGTCTTGAAATACCTCAACATTAGCTAGATTAAAATGAATTTGAGAACTTATGGACGGAATTGAATCGCTTAGTGAAATCTGTTCAAACCAAGCCTCATCGATATACGTATAAAGAAAGTGGTTCAAAGCTAATAGGATTATATTAAAAATTTGTAAAATGTTTGCAACAACGCAACAAAGGTTATGGAATCAAATAAAAAGGCTATGTAGGGCGTGGATTTCAATTTTTAATGTGTTTTCCAAAATGAGATTTTTAATATTACTTTAGTTTCCATTGTTAGTTTTCCCATGTTTTTTGTTCTTGGTGAATTACTTTTCATTTTTTTACTAAGTTGAGAATTTTAAATGCAATTGCTGTCATTGTCAATCAATGTTTTTCAATGCTTTTAATTTCAATATTAAGACCACGTTTAGAATAACAATAACACTCAAACTAAATCTGTCTTCTTTAACAATTAATTGTTGGCGCAATAGTCCACAGGGGGACCAGGGCCTAGTTTGCTCAACAACTACTCGTGTTGTGAACCCTACTGTTCTCTCACGAGTAGAAGGGACTTACAGTATTTTGCCGAATCTGAACCGCGAAGTTTGAGAAGCTTTTTCCTAGACAGCTATTACTTTTTGAGTGTTGTCAGCATCTCCAAAGAGGTGATGCCGTGAAAAATTCGAGATGTTCAGCCTGGAATCGAACCTAGACCCTTCGGCGTGTGAGCATGGCACTCTACCCACTACGCCACGGCGGCCATCTGTCTTCTTTATGCTATATAAAAATTGCAACATCGTAAAACACGCATATTAACTATCAACTGATACACTTCCACGTTTGGTTGCAAGACACAAACTTCCAGTGAGTAACCAGGTAACTTCTATTGTATTAAACACAATCGTAAGAGAAGCTCATTGAAGTAAGTCCATTTTAAAAAAAAAAATGATTGTTTATTTGAGATCGAAATGAAAACTTAATTTTTTTGTGATTTCAAAAGCAGACTCTGCTTCGATGTCAACTTGAAGTGGTTGTAAAAAGATTTTTTCACCACTTTTGTTCCCATTGTAGTTCAAAGACGAAATTTAGAAAATTAAATTAAATTTAACTAAAATTTAAATTGTTTTCAACTTTTGTCCATTCTTTAGGTTTTAATCGCTTTTCTCTTCCAGTACCGAAAATATAATTTTTTTTATTTAAAATATTCCACTTAAGAGTCTGTATACTACTAGTTCTACCTATGTAGTTCTATCACTAGTTCAAACCTTACAAACCAGGTAAAATATCGTATATACATACAGATGTATGAACAAGTGGTAGTCTTATGGTGCAAGAACATTGCTCTATGGTCTATCACTTAAAAGTTCCTTTCCAAGTTATTTCAGTTTTTGGCTAGTGGCGAAATATGGATCTCATCTAGCGTTGTCCCGCTGGAAATGGACACCTTCGCTCACATTAAGTAATAATGGAAAAATATTACCAAAATGCTCGAAATCCATATCAAAATTGACGCAAGACTAAATACTATTAACGACATTTAGTCATTTTTTTTTCTTAAAGCAGGATCAAAGTATGAGTGAATAAATGTAAAAAGAAAAAAATGTATAACATTGTAAGAAACCTGTAAAAAAAATGTAAGCCGTTTGTATCAAAAACCTGCCCACACTTATGGAATAACCCAATAAATTATTTTGAGCAGTCCATCCACATGGAGATCGGTTAAGAGTTAGTTAATTATTCGTAAATCGTTATGGTGCAAAAGCTAGAAGCAGCACAAAAGTCCGAATACATTACTTCCATAAAAACCTTATACCCTTTTAAGACAAAAAATTCGTTCAATTGTTTCGAAGAGGGTTAATGAAGTAGAAGTGATTAAAAACGACGTTCCGCAAAGCCCAAAAATCCATTTCCCCTTCTCGTGCAAGGAGATATCTCTAAATTTCGATACCGCACCAAAATTTCTCGTGGGAAAAAATCCCCACAAAGCTTAGATCCGCCTAAAACTGAATACCAACTGACCCAATTCATGCACAGCACTGCCAAAAGGAAAGAAAAAAAATCTCAAAAATTCCTCAAGAATGTCAAGAGCTCCTTTGTTCTCAATGTTCCAGTGCGCAACCCTCGGGTCTTTCATATTTCAATTTTCTCAAATTTAAATCTATAGCACAGCCAACCCCCCGGTTACGTGCTTCACATATCGAAATCCAAGAAGAAAAAAACCGATACCACGCTCCCCTCGTCACCCCTTTCTTTGTCCGCCCTAAGATGGTCCCGCTCATCATCCTTTCATCGGGAGACCACAGGCAAATATTTTTTCCCATAAGAAACCTAACACCTCCCCTGCTGCCCTCTTATTCTTCTCTTTACCTCTCTTGCATAGTGTGCAGCACTTACCTGGTGAAATTGTCTGTGTGCGTCTGAAGCAGGTAATTAAATCCATAAAGGAACCCTCTTGAACCGGGGTACCGGGATGAAAGTCACTGTTGTTTCGTTGCCCTTTCGGCTGGTGCGTTGAAGATGGACTCATGCAGGAGAGTGCCTCTCAAGTATCCATCATCCCTGATCTCATGGGAAATTAATTGTTTTTGATTTTCAGATGCTTTGCCTGTCTTCACTCGAGACGTTTGTTATCCTTTTTTCTTTGCCACAGATAATCACTCCTTTTCGAGTGTTTGGAAAACTCACCCACACTGGTCGCGGGAGGGAGGGGGGACAAGACAAGAGATTTCCTCCTTCGTTCTCTTCACTCGTTACCTTTGCCGGTAATTACACAATAATGAATCATTATAGATCCGATCACTTCACAGCGGCCCGAGCGGGGATGTGTTACAAAGGGACCATGGTCATGACAAGTAACTTCTTAGCACAATCCTACGCGCGGTTGGAAAGCATTTCTGGCTAAAGGGGGTTTTAAGTGAATTTTTGTTTCTTAAGAAAAAATATCTTCGGCGGCACAGAATGAGCGAGTATGGCTTAAGTGGACGGGATTCCGCAGCGAGAATATTTTTTTTGACACAAAATCTCAGCAACTTAGCTTCGCACTAATTATCGGCAATCAACGTAATAATCTCATTCACATCCTGCGGAACGCACAAAAAGAGAGGAAACCGCAAGAAGACGAACAAAAACAAACACACACCAAAAAGGCACGGCCGAGCGCAAAACAATCAACGGTTCGAAGCAGAATCCGTCAAGAATGCACAATTTCGTCACCTTAACGCTGGGCTCTGATGCCGTGTATACAGAGAAAACCGAATCGGCCAGTCCGCGCGGTTAACTAATCAAGCGCGATGGTCAAAGTGGTACTGCCGAGCGAACGGCCAGGTAAGCGACGACAGGGCTTGCGCGCAGCGATTACATACACACACCCATTCAGCTCACAACCCAGACGGCGATCATACGCAGCTTAGACCAGAATTGGTGTGGAAAAATCTCAGTAAACCGAAGGCCTGGATTGGGGGAGACCGGAGTTGGGTTAAACGATCAAACCATGCAGCAGCAGCCTCAGACCGCGGCTGCTGGTTTGGTATTCGTAAACGAAGCGAATAAACGATTCGATCTTGACCGACGACGGCAGCAGCGGCGCAGAGCCGTACGAGGAGGGAACTCAGAAAAAACTCAACTGTGTTCGGTTTGAGCTACAGTGGTGGCCAGAAATCTGCCTGCTGGAGCGTTTGGTTTGAACCGTAACCGGTTTTGGTTGGATCGCAAGTCGATAGAGGCTCAGCACTGACGATCACTTCGATACTCGATCGAAGGTTGCCTGGCACTCTGTCGTGTGCGCGGTTTATTGATCGGAGATCGACGAAGACGATGTGTAAACAAAATGTGGAAACAGACAAAAAACTGAAAACAAAACAAAACGAAAAGCCGTCGACTGCAGCTGTGTTGCCAAGTTTTTCCACATCACTGCTGCCCCGTTGATCTTTTCCTTAATTCTCTCGATCCCGTATTTTGAATGTGACTCGCATTCAATTCAGATTCTGAACGCAAGAATTTGGGTTTCCCAGGCGAAATCATTAATCACAGGAAAATAATTTGGTTACGACGAATAAGGCTGCGGCCCGACGAATTGAATAAATAAGTCTGTAGTGGTTGCATAAAGCTATTGGCCGCGGCCGTAGTTGGCGATGGGGACACACAATGACAGTGCGCGCGGCCGTTATGCGAATTGTGTTGTTCGGTGGCCGTTGAATTGATAAAAACTTTGAAATTAATTGGATTGGCGTTAAGACCGGGAGGCGAATTTAATGCAAGCGTTGGGGCTGAGTGGAACGAGTTGGGTGGTACTTGTGATCGTGCGCCCCCGTGGGCTGAGAAGTTGCGCTCAAAGGTGCTTGAAAAGCACGGATTTTGGCTTTGATTCGCGAGTAGGCATTATGTACACACACCGCGGGCGATGGGCTCTTTTGAAAATCAAGAAATCGGCAATGCCTACGGGGTGCTATTGAATTAGTCAAATCCTCTGAGCAGATGTAGGTAGTCGAGTGAGATGTTTACGCAAACTTTTTTGGTTGAGGTTTTTACAGAGGCGATACTTTAGAAAGTTGGCAGAGTCAGGATGCAGCGAGAAATTGAAATAATGGTGCAGTGGAAGTTGCATTTGCATCGGACCCGAGGGAACGCCTGCCCTTCTACGTAGTTTGCTGATAATGCAGTAGCCGGAACTGCTGCCACAACCAGACCTATGTCGGTTCTCTTAAGCAGCCTCAGTTGTGGGACTATAGTTGTTTGATCAAACAGATCACTTACATATGTACTTGAAGCTTGTATGTGGCTAGAGGTTAACCGACGTGCTAGTACTTCTGAGGTGAAGCAAGGGTATTTCGCATTCCGTGCCAAATCTTCAGTGTCAAATTAAACTCATTGTTAGCAAAATCTGGCACCCAGCAGAGACAAATCAATACAAATCTGTGACCCTTTCGGAGTTTTGGAAAACTAACCTGTATAAGGATAAAGATAACTTAAGGTGAATTGCAACATTAAGTTCGCAGAAATAAGAATTCCACAAAGAATTCCAAAAGAAACAGGTCCCAAAGCATTCCATTGAACGCTGTCTTATTAACAAAAATATTTCAATGTAATAAAAGAATGGGGCTGCCGCCGAACTAAAGCAATGATGAAATATATGCCAAAGGCAACATGTCTACAGCTGCTGATTATTAATCCGTGTGGTATATTTCACTTATGGCAAAGAATAGACCTTTTCTGTAAACTGACTATTTAAGCCACTCATTTTGTTTATAGAAATCATTTGTTCTTGCATCGGACGCCGACATAACTTTATTAGATTTGGCCCAGAATGCTGACTTCATACAATGTATTCGTATTAAATATAAGGTTGTCAAATACTCTGCTTTTTTGCTCTTTATTCACTGCTTCATAAAAAGTGTTACTTGGGGGGTTAGTTCAAATATGCACCGTTTTGTTCGGTAATCTGTTTCCATCTAGACGGCAACTTCATAATAAACCTCTCGTAGAAGCCCTCCCCCTTATTTGCGAAGAACTCGGAAAGCCACTTTTCACAAGCCTCTCTTGAGTTCAATTTCACACCACCAAGGGCCATGGACAGGAATAGGTGGTAGTCACTTGGCGCTACGTCCGGACTATATGGTGGATGCGATAAAACCTCCCATCCGAGCTCCCGTAGCTTCTGACTTATCATCAACGAAGTGTGTGGTTTGGCGTTGTCCTGGTGGAACAGTACACCTTTCCTGTTGCCCAATTTAGGACACTTCAAGCGGTCCAGTTGTTCGCAGTAGATGGTAGAATTAAGCGTCTGGCCATATGGTAGCAGCTCATAGTGGATGATTCCCTTCCAATTCCTCCAAACACACAGAAAACCTTCCTGGCCGTCAATTCCGGCTTGTCCACTGTTTGGGACGATTCACCAGCGACCGTTTTCGCTTGATATTGTCGTATGTGATCCATTTTTCGTCGCCAGTCACCATCCGCTTCAAAAATGGGTCGAGTTCCTTCCGTTTCAGCAGCATATCGCAGGAGTTGATTCGGTCCAGAAGGTTTCTTTCCGTCAAATCATGCGGCACCCAAACATCAAGCTGTTTTGGTATCCAGCCTTCTGCAGATGGTTTAAAATGTTTTGGTGAGTAACTTCTATCTCCTGGGCGATGTCACGAGATGACACATGCCGGTCTAACTCGATGATTTCCATGATTCGATCGGTATTCGTCGTCACAGGGCTTTCACCGGCTGGCTTATTAATGGTGTCATTTTCACCGGCTCTGAGTCGTCGAAACCATTCCTCCGCGGTTCGAAGTGATAGAGTACCATCCCCCAAAACACCATTAATCTCACGGAACGTTTTTCTAGCGGATTTGCCTTTAACGAAGTACACTTGAAAATAGCGTGAATTTCGGCTTTAGTGAATATATATATATAATATATAATAGAAATTGAACAGCTGTTCATACAAGATAATGAAAGCTAGTTCTGATGTTCTGGACCGTAGAAGACGCCATTCAACCCAATAGGCAGCAATAATGTATCCCAACAATTTACAAGAGGACGATAACTCTTCAATGAGTCTTGAAACTTAAAGAAAGAGAAAATTACCAGATACCCAAAGCGGAAATTAAGAAATGTGGAACTAAAGATCTTAAAGGGTACAAAGGTAAGAACATTTTCCGAAATTGGGTATACACTTCGGATGAAAACCTTTTGGAATCGAGGGATAAGTGTCCTTGATATGTGTTGTTTTATTTGAGGGCCAGCTTCCGTTCATCTATTTCATTATGTTTTAGATGTTTGTAAGAAAACAGAAATGCAAGTTGACATCCACCACCTGCTCGTCGATTTCAAGCCCACGTATGACATTTAGCATAGAGACGGGGTAACACAGGCATGATAGTTTTATCATTCTAGCAAAAGACTGCAGACTTTGCAGGATGCTGCGTTAATGACGGGAACGAACCTGTGGTTTCAGGAAATTCGAGGTTCTGTGATTTGGCCATCATGCCGATACAGATGGTCGGGAAAAACTCACTCGTTGGGCGGTGAACGAAGATGCGATCTTTAAGAGAGATTGCGCCCGGTCAGAGCGTATTACCGTTGACAGTTGTGACTATGACGTTATGAAAATCTTCGTCTACAGGGGCTAGCTTTAATATTGGCAAAAGCGTCTTTCTCAGCTCGGGGTTTGGAAGATCTGCTCAAAAGCGATAATTAAGATGTCGAATGATTTAAAGGTTCTCCAAAGTTGTCCTGCACAACCCGTCAAATTTGACAGGAATATCAAAATTAGACATGACGTTGTATAGCTTGTCTCTTTGCCTACTTTCATATGATGTGATGTGTGTCCATCTGCACCTTTTGAATTTTTTACAGGCTTCGCCATTGTGTTCGCTCACCAGAAACCGCACTGACAACGGCCTATTAGTTCACTGACCAATCGCCTCAATTACTCACACAATACCACAAAAATTTGATTGTAGGCGAAGGTTGTTAAATTATCCCCTTTCTAAAGAAACGTAAGCGAACGCAGACGAAGGGCTCAAGTCTTTTCAAGACATAAGTTTTGCATTAAGTGTTGTGGGTATGCTAGGAATAATTTCCAAATTGAGCCGTCAGAGTGCACTGAGTGTACCAAGTTTGATTAGCTAAGACAAAACATTTATTTATTTAAGAAGTTAATAAAAAAAAGGTTCAGTACCCGAAGAATGCCTGCATTGAACTGAAGTATTTAACAGCAGCTTTTTTTTAAGGGCTTAACAAAACGTGAATAACAATTATTTGGGTCCAAGTGATAATAAAGTAATGGACCCCACTCTCGAAAGACTAAGCAGGCTTTCAATAAGAACCTGATCATCCCAGTCGTCCTTTACGGTGCTGAAAAGTGGACTTTACTAAAAGCGTATGAAAAAGCCTTTGGTCTTTTTTAGGCAAAAAAGCGTGCGAGTACTGATCCTGTTTGTGTTGATGGCATTTAGAGGAGAAGGTTCGTCGACGAACTTTATGGGCTTTACGAGCATGTGATATACTGCTTAAGATGGTTATGCTGCCATGTGGATTGTATGACTCCACTTGTAAATGAAATAAATGAAAATAAAACAAAAAACGACGGATCATTGGGAAATCTTGTTTTCTTCATTCAGCTGCGTTCGCAATAACTGTTCAAGCCCGTGTCAAAGCCCTTTTCACTCCGTTGTCCAAGCTCTTGACGCAGAATGTACACTTGCACTATTCGCCTGGTAATTCGAAGTTATTTCGATGTCCATAATTGATTCAGTACTCTTCTGTCTTCGTTGAATATTTTAACATCCCGGAACACTGCTTCTACTGCCTCCACCAACAATGAAGAACTTTTTTTCTTTTGATGTTCTCTCTCTTTCTCTCTCTCTCTCTCTCTCTCTCTCTCTCTCTCTCTCTCTCTCTCTCAAATCAAACATTTTCGCGTTCTGACTACAAGGTAGCATCCGTAATTAAGTGGCCTCATGAGAAGTCTGCTTTTCTGCACATACATTGCATCGATCCCGACGTTTCTGCAAATTTCCTAATCTCTGATTTGTAAACATTTCGGAATGCCCGGTTTATCGTTTGAACAAGCATAACAGTTTCATCGGCACATTAAGGAATGAGTCTCTAAAAATGTATACTTTCATAAAGCACCATCCGATGGGGGTTGGTCGATTTGTCCACAGACGACATTTGAAAATTCCGTTATATGAGTAATTTTTAAGCCATGTCTGACAGACAATTTGGTTGGAGTTGAGTGTTGGAAGCCGACGTAATGTACGCCATGCACAGTTTGCACAACAAATACGATAAAAAAAAGCTTCTTGGTGTTTTCCCAAGTCATTTTCATTCAAAGCCCTTAGTCCGCTCTTGAGAAACTACTATATCTGACGATATTAAGGATTTCCTCACACGTGAACCGCAAACAGCTGGAGAGGCACATCAGCTGTTGATGGTGTCATTATTTTGTCGTAAAACTCAAGTGATTACTTAGACCAGCATCTGAACGCTGATACGTCTGCCTCTGCCTCTGAGTTACGTGTTAAAATAGCCGGAGGGCTTGTTTGTGAAAAGTGTACATCCAGACGAACATTTGAATGCACTGCCAGGCACTTCACAGTTGATTGCGCATACCGGGGCCCTGCTAACGGAATTCGATCACAGGATAGTGAGGGTATTCCACTGATTCTTAATTGTTTCCCTAATTGCTCTTCTGCAAGTCATAAAGGCCGCCATCTATCTCCAGTCCATAAAGAGGAGCAATTAAATCGCAAGCATTGCTTTTCTGAGGAATAAATGGCAGTCAATCCTTTGAGCAATCTTATCAGTCGCCAGATAAAGGAGGCCCGCTTGCAAACGCCGACTCCTCCTAGCTCCGCAGCCATTATTCCAGACACGATATAAATCACTTCACTAAGTAGGCTTGTTGGGGCTGATGCTTCAGAGATCATCCGGCACTTCCTAGCGATCCTGCGAGACGTTTAATTATCAAAATGCGGTTAAGACCAGTTACTGGAGATTCCAAATGCCGTCTGTCTGCGATAATTGCCCCAGAGAGCCAGGGCTTCACTCACTGACTTCGTTTTCCCTTTCTACTCCTTTTTTTTATCTCGATAATTGATTACAGGTAGCCAGGCTCCAAAGAGCGTCTGCGAGTCGCTGATGCCGATCGTGTGAGGAGCCCCTGCGAGCGGATTCAAATGAATTGAATTACGGATCGAATTCCTTAATTCACGTGCGGATGTGCATAATTAACAATATTTCAACATAAATCCGAAGCGTTTAGGGGGCTCCGGTGTCGTCGTCGTGTGGCCGGCTGCTGGGATGAAGCGATTCGTCTGTGTTCGGAGATGGAGCTGCGGACGAGCTGAATTATGGTCATTGGCTGCGTATGGTAATATGAGGAGCCGGGGATACATACGCATGTTAAGAGAGATTGATGCTGTGGCGAGGCCCTTAATGGGTTCTGTGGATGGGTGGGATTGCAGTCTCTGGTGGATTCACATCGGGGAAGCGGGCTTATGAACAAATTAAGCGAAAGTTTCATGTGATGGCGGACAAGGACGTTGAGGTAGATTCGTGAAAAAGTTGCGATGATTAGTGTGTGGGGTATAATCTGCTTAAAATTTCCTAAGGGCAGAACCTCACTGATTAATGCAACTGAGTAGGATTTTATGTGACAGAAATGGTTATAAATGGACTAGAAAATGCGCAATTTGTTTGTGCACCGGTGCTGAAATAAAGCCGACTAAAGAAATAATAGCTTGGACTAGACCTTGACAAAAAAATAATACAGAAAGCCCCAATTAGGTCATCGTATAAAACTTTTTAAGTTAGAGGGTTGTGAAATGGCGCATAATTTTAAGATTGCGGAACTAAAAAGAAGGTCGGTAAGAGAGCCAAGTATTTGCGAGGTTTAAGTGCAGCATATCAATAAAATGCCTTTTACGAAGTCTGTTAAAAAATTGAGAAAAATATTTATTCTTTTCCGAAACATAATTATTTATTCATCAATTTTCATTTTCCCACTTTCAATGTATTTCCCCTCAGATATAATACACGTGTGACAGCTTTTCTTCCAACCCTCGAGACAGATCTGATATGCACTTTTCAGTATGCCTTTGAGCTCTCTCAGTAATTCGGCTTGTATCTCCTCAATCGTCTCAAAACGCAGTCCTTTCGTGGTTCTTTTCAGTCTTCGAAACAGGAAAGATACGATAGCAGAGGCATGATAACGGTGTTGATTTTGGCCAAAATATTGGGAATAAGCGATGATGAGTAAGAAGGTGCATTATTGTGGAACAAAAGGCATGAGTTGTTATTCCACAATCTCGGACGTTATCTTCTTATTGATTCTCGCAAGTGGCTCATAATTTCAAGATAATAATAATAACTAGGGGGCGCTACAGTCCCCCAGAGAGACCAGGGCCTAGCTTGCTCATTAACTACTCGTGTTGTGCGCACAATTCTCCTTTCACGAGGAGAAGGGATCTACACGACTCCGAACGGCGAAGTACTAGAAGCTATTTATTAGATAGTTTATTATTTAAGTGTTGTCAGCATTTCGAAAGAGATGGTGCCTTGAAAAATTCGAGGTGTTCAGCCGGGAATCGAATCTGTACATTCAGCGTGTGAGTGTCGCACTCCACCTAATACGCCACGGCGGCCACATAATTTCAAGATAATACTTCTTTTGAAGGAACAGGCAAGTACTTTTGATGCACTACTTCAATAATAAATTCTAGTCGCAACTAAGTAATACAGTCAAAGAAGATCCAACAATGGGCATACATCTCAAAGAGCCCATGAACGCGATTAATTTAAGGGCAAGCGGTGCACTGCTTTTTAAATAAAATGTATGGATTTATGGCCTTTAGCGTGCTTCCTTGGCTTTTTGGACATTGGATGTGCACGATTGTTATCTACGAAATCCACCCAGATTTATGGCACAATGTCATAAATTTCCAGAAAACGTGATTCCAAGGACAGACGCGGCGGACATTCAAAAAACCAAGTGCTCTCCTAAGAAATAGTGGATTCTCACGCATAACTGATTTTATTCAAATTACAAATCAAGCGTCCTAATTGAAAGACTCTTTACAACTTTGAGTGGCAGGCAGGCAGATGGCGGGCAGAAATCCCCCAAACTCCCAGGCCGATACATTTTTCGTCACAACGAAGTCCCATCACGCAACGATTCCCCACAAATCTTTCCACTAAATGACGAGAAACACACAAAACACGCAAAAGAGGTACACTTTGGCATGTGAAGTGGGCCGACGAGGTACCGACGACAGTCTTCACATATTTCCTCGATTTTAATTCGATTTTCGGTCAAGAGAACGTCGTTATTTGGTTGAATTCTTTTCGATGGAAGTTACACGAATCGGCACTCTTACGTAAGCCTACCGGAGTGAGTGTCTCTGATCAGCGCTCCACTCAATATCATCTATAACTCCCTTAGATTAGCTGTCATTTGCTGTTGAAAGGCTTTTCCTAAGACTAATAAAGGTCTCACGCTTTTCATTCGAACGGTCTTAATTAAATTATCCCGCAAATAGAAAAATTCCTGACGCAAGCGTGTTCACGACAAATGCATTCACTTTTCATTCATTTGCCGCTGCCTGACGCCGAAGATTCCGGTGATATAACACCAAGTTCTCCTTCCTCCATCCGCATCTTGGCGCTAGGCCTCGACAGCCTGAAGCCTCCTACATGCGCCAGGGGGACTTTCGAAAAGACTTTCAATCAAAAACAGCAGCAGCTCTTGCAATCAAACATTCACTTTGCATGAGCTATTTGCCAGAACGCACTGGCCACGGCTGCCGGTGATTAATTGCATGTGTATCTCGGGCCGGCGGAGATACAGATTGCTGGTCGAAATGAAAATCAACTATCGCCATGTGCCTAGGTCCGGCACTGGATTAAGAGTGCGTTGCTGCTACCTTGGCGCTGGCAGGCTGCTAAGCTGGCGTGGTGACTCGCGGGCTGTAGAACTACCTGATGGTGAGGAGGGCGCGCAGAGGCAGTGTGCAAACGGCCTGCCCGCCAGGCAGCGAGCTGCTTCTCAATGCCGTTCAAGGTTGTTCGATCGTGATGGCGCGATCAATATACTTGTGTGTGTGTGCTGTTGTTGAGTCTGTCTCCAATCCACACTCCACGCTTCATACTCCACATACGGAGGCAGCAGCATGTCGTGGAGTCTCGATCCCCCGAGGCTGGTTCTCCTCCTCACTGAACAGCTAGCTGCTGGTTCGATTCGTTCCTCTTTCGTTTGGTATTCTGGTCGGCGAGCGTGTCCCGCAATTGACGGCTTCGTGTTTTGATTGTTTATTTGTGAGTGCTTGGGGTTCTTCTAGAATTCGTGTGTGCGTCCAGCATGTGATTGAAATTTTTTTTCGTTCTTTTGTTTTTGTGCTCATTGCCTCTGCTTATCGTCGAAGTGCTCACTCAGCTCAGACTTGATGCCAAATTGTGGCGAAGCAGCAGTGTGGCCAGGCCGAAATTTAGGCAAACGTTAGGAGCACCTTTTTTGCTGAAAATGTGACTTGGATGCAGACGTACGTAATGAGTCGATGGAATGGAGTCCGCAGAGGTTGGTGACGTAGGAGAAATGCTGTCATCACGACTTGAGGACGTTACCTCGGGCTTGGGTTGGTTGATATGACGATGGTACTCGAAACGACAATTTGGATTTCATATGTTAACGACTGCAAAATGGCAGCTACATTGACTTTGCGGGATCTTGTTTTGTGAGATACGCGACTGTACTTCATAAGAAGATCAGTTACATTCAGGGGCCTAAATTGTAGAACTTTTGCAGTCCGTTTAGTCATGGTTTGCATTTACAGTAACAGAATCAAGCTTGTAAACTACGTTTGAGAACAATGTTTGCGTCCCTTACTTCTATATTATAAATTTAGAAGGTGAATTACATTATATTTCGTTAAGAAACAAATAACTCAAAACAAGTCATCAAGAATACCGACACAAGTTAAGTCTTAAGAATAAATTTATTTGGAAAGCAAATCTCCCATAAAAACGCTCCAGCAGTATGCACCTATTTGGAGGACATTTTAAGTCTCAAAAAGGGTTCCGACTGAAGTTATTTTTACGTAGTCGGATTACTAACTTCTCTCTTTTCTTTGTAGACGCTACAGTCCGGGGTGAACCTCAGTCTAAGCCAACAGTCCCGGGTGAACCTCAGTCTAAACCAAAATATAGCTCCGGTCAGCACCATCTCTCGCCAGTTGCCTAAAATTTGGCACTCTAAGTTGGTTGAGATCCTTCTCCACTCATGTGCGCCTAATCAACCTAGACCGTCCTCTGTTGCATTGTCCCAATAACTCGAGTGAGAAACTTTCGGACGAAAGTGGTGATCATACGCTCTACATGGTCTCAAGAGTTGTATCCAAAGACGCTAAACCAGATACATGCCATCGTTCCAACCATAAAGTTTATTGTTAAATCTTCTCCTCCATATGTCTGCAACGCAAACAGGAAAGCTACTTGTGTTTTTTTGCAGTAACACTATCATAATTTAACTACATCGCAAATGCACAAAATCTAACTGAGACGAACTCTTTTAAATGGTTTAATAATAATTATTGGCGCTACAGTCCAAAGGGGGACCTGGGCCTAGCTTGCTCATCAACTACTCGTGTTGTACGCGCTACTGTTCTCTCACGAGTAGAAGGGACCTACAGTTTTTTGCCGACTCCTAACGGCGAAATTTGAGAAGCTTTCTTAGACAGTTATTACTCTTTGAGTGTTGTCAGCAGCTCGAAAGAGGTGGTGCCATGAAAAATTTGAAAAATTGGTGTTGAGCTAGGAGTCGAACCTAGACCCTTCCCTTAGCCACCACGCCACGGCGACCACCTTTTAAATGGTTTACAACCAATTAAATTATCTGTTATGTATCAACATTTGAATTCAATGTCATGGACGTTCTGGGAATAATGGCAATCTGAAGGCAAATGAATTTGTGTTACCACTGAGCTTCACATTTGCAAACAGCCAAATGTGAATGGAGGATCTACATCGGTAATCTAAGAAACCTTAACAAAATAAGCATCACACTAATCGCGAATTTATTAAGATTGCTAATTGGTACTACTCGATCATTTCTGCGAGCTTGTCGAAATAATTAATCTTTTATTGTCTTATATTTCTCTAGTTTTGTGGCCGCCGTGGCGTAGTGGGTGGAGTGCGACACTTACACGCCTAAGGTCTAGGTTCGATGCCCAGTTCAACACGAGTTTTTCAAATTTTTCACGGCACCACCTCTTTCGAGCTGCTGACAACACTTAAAGAGTAATAACTGTCTTAGAAAGCCTCTCAAATTTCGCCGATCGGATTCGTCAAAAAAAAACTGTAGGTCCCTTCTACTCGTGAGAGAACAGTAGCGCGCACAACACGAGTAATTGATAAGAAGCTAGGCCCATGTCCCTCTGTGGACTAGCGCGCCAAACAATTATTATTATTATTAATTGTTCAATCGAAAAACTTAAAATAAAAGACAACACACGAAAGAGGTTAAATTTCAAATTTCTTTATTCGAACGAGGGGTTCACTCGTGTGTCTTTCTGGAAGTATCGATCTATACTGCCGTTTATTATAAAAATTACATACATATAATGTTCGTTGGATATTCGATTGAACATATGACATACATTGAACGACGATATAAGATCACAAAAATATAACAATGGTTGAATATGGGACTGAACAATTAATTATTATTATTACTTCTCTATTTTTGAAAATATTTTTCCAGTTCAATATTCATAAACAATTTTTAAAACATTTAAATTCCCGAATCACGTATCAGTTGTGTCCACTTCCTTGCGGTAAAGATCAAATTAAGAGCGATGATATGCATATGAACATTGCTTTTAATTTTTTATAATTGGTGTCGACTTAAGTGACGGGAATTAAGTCACAGCACGTGGCGAAGGTATAGAGGAAAAGAGAAAAAGAAGGTACCGATGCACATTGGTTTTCAATGCCTTTAGATGTCGATGGGTGGGTGGGTGATTGGGGTAAGTTGAGCTGGGTAGAGCAATCCATATTCCTGTTGTGCGGCTGAAGAACGAGTTTCTAAAGTTAACTGTACGTCCGAAGGTGGGCTTAAGGGTGAACAGGTGAGCATTCCTAGTGAGGCCGGTATTGCGGGTGAATTCTTGAAGGCGAGGAATGCAGCTGGCTAGAGCTCGTTAGAGCATTTTTTGTTGAAATAGCGATAAAATAGTAATAGAGACACAACATTTCGTTGTGGTTCTAGCAAGTCGATTGACTTCGCAACATTATTATCACTAAAAAGTTTTATCGCTCGCTGTTGGATTCTATCTAGTTGATCTCTAGAGAGATCTTAGGAGCACCAGACCAGATAGAAGCATTATACACAAGCTTTGGACGGATGTACACCTTATATAATGTTTTATAACACGACGTGGTGTGCTGTGGGCAATGATATATTCCTTGAAGAATGTAAAAAATATAATATTAGAGCTTCATACCTTTATAAATGTATTCGGGGTACAGGATCTCAAAAGATGGCGCCACCTGCCGGTTGTGGATCATCTTGTATGCGATTACCAACTTTATAGGAAAGGTGTGGTATTTTTCAAAATAAATTAATTACCGTCTGCTTAAAAACAATATTGTTTTTTGTTCTGTTTCTTCGAAAATGTAAAAATTTTGAAGGGAGTTTGGTTTTTGTTTTGATTGGAAGAAGGAAACAACTGAAGCCTATTGAATTGAAAAATTGTAGAAGTTTATAGTGAATCTGTTCCGACCGACAATCACACAGATGATGGTGATTTAACCGTCAACGTGAGCGCCAATGCAATGCGAATACACAGAACCGTTGGGAGTGATTCAACAAACAATTTCCGGTCAGTTAAAGAAATTTTTATTTATTTGAAGACAGGCCATACGGGTATAGTGAACTATAAGATGCTAAAGCCAGACGAAACCACTGACTCTATACTACTGAATTTTTCAACGGATGCAAAACGGTTCGAGTTAAAAAACATAGAAAAACAGATCAGGAATTGGTTCGATGTAAAAAAGATCTTATATATCAGTGATGGTGTTCGAAAAATATCAGAGAGATGGGAAAAAGTTGTAGCTGCCATCGCCCAATAACTTGAGTGATGTATTGGTTACGTTTTCAATGAAAAAAATGCCAACACAAAAAACCTCCAAATACGAGGCACTAATTCATCAGATAAGTATGGTATTGAAAAATGCATTGGTTAAGCTTAAAGTGATCAACACTTTTTTAACAAACGGGCAGTTTATCCGTTGTAAAGTTTTTCAGCTTGGATAGACTGACGCAGGGCAAGCAAGGTTGAAATGTTTAAATGCCGTTCACTTTTGCTTTGTGCATTGAAAATCACCATTAAGTATAGGTTGAGACATGGGAACCATAACCGGGCACTGTCTAATCGGTGAGCATGCTAGAAGGCTAAGGGCTCCCTCAAACGATTTTGCAGAAGCTGCAAGGGATGAGGAAGAATCAGAAACTCTGCTACACCTGTTATGCACATGCCCGGCGCTCTAGCGTCTCAAATACAATCACTTTGGAAGCTATTTCCTCAACAGCCTACATGACTTCAATAAAACCCCCGGACATTTTAACCAGGACATTTTAACCCCGGACATTTTAAACTTTATTATCGGCTCCAGCTGGTTTTAGGTTCTTCCCACATGGTGTGGTAGCACAATGCTCCTGTATGGGACTAAGTGCATTTATCAGCCACCTTACCCTACCTACCTATAGGTTGAGACACCGTTACATCCACATAAACGGACGGTTTTGTGTTCTTAATGGGTTAACAGAATAATAGGTCTTACTCTATGGCTTATGAACATCTTGTTCTTATACTCAAAATGTGTGATCTACATTACATGGACTACACAATCTACAATCTATACAATCTAAAATCTACACAAACTTCTCTTTGTCCAGATTTTTTTTTTTTAATATGCAAGAAAAAAGACGACAGTTGACATGCTCCCATGACTACACGCCATACTATCTTTGCAGATGTTTTGGTTATTAATTGATTCCCTATGCACAGCTTTTTCGACATCAGGCCTGTACGAATTTGGTTGCTTCAAAATCCAAAAAAACGGGTTTTCAGAAACCAAAGTGTAGAATGAAGAGAACTAGATTTTTAAACAGATTAAGACACTTGGAGCATCCCTGGATAAAGTGCGTCGAGTGTTGAGTAAATTTGAAGTTATGTTTCCATCAATGCGCTAACCATGCCTTCAGAAGGTCAGTTTTTCACACCCGGCAGTTGGCTCAGGCTGAAGATCTAACAGCAATTAATTGATCCCATTCCAACCTCTGTTCTTTTGTGTATTTTATGGAAAGAAGTCGAGATAGAAAATAAAATAACTTGAGCTCCAGACACAGAATTCCTTTAAAATGAAGATAGAACCACTTACGGCAGATACTAGCTGCACACATATTTACGGTAAGAAGTGCGCTTTCTACACACACCTTGAGATTTTTTCAGTTAACCCTGGCTTAGACCATTCTGACCTAACCATACATTGGTTATGGCTGAAGTCTATTTGTATGTACCTCACATTGGTGATGAAGACCACAAAACAAGGAAAATCCATTGATCTCCGCAGACATTCAAATTTGCTCCTAATCAGCAAGCCATCAAGACAGACTCCTTTTCGGCGACTACGTTTACTGAATGAATTATTTAGCTACTACAGCCGCCTATCTATCACCAGTCATGCACATGCTACATGAACAGAAACCAGTCCTTGCCCGATTTGCACGAGTGCGATAATCGAAAACGAGCCTCAGTCTTGAGTCGCTCTATATTCTGCAGATACTTATCTCGAGTGTGAAAACAAACCGAAGGCGAATAAAACTCCTCTGGCAATGCCCAGCGCAGCGCAACCTTCAACTGGAGTGGGACAAAGCTGAGAGGACAAGTAGCCGGTTCAGAAGCTGCGGAATGTTTTCATGCTCCAATCACACTTCTGGGCAAGTCCTTACCCCTCTTGCGTAAGCAAATTAGTTTTTTGTTTGTCGCTCTGTGTGTGTCTCCCCCCGGCCGCGCAACCCACGTTAAAGTTGGGCGCGACTGATGGGGGCCTAGATATACAGACTAAAGCCAAAACTATTCCACGGAGCAGCAGACGATGGAGCCAAGGGTTTCATCTGCACAGCACTTCACGCTTGGATCTCGAATTTTAATTAATTTCAAATCGGACGTGACTTGGACTTGTCTCGTGGTCTCTGGGCAAATAAATTGGTAGCCGAAGTGCTGACAGAACGAGATTAGGAGCGGACGTGGAGGAGATGATTTCGCGAAGCCGTGCGCACTTGAGGGGGCTTTTTGGGAATTTCTATATTTTGGCTCGTCTTTGAGCAAATAGAATCGGTTCTGGAATTTTGTTTGCTCGCAACAAAGCGAGATATTTGCACTTGAAAAATTAAAGATACTGTTTGTTTGTGTACTGCAGGCTCGGGGGGCGCAGGAAGAAGATTGTGCTTTGAGTTCAAGTTGATCAAGGGTTGTGAGGAGAGGGGTGTCCGCATATTTTTGGCAAAAAGTCGTTGAGACAAGACTCGTGTGGTCTGACTTTTATTGGTTTCTGAAGAAAAATTGTAGACATTCTAATGGGGATTTCGTGAAGGGGTTTGCAGTGCTAATAAGACCAAGGGGTGAACAACGTTTTGGGGAGATGTATAAGACGTTTTTGGACGTTTGTTTGAAAGAATGTCTGTGGTGAAAGCAGCCAGATGTACATAGATGATTGTGGCATCTTTTTGAAAAAGTAGTTTTTTGTGTTTTTCGCACTTGGAGTAAGTAGCTGTTGTGGTGGAGACATATAAAATGACTTTAGTCCTACGACACCAAAGTCTATATTCGAAATCCGTCTTGTAGATCGTATCTATATTTTCTGCGATATTAAGGATCTTAGATGTTTTGTAAAAAAAATTATAAACGACTGTTGCTAGTGACTGAGACTGATTAAAGCATGAAAACTGAAAGATATATTTTTTGTTGCAAGGTATACCATATAATGCACTGAGTAGGCAAGTGGACTCAGCAACCAGGTCTTTGTACTCCCAGGCATCTACTATACTCTGCACATGATCCCAGCCAGAAGCTCAAATATCAAACGGTAAGGGATCTGCAGTGTTCTTGTCCCCCTTGCAGGTGACTCAGAGGTCTTCATCGCTTACCCGTTATTTGGCAAAGTTGTATCAGTTCCTTTGTACGCTAATAAATCGTTTGCAGACAATAAGAACAGCAGACATTTGATAAACATTACGAAGCGTGTGCTTGGATTGCTTGCACTCTGGTGAGTTCTGAGCGGCGCAGTTGTGCACGCAGATTCTGTTCCTAAAATAAGCTTTATCGGATCTTTACCTGGTTAGTTCATCGGAGATCACATTTCCGCGTGATCCCGTGCTGAAGCAAAGCCGAAACTTATCTTCACGAATGCAATGAGCGCATTGAATTAAGAGAAGAACTGCATTCCGTAGTGTAGAAGAAAAAAGTCAATAAAAGAAATCTTGCACCACACACATGATGGCATAAATAGTGCTATCTCGTTCTGGCTTAGAAAAGTGCAAGCCAGCTCATTAGTTAAATGACCCGAAGTCTTCAAAGTCAGATGCATTTTTGATATAAGTGTTGACCTTCTCTGGGAGAAGCGATGTAGATATGTCCTGAAGGACGTAAGTACTCCACTTTCTTCAACTTCTCTTAACATCGTACAGTGTTCCACATGAGATTTAGAACAGCGCCAAGAAAAACATCATAAAGTATTTCGGAACATCGAATAAAGAAGACAATTTATCATATTAAGGAATGTATATTACTTGTAATACTAAATCACTCTTCTTATACTTGGTTGGGGATTGAGTCGAATTTGTATTGAATTGTTTTCAAGAACATCCCACAAATGCCTTTGGAGATGCTTCTAGTAGGAGAGGAATATTAAATATACACAGTTTACGGCAGTATGCTTGGGTTGTTGGCTTTATGAAGATGGCTTCCTGATAGGCCCAGTTTTCTTGTACCTTCTTCTAAATTCCATTTGATAATACTTAAGTAAAGCTTTTTGTCCACAATATTTTTAATTATTTAAAAGATTTCTCACCCCTGATGTAGTCACACACTCCTCCATAAAGTGTTTTGAAGTTTAATATTCTTCCATGCAATTCTTTTCGTCAAACCTTATCGCCCACCATGTTATATTTGAATTCGTCTAAAAAAATAACTTTGCTCTAAAAGTTAGGAGGCTCGTTTTAATATTTTTGGCGAAAGCTGTTTCTATTTATATATAAGTACATATATTGAAAGGTGCGACATTCTACAGGGAGACCAGTGTCTAGCTTGCTCATCAACTACTCGTGCTGTGCACGCTACTGATCTCTCACGAGTAGAAGGGATCTGCAGATTTTCTTTTCCGAACGGTGAACTTTTGAGAAGATTTTTCATATAAAGTTTTTGAGAGTTGCGAAAAATGCAAGGTGTTCAGTCTATTTACATTCATCAAACCGGCATTAACGATAGATTCTCGCACAGTTTTAGTTTAAACCCTTTTGCAAAAATATGTTTTAAGGATCTTGATTAAACAAGTGCTTGATATAACCTTATTTCTGGAAGTGAATATTGATGGGTGCCCGCTACGAGGTGAATTTCCCACGCGGTATTAATTTGCACGCGTTTGATAACATTTTTCCTGTGGAAACGGCTTCTTGAAAATATTTTCGATATATCATAAACAGAAGAAATTTTAATTGTCTTTAAAGTGTTTATCATTTCACTAGCTTCACAGATAGTTTCATTTGTTGTGTTATTTCTTTCAATGGGTCAAATACAATTTGTTTTACTCATTGCGACACGACGATAACATTAGATTCCCACTTCATTGAATCAAGGCCGGTGTGGAGGTGTTGTACAGCTGAGCGGGAGGAAGTATGACTATGTTTGACGCTTGTTCGTTAGGGATAAGGTTGTATTGGGTTAGCGAATCTAAGCGCTAGACAATAGGGATGCCTTTGGAGGTTATAGGAAATGGTATTTTGAAAATTTTATAGCAACCTGAATTGTTTCCCTCTATATGTACTGTTTTCTAATACATGTTTCCTACAGGACACATTGTAAGTTCCTGAAACTCAGGTTTCAGCTCCGATTTTCTCTTTGTCAATGCTACAGAGGTTTAGGGTGTGGTAGTCCTAGATCTTAAATGGAAACGATAAAAAGTGAATTTATTATCAACGCTACTTAGATAACAAAATAGCATAAGAGAGGGTGAACCAATCGCTAAGTAGCGAGAAGAAAATAAACTTCGTCTAGTATCAATATCTTCACAAAATTGACTGCCTCAGGACAGAATTACTCTCTCATTTGTATTTTTCCACTATTTTAAGCTTACTTGTTTTTAGCTAAGAAAAAGACTCCCGGTAGAAAACCTGAAGTCTTTTGAAGTTCTGGGTAAGAGGTCTTGCGGAAATCCAATAAATATGAGCAAGATCAGCGAAATTTTTTTGGATCCCTAATGGTTCCAATGACCATACTAATTACCTAAAGTAGTTGTGAGGCGTAACTTCCATTTCTTCATCCACCGAGAATCGAAGCGCTTCCCACTCCGCCTGACATCGCATTTAACATTACCCACGGCCATGAATCTAGCGCTCGGCACACGTCACTCTTTCACAATCAGCTGCATGCCATGCCCCGTGATATATGAATAAAACCACATCGTCCACCCTTTCCCCTCCCGCAGACATTTCACATTGCATTCATAATTGATTTCAATTTTAATTACCAGCCATTACGGCGCTCAGGGTTTTCGTTTGAAAATTTCCATAAAAATGCGCCAGCAGTCGACGCAAGGTGTGGCTTTGCCAACCTCGAGCGAAAAGTTCAAGAACCTATCCGCTCCACCCATGGACATCTCTCGCAGTAGTCGCGCGGCAGCGGTGCCATTCAGCTTTACATGCATTTCCAATATATGCAATGTCAGTCAGCAGCGTCCAAATGCCAGACGATCCTTTGGCGGAAAATCCCAACAATTCGTTTGGCAGAACTTCGATGATTTCCATGCTGTCGGCTGAACGCATACAGCAGCGGCTGTCAGACCAGTGTGACAGTGCGAGAAATGATTTAAGGCTCGACTGCGTTTGTGTAATCAATTCAATTACCGCCACGCCCCGGCATCTAGCGAATTAATTTGCGTGCCTGAATAATCTATATCTGTAACTGGAATAATGCATGGGGCAACGTGCGTGTGTATGCGCGCGCGTGCAGACTGTGGCTTTATTATGCGCAGTCGCTGTCGGAAATCGGTGGCCGGAGGCCATGTGCATCCAGCCCCAAGTTTGGGCTGCAACTTGACGTCTGACTAATGTCGACTTGGTTGTTGTTGCTGTTGCTTGAAGTCGACGTCGTTGTCGTTTTTGTCGCAGACGTTGTTTTCACCGCTGTCGTTTCAGCTGCATGCGCATATCTTTTGGATTTAATTTCGTATTGATGCGGCATGGACGAATATTAATTTAGGATTCGCGATGGTTGCGTTGGGGCTTCAGGATTTTATGCATTCGACACGCCCAATGGCAGGGACTTGGCGGAGAGCGCCTAAAAGGTGTTGACACGTCGCGACTGCCAGAACGCGTCGCGCATGGTGGGATGTGAGTGCGAATTCGCGCGCCAGGATATTCGGGGTATTATTTATTTGTCATGGTTAATCACAGGTCTTCCTTGGGCCGAACTGCACTGCGGCGCTGTAGTTGAGAATGCTAATGAAGGGGTGTGCGAGTTTGTGCGCGTTGGTATTTCCTTTTTCTGTGTTGAGTTTGAGTGCAGCTGGCAAGTTGGTGGTGACTTCACTCTTGTATGGGATGGGTCATTTGGTGAAGCTAAGTTTGGGCACGACTTCGGCTTACAAATGGGTACTTAACACAAGGTAAACGTTTCTGTACTTCCGGTGAGGATTTTAAAAGCTATGAATGGTTGTGCTTAAGACATATATATTTATGTTTTTATGATGCACTGCTCGACTGTTAAAACTTGCAAATTTATTCGTCTTCATCGTTTTGACCCATGAAAGTTATTACGGTTAAGCCTCGCTTACCTCTGTAAAGCCAATGGAAGGAGAGCCACTTAATGAGGCTTCGAATTCGAGTGAAATGTGATTTATGGGGGGTTTCAATTGATTTTACATTTTAAACGCGAAGTTTCCATCGAATTCTTTTGTCACTTATGTTCTGTAAATGTAACGCCCCTATAACTTGTTCTGCTACATTAGGAAAACCAGCGTTATGTGAGAGATGTTGCTCATGCAACTCTAGAAATTTAAGGTGTGGACTATATTCCACCCGATAGACGTTATTCAGCATGATGTTAAGACTGTTAGGATCATAAGTCCAAAATATTTTTTTTCAAAAGTGAAATGCTTAGCCAATTAAAGGGTGACTACATTTATCCTGAGTATTAGACACATGACGCGAGGTCGAGGAAATGGAGAGGTGCTATGGCAGGAATGACGTCCGAAATTTTTACCGCAAGATAAAACAGTTATCCGGCGGTTATAAGCCTCGGACAGAAGCCTGCCGGGACCAAATTGGACAACTGCTGGTAGAGTCGCAATCGGTGCTGAAAATCTGGAAGGATCATTTCTGCAGACTTCTAAACGGCGATGACGACGCAAACCCCGCTGTTAAGCACAATGTCCCTCTCAATTTGGAAGACGATGGACAAGAATTCCGTCCCTCCGACTTAAACGAGGTCAAGATAGATACATCGAGACTGAAGTCGAACAAAGCTGCTGGCGCGGACGGACTATCCGCAAAGCTGTTCAAAGCGGCTGGGGATGAGCTGGTTTGGCGCATGCACCAGCTCATCTCTGCGATATGGTCGGACGAAAGCATGCCCGACAAGTGGAATCTCAGCATCGTTTGTCCGGTTCACAAGAAAGGAGACCCCTTCGACTGCGCCAACTACCAAGGGATCAGTCTCCTCAACAACGCATATAAGCCGTACTGTGTGGGCGCCTGAAACCGTTCGTCAACAACCTGATAGGTCCTTATCAGTGTGGTTCCAGGCCAGGGAAGTCCACAATCGACCAGATCTTCACACTGCGGCAGATTCTGGAGAAGTTCCAAGAAGTACAAATCGACACCCACCATATATTCGTCGATTTCAAGGCCGCGTATGATAGCGTGCATAGAGACGAACTATACAGTGCCATGTCTAGTTTTGGCATCCCTACCAAACTCGTCAGATTGTGTAGGATTACGATGGAGAACTCTCGCTGCTCCGTCAAGGTCGGTAGCGAACTCACCGAGACCTTCGATGTCAAAAAAGGATTTAGACAAGGCGACGCGTTGTCATGCGACTTCTTTAACATCATTCTTGAGGGGATCGTGCGTAACTCACACGTCAACATCAGAGGCACGATCATCCACAAGTCCGTTCAACTGCTAGCTAATGCGGATGACATTGACGTGATTGGCCGAACTCAGCGAGCCGTCACTGAGGCGATTGCTAACATCGAAGCTGAAGCGGCTAAAGTGGGACTAGTGGTAAACGAGGGCAAAACGAAGTATATGCTGTCATTGAAGAAGGACACATAACATCGACGTCTTGGACAGAGCGTTACTATGGGCAGCAGACACTTCCAGGTAATGAAGGAATTCGTCTACCTCGGCTCCGCGGTGAATAGGGACAACAACATCAGTACCGAAATCAAGCGCAGAATCACTCTTGCCAATCGCTGTTTCTTTGGGCTCAAGAGGCAATTGAGTAATAAAGCCCTCTCCCGAACGACCAAAGTGACTTTGTACAACACCTTGATCATCCCAGTCCTCCTCTACGGCGCAGAAACCTGGACGCTACTAAAATCGGATGATGATCTGGAGGAGAAGATTCAACCACGAACTGTATGGGCTGTACGGCGGCATGAGCCTAGTCAAGCGTCTACTGATACAACGCTTAAGGTCTAGGCCATGTAGAGCTCATGGACAGCACTGCTCCGGCCCGAAGAGTTTTCGAATCCGAACCACAGGGACAACGCAACAGAGGACGTCCTAGACTGAGATGGCGCACACAAGTGGAAAAGGACCTCAACCAACTTGGAGTGCGCAATTGGAGACAGCTGGCAAGAGATCGTGCTAGCTGAAGAGACATGTTGATTGAGGCCCAGGTCCACCCCGGACTGTAGCGCCATCCGAAGAAAAAGAAGATTAGACATATGACTTTCCATATGACATCCTACTGAAGATGATTTCTACAACCTTCTGGAAAGACATACGATCATTGCTCCAGCTATCATATCCTTTGGGAGTATTCAATGCACAGCTTGGTAAAGAAGAAAGAACCGCCTTTGAATTACGCATCTGGAAACTCAGACTGATGACGTTGTAGTTTCCTTACCACAAAATACATAAAAAAGTTTTTGGCGATCTCGTGTTTACAATGGAAGGTATCTCTTTATTGTAGCCAAGGTAATAAACCGAACAAGGAGAGCAGCAAGATTAAATATCGGAAAGCTCCGATTGTAACAGATTACTTGGATCGTTTATAACTGTATTAAAAAAGGAAAACTATAAACAACAACCCCAAAAACCAGAACTTATGACGATGGAGTAACAGTTAACGCTCCTACTATCCGGAATTTTTTGCATTCAAAATAATACTATGGGCGCGTTACGAGAAAATAACCTTATAAGTATATCTAATATAAATATAAATATCAAATGAATACATAACAAAATCGGACGATTATTTGAACATCGTTCTATTTGAGGACAAAAGCAAATTTAACGTCTCGGATCTGATGGTCGTCGTTTTGTATGGCGTAATACTAATACAGCCTTAGAAATTAAAAATTGTAAGCCCACTATGAAGCATGCTGGGGGCTATATCATGATATGAAAAGCATTGGAAGCGAATGGTGTGGGAAATCTAGTCTGAAAATACGATGGATAAACACACGTATCTACGGATACTCTCAGAAAACGTGAAGGCACGTGCAAATAAAATAAGCTTGCAAGGCGATTTCGAATTGGTTCCGGACAACGACCCCAAACCTTCATCAATGCTAGTGAGGGAATGGTTGCTTTATAATGTGAAGTCCCATCCGCCTCGGACTTTAATCCTACCGATCATTTTTGGGATATTTTGGAAAAGAAACTGCGAGAAAACCAAGTGACCAGTAAAAGAAAGATCGTAGGGAATTTCACCAACATCAAAGATTTGCTGGTAGAATTCTCCGGAGAGGAGGAATTGTATACTCACTAGGAAACGCAGCTTAATTTAATTTAAGGGCTGCATATAATATTGATGATAAAAACTTAAGAGTTCTTATATCTTGTAGGTTGAAGGGGAAAGCATTAAAGTGGTTTTATTCCCGATCGGACGTTACTACTATTAAAATAAATCAACTGCTGGTGGAAATGAGGGAAATTTTTGGCGACCGATCTAGTCGTTTGACGATAAAACATTCCCTAGAGGCATGGAAGTGGACCACAGGAGAAACATTCCAACAAAATGTACATTATAATATTATTCTTGCGAATAAAATTTCCATGGAGGAAGATGAATTGTTGGAATGCATCATCGAAGGAATACCAGGTCCTCACCTACGTTCACAGGCGAAGATGCAATGTTTCCGCAAAAAACATCAGTTGATGGAATCTTTCAGCAAAATCAGCCTTATGAAGCCCAAGCAAAGTTGTAGGCCCTAAAATTCAACTGTCCATATTTCAAATATCAATGGTAATATGCTTTGGATTCAAACGCTTTTCTCAGAAATATAACAACAGCGAAAATGTAAAGGAACTATCGGATACGCATAAGAGAGAACATTCATTCGGTTGTGAACAGTTACCAGGTAGATGAATAAGACGTGTGCCAGTGAAAATGAAATTGTAAAGTAAACTAAAGTATTTTGTATTTTTATTCCATTATAATATACTTGTATGTGCAATTTTTTGAGTACGTTTTTTAATTTTGTTTTCTTTGTAGTTGAACTTAAATACAATATGCTTTTTGTTATTTATAGCTTACGACATGGCGAACTAAAAATAAAATAATCTCTTACGAAGACATAGCTATAGATCAATAAAATGATAAAAAATTCAAATTTCTTAAAATGAATTCGCTGTATGTGCAATTATTTGATGGAGAGTATAGGACACATTACGTTTGGATGAACAATTTTTAAATTATACATTTGTAAAGAAAACAATCTTAATGGTTGTAAGGTTTTGCTTTTGGACAATAATATTACTCAAGAATTTTTACGTAGTATCAAGCATAAAGCGTGGCCGCCATGGCGTATTGGGCCACAATGAAGGTTCAGGTTCGATTCCCGGCTGAACAACTCGAATCTTTCACGGCACCACCTCTTTCGAGCTGCTGACAACACTCAAAGAGTAATAACTTCTAAAGAAAAAGCTTCTCAAATTTCGCCGTTTGGAGACGCCAAAAAAACCGTAGGTAATTTCTACTCGCGAGAGGAAATCGTGTACAACAGCAGTAGTTGATGAGCTAGCTAGGCCTTTGCCCCCTGTGGACTGTAGCGCCTCCCAATTATTATTATTATTACTAAGCATAAAGCAATATCTTATGCAGTTCGTTTATTGGGCTTAATAGACTTATAGCGACTGACTGTCCATATTCTATATGTTTCCTTAAGCAGATATACTTGAAAGATATTGTTCGTTTCAATTCTTATTGCATCTTTTAAATGTGCTAAAATCGTTCATTCAGTTACATATGGCGCTTTGTATTTCATAAAAATTGCTGGGGCAATACTTGTTCCTACATAAACTGCTACTTAACGCACGAAGTACAGTGAGCAAAATTAATTATATAATGATAAAATAAAATTGTCGTTATATTTTATCCTATATGATATACTTTTTATTAGAAATCCGTTGTTTGTTCATAGCGTTATCAATAAAGACAAGATTCGTTGCTCTAGCTCGTGCAATATGTATATATCTTACCCATGACGCTACCATGACATGGTTCTCTGTTGAAGCTTTATCCACACATTTCGGGCACCAAACGATGCAAAAATGTTATAATTAAATCAGTCACTAAATGTGATCTCTGTTTCTCCCTTTATCTCTTTCTTGGTTTACTTTGTAAACACGTTGGTAGATCATATTTCCTACGACTTCGAGATGAACATTTTTTTCTGAAGCTGTGCCAGATTTCTTCTTTTCCGTCTTCACTGTAATATTTGGCGTTCTCTCTTTTCGGCAAGTTTTTGGATAAAACAGCGTGAAGTTAACACCATAGTGGACAATGTTTTTTTTTTTTTTTGCTAGTGGCGCCCCCTATGTGTCCTGGGACTGAGTTATTGAGTTATCTGTTAGGAAATTAAAGTATCATTAATCATTAACATCATTATCATCTTCGTCGACCCGCATATTCCACTGTACACACGAGAGATCTCCACGCCGCTCTATTCTCTGTTATAGATTCGAACTAATCAGGGCTGTAATCATGTAACTTTTCAAACGACTATCGTCCTGACGATACACCAAACCGATACCGCCGATAGTTTGCATCACATAACCCAGCCACTAACTTCTCGCCTACGAGAAGTGTGTGTTGTACTCACACAACAAAACAATGAATAACGACTGACTGATAGTTCTCATTGTTTTGTGGTGTGTGTACACATTACGAATGAGCGAACGGCTTTGCCGGAGGAGCTCATAAAATGTATGAAGTTTCATCCAAGACATGGCTCAAAATACGTGATGAAGGAGACATCGGTACCCCATGGCCAAACCAACGAAACATAGCCTTTTTTATAGCTCCGCAATATTTATTTGTCCCTTTACCGTCGCATTGCTGATCCTATCTTGGTGGGGAACTCCCGCAACGACACGAAGAAATCTCAATTCGACAGCCTGAATTCGCGGTCTTAGTCTTTTGGTCATTAATCAATTTTCATGACCATAGCTGATACTTGAAACAGACACTGAGTTGAGAACCGATAACCTGGCCTTGACACCAATCTCGACATTTTTTATTTCTGATCTACCAACTCGCTTCAAGATTGATCAAACTTGGCCAGTTTTTCAAGAAAAGTTAGTGTTGCTCCTTTTATCACTGGAGGAAATTACCCCGAGGTATTTTAATTTCTTCACAGGCTTCAATGAGACTCCACTAACAAGTAAAATTAATTTTAGAAACGTTGTAAAATCAACCGTAACTTCAGGGTTGTCGATACGTTTTTTTTTGCATTTAGTTATCAGCACAGACCACAAATCTATGGAGCGCAAACTAAAGTTACATCTGGGAGAATGTGAGGACAACTAAGTCATCTGCGAAGAGGATTTAACCTCTAATCTCTCACTGTGAGACGTACATCGCCTCGCCGGGGCTGCAATATTCAGTCTCTATATAAAAATGACAAGGAGAGGTGAAATGTATTTATTTACGATGCGGATTTTTATTTTTGTTTTGATTTACTATGGTTTACTGAATACAGCTGTTGAGAGGTTGAATGGCTCTGAGCAGAGGATTATCAATCCTTTACCCCATTCTGTGGAACAGTCCAGACATTAAATCCGTTGGCTCGGTCGTATGCAATTTACAAAACTACAAAACTACTGAATACCGGTTGAGCCTTTTCAAGTATCATTCTTAAAGGGAAAAGCTGATCGGTTGTCGGTCGGCTGTTTTCATCCTGGCAGCCACACTCTTCATTTTCAAACTGGACTCAACCATAGCTCTACAACGGGCCTCCGAAACCTTGTTATAAACCTTACTGGGGAGACTTAAAAGAGGCATGCCATGTTTTTGGAGCAATCTGCCTTGTCCTCCTCTTGGAAAAGTGGAACCATCACTCCAGTCAGTTAAATGTCTCGCCACTTTCACCAACTTTCACTTTTGCCACTCTCGCCAAGTCACCTCAATGATAAGCGAGAACCACAAAACTCCATTTCTACTAATGGTTTTAAGCGTTTCGGGACTGATTTACCGGTGGACAAGATAATTTCCACCTCCATAGATAGAAAATTCTTTGCCCTCCTTAAGACAACAGGTCTGTCGCCTTCAGTTGGTACCTTTGAATTAATAATTGCTGGACAGGGCTTACCAACAATTTTCCGACTTCACGGAAATATTTGATTTCGACTGGCATTTTACAATGTTAATGTGAAGACAATGCCAAAATTGGATTGCAAAATTTCATTCCGTCAATTTTGCTCTTGAGAATACAACATGTCCTGGAACGTCTCTTGAACCCGGTGTGGATAAAATAAAGCCGTTGACCGATGCAAATTGTAAGCTCGAGAGATTGCTGAAGGATTAAATTTGTCTAACTTTACCGTTGACAAGTACATGCAACTTTTAGAATTTATTTTGAAGCTTTACATAGATTCCTAAAACTGTAACAGTATAAAATATGCTTCGTCGTAATCACGACTGTGATCCATTTTAGAAGCCCAAGTTTGATGACTCGCCAAAAGCTATTGCAACTTAATGTGCTACCACATGCACCACAGTCTCTAGTCGTGGCACCTACGGATTATTACTTGCTCCGGTCTCTTAACATTTTTTTCAATGGGAGGAATCTTGGACGTTTGGAGCAGTTTTTTGTCAGCAAAGATCCAAATTTTTCGAGCGTGGAATGAATCTCTTGTGCGAATATCGAATAGTCTAAATGTCGTTCAAAATTACTTATTGAACGATCCAAAAATATATGATTTAATTTAAACATAAATGTGTATTGCAAATGCAAATTTATTTTGCTCACAGTAGACTTAGCCTGAACATAAAGCCAGCCAAACAACCAAACTCCCGTCCAAGAATGCCAGTTAAATTTATTACAGTGAACTCCTGGCTCATTTATCGTATGTTCCATAACTCGCATTGTCAGTTCTAAATGAGCGGTATTGTCGGGTAACGCCTGCTTAATTTACCCGGCCCCGAATGCACACAAAAAAAGACGCGTCATCACCTACCCCATATACAGCCATCATTGAGTCGAAGTTTTCCATAACAAAGAACTGAAATGCGTGTCTCATACAATTTGTGGCATACCATAAGAACAAGCGCCGTTCAATTCCAAAAAGCGGTTCCCTTTATTTCGCCTCAGCAACTTAAAACAGTTGCTTCCATTCTTTCCACCTTGTGGACGATGATCTCCTCACCTCAGCAAGTGGTCGCCAAGACCTGCCGGACAAGTATTAATTGATAAAGGTGTCAGGCCGTCAGATCGTCTCATAAATCGCGCTCTCGGAAACGCCTCAGAGAACACCCCTGCCGTCCAATCAGCCTTGTCACTGTCGAGCTGAGCTCGACGTAATTAATTGCTGTTTTCACAGGCAGGGCTACCGAGTGGCCGAGCCCTCCTAGAGCGCGATCAAACAGTCTCTCCAGCAAAGGGCGGCTGCAGCCTTGATTGCTCTATTTGAGGAAAAAGGAAAATATTCAAATTGGTGTTTGTTCTAGATACACCGCACAGCGCCTGCCCATCACGGCACCTGTTGTTCCGGACTTGATTGAATCCAATTTATATTCAGATTGCACGGCCGACGGGGGACCAAAGGGTGCTGATGATAACCGCGCAGCGCAGTGGGTAGACGTAGTCATATCCGAAATTTCAATTCGATCCACTTGTCTGAGTGTTTACGGCCTCCTCGGCTGTCGGGCGGCAGATCGTTCATTTTTCTGCGTCAGACGATGTTCGTGAGAAGCTGCTACCAGTTTGCTGGCACTCCTCGTTTGTTGCGACGCGGCGGCGATGGCTTACGAAACGCTGCCGCAGATGCGGCATTCGCTGCACGATCGTGGCAATTTATAGCAGAGCACATTCACCCTTAGTTAGGATGATGTAGCGCGCGGATTCTACACCAAGGAGCGGGAGCGCTCCTGCCGACACCGTGTCGGTCACATGCAAGAACAGCGCCGCGCCGCGGCAACTTGAACCAATTTGTTGCGTGTGCACATGGAACCAAAGAGGCCGATGTTACAACATAACTTGTCGAGTGAAGGCATTATGCCACCGGGAGACGCTGGCTGCCTTCAGTGGTCGGCGGCTTGGCATCGCCGGATACCTCATTAGATTATTAGTTATGGGTTCCAGATTCGGTTTGATGATCTGCGAAGCGATGATTAATGTTCCATTCGATTCGAATGTGATCCGGGGGTGGGAGGTGGTTATCATAGCATTTGCAGCGAACAAATTGAAATTGTGTTTCGAAATCTGTACGGGCATGGGGATTGCTAGGGAGCGAAGCAGTCCTCCGATGAAGACGTTGAGTGGTCGTGTATAACGCCGAAGAATGTATACTGTCTGTCTGGGGGCCGTGAGTTTCGGTGGGAAGTCACGGCTTGGCTGGGAGCGACTGTCAAAAAAGTGACGATTCCATTGAAAGTTAATTAATTAATTTAGTTTTTCGATTTTGAGGAGTGAAAGCAATCTCACGTTCGGGAGATCTTTGTGGGGTATGTTCGTGTTCCAAGTGGGGGTTCTCCTCGACAGCCAATTAATCAGATTTCAAACTGGAGATGGCTTGCAAAAGGATTTGCAATTGTGCAATCTTCTATGAACAGGAATGGTTTCGAGAGGCTTCTCGAGGCTGGAGATGGAGACGACTAAAAGCTGTACTTTTAAATTGTGAAAAAAGGCATTTTAACGAGAAATTGTTTATATAGTCTGCGACGTTTTCATGTTCTTGAGTTCAGTCTTCATTGGCTTGGGTGCCCTAGAGCGGATTGTTTAACTCATTAATAATAGAAACAGCGCTTGGAGGAGTGAATATCCACTTGATTAAAGCTCTTGACCTAGAAGCTGCTGCTCATGATTTCGTTATGGCAGCATGTACTTTGTACGAGGAGAGTACAATATATTCGCTGCATCGATATGAAGGAAAAAGCGAGTTCAATTTAAATTATTTTTATTTTCCAATATAATCTTCCCTTACATCAATGCATTTGTTACATCTTGAGATAAGCCTTTTTAAACCCTCAAAAAATAAATTTGCAAAGTACCCATTTATTGCTGACTTGAATTCTTCATCATCCGAAAATCTTTTTCCACGAAGACATTTTTTTCAAATTCGGAAACAGGAAATAATCAATAGGGACAGGGTCTGGACCAAAGGGTGGTAGTTGAATTTCTTCGAAACCACAATCTCGCACAGCAGCCTTGGAAACTCGCGCCGTGTGAACAGGAGCGTTGTCATGAAGAAGTAACACACCCGCTGCGAGTTTACCCCGCCGTTTCTTTTTAATTTCCTCCCGCAAATAATACAAAGTGGAGGCGTAGGGTATGACGTTGATGGTTTCACCTTGGTTTTGTACTCAATGAGCAAGGTTCCCTTTGGGTACCAAGAAGCTGTGGCCATGAGCTTCCCGGCAGACGAAGTGACTTTGAAGTTCTTCGGGGAGACTGTTCTTTTTTTATGTAACTGCATGGACTCTTGTTTGCTTTCAGGGTCATAGTGGTGAGCCAATGTTTCGTCCCCAGTAACAATTCGATCCATAACACCGTCCGTTCTCACTTTCTTTCAGGCACCGATCTTGCACTGACCTTTGAAAGGTTAAGATGGTCATGAAAAATGGTGTGGATGGTACCAGTTGAAAGCTTGGTGATCTCTGCCATCATTTTCACTTTCATTCGGGCATCCTCAAAATCAAGTTTTTCGATTTCTTTGATGCTTTTTCCCATACAAGAAATAGCCGGGGCGCCGGAGCGGGGGTTGTCTTCAATGCTCTCTCTGCCTCTCTTGAACTCATCTGACCACTTTTGCATAGTTGTAATGAAGGTGCGGAACCCTGGTAAACAAACAGCGCGATGCTCAATTCTCACCATCATCGTCTCAGTTGCCATTATGATTCTGTTTAACCAGAGATAAAACGCGAATTAATAATCACATTTATATAAAATATTAGATGAATGCACTAAAATAAAAGTATTATTTGATAAATAAGTTTATTTATATATATAAATACAACTTCACCCCGATACCGACAATATATTGAAGGTACGTACCAGTAGAAAGAAAAAAATATTATTCATTCGTAATTTACAGGAGCTGTGTTTTCAAAAAGACGGCCCAACATGACACGCAGCATTAAAGAAAACCTTCGTAATCGCATACTTTCAAGTTTCCAGAGAATAAGACCCTCAAATCGAGCGGACAATATTTTCTGCGTTATTGCCAATACACCTGTACCTCGGCTGAAGCGGCAAATACGTTCCTGGCAAAACCGCGTAAATTGAATCAAACACTTTTGTATGGTGTTAAATAATATTTTAAGAAAAAAATCACTTGTGGAAAATATTTGAATTTGATACTAAAAAAGTAACCTACAATACCATAGTAACGACATTGTGATTGGTTGTTTAATTTCTTTGGAAAGAAGTATGGAGTCATGTTTTTGACAAATTCATAGTAACAAGTCAGTATAAATAAACGATTTCTGCTCAATTTTATCATAGTCTCGTCGAAAATGTTTGCAGGCTGGTTAAGCTGACAAAAGTATGAAATTAAAAAACTTCTATATTACAATTGATAATTTCAGAAAATTTTCAGAATGCACTTTTCCTTATTTCGTGTATAAGTTTTATAGCTGATGAAATAAGGATGTTGTGCAGTAAATATGATGTGTGCATGACGGTAAGAAACAGTTATTAGCAAAACAGTGACAAAGTCGAACATGGTGTTACTATTTTACACAGTGCTGTAAATTACTTTAGTAGTTCTGCTAGCCTTTCAAAAAACTACAACTTGGTTTTAAGACCGATATTATGTCAGGAACTCCAGAAAAGGCAGAAAGATTAAAATACCTGAAAATAAAAAAAAGAAAAAAATCACAAATTTGGTTTATATATAAACAGAAAAAATATTCAAAAAATGACGGTACAGTTTATAATAGTAATTCAGCAACTACTTGCATGTGTATGCTTTTGATCTCTTACCTTCAAGCCGACTCCAATAGGAAAATTTTAAGAAGCCTTTCCTGGAAAATTATTTGTTAACTATCGTGGCCGCCGTGGCGTAGTGAGTAGAGTGCGACGCTCACACGCCGAAGGGTCTAGGCTCGATTCCTGGCTGAACACCACGAAATGTTCACGGCACCACCTCTTTCGAGCTGCTGACAACACTCAAAGAGTAATAACTGTCTGTGAAAGCTTCTCAAACTTTTCCGTTCGGAGTCGGCAAAAAACTGTAGGTCCCTTTTACTCGTAAGAGAACAGTAGCGTGCACAACACGTGTAGTTGATCAGCAAGCTAGGCCCTGGACCCGCTGTGGACTGTCGCGCCAACAATTATTAATTTTTATCGTCAGCAAACAAAAAAATGTCAGAGTCGTTCACAGACCTCCGAGGAGTACGTACGTGTATCGGCGTCCTAACAAAAATACTTAATTTGCTGAAGTAGAAAAAAACGATTAGTTTGGGCGTAATCGGTAGCTCTGGTGGTGTGCAGTTTAAAAAAAAAAAACAACCACACCCGGGTTCGAACCCCGTGGGTAAAAAGCAAAAATATATTTTTTTTATTTAAATTAAAATACAGCAAAGACACGTAGTGTGAGTGAAAGAAAGAAGCATGGAGAGGGACGAGCGGCCCGAGCTCAGCAAATTGCTTAAAGAGCTGCAACAAAAAAGGCAGCTGAAGCGGAAACAGCAGCCTCAAAAGAAACAACAACAGCCTGAACCGATGCCTTCCACGTCGAAAGCAGCACAACAGTTGCAAAAAACTGAGCTTGAAATTAAACTGCGACAGCAACAACACTAAACGCGCTCTGCTACATCAAACAACAACAATCCAAAACAGCAGCAACAGCCGCAGAAACAGCAGGAGCAACACAAACAACAACAAAAACATCCTGAGCAACAGCAGCAGAAGGTTCGCTGCCCACCAATCAACGTCTTCGGAATGGGAACTGACGAGCTGGAGACCTTAGGTGAGTTCGCTCTAGAAAATAAGAATTTTTACATTAATTCACACCCTCAATTCACACCGCCCACTGCCTTACAATGGACGGTTTTCGACTCCTTAAGGAGATGTTAGCGGCTTCGAACGTTTTATACGTACACCCCTAGAGGGGAAAAGCCACACCCCTTGCTCCCTAAAAGCAGAAATCCTGACCTGAAGGTCCTCCTCAACAAGCTGCGCCAAGTTGAGAGCGACGAGTTTCAGTTTGTAGGGGTTAAGCGCTTCATCACTGCGGCAGCGAGAGCAAAGAAGAAGACACTTCCCTTCTTCTTAGTACAGGTATCATGCAGCGCCAAAATTGACAGCCTACGTAAAATGCGTTACGTAGGCGTTACATCGGAAACGCTCTCTTAGAGTGGATGGAACAAAACAATATTGAGTTCAGACTGGGTTTGCTGGGGGTCCTATCTAGATGTGATGCTAATCGACAGACGACTTACGTTACTAAACGTGGAGCGACGCACGATGAACTGTTTAACTACGGTCGAGTACGACAGTGACCACTGGGGTGTCGCCGCGGTAGGTCAGACTCCTGTCAAGACTTAAACTCTTGTACAGAAGATTTACAGATCCACAGAATGCGGAAATTCGCCGTCTGAAGTCACAGATCAAAGTACCCCAACAGTTAATTCGGCAAAATTACAGTCTAGCTGTAAGCTTGCTTTGGCGCAATAAGATTCGGGCTGTAAGATCCAACAACCCGAGCATGTTCCCGCAAATAAATAAAATCTTTCGGAGGAAAGACCATAATGACATTCAAAGTGTTCGACTAGACAGAACAACAGACCACGCTAACCTACTTACTTCAGTTGCCATCGATCCAGATAGGGCTGTACTTGACAGCGACTACTTCGTACTTGAGGAACCGCAGGAGGAGGTAAAAGCAATTGATACTGTCTTCCAGAGAGTGTATACGGTCAACGAGGCTCGTAGTCAGAATCACGACCTGGAAAATAGAGCCTTGCTAAACCATGTCTGTCTTCGAAATCAAAAGCTAATGGCGATTCGAGAACCCTGGTTTCACCAGGTTCAGTGACAATCTTCCGGGTAATAATGTCGTCGCCGATGATGAAAACAAGTCCATCCTTATTCCAAAAGACTCCAAGGTATCCTCAACTCACTGAAAAAGAAGAAGTCAGTGGGAATAGATGGGATAATAAATATTGTCCTGCGCCATCTGCCCTCTGAAGTGGGGGATGTATACACAACCCTGTGTAACAATGCGCTGAGTAATGCATATTAAACGGTCCATTGGAAAACAGCTGTGGTACATACAGCCAATACCCAAACGGGACAAAGATACTTCCATCCCGACAAATCTTCAGTCTATAAGTCTTTTTCCGTGCAAAAGCAAGGTATTCGAGAAGATAATCATTACTACTCTGAAAGAATGGGTTGAGGAAAAAAATAATTAATTCCGGAAAACCAATTTGGCTTCCGGTGCACGACGGCGTTTAAATTGGTTTCCGACATTCAGTGGAACAGAAACAAAACACAGTGTACAGGCGCCTATCTGGTTGACATGGAAAAGGCATTCGACACCGTATGGTTAGAAGGTCTCTTTATCAAGTTGGTCTGGCTCAGCATACATATAACATTGCTATATATGATCTATGACATGGTAACAGGTAGGAAGTTCGTTGTAAAAAATGGCAACGAAATTTCCACCACTGTGTTCCATATAAACAATGGGTTGCAACAAGGAGCGGTGGGTTCACCGATCTTGTTCACTATATTCACTAGCGACCTTATAGATTCTATGCCTAAGATAATTGCCGATGATCTAATCGCGTACAGATCAGGTCCGAAGGTAGAAGATATAAACGGATGGTAAGAGGACTGTTTTATAGCAGTCAACTTGACACCAGAGTGAAGGTAATCTGCTACATGGCCCTCATCCGGCCAATCATGGTATATGGTTGTCCTGTGTGGTCCAACGTGAGTCCTTCCCAGATGGAAAAGATGAGGGTATTCGAGAGGTGGTGCCTTTGAGCCTGTCTTCATTTATATCGAACACCAGAATCTTAGTACCAGAAATCCTACCCCAACAGTTCTGTACAAGGGGGAAAACTTATAATAATAATAATTGTTGGCGCGACAGTCCATAGGGGGACCAGGGCCTAGCTCGCTTATCAACTACTCGTGTTGTGCGCGCTACTGATCTCTCACGAGTAGAAGGGATCTACAGTTTTTTGCCGACTCCGAACGGCGAAGTTTAAGAAGAAGTATTGTCAGCAGCTCGAAAGAGGTGGTGCCGCGAAAAATTCGAAAAATTGGTGTTGAGCTGGGAATCGAACCTACACCCTTCGGCGTGTGAGCGTCGCACTCTACCCACTACGCCACGGCGGCCACCTTATAGGCAAACCTTATAGGGATAGATAATTTTATTATTAAGTTGATTCGTAGTCACACTGCTCGAGCAATGGCTTTAAGCAACAGTCTGATCTTTGGGGCTTACTACCTAAATGAAATGTACCATGAAAAGGTACGTCTTAACGGCTACATTCCGCGTGAAGCGTTTCTTTATCTGGATTCGAAAGGCCTTAAACAAGATAGGGAAAGCTACCCTATTATCTTCCACGTCGCACACTGAACAGTAGTAAAGCAACTCCAATACAGGCCGGACGTCGCTTACAGCCACGAGGATCTCCAACGGTTCAGTGGGGCGATTTCTGCCCGCGATAGAGCAGTTTCTGTCAAAGAACAACATTTTTACTGGTAATTGCCCCAGACCGAGCATTCGATGCCGTTAGCTTCGTAAGGCAAAATCGGGAAAGTTGAGTCATTAGAGCCAACTCACACAGGCTTACTTAGTTTTAAGGCATCTATATATAAAAAAAAAACAAAACAAAAAAATATATAAAAAATATAAAATGTAAAAAAATAATAAAAAATACAAACAATTCAAAAAAATACAAAACAAGAAAAAAAAAGATGCACCACGGCGTATTACATATACATGTCAAGCATATAATTAATACATACGTTCTGGTGTATGCGCCCGTATGATGTTACGGACATAGTTAAGATTAGCGCAATTGTAAATATAGTAGTTATAGAGTTACGTTTTGCTTGTAGTCTTAAGTCAGTCATTAGTCTTAGTTTTAAGCTAGGTTAAGCTAATTTATTGTTATCCCAAGGTTTTGAGTTTTTTCTTGGGTAAAAAATTGACTTTGAAATGAAGTATAAAGAAGAACACAAACATTTACTTTGAAGTAGAGCACTTGTTAAGAGTCAGTAAGTTAGATTTAAGATCAACAGATAATACTATTAAGCTAGTTTAAGTATAACGGCCTGGGCAAGTGAGAACTGTATTCTGATGCTTTTCTTCCTTATGGTACAATCATGCTAATGACAAAACTTCGCAATGCTTAAGTTAAGTGCTGACTGTTGTACCTTTTTGAAGATGAACATTTTTTATTCACATGAATTTCAAACAATAGTTTGCTGAAAACGTTTCTATTTTCATTGCCAGCTTTATATTTTAATTGAAGACCGAAAAAAACAAATTATTTAAAGTTTTGTCCGTCAGTAGCTTCTACATTTTCCCATCTCCCTAGTAATTTTCGAAAACCATCTCTGAAACATGAGTCCTATCTGGCATCGATCCAATCATTGAGCCATTCTTCGACACTGTGAATAGATCTTGCTCTGTAAGTTCCCATATCGTTTTGCAGGAGAAAAGTGTCGAGAATACGGGTGGGGAAGGACTTGTACTTTCTGCGCTTCCAGGTTGTTTTTGACGGCTATAGCCTCTTGGGGGCCGAGTGCTATCATGTTGCAGATTCACTCTGTCATTCCTTTTATTTCTGTCAGCTTTTCACGTAATGCATGGCTTAGTTTTAATCGGTAACGTTTGTGTTAACTGTTTTCGCTTGGATTCAGCAGCTCATCATCCTGTTCCCATGTTCACCCTGTTCCTGTATCTATAAAAACCATAATGAAAAGTATTTGCCAGGTTATACACTTTTATATTCAGTAATGATCCGGTGCAAAAATACCTTCGTTAGATTTTTTTTTTGCACCCAGAATATGAACTGAATATACCTTCGTTAGATACACACATCCGGGGTCAGGGGCCTGTTCACGCGAGGTAACAATGTTGATCGCGCTCAACAAGGCGAGCTGCCAACATTATCCTCGTTAGTGCACAGGTCAAGTTGACATACAGCCTCCCCGCGGCGCCCCCTGGAAAGCTATTACAACATCCGTTATGCGGTGAACTAATGTATTCAGCGAACCCCTATGCCCGAGGGTTTAAATAATTGGCCGGACCTACCAACCTGTGGATTGTACGTGAAGGTAACTTCCCTAACACGTAGAAAAAATATAGTTAAGAAAACCGATAAGCATCGGAAAAACACGGATTAACTTTTGACGACTCCTACAAATGTTTTAAGCACAACGATTTTCTGTTTTGCATGTGGAATGTGAGGTCCCTTAACACGCCACGTGCATCCGAACAACTTGAGGAGGCCCTTTACTGCTACAAAGCAGACATTACCGCCATCCAGGAAAAGCAAGAAAAAGATGAAAAACTGCGACATTTGCTACAGCGATTGCTGCAGAGATAGAAGGCAGCGCTTATTCGGATACGGATTTGTTGTTCGAGGCAGACTTAGGCAAAAAGACTTGAGCTACGACCCCGTCAGCGAACGCTTTATGACAATTCGAACCAAGGCTAAATTCGGGAACATTAGCCTAATTTGTGCTCACGCCCCGACAGAGGGGGAGGATGACAACACCAATGATAATTTCTATAATCTCCTAGAAAAAACATACGATCGATGCCCCCGCTATGGCACCAAGAGCGTTCTAGGAGACTTCAACACTCAGCTGGGAAAGGAGGACATCTTTGCTGGAGTCATCGGTAAACGGACACCACATCTTGAAACGGACTCAGGCTACTGGACTTCGCCTCGAAGCGGAACCTCTCTGGGTATAGCACGCGGTTCCCACACCAGAACATCCACAAAGGGACCTGGCGATCCTCTGATCAATTCACCGTCAACCACATTGATCACGTTGCGATCGACGTCAGACACTCCTCCAATATTATGTCCGAATCTTCCGAGGTGCAAACATCGATTCGGATCATCACCTTGTTGTAGCCAAGTTAAGGACACGAATATTGAGAGATCAGTGGAGTCGAGACAGGCCAACACTGGGAACTCTGCCGACCGAATCTCCCTAAAACTCGCTTAGAATTCGACGTTGTCTGCACTGATCATAGAAGAAGACGCAAAACGTTGTCAAGAAGCAATCAAAGAAGCTGCCACTGATGTGCTGGGTTTCATGTCACCACCCAGAAGGAACCCTGGTTTGACGACGAGTGCGAGCAAGCGCATGCAGCCAAACAAGACGCCTACGAGGCAAAGCTTCGAACAACGGGGGTTGTTCGTAAGCTCTACAAACAGAAAAGAAGGGAAGAGCACTGGTTTCTCAAAGGGGAAAAGAAGGAGCATGAGAACCGCGCGGTCAAGGAAATGGAAAGGTGTTATGGCAGGAATGAAGTCCGAGTGTTTTACCTAAAGGTAAAACAACTATTCGCAGGATACAAGGCTCGGACCGAGGCCTGTCTGGATCAAAATGGACTACTCGTGGAAGAGTCGCAGTCTGTGCTGAGAATCAGGAAGGATCATTTCTGCAGACTTCTTAACGGCAATGTCGGCACCAATTCCGCTATAAGACAAAGTGTTCCACTAAATTTGGACGATGACAGACGAGAATTCCGTCCCCCCGATTAAGGCGAGATGAAGATAACAATATCCAAGCTGAAGTTGGACAAAGCTGCTGGAGCGGACGGACTGCTCGCAGAACTATTTAAAGCAGCTGGAGATGAGTTGGTTAGGCGTATGCACTAGCTCATCTGTAAGATATGGTAGGAGAGAAGCATGCCCAATGAGTAGAATCAGCGTGGTTTGCCCGGTTCACAAGAAAAAAGACCCCTTTGACTATATCAATTACCGAGGGATAAGTCTCCTTTACATCGTCAACAAGATCCCCCCGGCCGTTTTGTTTGATCACCTGAAACCGTTTGTCCATAACCCCATAGGTCCCTATCAGTGTGGTTTCAGGGCAGGGATGTCCACGATAGACCAGATCTTCACTTTATGGCAGATCCTGGAAAAGTCACAGTAAGTGCAAATCGACACTCACCACCTATGCGTCGACTTTAAAGCCGCATGTGACAGTATTCATAGAGACGAGCTACACAGTGTCATGTCTAGTGGCATTCCTACCAAACTCGTCAAATTGTGTAGGATTACGATGGAGAACTCTCGCTGATACGTCAAGGTCGGTAACGAACTCACCGAGACCTTCAATGTCAAAAAAGGTTTTAAACAAGGCGACGCACTGTCATGTGACTTCTTCAACATCATCCTCGAGAAGATCGTGCGTAACTCACAAGTCAACACCAGAGGCACGATCTTCCAGAAGCTAGTTCAATTGCTAGCTTACGCTGATGACATTGACCTGATTGGACGACCACAGCTATTCGTCAATGCAGCGTTTGCTGGCATGGAAGTGGAAGCGGCTAAGCGGATCGAATTTTATATTTTTGTCGGGTTGTATTGCCTCAAATGTAATATTTTTTTTTCAAGTTGACTGAAGAAGTCCTCAATCTAATCTCTGACCACATGCCTTCCACTTAAAAGCCTGAAACATTTTCTACATTTACAGTATGTCACACACTTTCCAACCCGGAATTGAATGTGGATCTTTCACCAAACAAGGTCACACAGCTTCCCTCACGACCGCATTTACAGTCAGTGAATCTCACGACTTTATGCGCTCGAAACGAGAGCGTAACGTCCAACGCAAAAGACAAATAGCCTGTGGATCGTGCAGGAGTGCACTATGCACAAAATCCAGTAGCAGTAGCCCCGTGATGCAATTTACAGACACTTCCAGGCGACTTCGTACATATACGGGTACATCGCAACTCAGTAACTTACATCACTCCCGAACAGAAGTTTGACCATAGCACCACGAAGTCATGAAATACGATCCACACTCGCATCGGAGCCAGCACTTCCTAGTCGCTTAGGATCGCTCAAATAATCACTTTCGCTCCAGATCACAAATTCGCACTAAAACCGCTCCGCCACGACAGAAAGAAACTAAGAAACGTGCACGCCAGCCTCCGCCAATCACCGCTCCGAACGGGCTATCTCACGGCGAGAGAAATATTATGCTCCACGGTTGTATTTAACTCTTCCCGGTCCACGTCGATGCATTAATGCATCTTCAATAGCGGCACATGCACCATATGCCGCCATACAGCGAGCATCCAGATCTGCGATGCAGCCACAAGCAGCCACGAGCAGCCCGTTAGCCGCCGCCGCCGCTCTACACTGCCGCCGCAAAGGCACTCGTACTAAGTGCCGTCACAGCGAACGTAACATAAACATTTTCTGCCCCAAAAGGCAAAAATGAGCTTCGCTGGCCATATTTTGCACCAGATCCCTCGTACGCGGAAGACCTTTTGACTGCGTGAACACACCAAGGCACGAGAAAAAGGAAATCGGGGCTACCCCGCCACCGCTGCCGTTGCTGACGCCGTCGTCATTCCAATGGCCATCGCCGTCGGAGAGACAAAGAATGATGTCGCTGCGAGGATGCTTAATGTCTCAAAGGCTTCATTAATAAAAATGCCCACGACAGTGCGGATAGACGTGCTGGTTCGGTTGTGTGCGTGCGCGCCCGAAGAGCTCCTCGCCGATCAACGACGATTGCGCGACCATCGGCATGCAGCGTGGAGCGAAATCTTCGCGACATAATCTCCAACGAATCACCGCACAGCGTCGGCCGCACCAAGGCGAGGGTCCCGCTGATGCGCGGGCGAGGGCGCACATCCAGATGAAATATCTCAATAAGGGAGAGCGATCAGGTCCAACATGGCGCACTGTATCTGTTGGCATATCGGTCCAAGTGAACATGCTTATTATGTGTTATTACCTGGCTTAGACATGGCAACGACACATTGTTTATGGTCGACAGTGACAGCGACAACGGATGGCTTTGGAGCTGATCGGCGACGGTTGCGGTGGCGGTGGCGATGTCGAGATGCATGTGCGTCCGAAGCGGTACATCGGCTCTTAATGGCTACTCCCAGTGGATCACTTAGCGTTGGATTTGGAATAATCTCCCTAAATCGTTCGGCGGCATGAGGCTTTTGTATTCGTGCGACATGCCGACAGCCGCTTCATGCATGTGGGTCAAATTGGATCAACTAGTACACGATTGTGTCGGAGGAATCATTCGGATCAAATTTGGGGTTAAATGTGGAATGGCCTGTGTCAAGATTGCCAGTACTCAACGTTGATTTATAGAATATACAGACATACATAGAGCTTCATTAAGTTTTGTGGATCTGACTGATGAAGTTATTTTTAATAACCAAGCTGAGGAGTCGTTTTCTGGTTCACACAAAACGGCGTCAATTTATGATTTGATTCCATAATTAACGAGTACTTAGCTTAAGAAATTTTTAAAAAGTCCTGATCTGCAGGATCAACGGCCTTAAGTCGCTTGAGAAGTGCATTGCGTGGGTTAGAAAGGCATTCGTGACGGCGATGACCCTCTCATTCTGCTGAAGGTAAGACAAAAATAAGTCCACCGAAACGAAGTTTCAAGAATAAAGCGCGTCGGGAAGTAGTTTCTGGACAAATTGAAAACATCTGATCTATGAGTCATGTTAAGAGACACGTTTTCAAATGAGGCTAATTTTTTCTGAAAATTGGAGTGGAATCGGGCCAATAATTGGGCTAGATTAAGCAATGTGTCAGGTTTGTCTTTGTTCAAGTATTTAAAGTTGATCACAGCTTAAAAATTTTGAAAAATTGTCTTCACCATTGCTTACACATTTTTTGCGAGCTCGCTTATTGGTGTAAACGAATAGATCTTTATTTCATCTAAGGCCACGAAAAGACCTGTACGCTCTGAAGGACTCACACCTGCTTTTCTTGGATAAAAAAATTCACGCATTTCTTGCAAGGTTTCAAAAAATTGAGCGTTGAATAATTTCATGCAGCGATAAATTGCTTTTCCTTTTTTCGGGTCATTCGCTCATATTTTCGTTGTTACACATTTGTTCGTTTGCACATTTTGTCATTATACCAGTAAGTTAGTATAAATAAGAGAAAAATAAACTTTTGCAATTATTGTGAATACTCAAGGGAACCAAGGTGTTTGAGTATATAAGTTCTGAATAATATAACGTTTCATGGTCTGTCGAGCCAGAAGAGCGTGGAGAAAATCGTCAAAAAATGTACGAAGAAACTTGGCCCAGAGATGAAAGTACGAGTATTGCCTGATCCATTTGACCAAATAGATAGGACTACAACTTCAGCGGAAACTTTGATCACAGGAGACTTTGTAATTAGTTATACTGATGAACATGAATTTTTTAAAACCAACACGGTGCCAAGGAAAGTAAGTGAAAAGACTTTTCGAGAGGTGCAGTTACAACAGACGTTATTGGGAGTCAACTATAATATACATAGGTATTTCGAACTACCACTGGAAGATATAAACAAGGCACCAAGAGTAAATAGAACAACATTCATACTTCGGCCATCAATATTTCGCAGTATTGAACAAAGTGAGGATTGTATAACCCAGCAGTTGTATAAGAAACTGTCGTTCAAGCGATGCGCAAGTAGGACGCTGAAACTAATACACACCGTATGAAAAGAGCTCTGGACTCATTACAAGTGGATGTTCATTATGCCAGAGGAAACTGCAGTGTTCGTAGTTTGTGGCTCATTTAAAACAACACGACATATTCACTTCACCACAGATTGAGTCATTCAATCGAAATTTGTACAATTGGAGGCAAAACTGTGAAGCAAGAGTAGTGATGCACTTTCCAAAACAATCGCTACTACTAACACGTCGGAATCAACTCATGCTACAGTTGATTTTTCAAATGAAACCGTCATCCCACTGATCAGGAACTTAATGGAGATGTCTTCAATCAACCACCGGGCGGCACTTGACGTGCTTGACCGGTTGCATTAAGAAACTTGGAGGCCAATAAAAAGCATCAGGATTGGACATATAATACAGGTATACCGGTATAAAGTGAGCGTCAAGATACAAATGTCTCGATAGGGAACATTTGTTGTGAACGAGCCCTTATATTTTTTTTTGTTTGTTTGCTATGACATCTGTGAAAAATATTTAGTATACATCAAGTCATTGAACAGAGAACATCATATTTTTTCATCGTGTTAAAAATGTCGAATTTTGTTGTGATGATTTGCGGAGAGCATTCATTTTTTGTTTTCATTTGAAGAAAAGTGCTGCAGAGTCGCATCGAATGCTTGTCGAGGCATATGGTGATCATGCTCTATCAGCAGCAACATGCAAAAGATGGTTTCAACGGTTCAGAAATAATGATTTTGATGTGAGAAATGAAGAACGTGGATGACCACCAAAAAAGTTTAAAGACGCCCAATTGCAAACGATATTGGATGGAGATGACACTTTGAGTCAAAAGCAAATGGCAACAATGTTAAATGTTTCACAACAAACAATTTCTGACCGTTTAAAAGCTATGGGAAAGATCAAAAAGTGTGGAAATGGGTGCCACATGAATTGTATGAAAGACAGATGGAAAGCCGAAAAAAAACACTTGTGAAATTTTGCTTCAAAGACACAAAAAAAAAATTGGATTTATTTTAAGAATTCTAAACGGAAAAAATCATGGGCAAATCTGGGACAACCATCAACATCGACTGCAAAACCAGATCGAATCGGCAAGAAGACAATGCTGTGTGTTTGGTGGGACCAGAAAGGTGTGCTGTACCACGAGCTCCTAAAACCCGGTGAAACCTATAATACTGATCGCTAACGACAACAAATGATCAATTTGAACCATGCATTGATCGAGAAACGACCAGAATGGACCAAAATGATAGGACTACTGTACAACTGACACTTCAGTTTGAGTCATAATCTGTATATTAGTTGTTTTCCATAAGTATTACTGGGTATATTGATATAAAGCTGGGACATAAAATAACTGCAACACAACAATGTGTTGAAAGCCGGCGAAAACGTCGGAAAACAGAACCGGAAGAAGAAGAAATTAATTGCGCCGCGAAACCGGAGGTGGCAAAACGTTGACTTCCTAAAACGAGGGTTGCCTTTCATATTTCGGGATTTGAGAACAAAAAATATTAAGAATAGAACAAAAAATATTCCTTATTAAGGTTATACACTTTTGCATGCGATTGAACCAATTGTCGAAGCACTTTTGCAACTCTGATTGAGGTATCTCCAAAACATGCATTCTGGACGCATCAACCGCTTCTTCAGGTGTCGAAAAACGTTGACCCCTCATTTTATATTTTACATAAGGAAATAAACAGAAGTCATTCGGTGCCAAGTCAGGACTATATGGCGGATGACTCATCAAATCGATGTTTTGAGTGCTCAAAAATGGAGTTGTTTGAGCCGATGTGTAAGAGCTCGCATTGTCGTGGTGAAGAGTGATCCGTTTTCGGCGGTTGATTTTCCTGATTTCTTGGAAGACAACTGCCAAAATGGTTGTGTACCACTCAGAATTGCCAAAATGGTTGTGTACCACTCAGAATTGACTGTTCTGCATTGTTCTAGTGGTACGCTTGCGACATGTCTAGTTTTCCGAAATAACGGACGACCATTTGGTTGGAAGTGCTTCGTGTTCGAACAACTTTTATTGGATTTGTCTCATTTTGAAAAACCGATACAGTCGACTGCTGTTCATTTTCGGGCTTATACGCATAAATCCACGATTAATCACCTGTCATGATGTCAGAGACGTGTTTTGAAGCACCGCGATTGTAAATTTGGAGCATTTCTTTCGACCAATCGACGGGAGGCTGTTTTGGAGCGATTGAAAAATTTTGTGGGATCCAACGCGAACAAATTTTTTTGACGGTCAAATGTTCATGCAGTATTGAATGCATGATGGTCCCACTACTACCTAAGCCTGTCTCAATCTCACGATAGGTCACATGACGATATTCCAATATCAGTTGGTGCACAGCATGAATAGTTTCCGGAACAACAACTGATTTTGGACGACCTTCACGAAATTCGTCTTGGAGTGAACTACGACCTCGGTTGAATTCACCATACCATCGACAAACACTGGAGCTTGGTGGAGCTTCATCGCCAAAAATTGAATTAAATTCATCGACATACTGTTGTTGAGTTAACCCACGTTGAAAGTTGTAAAAAATATTCGCACGAAAATTTTCATAATTTAATTCCAGTTTTTGGGCGAGATCTGAATCCAGATTGCACATTGCCCAATCCCAAAATATAAAACGCAACCTTCATAGAACCATTCATAGAACTTTTCAGATAAAGTAGTTATACGCGGTACACATAGAGGAGAGAGCGTTTAATGTAAAAAGTGTGAGCATGTCGTCTTTGGAGCCATCTGTGTAGGTCGCCAAAAAGCTACCAGTTACCGTCAGTTGCACCCGAGGTATCCAAGCCCCTTTCTATGTTTTTTCCAATAGTAAAATCAAATCAGGGACCAACATTCCCCCACTTCCCATGTAATTTTTCTAAATTCCATGAAAATGCTCGTTTTCGCATGTTGAATTGTAGTTTAGATAATAGCCGTCTAAGTTATTGTACCACTTGATGCACCATGAATCTTAAGACATCTTTTCATTTTTCTACAGTCACGAAATTTCGTTAGGCTACCTCCAGTTGCGCACTCCAAGTTGGTTGCAGCGTGAGTGCATAATCTAGACCGTCCTCCGTTGTACCAACGGCTCAGACTCGTCTCAAAAATGTTTTGGGTCGGAGTATTGTTTCAATATGCTCTACATAGCCTAGCCATCTTAAGCTTTGCATCGGAAGATATTGACCAGACGAGTGCCAGCATACTCCCCTTAAATTTTGTTTCACGCAACGTCCAGGTTTTAGCGCAATTAGAACTGGCATGATCAGATCATGTTAAGCATGCTTGTCTTTCGAGATTGGGCTTTATTACTCAACCGCCTCTTGATCCCAATGAAACAGCGATTGGCAAGAGTGATTCTGCGGATTCGCTGCTGATATGGTTGTCCCTATTTACCGCAGAGCCAAGGTATACCAATTCCTACACTTCTTTGAAGTTTCAGCTGCTTGGCGCTCTGTTCGAGACGTCGATGTTGTATGTCCTTCCTTGACTACAGCATGTGTCCCGTTTTGACCTTTACCGTGAATCTCATTCTTTCTGCTTCCGCTTCAATGCTGGCCAACGCCTTATAGACGGCTTGTTCGTCCAATCACGTCGATGTCATTCGCGTTGCGCTGACTTTTTTGAAGATTGTGTGTCGAATGTTGTCTTGTTAGTAACGCACGATCTTCCCAAGAATGTTGTTAAAGAAGTCACATGACTCCACGTTAATAACAATAATAATAACTGTTGGCGCGACAGTCCACAGGGGGACCAGAGCCTACTCATCAACGACTCGTGTTGTGCGCGCTACGCTTCTCTCACAAGTAGAAAGGACCTGCAGTTTTTGCCGACTCCGAACGGCGAAGTTTCAGTAGCTTTCTTAGACAATTATTACTCTTTGAGTAAAAAATTCGAGGTGTTCAGCCGGGAATCGAACCTAGATCCTTCGGCGTGTGAACGTCGCAATCTACCCACTACGCCACGGCGGCCACATAACTCCACGTTGCCTTGTCTTAAATCTTTTTGTTTTGATTGTCTCGGTGAGTTCTTTATTTTGTTGGTTGGTTGGTTCTCCTAATGCACACTGTCTTGTCTGGCCTTAAATTAGACGAAAAAGTGTGAGTTTTGATCTGTACTCCTAGAGACTTTTCATAATCTTGCGTAAAGTGAAGATCTGGTCTAATGTGGATTGCCCTGATCTGAAAACAGAGAGATAAGGGCCTACTTTTCGAGCGACTATCGTCCTGACAATCAAGCAAAACGAAAGCCACTATCGTCTCGTCTACGATCCATTTTATACACGTCGAAATCGCTTGTTTTACCTATCATCGCACGATAGTCGTCATCCGTGATTAGACCCCAGGTTTTTGACGGACGATTTCTGGGGCTCATACACTAAGGCAGAGAGAATCTAGTAGGCAGCAATGAGAAGACTGATCCTTCGATAGTTGGCGCAGTTGTATGGTGGAATCTTTCTTGTGGACCGCAGAAGCGACACTGAGATTCCGCTCATTGGACATGCTTTTCTCCGACCACATAGCTGGTGTCAGATCATCCCAAAATGCTAAAAATGTATAGGACAGAAATACCCTACAAAACTTTTAAAAATGAATTCAATGTGTCTTTGCGGAACAAGCAAACAGCCCGAGAAGGCTGGAGGACGCAACAGTCCATAAGACAACCGGTGCTAACTTCTTCAGCAACCTCTGCTACTTTGCAAACTCCGTACAGCACAGTTTAACACTTTTGTATAAGCAATCTAATCACTTTGAGTGCTGTCAGCAACTTGAAGTAGGTGATCCTGTGAAAAAAATACGAAACATTTAGTCTAAGAATCGAACCGGTTGGTTTTGCAGATGAAACGTTTTTACTGGACGTTTTGTACAGATAAGCCGATTCAGCCTTTCCAACTTGAGGAAAACAAGCTTCATTTAGCAGTGAACCCTGTTACGGCAATGTGCAACGTATCACTTTTGACAACACGCTCTCGGGAATCTCGCGGGAATCTATTATTCGTCTGCGATATACAAACAACATTGAATTTTACTTTTGTCGCTCGGATCAGGCACTGAACCGAAAAGATATGTTTGTCAAATCTTTGGGAATGGCGCTTGGCGAGTGCGACAACATAAGATTGCATGTTTGATAGATAATATTAAGGACAAGGGATTCTTATGACCCTAAACTATCTTCATAAGATAAGAAGAAGATGAAATATTTGTATTACCGGAAGACAAGTTGTGGTTAGGATTTTTCCTAACAAGTGATTGCCTTAATTGTTTTGTTACTGTCAAAATAGTTGAGGAATGTCTTCTCTAGATTAGACATTAAACATTAAAAGAAGACCTCTACAGATAACGAGTCGTGATGGAATGACCGGAAATAAGATGACCAATGTGCTTGCAACTCACAAAGCAAATCCATTTAAGTGATCTTTGTTGGGGCTTCCATTGAAGAATAGATTTTTTTAAATAATATAATCCATCTGAGTGCGTGCTTCCTGTTAGAAATCCGCAGCACGAGTATTTAATCTTAAGATAAGATTATTGCAGACGACTCATTGATGCACATGAGTAACTAGACACTTAAGCCGGAAAAAATTGCACCCGGTTCGATGTTGGGCGCAAGTGCCGGATCATGTTTTGCAAAACAATTGGCTGTATTTTGCATCGAAGTGCTCCAATGGAGAGCATTAAAACAACCGACATAAATGAAAAGCCTTCAAAAAGGTGTCCATTTAGAGCGACGATGATTTCAAACGTTCACACATTTTTAGTTAGAGGAAGACTTCTAAGTGAACCAACATATGTCGCCCAACACATGTCTTCGCCACAAAATCTTTACGTTGCTTTACAGTTAATAGAATCAAGATATATCCACTATTTTTGTAAACTTGTTGCATTTTTTCCACATTGCTATGGAAGTGGAAGAGCTTAGCATGTAAAAACGAATCCGCTCTGCATGAATAGAAGGTTACTAGCACTTGAATTAACAAAAATATTGCCATTGCATAGCACATATCTTAAGACTTACTAAGTTTGGGAAAACCATCAATTTCATTCGAACTTCTCCAAGAAACTTCAACAAACATGTATGCCAGAACGAGCGTTCATGCTTTATACCTTTCAAATTGTTTTCAAAGATATACCTCCGAATTCCGTAACACCGACAAGGCAATCATCACCTCGTGAATTTCCGCAAAACGCAGTTCCCACAGCACTCGGCGAATGAGCTGCCCATAAAGGAATCTTCTTTGATCTAGCGCACGCTCGAACAAAATCACAAAGTAAAGCATCACATAGTTCATAAATCAAAGTCGGATAATCCCTTTGTCCAGACAGGACCACACAAATTCCGCGATTTGTCCCATTTCTGGCCTGCCCCTCCGAATGCTCCAAATTCTCGACCAGCTCTGGAATTTAATTTCAGTTGGAACTTCAACAACTTATCCCGAAAGCGAGTCATTTCTTTTCTGCCAAATAGCAACGACGCGCTGAAGGCGTTACCCGGAATCAGGCCAAAAATGTATCCTACCAGGTCCTCACGATCTACCAAAAGTCAGCGGTTGCAGCACATATCATACAATCCCACCGACAGACAGATAATACACAACAACAATGCGATCTATATCAATGGGCAATAAATTTCAAAACCAGCTCCACCACCGCCACCGTCACCAAACGACGCGACGACGGTCCTGTTCGGCCCGCTTACCCGTCTGTCCCTTTCGACTACGATCGGTGATCGCCAGCCAGCGCACAACATAAGCGTGTATCTCTCCCCGGCCAGGTGGTGAGGTCCGACGACCGATTTCGTATTCACATCTGTCCGAAGCCGAGTAAAAGTCCCCCAGACCGCCAGACACTGGACCGCAAGCCACCCGATCCACATCCCAGAGATCCCTCGCGTATCTAAGCCACGAGAACGACGGAAAAACAAGCCACAAAACCACCACCACCACCGCCACCGCCGTCAAATCGTAGAAATAGTTGCACAATGCACAATTATGCATTGTGTGGCTATTTAAAGAGAATAAAAGGCGCAGTTGGGGCTGCAGCTCACACCTGGCCGCCAGCCCCGCTTGCGCTCCCTCTTGCGCGCGGTCACACGAAGCCCGACAATAAATCCCAGCGATGCTTGGCGATGGGGAATTTGGTGCAAATTTAATCACGCTCCGCTGCCAGTAAATCTCTGCACATGCCAGAGACACACGGAGATGGTGCTAAATATTCGCCGGGTCTTCGCGTTGCCGCTGCACCGGAGGACTCACCAGACTGGGTGGACTCAAATTGGGCCGGCCCAGCTCGAGGTGCCAGCCAGCTCGGAATATTAATCAGATAAATGTCGTTATGGCAGAGGAATAACTGTGCCTGGTGTCTTTGCATCCCGTTCGCATTCGTCCACACCGCCGCCGTGGAATAGTTTTGCGATGTAATGTGATCTGACACTTAAAACGGATGCCTTTGGCGCGGTCTGTTTGCTTATGAATTACAGTCGTGGTGACTTTCAGGAAGTTCTCAGTCGGCAATCTTCGACCACCGTTCCCGACTAGGAATCGATTGTTTGGGTCATTAGGGTGACCCGGTTTGTGATTGCAGGCGAATGGTGCAATTTATCGGATGTGCACGGTGACATTGCGACGACGTGAAGACGGGGATGTGGTGCTAAGCAACTGGGTTATCCGTCATCGTAAATTATTCCAATTTGTCTCCATGCATGCACTTCACTTTGTATGCTCTTGCAGTGGCGGACCGGATTTCAGATTTCCTAGACCTCTTCAAGCACCATGTTGGTTCACATCACTTCCTACTTTGAACTTGTTTTTGACACGAGCAATTTATTATTCTCGCTGTTGAATTCGGTTTGAGTACTCTGCTTAAGGGACTATCTGATAAATTTTAGGCACTCCCCTTCGAGAACCTTTATAGACGCTACTAAGAGTACCCAGAGGCAACTGAACTGAGATTTTGGTTTGGTAGTTAAAAGGAGTAGCATATATTACCGTGACAAGCTTGGGGAGTTCCTTGAAGTGTATTGTTTTTCCGATTCTACGGTGGTCTTTGGCATATATTTAGTTTGTCTTATTTGTCCCCTGAATCGTTTATTAAAAATTATTACGTCCAGAACAATCTATGTAATGGGAGAGGCAAGGTTAAGTTAAGTTGGGTTAGAGCGGCTTGTTATCAACGGGCAACCACACTAAGACCATACTTAAAACTTTGATCCAATGTGGGGTCTCTCACATTTATTTATCTGATTTAACAGGGGTTGTCTCAAAAGTACCTTTTTTTCAAATCAAACGCTCGAATCGATTTTGTTTGTAGATTTGGATACACTATCAGTCAGACTCGAAAAGTGGTCCATTCTATATCAAAAAGTACTCCTTTTGTAAAAAGCTTAGGGTTTCAGCTACATCCACATCAACGAACAGCCGCTATCTGACCCGAGCAAATGAGGGACATTGAAAGGGGAAGTGCAGTATTTTCATGTCGCCTACTAGCATCGCAAGCAAGCTTGAGAGCTTAGCAAATGTGAAGTGTCCCGTTAGTATGCCAACAAGCCATTTGCAGTCTTACCCCACATGCACTCGGTCAGCTAGCATCCAGGAAAGTCATGTCATGTCATGGAAAGTCTCTGGTTGTGCTGTCGAGAGACCAAACTGTCGATTAAAGCGCTGACCAAGGACATGGACAGTCCCAAGGTGAGTTCGGGCCCTTTGAATGCCTCTCTTATCTCTTGCCTACATACTACTACGTTTGTAACCTGACCCCTTGGTGCGCCTGGACCCAAGCAAGTCATAGCGAATCTAGTCCGACGATCAAATATAAAGAAGATTTATACTCCCGTACTCTATTGGAAGTAAATATAGTACACCTCGGCTATCGCAACAGACACAGACACCTCGCTTTATTTGCGAGTATATACCCATATTTAATTAGCAGAGCAATTAAACACAGCAACTTTAGAAACAAAAATAATTTTCAGCGATGAGGCACAATTCTGCCTGAAATAGTTTGCAAAAAAGGTTTGGAGGCTGTGTGCTGCTGAGTAAACATTCCTTAACAGATGGCAATGGCCACCGCTCCAAAGACAAAAAGGAATTCATTACCTCGCCAAGCGGTAGCAGGAAAGAGGCTGCTAATTGCCGATCATTAGCTGTAGGGGCTATAGTTTGAATAAGTTTTATCGACTAGCAACAAAGGTTTCCAACTTCAGGTAGTTTAAGAGACTGACTTTAATTATGGGGTAACAAAACAAAAATGTTGGCCTAATTAGTACATAATATGGATTTGGCGTCCGCCATGGCGTAGAGGGTAAAGTGAAGAAGGTCAATTCCCGGCTGAACAACTCGAATTTTTCACGGCACCACCTCTTTCGAGCTGCAGACACTCAAAGAGTAATAACTTTCTAAGAAAGCTTTACAAACATCGCCGTTCGGAGTCGGCAAAGACCTTCTACGAAGGTCGCCTTTTATATTTCGGGATTGGGCAACCATAGTGTTGCTATCTGACAACTGCAAGCTCTATCGTAAAGTTTGACATTTTTGAGCTTATGCGTACTCAGAACGTTTTGACATACAAGCGCTATTTGTGTTCACAGTAATATAAAAGATTCATCTCACCCAAAAAATGTAATTAAATCGTGAAAATTTTCGTGCGAATATTTTTTACAACTTTCGACCTGGATTAACTCAACAACAGTGCATTAATGAACTTAACTCAAATTTTGGTGATAAAGCTCCATCAAGGACCAGTGTTTATCAATGGTATGGTGAATTCAACCGCGGTCGTAGTTCACTCCAAGACGAATTTCGTGAACGTCGTCCAAAATCAGTTGTTGTTCCGGAAACCATCGTCATGTGACCTATCGTGAGATTGAGACAACCTTAGGCATTAGTGGGACCAGCATACATTCAATATTGCATGAACATTAGACCGTCAAAAAAATTTGTTCGCGTTGGATCCCACACAATTTGTCAATCGCTCAAAATAAGGCTCGTGTCGATTGGTCGAAAGAAATGTTCCGAAAATACGATTGCGGTGCTTCGAAGCACTTCTATGACATCGTGACAGGCGATGAATCGTGGATTTACGCGTATGAGTCCGAAAGTAAACAGCATGTATATGTATGAGTGTTTCAAATTGAGCCAAATTTAACAAAAGTTGCTCGCGTACGAACCACTTTCAAGCAAACGGTCGCCTGTTTTTTCGGAAAAACTGGACATGTGGCAACCGTACCACTAGAACAACGCAGAACAGTCAATTCTGAGTGGTACACAGCCATTAGTTTGCCAGTTGTCTTCCAAGAAATGAGGAAAACCTACCTGACGGATCACTCTTCACCACGACAATGCGAGCTCTCACGCATCAGCTCAAACAACTGCATTCCTGAGCACTCAAAACATCGATTTCATGACTCATCCGCCGTATAGTCCTGACTTGGCACCGAATGACTTCTTTTCATTACCGTACGTAAAAAATAAAATGAGATATCAACGTTTTTCGACACCTGAAGAAGCGGTTGATGCGTTCAGAATGCACGTTTTGGATATACCTCAATAAGAGCGGTAAAAGTGCTTTAACAATTGGTTCAAACGCATACAAAAGTGTTTGGATCTGAATGGGGAATATTTTGAAAAATAATGAAGCTGTTTTCGATGATTAATATTTTTTTTTGTTCTCTAATCCCGAAATATAAAAGGCAACCCTCGTGGTCGTGAGAGAACAGTAGCGCACACAACACGGGTAGTTCATGAGTAAGCTAGGCCCTGGTCACCCTGCGGACTTTAGCGCCACCAAGTGTGATTTTCTGCCGCAGTAGCTTGCAGCTTGAAGTTCCCTCCAAAAGACCAAATTTTCTTAGTTTCATCAATATATCCGTAAGCACTAATAAATGTGTTATGGATATGACCATATTCTTTTTCTCTATTGAGTAAAAATGTTCCTGGTTATTGGATTTAGATGGGTCCCACATTAGCCTCGCTACTTCTTGAACAGTAGCACAGTTGGAAGGGAATGATGTTTACTTTTTTGTAGACTTTTTTGTTGCTAAAGCGTTTCGTTAGATTTTCGTCGACGGTTCTAAAAATGTGATTTTAAAACGTTTGATTCAAAAACCAAGTCATTCCATTTGAAGCCAAAAGGTAATACCGCAATCTGAAAAGAAAATATTTTCTTATTGAATCGCCCCGATAATTCGAATTTTTTGTTCTCAAATGGCACGTTTTGATTAGTCAATATGTGGTTTCAACAGCACTCTACAGTCCATAAAACGCACAATCCATATGCTGAAGATCGACATTTAAATGCAGGCCGTTTCCTGCATTTGTGATTCAAAACCTTTAAACGTGCACTTTTCCAAGAAGCAGTCAACGAAAGATCAGATTGGGCACCTTCAGGAACCGAAGTATTGGAATTTCGACCAATTTATGCGAAAGAAGTTTTAAAATTAAGTTCAACAACTGATCTCCCTTGAACAATGAATTTAAACATTTACAAATTTGCTCCCACATGAAGACATTATTTTTTTGTTTTATACATGTATGTATATTAGCTCCTTTTTGTTTTAATAATCAGGAGTACAAAATTCCTGGTCCGTTTTCTTGGGTTCAGAGAAATATAATTCAATGCGGAAGCGATTATTTGTTCACATCCCTCTATAATTTTTAATCGTCATTTTAAAAAATTAGTCTTCTCGTGCATTTAAACATTCATTTAACCATTCTGCAATTTCTTCAAAAGGTCGGAACTTGTGAGTCCCCAATTGTTTTGTAGTCTTCAAGAACGCCAGTAGTTGGTAGAAGTAATGTTTGAAGAATACGGCGGGTGGAGTAAGACCTCAATCTTAACTTTTCCATCTAGTTTTTGACCGCTGCAGCCACTTGGAGACGAGCATTATCATGTTGCAAAATCATCTTTGCCTTTCTGTCGTTTGTGGCCGTTTTCATGCAGAAAAACGTCTAAAATGCATTATTTGAAGTTGATAACGATTCTTAATTTTGATTCAGTTAAGCCTTGAATTTTTCATTTTTAAACTTTTTAGGCAGACCAAAACGTTTTTTGTCTTTTTCACACCTCTAGGTAACCGCATGCAAGATCAGCCACAACTTGAGGGTCGCGATATTCTTTAAAAACGCACCGAATTTCTACCTCTGATAAAAAAGTTAGAGTGTTAAACCATTTTCACAATACCGCCAAAAGTCTTTTTATATTATAACAAGCTTGCTAATGACGAAGAAGGAAGACGGCCATCGGCAATTACGCGTCGGATACACTTAAGGCCTAGTTGGTTTAATCGTGCAACAGAAGAGCCGCTGCTCATCTGTTGCTCCAAGAATTTAAGAAATTAAATTTTAAATTTAAAAAAAAATGAATTAGCCAGTTGCATTCCTCCCCTTCAAGAATTCACCCGCCATACACGCCTCGCTTGGAATGCCCACCAATTTACCCTCAAGCCCTCTTTCGGACGTACAGTCAAATTCAGAGACTCGTTCTTTAGCCGCACTACACGAATCTGGAATGCTCTTCCCAGCTCGATTTTTCCTCCTCATTACAATCCACAGGCATTTGAAACCAATGTGCATCGGTACCTCCTCTCCCTCTCTTCCTCTATACATTCGGCCCGTGCTGTAACTTGATCCGGTCACTTAAGGGTACTCGCAACCCCTTTTGCACGCGTCAATTATAAAAAAAAAAAAATTCTGGGAGAGGTGATATTCCAAAAGCCTAAGTTTCCTTGATATGTGTCAAGGTAGAAATACTTTTTACAATCACCACTTACCTCAAGCTTCGAAATCTCAGTGTTCAAAGTTTCGATTGGAGCAAGTACGACAATTAACAAACCAACAAAAACACATTTTCTGGAAAAAATTCGATTATTCATAAACGCAGGTTCCTTCAAGAGTGATACAATCAGTCCAACGTAGCTCTAACATTTCCATACTTTTTCATAGAACTATTTATCTTTGGTCTCAAAACAGGATTCAGTTTCGGCGAAGCCCCCATTCGAACCACATTTTTTTCCGATAACTTTTTGAGTTCTCAAAAGAGTTAGAAGTCGCTGGGAATACTGTATGAGAAAACAATATGTACGGAAGCACTTCAAAGCCCAATTCGTGCAATTTGCCCATGACAGCCAACGACTTGTGACACGCTGCATTGTGTTGGTGGAAGAGAATTTTTTTCTTCTTCATATGGGACCGTTTTCTTGCAGTTTCTCAGTTCTAATGCCTGTAGCATTCACTGCTGATCCTTTTGCCATTCTCAAGATGATCGATGATTAGAATTGCGTTCGCATCCGAAAATAAGGATGCCATAACCTTGCTAGCCGATTTTTGTGCTTTTGTGGTTCGCCGGCTGCTGTAATGGTGGATCCATGTTTCATCCATTATGACATACCGACGCAAAAGGTCCTGTTTATTCTAGCCGAACAGCTCCAAAGAGCTCTCAGAATCATCAATACGTAGTTGTTTTTTAGCATTGTGAGCAAACGCAAATGCAAAGTAGTGTACACACTGTCTTCTGATATCTTTAAGATGTCAACTAGCTCACGGAATTTTACTTTGCGGTTTTACAAAAGGATTTTGTGTACTTTTTTGACGTTTTTATGTGTAATCAATTCAATCGGCCTTCCAGAGCGTTCAGCATCGTAGGTGTCTCTACGGCCACGTTTAAACTCAGCATACCACCGACAAATAGTTGTTTTTGATGGAGCGGAGTCCCTTTAACACTTTTCAAGCCATTGCTGAGCTTGCACTGTATTTTTTCAATCAAAAAGCAGTGTTTAATCAACACACGAAATTCTTTATTGGCGTCCCCTATGTGTCATCCTTTTGTATTATTGAATGATGTGTTACGTTATTCCTTGCCATCGATGTTCCTTTTCTGGTAGGATGGCTTGTTTACAGGTTCACGTTCTCTGTAACGTAGAAACCAACGAGCAAAAGTGTGCAAAACAAACAAAAGATGTTGCAAGCGACATGTGGTTGGTTGCATGATTGCTGATGGAGTGAGACCTCAATCTTAACTTTTCCAGTTAGTTTTTGACCGCTGTAGCCACGTGGAGACGAGCATTATCATGTTGAAAAATCGTCTTTTCCTTTCTGTTGTTTGTGGCGGTTTTCATGCAAAAAAACGTCTAAAATGCATTATTTGAAGTTGATAACGATTCTTAATTTTGATTCAGTTAAGCCTTGAATTTTTCATTTTTAAACTTTTTAGGCAGACCAAAACGTTTTTTGTCTTTTTCACACCTCTAGGTAACCGCATGAAAGATCAGCCACAACTTGAGGGTCGCGATATTCTTTAAAAACGCACCGAATTTCTACCTCTGATAAAAAAGTTAGAGTGTTAAACCATTTTCACAATACCGCCAAAAGTATTTTTATATTATAACAAGCTTGCTAATGACGAAGAAGGAAGACGGCCATCGGCAATTACGCGTCGGATACACTTAAGGCCTAGTTGGTTTAATCGTGCAACAGAAGAGCCGCTGCTCATCTGTTGCTCCAAGAATTTAAGAATTTAAATTTTAAATTTAACAAAAAATTAATTAGCCAGTTGCATTCCTCCCCTTCAAGAATTCACCCGCCATACACGCCTCGCTTGGAATGCCCACCAATTTGCCCTCAAGCCCTCTTTCGGACGTACAGTCAAATTCAGAGACTCGTTCTTTAGCCGCACTACACGAATCTGGAATGCTCTTCCCAGCTCGATTTTTCCTCCTCATTACAATCCACAGGCATTTGAAACCAATGTGCATCGGTACCTCCTCTCCCTCTCTTCCTCTATACATTCGGCCCGTGCTGTAACTTGATCCGGTCACTTAAGGGTACCCGCAACCCCTTTTGCACGCGTCAATTATAAAAAAAAAAAATTCTGGGAGAGGTGATATTCCAAAAGCCTAAGTTTCCTTGATATGTGTCAAGGTAGAATTACTTTTTACAATCACCACTTACTTCAAGCTTCGAAATCTCAGTGTTCAAAGTTTCGATTGGAGCAAGTACGACAATTAACAAACCACTCAATAAGTTCCGGGACAAACCAACAAAAACACATTTTCTGGAAAAAATTCGACTATTCATAAACGCAGATTCCTTCAAGAGAGTTACAATCAGTCCAACATAGCTCTAACATTTCCATACTTTTTCATAGAACTATTTATCTTTGGTCTCAAAACAGGCTTCAGTTTCGGCGAAGCCCCCATTCGAACCACATTTTTTTCCGATAACTTTTTGAGTTCTCAAAAGAGTTAGAAGTCGCTGGGAATACTGTATGAGAATACGATATGTACGGAAGCACTTCAAAGCCAAATTCGTGCAATTTGGCCATGGCAGCCAACGACTTGTGACACGAAGCATTGTCTTGGTGGAAGAGAATTGTTTTCTTCTTCATATGAAACCGTTTTCTTGCAATTTCTTAGTTCTAATGCCATGTAGCATTCACTGCTGATCCTTTTGCCATTCTCAAGATGATCGATGATTAGAATTGCGTTCGCATCCGAAAATAAGGATGCCATAACCTTGCTAGCCGATTTTTGTGTTTTTGTGGTTCGCCGGCTGCTGTAGTGGCGGATCCATGTTTCATCCATTGTGACATACCGACGCAAAAGGTCATGTTTATTCTGGCCGAACAGCTCCAAAGAGCTGTCAGAATCATCAATACGTAGTTGTTTTTTAGCATTGTGAGCAAACGCAAATATAAAGTAGTGTACACACTGTCTTCTGATATTTTTAAGATGTCAATCAGCTGACGGAATTTTACTTTGAGGTTTTACAAAAGGATTTTGTGTACTTTTTTGACGTTTGTTCAGCATCGTAGGTGTCTCTACGGCCACGTTTAAACTCAGCATACCACCGACAAATAGTTGTTTTTGATGGAGCGGAGTCCCTTTAACACTTTTCAAGCCATTGCTGAGCTTGCACTGTATTTTTTCCATCAAAAAGCAGTATTTAATCAACACACGAAATTCTTTATTGGCGTCCCCTATGTGTCATCCTCTTGTATTATTGAATGATGTGTTACGTTATTCCTTGCCATCGATGTTCCTTTTCTGGTAGGATGGCTTGTTTACAGGTTCGCGTTCTCTGTAACGTAGAAACCAACGAGCAAAAGTGTGCAAAACAAACAAAAGATGTTGCAAGCGACATGTGGTTGGTTGCATGATTGCTGATTCGATCTTGGAAACAAATCTTGCAATCCCGCAGCTTAAGAAATTTAGTACTTTGAATTTCTTCCGATTTAAAAATCACTTTTGAGATAGTTCCTTTAAAACTTGAAATGCCTAACCAAATATTTAAAAAGAAAAAGTTTTCTTCTAACAGGCCCTTTGCCACATTATGTGTGCTATATGCGTACCCTCTTGTAATGGATTCCCACTACACGCACTATTCACTTTGCAAAAGAAACAGAAGGGTTTACCTCTCAAAGGTGCAACTTGTCCAAATTAGTATTCGGTTCCAAAATAAATTACAGCGCCACGCCCATCTTCATCGCCCATTGAAAAAACAAACAATGGCTTCGCACACGCTATCCCACGAGTACAGTGCCGTAGCAGCAGCAACACGGGCACACAAGGCTCTGCAAAACCAATTTACGAACGTTCAGGCTCGGCCAATTCCACTTAATCGATCCCGCGAACTTTATTGAGTGCACGTGAGGATCAGGCGCGTACACAAACGCAGGCACGCCACGGCACACAATCACATCCCAAATTGCAGTTGATTCGCGGTACGCGCGTGAAGAATCTCCCAATCGTTCCCGAGACACACACAATGGATTCATTCCCATAAATCTCACCTCTGCACTTCATCGCAGCAATAATCACCTTCATGTTGCAGACCGGCGTGCCTGTAGACCAAACAAACACTTTACCCTAATGGCAGGGCACTGCTGAGCGAACGGGCCCGACCGCACTTCCTTGGGATTATCCACGGCGAGGACCGCGGACGGACCAACTCCTAATAAGCACCGTCCATAATCGCCCAGCGTGCTTCGTGTCATTTTTGAGTGATGCCAGTGCAAAGGACGCCCGAGCGGTGGTCGTGGATGCAATTTCCTTCTTTACACATTGCCATGGAGAATTGACGGATCGTAAAATGATAATTTAGCGTTACGCGCCTGCAAGGAGATTCGTCTTCATTCCCGTGGCAGGCAATTGTTCCTTGCACGCCACTAATTGACAGGAATGGTGTTCCTAGAAACTGCCTATGGATTGCACGGGCCAGCAAGGATCATTATGTGAATTATGATTGAGATTTTAAATTTTTTGACGATCTTCAGAGGGTAGGATGGGACATGTTTACGAGGCGCAATCGTTACTGAAGACTGGACTTGAAATTTTAGGGCGTGGCATTGTATATGTATAAAACTTCATTCTGGAGAGCTTTGAACAGATTTTATAGTGAGCGGTATTCAGCTGATGGTGCAGTAATAAATGAATGAGCATATGATACCAAATATTTTAAATTCTCACTAATCATCGCATATACATATGTCTTCAACTTAAAGTTGATCGGATATGGTAGCAAGACCTATCCCTAAACCTCAGTTTAGGAATAGCTTCGAATTTATTCTACTTAAGCAATGAATAGAAGCAAATAATTTTGAATTATTCGAATTTAAGCTGTTATAAATACTACATCCCAACTTCGAGTTTCTCCCTTATCTAGAGACAAGTTGACGGTTTCCCAGTGACGCCTACTCTGCTTCTGTGTCCGGCTTTATTCATTCAGGTCCCATTGTAAATTTGGATTGTTACGGAGGTGGGCTAAACGAGATCGGAGTCGGAGTCGGGGTTGAATCGGAGTCGGGGTTGAATCGGAGTCGGAGGCGGAAGTCGCAAATTCAATTTTAAAAACAAATAAAATTTGGGGAATTACATTTTTATTACAAAAGCAAGATAAAGAATACAGGCTAATAAAAGGTTGTCAAATATCTCCCTCCCACTTTTTTGCTCTTCATTCGATGCTTCATAAAAAGTGTTACAGTGATTGGGTTTAGTTCAAATATGCGCCGTTTTGTTCGATAATCTGTTTCCATCAAGACGATAACTTCATAATCTTCTTCTTCTTCTTGTGGCGCTACAGTCCGGGGTGGACCTGGGCCTCAACCAACATGCCTCTCCAGCCAGCACGATCTTTCGCCAGCTGTCTCCAGTTGCGCACTCCAAGTTGGTTGAGGTCCTTCTCCACTTGTGTGCGCCACTTCAGTCTAGGCCGTCCTCTGTTGCGTTGTCCCAATGGCTCGGATTCAAAGACTTTTCGGGCCGGAGCAGTGGTGTCCATACGCTCTACATGGCCTAGCCATCTTAAGCGTTGTATCCGTAGACGCTTAACCAGGCGCATGTCGCTGTACAGCCTATAGAGTTCGTCATTAAATCTTCTCCTCCAGATGCCATCAACGCAAACAGGACCAAAAATCGCACGCAAAACTTTTCTCTCAAAAAGACTAAGGGCTTCCTCATCCACCTTTGCTAACGTCCAAGATTCTGCGCCATATAGTAGGACGGGGATGATCAAGCTGTTATATAAAGCCAGCTTAGTCCTTCGAGAGAGGGCTTTATTACTCAATTGCCTCTTGAGCCCAAAGAAACAGCGGTTGGCAAGAGTGATTCTGCGTTTGATTTCGGTACTGATGTTGTTGTCCCTGTTTACCGCGGAGCCGAGGTAGACGAAGTCCTTAACTACCTCGAAGTTTCTGCTGCCTAGTGTGACGCTCCGTCCGAGACGTCGATGTTGTGTGTCCTTCCTTGATGACAGCATGTACTTCGTTTTGCCCTCATTTACCGCAAGACCCATTTTGGCCGCTTCCGCTTCAATGCCAGCAAATGCCTCATTGACGGCTCGCTGTGTTCGTCCAATCACGTCAATGTCATCAGCGTAAGCTAACAATTGAACTGACTTCTGGAAGATCGTGCCTCTGGTGTTGACTTGTGAGTTACGCACGATCTTCTCGAGGATGATGTTAAAGAAGTCACATGACAGTGCGTCGCCTTGTCTAAAACCTTTTTTGACATTGAAGGTCTCGGTGAGTTCGGTACCGACCTTGACGGAGCAGCGAGAGTTCTCCATCGTCATCCTACACAATCTGACGAGTTTGGTAGGAATGCCAAAACTAGACATGGCACTGTATAGCTCGTCTCTATGCACACTGTCATATGCAGCCTTGAAATCGACGAATAGGTGGTGGGTGTCAATTTGCATTTCTTGGGTCTTTTCCAGGATCTGCCGTAATGTGAAGATCTGGTCTATTGTGGACTTCCCTGGTCTGAAACCACACTGATAGGGACCTATCAGGTCATGGACAAATGGTTTCAGACGCTCACACAATACGGCAGAGAGGATCTTGTATGCGATGTTCAGGAGACTAATCCCTCTGTAGTTGGCGCAGTCAAAGGGGTCTCCTTTTTTGTGGACCGGGCAAACGACGCTGAGATTCCACTCATCGGGCATGCTTTCCTCCGACCATATCTTACAGATGAGCTGGTGCATGCGCCCAACCAGGTCATCTCCAGCTGCTTTAAATAGTTCTGCGGACAGTCCGTCCGCTCCAGCAGCTTTGTTCGACTTTAGCTTGGATATTGCTATCTTCACCTCGTCTAAGTCGGGGGGACGGAATGCTTGTCTATCATCGTCCAGATTGAGTGGAACATTCTGCCTAACAGCGGGATTTGGGTCGTCATCGCCGTTTAGGAGTCTGCAGAAATGATCCTTCCAGATTCTCAGCACAGACTGCGACTCTACGACTAGTTGTCCATTTTGGTCCCGACAGGCCTTGGTCCGAACCTTGTATCCTCCGGATAGCTGTTTTACCTTTCGGTAAAACTTTCGGACTTCATTCCTGCCAAAGCACCTTTCCATTTCCTCGACCGCGCGCTTCTCATACTCCTTCTTTTTCCTTCTGAGAAGCCGGTGCTCTTCCCTTCTTCTCTGTTCGTAGAGTTCACGAACAGCTCGCGTTGTTCGATGCAGCGTCGCCTTATAGGCGTCTTGTTTAGCTGCGTGCGCTTGCCTGCACTCGTCGTCAAACCATGGGTTCCTTCTGGGTGGTGACGTGAAACCCAGCACATCAGTGGCAGCTTCTTTGATGGCTTCTTGACAACGTTTCCATTCTTCTTCTATGCTTAGTGCAGGAAGCGTCGAACTCTGGGCGAGTTTCCGGGAGACTCGGTCGGCAAAGTTCCCAGCAATCAGCTGCGATTGTAGCTTTTCGACGTCAAACCGTTTTGGCCTTTCTCGACTCCGTTGCTCTCTCGATATCCGGGTTCTTACCTTGGCTACAACAAGGTGATGATCCGAGTCAATGTTTGCACCTCGGAAGGTTCGGACATCGAGAATACTGGAGGAGTGTCTGACGTCGATCGCAACGTGATCAATCTGATTGACGGTTGATTGATCAGGAGATCGCCAGGTTCCTTTGTGAATGTCCAGGTGTGGGAACCGCGTGCTAGCCACAGAGAGGTTTCGCCCCGAGGCGAAGTCCAACAGCCTGAGTCCGTTTCCGGATGTGTTGTCGTGCAGGCTGTGTTTACCGATGACTCCAGCAAAGATGTCCTCCTTTCCCAGCTGAGCGTTGAAATCTCCTAGAACGATCTTGGTGTCATAGCTGGGGCATCGATCGTATGTTCTTTCTAGGAGATCATAGAAGTCATCCTTGATGTTGTCATCCTTCTCCTCTGTCGGGGCGTGAGCGCATATTAGGCTGATGTTCCCGAATTTAGCCTTGATGCGGATTGTCATGAGGCGCTCGCTGACTGGGTCGTAGCTCAAGACTTTTTGCCTAAGTCTGCCTCGAACGACAAATCCGCATCCGAATAAGCGCTGCCTTCTCTCTCTATAGCAATTGCTGTAGTAGATATCGCAGTTCTTCATCGCTTTTATGCCAGGCCCATCCCATCGCACTTCCTGGATGGCGGTTATGTCAGCTTTGTAGCTGTCAAGGGCCTCCGCAAGTTGTTCGGCTGCACGTGGCCTATTAAGGGACCTCACATTCCACGTGCAAAACCGAAAGTCGTTGTCCTTTAAACGTTTGCTGGGGTCGTCAACAGTTAATCCGTCCTTATCCGAGGCATATCGGTTTTTCTGAACTATAACTTCATAATACCCCCTCGTAAAAGCCCCCTCTCCTTTTGTGCGAAGAACTCGGGCAGCCACTTTTCACAAGCCTCTTTTGAGTTCAACTTCACACCACTAAGGGCGTTCGCCATGGACAATAACATGTGGTAATCACTTGGCGCTATGTCCGGGACATGTGGTGGATGTGATAAAACATCCCATCCGATCCCCCTTAGCTTCTGACGAGTCATCAACGAAATGTGTGGTCTGGTGTTGTCCTGGTGGAACACTACACCCTTCCTGATGGCCAATTCTGGACGCTTCTGGTTGATCGCCTCAAACGGTCCAGTTGTTCGCAGTAATAATAATAATAATAATAATTGTTGGCGCTACAGTCCAAAAGGGGACCAGGGCCTAGCTTGCTCATCAACTACTCGTGTTGTGCGCGCTACTGTTCTCTCACGAGTGGAAGGGACCTACAGTTTTGTCGACTTATGAAAAGCTGTGGAAACTGTCATCAGCTAATGAGTGGATTTAATAAGAAGTGACAGGCAGGTGATCGTTTATAAAATTGAGGAAGATTATCAGAGACAGAGCTGAGCCCAGAGGAACACCAGCATTAATATTGTGAACATCAGACTTGAACCCATCCAAAACAACTTGTATTGAAAGGTTCGAAAAGCAATTTTTGGTCCATTGAAGAAAAAATTCATCGACACCAAAAGCACGCACTTTCGATAAAAGACCCTAATGCCACACTCTGCCAAATGCCTGCTTTGTCCTATTGTGCAAAGACTGGCTCCACTTTTCGGTGAAACATGCCATCAGAGCACTAGTAAACCTGTTGGCGCGAAAGTAGTACTGCCGGACATCAAAAAGTTTCCGGAGTAAAATATATTTTATAATGACCCTTAAACAGCGTTTCGCCCTTTTTCGGGAAGAACCCTTTGGAGAACGGCGATGGAAAAGCTGATGCAGAAGTTTCTCCAACGTAGAGGAACACCTCTTTAGTAGAACAAAAATATACCATCAGGTCCAGTGAGTTTAACACATTGTGATCTTTAAGAATGCTTACTATTATACGATCGCGAATGTGGATTTATCCCATGAAAAAAAATATTTTCTCCGCCAAAGGAGGTGACAAAGCACTATCTGGAAGCCTCGACCTGACTTCAAAATACGTAGCTAGCACTTTTGCTTTGTGCTGTGATTAGGGCTGTGATCGAAGAAAAGGTGGAAGTCCTTACACTATTAACGAATGACCAGAAGTAAACACGTTTTATTTTTCATTGCAGTCATTTCGGAGCTGTTGATACTTCCTCCGGAATCTTTCTGGAAAACGGGCAGGTTGCTAAGTGGAGTTAAATCGGAAGCTTCTTGCACTATAGAGTCAGAACCATTGACAAATTTTTTCAGACAACTACTAAGCTCAACAGCCAACCATCAACTCTTTCAGTGTGCGGTCCCGTATGTCACAGTGACTAAGCTCGAAATTCCTTTGTCAATGCCACAATCAATAGCCGCATTGCGAAACATCAATAAGAACAAAGCCGCTAGTTTTGATGGCATTCTGGTCGAGTGCATTGAAAACCTCATCCTAGGTATCTCAAATAAAGTCTAATCTCTCAAAGGTCGTTCTAGATATTTTTTCTAAGATCTGATATGGACCCTACATATACATATATAAAAAGGTGACAATAGAATTCCGGGAAATTAAGAAAGTTTTAGAAAAGTTTTCACACAAAGTTTGTACCATAGCTAGGTGAAAACAAATTTTCGTCTAAGTGTTTTTAAGCTGGTTTTCGGACTCTCGACAGTCTACCAAATCTTTGCAGACAAAAAAAGGGATATTGTTCCGAATAGCACTCACCCCCGATTTAATTGAAATTTTTCTTATAGGTAGCCCTGAATATAGAAAGCCCAAATCCGATTGGTTTTTTCCCGCGAATAACGGGAAAGAACGAAAAGGACATTTTTATTTTTTGTATTCAGGACTTTATATCTTCGAAACGGTAAGTCGCATGTAAATAAAATGGGTATCAAGTTAAAGCTAGAGAAAGGTACTTTTTTTTGCTGTATACCGTTACAATCCATCAACAACTTTTGAAGTTATAGCAAATTTCGTGAATTTTTTTTTCAATAATATAATTTATTTTTTCTTAAAAAATTTGTACCAAAGGTGTATTGTTTCCAATGTCATATAAAAGCTTACCTTTTTACCTTTTTAACGATACCAAACATAATATACTTACTGCGATAAAAACTAAAGAAGAAACCTCTTATTTTCTTCCACATAACTCTTGCTAATACTCCAAATTGCTCTTGTAGTTTTAATTTTGTAAGTGTATCATACACAAAAAATGGAGTATGTATGGAGAGGCATGCCGCCCCCGGATTGTCTATGTCTGTGAGCTAGAGTTCGAGAAGTTGAGGTAAAATTTAGATAGGAATGACCATGTTGAAGAAAATCCAGTAACCGCAAACACAGCTTTGAATACAATGTGGAAGTATTTTTTTTTGCAACCAATGTATCGCCACTGCCTTAAATTTAAAAGTTTTTAATGGTTCTATTAATGCATGTCTGTGCTATAAGAATCAAGTCTTTGGCTTCAAGTTTTTTGAAGAGTGCGAAGCGCTTCAAAGATTTTTCTTTAATAGAATTTTCAAACTCTCATCGACAACTCCTTCATATGCAGTTTATGTTGAATCTGGTCTTCCTCAAATTTGCCTGAGAAATCTAAAGGCATATGCTGATTGTTTAGTTGAGGTAATGAGTAGGTCGAAACTTAATTTCCAAAAAAGACTTCTCAAGATAGCTTTACAATATAACTTATCGCCTTTCAAAGAATGGAGAGAGTTGCATCCTGCCGTAACATTGACCTAAGTTTCACAGAGGCTAATGTCAGTAAATGGGAAGATACATTTTATGAGAGCATAAAAACACGCGATGATTGTGTATGTGATTCTTGTATAAGAAGAGCTAAGACGTCTTCGTCTAGGAATGTATATAAACTAATGAATCATACACATGTCTTGAACAATAACTTTTGAAGTGAATTTTCAACGTATCAAATAAGCACAATATTAAAGTGCTCTTTGCACTTCTCTAAATAATCCCTAACACATAAAAAAACAAACAACATTCTAAATGGATGAGGATTAGAACCTTCTCGTTTTTGCTCTCACACAAGGGCTTTCAATATATTCTCGGTATCGATATGAAGAAAAATGCGAGTTCAATTTAAATTGTTTTTATTTTTCAATATAATCTCCCCTAACATCAATGCATTTGTTACATCTTGAGAGAAGCCTTTCTAAACCCTCAAAAAAATTAATTTCCTCTTTCTCTGCAAAATACCCATTTATTGCCGACTTGAGTTCTTCATCATCCGAAAATTTTTTTCCATTAAGAAAATTCGGAAACAGGAAATAATCACTAGGGGCAAGGTCTGAATTATAGGGTGGTAGTTGGATTTCTTCGAAACCACAATCTCGCACAGCAGCCTTGGAAACTCGCCCCGTGTGAACAGGAGCGTTGTCATGAAGAAGCAACACACCTGCTGCAAGTTAACACCGTCTTTTCTTTTTAATTTGCTCTCGCTAATTATGCAAAGTGGAAGCGTAGGATGTGGCATGCATGGTTTCACCTATTTTTTGTACTCAATGAGCAAGATTCCATTTGAGTCCCGAAAAACTGTGGCCATGAGTTTCCCGGCAGACGGAGTGACTTTGAACTTCTTCGGGGGGTCTCTTCCTTTTTTATGCCACTGCATGGACTCTTGTTTGCTTCAAGGGTCATAGTCCCCAGTAACAATTTGATCCATAACACCGTTCGCGTTCTCACTACATATCTCCAATGGCTCTCTACAGCATGCGATTCTCACTTTTTTCTGAGGCGCTGTCAGCATTCGTGGCACCCACCTTGCACTGACCTTTGAATGGTTAAGATGGTCATGAAGAATGATGTTGATGGTACCAGTTGAAAGCTTGATGATCTTTGCCATCATTTTCACCTTTATTCGGTCATCCTCAAGAACAAGTTCTTCGACTTCTTTGATGCTTTCTCCGTACAACCAGTAGCCGGGGCGCCGGAGGGGGAGTCCTCTTCAACGCTCTCTCTGCCTCTCTTGAACTCACTTGACCACTTTTGCACAGTTGCTAATGAAGGTGCGGAACCCTGGTAAACCGCCACACACTCATCATGAATAAATTTTCGACTTTTTCCTTGCTAAGTGAGAAATTTAATTACAGCGCGATGTTCAATTTTCACCATCATTGTCTCAGTTGCCTTTATAATTCTGTTTAATAATATAATATAATCAAATTTATATGAAATTTTACATAAATGTACTGAAATAATAGTATTACTTGATAAATAAGTCAATTTATATATACAACCAAAGCTTCACTCCGATACCGAGAACATATTGAACCTTGCACCCTGCTATCCTAAATTCTGTGTTGTATTGCAGTTTTATTTAAATAACGAAACGTTAACTCTGGGCAGACGGCACTTTTCTCATGTAAACTCCCCTTTTCTATTATTATTATATGACAAAAAAGGAGAATGTATAATAGTAACAATAATACAATTCTTCGGGTTTCTTTCAGACGTTTTTGAAAATGTATAATTTCTTTTCTCTGATCCTGAAAGCCGGACACCGTAAAAAAGTACAGGGATTAAAGCTGAGTTCCTCCACAGTATTCGACTGAAGTCCAGAGCAGTTTTCGTCAATTCAGTTATGAAATTTGTACATTTCACATTGGTAATTAGTACTTGGGGGGCATGGGCCTGTTCACGCGAGGTAACACTGTTGATTGCGCTCAACAAGGCGAGCTGCCATTATTCTCGTTACTGCACAGGTTAAGTTAACATACAGCCTCCTCCCGGCTCCTCATGGATAGCCATCACAATACGCGTTGTGTGGTGAACTAACTGGTGAACCCCGGACTGTAGCGCCACAAGAAGAAGAAGAATTAGAAATTGGGAAGAACAGAATTCGTTTCAGAAACGTGTTTCCGCACTACACACCAAGAACATAAACTTGGACCAGGTTGGGTGTATTAGAAGTTTGGAAGGTTTGCATGTCGTTCTTCATTAAAGCAATGAATTTGCTGTTTCCTTGTTGCTTCACTGAGCAGCAGCAGCTCGAATGCAGAGTGGAAGAGTTCTATTATATTGGATGATTATAAAAGTTCGCATATCTTAGCTGCAAAACTACAAAATCGCATAACGAACAAGTTGTTTTTCCAAAACTGTAACTTTCTTGGAAGTGACAATATTTCCTTGTGAGAGACAGGGTTACGATTTTCTTCTCTTCCAAGTCAACAATATTAACCGCCCTTCGAACTATTTCCGAAGCAAATGATGCGCTTTCAAAATATTCAAACATTTTTTCCAAAATTTGTGTAGGTCTAGGACTTAACCTAGTAATCTCAACTAATTCACTCCTATCCTCTAATGCATGTCGTCCTTATTTCCATAATGGGCACTTTAAGAGGAATGTTTTCGGTTGAGAGGTGGCCTTCCCACGAAATGTATACAACAGAACCCCAAAGGCATCGTTAAGAAGCATCAACTGAGGGTGGGAAACAGACTCACCATGGAAATGGTCAGCGAAGAATGTCATTCGATCCTTGTCTGACCTTGTGACTCTTGTAGCAATTTATCCGCATTGATCCACAACCAACTAAATTTCGCCAGACTCTCAGCGCCGCCACCATCACATTTCAACATCTTTGCGTGACCTCAACGGAATTGCGTCTCTTAATGCGTTTTCCGCCCGTCGAACGGTTAATTGAACGCCATAGCGCTGTCCAACGTAATCGCGCCTTCAAATCCCATGACACCATGCCTTCGCCATCTAAGGACACGATACCGCCATCTCCCAGCACCACCGCCACCGTCACCGTAGCCAGTTGCAGTTGTTTTCTAATTAATTTCAAACTAAAACCTCCTCAGGAATATGGGCGGTGAGGGTGCTCCACGAAGTCTACTCGAGTACAGTACCAGTCGCCATTTGGAGCGTCTGCAGCTCAGCGGTGAGCGAAAAAGCAGAAAAAGCCAACAGGCATGCTGTGGCCAAGAGTGTTGCACAATGGAACGCATGAACTGCTCGTGCATTGCACCGAGGCTTCCAATTTTCCGTGCAAGCGCGAGATCACCTCCAGAACCAGCCATGAAGGCACAGTCGCCACCACGGCACAAAACTACCAGCGAGCCCAAAGGCGATGCAGCAGCAATCAGCGCAAAAGATTGATGATCATGAACAGAATGCTGCTGCCGCTGCAAGACTTATGGAATTAATCGGTCGTGAGCTGAATGATAATCACCGCCAGAGTTCCCATGATTACAGATGCATGGAGGATGGCTGCGACTGCGGCGGGTCGGAATCCAGAACAGTTTCGTTTGGATGTGATCCCAGTTTTCGTGCAAGCCACCGTCCGACTTCTAGACGATGTTCGATATTCGATCATCGATCGCCTCATGGAAGCCAGATGGCAATGGTGACGATGGAGGCGGCGGAGGCCGATGAGGCCGATGAGGCAGCCCCGACGAGTCGTGTTGGATTCAAAGTGAATTATAATTGCGACTCATGTTGCGGTGCCGGAAAGGCATTTGAACGGGGAGCGCAGAAATATTGATGACAGCGCGACAGAAGGAGATTGAGTCTGAGCGAGTGTGTTTGTGCGAGACACCCTATATGCCACCAGTGCCACTGCAGACTGTCACGAGGGGTGTGCATGTGTGGCATGGCAGAGGTGCAAACTGTTTAGCTTTCGGCGTCAGTAATAAATCGCTTTATGGCACCAAAAATAGATGACTCGGACTCGACAGGCTGTTGAATGCCTCCAGGTGATGGGGATGATGGAAATCTCGATTATGCAGGCCGGTTCTCTACCGGCCGACGCGCCGCTACCGCCGACCGACCCCTTTCGAGTATCGATGAAGTGTGCGCGGCTTGATGCAATGGACCGTCGTCATCGCCGTCTTCTTCGTGATTTGGTGCACGCCGTCGTAGCCGAGAGTACTGTGATCGAAGAGAGTCCTCGTATTGCGACGCGGAATGCTGCCGGATCACAGATGAGAGGGTAGTCCGCGGCTGCGCGACATGGGTACTAATTGGAAATTTTTCATCATGACGCCTTCTGGTGGTGTCTCATAATAATGCATTCATTGTGACCGTAGGATCTTCATTTCAGGAGGGAGAATAGCGTGTGAACTTTTTTTTCTCTTTTCTGCAACACTGACTGGAGGTGAGATTAATGGTTTTATTAAAGGTCCTAGGCATTCGATTGGCCACCAAATCGAATTTTAAGGAAGCTGTTAAGCGAGCGGGGTTCTTCGTTGGTTGCTGCTAAGCAATTAAATTTATGTAAAATTGTACCTTTTAGCATGAAGTAAAATGCGTCAAGCTTTTCGAAGCTAATTTAAGATGGCTTAACTAAAAACCGACCCCACAGAGAGCGCAACTAACAAATTTAGCTGTGTGGGTCTGTGGTGATAGGCAGGGTCAGGTTTTCGATTCTATATTAAGGAGCATAGGGTTGCAGCTTTCATCACATCAGCGTCAAAAAGCCGAGATCTGATCCGAACAAAGGCGGGACATTGACAGAAGAAGTGCTCTGAAGTGTCTTCACCTTGTCTATAGGCGTGGCATACGCTTAATTGCTAAGCAAGGTGAAGTGCTTCGTTTGTACTCCAACAAGTCCGTTGCAGTCTTTTCTAATTAGAAGTAGAAGAAAATTCGCGGATTACTTGACATTTGGGAGGATGCACTCGGTCAGCCTACATCCTGTTGGTACCTGTTGGTACCGTCGATCCACAAAGACGGCACCCCTTATGTAGCCTAGGTTGAGTTAAATTCTCTCACTTTGACGATATTTTGATTTTAATTCTCCTACAAGTTGTTGGAGTTGCGTGATCCCAGCTCTATTAAGCAGTTCTTATAATTATCTTGGAGACTTTAAACAATGTTTGAAGCAGCTTTGTCTAAAGCAGTCAAAAGGGATTGTTATATAAATGTAAAAAATACTCAGTCCCGAGACTTTTACATCTCTTCCACTTGGGATTTCAACTTTTACTGATACCTATGCATTTATAACTGCTCACTATTGTACAAAACTCAATCTAGATTTGAGAGCTTTAAACCCGTTTTTTAGTCAATCTTCTAAACGAAATTTGCAAATATCTTGTTATGCTATCGCGAGACCAAGCAGCCAAGCAAGGGCGCAGGCAGTCATAAAGTATCTTGAATGCCTCTTTTGACCCTTTCCTAACGAGTTCATCGGCAATCTTATTTCCCATGATCCCATGGTCTGCATGACCCCAAGAAAATCTGCTAACAAAATTGAGGGGTTACCTGCATTCTTGTGCTGTCTTGAAAGTGGTTAAAAGGTTGAGTAAGGCTTTAGGCACAGAATGACGGACGCAATAGACGCAAATTCTTCTCCTTTTCCACTTATTCTTCACAATATAGTTAATGGGCATTAGGATCATAAACGATCCCACCGCGAAGACCGACGGGAAATTACATGAAGAGGTATGACGTCTAATGCTGCTATTTTCCACGAAAGCCCTTGCTCAAGATCTCTCCATTGTTGTCTTGGAATTGTCCCCGAACATCCTAGCACATTCCCTTAGCAGCTGAGTATATGGTCAGAGCCAAAAGGAGAAAGTCAACTTTGTATGAATGACGCAGCTGATTTGTTGTTGAGGTGCGGTGCGCGACTTCATCAAAACTCCAGTGCTAGTTGAACCAAAGATAATTCCTTTCTAGTCGGGAAATGGTCTTGAATGTGTATCCCATGAAATGGATTTCAAGGGAAGGGAGGTTTGTCACTGCATCAAGAGCAGAGCAGGGCGAGGTGCAAAAAGCCCCTGTGCAGATACGACGAACTGTTCCTTGAAACTTGGTGAAAGCAGTAGTCGCGTATTTGCGTGAAATTTTATTCCACCATACGACTGTTGCATGGGCAAGATGAAATCATATCATTGCGAAAGCTCCCGAGTTTTACAAAAAAACTTTTACACTGCTAACAGACTGACAGCGCCTTAGAAGTCTTCGCCTTAAAGTGTTTTTTTAAAATAAGTATTTTAACGAGGACGTCACCTTTAAGTACTAACTGAATTATACCAAACAGATTTCTCCTCTTCGTGAAAACCCATTCCTAGTATTCCCAAATAACTCTGGCACTTTGCATATATATTTCTTTAGCAAAATGCGTTGCCCATTATAACTCCTTAAGTGTGATTAATATTTCAGGTTGTTTTGTCTCAGGAAGCCCTTAGAAAAGTTTTGCGAACGATTTTGGGTCCTGTTTGTGTTGATAGCATCTGGAGGAGAAGATTCAACGACGAACACTATGCGATGTACAGCGACATGCGTCTGGTCAAGCGTCTACGTATACAACGCTTAAGATGGCTAGGACATGTAAAGCGTATGGACATCATTGCTTCGTTCTGAAAAGTCTTCGAATCTGTGCCATTGAAAAACGCAACAGAGGAGGCCTAGGCTAATGTGACGCACATAAGTGGAGAAGAACCTCAACCAATTTGAAGTGTGAACTGGAGGCAGATAGCGAAAGATAGTGCTAGCTGGAGAGGCATTCAGGTTGAGGCCCAAGTCCACCAAGAAGAAAGGTTATTTTCATCTTTCTTACCACTTCTTCTTCGATTTAGGAAGAGCTTCTATACAAATATAATGTTGTGGAAGAAGCTGAAGTTTTTGAGCTCTCAATTATATCTCACTATACTCCTATCTTTAAGCTTCTTAACGTCTGTTAAAACTTGGTTCCTGTATTGGGGATTCAATGTTTTTCCCCGTCTCAATTTATTTGTGTTAGGTTATGTGATGTTTTTTTATAAGGGAATAAATCCTTATATTTTTCGAGCTCCCTAATATTTAATCACTCCAGGGCAAGTTAATCGTTTTGTGTACCTTTCCGTACACAGGTAGAACAAATCAATTCGCAAGAGATATCTCTTGACCGGATTCTTTCAACAGTCTAGTTGTTACATTTCTTTATCTCTCAGTAAGTATTTACTGAGTCATTTCTGTTGTTTCCGAGCGACCCACAGATTCTCAAAACTTGCGCTGGAACTTCTTAAGCTCTTTCACAGAATCTGCAAAGACCTTCATCAGATAACTGAGGTTTCTCAGCTCCTCTCCTGTATGCAGTGAACTATTGAGAAATATCTTAGGAAAAAAGCTATTCTTGCTCAATTTAATGCATGCTTCAAATCATCTCCGGTTGTATTGTCCTAGGTGTCATTTCATTGAGCCAGCTTTCAACACTGATAGCTGTTTTTTTTCTTCTGAAATCTTCCTTGAGGATATGCTTTGCAATCGCAGCACAGAATGATTCAGGAGGTGGCCACCTTATTGTAAATAATCCCTATGTGACCAGGCATTTAACACAGTTATACTCAGTTGTTCCTGCTTAACCCCTTGAGCCTCTGCAGGCATACCCACAGGAGCTTAGATTTGATTAGGTTAAAACAAAGGGCTATGATGGATGCTCTACTGTTGGTTGGTATTCTTTCTCTCTAAGTCGATTTGCGCGCATTTGAGTACTTGTGTTGTTACCCATTGGTAATATTTCACTTTTGGTCCAAATATTCAGACCCCAGCTCCGTCGTCTGTTCTTGACCTGTCCGTGTAACATAACGCATGTGATTGTGTAAAAGCATAGGGTTTTAGCTGTGAGGTAACGATCTGTACGGAAGTAATGCTGCCTATAGGGCTTACTTAAAACAAAACAGGTAACTGTTCCTTCTAAGAGTATAGGATGCCGCAAAGGAAGAAAACGGCTGCAGTATGTTACTGAATATTTGGAGGCATCATGTTATACTTACTGATGAGAACGAATTTAACGTTTCTGATTCAAATGGCCAACGCATGGTGTGGTAGGAACCAAACATTGCTCCGAATCCTGATAACAACCCATACACCAAGGGATGGTTTGGGCAGTGTAATAGTGTGGGGATGCATGGCCACTACCAGCGTGGAAACCTTGTTTCTATTGATTCAATACTTCCACTTATAAAAAGTACTTGGGAGTACGTAGAATAGAATACCAGGTATACTGGTATGAATTGAGCGTTTTTTGAAAATAAAAAACTAATTATTAATGGGAAAGTAAAACCATTTTATTCAAAGTATTGACCATTGTTTTCTACACATTTTGACCACCTTTCTGGCAATTTGTGAATACCACGCCAATGAAATTGTTCGCCTTTTAAAGCAAACCAATCAGACACCCAATTTTCGACCTCCTCGTAGGAATCAAAGTGCTGCTCAGCCAATGCGTGTCCCATCGATGAAAACAAATGTTAGTCGGAAGGAGCCAAGCCTGATGAATACGGCGGGTGGGGTAGCTGCTCCTAGCCACGTGTTTTGATTTTATCCTGAACCGGTTTTGCTTTGTGTGCAGGTGCATTGTCATGGAGCAAAATTACCCTGCCGTAGTATTTAGAACGAACTAGAAAGTTTTGAACTATGTATGTCTGTTCTGAAGTAGACTAAGACTTAGTTATAATACTATGTGGTTGAAGAATCTTATTCCTCGTCGGCTCTTTTGGTCATAATGTAGCAAATGAAGCAAGTTTATATCATTTGTGTTATCCCGACGTTTCGACAGGGGATGCTGTCAACTACGAGACGATAGAAATAATACAGCATTAGTACTTACAATTATGTAATACTTTTGGGTTTGGTACACAAATTCGTTGACATATTAAGATTTAACATTAATATACAAATAAATTTGGAAATATATTATTTAAATTTAAAACTATTATTGCACTAAATGTTAGCACTTCGTTGATCGAAGATCAGTCTTCATATTTGTAGAAATATGACATTCATATTTCAAAATTGGCGGGCCATTACCATTGCTGAGAAAACCGCCGATATGTTTTGTGTGTCCTGATTTAAGTTCATATTGTTGATATTGTTAACGATGCGAAGTGTTTCTAACGTATACTCTTTGCTGGTGTGTTTTTCAGTCTGCAGAATTTTAACATTTGGTCACATTGTGGTCGTCGTAGCGTAGTGGGTAGAGTGCGACGCTCACACGCCGAAGGGTCTAGGTTCGATTTCTGGCAGAACACCTTGAATTTGTTCACGGTACTACACCTTTTGAGCTGCTGACAACACTCAAAGAGTAATAACTGTCTAAGAAAGCTTCTCCAACTTCGCTGTTTGGAGTCGACAAAAAACTGTAGGTCCCTTCTATTTGTGAGAGAACAGTACCGCGCACAACACGAGTAGTTGATGAGCAAGCTAGGCCCTAGTCCCCCTGTGCATTGTCGCACCTACAATTGTCATTATTATAGAATTTTAACATTGTTGAAGTCCGGATGGTTGTTAGTCAGTAGGCAGTGGTTGGCCAGTGCTGTTTTTGTTGGTTTCTTATTGTAAATGACGGATCTACCAGGTATACCGGTATGAAGCTGCGTCAAGATAGAAATGTCTCAATAGGAAACATTTGTTGTGAACGAGCTCTTATTTTTTTTTTTTTTTTTTTTTTGTTTGCTATGACATTTGTGAAAAATATTTAGTATACATCAAGTCATTGAACAGACAACATCATATTTTTTCATCGTGTTAAAAATGTAGAATTTTTTACCAGAAAGTGATGATTTGCGGAGAGCATTAAGTGTTTGTTTTCATTTGAAGAAAAGTGCTGCAGAGTCGCATCGAATGCTTGTCGAGGCATATGGTGATCATGTTCTATCAGAAGGAACATGCAAAAGAGGTTCAGAAGGTTTCAGCGGTTCAGAAATAATGATTTTGATGTGAGAAATGAAGAACGTGGAAGACCACCAAAAATGTTTGAAGAGGCCGAATTGCAAACGTTATTGGATAGAGATGGCACTTTAAGTCAAAAACGAGTGAGTCAGTTGTTGCACAACAAACAATTTCTGACCATTTAAAAGCTATGGAAAGATCCAAAAGTGTGGACAATGGGTGCCACATGAATTGAATGAACGACAGATGGAAAACCGAAAAAACACTTATGAAATTTTGCTTCAAAGACACGAAAGAAAATCGGTTTTGCATCGGATTGTTACTGGCGATGAAAAATAGATTTATGTTAAGAATCCGTAATTGAAAAAATTTTTGGTTAATCTGGGACAACCATCAACATCGACTGCAAAACCAGATCGATTCGGTAAGAAAACAATGCTGTGTGTTTGGTGGGACCAGAAATGTGTGCTGTACCACGAGCTCCTAAAACCTGGTGAAAGCGTTAATGCTAATCCCTACCGACAACAAATGATCAATTTGAACCATGCATTGATCGAGAAACTACCAGAATGGGCCAGAAGACACGGCAAGGTAATTTTGCTCCATGACAATGCACCTGCACATAAAGCAAAACCGGTTCAGGATACAATCAAAACACTTGGCTGGGAGCAGGTACTCCACCCGCCGTATTCACCAGACTTGGCTCCTTCCGACTTTCGTTTGTTTTCATCGATGGGACACGCATTGGCTGAACAGCACTTTGATTCCTACGAGGAGGTCGAAAATTGGGTGTCTGATTGGTTTGCTTTAAAAGACGAACAATTTTATTAGCGTGGTATTCACAAATTTCCAGAAAGGTGGTCAAAATGTGTAGAAAACAATGGCCAATACTTTGAATAGAATGTTTTTTACTTTCCCATTAATAATTAGTGTTTTATTTTCAAAAAAAAAAAACGCTCATTTTATACATGGAATGGCCCACCAATCTCTGTCGTAAAAATTGTTTTGTTGTGCCTACGTAACATAGATTGCATTTTTCAACGTCGTTTCCCATGAAGTTGATTTTAAATATGACGTCAGTTTTATTTTCTTTGTCAATTTTCAGTTTAAGTTTGATGAAGAGTGGTGTGAGAGTCAAATGTATTATAATTGTAAATTTTGAGCCAAAAGTATTACATAATTGTAAGCAGTAATGATGTATAATTCTTATCGTCTCAATAAAGAAAGATCCCTCAAAGATGACAGCATCCCCTGTCGAAACGTCGGGATAACACAATTGGTATAGACTTGTTTCATTTGCAACATTATGACCAAAAGAGCCGACGAGGTATGAGATTCTTAAACCACAGAGTTGTATGTTCAACGCAACTGTAAGTTGTCATACCACTCATTAAAGAAGTGGACACCTCTTCACATCTTGGATCGAGCGAATCCCGTCAAGATATGAGTAAGTAAACGCATCTTTACCTCGTTTGGGTAGTTTCGGTAGTACGTTTTCTGAGGTCATTGCCTGTGCAACATGTTTTGAAATCAGCTTAACAATGAAATTGTCCAGCTTTGTCACGTTTACTAGGTTGGACTTTAGTAGCGTAGAATTTCTTGTACTCAGACTTCGGAGTTCAATTTGACCAACCATACTAGGGCCGTGTAACAAATAGTTTATGCTGTGAAATCAATTTGGCCGCTGTAAAACAACAAACTTCCCATAGCTAAAGCTTTTCGTGCGTTTGCTAAATTTGGTTGGCTCGAGGGCCATCTTGAATAATGGGGGCATACGGGAGAAGGGACTATGTGTATGCGTATTCTCCTCTTCCAGAGGCAGTTTGATTGTATGACGATTCAAAACTCTTTGCACAAGTGGATTATTCTTTTGCAGCAATCCTTTACTAGCAGAACCTTTCTGCTTTGCATCCAAATCCTCTGGCTCTGTTTGACAATTAATAATTCAGCCCTGAGTCTATTCGCAGAGACAAACTTATTCGCAGAAGGCCATCAAGTGACAAAGTGAACAAAAAATTAACCCATTTACAAATTAGAATGGCACCCCCTTTGGACCCACACGCTCACTTCTACTGCGCGTTCTTACACCCCAAAGAGCAGCTCAACCGGGCGGTCCCCATTCTACGGCTCGGTGGAGGCCTTATATCGCCCGCTTAGATCGCGCCAACCACTGAGTCGATTACAGTTCTCATATTAAATACCTGTCATGTCCAATTAATTTTCAGCGTGCACTCGGAAACCAGCGGGTAATTGCTTCTTATGCAACTCACTTCGTCGGGTCCCACTTCTGCCGCCAGCCCAGCCGCCGGTGTAATCCGATACACTCCCGACTCGAAAATTCACTCAAGATAGTCGAGCCGAACAATTAATCAGGACTCTGGGCTGCAGCAGCGTTCGCGCTCCCGCGACGCATTGGTGTGGAAACGACTTTGCGTTATGATCGACTTTAAATGCGTTTTCAAAACTTATCGTGCACCGCTAAGTGGAATTCTCAGGCTGACCCTAAGGCTAAGAGATACCGCGCCTAGGTGTGTGCGTGGTTCCCGACAAGCTATCCCCCATCTAGCGGTCACCGACGGAACTGTCGCCGCTCACGATTATGTCATTTCAAGCGACCACCAAACACTCCCACAAGAGCCACTGCGGTTTTGTTGCTCTGGCGTAAGTCAATTCCTGGCTCACTGCGGAGTGAATCGATTCACTTTCACTTTGGGCCACCACAGCCGTTACCGCTGCTACAGCAGCATGTGTGCGAGGAACTATCTGAGCGGGGATCTCTTCACGTGCAATCCGGCGGAAAGTTTCAGACGGATAGGAGACTCCACTCTCCCGATCGAGAGGCAGTTCCTCATACACTTAATGTCTTGTTTGTCCAGTTGGACGCATCATTAGATGGACATCGTGGTTGCGGTTCTTGCCACTGGATGCACTGCGGAGTAGGCTGCTCAAGCCAAATAGGCTCGTAAGCCGCTTACGTAACATGGGTTAGTGAATTCGTTCTGGCAGATGGATGCCTGATGGGTTGGAAACGCACGGGGTGCCTCCGTCCACACTTTAGAATGCGTCCACCAATTAGAATTGGATTGAATTCCATCCATCTGTGCGCGCGTGTGTGTGGGAAAATCCGGATGAGCTCTCGCGGCGGCTGTGACAGTTGACGTATGCACAGCTATTCGCCGTTCTGCTACCTATTTGCGTATCGATTTTCATGACAAAGAGCAGCCATTAGGCGCTCGGAGTCGGTGGCCCCGCTGTGGCGGAATGTTTCTCATGACCCAGATTTTGGCACGGGAACGTAGGACGCTGACGACTACTCGTTGTTTGCCGCATGCCGTTTGCCATTGCCTCGGGCAGGAAATGTCTCTGCAAGCCGCCGTCTGTCTCGCGGTTGATGGGGCAACGCTAGAGCGCACATGAGTCGCGGGTGATTGATGCATTTCAGTGAACGATGCTAACGAGCTTTCTGACGGCGACCTTGGTGCGATGACTTCGCTGATGAATCGGCGCGCTTGAATGTGGACAAGTTCATTAGTTCGTGAGCTGGGTACATCGACTCTGTCTAGAAACGAGCCAAAATTTGTTGGGATTTCAACGACTGACATGGGTTCTGATCTTTTCTGATTGAATTCCTGGGCGAAGCTCAGCAATTATAATCCCGTGGCGACACTCCCTCATGTAGATCACCTCAAACACGGAAACGGAGTCCATTTTATCCGCCCCGACGATAGCAAAGCCCCACATGACATCTTCAGCAGTTTTGGACATCTCGCATTATTACGCGGACAGATGCCCCCCGCAGTCATGGTCGCGCTTTGACCACGGAACGACAGGCAGCGATTATTCAACGGAATCACAAACTGTCCCCCGCCGTAATTAATGCAGACCATCGCAGAGCGCGCAGTGTTCCCTCTCAGTGAAGCTGACAAATGACACCACCCGAGGCGACAATGCTGTCGCCCTCGCCGCTTGTCACTAACAAATCTAATAATTATGCCGACGATTTGTCAAACTTGCGTCAACTTTCAATTATGGATGCTTCTCAGCGGTGGGCGGTTGCAACTGAAGCAAACATCCACAAATGAGTACGTTGAAAGCGTTTTCCATTCGCACGTCCATCTCCACACGGTGGACAAACATATCGTCGCCTCGAAATCTAACAGGCTTCAAGCTGCTAGCTGCAAGAGTTGCGCAATCCACTGCCAGGTTTCAATTATTGATTGCGAACTCCTTTGAACGCGAGATAATTATCTCAGTCGCGATCGCAGTTTACGATCGTACTTTGAGAGAGGCAGCCCATTGAGGTCGCAGCGCCGGAATGGAATCAATAAGCCAATGAGTGCAGGACCATTCATTTATCATCTTATCGTGCAAGCGGATCGACCACCGCGCGCCAGCGGCTATCTACTAAATTCATCTTAAGCGCGCTCTTACGCTGATGGTGGCGGGTATCTGCGTGGTGGTGTCGCAATGTTGGGCAATCACTGCTTAGGGACTGCTTTGATCTCTTTGACAATTTCGTCTTTCTTCGGATCGTTTTAATTCCCGTATGTGCTGTTGGTTTTTGCGATGTGCATCAAATCAAATAAGTCCTTAGCCTCAGATTCCTAGGCCATGGAGCTAATGAGTGTCCATCATTTGACTTGGAGAGTATTCGACATCAACCAGGGACAATGCAATAAGGGAAGACAGGGGAGAACGTCCGTGGCTGGAAGCTACTAGCACAATACCAGCTACAGTGGCATGTTCATTAGGTCAGTACAAATGTGTTAGCTTCAGTTTCTCAACTCTAATGAAACAAGCATTCAGAAGTCTAGAACCAGGTGCTAGGTGAGAGAGAATTGTCCATTGTGTGAGATTTTTATAAAACGTGATGTGAAATAATACTTCCCACAGTTTAGTTTCTCTTTTACTTCAAATATCTTCTGTGCTGAAAGGAAATTTTAAAATCCCTCTCCGTTAGGTTTTTTAAGAAAGTTATAGGATTTTCATTTTATTTGATTTGTTTTCAAAAGATGGCGCCACCTGCAACTTGTGAATAATCTTGGAAGCAATTATATACTTCAATGGAAAAGTGTGACATATGTCAACAATAAATAGTGCCCGTCAGCGATTTTTTTGGAACACAACATTGTTGTGTGCCTCTTTGAAAATGCCCGGATTTGTCTTTGATATACTGCATAGATTTTCTTTTTTTTTTAATGGGAAGAAAAGTGAAACTGAAGCCCCCAAATGCTTTTATGGTACGTCTGCTCCGGGGGTAAGATCATGCGGGTATTTGTTCCGTTCAGATTTTAGCCCGAAGTCTAACGATACGCTCTTTGTCTTCCAACCCAAAAAGTTTGAAGAGGACGAGTTGAAGGCTGATTGAACTCTCAGACTCATTTATGGAACTGAGCAGCCACTTTCCTTTTGGTAAGAGAAATTTTGATTTATTTTTAAAAACTCATTAGAATTGGACTTAGCTCGAGATGAGGCCAAGAGATGTCGAAGGATGATTTTTCAACTCGGAACTGCTTCTGGGAAGACATCCAAGGAGAGGGTTCTTGCACCGGACCGATAATAATAATAATAATATAATACTACTTGTTGGTGCGACAGTCCAGAAAGGGGCCCGGGGTCTAGCTTGCTCATCAACTACTCGTGTTGTGCGCGCTACTGTTCTCTCACGGGACCTATAGTTTTTTGGTGACTCCGAACGGCGAAATTTAAAAAGCATTTAAAAAGCTTTCTTAGACAGTTGTTACTGTTTGAGTGTTATCAACAGCCCGAAAGAGGTGGTGCCGTGAAGAATTCGAGGTGTTCAGCCGGGAATCGAACCTAGACCCTTCGGCGTGTGAGCGTCGCACTCTACCCACGCTGGACCGTTACTACCACAACCAAGAAGAATAAATATTTTGTAACCTGGTGAAATCATTCCATTATCGTTTACATCGAGGCATAGAAAAACATGCCACGGTCCAAAGGTTGTGTCCTGCATATGGTTGGATCAGACGGTGTGATGTACTAGGAGCTCGCTCGTCTCCACGTAGCTATAGCGATCGAAAACTGCCTGGAAACGCTGAAATGGGGATCCCACCAGCAGTTTTCTCTCTCTTTTTGACCACTGGCTTTTTGAAAAACGATTTGGGGTGTCATTGGTTAAGGTCTTTTGAAGATATCGCAGAATGGCTAAAGAATTGGATCCAGAGAAGGGACTCATTTTGTAGAGGTGGCATTCGAAAAAACTGGCTGCCATGACGTAATGGGTAGAGTGTGGCACTCACACCCCGAACACCCGTCACTACTGCCAAAGTGAAATATATACAGAATATTGCGGATAATTTTAAAAAATAAAATACCACTTTTTTCTGAAATAAATTTATTCTGTAAATTCTGATTTTCCTCAGCAACAAATGAACAAAGTACGATTTGACATCATCACCATTATTGAAATTTTTCCCATTCAAGGAGTTTTGCAAAAATCGGAATAAAACGTTTAGTGGAAAACACAAAAAAAAAGTTACAACTCGAAGAAAAATAAAAAACTAGTCCACGCTGTATTAGCTCTTATTTCTTCTTCTTCTTGTGGGGCGAAATTCCGGGGTGGAACATACCTCTTCAACCAGCACGATCTTTCGCCAGCTGCCTCCAAGTGCACACTCCAAGTTCTTCTCAACTTGTCTGTGCCAATTTATCCTAGGCCGTCCTCTGTTGCGTGGTCCCAACGGCTAAGTTTCCAATACTTAGCCGGCGTAGTCCATACGCTCTACATGACATAGCTATCTTAAGCGTTCTTTCTGTAATCGCTTGACCAGGCGCATGTCGCTGTACAGCCCATAGAGTTTGTCATTAAATCTTCTCCTCCAGATGCCATCAACGCAAACAGGACCAAAAATCGCACGCAAAACTTTTCTCTCGAAAAGATTAAGGGCTTCCTCATCCGCCTTTGCTAGCGTCCAAGATTCCGCGCCATATAGTAGACGGGGATGATCAAGCTGTTATACAATGCGAGCTTTGTCCTTCGAGAGAGAACTTTATTACTCAATTGCCTCTGAGTCCAAAGAAACAGCGATTGGCAAGAGTGATTCTGCGTTTGATTTCGGTACTGATGTTGTTGTCCCTGTTTACCGCGGAGCCGAGGTAGATGAAGTCCTTGACTACCTCGAAGTTTCTGCTGAATAGTGTGACGCTCTGTCCGAGACGTCGATGTTGTGTGTCCTTCCTTGATGACAGCATGTACTTAGTTTTGCCCTTATTTACCGCCAGACCCATTTTAGCCGCTTCCGCTTCAATGCCAACAAACGAATCATTAACTGCTCGCTGTGTTCGTCCAATCACGTCAATGTCATCAGCGTAAGCTAGCAATTGAACTGACTTCTGGAAGATCGTGCCTCTGGTGTTGACTTGTGTCTTACGCACGATCTTCGCGAGGATGATGTTAAAGAAGTCACATGACAGTGCGTCGCCTTGTCTAAAACCTTTTTTGACATTGAAGGTCTCGGTGAGTTCGGTACCGACCTTGACGGAGCAGCGAGAGTTCTCCATCGTCATCCTACACAATCTGACGAGTTTGGTAGGAATGCCAAAACTAGACATGGCACTGTATAGCTCATCTCTATGCACACTGTCATATGCGGCCTTGAAATCGACGAATAGGTGGTGAGTGTGAATTTGCATTTCTTGGGTCTTTTCCAGGATCTGCCGAAATGTGAAGATCTGGCCTATTGTGGACTTCTCTGGCCTGAAACCACACTGATGGGCACCTATCAGGTCATGGACAAACGGTTTCAGACGCTCACGCTATACGGCAGAGAGGATCTTGTATGCGATGTTCAGGAGACTAATCCCTCGGTAGTTGGCGCAGTCAAAGGGGTCTCCTTTCTTGTGAACGGGCATGCTTTAATCCGACCATATCTTACAGATGAGGTGGTGCATGAGCTAAACCAACTCTTCTCCAGCTGCTCTCCATAGTTTTGCGGACAGTCGATCCGCTCCAGCAGCTTTGTTCCACTTCAGTTTGGATGTTGCTATCTTTACTTCGTCTAAGTCGGGGGGACGGAATGCTTGTCTATCATCGTCTAAATCGAGTAGAACATTCTGCCTGACATCGGAATTAGAGCCGTTATCGCCGTCTGCAGAAATGATCCTTCCAGATTCTCAGCACAGACTGCGACTCTGCTACGAGTTGCCCATTTTGGAAACGAATTACTAGTACAAGTCAAAGAAGTGAAGGATCTCGGTATCTACTTTGATACAAGATTTACTTTTTCGGCACACTATGACTTTATTATAGGTAAAGCAAACTCTATGTTAGGTTTCCTTAAAAGAACATCAAGTGTCTTTAAGGATCCCTATATGCTTAAGTCAATTTTCTCATCACTGGTACTCCCTATATTACAGTATTCATGTGTAATTTGGACACCATATTATGAGAATAGCGTAATTAGAATTGAAAGAATTCAAAAAAGATTCACTCGTTTTGCTCTGAGAAATCTGAGGTGGTCTGGCGGTTTACCTGAATATGCAGCAAGATGTGCTTTTTGGGCTTAAAAAGTCCTGAAAGTAGAAGACAAGTTCAAAGTGTTTTACTTATCAAAGACATTTTTAGTTGCAATGTAAAATCTGAAGAGCTACTCGCTTTAATTTCTTTGTACGTCCCAGACGTAAGTTTAAGACATAGAGATGAAGTTTTCTATAATCCCATTCACCGTACGAATTATGGTCAAAATAATCCAATAAGTCGGCCTTCAATGTTTTTTAATTCTGTTTCTTCTGAAGTTGACATTTCAATGAGCGGAGACTCTTTTAAAAATATTATCAAAAACATTTTTTACAATCGATCCATTTAAATTCATAAATGTATGCAGATTCATTAAACGTAAATAGAATTATTTATAGAATTATTTATATATTATCTATTTATACACAAAATTATTTTTCTTACTCGGTTCTTTCTCCTTGTTGTTAAGAAACAAAATATTGTAATCATCAGATTGTAAATCCATTGATGATGAATAAATAAATAAATGAATAAATTTTGATCCCGGCAGGCTTCTGTCAGAACCTTGTATCCTTCGGATAGTTGTTTTACCTTTCGGTAAAACTTTCGGACTTCATTCCTCGATCGCGCCCTTCTCTTGTTCCTTCTTTTTTCGTGGAGCTCACGAACAGCCCTCGTCGTTCGGTGCCTTATAGGCGTCTTGTTTGGCTGCATGTACCTGCTTGCACTCGTCGTCAAACCATGGGTTCGTTTTGGGTGGTGACGTGAAACCCAGCACATCAATGGGAGCTTATTTGATGGCTTCTTGACAACCTTTCCAGTCTTCTTCTGTTATGGTTAGTGCAGGCAGCGTTGAACTCTGAGCGAGTATCAGGAAGACTCAGTCGGCAAAGTTCGAAGCGACCTGTTGCGATTTCGGTTCGGACATCGAGAATACTTGAACAGTGTCTGACCTCCTAGAACGATCTTGGTGTCGTAGCTGGAGCATCGATCGTATCTTCTTTCTAGAAGATCATAGAAGTCACCCTTAGTGTTGTCATCACTCTCCTCTGTCCGGGCGTGAGCGCATATTAGGCTTGATGCGGATTGTCATAAGGCGTTCGCTGACGGGGTCATAGCTCAAGTCTTTTTGCCTAAGTCTGTCTCGAACAACAAATCCGCATCCGGATAAGCGCTGCCTTCTCACTTTGTAGCAATCGCTGAAGTAGATGTTGCTGTTGTCCATTGCTTATTAGCTGGGCCCGTCCCATTGCACATCCTGGATTACGGTAATGTCTGCTTTGTAGCAGTCAAGGGCCTACTCATGTTGTTCGGATGCACGTGGACTGTTAAAGGACCTCACATTCCACGTGCAAAACCGAAAATCGTTGTCCTTAAAACGTTTGTAGGAGTCAAGTCCGTCTTTTTCAGATGCTTATGGGTTTTTCTGAACTATATTATTTTTACGTGGTAAGGAAGTTACAACCCACAGGCTGATAGGCAAGGCCCATTATTTAAACCCTCGGACAGAGGGGTTCGCTGAATACATTCGTTCGCCACGCAACGGATGTTGTGATAGCTATCCAGGGGGCGCCGCGAGGAGGCTGAATGTCAACTTGACCTGTGCACTAACGAAGATAGTGTTGGCAGCTCGCCCTGTTGAGCGCAATCAACAGTGTTACCTCGCGCGAACAGCCCCATGCCCCCTAGCTCTTATTAAATAATGAATAATCTCATGATTTACATTGGTAAGACTTCTTTGTTAAAAACTGGAGACATTTCGGATAGATCATACAATCGGATGACGATATTTTCACAATTAGAACGTTAAATCAAAGTACGTTATATGACAGACGTGTTGTAAAGTTTTCCGTCACTTTGAGTTTAATTTGCCTACAAAGTAATCAGATGGAGCAAGGTCAGGATTATATGATGGATGTAACAAAACGTCACACCCAACCTCCAATAATTTTTGCCCAATGTATGTGGTCTAGCATTGTCATGATGGAATACAATACCTTTTCTATTTGTCAGTTTGGACCGCTTTTCTTCTACTGCATTGCTCAATTCTATTAGTTGTTTAATGTGGACATCTATATTGATGGTTCGCTTGGGTGGTGGAGGTTGAAAGTTTCTTTTTAGTACCACCAAAGTGATAATAGAACATTGTTTTGATGAATATCAGCTATTGACGTTGTTTGAGCTGCTTCACCTGTCTTGCTCCACAATCTTTCCATATTAACATTTGTTGCAAACATTCCATTCTCAATCACCAATTATCAATCGTTTTAAAAACATATAATTTTCATTACTTTTCTTTAACAAATCGCAGATGTTTATGCCTTGTGTTAAATCATTTTCTTTAAGTTTATGAGGAACCCATATATCGAGTTTTCGTACATATTCAGTACATGTATGTGATACATGAAGCTTGTCTGCGATTTCACATGTTGTACTGTGACGATACGAATCGATTATTGCTTTGATTTGATCGACATCAACTTCAACTGGACGACCAGAGGGTTTTTTGACACTGCCGATCTTTTAAACAACTCATAACTTTTTGTGAGCCTGCGATGTGTTGTTTCTTTCCGGAAATAAAAGAGCAAAACATGACAAAATGTTCGTTTTGTTTTACATTTTCAAACTGACCCCAAACGAAACTATACAACCGACCAAAGAAGTTTTTTTTTTGAAGTATCAACTATCAAATAACACTATGTGTTTGACATTCCGGTTACGTCACTAAACCGACAAATTCAACTAAAGCCATCTATGAGTCATTTCCACAATTAGTTGCAAGCCCAATAGTTTTGAATATTATGTTAAATTTTTTTTATTTAAAAATTCAAATCGAAACTCGCAAGCACCAGACAAAAGCTATTTAAATCATCGCAGGACCACTTTTGATCAAAACAACTCCTGCAAAACAAACTTCCTTCCTGCACCGATTTTCATTTGCCGTACTCCACTCCATATGCAGCACGCGAGAAGGCAAACTGAAGCAGTTATTAAACCTCAATAGAGTTGCAACTCCCTTGGAATCACGACAGGAGTTTGCCACACACAATCAATGCTCCTATTACGTAGAACCCCGACCGTACCAAAGGCGATACCATCTGGAGCGATTTCTCAAGACTTCTCCCATGTGGTCCAGTAATTAGCGAGCCCAAACATGCGCTACATTCAGCGACTGCGCCAAGACAAGTGGAGTCTCGTAAATCTACTTGCTGACATGCGGCTGAGCCGCCACCACAATGGCTGCCCTCGTCTCTAAGACCGGTGGGCTGCCAGACGGGGCATGACTCCCGTCCACCCCCGCCCAGTGTGGCATGCAACCGCAATTTACTACCAAACCCAGCGAATCATTATTGCTCCCATTAATCATGTTTACTTAGCGCTGGGAATTAATTACTCGCGCTTGGCCCATCGACATAATGCCGTGGAGCGTGACTTTCGCTTTATTTATTCGATTACCTGGATCGGATTTAAAGTCAGGAGGCACTTCGCACTCACACACACGCACAGCACCCAAAGCGAAGGCGGAAAAGGCCGCCACACGATAGGCGGCACTGGCGGAGACGCAGAGTCACATGATCAATTCTCGAATTTGTTAGACTCATTGTCCAGGCATCTGATAAGTGGCTCCATGCGATTATTCAAGTGTCGCTTGAATAGAAGTGAAATCTGGGCGGCGATCAACTTGAAATGCATACCGCGGCACGAGCGATACCGGGTATGTTTCCTAAGATGGATTGAATTGAATTTCGGGAAGTCTATTGGTTATTGATGCGAGAAACTGCCTTTGGTCGTGGGATGATGGATCGCTTTTGGGGGTGAAGCTGGCTTTTGTGCAAACTGGCTACGCATGAAAACTGTGAGAGTTACCAAACACAACAGCAGTATGATTCGAGACAATGTCTTGGAGTTAAACGCTAAGCTCTGAGTGCGTAGGGCATTCAATGGCACAAGGAAAGGTTTCTGATTGCACCTGGAGAAAGGAGAAATCGATTCTAGTCAGAGCATCAGTCAAGCTGATATACAGGTTTCAAGTGGCTAACCTAGCACCCGTTTGGTAGTAAACTAGTGCTGCGATCGTCCTTTCCAAAAAAGTTAAATATCTGCCTCCGGAATAAAACTGTAGTATGTTCGGAGAGCAGCACACCTAAAAAACTGTCCTACAACGATGATGAAATCGCCAAGACTAAGGACTCTGAGATCTATAAGCTTCTAAGGAGATCCTCATCACAAATCCTCGAGTAGCGGACCAGGAAATATGCGATCCAGGAAATATGCTGGGCAGGGCAAGGTATAATGCAGAAAAAGGAATGCTACATATACAACTGTCACGAAAGGTGGCACTTATAAGGAAGTAGAAGGAATAGAAGCTTAGGTTAGAATTCATCGACTTTATATCTGCCCATTTCCCGAAAGACACGGCTAAAGGCCAAATTAAAGAGGAAGTGTCAAAATCGTACTTCGGATCGTTTAGGAGAACATTTTTGGCAGAATGATCGGAATGCATATCCTCGACAACACAACAACAAATGACTGCAACTGACAAACAGACCTAGTAACGGTTTATAATATAATCATCAATGTACCATAGTTTCCTTGCAAAGGGATCCACGCAGCAACTTAGCCATCTTAGGGAAGGTGGGAGCGCCAACCAAATTGACCTCGTACTCATAGACGCAAAGCGAACATCAACTCTGAACATTTTCTGGTTAAAAGGTTGACAACTCGATCCAAGAAAGCTTAAACAGCCAACAAATAGGGGATTTTGTATTGGGCACCTCCGTGCAGCGAAGTTTGGCAGAGTCTACGAAGAGCAACATAAACGGTACTAACATTGATTGCGTTGTCGCTCAACCCTCCAAGGGGCAGCTGAATTCACCAAAAGTTGCTGATGACCTCAACACGAAAGCCATAGTATGATGGCAAGACATGCAAGTGACGAGCGCTACAATGGTAAATTAGGGCAGCTAGTAATGAGTGCAGCGCTAAAGGACAGGAGAAGAAAAAATAACTTCTATGTCTGAAAACCAGTCTCTCGCGGCCTCCCAGTGTTATATGGCGCGACAGTCCACAGGGGACCAGGACCTAGCGTGCTTATCAACAACTCGTCTTGTGCGCGCTACTATACTGTACTCATGAGTAGAAGGGATCTACAGTTTTTTGCCGACTCCGAACGGGGAAGTTTGAGAAGCTTTTTCAGACAGTTATTACTCTTTGAGTGTTGTCAGCAGCTCGAAAGAGGTGGTTTCGTGCACAATTCGAGGTGTTCAGCCGGGAATTGAACCTAGACCCTTCGGCGTATGAGCGTCGCACTCTACCCACTACGCCACTGCGGCCACAGCCTCCCAACTTTAGAACATAAAAAAGCCCAGGAACAAACCTTGCTAACAGGCTTTTAAAAAGGCACCCAGATGATATGTTAAATTACAGATATGGAATATGGCTCCATACGTCCTATGCATAAAAAAGATAATCCTACTTCGGTTAAGAAATTTCGAAAATTATCTGATGAGTGTCGATCCTTTCCGGCATACAGTCTGAACGTCTAAAGCCAAATAAGTTTCCAAGTCAGCTCTCTTGTTATATTAGGCGAACTGGTATCGTTCCAAGGTCTGAACCTATTTTATAATTAGCGGCCGCTTTTAAGGTTATTTTGTAACCCCTAACTGATTGCAACTAAGATAAAATACGTGCTGAAGGTATAGGGAAGATGCATTGGTTTTGAATCCCAGTGGATTGTGATAAGAAGGAGAAGTCAACCTTTATTGAAGATTGAGTATTCATGTATTGCGGCTTATGAATTAAACTCTGAACTTAATAGTGCGTCCGATTTGGTTTGAAATTATGAGAATCACCATTCTCAGGCACGAGCAATGAAGAAATCATGTAAACACAATGAGCAGGGAGCTACCTATACTCTATTAGTGACTGTATATCGGACACGAGCAGAGAGGCGACTTTGACTTTAATTGCATCATTGTAAAGTACATGAACCGAGCCGGTGACCGCAACTTTATAAGCGTTAACATAACTATTAGAAAGCAAATATCAAATTTAATGTAACCATTTGAGTCTACGTATACGTTGTGTGATGTTACCACCAACACATTGGTCGTATTGCCCAAAATTGGTCGAGTCCGTAGCAAGCGATCGAAATCAGTCAAAAATTGTGAGTTTTGCAAGGTGATCCTGATTGACACCGACAAAAAGTCAGCTTGACTCAAGAAATTGAGTCAGTGAACCATTAGAAGTGACGTACGTTCCCCGGCTGAGTTTCGGAGAAGATATGTCAAAATAAAATTTTCACCGCAAAATAATTGTTGGCTTGATTTTCTCTTCCGATTGTGTTTACTACAATAGAAGTTACCTGTGTACTCAATGGAAGTTTGTGCCTTGCAAGCATACGCGGAAGTGTTTCAGTTGATATTTAAAATGCGTGTTTTGCGATGGTGCAATTTTTATATAGCATAAAGAAGACAGGTGGCCGCCGTGGCGTAATGGGTAGAGTGCGACGCTCACACGCCGAAGGGTCTAGGTTCGATTTTTCACGAAACACTCAAAGAGTAATTACTGTCTAAGAAAACTTCGCCGTTCGGAGTCGGCAAAAATCTGTAGGTCCCTTCTACTCATGAGATAACAGTAGGGTGCACGACACGAGTAGTTGATGAGCAAGCTAGGTCCCATGTGGACTTTCGCGCTATACAATTATTATTATTATTTTAATTATTATTATTATGACAAGCGTGTTATCTCAAGTACCTGACAATTGACCGCCACGTTGGTGCAATTTATCGCCATCTAAACATTTTCTATGAGATTACATTGTTACGGCTTATGACGGAGAGTAGATGATGCTGGAAAAGCTTGAGTCGTCGAAAGTTGGGTCCAAAGAATCAACCGCAGTTGTCATACGAACAAGATTGAATTCCATTCCTAAATGTCTTGATTTTACTACAATTCGATAGTAAAGTTTTAAAGAAGACGAATTTGGAACCATTTTCAATTCTATCGATTGACACATCTTTGTTAGAAGACGATGAAACTACTACTCTATGCATTGAAATGTTTCTCAGAAAAGTCACAGGAACAGGAAGCACGCTAAATCGAAAATAGTTTTGAAAATAAAGGACGTTCTTAGAAAACGCACAAGATGGAACAAGTGCTTTCTAGTGAACATAGAACCCAATTTTCGGGTGCAGGACAAAAGTATGTTATAGGACTTAATAAACGACTCATTTCATAACTCTCGTTTTCCCTGGATGCCGCTGCAATCCGAGGTGGAGCTGCGTTTCAGACAATACATATGTGTCTCTGCCAAGACCGGTAATGGTAAAACTGGACAAGTGTAAGTTATATTCAAGCATAAATGGTTTCGTTCTTCGTGTCACAACATTACTTCTACTGAAAAATGAAAATATAGAGCTATACAGGGTCGAACATAATCCAATTATGCTGCTAAGAACTAAATGTTAAGATTCATTAGAAAAACCACGCATTAATTGTCACCTTCAGTCTCATACTCGTACTTATAAAATGTTATCCATCCCTAGCCAGTTTTTAAGTAAAATTTTCTTTTAGAGGTTCAAATAAATTTGTGAGAAGCCACTTCAATTCAGCTGAGTTCCCTGACCTTGGTTCACATTTGTATTTCGAGTACTTTTCCAAATGTGTTTAACATTCAATAATGTCTACTAAGGTTGCCTTTTATATTTCGGGATTGAGCAACCCTAGTGTTGCAATCTGGCAACTTCCAGCTCTATCGTAAAGTTTGACATTTTTGAGGTTATACGTACTCAGAATGTTTTGACATATGAGCGCTATTTGAGTTCTTCACCCACAAAATGGAACGTAATCGTGAAAATTTTCGTGCGATTATTTTTTACAACTTTCGACGTTGATTAACTCAACAACAGTGCTTCGATGAATTTAATTCCATTTTTGGAGATGGAGCTCCATCAAGGATCAATGTTTATTGATGGTGAATTCAACCGAGGTCGTAGTTCACTCCAAGTTTTGTTCCGAAAACCATTGATACTGTGCACCAACTGATATTGCATGTGACCTATCGTGAGATTGAGCTAACCTTAGGCATTAGTGAGACCAGCATACATTCAATATTGCATGAACATTCGACCGTCAAAAAAATTTGTTCACGTTGGATCCCACACAATTTGTTAATCACTCCAAAAAGGCTCGTGTCGATTGGTCGAAAAAAATACCCCAAAACTACGATCGCTGTGCTTCGAAACACGTTTATGACATCGTGATAGGTGATGAATCGTGGATTTATGCGTATAAGCCCGAAAGTAAACAGCAGTCGACTGCATGGAGGTTTCAAATTGAGCCAAATCCAACAAAAGTTGCTCGCGCACGAAGCACTTCCAAGCAAATGGTCGCCTGATTTTTCGGAAACTGAACATGTCGCAACCGTGCCACTAGAACAACGCAGAATAGTAAATTCTGAGTGGTACACAATCATTTGTTTGGCAGTTGTCTTCCAAGAATTAAGCAAATCCAACCGCCGAAGACGGATCACTATTCACCTCGACAATGCGAGCTCATACACATCGGCTCAAACAACTGCATTTTTGAGCACTCAAAACATTGATTTGATGATTCATCCGCCGTATAGTCCTGACTTGGTACTGAATGACTTCGTTTTATTACCGTACGTACAAAATAAAATGAGAGGTCATCGTTTTTCGATAACTGAAGAAGCGGTTGATGCGTTCAGAATGCACGTTTTGGAGATACCTCAATCAGAGTGGCCAAAGTTTTTAGATTGTTTGGCATATTTAATTGAGTGTATAATGTAATCTTTTCTTAATTCTAGAAAAATACTGAAAACTAGCTTGCATATATCTTAACAATAGTTCTTAAATAAAATTTACTGACCATTAGGAGGCACTTTAAGCTATTCTTTATTAAATTTAAAAATTGCTTTTGGGCAGTTGTGAAATGATTTATTTTTTAAGATATAATAATATTCTTTATAAAAAAATAAAAAACTTGGATCCGTTGCATTTGTCTACTTAACCTAAGCCTAAGCTATCCTAATTTTAAACTAAATTTAAACTTAAGTAAAACGTACCAATAAATGAAACTAAACTATGTCCATATCAACGTAGGGACGCGTGCACCATGGCGTATATAGAATTTATATGCTTAACATATACGAGAGAGTGGCAAAAGCGCTTCGACAATTGGTTCTAATGCATGCAAAGGTGTATAAATCTTAATCGGGAATATTTTGAAAAACAATAAAGCTATTTTGATGATTAATACTTGTTTTGTTTCTCTAATCCCGATATATAAAATCAACCCTGGTAATTTTTGAAGGTTGATAAATCTTATTTTCATTGAAAATTCGCTTCAAAAGACTTTTTGGCAATTTAAAACCATTTCATTTTAGATCGTTGAACGGGCTGACATTGAGTACGAGTCTTTGATAGAATTGCCAAGAGCTTGGCAGCTGGATTTTAGAAAGTTTTTTTTTTTTCCTTACCTTGACGAATGCAACCCTCCAATATCTCAGAATCTTCGAAAGTTCAAACCTCTTTAAAATCGCTTGATAGTCAAGAAAGAAATTAGAGTACAACAGGCCTTCAGATGGTAATTGTTTTTTATGAAAACTTTTTTTACGTAGAAAACTCGGCTGCACTATGCCACAGGAAATCCAAATCCCATTTATCGGAAATATTGCATTAGGCCTAAGCCGAACAGCTAACAAATTGTTTCCACTGTTGATTTGATGTGAGAGCCACTCCTCTCTTCATTTTCATCCAATTAAGTGTACTGTTAAAATCGAAGGCGACATGTCAAAATTGTCAAGATCGTTTTTTCTTAAGCGACTTTCTATGTTTTGCGGTCGGATTATTCCCCGACCAATTGTAAGCTTCATCAATTTTCCCGTTCAAGCCTCCATAAATAATCTCCTCTTAAGCTCGAGTAATTCGCAATCCTCGGTGATCTGCGTTCAGCCAAAGAGTGCGCTAAGCGAACTCTGTGTAAGGTCACTCGACATCAAGCCGATTTATAGATCCGGTCATGCAACGAGCATCGCCAGCCTGCGTCGAGCCACACGAAAGAAAGCCTCACTGGCAGCCAGAGCCGCATCTGTGTCAATCAATTTTCTCTCGATCATTATCGATTTCAAAATCAAGATCATGCTCCAGCTGCCGCAGTCGATATTTCCGATCCGCCTCCAATCGCTTGTGAGTTATGCAACCTCAATTGGATGACTGGTGTGGCACGGTGTGTGTTGAGAGGTTGTTTCATAACCGCGGCGTCGCAGTGCACTCCATTGAGAGGAAAAACAAATAAACTTGGCGATGACAAAGTGTATCTTTTGTTCGATGGTGTGTGCATTTCAAATAGATTCTCAACGAACCGATGGATGCCCGGCGTGTTTGTGTCTCACTCTGGGCAAACACTCGAGTAGCTGAGTGGCGACCTGGAATGGTCTTTCGTCGTTGCCCGCGGCAATAATTCACTTCTGCGCCCAGTTCACTGGAGAAAGCTCAGCTAATCGAGCTTAATTGATTATTGTTTGCTACATTGTGAGACAATTGAGATCTACAAACGGATATTGCGCGTATAGTATGACTTTCATTTATAAGAGTTGTTTTAGCTTTGATTTCAATTGCGTCGCGCGAGCTCAAATTTTTGGTGCATGATTGACTTTGATTGTTCAACTGGATATACATATACTCAGTTCTATACAGATGGATATGATCTCCCTGGAGGTTTTGAAAGTCTGCACAGAGTACCCATACTCAAAAACTGGTCTTTTGTACTGACAAGTAGCAACCAATACTCGCTGAGAAAATAAATGAAGAGCCTAAGAAATAAGAAGCCGAGATTATAAACTTATTAAGCGGAAAAAATCGGCCAATTGCTTAACTATCTTGGAAAAGGTTACGCAACATAGACGAATACACTTTTCCTTCCACTTTGTCATTGCAGCAGGAGTATAATTCCTGACAATTAAAATCACTTTTCATATGATTCTTCTTGAAAAGCAGACACAGAGTTCTAGCGAGGCTTATAGTTTTATTGGGATATATTCCACAATGTGGTCTTGGAGAAGATCGTATAGATTTGGGTTCAATTCTTTCCAGGCTCAATTTGTGAAGCTTGAGCATTGTTGAATAAGTTCTTGGCAGAGAAAGATTTGTGTATCTTACCTGTAACAACATCTTGTGAGCATTGTCTTATTTACCTCCCTAGCTTTTTCTTTGTCCAGCCGAATAGTTATATGCTATTGGTGCTACATAAGCCACATAGTTCGAAAAGTCAGTTTCTTAATCGATATTACTCACCTTAGGGAGTCTGGATAAAGAGCTTCATTGTGAAGGACATGGGTGGCTTATGCGATAGTACAGAATTTTCGTAGATAAATTTTGCGTAACTATACCGCTTATCGTAGTGCGTCTTAGTCTTAGTTGAAGTTAATGACTGATACAAATAGCAGGTCTTCTTCGAAAAGACAAAGGTTCAATGCAGCTAGTTCCTCGTTTCCGTAGTTTCGATACTTTTCCTTAACAAGGGGCAAAAGTGTAAAAAGGTCCCAGTCGAAATTCAGACTGTCTCGTGCCTCTCTGACTAGAAATATTTTGAGTATGTACGCTTCACAGCAGTTGTTTCGTCTAGCTTTAACAGCTCATTGTACACCACACCCGTCTGGGCTCCATATGCAGGGCATCACCCACATTCTTTACCGTCGATGTAATCGATAATGGAACGGTTTTACCAGGCCTTGCATAGTATTTGCAACCGCCGAAGACGAATCACTCTTCACCACGACAATGCGAGCTCACACACATCTGCTCAAACATTTGTTCTTCATTGTATACCCACTTTTCTTCTCCAGTCACAATCGGGTGCAAGAATCCCATTTTTTTTTATTTCTTTTTAGAAGCAGTTCCGAATGAATTAATCTTTTGCCATATCTCGGTTGCAACTCGCACGACGACCACATCCACATGTCCTTAATAGAAGAGAAGTTTCTGCGAGTTCACTTTGAATTTCTCACGAATCTTGACACAGTTCATATTTCATCTCTATACTTTTTAAACTTTTCAAGCCGCTCTGTTTTTTCAACGCTAAAATCATCACTTTTGAAGAGTCAAAATCAACTTGCGTGGCCTATCGATCGGAAAAGATTCGCTATAAGCATCTACAAACATTCGACTTCAGCTGTACTTTTCTTCCAATTAAAGAAAAAACTAACAAACTTCCCGCAAATGCTGTATATTTAGGACAAATCTACAAACATTCGACTTCAGCTGTAATTTTCTTCCAATTTAAGAAAAAACTAACAAACTTCCCGCAAATGCTGTATATTTAAGACAAATCTGGGCATCATAGAAGAGACACAAAACAATGTTGTTGTCTGAAACAGACCCTTGTGCACATTCATTTTTGCGGACATTGTGGTGGAAAAAATTTGTCACAACTTTCCAATGAAGTATGTTATCACTTCCAATACCAGCCACAACATGCAGGTTGCGCCATCTATTGAAAATTTACCTAATTAATACTTTCAGTTCTTAACCGAAAAACAATTTCCACTTCTGATACATAACAGATCAATAAACGTTTTACTTCTAGTTATAGAAGGTAATGGTATACACATAAATACTGTATGTTAAAAAATCTTCTTGGCTGAACAAAAGAGACCTATAATCTAGGAATTAATCCACAGTCACCGACGCCGTGTAACGCTGTTCTTCTATGAACCAAGAAAGGTAGATTCCAGGATCAGCCGAGTAGAAATAAGTCAGTAATGTATGAGTCAGTAATATGAATGCCCTGAGAAGTGCACTTTCCCAAACATTGAATAGACTCCTGTGTCTTCCTTTACTTCATATACTAGTGCGCTTATGAGACTCAGATCTACGGAACCAACTTAGACCCGATCTTCATAGTACAAACTTCGTCTTTGAGAAGTAAATTTTCAATTAATATAAGGGACATATATAACTTAAACTCAGTACTCACGTCAGTACACAAAAAAAGTTGAAACTGGCCTATGGCAGTTTGCCTCCAGTTCAATTCCAATCGCTTTCTCTCGCCTCTTCAATTTCGAAAAGAAGCGTCTACGGGACATAAAATGTTTCATAACACTGCATTTAAGAACTTATGCTCTAGGCTTGGCATATATCCTATTTATGACTACGGGAATTTAAGTGTCTAGAAAGGAGTTGAAACTTTTTCTTCCTTAACTTTCAAACGGTTACGAAAATAGGAGTGAATAATCTACAACATAAGACGCCAGAATTATGGCTACATGGGTGCCATTGTTCTGAAATTATTTAAAACTTATCCGCTAAGGGTCAACATGACCCCAAATGTGGGTTAAGTTCTGACAACCTCCCGCTATTGTCCAACCTGACTTAGACCAACCTGAACCACTACTTTATATTCTTCATTTAAAGTTCCAGAAATACTCGCAGTAGTTGCTTCCTTTAAGTAAAGTAAGCCGAAGCACTGGATAACCTAGTCTTACATGGCCCACAACCCTGTTAATAGAACCCACATGAAATTGGAACACCTCACGGTCAATAAAATCTGTCATACACTTCATCAAGAGAAGATTCACTTTAAATTTTTGTATTTTCTGAAATTCAAGTAAAAAATAAAGAATGGTGCTAAAAGCTGAAGCCAACCTTGCTCTCATCTTCAAACCTCTTCTCCTTGATCACTCACTCTGACATAATGGAACACTCCTTGATTGACTAAATGCCCATTTTGCCTCAAGGACAGAGATAAATTCCCAACAAGGCTGCCAATTGCATGTACTGTGACTCACAAATTGGATATACCTCCGACAGCATTGCCTCAAAACCAAAACAACCAAGATTCCAAGAACAACGCACACACAACAGTCTACACTCCCAAAGACACTGCCTCATCGCAAATTGATACCTAGTCCATCTGCGAATGCGATAGCGAGTCCAGATTATACTCACAGATCCACAAAGCCGCACATCTTACGGATCACGCAGAGGATATCTCCATATGGCTCTGGACGGAGGCGCTCGCACACAAGCCACGACCACAAAAATATAACACTCATGTCCGTGCATTTATAATGGCGGATATGCGACGCAAGGCCTGTACGTTCAATGATAGCAATTTAGCCGGACCCTACGATATAATAGGCGCAGCGCAAATCATTATCAATTAATCACGTTTTCACCTAGAGACCCGCTACTATCTGCGCGCCGCAATCGGGACTGCGGCAACATGGACGGCGGCGCGTCGCCCGGTAGCCGTGTGCAACGTAACATCACTCGACAACCCAAGGAATCTGCTGATTAATGGTTTTTGATTTGAACCAGGGGCTGGGCGAGAGCAGAGATGGCACTCGACGGCCACTTTAGGGAGGGCTGGTGGTGATTCTCAGCGATTACCGGAGACTTTGGGGACGCACACTCACACACGGCTCGCAAAAACCCTGCGCCTTTTTGGGGATAAGGAAAACGTGAGTCACGTTGCAAAGGTCCCGATAAATCTTTGTACGTTTTGGAGGCGCAAGTACAGCCGACTCGACGGCTAGATGATTGTCACTCTCGTTGCATAGCCGCGCTGTTTCCGTCGGGAAGGACGTTGATAATGACGATGATTGCTGGTGTTGGCGGAAAATGGAAGGAGTGATAGGGAGGGTGGATGTTGTCTTGTGTCTTCGACTGAATAGCATCTAAGTGTAAGATCTTGAAGACAGCTGAGCGCATCAGCGTGTACCCATGACTGGTGTCGCTGCAAAGAAAAAAGGTCAACCGAGCACATAAACATCGACGGCAGAACTGTGGGGCTGTTCAGGATCTCTGTGCAAGTTTGAATATTTCCAATATGTTTCCCATAGCTATGGGTGACTTGAAAATGACACATTTGCAGGTTTGGGTCGGGTAAGTACACGTATATAACCTTGTAGCACACGCACTACAAAACGTTAATTGAGTGTTAAGTTTCCAAGTTTCTGAGAGATCATTTTTCCTTTACATGTGAGTACTGTATAAACAATAGACGAGCTTAGAAGTTTTGAGTGCCTCCATAACACATTTAAAATTCAGACATGTGAAGTCCATCAACACGCTGCCCACTCGCCTAGTTGCAGACTGCGCTATCCTTTGCAAGTGTAGCCACAAGCTGTTTTAACATTTTGAATAAGTCCAGGGTATTAAACAATATAGGGCTCAGGATCGTTAATTGCGGATCTCCATAAGTGAGCAATGAGTTTTTTAATGAAAGGTTTCTTAATTCGAGTTGGAGTGGTCTTCTAACTACCACAAGCGAACAAAGTGCTCATTCAATGAAAGCCCTCCAATCCGTTTATAGAATGTCCCCCAAACCTTCCTGAAATTCGCATGGTTAATCATAGTCTACTCTTAATATCTTAAACTTCTTTTTGTACGTAGCTTGCGAATATATGGTCCGGTTTGTAAGGAGAGAAGACAGCCGCGAACTCTACGTGCTGTACCAAGATGAGTATGTAGTTTATGTAGTTCGAAATTCAAAAATCCGTCGACTACAGTGGCTCGGCCACACAGAGCGAATGGAAAACACTGCTCCAGCTAAAAGGGTTTTCGAATCCCAGGCTAATCGGAGAAGATGAGAAGCCGATCCTCCGGTATAGAGACCAAGTGATTGCAGACGCAAGAGTTGCTTGGGCTTGACAAGTGGAAACAGCGTGCTCGAGACCGTCACGAACGGAAGGCAGCTAAACGTGAGGTTCAAGCCTGGTACGAAGGTTGCCTTTTATATATCGGGATTTGAGAACAAAAACAAATATTAATCATCGCAAATAACTTTATTGTTTTTCAAAATATTCCCCATTAAGATCTATACATGTGGTCGCACGACGACCACATCCACATGTCCTTAATAGAAGAGAAGTTTCTGCGAGTTCACTTTGAATTTCTCACGAATCTTGACACAGTTCATATTTCATCTCTATACTTTTTAAACTTTTCAAGCCGCTCTGTTTTTTCAACGCTAAAATCATCACTTTTGAAGAGTCAAAATCAACTTGCGTGGCCTATCGATCGGAAAAGATTCGCTATAAGCATCTACAAACATTCGACTTCAGCTGTACTTTTCTTCCAATTAAAGAAAAAACTAACAAACTTCCCGCAAATGCTGTATATTTAGGACAAATCTACAAACATTCGACTTCAGCTGTAATTTTCTTCCAATTTAAGAAAAAACTAACAAACTTCCCGCAAATGCTGTATATTTAAGACAAATCTGGGCATCATAGAAGAGACACAAAACAATGTTGTTGTCTGAAACAGACCCTTGTGCACATTCATTTTTGCGGACATTGTGGTGGAAAAAATTTGTCACAACTTTCCAATGAAGTATGTTATCACTTCCAATACCAGCCACAACATGCAGGTTGCGCCATCTATTGAAAATTTACCTAATTAATACTTTCAGTTCTTAACCGAAAAACAATTTCCACTTCTGATACATAACAGATCAATAAACGTTTTACTTCTAGTTATAGAAGGTAATGGTATACACATAAATACTGTATGTTAAAAAATGGCTGAACAAAAGAGACCTATAATCTAGGAATTAATCCACAGTCACCGACGCCGTGTAACGCTGTTCTTCTATGAACCAAGAAAGGTAGATTCCAGGATCAGCCGAGTAGAAATAAGTCAGTAATGTATGAGTCAGTAATATGAATGCCCTGAGAAGTGCACTTTCCCAAACATTGAATAGACTCCTGTGTCTTCCTTTACTTCATATACTAGTGCGCTTATGAGACTCAGATCTACGGAACCAACTTAGACCCGATCTTCATAGTACAAACTTCGTCTTTGAGAAGTAAATTTTCAATTAATATAAGGGACATATATAACTTAAACTCAGTACTCACGTCAGTACACAAAAAAAGTTGAAACTGGCCTATGGCAGTTTGCCTCCAGTTCAATTCCAATCGCTTTCTCTCGCCTCTTCAATTTCGAAAAGAAGCGTCTACGGGACATAAAATGTTTCATAACACTGCATTTAAGAACTTATGCTCTAGGCTTGGCATATATCCTATTTATGACTACGGGAATTTAAGTGTCTAGAAAGGAGTTGAAACTTTTTCTTCCTTAACTTTCAAACGGTTACGAAAATAGGAGTGAATAATCTACAACATAAGACGCCAGAATTATGGCTACATGGGTGCCATTGTTCTGAAATTATTTAAAACTTATCCGCTAAGGGTCAACATGACCCCAAATGTGGGTTAAGTTCTGACAACCTCCCGCTATTGTCCAACCTGACTTAGACCAACCTGAACCACTACTTTATATTCTTCATTTAAAGTTCCAGAAATACTCGCAGTAGTTGCTTCCTTTAAGTAAAGTAAGCCGAAGCACTGGATAACCTAGTCTTACATGGCCCACAACCCTGTTAATAGAACCCACATGAAATTGGAACACCTCACGGTCAATAAAATCTGTCATACACTTCATCAAGAGAAGATTCACTTTAAATTTTTGTATTTTCTGAAATTCAAGTAAAAAATAAAGAATGGTGCTAAAAGCTGAAGCCAACCTTGCTCTCATCTTCAAACCTCTTCTCCTTGATCACTCACTCTGACATAATGGAACACTCCTTGATTGACTAAATGCCCATTTTGCCTCAAGGACAGAGATAAATTCCCAACAAGGCTGCCAATTGCATGTACTGTGACTCACAAATTGGATATACCTCCGACAGCATTGCCTCAAAACCAAAACAACCAAGATTCCAAGAACAACGCACACACAACAGTCTACACTCCCAAAGACACTGCCTCATCGCAAATTGATACCTAGTCCATCTGCGAATGCGATAGCGAGTCCAGATTATACTCACAGATCCACAAAGCCGCACATCTTACGGATCACGCAGAGGATATCTCCATATGGCTCTGGACGGAGGCGCTCGCACACAAGCCACGACCACAAAAATATAACACTCATGTCCGTGCATTTATAATGGCGGATATGCGACGCAAGGCCTGTACGTTCAATGATAGCAATTTAGCCGGACCCTACGATATAATAGGCGCAGCGCAAATCATTATCAATTAATCACGTTTTCACCTAGAGACCCGCTACTATCTGCGCGCCGCAATCGGGACTGCGGCAACATGGACGGCGGCGCGTCGCCCGGTAGCCGTGTGCAACGTAACATCACTCGACAACCCAAGGAATCTGCTGATTAATGGTTTTTGATTTGAACCAGGGGCTGGGCGAGAGCAGAGATGGCACTCGACGGCCACTTTAGGGAGGGCTGGTGGTGATTCTCAGCGATTACCGGAGACTTTGGGGACGCACACTCACACACGGCTCGCAAAAACCCTGCGCCTTTTTGGGGATAAGGAAAACGTGAGTCACGTTGCAAAGGTCCCGATAAATCTTTGTACGTTTTGGAGGCGCAAGTACAGCCGACTCGACGGCTAGATGATTGTCACTCTCGTTGCATAGCCGCGCTGTTTCCGTCGGGAAGGACGTTGATAATGACGATGATTGCTGGTGTTGGCGGAAAATGGAAGGAGTGATAGGGAGGGTGGATGTTGTCTTGTGTCTTCGACTGAATAGCATCTAAGTGTAAGATCTTGAAGACAGCTGAGCGCATCAGCGTGTACCCATGACTGGTGTCGCTGCAAAGAAAAAAGGTCAACCGAGCACATAAACATCGACGGCAGAACTGTGGGGCTGTTCAGGATCTCTGTGCAAGTTTGAATATTTCCAATATGTTTCCCATAGCTATGGGTGACTTGAAAATGACACATTTGCAGGTTTGGGTCGGGTAAGTACACGTATATAACCTTGTAGCACACGCACTACAAAACGTTAATTGAGTGTTAAGTTTCCAAGTTTCTGAGAGATCATTTTTCCTTTACATGTGAGTACTGTATAAACAATAGACGAGCTTAGAAGTTTTGAGTGCCTCCATAACACATTTAAAATTCAGACATGTGAAGTCCATCAACACGCTGCCCACTCGCCTAGTTGCAGACTGCGCTATCCTTTGCAAGTGTAGCCACAAGCTGTTTTAACATTTTGAATAAGTCCAGGGTATTAAACAATATAGGGCTCAGGATCGTTAATTGCGGATCTCCATAAGTGAGCAATGAGTTTTTTAATGAAAGGTTTCTTAATTCGAGTTGGAGTGGTCTTCTAACTACCACAAGCGAACAAAGTGCTCATTCAATGAAAGCCCTCCAATCCGTTTATAGAATGTCCCCCAAACCTTCCTGAAATTCGCATGGTTAATCATAGTCTACTCTTAATATCTTAAACTTCTTTTTGTACGTAGCTTGCGAATATATGGTCCGGTTTGTAAGGAGAGAAGACAGCCGCGAACTCTACGTGCTGTACCAAGATGAGTATGTAGTTTATGTAGTTCGAAATTCAAAAATCCGTCGACTACAGTGGCTCGGCCACACAGAGCGAATGGAAAACACTGCTCCAGCTAAAAGGGTTTTCGAATCCCAGGCTAATCGGAGAAGATGAGAAGCCGATCCTCCGGTATAGAGACCAAGTGATTGCAGACGCAAGAGTTGCTTGGGCTTGACAAGTGGAAACAGCGTGCTCGAGACCGTCACGAACGGAAGGCAGCTAAACGTGAGGTTCAAGCCTGGTACGAAGGTTGCCTTTTATATATCGGGATTTGAGAACAAAAACAAATATTAATCATCGCAAATAACTTTATTGTTTTTCAAAATATTCCCCATTAAGATCTATACACTTATGTATGCATTTGCATTGCCACTTTGATTGAGGTATCTCCAAAACATGCATTCTGAACGCAACAGCCGCTTCTTCAGGTGTCGAAAAACGTTGACCTCTCATTTTTTTTTTTACGTACGGGAATAAAAAGAAGTATTCGGTGCCAAATCAGGACTATACGGCGGATGACTCATCAAATCGATGTTTTGAGTGCTCAAAAATGCAATTGGTTGAGCCGATTGTGTACCACTCAGAATTGACTGTTCTGCGTTGTTCTAGTGGTACGGTTGCGACATATCCACTTTTTCCGAAAAGAACAGGCGACCATTTGCTTGAAAGTGCTTTGTTAAATTTGGCTCAATTTGCAACACCCATACAGTCGACTGCTGTTTACTTTCAGACTCATACGCGTAAATCCACGATTCATCGCCTGTCACGATGTCATAGAAGTGTTTCGAAACACCGCGATCGAATTTTCGGAACATTTCTTTCGACCAATCGACACGAGCCTTATTTTGAGCGATTGACAAATTGTGTGGGATCCAACGCGAACATTTTTTTTTGACGGTCAAATGTTCATGCAATATTGAATGTATGCTGGTCCCACTAATGGCTAAGGTTCTTCTTCTTCTCAATCTCACGATAGGTCATATGACGATCTTGCATCAGTTGACGCACAGCATCAATGGTTTCCGGAAGAACAACTGATTTTGGACGACCTGCACGAAATTCGTCTTGGAGTGAACTACGACCTACGTTGAGTTCACCATACCATCGATAAACACTGGTCCTTGATGGAGCTTCATTGCCAAAAATTTAGTAAAGTTTATCGATGCACTGTTGTTGAGTTAATCCACGTCGAAAGTTGTAAAAAATAATCGCAGAAAAATGTTCACGATTTAATTACATTTTTCGGGCGAGATGAATCTTTTAAGTTACTGTGAACAACACAAAGAGCGCTCGTATGTCAAAACGTTCTGAGTACGTATAACCTCAAAAGTGTCAAACTTTATGATAGAGCTGGCAGTTGTCAGATTGCAACACTAGGGCTGCCCGGCTACCTTCGTAACAAACAAACAAAGGTAAAGGCTGACACGCTAAAGATTGACTTGGCTAACCTTTTGAAATTCCATGTGAGCTTCCCGAAATACGTTATTCAGCGTCAACAGCACGTTGTAAGTTTTTATAAGTTTATATATTCAATATACCAAACAATTTACAAAATATTATACTCAAGAATACCAAGGACTTTCTCATTAGCGCTTAGTAGAGTTAAAGTTGAGGGGACTTACAGTTTTTCCTAGACACTTATTACTTATTGAATGTTGTCAGCTGCTCGAAAGAGGTGGTGGAGTCAAAAAGTCGAGCCGGGAATCAAGCCTAGACCTCGGACGAGTGAGCATCGCACCCTACCCACTATGCCACGAAGGTGATTGGCAAAAGATTTTCTGCATTTCGAGAAGAGGATTCAATAACGAACTGTATAGGCTGTACAGCGGCATGCGCTTAACCTGAAAGGGTATCTTAGGACAAGCCCAGGTCTCACGAGAAGGAGGTACCTACACTTTGGAACCGACCTCAAATGGAAAAACTTGGGAAGCAGATCTATTTTAGTATTGTCAGCAACTCGAAAGAGGTGTTGCCGTTAAAACGTGCGGGAAGTTTACTCCTGAAATCGAACTTTGAAAATTCGTTGTGTGATTGTTGCACTATACTCAATACTACATGGCGACTGACAACTGAACCAACAGAAATTTACGCTCATAATTACTGACGCGACAGAGTTAAGCTTCTTCTACTTCGCCAGCTACCTCCAGTTGCACACTCCAAGTTGATTGATGTCCTTCTCCACTTGTGTGTGCTACTTTATGCTAGGCCGTCCTCTGTTGCGTGGTCCCAACGGCTAAGTTTCGAATACTTTTCGGGCCGGAGCAGTGGTGTCCATACGCTCTACATGGCCTAGCCATCTTAAGCGTTGTATCCGAAGACGCTTGACAAGGCGCATGCTTGTCACAAAATAATCAAATGCGCCCTCGCTGTCACTGTTTGTCATGACCTTGTGTGTTATTCCTCTTCTTTCTGCGACGCTATAGTTCGGATCGGACCTGTCCCTGAATTTACATACCCCTCAAGCCAGCACGATATATTGCGTGCGTTTTAAAACAAAAGAACGTCGAACTTCACTGAATTATGGGTAATCGTTTAAAAGATGTTGTTGTCTAAAAATTTCACTACCATCCAAGTACTTTAAACTCGCAGTGAAACAATACCCTTATTGGTAAAATCTTTGTCGACATGATTTTGTTTTTTTCCACATCGTCAGCACATTTAAGGAAAGGTCTAAAAATACGCAAATTGTGTCTCTGCACATCTTTATTAAATATCTTTTCTTGGTACAAAGTTCCCTGCAAAATGTTTTAAGCGTTATAAAAATTAAATGAGTAAATTTTGACGATTCTATAATTTTGAGTAATATTTGCTATTCACAGAATTGACAATCCAAAAAAAGACCTAAACAAAATTTAATTTTATTTCTTTCAATTAACACCTCTCTGACACTGAATTCCACAGTGCCGGCACAGTCCCACTGCAGCGCACTCTGCCATTGGCAATGGCAGCAATGACATTGCGCTCACAAATCTCCAAAAAGACACGAACACACAACACAATCAACGGAGAGCGCGACGTAATTACAGGACGAATTGGCACATAAATTTCGTTTGAAGGGAAACCACACAACATTGAGGGGCAATTTGAAATCAATTAGGCCCGTGTTGCGAATTCCCTGCCCCCCGAGGCAGAGGGAGAGCAGTGCGCACAAAAAGAACTGGCAGCGACACAGCGCACGAAACTTCTCTCAGGAATCCCTGTTCAGACTGAGGACATGCATTGCGCTCACACTCACACATTGCCACTAAAAGCGGACATCCATCTCTAGCTTGCGGCGAGCGCTTGTCCATCTGTCTATCTGTCGAGAGGGCGACCTTTCGCCAGTGCCAACAAACGAAACATTGTGAGATCTTGAGCGATGGAATGGGCATCCATAGGTCCGTGTCCGGGCGCTCCGCGATGAGACCGCATGAGGAAATGTCATGTGCGGTAAGTTATTGCCATCGGATTGCCATGGAAGAGTTCTTATTCTTTGTCGGCAATTACAGCATAAACGCATCTCATAAATTTTCTATGGAAGAGCAGCGAAAAAAAAGCTCCCAACCACATAGACACACGGCGACAACGTCGGCGATGGTGCTGTCCTTATTTCGGTCTGCAGATACGGATCTGCAAATATTTGATGCATTCTGTAGGCTAGCAGTTTTTATTTGTCGGTCTGTGACGGGGTACAAGGAAGTCGGAGTGATTTGCAATTTGTTTGGACTATCGACGACTTCTGATGCACCCCACGGAGGGAGGGGGTAATGAATTGGGTATGTGTCGTAGTGGGCTTCATTAGCCGTTGGATTTGACTTTTATGGGCTATTGCTGTCTCTGTTGTCGGTTGATGCAGCGGCAGCAGCTTGTGTTGGGTCACTAAGATTAGTGGGTCTTGTCTGACTGCGACTAAAGTAGACATGTACTTCGTGGAGATTTGGCGCTCATTAAAAAGGAAATAGGACATCATAACGGCTCAGAGTCCTTTTGTAAGAAGACGTGAGAAGCAGAAAGCAATCATTAAGCTTGCCATGTTTTTGTTTTCTTTTTTTTTTTGATCATGCTGCCAATTCAGAGGAGTCAACATTTTTGCCTGAGAGGGGTAGGAGGTATGCAATCAGCTCTTAAAGAACGTAACAGACAAATCTATTTACGCAACGAGGGCAATTAACGATGGTGTACTGCCTGCGTTTGTCATTTTATGTGGTTAGCCAAGTGAAAGCTTCTTCGCACTCCACAATGCAACAATCTCGCCAATTACTAACAGTCGCCTGTTCCCTCAATTAAAAACAAAAGTGTGAAATAAGTAGACAAAGAGAGTGATTCGAACCAGAGATAATTGCACGATCAGTTTCTCCTTCCAGCCTTCAGATCAGCAATCACTGATCACCCCGCATAGACTGGAACGGACCGCAGTTCAATCTCTAATCTCAACCAATCGATCGATAACCACAGACTGCGAGCAGACCAGCCACACGATCATGTGCCGATGTGGAGATCATTTCCTTATCCAAAGTCAATGCAAATGAGGTACCTCTCCTCGATACCATCAATTCATATGAGCCGCAAAGCTGCTCCCTAGATTCAATTCAGCAGCTGTGCGGCAGCAGTGCCAATGGCTCTGTGCAGCCTAGGAATTCACTTTCTGATTGCAGATTATGCTTGATTCTTGGTCTTTCTTTACTCATTCCTTGTGAAAGTTGTGCGCGATTGCGATGAAAAACGAGAGCTCATGCCTGTGAGGTTTAACTAAGCACCTCCCATTATCATTCGTTCCGAGGAAGTTCGACTATGTGGATGATGAGCGTGAATATTGACTTATGACAAAATACTTCCATAAACGAGTAGGGTGGCAGTTTAGCTTCAAGAAGGAAAAGGAATCGCAATTTCAAATTTCAATCAGAACCATTCATACACACGACCATGTTTTGCGCAAAAAATCCGGCTAAAATTAAAAAATCCCATCTCCTCCATTCATTTACTTCTATTTTCATAGCGCTTCTAATAAATGAACAGCCTTAAGATTCACCGTCCGAGGAGCAGCAGTCCCACCAGCCTTCAGATGTAAGTGTTGTGCGGTCCAAGTGCTCCATGACTTCTCAGAATTGTTGGCGATCAGAATCGAGAAGGGGCGTGAACGTGTGGATGTTTACCACCGCTCGCCGAACACTTTCGCCTGAAAATACGACCGCAAGTGCAGCATGTACACACTCCTCTTGCCCGTCGACGGCGAACAGGCAGACTGGTAGAGAGCACAAGAACCCAAAGGGGTCAGCAATTTACGATCAAATAAAATCCTCGAACATTAAGCAGATAATGCGTGTTCCTCCGGTTGGACATTAAGGATCGTAGGCGCGCTCTGACCAAGACTAATGACAACGACCGCGGACGAGTATCTTCAATTCCATAAGACTCGATACCAGTTCGCCTGTTTTTCTATTATTCCACTCTCAGCCGCGGCATCGTTTCGTCTTATTTCGTTTGCCCGGCATCGATTGCTACCTGCTGCTCAGGAAGGCACATTTAATTTAACACATTGCCGGGTGATGCAGTGCACACGGGTGCACTTCAGCATTATGGATGTGATAGTTTTGAGATTGGCCGGTGCACGAAATATGATATGAGGTGTTGGGGGCGCTGTAAAGTGTGATTGAAGGGTCATACAATGCTCTAGGCTGGCTTAGAGGGCTGGAATATCTTCTGGAAATTAACTATCGATTGAATTTGTTGTTTGTCGGAAATGAAGATTCAAGATAGAGATCGTGGCCGTCTCATACATCATTCAAGGATTCCTGTGGGTGGGTTGGATGTTGCTACTCTAAGCAGTGGCTTCATATTTCAGAAGTGTGAATTTATTTTATTATTAGGGCGAATGGAAGCTGTTACCGGATAAAACACTAAGATCGGGGGGTTTTGTGGAAAATATGGAAATGAAATTTCAGACCAGTGCTCAATAAAATTAATGAAATCAGTATAATCTAATCACACTTGCCACCTCTTTAGAATTTGAACGCAACGTGAATATGATTTATAATGTACTTTGCCTTCGGTTGAAACGAAGTTCTTCTTATTTAAATTGGAGTGAGTAAGATAGGCTAAAGATATATTTATATTTCCACGTCAAGAGTACAGGCTATTATTGGAGGGATTCACGTCTGTTCTGACTTAAATCGCTTTACTCCCGAGAGCTCACGCTTGCTTCAGATCGCGATGGACTTATCATCGTCATACGTTAAAGGTGCATTTTGCCAGTCACCTGAATTTAAGAACCTTAACCTTAAATCACCTTAAATTTCACCTTAAATTTCACAAAACGTTGATTTTGCCACAATGGTCATTGACGACAAATTGCAAAGAGTGAGTAGGCAATGTTGTTGTTCAAAACAAACGTTGACGTCATTCATCAAAGCAGCTAACACCTTTTTAACAAAGTAGATAATGCCTTTTAAGATCCACAACCAAACCAAATTTGTACCTCAAATATAAAGTTGGCAAATATCTCTCATCCGACTTTTTGTCTTATAAATTTCCGTTTATGCACAAAGCGCTACAGAGCTCGTATCTGGCAATACTATACACTTAAAAGGTCCCGAAATAATAATAATAATAATAATAACACAAAACCACGCTATGCATGATTAGTTTGGATATTGCGTTCAACAATTTTAGAGGTGTAAACATGGAGTTCACTAACGCCGAAATTCGTGCTATTTAAAGTTTTCCTTCGTTAAAGACAAATCCGCTGGAGAAACTTTCCGTGAGTTTAATGGTGTTTTGGAGGATAGTACTCTATCACTTCGAACCGCGGAGGAATGGTTTCGACTATTCATAGCCGGTGAGAAGAACACCATGTATAAGCCAGCCGGCGGAAGACCTGTGACGACGAATACCTATCGAATCATGGAAGTCATCGAGTTAAACCGGCATGTGACATCTCGTGATATCTCCCGGGAGATGGGAGTTAGTCACCAAATTATTTTAAACCATCTGCAGAAGTTTATGTTTGGGTGCCGCATGATTTGACGCAAAAAAACCTTCTGAGCCGAATCAATGCCTGCGATATGCTGCTGAAACGGAACGAACTCAGCCAATTTTTGAAGCGCATGGTGACTCTCGACGACAATATCAAGCGGTAAGGGTCGTGGTTGAAGGCCAGTGAATCGTTCCAAACAGTGCCCAAGCCGAGATTGACGGCCAGGAAGGTTTTGCTGTGTGTTTGGTGGGAATGGATGGGAATCATCCACTATGAGCCGCTCTCATATGGCCAGATGCTTAATTCTACCATCTACTTCGAACAACTGGACCGCTTGAAGCAGGCGATCAGCCAGAAGCGTCCGGAATTGGCCAACAGGAAGAGTGTAGTGTTCCACTAGGACAACATCAGGCCACACACTTCGTTGATGAATCGTCAGAAGCTAAGGGGGATCGGATGGGATGTTTTATCGCATCCACCACATAGCCCGGACATAGCGCCAAGTGATTACCACATGTTATTGTCCATGGCGAACGGCCTTGGTGGTGTGAAGTTGCACTCAAAAGAGGCTTGTGAAAAGTGGCTATCCGAGTTCTTCGCAAATCAGGAGGAGGCTTCTACGGGGGGAGGGGGTATTATAAAGTTGCCGTCTAGATAAAAACAGATTATCGAACAAAACGGCGCATATTTGAACTAAATCCGATCATTGCAACACTTTTTATGAATCATTGAATGAATAGCAAAGCAGCGAAAGGGAGATATTTGGCAACCTTTTGTATTAATATTCCTCAGTTTATTTAATTCTACACACAAACAAAAATCTACTGTCGTCTCTGGTGAAAAAAATGTCTGATTCATACTAGAGAAATCAAAATGTCCCTTTTCTACTTGTAGGCACTTGGTCTGCTAAGGACTCACGTATGGCGAAATTTTGTCTTAATTTTGCAGGGGAGAGAAAACAATATCCCATACTTTTCCATACTAAGCAACCCACAAGCATTTTAAAAACCACGAAAATTCACTGCTTCAGGGTGTCGCTCATAAAAATGCAAACTGCTCCCATGCTTACAGGTGGCCTAATAACACTAAAGATGCTGGCAGTTCAGTACTAGCCTTAGCACAAGGCACACAGACCAGACAGATCATTCAGGTGGCCTAATAACACTAAAGATGCTGTCAGTTCAGTACTAGCTTTAGCACAAGGCACACAGACCAGACAGATCATTTTCATTGAAGATCAATAAAAGTTTTAACCAAAATGCCTCGTGGTGGTACAATTCTACTGCAATAAGATGCACATGAAATCTCTCACCGCCAAACTTCAATCTTTGGCTTTTGGTCGAAATCACTGTTATTATAGCATCGAATGCTGACGTGCTCGTGTAACCAAGGAGCAAGCATCTGCTCTCCAAAGCAGTCGAGAGAACAGTCGTTGCTCAAACTGCGCCCGCAAATCGTGGCAACCTAGCAACCGCCCACATAATCTTCATAATTTTCGTGGTCCCCCATAGTCGAAAGGAGTGGATGTCGCGGATCGATCGGTGACTTCAGTCGCAGCTGTTGCTGCTGCACGGGCCTTGTTTGCTTTTCATCATATCTTCATGTCGATTACGCCAATACGGAAAATTAATTGCCCCTAGGGTATTACTTGGGAGCTTTGTTGGTGCTATTTTTTCTGTTCAGTACGCGCGCGCCCAAATTCGGTAGGAAGTTGAAAGTATGGAGGAGAAACTATTAGGAAAACGTTGCCCGCACTTAAGTGCATTCAGCTGGAAGCTAATGAACGATCTCGACTAAGGAGTAGGTTGTGGGCTTGGAATTTGTTTTCAGCCAGGTTCAATAGAGAATACGATTGACAGGCAGTCAACGGAAAAAGGACAAGTGGCTGGGTTCATTGTGCATCGACTGGGAAACGAGGACAGACATTAAAGTGATTGATGACATCGAATATCGTGAAAAGATAATAATTTCATGAATGCCATTCGCCTACAGGCATCTTCGATGAATACTCTCACTACTGAAGAGTGATTGAGTGTGTCTTTAAAGAGATTTACTCCTGATTTCAGGCACTTTCCATTGTGTGCTGCTACGTGCTTCAGCACAGCACTTCCTCCAGGCGAAAATGTATATCTTCAACGGTGATGACTTGACATCCCCACTCTGTATACGTAACAACTGTCTTCACAGTTATATCGTTTCCTGCATAAGCAATGGCACATAATTTATTCGTTGAGAAGAGTTCGCACACCAACTCTTTGGTATTGCCACAAGACAGCACAATTACACCCTCTCGTAGCAGCAATTGCAGCAATTTTACGACTCACCAAAAATGCCCGTTACCCGTTGAGAAACCGAATTACCCATATCAATCAGCCCCATGCTCACAAGTGCATACGAAGAGTGTAATTCCACCGAGAATGCAAGCAGCCTGCATTCAAATAGGAGACCGCTGTCAATCTACATGCCCCACATGTTAAGTAATCGCTTTTCCTCACTTATACGTTATATTAGGTATATTCCACCTGCCACAGCGACACAAATAGTTTCCAGCTCAATGCCCGAAACGTCAGGCTCAATCACAGCGGTGCATTATTTTGGCTTTTATGAGACAACAGGGAGACGAATCAGTTCCGTTTCTTTCAACATCTTTCAGATGTTCGCCGCCACAAAGTGTAATAATGCGCTACAGACGCAGCCGCTACACCACTGCAAAGGATTCTAGAAAAGGCAATAACGACATGTTTGCGCATTTCATAATGCGCTGCGAACGACGACAAACCATCGAGCTGTCGAACCATCTCGCCGTTTGAGGCACTGCCTAGGCATGATTATCGTCATCATCGACCAGAAGCGGTAGCCACAAACACTATGGCCTCGTTGCTCAAATCAATCTCTGTGCGAATCTATCTACAGCCAGCCGCACACACGTAGACAGATGACAAAATATGGTAAACATTTGCCCGGACCCGGAGGGGGTTGTTCGGGAAAGTTTCATTAATGCGTCAAGTCTTTCGAATTGGCATCACAGCGGTATTTCATTAGGTTTGTGTATCTAGTCAATTAATTCAGCGGCTTGTTTTGTGCGCGGTTTGCGTAGATCCATTCCATGACAGATATTTCAATTAGGATGGCAGGCGGTGCTGTGAACGACAACCACAGCAACTGGCGCTCTGTCCTGGTATCTTCGTGCATGTGAGTCCGGCCGGGAGGCTATCTACTACAGCGTCGTCCACGCAGAACCGACGTTGGCGGCAATTAACAACATTTTGTAAAATCATGGCAATTTAATGGATACAGCGGATTCATTTGTTGCGAAAGTATGCTGAGAATTGGTTCGGGCACCAGCCGTGACCCGTCGACGAAGTCAGTTTTCCCTCTTGAAGGCCACTGGCTAAATGATTCCATGGAAGTACAGAAGCTCAACCTGATATTGTTAATTTGAAACAATCCTCGGTATTCCAGACATTTTGAGTTTGTTCTTGAAATTAATTTCAGTGCATTTTTCTGGACGGTGTCATATTAAGGTCTGCAAATCAAAACTCTCTGGTAGCAAATGCTTTCTATATCAGTCCAGAGGAAAGTTGACTGTGTCACCTTACCACAAATTAGAAGTAAAAGTTAAGCCAGTCCGTCAAAAGTGAGAGTACTTTCAAACGAGTTCATATAACATATGAAAAGATAGTTTCCGCAGAACCACCCACAAAACCACAGCTGAACCGAATCGATCGCCAGTCTGTCCAAAGTGATTATGGATCAAATCAATATGTGCCACGTTTCTTTGTTGCCTTGTAATTCAACTCTTTTGGGCGTACACTGCAATAGCGCAGTCACATACCATCAAGCAACAGCCCCGTATAGGTGCGCAGCTCCACCCTCAAGCCGGCCACATCGATCAAAGAATTTTCATTCTCACCACGACTGACTGTAATAGAACCTGTCACAACGAATCCATTATCTTGTGTTAATCATTTGTAACACCTTTTAGGGTGAAGTGTCTCTCTGAACAACCGCGGCGACCGCAATCGGTTCGTCACTGTGTCAATTACGACCGCAAACATAAGCACGCTACGTCAGCGCAGTCACCGCCCAGCGCCTGCCACCCAGCATCCATCACTCGGCGCAACATTGTCTCCTTTAGGCTTTTCTTTTGCAACACGCACACAACCACGAACGCAATTGCAGTTTTTGCTGCAGCTGATAGGCAATCTATGCTACTCCCTCCGACAATGCCGCACAAGAGCGCTGAAAGTTCGGGTGTCGTTTACGTTTGTTAGGCAGCGCCGCGGCGGTGTTGCCATAAATTAATACAAATTAAAATTTTCCGCGCGTTAATTAACTAGATTCCCAGCAGTGTGGCTTATCCGTAGCGGCAGCAGTGCTTCGATTTCCCGATTCGAATGCGGCTTGAGCTGTTAATTAGCGAGTGCTTTGAAGTTTTTAGTCAAGTCCGAAGAAGATAACCTGTCTACAATGGCAGCGGTGTGGCCTGTGACACATAGAAGAGGGATACAAGCATTCCGAGGTAATTAAAAAATTTTTTCACAAAATGTGTGGCATCTTGTTAAGTTAATATTACTCTTGGATACGATAAAAGTGTGTTTCGGTTTTATTAGAGCACTCCGTCGACAGGTGGTAGAGATGATATTCGCACATTTGAAGAGTCTGCAGTAAAAGGAATTGACGAATGAAACTATTTGTGCCAGTAGCGCAGTGGTAAATTAATGGAGGATTAACTTTCTGATAGGTTTTTGCTCTGACTTAAGTGGGACTAGCAGGGAGTTATCTACAACGAGTTTTTTGCCAACTGCCAAACTAGACTGTCAAAAATTAGGCTGCCGGAGGGCGGTAGTCACTCCAAAGTGGTCAATTTGCCCAATGGAAGATAAGTTCACTTAAATGTGGACATCGCCAGGCTTGGTTGGTGTCAGAAATTCGAGTAGTGCGGTTAAAAGGACGTTATTGTTAGTAAAATATTTACCTCAAGATATGTTTACGAAAATCGGTTGCAACATATTTTTATAAAACTAATGTAAATATGTGGCCATGGTAGAGTGCGACGCTCACACGTCGAAGGGTGTAGGTTCGAATCCCAGGTCAACACCAATTTTTCGAATTTTTCACGGCACCACCTCTTTCGTGCTGCTGATAACACTCAAAGAGTAACAACTATCTAAGAAAGCTTCTCAAATTTCACCGTTCGGAGTCGGCAAAAAATACTATAGAGAACAGTAGCACGCACAACAAGACTAGTTGATGAGCAAGTTAGGCCCTGGTCCCCCTTTGGACTGTAGCGCCAACAATTATTATTAATGTAAGATTTTCAATGTTTTTTTTTTCTTTTCACACAACTGCGTCAGCTTTTGTTAATAGCCGCGTATCAAAATTGAACAATGCGTCAATGCGAAGATTTGAAGATGTTATAATGTGTTTATGGTATATAGTCGAAGTCGTGACTGCAATGGAGTAGTAAGTAGAGTGCGACACATACAAGCCGAAGATCCCAGGTTCGATTTCCGGACTAAGCACTTCACATTTTTTATGGTACAACCTCTTTTGAATTACTGACAAAATTCAGAAAGCAATAACTGTCTACTGTTTTTGATAATAAAACATTTTAGTGAAGTATATTAACATTGTAAATAAACTAAACTAAATTAATTTTAGCTGGTTCTTAATTTTCTGTCGATTTCTGTAATTTTTGTACACTCTGCAAATATAATTTGGGCTTAAGGCTCATTTTGACAAGAATTTCCAACACCATATTCGAGCAACATCAAAGGTTAAACGCTAGATCAAGCATACGCTTAATAACCCGGTAGAAACTTAGTAAACCGGAATGGAAAATTTTGGAAAATTCTCCATATGGCCGACTTAATATATGATTTGATGTTCCCAGATTTTTTTTAAAGGCTTAGATTAAATTGTGGTGGATAACATTAAAACCAGCTGCAGCCCATATTGAGCCCATATTGTGTTTAAAATAAAAGAAAAAGAATGTTTATTGAAATAATATACCCAACTTTTAGTTTAGAGTAATTTTAATTTCGACGCTTCAAATCCGGTAGTCTTAGCGTGAAATACAAAAAACCTCTTGTAGCCTTTACTGGATAAAGACTAGATTCGAACGCAAAGTGAACTCTCAAATCGTTAACAGTGATTCAGCAGACAAGTCGGGTGACATATGCTTACGCAAAAGAAGAGATTCTTGCGCCGGATCGAGAGGTACTAAGATAACTTCAAGAAATCAAAAATACCATGCAAGTTTGTCTACACCGTCTAATTGTTCAAAATCTCCACCGATATCAAAGCAAAACTTCCACAGTTGAAAGGCTATGCATATAGTGCAACTAGACGGGCGTACAAAGGTTGCCTTTTATATTTGGGGATTGGGCAACCCTAGTGTTGCAATCTGTTAACTGCAAGCTCTATCGTAAAGCTTGACATTTTTGAGGTTATACGTACTCAGAACGTTTTGACATACGAGCGCCCTTTGTGTTGTTCACAGTAACTTAAAATATTCATCTCGCCCAAAAAATGTAATTAAATCGTGAAAATTTTCCCGCGATTATTTTTTACAACTTTCGACGTGGATAAACTCAACAGCAGTGCATCGATGAACTTAATTAAATTGGTGGTGATAAAGCTCCATCAAGGACCAGTAGTGGCATGTGGCAACCGTACCACTAGAACAACGCAGAACAGTCAATTCTGAGTGGTACACAACCATTTGTTTGGCAGTTGTCTTCCAAGGAATCAGGAAAACCAACCGCCGAAGACGGATCACTCTTCACCACGACAATGCGAACTCTTACAGATCGGCTCAACCAATTGCATTTTTGAGCACTCAAAACATCGATTTGATGAGTCATCCGCCATATATTCTTGATTTGGCACTTATTTTTATTACCGTACATAAAAAATAAAATGAGAAGTCAACTTTTTTCCACTCCTGAAGCGGCTTATGCGTTCAGAATGCATGTTTTGGAGATACCTCAATCAGAGTGGCAAAAGTGTTTCGACAATTGGTTCAAACGCATGCAAACGTGTTTAGATCTTAATGCGGAATAATTAGAAAAACAATAAAGCTATTTTCGATGATTAATATTTGTTTTTGTTCTCTGATCGCAAAATATAAGTATATATATATATACTACCGGCCGAAGGGTAAGACAAAGTGATTTTGCAACATTATAACACCAGTAGGGCAACCACCAGGGTCGCTGGTCCCCTGTGGACTGTCGCTCCATATAACTATTATTATTATTCGAAAATTACCAGAGTAGTCGCTTTCGATGGACAGTACCTTACCGTATAAAACACCAACTGAACAATTCGCACTCGCAATATATTTTTTTGCATAATAGTAAGATGGTGCAAAGTTCAAAAGCTTTAAAGGGCTTTTTGCAGACAGCTGATGTTTCATCTTCTCCTTCTTCTCAATAAAAGGTAGGTGCTATAAAGCGAAATGATGAAGCTATTTCTATTAGTGCCAATTCGTTTAAAAACCTCCACCACTATAAATAGTAACAATTAATTACAAGGAGATGAGATTCCTTCTGTAGGTCATATTTTTTCCAACAAATTGCCGTTAATGCTCTAAGACATGAATACAGTCGCCACCGTGTGAACTCCAAACCGATGACAGCTTCCTCTATGCATCCAGCACGTTCTGTTGGATTCAATTGCCTTGCCGGTGGCTGCACCTTGAAAACAAATTCCCTTCCGCTTCCCTATTGACAGAGCCTCTCCCAATGCATCCTTCTTCATTCCACTGAAATATGATTTTTATTATCACTTAGCCAACTTGGCATAGCAATGCCACACCTGCAGGCGTTCATCCATTGACCCGAGCTTGAGGTGTTTTTTATGGACCACCCAGCCGGGTTTTATTTGCTGTACAATGCGCTCCATCTATGATTTGTCTTCGAAGATGCCGTCGACTGGGTCAAATGAACCACTCGACCAGAATTCTTCTCCTCAGTCAACGGAGAAGAACAACGTCACACAATCGCGACTGCGCTTCAAAACAAAGCCTACAAATGCGTTATTAAATTCGGGCTCAATCTGCATCCAATCGGGAGGGGGGTGAGCAGCAACTTATCGACACCAACTAAAGCGCCTTAGAAACACAGTCAGTTAAATTACACGTAACGAGCGATGGTGGGTCGCGTCCATAGTACCCGTTCGCTTGCCCTCACTCCTCCGAACAACTCATCGCAACACTATCGATCTTGACGTCTATAATTGCTGGGAGAGCTCTGACGTGGCGGCGGTGCGACGTTGAGTGCGGCAAATGCTATGCCTGGGTGTCTCTGTGTAGAGTGGAGTATCTTGTGCAATCGACGTGATTGGAGGTGAGGTCACGTAACGGATTCAGGGCTTTGAACTTGACAATGCCGTTTCGATTCCAATTCCGGGATTTGTTTTTATGAATGCACCAAAGGTACGTCGGTGGGTTGTGTGCGAATGGGCTTTGTACAAGTACAAATTGAACGCGAGCGCAGTGCAGGTATGGGCAAGTGTACGGCGCTGACTAATTTTTTTTATTTTTCTCAACAATTGTAACGAAAGGAAACACGGCAAAAATCTATTACTAACTTTTAGAAACCAATGCCAATAAAGAGAACTATAATCGTAGAGGCGAAATGCGATTATAAAAGAGTGTCAGCGTTAAACAGGTGCTGCCCGTATGGTGGCGGTCTATCTCCTCTTTTATCAAGGTTCCCCGTGATATAAGCCGTTAAGGCAGGTGATCACGTAAAACCAAATCCCACATCTGTACATACGGCTGTTTATTCAAGAGGGTAGGCGCCTTAAGATATGATATAAGTCTAGAGTACCAAAATAGGGCTTCCAGTCAATTATCTTCACTTCACTATCTTCTTTGTTTTCTTCAAAAGGAGAAGGGATTGGACCAGTCTGATTCAACTGGTACTAAAAGATGTCAATATTCTCTTTTCCGATAGAGCTTAAAACCTGGGAGTAAACCTAGAAAAAAAGGTCCTTCAAAATTGTTCTGGCAACGTTAAGGAGTTTTTCCTAATATTTTCCGCCTATCGCTGGAAGATCCATTTGTATCTACTCGCCAATTATTATACCGCTTCTCTCTCACGCGTCAGTTGTTTGGTGGAATAAACTTTCACGCAAGTATGTAACTACCGATTTCACCAAGTTTCAAAGAACGGTCTGTCTTGGCTGCACAGTGACTTCCTCTATCACTTCCAGCTCTGCCCTTGATGCACTGCTGAACCTCCCTCTTCTTCATAATGACATAATGGGATGCACAGTCAAGGTCATCTTTTGACCAAAAAGAAGTAGCCTAAGGTTTACTCTTATTCAAGCGCGCACAGTATCTCCTATTAGTATGACAGATGTGCCATCTGATGCGAGGACCAAAACAATCTAGCTACTCTGCTTATTAATACCGCTCCATAACGATGCAGCTAGAACATTCGTGGAAACTGTCAATGTTAGATTTCACACCTTTCCAGGTAATTTTGCGACATCTTTGCGATCCTAATGGACATGAGCTGTATTGTTAAGAATAGGCGTCTGTAATGAGAGCCAACCTCTGTTTAAAGTCCCACCTAACCCTCTTACAACTCCAAGGTATTACAGGAATTCAACTCTCCCTTAATGTGGCCGAAAGACTAATCTTGTTAAGACTTGTCAGGATCCCGGGATACCCTGGATTGCCGATGAAATTGCAAGGATCAATAGAGGCATTCATGTTGCCCGAAACTACATTAAGACTGTACACGTCCATCGAAAATTGGGCCTCTCGAAGGCACAACCAAATATTGCATAACTCGCCAGAATGCAATCTAATCAACCGCATGCTATTAAACGTCAGTAAGAATGTCGTGGCATTTCTGCTAATTTTTGACAGATATGACTGCAGCCGGCTTGTTGGCGTAATTGCAAAACATTCGGCAAGCACTTGATTGTGCCTAGTCTTACGACCCCTATAAAGAAGATAAAGGCACTGCATCTGTCAATGTCTCGCCTTTGCTCGGATCAGGCTGCTTTTGTTTGGTGCTGATGCGGTTGAAGCTGAAACCCTAGTCTCTAAATCACAGTTGTGCTTGTTGGTATTCTCTCGGAAGACATGGAAAATACATTAAATGTAGGTTACTACCTTTTAACACAATGGACAATAATTCGAGTCCGACGAGCACTGCTTTTTATCGCACGCATTTACACTTATTGTACAGCGGTGCTGCCTGATTTTTAAAAATCTAGGGCCTTCTCAAGTTAATCGAATGCGGGTGATATGTGATGAGACCTTTTATTCTGAGTGCTGAGCTGAAAGTTTTTGTACTTTATTGTTGTTGTGCTACTATCATTTCGCGAAGTAAATCAGTCCATATACAAAACATATCCGATCAATTTGAAACTATAAAGAAGGTGGAGAAGCCCCTTATTTAAGAACTGAGATGAATTCTTACATGGGCGCGAAAACCATGGCTTGTTATTACACCTGGCAATTAAGGCCATCTGCAGACTTTGTGTCAATTTGCACAGACAACGTTGTTTACTTGGCTATGATATTTATAAAATAAACCTCAATATATAATGATAATAATAATTGTTGGCGCGACAGGACACAGGGGCCAGGGCCTGGCTTGCTCATCAACTACTCGTGTTGGGCGCGCTACTGTTCTCTCACGAGTAGAAGGGACCTACAGTTTTTTGCAGACTCCGAACGGCGAAGTCTGAGAAGCTTCCTCATACAGTTATTACTCTTTGAGTGTTGTCAGCAACTCTAAGCGGTGGTGCCGTAAAAAATTCGAGGTGTTCAGCCGGGAATCGAACCTAGACCCTTCGGCGTATGAGCGTCGCACTCTACTCACTGCGCCACAGCAGCCACAATAATAAACCTCAACCTACCATAAAAATTTTAGATAACTTTTCGTATCGCTTGCAATTCATGGTTTTTTACGAAGTACGACCATTAGGACGTTAAATTTATATAGGTATAGATGTCGCTTCGTTTGTTTTGATTTGTACTGTGTTTAATTTCCCTAAAGAAATTCATAACTGGATGTGTTTGTGTCAAGACTACGTTTATTCAAAAATCAAAAGTCCATTTTTCCCATACCTGCCGAATGTTATTATTCCGAAACTGTCTAAAAAATCATCAAGGTCAAGGGAAAGAGGGTACGACGCCCCTTCTTCAGATCATTATAGAACGATATCATTATAGAAAGAAAAATAGAAATGAATCACTGAAATCACCCAATTGCTAAAGTTCCACTCTTGCAACTTCATGGTCACAACCCATCTTCAAAAGTGATCTCTCAAAAGACAATCTACATTCCGACAAACGCAGCCGCGGTCGCCGCCTGTTAGTCATACATCACCTCGAAACCGCACTGAACTGCTTCGCACTCCATCCTCGTCATTCTCGACAGACAGGCTCGTTGCCTATGCAATTTGGATACATAATGGGCACCCAAGATGCTCACTGAAGCCAAGCCAAGCCCCGTCCGCGCCAACAACAAGTAGAACAGTAAAGATCAATGTGGCTGTCGTCCGGATCAACGCGTATCGAGAACAATCAGAACTCCATTAGGACAGTCACACCACGCCGAGTGGGCGAGGACAATCTTGTGTTGTGTGTACCTCGTGTGGCTCTGTCCTCAGTCGCGTTGTGTTTTCCCCTGCTTGAAATTGGCATGGGTACCGCGGCTAGACGCGTCTGTTTAGTTCACTCCTTGGAGCTCCATGGTAGACTGTCGCTTCTAATTATCCGTGGTCGCGTTTTAAGTTTTTTTCTCCTATTTTGGTATTTTGCTTTGTTTTGAGTTCCCATCCAGCGGGACGTGATGAAACTGGACAGCTCGTAGGTATGTATTTGTTGGAGTTGCAGACTAGCTGTGCTACTTCCCGCTTCGACGGTGGTTGTTATTAGCTGGGCCGCTTCATTTGCATTGCGCTGTACACAGCTACTTTTTATGGTGCTGCTTTAACGAATATAGTTTGACGTAGTTTGAGGGATAAAGCTGCATGCATGGCTCAATCGATAACCTTACGGGTCAGGGATTGCCTCCATGGCGATAGCAATGCAAGTGAGTCAGTCGATTGATGGTTAAATTTTCAAAAATTGAGAAATCTTGTGAAATGGTCAACGATTGCAATAGAAGAGCTTCAGTCAATGGATGGCTGTGATTTTAAAAATGAAGATATTTCGAGAGCCCGCTTAAAAATGGCTAAGCACTTACTTTGAAAATTCCGTCGCACATCCGAAGGATCACCAACTGTGTTATAACTGTATGAGAAAATTGTGCAGCAGCTGCGGTTTAAAAACAACTGTGCAACATGTTACAAAACCCGTGCCACAATTAATTAACGATGGATAGAAGAAGATTGATAGAAGAAAACACGTTTGATTATCGCAGAGTTTCACATTACGGGCTCGTGAATTAACGACAAAACAAGTGACATCTTGCCGTACTATTACCGGTATACTGTAAAAAATGTTGCAAAAAGCCATCGAAATTCGAATGCATTAGAGACGATCATATGCCGGAAGAGGGTCTTTGAAACATGGTCAACTTTATGTAAATCTAAAAAAAAAAAAAATTATTCCATTTCAAGGAAGTAAAGAAAACATCGTCTAGTGTTGTACGCAAATTAAAATATCGCTGAGCATAGGAATCCATTCAAAAACACCAACTTACCATCAATCTCAGTAGCTTTATATTCCTCACTCATATCTCAGTCATATCTTAAATACTATATTAAGAAAGCTTTTTGGGGATTGGTAGAGGCGTTTGTCGCAAAAAATGTAACTGTTGTGAAAGCGTATTTCGAAGGAGTTTCTGTGTCGTTTCATAACCGCGGATTAGTCCTCGAGTACATAATAAGGACTTTACGCGAGCGAACTCAGAAGGTGACAGAGTCTGCACTATCTGTCACAAACGTGATGGTCATCTTTTCTTGTACTCACAAAACGGCACCAGCATGGGCCATCTGAATGAGCACAATCAGTCACAGTCTTTATGGAATTTCAGAAGAAAAGCCCACAGTTGATTTATTTTCCTGACAACGCGTTGTGAATAAACGTCCTCTTCGCTGTAGGGGATCAAGTTGAAAGAGGCTATTCTTCAGGCACTCGAAAAAAAAGAAATTATTGCTTCGAAAGTTGAAAAAGTTATTTGCGGTGCATCGACTGCACTCTATATGTGCAGAAGGGCTATTGGGTCTAGATGGGGTATCCAACGGCATATCGTGGCCTGGATCTACACGGCTGTGGTGCGTCTTATTGTACTATATGGCGTTGCCGTTTGGTGACCTGCACTAGACACAGCCTCCCACTATAACACTATCAGAAAAGTCCAGCGGCTGGCCTCCAAATGTACCTGTGGCGCTCTAAGAACCACCCCATCGGATGCATTGGACGTCATTCTCAACCATATGCCCATAGATCTGTTTGCCCAATAGGCGGCGGCTAGTACAGCCATAAGACTGATCTCCTCGTCATAATGGAACGTGTCCCACGGACACTCAAGAATCCTTCAAAGAGTAATAAACTTTGTATACCAAAATCTTGACTATACGGCGCCGAAGGTCTTTTTGACACAAAATTTCCGCACTATGATCCCTGAACGAGACGTGTGGTCGGCTAACCTACAATGGGTTGCTGACGCTACCTGCATTTCTACCGATGGATCAAAAACAAACGAAGGCGTTGGTTGCGGAGTCTCCTCTAAGGATCTGAGCCTTAGTCTAAAATTCAGACTTCCAAATCACTGGAGCGTGTTCCAAGCTGAAGTAATGGCCATTCGCGAAGCACTGTCTTGGCTGCAGAGGAATAGTATATCCTCAGCTGATATCCTTATTCTTACGGATAGTCAGGCAGCACTCAGGGCCCTGGAATCTGTCTCAACAAACTCCAAGACGGTCATGAACTGCCGTACATCCTTAGATGAGATGGCTGAGCAGTTCAACATACTCCTGTGCTGGGTACCAGTTCACAGAGACATTCCGGGCGACTGTCAAGCAGACGAATTGCCCAGGCTTGCCACAACGTAACCACTACTTCAGAAACAGGAACACCTCGATATCCCTCTCGCCACATGCAAGTTAGTACTACACTTGAACGCGATCCATCAGACTAATCAAAGGTGGTCTAACCATAGCCTTTGTCGTGTCTCCAAGGAGGTGTGGCCCTCTCTTAAGCCCAAACGCTTCAGAATGCTACTATCGCTCAAAAGATCAGACATAAGCCTGGTCATGGGAGCCATAACCGGGCACTGTCTAATCAGTGAGCATGCTAGCAGGCTAGGGATGAGGAAGAATCAGAAACTCTCCTACACCTGTTATACACATGCCCGGCGCTCTCGCGCCTTAGACATAAACACTTTGGAAGCTATTTCCTCAACGGCCTACATGACCTCAATAAAACCTCTCCCGCCGACATTATAAATTTTATTATCGGCTCCAGCTGGTTTTAGGTTCTTCCCACATGGTGTGGTAGCACAATTGTCCTGTATGGGACTAAGTGCATTCATCAGGAACCTTAACCTACCTGCCTATTTGCGGTGCATTTGGTTAAATGACTGGTTTATTGGAAACTTAAGTGTAGAAAACAAAAAAAACGAAGACAGATTAAGGAACTTTCCCGAATGACTAAACTTGCTTTATATAACAGCCAGATCATCCCAGTCCTACTTTATGCCGCGGAAATCTTTACGTCTCTCTTTTCGAGAGAAAAGTTTTGCGTGCGATTTTTGATCCTATTTGAATTGATGGTTTAACGACGAATTCTATGGGCTGTACAGTGACATGCCTGCTCAAGCGTCTACGGATACAACGCTTAAGATGGCTAGGCCATGTAGAGCGTATGGACACCACTGCTCCGGCCCGAAAAGTTTGCGAATCAGAACCAATGGAACAACGCATCAGAGGACGGCCTAAGCTAAGATGGCGCACACAAGTGGAGAGGAACCTCAACCAACTTAGAGTGCGCAAATGCAGGCAGGTAGTGAAAGATCGTGCTGGCTGCAGAGGCATGTTGGTTGAGGCCCAGGTCCACCCCGGACTGTACCGCCACAAGAAGAAGAAGAAAAAGGAACTTGGAACATCACTGGCCTAAGAGCATCGAGTTATGAACAAAAAATTACATTAAAGATGTTCCTTGGTATCCTTCAGTGACCCGGATTAAGTCACAGCACGGTTCAAATTTATGTAGGAAGAGAGTTAAAGGTGGTACCGAGCAAATGCGCACTTTTGTGTATTCCGACTTTAAAATGTTTTTGAGGGGCTGAAAAGTTCTTTGAAGCAAGTGGTGCGTTGTAAATGGGTGAATGTTTTCGCCGTATATTATTAAATTTGTTTTTATTTGTATTCACCTTAAGAATACTATTTTTCCAATCGCTCTAGTAATTTTCCAATTCCACTTGTTGGGGATTGATTATTATCTATCATCGTTTATTTGTTTTTGTTTTTTGTTGATTGCAATTTGTGTAACGTTTTTCTTTTTTAATATTTTGTCTGTAATTCAATAATGTTATATTACTCTTTCAACATTTTTATACTCATTCAAATATTGCTGTTATTCACTGTACTTATATTCACCACATGCTCTCAACATAATTGATTGCTTATAAAATAGAATTACACTAGTTCTATAGCTCTATCTCTATCGCTCTTTTCTCTATGTGTTTCTTCAGAAATAAGTACATCATAGGTAAACATTAATTTGTATTCGTTCATCGTTCATATATTAAGTTGACAACGTAATTGCGGGTTTTTTTAAAAAGTAAAAGACATTTTTTTTTTAAAAGACTGTTTTTTTATCACCAAAAAACTGAAGCAATTACGATTTGACATCATCACCATTACTGAAATGTTTAACCATTCAGTTAGTTTTGCAAAGATCGAAACAAAAAGTAATCAGATGGTGCAAGGTCAGGACTATATATTGGATGTGGCAAATCATCCCAACCAAGCTCCAGTCATTTTTGCCGAATGAGCATATGTATATGTGTGTAGCTTTGCATTGTCATGAACGAACACAACACCTTTCCTATTTGTCAATCCTGCCGTTTTTCTTCTACCGCATTGCTCAATTCTATTTGTTGTTCATTGTGGACATCTAAACTGATCGTTCATTTGGGTTGTAAAAGCTCAAAGTAGGCAATTCATTTGTAATCCCACCAAACTGATAACATAAATTTCTTTTGATGAATATCAGCTATTGACGCTGTTTGAGCTGGTTCACATGGTTCACATTTTAAGCATCCCACTTTCCATCACCAGTTATCAATCGTTTTAAAAACTGATCATGTTCATTACATTTCCTTCAGAAATCGCAATGTTGTGTTAATTGATTTTCTTTGAGTTTATAAGGAACCCATATAGGGAGTATCCGTAAATAGCTAATTTGTTTAAAGCGATATTCAATACTTACATGTGATACCTGAAGCCTTTCTTCAATCTTACGTGTTGTACTCTGAGGATCCGAATCGATTATTGCTTTAATTTGATCGTCATCAACTTCAACTGGACGAACAGAGTGAAAAATCACCAAAATGAAATTTGGCAAACCACCTTTGATACTGCCTTTCTATTATAGTTTCATCACCATAAACAACACATAACTTTTTGTGAGCTTGCGATGCATATTTTCCTTTCCGGAAACAAAACAGCAAAATATGACGAAGATGTATAGTAAGTCTTGGAAGTAACTGGAATTAAGTCGCAGCACGGGCCGAAAGCATAGAGGACGAAAGGGGAAGGAGGTGCAAATGCAGATTAGTTTTAAATGCCGGTGGATTGTAGTGGGGGAAAAGTTGGGCTGGAAAGAGTATTCCATATTCGTGTCATGCGGCTAAAGAACGAATCTCTAAACTTAACTGCGTGTCCGAAGGTGGGCTTAAGGGTTAAAGGGTGAGCATTCCTAGCGAGGCGAGTATTGCGGATGAATTCCTGTAGGGGAGAAATGCAGCTGGCTAACTCGTTAGAGCATTTTTTTGTTAAAATAGCGATAAAATAGTGAAAGAGACGCAACATTTCATAGATGTTCAAGCGACTCGATTGACTTCGCAGCATTATTATCACCAATAAGTTTTATCGCTCGCTGTTGGATTCCATCTAGTAGGTGCAGAGAGGTCTAAGTAGCACTAGACCAAATAGGAGCGTTTTACTCAAACTACGGGCGGATGTACACCTTATATATTGTTGCCAGGTCAAAAGGGGTGAAATATTTCCTGCATCGCTTTAAGAAACCTAGACATATCGCTGCATTTTCGGCGATCTCGAACATGTGATCCTTCCAACTTAATGTTGAGTTGATACACATAACGAGGATGAAAAATCGTTCGGTTTCAACAACGCAAGAGCCATTCATGGATAATGGCTGGTTATTTTGGGATCGCTTGAGGAACAGTAGACAGCACTGAGTTTTGGAAGCATTAAATACCACTCTATTCTCTTTACCCCAATCAATTATGCTGTCAAGATCGGAATTTAATGAGCTTAACATACGCTTCTGTTCCAAGTCATTGGCCGAAGAGAAAGGTCGAGAGCCGAGGAACGAATTTGATATGCTGAGGGTACTGTCATCAGCGAACTAGTGAATTGGATTAGAAGTGACAGAAAGAAGGGCATTTATAAAAATGAGAAAGAGTATCGGAGACAAAACATAGTCCTGGGGAACACCAGAATTAATATGGTGAATATCAGATTTGAACCCATCTAATACAACTTGTATTAAACGGTTCGAAAGGTAATTACTAATCCATTGAAAAAGAGATTCATCGATGCCGAAAGCCCGGATTTTCGACAAGAGAGTCTGATGCCAGATTATGTCAAATGCTTTTGAAATATCAAGTGCAACGATCTTGCTTTCTTCTACATTGTGCAACGATTGGTGCATTTTTTTGTTGTGAGATATGTCATCAAATCACCAGTGGACCTGGTGCTGCGGAAGCCGTATTGTCGGTCATTAAGAAGCTTCCGGGTTTCAAGATATTTCATAAGCAGAAGATTTATCAGCGTTTCCATGACCTGACCTTGGAAAGTAGGGACATAATTTCTATGGGTCAGTAGGAGGTGGGTGAAGATGGTTCGCCTTCTTTAGGGACGGGCTAGACAAATGCTGTTTTCCACTTACTGGAAACGAGCTCTAAAGAGTACGATAAATGCAAAAGCTTTTTTTTGGATTTTCCAGTTTTCAACAGAAACCAAACAAAAATTTAATACCATTTTTTTTTATAACAAAATGTGTTTGACATTTCTCTTGCTTCAAAAAATCTTAAAATTCAACTAAAGCCATCTATGAGGGAAATGCGCAATAACTGAGTTGCACCCCCAATAGGTATGTCTGTTTTTGCTTTTCTGGTATTTTGATTCTGCATTCAGTGAAATTTAAAATCTAGTGCGCATTTTTCCACATCATAACTGTGCATATCTGTCGATGTCTTCAAAAGATTCTAACCGGTGACCTTCAAATCGTTTTTGTTCCGTCTGAAAGGCTCGTAATCTGAATGATCAAAGTCTGGGAAATGCGGTAATTAGAGTAATACCTCTAGTTTCAGTATAACTAGATAGTTTTTGACTTGAGCCTCGATGCGATATCACCGTGTTTTGTCTTTCGAGCCTCTCTCAACGGTTTCCACGCACAACTTTACAGCATTATATTCAATAACTTTACACATCTAAATCCATTAAAGCCTTTAAATCTTCATCTTTAAATCATTCGGCTGGCTAAGACGGCCCTTGTCTTCGGCGCTTAAATCAGTACTTTTGAAGCGTCGAAACCATTCTCTGCATGTTTAATCAGTAGGAGCAGAAGAACCATAAAAGCATTCTGTTCGGGCAGTTTCGAAGAATCAACAATGAAGTAGGTAATCGCTTCCCGAATTAGCCAGTGGCGACATCTTTTGAAATCGCCCCGATTTGATTTGTACCCACAATGGTTATTGCTATTTGGATTAAATAAATGAATCAAAAAAAAGAAGAAAATAAAAAAGGAAGAAGAAAATAAGAAAGGATACATAAATGAGCACACTGGCGCCAGTGATAAAATCTAGAGCAGTCTGAGGAATGTTTGAACTTCAAATGCATTTGAGAAATAGTGGTCACTCTGGAAAGAGCAAATTTATTTTGCGTGACACCTTCATTATTTTAATCCCAACGGACATCCCTATCATCAAGCTGGGTTTTTGTCTTCTTATGTCACTGACATAATCGGTATTTTGACAATCACAACTCTTTGTCTCTCTTAATGGAACTTAAAATTGGCTAGGAAACTGACACAACACTTCATCTGTCAACAACTCAGCCAAATTCGTATGCCAGCCATGCACCTCCTCCAATTCGCGTAAGGATCCTCTGTGCACATTCCAACACAGAACACAAGGCCCAACGACTGCATTAAGATCGGAACAAACTTCTCAGAACCCTATAATTGGATGTCATCAAATCTTCCCACATCACGTACATCAAGCACCGCTCCGTCTGACCTTGCATCCGTTGCATCACCCGTACGCTAAGGCATAACCCCTCCTCCACGCCTGTCGCTCAAACGCTCAGGAATCCTCCGAAACTAACACCATATTTCAAACTGCCATCGCCCGCCTTGCGTAAAGCGTCGTATAAATCACAACAAGCGCGCACGGAGATTATCCTAAACTTCACCACGTTCTGGCAATGAACCTAATCTTCGGACGAATCTCATTCCAGTCCAATCTGCCCGGCCGGCCATTTATCTAATTTCAAAACGAAACATTATGACGTAACCAAGTCCGCGGGTAAATTACCATCACGATCGCCGAAGGTAGGTGGGTATGATCTTTCAATCTCTCGTACCGGCCGCCGTGTGGGTGCGAGCGAGACGACACTAGACCGTGGCGGGACTACGTGTAGCCGGCAGTCCGGCAATAGATGACGGACCTTCAAAATGATTCTTCACGCTACGCTCGATGCGCGGACTCACCGGGGCCTGGGATCACCATGCTGCTGCAGCCCGATGCTGCTGCTGGTTCTTGCTGAAGATGAAGATGAAGATAATCATAGAGCAATGCAGGCTCAAGTGCAGATACACGATCGCGCGTCTATTTGGCAACGCTCATGCCAGCCGAAGTTCGCGCAGCTCGGATCTGACCGTGGGATTGGGATCTATGCTGGGGCAGCCCTTTGATTTGTTCTTTTAAATGGAAATTCGTGCGAAGCAAACGAGGACGCGCTTGCGCGATCATCGCCCGGTCGTCGTCATAGTCCCCCTCGCACTCGCCCCCGGCCTCAGTTGGCTGCCGATCGAGGGGTAATTGGTCGTCTTGCAGTGGAGAGTAAGATGTTGTCTATGGCGTTGCGGAGAGCCGGAACCGTCTAGGATTATTGTAATTAAGGTTTTTTTTTGTCTTCAACTCACCGAGCTGCTGTGCAGCCTCGCAGTCTTCCGCAGGAGACGATGCCACGGATGAGTGGGCATGCATGCGGGAATTCGAATGTGTGGACGGAAAGGAGCGAAGGAGTCGAATTACGATACGGCAGGTTGATTTGTGTTGGCACAGGTAACCTTTTGTCTGTGATGATGCATTCGATTCGAGGTAATTGCGGTGGGGGAGCCGGCCGTCCAGCCAGCCGGCCGTTCGGTGGTTTACGATGCACGTTACGAGGTGCGCTCGTAATTTCAATTAGACGACGGAGTAGAAAGATTGCCCTGATTGGGTTGTTGGACTTCATTTAAAATTATTCTGTAGACGTGATGGACGCGGCTTGTACCCCCTTGTCCTTTCTGTGGCTTGATCAATGAAGATGGTGATAGGAAACGACTCGGTGCGCACATGTGTACTTGAATTGAACTCAGAAAGGAAAAGGAATAAAGCACCTAACCTCAAAAACGTTCAACTTCTGATCTCACAAGGAAGTGGCTTTATGAGGGAACTTCAATTAAGGCAGAACCACCCTTTGAGTTTATCTGGCAGCTGTTTGTCAGGTATTCGTCAGGTATATGGAGTTGACTCCGCTTTAGTTGAAAGGCAGTACAGACTACTGCTGGAATAGTTCCCTTTAAGCTGAGAGAGGAGAGGTTGGCTTAGGAGTATTGCACTTTCTGGAAATGATTCACCTTTGGATGATGAGCTAAAATAGGGACGCCTATCAAATAAATCGCTACTTTTCTACTAGAAGTAGAGAGCAAAACAGAACAAGCAATTAACGGGCTCAAACATCCACCGAACGTAAAAAGCGTTAGAGCCAGATGAAGAGGTCTCCACAGGTGATAAAAGTTAGTAAGAAAATGAGGGATAGATTACGTTTCATCTAGAAAATATTGGAAGTACAAATTAATTCCATTCCATGTTTTATTAATTTTTTATTGAAAATAAAAAAAACCATTCAAGGTATTGTCCTCCGGAAGCTATTAGTTTCCCCATCTCTCTGGTTATTTTCGAATATCATCTCTAAAAGATGAGTCCTCTCTAGCATCGTTTCATTCTTCACTTTCCTTAAAAGAATCGGACTGCTTTAGGCCTCGACATTGAGTAGAAAAAGTTGAGTACGGCTAGTAGGATCAGAAAACTTTCAGACTTTTCAGGTAGAATTGCTCGCTACAGCCACATGGAGTCGAATGTTATCACGTTGTTATACCCTTCGGTTGTTTCTGGCCAAGTTTCACTCAATGTATGGCGCAAACGCATTCGATTGGAGCAGCTTATAGAACACCACATTCGTTTACTCCCATGACATACAGAACATGATCTTGGAGCGGTAGATGTCTTTCTTTGACGATGATTTCTTTGGAAAGTATTTATTCTTCTTAGAGTTATTGTAGTACCATTCTTCTCTAGTAACCATCTGGTACGAGAATCTCCTCGTCTGATGTCATTCCAGAAACAATTCCGATGTGAAAAATGGGCTTTCGACAGGCGAGGTTTTCGAATCGTATGGCACCCAATTCCCTTGTTTTTGAATATTTTCAAATTTTATAACCGAAAGGAAGTCGTTTGTGCTCAGCAGTGTCATAACTCTCTACACAGGCGTCATTGGGAATCATCACTAAGTCCAAGCACACTTAAGTGCTTAGCGAAGGCGAATTGCCCCATTTGAATGCCAACAAGTCATCTTCAGTGTTTCCTACTCAGAAAAAAAAACCGCGGTTTTCTTGAAAACGTTTGGGAAGATGTACCTGGTCAGTCTGTATCCTGGATAGTCATGTCATCTCTGTTGGGTTGTTGGGAGACCGAGCCGTCGTCGCCAAGGGCGCGGACAGTCCCACAATGGGTTGGGGGCCTGCGAATGCTTCCTGTGGTGCCCCAAGACTCAGACAATTCTTAAGTCTGCCGACCAAACTCCTATGCCGAATGATCCAGCTCCTCCATCGTCATGAATTCATCCGTGAAAATCCGAGAACATATCCTTCCCGGTTCAGTTTCTGGCCCGAGCTAGCCCAGAACACAAAGAAAGTAGAGTTTGAATAAACGACGCATCTGAATTGTTGGTATTCTCGCATCAGACGGCATGCCCATAAGATAAGTATCATAGGAGATACAGCGCTGGGGGTCATCACTGCTGCAGAGTGAATTGAGCCAAAGATGGTCTTAATCGTGCATTCCATGATGTGGATGTTAAGGGAATGGAGGTTTATCAGTGCATTAGTAGCAGAGCTGGGAGTGCTTTGGGAAGCCCTTATGCAGCAAAGACTGACTGTTCTTTGGAAATTGGTAAAAGCGAAAAACAGCAATTTTATAACTAAACACTGAAATGCCAAAAACCGCTCATTTGATGTACAAAGCAGCAAATACTCGTTCGCACATGCCGCTGTGTCGTAGTGGAAAGAGTAACCTTTGGAACCTTTGGTAACACGCCAAAGGTTCCAGATTCGATTCCCGGACTGAACTCCGCGCTACTACCGACTAACTACTTTCGACCTGCTGACAATACTGAAAAAGTGTTAAATGTATAGAACCAGCTTCTCAAACTTCGCCGTTCCAAGTCGGCGAAACTCGCTGAGGGTCTTTTTTATAAGCAAGCTATGCTCTGGTCCGCCTGTGGACTGTCGCCCCCTTGACTATAGATACATGCTGTGGCCGCCATTCCAGGTGATGTGACTGGATTTATGAATCACATGATTCAAAATCACATCCGTATCACTATTTATAGTGACAACGGAAACACTGATGGAGGAAAGACCATCTGTGGCGGGATGGCGGCTAACAGACCCAGGCTTAGAGGGAACCTGACTGATAGTGACAGCTTAACCAGAAGCTATATTCTGGTGCCACGGGAGGTCAGGGGCCCCTGGAACTTCGGTTCCAGCCTGACCATTGCGGTAGGCCCCCTTGTGGGAGTTTCGTGGTGGCTGTGGTTTACCACCTAACATCGCGGGTAGAGTCGAGGATAGTGTACTGTGCTGACTTGTCTAGCCCATTGTTTAAGCAAAACTAGGCAAGTCGGTTAGGGGACTATCCCTTCTCAGTGTGGAGTTGCATTCTCAACCGGGCGCTGCGACCCAAAGAGCGGAAGAGGTTTTAGGAAGGCTTCGCATCAAACCAAGGTGGGGTGATTGCCCCTCAAGCATGATCCCAGTTTGGTACTTGGGTAACTAAGGCGTTTAGTCTTGCGTTATCTACGACTCTTGGGAAAAAGGTTCCCCGTGATATAAGCCGTTAAGGCAGGTGATCACGTAAAACCAAATCCCACATCTGTGGCCGCCATTGTTCCCGTTTTCCTTTTGCAAATCCTACTCTGTTGCAATGGAGTTCCGTCCAATGCGTTTGAAGTTTATCACACTCGAACATAATCCCTCACTAACTCAGTAGATTGCTTCAGCCTTCAACTCCAAGGATAACCTTGCGGAAGCCCTTTCTGCTCTGCAGCCGATATTACGTTTGTTGTGCACAAATCAGTCTCTGTCGTACCAACTTCAAATAAAGAAAGTTCGAAACAGGAAACCCAGCGTGCATAATTCAATTACTTACCCTCAAGGAGAGATACTCTCGTTAATGGGCTTAGTTTTGTTTGGCTCGCTCAGCCAACAGAGGCACTCTTACAAAAGACACGCTGCACAGACTATTTCCATGCCTTGCACGGTGGATACTTGTGAAAATATCTCAAACTTCAATCGGTGACAACTGCCCACTTCGATTAGCCACGCCAACGTCGACGTAATTGTCGTGTGTGTTGTCGCACAGCAACCACAACCGCCGTTCGTCGGCACACTCCAAAGCGGCCAAAGAAATGTCAATTCGAAATGAAAATTGCCACTCATGTCGGACTCCACGTCGTCGTGGTAAACGATCCAATTGGGAGCGGGACCGAAAACACGTGCGTTTGAGTTGCATTTCCACGCATCCCGTGCCTCCCCCAAAAGGCACAAACGCCGCTCTTACCGCAGCACGTCTGCACGGAGCGTGAAACGTTTGCGTTTTGTGCGAGTTTCACGCGACTACCGGCGCTGGGCTTGAAAATCCATTTGGCGGCGGTTAGATGCATTTTGTCACTGCTCGCCGATTGAGTTCACAGCAATTGGCCCGTGAGTAATGGGACTTGATTTTTGAATAAAACTAAGTGGACGCGGCGATCTTGCTCCTGTGGGAGATGCAGTTGCATCATCTGCTTGAACTTCTAGGGATGAAACCTGAATCATGCACGTCCACGAAATTGGCTGAAATGATTGCGTAATGCTGCCGATGCCCCGCCAAAACCTGAAAAAACTTTTGCTCCACATGCAGCCCCACTGTACTGACATCAGTGAGTCAGTCCGCCCCTGTCCTCGGTCAACGAACGGCTGGCGGTGAAGATAAAAAGGTACCTCTGCACCTTAAAATTTGCTTTTTTGTTCATTTTGCAATAACAAAGTCGCATGCAAACTAATTGGGGTCAACTGTGGCAACGGAGTGAATGCGGATTAATGTCGAACCGATTAGACAGGCTATTGTTTGTAAAAATTAACGCAAGTGGATTGGACAATGGCTGGGTTTGGGAACTGCCTGCATAACGGACAGCAGCGCTGCCCTCAGCTGGCAGCTACCAACTTGCTCGTGAGTGAATTGATTGCAGTGAAGAATTGATTTGCCGCAGCCTGGTCGCCTGGGATTACGGTTATCCAAGGAGTCATTTATGCGGAAGTTACAGCAACCAAACCAAATTGATTATCCTAGACGCATTCACCTAAGTTTGCCTGACAGCTGACATACTGGTGGTTGTCGTTTAAAGTTTCAGATAATTTGGCAGAAAGGTATTTACGGGGGAGGGCGGACAACTTATTTTTTGAGTTGAGGTGGTCATTCTAAGTAGCTTTGGATAGCCGAAATGTGGACGTGGATTGGAGGAAGTGAGGGAGTTTTTAGACTGTTTCGCATTCTTTAGCAGTTTCGCAACTGAATGGATGTGTCTAACCTTATTCAGGAAGAACGAATGCATTGAGTTTTTTGGAAAACTGCAAGATATGTTGTCATAAGTCTTCTTCTCCTCCCATTCCTTGATTGAGTATTTTTTGCGAATTTCAATGCTTTGCAAGAACTTTTTGTATTACGTGTCAACGGATTATTTCTTCTCAAATGGAGCTAGGCAAGACCGATCTCAATTCAGTTTTTATTAACACAACCCCATTGCAAGATGCTTCAGCGAAGAGCGAATTTCAAAACGTCTTCCTAAGTAAGGCATTGCTAGTTTCAGTATTCCTTCATGATGTTGATTTCAATTGTATTAATAATAATAATTGTATGGCGCGACAGTCCACCGGGGACCAGAGCCTAGCTTGCTCATCAACTACTCGTGTTGTGCGCGTTACTGTTCTCTCACGAGTAGAAGGGACCTACAGTTTTTTACCGACTCCGAACAGCGAAATTTGAGAAGCTTTCGTAGACAGTTATTACTCTTTGAGTATTGTAAGCAGCCCGAAAGAGGTGGTGCCGTGCAAAATTCGAGGTGTTCAGCAGCGAATCGAACCTAGACCCTTCGGCGTAAGAGCGTCACACTCTACCCACTAAACCACGGCGGCCACTCATTTCAATTGTATTGGGGGTGCAAATTCGGTCCGCTTTCAAAAGATGGCACCACCTGCAAGTAGTAACTGATCTGGCAAGCAATAAGTGTGTATCAGCGTCTACAAATGCGCGGGTTTGTCTTAAATAAACATAATCTGATGGGTATTAATTTTTTTTTTTTAGAAGAAAGGTGCAGCTCATCGAATGTTGTATAGGTTTTTAGCATCGAAGACAAAGAGCGTTTTGGCCAGCACAGAAAATTTAAAGATGAGGAATTGGAAGCTTTGCTGGATCCATACCAAACGCAAGGGGAACTCGCACAATCGTTGGAAGTGATACTCAATTTGCCTTCGGTTTTCGGAAATTCAGATTTTTTCGAAAGTAAAGAAAATGGGTAGTGGTCACCGTAGCGTAGTGAGTAGAGTGCGACGCTCACACGCCGAAGGATCCAGGTTCGACTCCCAGTTTAACACTAATTTTTCGATTTTTTCACGGCACCACCTCTTTCGAGCTTCTGACAACACTCAAAGAGTAATAACTGTCGAAATGTGAGAAAGCTTCTCAAACATCGCCGTTCGGAGTAGGCAAAAAACTGTAGGACCCTTCTACTCGTGAGAGAACAATAGCGCCCACCACACGAGCAGTTGATGAGCAAGCTAGGCCCTGGTCCCCTTTTGGACTGTAGCGCCAACAATTATTAAAGAAAATGGGTGCCGTACGAGGTGAACTAGAAATGAAAAAAAAGCTACTTTCTAAAGCCTAATCTATCATTCTCTTCTACTATGAGGTACTTCTATTAGACGAAACCATTTAAGAGAAACGTTACCGACATTTTAAGGCGAAAACATAGCTGTGCTTCAGCTATGGTGAAAGTCTTTAATAACATACGACAGGAATGTGATGGTGTTATGCTAACTATTATTTTTCTTCTTGACTTTTCCAAGGCATTTGACAAAGTCAATCATGTAATTGTATGTTAGAGGCTTAGACACTATTTTAGTTTTAGCAATACAGCTACTAAGTTGATAAAAGGTGTTTTGACTGGCAGATCACAGAAATTTACCATTGAAATCATTAACTCCAGTCCTAGGTCTGTTATTAACGATGTTCCGAAGTGTTCCATTTTGGGTACCATACTTTTCTATTTGTATGTTAATGACCTGCCATCTTTATGTAAACATGTAAGTTTCCACGTTTTTTTATTTATCGCTTCCATTTGATTAAGGCAATGTACTCACTTGCCCACGCGGATGATGTTCAACTCTAATTATCGCTTCAGTTTGATAAAGTCAATGTACTCACTTGCCGACTTTTACTAAGTCCGTCTAAATGTCAGGCAATTCCTATCGCTAATAGATCCTTTGAGCTTGCACATATTCCAGATATTTTCGTTTCTGGAATAAGACTTTAGCTGGTTGAAACATCAGTTAGCCTTGGTCTTGTCATCAGTCATATCACAATCATATATGCAGTGAGTCTTATGCTTTATTTTTTTTCTTCTTGTTTCCTTTATCTTTTCATATTTTTTCTTTATTTTCTTTAATTATCATAACCTAATTTTTTGTAATGGACTTGAACATAACTGTACCTTGTACTAGAAAATACCATGTTCAAATGAACTTTGCCAATCTTAATAAAATGGAATTGAATTGAATAATGCGTTTGAGCCGCTCATGGCCTGAAAAACAGCACGAAATGACTGAAAGCTCGCTCGATGTAATGGTCAAACACACCTTGAAAACGCTGAAGCGGGAGGTCCTACCCCAACCGCCGTGAACTCCAGACCACGCTCCTCCACACAACTGGCTATTTCGATGGGTAAAAAATGATTTCGGAAATCGATTAAAGGCTCACTGATTTTATCGATGCGAGAAAAGAACTCATATTTTGAGATGGTATTCGAAAGTTACAGAAGAGATGGAAAAAAATAGTTTCTTCTGATGTACAAAACTTTGAGTACAATATTCTTTACGTTTGTGCAATAAACAAAAGGTCTGGACATCCCAGTTAAAGACACATTTTGTTTTATTATTATTATTATTTCTTTTATTAGCAATAATTTACATTTTTTACAATTGAGATGTACATAGATATACTGTGAGCGTCAAAAGTGAGTAACCAAATATCTGATTAGTGCACAAAGATGAAAATTGGGTCACAACAACGACAAAACTCAAATTCCATTGATACACAAAAAGCTTTATTCAATGTGATCAATTATTCAAAAACAAAGTAAGGTAAAAATAAAAACAAATACATTTTTTTAATGAAAATTGTAACTACTTTATATATTATGAGTCAAAAGTGAGTAAACAGTATACATTTCTATCAACAAATGTACTTATTTATTGCTTAAAAGATTAAATATAGTACTTTGTTGGTCCTCCTTTAGACTTTATTACTTTCATGAGTCTACGTGGCATAGATATTACCAGTTTATTGGTAACATCGGGGGAAATTTTTGACCATTCTTCTGTTATAGCTTTTTTCAGTATTCATTTGTGTTAATAGTACTCTGTCGAATTCTTCTATCCAAATGCTCCCATAAGTGTTCTATTGGGTTAAGGTCCGGTGATTGCGGGGGATGATCAAGCTGTTTTTGGGTCCTATAAAGCAACCATTCCTTAACAAGACGTGAGGTATGCTTAGGATCATTGTCTTGCTGAAAGATCCAATTCCTAGCTAAACCTAATTTGTCTACGCTCGGTTGCAAGTTGGTCCTGAGAATATTTATATAATCTACCTTCCTCATTGTACTATCAATGAAGACAAGATTACCGACCCTAGATGCTGCTACACACCCCCACACCATTACTGAACCTCCCCCATGTTTCACGACCGGCCTAATATTTTTTTCAGTAAATTCTTAATTTTTTTGATCTCCAATTTTTTTTATTCATATGGCTCTTAAAAATTTCGAATTTGCTTTCATCACTAAATAAAATGTTTTGAATAGTTGATCACATTGAATAAAGCTGTTTTTGTGTATCAATGGAATTTGTTTGTTGTTGTTTTGACCCAATTTTCATCGTTATACAGTAATCAGATATTACTTACTTTTGGCGCTCACAGTAGTTATTGTTAACCTTACTTATGAAAAATGGAAATTACGAGCACAAAGTTAAATTTACTAAAGGAAGGAGCGGGAGGAAAGCTTATTAAAAACCTTCATGCAAAATATCACAGTTTTGTATATGGGTATGTCTTTTGTGGACTTATAAGGCATGTATGGACTTAAATAAATATATTGAAACACATAGAGAACATCAAAGAGCATTTACAAGACTTGAAACGAGAAGGTTATCTGATATGTCACAAGAAAAGAAAAATTTTTCAGAGAGTCGAGCTGCTACCGTTTCAATTTTGGCTACTTCGTGGAGGTCTGAAGTTGAGAAATATGTACCATGGTAATTTTAGGATCATTTTCAAGACCTTACTTTGAAGAACTTGCAACTTTTTAAGGTGACAGATGGCGAAGTTCCCTCAAACTGGAGCTGCGTAGCACAGAATAGCTTGGAAGATAGATTTATAAATTATAAGCTTATTATCTTTGCCTTATTCAGACTTGCGACAAATGAATGGGTATAGTACTTTAATGGTGTTGTTGACTTTACTAACGACATTATTTGTATGTTAGCTAAAAGTGATTCTCTTGTACATAATGACTCATAGATATTTAAAAAATAGTGCCCAGTTAACCTGATTTCCGCATACTATTAAATTCCCAGCAGGTAAAAATCAAGTTTTTTTTTCGAGGGAAAAGGATTGCTTGTGATTTTTGAGGACTCATTTTAATTTTCCAATCTGTAAGATATTTAAGCAGGCATTCAAATCCAGATTGCTAATTAGACTCAATATTCAAGCCTATCGAATCAGATTGATTTGAAGTTGTAGAGAAAAATACATTTATCATCTGCAAAAATGTCATTCTGCCATTCAGGAAGTGGAGGAAAGTCGGATATATAGATGTTGTAGAGAACGGGGCCCAATACGGAGTCCTGGGGAACTCCGGCAGGAATCCGTTGGACATAAGATGGAGTCTGGTTCACATATACCTTAAAACTCCTTGCAGATAAAAAAAATTCAATGAATTTTATAAGGAACATGGGAAAATTAAATTGCAAGAGTGTATGGACAAGACCATGGTGCCATACGGTATCAAACGCTTTTTCGAAATCTAAAAGAATCATGACAGTACTTTTGCCTTCTGAAATTGAATCAAGTACGTGTTTTTTTTTTATTATTTTATCTATTTTATTATTTTATTTCAACTTGATGTGAAGTACTGTGATGTGAGCGAAAGCCGAATTGCTGTGACGGTAAGATGTTAGATTCTTCCAGATGAAGCATTTTTGTTTTTAATGACTTTTTCAAACATTTACCAAGAGAACTTAAGAAACTTATGGGGCGACAAAATGCATGTCTCAAATTGCGTTTCAGTATTGATGTATAGCGTAACCAATCAGTTCTATTGAAGTCTTTGACCCGAGTGGCATCCAACACACTCTGCTTAGTAACGGACAGGTTAAGGGGGTTCAATGGGGTGGGGGACGATCCTACTATTCCATTCTCCGTCAACAAATCCTCATTCATTAAAATCGAATGACATACTGCCAATCAGAGAGGTAGCATCACGGCTGCAGATAGAACTGTTGTTGCCAAAAGGAACATTCTGTAATCCTTCGGAGGCGACAAAATTTGACTCGAGGACTGTCATCACAAATCACTATATCTAGGAGTACATGCATCCATGCTATCGAACTTCAAATTGAGTTCAACATTAGTACGTTAGAGCAATGCGACAGAAGGTGGATAGTTTCATTTTCTTTTTGAACACCCAGTCATGCGAAGCTCTTAGGTTAATACTTCCATGATCAGTCAATTCATTCATACTAGTGCGGAAGACCTCAATAGTTACAAAAATAGCCTGAGTACATTGGGCTTAAATCTAGTTTATATCTGATTGCACATTGGCTACAAGCTGTATCACCTAAGCTAGCCTCAGAAAAGTCATCTTTTTCTTTTTTGTTGTTTCTTGCAGTAGACAATGGAATTTCGCTGATCCAGCCTAGCGATATATTGAACAATGCAAAGCCACAAGCGCATCGAGCACAAACATCCTTGGCAACCCTTTAAAAAACACGTAAGATAATGTGTTCAAAATATTCACATTCACATACTGGCCCGCTTCTGTTTTTAGAAATTTATATTTCGATGTGCTCCGATGGGTACACGAACCTGATCAAGTTCCCCTCTACTTCATTTGAAAGGTCCGAGCCTTAACTGTTCTGAAGCCATTGAAAAATTATAAAATTAATCTTCTGTGTGAAGTTAATGTGAATGTTGGATTCGATGCAAGGGTTCCTTACTTAAGGTCTCTGTGGTGTCAATACCGACACGCGGAGACCCGAAGTTAAGAACACAAAGTTTTTGACGCACAAAATAAGTTCTTGAATAAGTTCTTCTTAAGACGTTTTTGCTTCTAATGTTGTTGGTAGTTGTTGGTGTTTGAAGTTGCATTCCTTTCAGCAGTCTAATTCCAACACACAATTCGTAGAAAAAATATTGATTTGCCCGAGACATATTATATTCCAGTTCAAACGCCTAAAGGATTGAGTGAAATATGAATCAACGGCACACAATGATGTGCTTGTAAAGCAAGTTTATTTTTTGACAAATCTCGGAGAATAAATTCCGGGCAGAGTTTTGTTGGAACCCCAAATTTAGTTGCAAATGTCTTATGATGATAACTGCTTCACGAGGTTGGGAAAAACTACACTGGAGCGCTCAGACTCAAAAACTGAGCCATTGTACTACCAGGCAGTAACCTTCATTTTATGTAATTTCTTGGTTTTCCAAAGAAAAACCAAGCCGACAAGTCTTCTGCACTCGTTTCTGTCTAGAGATAGCAGAAAAGAAGCGGATTTCTCGCAGACGTTTGGGAGCATACTCTTGGTCACCCTGCATCCTGGAGAGTCACGCCATCTCTGGTTGTGCTGTAGGGAGACCCAACCATCGACGGAGGCCCTGACCATTGACGCGGGTAGTCCCAAGGTGGGTTTGGGCCCTACGAATGCCTCTGCTGAACCTAGCCTAGCTAGTTCATCGGCAGTCTCGTTTTCCAGGATCCCGTAATGATCCGGGACCCAGACAGGTCGTACCGAATTCAGCCTGCCGATCAAATTAAGGGAAGACTTGCATTCTTGAACTATCTTGGAAGTGGTGAAGGGGTTGAGTAAGGCCTTGAGCACAGCTTGATTGTAGCTGCAGACGCAGATGCTTCTTCCCTTCCACCGATTCTTCACAATATATTTGGTGGCCATTAGGATCGCGAAGGATTCCGCCTAGAAGACCGATGCGAAATCAGCTAAAAAGGCGTGAAGTCTGATGTTGTCGTTTTCCACGAAGGCCTCAGCTCCAGAACTCTCCGTTGTCTTGGAGCCGTCCGTGAAAATCCGACTACATTCCTTTTTCGGTTCAGTTTCTGGCCAGAACCAGTCCAGGAAACGGGGAAAGTCGACTTTGTATAGAAAGGAAAGTCGCAAATGTATTATTGGCGACCTCGCATCAGACGGCATGTCCATGAGAGTAGTATCATAGGAGATGCGGTGGGCGAGGATATCAAAGCTCCAGTGCGAGTGGAATCAAAGGCCATTCCTTTTTAATCGAGAGATGGCCTTCAGTATACATCCCATGATGTGGTGATCAAGGGAGGGGAGATTAATCAGAGCATCAAGAGCAGAGCCAGGCGTGCTGGGGACAGCCCCTGTACAGCCAAGACAAACTGTTCTTTGAAGCTTAGTCATAGCAGCAGTCACGTATTTGCGCGAAAGCTTGTTCCACCAAACGATTGATGCATAAGAGAGAAGTGGTCTTATCATTGCCGTGTAGACCCAAACGGATCTTTTGGCTGACAGACCAAGACAGACAGGTTTTGTCAAAAACTCCCTTGCATTGCCAGAAGACTGACAGCGCCTTGGAGGATTTTGTCTCAATGTGCCCTTTCCAGAGAAGTCTACTGTCCAGGGTAACACCTAGATATTTGGCTTCATTGGAAAGTGGGATATTGACGCCTGTAAGTACCAGTTGAGTCAAACCAGTCATATTCCTCCTTCTCGTAAAGAGAACAACCTCAGTCTTAAGAGGGTTGACTGAAAGCCCATTCCTAGTACACCAGTTATCGAACATGTCATGAGCCTTCTGTCAGCGTGCACTGACGGCCGCAACGCATGGTCCGGTAACCAGTACGGCTACATCATCTGCATAAACCTGGGCGTAGGTGATGGAACTATTCAAAGTGGAAAGCAAAGAATCGACTAGCATGCACCATAGGAGGGGAGACAGGTCGCCGCCTTGGAGGCAGACCTGTTAACCCCCAACATTACAAACTTGTCACACTCCACCTTCGCAATTATAGTCCTGTTCATAGGCATTGCTCTTATCCACAACACCAATGATTCCTCTACGCCGTTATTCCTGGCCGCGTTACACATGCCATCGAAAGTCGCATTGTCGAAAGCACCCTCTATGTCGATGAAAATGCCCAGTCCCCAGTGCCCAGGAAAGAATTCCTGTCAAGTGCACTTTCAATTCTACCGACGAGATTTTGAAGTGCAGTCTCGCGAGATTTTCCGCGCTGGTAGTCATGTTGTATCTGAGATAAAGGGTGTGATCGCAAAGCGTTTTTGCGCAGGTGCAGTTCGACCAGCCTCTCCAAGCTTTTTAGCATGAAGGAGGTGAGACTGAAAGGCCTGAAGTTTTTGACGAGTGAGTAGTCCTCCTTTTCTGTATGAAGGCTACTTTCAGTGGTATTCAGTTAGTCAAAGATTGGCGTCACTGTTGAGATGGTATTGCTAACCATTCCTTTTGCACAACGACCCACAATCGTTTACGTTATGTGATGCTTTTCAACATCGCTCTTGAGTTCTTGCCATAATCTCTGAATCAATGATTGAGCCGACCAAGAAATTTCAGTCTGAGCAAGACATTAAAATAACATTATGATCTTCGAAGAAACAGCCAATAGTCGGAAAACGCAAGTCCAATATCCCCTTCTTTGACGTCTTTCGACTTCTCTCCGTTTCGTCTTGTGAGGCACCTAATTTCCTTTCCTTCCTTTTTTAACCGAACGGAAATTGTTCGTTGTGTGCTTTTTAAGGATCCCACGAATTCACCTTACCTTTGGCAAAGATTTGATTCTGTGGTCTCCAAATTCTCATTTCCTAACTTTTTCTCTCTCTCTCTCTAGCTCTTTGCTAAGACGCTAAGTTCGTCGAAATCACTCTATGCACGATTTATTAGTTGAAATGCATTAAACCTGGTCGTTGTTTAAAATAGCCAAAGATGATATAAAATGTGCCCATTTCCATTTATGTAGGTAATCGCTTCCAGTATCAGTAGAAACTTTCATGTGGAGCCATTTGTGGGCAGCAAACCTTTATTTGTCGCTCCATTAAATATTTTTCAAATTTCTTATGGCCTTGTCCATAAGAACAGTTGCAAGTAAGCTTAACTGACACTTTAATAGAACCAATTTTTTCACGCATTTGACAAACGAAACACCGGTAAATCGACTTTCTTGCGTATAGACTGCGTATAGATTGTGTCCGCTATTTACTAAGATCAAAATCCAAAATTTATTCGTTATATAAATTAATTTGTTACACTCAGTTCAGGTGGATCTGATTATCTTTGTTTTTCAACATATCCAGCTGCCTTTCACGCTTTTAAATGACTGCCTGAGTGACGCCGAAAGATTTTGTGAGCCCTTTTTGTGTTTGGCAGCAATCTTCATAATGTAATGCTTCCAATTCTTCATCTTCACACTTTTTGGACTGCCAGGAGGTTCATAGTTTTCCAAGCCAAAATCACCAATTTTAAATTACGTAAATCACTTTTGGCACGTTCGCTCAGCTAGCGTATGTTCACCATAGATTTCCACGAAAATACGTACGATACTTTCGGCAGCAGTTTTGTTCATATTAAAGTAATGAAGAAAAAGCTCCCCGCAAAATCACATTTTCAGGCATGTGTGCTGAGTGTTGTCAGCAGCTCGAAATAGGTGGTGCCGTATTTGAGTAAAAAAAAAATAAATGAATGACATGCTGAAATGACGTACAATGACAATAGCTTCCCAACGCGTGAGACAATGGAATCATACAAGTTACGCCATCTCTTAGCAAATTGCACAATTATATAGACCCAATAGCATTTTCACTATTCTTTGCTGATGCTCGCCTGACAGCTTCCAATTAAGAACAAGGTGAAATATTTGGCTAAAGAAATATAATTCTTTGCATCTACATGGCAAGTAGAACAATGTTAAGCGTTTTTCAGGTTCCACACGGAATAATCTGCGTTAAACTTCAGAGGTGTGATCAATTTCAATCAAAACAAAACCCATCCAAGATACACACTGAATCTAGTACCTTAATCAGTAGCTGAATGACTCTTATCGAAACTCTTTCTTTCGTGAATACATATATTTTTTCCTCGAACCATCGAAGTCTCTGCAAACTACCTTCCAGTCAGTTGAGAGTGTCATAGTGAGACACCCTCGACTGACCTGGTAAAGTCATTAGTTATCCCCGCCGACAAATTCCAAGAGCGAAGTGGCATTCTTCTCCAAATAAAATCTCAATCTTGTGTCTAATCGCCTTCGTTATGCTTCCAAATATCAAATTTCAACCTCAACATACTCAATGTCATTCCACAATCAAGATAAAATGTCAAACACACCACAGTCCTCTGCTCCATTTAACACCTGTCTCCACTCTCTTTCACACACACACAAACATTTATTCCCGCCACTCCACTGCCATTACACTAAATCAACAAGTTCCAGATACATTCAAATATCGAGTTACACGCTTCCCATATCCCCCGGCCACACGACCACAAATCACAGCGCACCTCCATAAATAAGCCCCGAAAAGGGCACACTGCTCTCTAGGCCAATTTGCATTCACTTGCCTTAGTTTCCACCCGGAAAGGTCCTCAATTTAAAATTCCAATCGGAAGCCATCAAGGGAGAGTCCGCTCAGCACACATTGCCCCCATCACTGTGACCCATCACAAGACAGTCCGCGCCAGCCTTGACTTTCAGTTGACCCAAAAACACGGCGCCCGGTTAACACCTAAACAGACACGAATGCCTGTAATCGATTTCCCCGACCGTTCGATGACACACCAATGCCCACAATGCTTCATACCAATCAAAACGCCACCGTCCAGCGGCTTCGATGAATTCAATGGAAACAGATCTGTGTCCATCAGTGTCTTTCTGGGGAAGCGACGGGTCATTGTATCCAAGCGAGGCGTCATCGTCACCAAGGACAGGTCTGTTAATTGGTTGCTTTGAAAGTTTGATGAGGCTCCGAGGACGAGCGAGGAAGTGGAAGCGTTCCCGATATGAGCACCACCGCTGCCGCCGAGCGTGGTACAGTACGGCTTCTGGAAATGTCGCAGCTCACGATTTTCTAGCCGAGTGTGACTAATGGGAAAGTCATGTTTCCGCCGAATATGTAAGCAGAGAGGGAGACCTTTGAACAGGACAATTGCTACAGGAAGTCCAGCATGCCGCGCAACACCTGCATACCGTTCGGATGGCGTTGGGTGTTCTATTTCGAAAGCGCGGTCCGGTGCTGAACAGTATTTTTTTCCGGCGAACCTGCTCTCGTTTCAATAGGACACTGAGCGAGCTGGGTTGGGCCGCAGTCAGTGTGCAGCTGATTGCTTTCTGGGTTTGTTTTGACCGATTTGGCGAAAGAATAAAAAGCAGCCAGCTATGGTTCAGCCGATGTTGGAGCTAATTGGAGCAAACATTGGATTGCATTGGATAATGGCTGGCGGTCGAATTAATCACTCGAGTATCCGCTTGCGTGGGCATGTGTACAGTTGTGTCACCCGTGTCCTTGTTCGGCTCCCGCTTCGACGTGGAACTATGAATGACAGGGAGACGGGGAAACAAACCTGAACGACTACGTTCGCTGAGTCCTTGGTAGGATTAACTGGAGCGCAACAGCATTGTTGTGGGCACTTTTTTGTCCCTTAGTTGTATTGAAAAATCAATCATGGAGTGTCTCCCCAGGTTTATTCTACTTGTATGGTATGCTTGGTTGTCCCGAATTTGTCTCAATATAACAACAAATAAATCGAAGAATCCATCTCCAACGATTGGCGGTGACTCTCACTGACTTAAGAAGCCGTGAATGGGAAAGTTCCACTGTGATACTGTAACACTTGAATTTGAAGCAGTATTTCAATTCAGTATCGTCTACACTACCCCTTAATATTTGATTTAAAAATGAACTAATTCTTCTTAAATAATGAAAAAATAATTGCACGCGAGTAATGTCCACTACGCCCCAACTTTCAGGGTTAAAGTGAATAAGCCCCAATTGCTGGGGGCATGTTTGCAACACTCGGTTAAGAGCTGCAGACTATTGTGGTACCGGTAGTACATCTTCCTTGGGCAACATAGCCCTGGGTACAATGCTGTCGCAATAAAGTTCCCGTTCATACTTATACATCAATGTTTCTTAATTCCCCTAAGGAGGCAAGGATTGACCATACGAGACTTGTTCTACAGACTTCTTTGGATAGTGCATCAAACCCAACAACGTGCACTAGTATGGTCCGAATGGTCCCTAGCCGTCTATTTTTTAGTTTAATGTGCAATTTAAAGTGTTGTGGTAATAAATTTAATCTTTTGCAAAACACGATATTTGTTTGTGGAGCATCCCTAATCAGATTTGTTTGTGAGCGTCAAGATAAAAATGTCTCGATAGGGAACATTTGTTGTGAACGAGCTCTTATTGTTTTTTTTTTTTTTTTTTGTTTGTTTGCTATGACATCTGTGAAAAATATTTAGTATACATCAAGTCATTGAACATACAACATCATATGTTTTCATCGTGTTGAAAATGTCGAATTTCGTACCAGAAAGTGATTATTTGCGGAAAGCAGTAATTTTTTGTTTCCATTTGAAGAAAAGTGCTGCAGAGTCGCATCGAATGCTTGTCGAGGCATATGGTGATCATGCTCTATCAGAAGCAACATGCAAAAGATGGTTTCAACGGTTCAGAAATAATGATTTTGATGTGAGAAATGAAGAACGTGGAAGACCACCAAAAAAGTTTGAAGACGCCGAATTGCAGACGATACAAAAGCGATTGAATTAGTTGTTGCACAACAAACAATTTCTGACCATTTAAAGGCTATGGGAAAGATCCAAAAATGTGGACAATGGGTGCCACATGAATTGTATGAACGACAGATGGAAAACCGAAAAAACACTTGTGAAATTTTGCTTCAAAGACACGAAAGAAAATCGGTTTTGCATCGGATTGTCACTGGCGATGAAAAATGGATTTATTTTTAGAATCCTAAACGGAAAAAATCATGGGTTAATCTGGGACAACCATCAACATCGACTGCAAAACCAGATCGATTCGCCAAAAACACAATGATGCGTGTTTGGTGGGACCAGAAAGGTGTGTTGCTCCTAAAACCTGGTGAAACCGTTAATACTGATCGCTACCGACAACGAAGGATCAATTTGAACCATGCATTGATCGAGAAACGACCAGAATGGGCCAGAAGATACGACAAGGTAATTTTGCTCCATGACAATGCACCTGCACACAAAGCAAAACAGGTTCAGGATACAATCAAAACACTTGGCTGGGAGCAGCTACCCCACCCGCCGTATTCACCAGACTTGGCTCCTTCCGACTACCATTTGTTTTTATCGATGGTACACGCATTGGCTGTGCAGCACTTTGATTCCTACGAGGAGGTCGAAAATTGGGTGTCTGATTGGTTTGCTTTAGAAGACGAACAATTTTATTGACGTGGAATTCACAAATTGCCAGAAAGGTGGTCAAAATGTGTAGAAAACAATGGCCAATAATTTGAATAAAATGTTTTTACTTTCCCATTAATAATTAGTGTTTTATTTTCATACCGGTATACCTGGTATTCAGTTTATATATTTATAGTACACATTTGTGCAAAGTTTATTCCCGCACTTGAGAAAAACTATCTTGAATCTTGTTCAGCTCTGTTTAGATGCCGTCTTTACCTCCTCAGTCATAACGTAGCATCGTCCTTTCATGAGCTTTTACAGTAAAAGAACCAGGGAAAATCACAAGGAATCAGATGTGGGAAATTCGTTGACTGTGCTATTCTTGGTGTCTTGGTTTTGGACGAAATCACGCAAAAGCAATCAACAGAACTTGTTTTTATTTTTTCTAATGCGGTCATTTCTGGCGGAGACAAGAACTGCAGAAAGAACTGTCATTGTATACAAAATTGAAAATGTTGTTTATTAAGCAAATAAAACAGATTACACAATGGCTCCCACGAGCAGGACATTGCGTCTTTAACAAGCTGTGGTGTCCGTATTTTTGTCTTCTTAAGAGCTATTACTCTTACATACAGTGCTTTGCGGTCTTTGACCCACGAGAGATTTGAAAAGTTCCTGAAATTCATTGAGTGTGTTAGTAAATCGTAAAAGACCGTGAAAGAACGTAAGGTATTCGGTTCCGTGTCTGAGCGCGTTTTTTAGATGATATTTGAGCATGCATGCATAGTTTTTTGGGACTCAAAGGGAATCTTGCTCATTGAGTACAGAAAAAGGTGAAACCATCAAGGCCACATCCTACGCTTCCACTTTGCATAATTAGCGGGAGGAAATTAAAAAGAAAACACGGGATGAACTCGCAGCGAGTGTGTTGCGTTTTCATGACAACGCTCCTATTCACACGGCGCGAGTTTCCGAGGCTGCTGTGCGAGATTGTGGTTTCGAAGAAATCCAACACCCATCCTATAGTCCAGACCTTGAACCTAGTGATTATTCCATGTTTTCAGATTTGAAAAAATGTCTTCGTGGAAAAAGATTTTCGGATGATGAAGAACTCAAGTCGGCAATAAATGGGTATTTTGCTGAGAAAGAGGAAACTTATTTTTTTGAGGGCTTAAAAAAGCTTATCTCAAGATGTAACAAATGCATTGATGTAAGGGAAGATTATATTGAAAAATAAAAACAATTTAAACTGAATTCGCATTTTCATTCATATCGATACAGAGAATATATTGAACGCCCCTCTTATGTAACTGCCCGTATTTCAAAAAAGGGCTCTATCGCAAACCATGCATACGCCAATTGACTTGACAAAAAACCAACAACCTACTCACAAAAATTTCTCGGTAAAACTGGGCAGGGTGGAGAAATGAGAAGAAGAATGGAAACGATGTCAAGAAGCCATCAAAGATGCTGCCAATGATGTGCTAGGTTTCACATCACCACCCAGAAGGAACCCATGGTTTGACGACGAGTGCAGGCAAGCGCACGCAGCTAAACAAGACGCCTATAAGGCGACGCTGCATCGAACAACGCGGGCTGTTCGTGAACTCTACGAACAGAGAAGAAGGGCTTCTCAGAAAGAAAAAGAACGAGCATGAGAAGCGCGCGGTCGAGGAAATGGAAAGGTGTTATGGCAGGAATGAAGTCCGAACGTTTTACCGAAAGGTAAAACGGCTATCCGGAGGATACAAGGTTCGGACCAAGGCCTGCCGGGACCAAACCGGACAACGCGTAGTAGAGTCGCAGTCTGTGCTGAGAATCTGGAAGGATCATTTCTGCAGACTCCTTAATGGCGATGACGGCCCAAATACCGTTGTTAGGCAGAATGTTCCACTCAATTTGGACGATGATAGACAAGCATTCCGTCCCCCCGACTTAGACGAGGTGAAGATAACAATATCCAAGCTGAAGTCGAACAAAGCTGCTGGAGCGGACGGATTTTTCGCAGAACTATTTAAAGCAGCTGGAGATGACCTGGTTGGGCGCATGCACCAGCTAATCTGTAAGGTATAGTCGGAGGAAAGCATGCCCGATGAGTGGAATCTCAGCGTCGTTTGCCCGGTTCACAAGAAAGGGGACTCATTTGACTGCGTCAACTACCGAGGGATTGGTCTCCTGAACATTGCATACAAGATCCTCTCTGCCGTATTGTGTGAGCATCTGAAACCGTTCGTCCATGACCTGATAGGTGCCTATCAGTGTGGTTTTAGGCCAGGGAAGTCCACAATAGCCCAGATCTTTACATTACGGCAGATTCTGGAAAAGACCCAAGAAATGCAAATTGACACTCACCACCTATTCGTCGATTTCAAGGCTGCATATGACAGTGTGCATAGTGACGAGCTATACAGTGCCATGTCTAGTTTTGGCATTCTTACCAAACTCGTCAGATTGTGTAGGATGACGATGGAGAACTCTCGCTGCTCCGTCAAGGTCGGTACCGAACTCACCGAGACCTTCAATGTCAAAAAAGGATTTAGACAAGGTGACGCACTGTCATGTGACTTCTTTAACATCATCCTCGAGAAGATCGTGCGTAACTCACAAGTCAACACCAGAGGCACGATCTTCCAGAAGTCAGTTCAATTTCTAGCTTACGCTGATGACATCGACGTGATCGGACGAACACAGCGAGCCGTCAATGAGGCGTTTGCTGGCATTGAAGCGGAAGCGGCTAAAATGGGTCTGGCGATAAATGAGAGCAAAACAAAGTACATGCTGTTATCAAGGAAGGACACACAGCATCGACGTCTCGGACGGAGCGTCACACTAGGCAGCAAAAACTTCGAGGTAGTCAAGGACTTTGCTTACCTCGGCTCCGCGGTAAACAGGGACAACAACATCAGTACCGAAATCAAGTACACAGAATCACTCTTGCCAATCGCTGTTTCTTTGGGCTCAAGAGGCAATTGAGTAATAAAGCCCTCTCTCGATGGACTAAACTCGCTTAATATAACAGCTTGATCATGCCCATCCTACTATATGGCGCGGAATCTTGAACGTTAGCAAAGGCGGATGAGGAAGCCCTTAGTCTTTTCGAGAGAAAAGTTTTGCGTGCGATTTTTGGTCCTGTTTGCATTGATGGCATCTGGAGGAGAAGATTTTTTGACGACTGTACAGCGACATGCGCCTGGTCAAGCGTCTACGGATACAAGATGGTTAGGCCATATAGAACGTATGGACGCCACTGCTCCGGCCCGAAAAGTTTTTGAATCCGAGCCATCGGGACAACGCAACAGAGGACGACCTAGACTAAAGTGGCGCACACAAGTGGAGAAGGACCTCAACCAACTTGGAGTGCGCAACTGGAGACAGCTGGCGAAAGATCGTGCTGGCTGGAGAGGCATGTTGGTTGAGGCCCGAGTCCACCCCGGACTGTAGTGCCACAAGTAGAAGAAGAAGAATGCGCTCATTTGACATACAACCCATTTTTATACCATACGTACAGACTTTAAAATTTTTCCATTTGCCGGAAAAAATCTGACTTGGTTACTAAATCCTTTTGACTTTACACAGTTCGTTAGTGATTGCTATTACTAGAAGATAGTAAAAAATTTTCAGGGGTTTCGGCTTTCGAAATTTCCAATTTTAAGATTTTGTGAAAAAATTTTTCCCACCGCAGTCCCTCAAATCCGAGCATGCATCAACTTCCTTCTTGCAACCAAATCTGTATAGCCAACAACCATCAAGAATCTACTGGAAGTACAAATTCGGTTTTTTTTTTGTGTTGAAAATTGTGTTGATGAATATAAAATAAAATATACAAAATACTGTTCGAAGTAACCCATTGCATTGCTTTAATAAATTTCGAACACCATTTGTGAAAAATAAGTCCCTTCTGGCATTGATCCAATGACTGAGCCCTTCTTCGATTTCGGTGATCCCCCAAATCGTTTTGCATACGACGAAATTGATAAGTCGGATGAGGTAAGGTCTGAAGAATACGGCGAGTGGATGGACTTTCCATTTCTTTGTTTCAGTTTTACAACCTCTAGAACCATTTTTATGCCGCAAGATCAAATTGTCATGTGTTTCGGTTGCCTCTGGCTGGTTTTATGCAATAGACGCCTCAACCACGTAGAGCTCCGGCCACGTAATGAGCGGCAAGCGGTAAAAAACTCAGCGGCAGGCGGAAAAATGCTAAGCGCCAAAAACAAAATTAAAACACATACAGCTATATGGCGGTGGCCATATAGTCGTTGAGCGGCAAGTGTCATTTCTGAGCGACTGAGCGGTGTGAACAGCACGTCAGAATGGCATTTTCATAACTAACCGCTCAGTCGCGCAGGAATTGCCGCTCATCAAATGGTCAGCTGCCGCGACCTACGTTGGCAACTAATAGTACACCACACCCGTGCAGAGCATGAACTTTAAGCTTTGAATGGCTTTTCTGTAGCGGCGTCAGTCATTGCATAGTATTATTTCTTGGATTCTTGGGGTAAAAGTAGTAGGATCACATTTCATCATAGGTTACCCCCAGATGCAAAAATACCCTTCCTTTGATGTGTTTCAAGAAGCAGTTCCGATGTGAAAAATTGCCTCTCTTGGTTTCAACTGGTATGGCACCCATTTTCCTTCCTTTTGAATGAATCGGAATTTGCGAGTTAACATTGCGGCACGGATCTTAATCCTGTAAAGAGTCCAGTTCATCTTCTTCAAACTTTTTGAGCAGGTTAAGACGCTCTTTGGCGCAGGTGGTGCCATCTCTTGGAATGGAAGTAATTTTAAAAAATAACCTGTCGGTAGACTGAAGGGAAAATTACCTTCATCTATAAGATAGGTCTTAAGCAGACAGACTCCTTGGGTTTTCTACTCTCAAAATTGTATTACAAGCCGCAGTAGGATAAAATACCCAAGCACATTTTATTTGGATGGACGACGGTCATGGAAATAGATTTATTACAGGAAGATACAGCAAAAAATCAGACCACCTTTGGGAGACCACACAATTGCTGTGCAGAAGACTTCAATCAAGCCTTCAATATACGTCACTGCCAAATGGACAACTCCCATCCGCCCATCAATCGGTTCACTCGGTATTCACATTTGCTAAACAATTATCGATCATGGCACAATTAAAGAACCAATCGAGCCTCTACACAATTCCCCAGATGATTAATTTTGCAGACGGTGTGCTGCCCTGAGTCCAGCAGTTCCATCAAATCCGAGGCAATTAAAGCGAATCTTCACTCTCGCCGAGATGAACTCTCGAGACCCCTTCCAGCATCGTCTGACCATCTCGCAGCGCGCACACACCGCGACACTTGCCAACGGCCTCAGCCAGTCCGGGCCCCGATATATTCCAATAAATTAATAACCCAGAATCAGTAGGCAATAATTTACGTCCTCCGATGGCTGGTGGCGTAAAAATTTCAATTTATTTCCCTTAGCCTTTTCAATTTGTGACTTTGGAGCGAGTTGTGCTGCGGTGGTCGGGTACTCCCGCTCGAGAAGCAGCTTTGGGATGGTTGCTTGCCTGTGCCTTCGCTTCTGCGGCCATCATCCTTATCGTGCTTACGGATCGCGCTCTCAACTCGGCGATGGTTACAAAATAGAAATTGTCTTCGACTTGGGAACTCGCAGCTTGCGGCTGCGCGGCAGCACTTAATCATGTTCCCGTAATAGAATCGAACAAAGTTCTACGAGCTTGTAGTTCTCACACAGGCGCGGCGCCGCGAAGGGAGTCAGTCCTTTTTTGTACTATTCCGCTCAGCGGCGGAGGGACAACAAGCGACGAGATGTGGTGTACTCCATCGCAAAGCTACGTGCACACACCGGTAGAGAGGACTGCCTGCGACGCGGTCCCGGGTGTGCTATGCGCTTGGCCATGCGCCGGCCGGCATGCCATCCGCTTGTTAGCCATTGTTCTGAGGAAACACTGCGGTCCTTGAAACGTGAATATTATTAATATCGAGGAAGGAAAAATTTGCGATTGCACTCGAGCCCTGCGGTGTTGCAGAGGGACCCAAGCTGAGTTTCCCTTCATTGGGTCCGCATGTCCAATCAATCAGCAGATGGACAATCGGATCATCAGTGTCTCCGGGCGATCACAGTTCTGGAATTAATTCCTGATCCTCGATTGGTTTGTTAGCGATGGTGATTGGTTTGAGGTGACCGCTTGACCGCCGAGCGGGGCGTGCTGGTGTGCTGGAGCTCAGTGCGATTCGAATGTTATTCAAGTGATCGTGTCGAAACAATTTATGTGGGAAACGACGACCAGAAGGCGGGAAAAGGGCGTTCATTATAATGCAGTCGATTTTGCTTGGAATTTTTGGGCGTTACCGAACGTGTTGTATGAGTGAATGAACAAGGGGAGTGATGTTGATTGCTTCCGAGAGTGGTATCCAAGATAACTTGCCATCGACATCGCTGATTTTCCAAAAAAAAATAACAGAGGACTGAACGGTTATTCAGAACAAACAATAAAGATATGTAAACTAACCCAAAGGAAAGGATTTTCGAATGGGGGCCAATTTGGACTGTTAAAAGTTTCTTTCGTATCTGCATGTATTTAGTCTCTAGTTTGCAGTGGAAAAGTTAACCACGTTTTGGACTACCCGATGGACCTCAACTTAATTAAAAACACGTTTGATAGCTGTCTTCTTCGCCCACAAATTTATTTGCGGTCCTTCTCTTGACTCTTTGCTGACTTCCGCTGTTGGGAATTTAAGAACTTTGGGTTGGAGCTCTGATTTCTCTCTGATCTTCAAGTTCACCAAGGTGTTAAGAAATATAGAAATGGTCTGTCGAAAATACGGAAAGAAGCACGTCTAATCCACTAAACATATCAATCAAATTTGACTGGTATGAAGTGGTCATCTAGTTACCAGCAGAAGCCTGCAAATACCAACTAGAAATACAAAGCAATTCGACTCAGATAAATTGTTGTAACGACTAAATAGAAAATATTTATATATATATATTATAAATATAGATATATATGTATATGTTTTTTAAGGTGTTCAAAATTTTTGTAAACAATGCATAATCTGTTAATTGAAAAGAAATTCATAAATGGAGTAATTTATCTTTCAAGCTTTAGAATGAATGATACTATTACAACGTAAACATCAGGCTAAATTTCTACAGAATAAAAATATAAAATACGAGTACTGTCCGTTGGATCATAATTGTATAGTCAAAGTAAATAATTTAAACATTTTTTGTTGCATATTTTATCGCGTAATTGTATTTGTTTTCTATTTTTGCGCCGTAACGCATGTGGCCATCTGATCGTATGATTCACTCGTAATATTTCCAAAGATTTTAATTAGACTCAATGTACTATACTGTCACATGTTACATCTCGACACATACAATTGGGTCTCTTGTGTTAATAAACGACACCCAAGCGCAGAGTAGTTTGACTCTGTTTTATTTTCCTTCTCCGCTCACTCGGTTGGTCAGGTCGTTACAATTAACTTAAATTGAAAAACTTTTAAAATTTCAAAAAGGAAAGCTCTTAAAGCAGTGATTTGACTAAATTTATGTAAAATAGCTCCTTTCGGAAAGGAGAACTTTAATCTTGGAACTTGGGGAACTTGGTCGCAGGATCTATTTAGTTCATCCAAATGTTTTGTGTTTCCTCTACCAGTGGGCATATGTTATTCGCAATTATTGAATTCTGCATACAAGTGCATGGAACTATTTTATAATAGTTTCGGCACCATGTTCAGATACGAAACATAATACAACTATTAAAATATGTACACATATGTTGAAAGTATTAGCGGACACATTTCCTTTTCCTTCCTTTTCACACCACAATGCAATGTTTCAATGTTCTTGAAAACAGCCGCCAATACGCAATCATATATAGCAGGCAAAGAGATATAAATTAAGACTGACCTTCATTAATTTTACTGATCAATAGTTTTCTTCTGGGGACATATGACCGAAGCTCTAAACAAGTGGTAAGTCTTTAATTTCAAAAATGACCGTCTTAAAACTAGTAAAGACTAGTTTGAACTGAAATTTTTAAGCAATTAAAAAACTATTTTCTTCCGAATGTTTCCAAATTCAATTTGCACAGGCGAGAAGATCAAAAAAAGGGTGGCAAAACTGAAACAAACGTGTCTTGGTGTTTCTTAGCAGTAGATATCGAATTTATTCGAAACATAATACTAACAGTGGTATCCAAAGACTGCAGGGAAATTTCAATTATTTCCATCCTTCCTAATGTGAAATGAGAGATGCCGATGTTCATTCAAGGGTTGGCAAACCATTGCTTTATGAATCACAAAACTCATGTTTTACAATAGCCACCGATAATATGAAATCTCCAGTATATCGAGATCTAATATGAGATAGGTCAAAGAAAGAATTAAAGAAGAATTAGAAACAAATCTTTCAAAAGGAAGGATGATGGTTTTGTTGAGGTGCAAAGTTTAATTGGAGAATATTGCAACAACTTTCAACTACAATTTAATTAATTTTGTAGAATATAAAGGTTTTGCAAAAAAAAATTAGAAAAAGACATAACATTGTTGGTACATATTACGGGTAAAAATGATAAGGCCATTCATGAATACATTATCTAATTGTTTCTCTTTGGATTTATTAAAATAAAGGGATTTTATTTTAACAACGCTTTTTTGTTCTGGCTTTGATAATGGCAAGATGAATCCTTTTGTCTTCGACGCTGCATTCACGACTTCTGAACGCTAAAACCACTCTTTACGTAATTTATCGGTTTTAACAGAGAAATCCTACATTTCTCCAAGCATTCGATGGCTTTCAACTGCACTTTACTTCAAATTAAAAATGAAAAGCATCATCATTTTAACAATTTCTATAGTTTACAAAATTTGCTTGGAGTGATATGATTGATGTACCTTACTACTACAAAATTCATAAAATTTGTATCAATAATATCACAGATCTTTTTATACATATTGAAGGGAAAAGCTGTTTATTTAAGACAAATCAGGACATTTTCGAAAGCACAGAAAAGAATACTGTTCTCCAAAAAAGTCGTCACACTAATTATTGGCGACGTATGTCACATCTTTCTAGTTAAGTATAAAATTACTACCAAGAAGATCCACAACTTACAGGTACCACTTCTCCCAATAGTTCCTGGTGTGAATCAGCGAATCCATTGTTATTTAAGGTCACCAACAACGAAAAAACGTGTTGGTTCGGTGCCTTAATTAAACACTGTCAAGTAGTGACACGAACCAGACAAAGCGTGTTCTCATGCCAATTTATCATAAGGAAAGTGTGTGAATTGCCTACTCTTTTAGCTACGTCGTGCACCTCTACTGTTCTCTATAATTGTTTTTGGACTTTTGTAACATTGTCCTCCGCAGAAGCTGTTTTCAAGAAACGATGCCGTTGTCCTTTCAAATTTTAATCTGTGTACTCCTTGAAACTCATTATCATGACCGAAGGAGCAACCGCTGTATCCAAAATAAATGTTTGAACTTTCACATTGAAGTAAAAAATGCAAATAATGCAAAATTGTTGCATTATCCTTCATTCATTCAAGTCTTGTATTTCCTGACCCAAACTGACACTCTGTAGACATCCTAGCTTTGTAACGGTGCATTTTTTGTTCCTGCGTTAATAATGGCAAGATCAATCCCATACGAAGTGTTTATAAGACCCCACACTTTGCACAAGTAGCACATAGTTACAAGATAGGTTGAATTTTAATCAAAGTTAATCATCACATTCAAAGTTAATATTTGAACGATTTTTTTATTTTCTTTTCTTAAAATGGGTCAGGATAAAGGACCTACCGTAAAAAAGCGAGCCATAATATTCACTTAAGGCAAATTCGGTAAAACAACAAGTGAAATAGCTTCTTTTATTAAAAGGCGTAAGACCCTTTAAAAGTAGGAGATAATTTTGGCGAGAAGAAGAGCGCAGAAGGGAAACCTAAACCTGTTTTATTCGAAAAAGATGTGAGAGTTAGTTCAGAAAAAATTCTTATTCACATTACTTAAAGTATTTATTGTACCGTAAAACAAACTTAGGGGACCTATGTCAACCTTTCTCAAACATCTCCCGAAACCGAAGCTTACACTACGTCATAAGATAAAATCATATACTACAAGGTGTATACATTCTCGGTATTGGGGTGAAACTTTGGTTATACATTAAATATAAATTGACTTTTTTATCAAGTAATACTATTACTTTAGTGCTTTCATGTAAAATTTCATTTAAATGTGATTATTAATTCGCGTTTTATCTCTAGTTCAACAAAATCATAATGGTAACTGAGACGATGATGGTAGAAATTGAGCATCGCGCTGTAATTAAATTTCTCACTAAGCAAGGAAAAAGTCAAAAACCAATCATGAAAAGATAGTGGCTGTTTACCAGGGTTCCGCACCTTCATTATCAACTGTGCAACTGAGTTCAAGAGAGGCAGAGAGAGCATTGAGGACGACCTCCGCTCCAGCTCCCCGGATACGACTTATACGGGAGAAAGCGTCAAAGAAGTCGAAAAACTTGTTCCTGAGGATTCCCGAATAAAGGTGAAAATGATGGCAGAGAGCACCAAGCTTTCAACTGGTACTATTCACACCATTCTTCATGACCGTCTTAACATTTCAAAAATCAGTGCAAGATGGGTGCCACGAATGCTGACAGCGCCTCAGAAAATAAGTGAGAATCGCATGCTGTAGAAAGCTTTTGGAGATGTGTAGTGAGAGCGCGGACGGTGTTATGAATCGAATTGTTACTGGGGACGAAACATGGGTTCACCACTATGACCCTGAAAGCAAACAAGAGTCCACGCAGTGGAATAAAAAAAGAAACATACCCCCCGGAGCAGTTCAAAGTCACTCCGTCTGCCGGGATGCTCATGGTCACAGTCCTTTGGGACTCAAAGGAAATTTTGCTGATTGAGTAAAAAAAAAGGTGAAACCATCAACCCCACATCCTACGCTTCCACTTTGAGTAATTTGAGGGGGAAAATTAAAAAGAAAAGACGGTTTAAACTCGCAGCGGGTGTGTTGCTTCTTCATGACAACGCTCCAGTTCACACGGCGCGAGTTTCCTAGGCTGCTGCGCGAGATTGTGGTTTCGAAGAAATCCAACACCCACCCTGTAGTCCAGACCTTGTTCCTGGTGATTATTTCCTGTTTCCGGATTTAAAAAAATGTCTTCGTGGAAAAAGATTTTCGGATGATGAAGAACTCAAGTTGGCAATAAATGGGTATTTTGCAGAGAAAGGGGAAATTTATTTTTTGAGGGTTTCAAAAAGGTTGTCTCAAGATGTAACAATTGATGTTAGGGGAGATTAAATTGAAAAATAAAAACAATTTAAATTGAATTCGCATTTTCCTTCATATCGATACCGAAAATATATTGAACGCCCTTCGTATATCTGATCAGTTTATATAATTAAATTTTCCTTATTTACATTTAAACCATTTTCTTTTGTCAAGTCAGAAAAAGATTTATAAATTTTATTTATCGATTTTTTTTTTTTTTTTTTTGGTTGTAATCGTAATATTTCCAATAGTCACCGTAAAGAATTATTATTCCCCAATTCCTGTTCTTACACTGCTCAGAAAGCCAAATTCACGTTAAACGAGTAACCACAGCATGTAAAATACAGATCTCCTTTCTCAGATTAAATACAAATTTAAAAACCCTGTGCAATCCAACAACACATCATTATTCCGTCAATTAGTTGCCCACTACCATGTACATGAAACAAGGCCAAATTTCAATCGTAAATGGCCTCCAACCGAATTGGAATATCGGCCTCAATTCACCTACCTTTTTGTACTGCACGTCAATTGTGGAAAAAACCATCAAGGATCGAATGTCGTTTTCAATTGGAAACTTTCACTCATCGGGACTACCCACTCTTCAAGTCCACGTCTCTTTCTCTCTCTGCGAGGTGTACTCAAAGTTTTTCTTTCCGTTCGTTTCCCCCTTGCTTTTGAATCGTTTTTCAACACTTCTTCCTTATTGTTGCACTTTCAATCAATCACGAAACATAAAATGAGCACAGGACTACACTCTCGCCGGGGATGGTCATGTTATTGAATTCGAGTTCATTTGCATAAGGGGATGAGCAGTTTTCCGTCTCCCAATCAGGAGGTGTGGGCGCGTCAATAGTTCACTTGGAATTCGTTTTATGTTTGTGTTTAGTTTTCAATTGGTATGGTATGGGGTTGAACCACCATTCGCGGACAAGTTTGTGGAATTTGCATGTCAAACGATTTCAGGCACTTGTTTGGTTCTAAATAAATACTGGATTGCAATCAGCTAAATGGGACTATTGATGACGTGCGGCTGGGATTTTCGTCTCTTGTGAATGACGACAAGTGCCTCAAGTTGTGCAGCACTAGGCAGAGTCTGAAAGTGAAAAAAAAAAATAATCAATGACATAGATGAATAACAGAGTAGTGAGTAAAGAAGAAAATGGAAAAATGAGACGAATTTAAGGAAAGCAAGTCTTGAAAAGGTGGTGTCAATTTTTGGAATGGAGTATTCACAAGCTCTCAAAACAGCTACTATACTCAAAATATTACTTTTCGTTCACGCGAAAGAAGGAGAAAATGTTAACAATGAAATATGACTTGTGTTCTTATAAATGTTCTTGGTTCAATTCGGTGTACTACACCCCATTTTCCGTCATCATGTTTTTTACTCCCTTCACAAAACCAATCTTAATGGAGCGGTCATCTCTTTGTCTGTATTAGAACGGGAGCGCAGAGGCTTACACACTGGTACATTATACAAACAGGCAGCAACCTACCTGTATTTTATTAGTCTTTCGCGAGCATTTCTACTTATATGATTATTTTAAGCTCCAACCACCGACGCTCACACGCGGAAGGGTCTAGGTTCGATTCCCGGCTGAACACCTCGAATTTTTCAGGGCTCCACCTCTTTCGAGCTGCTCACAACACACAAAGAGTAATAACTGTCTATGGAAGCTGCTCAAATTTCGCCCTTCAGAGTCGGCAAAAAACTGTGGGTCCTTCTACTTGTGAAAAAACAGATGCGCGCACAACACGATTAGTTGACGAACAAGCTAGGCCCTGGTCCCCCTGTGGGCTGTCGCTTCAACAATTATTATTATTATAACCACATCGACACCAACCACATCCTCACCTTCTATGCAAGCATCGCCGAGGGTTATATTACTTTGCCCAAGTACTCAGCCAGTGTAATGTCTCACGTTACTATTCCAACAAGTCTGCGATCTTTTCAGTCCAGATTCCTGGTTTTTGATCTACATATGAAAGAAAACTTTCCATAGCAGATGTCAGCACATCTGCCGTATTTCTGACTTGCCCCTCGATCCAACACACAGCGCAGGTATGATTGGGTTTCTTAAGAACCTCTTTATCAGCACAGAAATGCTCAGCGACACAAAGGTTTGCTTCTAAACACTTATCCATAAAAGTTTCCCAAGCAAAGCCCTGCATTTCGGAACAAGTGTTCTCTTCTTTGCAGTGTTTACATTAAGCCCCGGTGATCCTGTGATCATTGGCCGCTTTCCTGATTCTCAGTAGCAAAGAGGAGATTGCAGTCTTCTCTAGGACTGCACCTTTTGGCTTTTGCGTTCTGCTTGTTTTCGGTTGTTGGCATACTTTCCTGCACTTATCAATTTCCGTCACCGAAACTGCAGCATTTACTGTTTACGGCACCTACTTTATTCAAATTTTGTGCGTGGGATGGACCACCACCAGGGGTGCGTGCTGGTTTTTTCCTGTTTTTGATGTTAGAACCAGTAGAAGAAAAGGCACGATAGTTTGAGATCACTTAACCGTTTCACTTGGTATGACTTCTGCCAATCTGTTTCTCTTTACCATTGCCACTGAATGAGTATACAAATACTGCAAATACCGTATGAAGTTTTAAAATCCTTTTAATTTTGTTCCATATTTTAACTTTACTGAAAACGTCAATAGACAGTGCGTTTCTGGATTGTGGTTCAACGTCGCACCTGGCATCTTTTCTGGATTGTAGTTCGACGTCGTGCCTAGCTTCTCTTAGACTCTATTTGACTCTAAAGCCCTTCCGTCTTAACAAGGTATTCAGCAAGAAAGGGCGTTCAATCCCGTGATGTGCCTTTATATATTTTCTACAATGCAAAGAATCTACCCATCAAAATAATCATTCTGCGGATAGGCTGAAAGAATTTTATTTGTGTAAAGAATCTTAAAGCTACATCATGCTTCAAGCCATATGTGAAAACATTTTTTTCTTGTTCTCATTTGCCACTGTAAGCCATTTCCTAATTTCTCTGAATCCCCTTTCTCCGAATCATCCTGGGCATCATCAATCGCCGTGTTCTTGATGATGCGGTGATACCGTAGCTGATCTCCCCGGCCTCTGTTCCATTGTATTAAACCTTATTAACAGTTTTCATTTATCAGTTCTTTCCTCCATACACACATATTCACAGTTCTTGCTCATTTGCTGACAGACAATTTTTCCTCAAAGACGATGGTTGTTTATATTTCAAATACTGCTGCGTCCTGCCCGATCGACTCTGCATTATATGGTAGGCTTGCATCTTTTGTCGAATTGTTTCTGTGATATTTATATGGAACATATTCCACTTCAACTATGCGAGCAAGCAGATCCTGTATTTTTGCAAAACGTGGCGGATTTTTCCAATTTCATATTAAATCGGGCCAAATTTTTTTGTATAGGAAAGTCCTGCTATCATTTTCTCCTTCTTCAAGTACTTAGTCGGTTAAGAGACAACATTGTCAATCCTTCAACGTTTCCAGGATATTCACTTTCCCTATCTTCTTCGCCAACCTCGGAACATGTTTACCGGGTGAAATCCACTGTTTCGTCTATTTACATTAATTCGGTCGGTTTTCTGTGCTACAATTTTTTATAAGAAAAATGCATCATTTAAAGTATTGTCCATCGAAAACAACTACTATTTCCCGATAATTTTGGAATACCACCCCTAAATAATCTCTCTGGTATCGATCCTCTCTGGTATCGATTTAATCTTAAACCATTCTGAAAATTTTTCAACAGACCCGAAACGCATCCGTCGAAAAAGACAGTTGTCGGAATGAGCACTGTCTGAAGAATACGGTGGTAGGTTAGGACTTCCCATTCCAGGGTTTCCAGGAATTTTTTGACCGCTACAGCTGCATGTTTCCGAGCGTTATCGCGTTATGACTTTCAGTCCTTTCTGACCGTAATTCAGGGAATGCACAGGTTTAACACATTAGTTAGACGTACCTTAGAACGTTTCCCATGAATTATTTCGCCTGTTTTTAGCAGCTCATAGTTCACCACACCCGTCTAGTTACTCCATATGCAGAATATGATCTTTGAACGGTGGGTGTTCTTTGGTGTCGATGTGTACGATGAGAGCATGAGAGACCTGTTTGGGGTTATCTTGGTATACGAGTATCTTTCTATATTCCTTTTTATAACTGGTGCGCTCTTTTGTGTACCCTTTAGTGGTCGGTATTTAGTCATAGCTCGAGCCAAAAGCATAGAGGAAGAGAGGGAAAGGAGGTGCCGGTGGACATTGGTTTTTAAATGCCTGAGGAATGTAATGAGGGGGAAAAGTTGACTTCGAAAGGGCATTCCAAGTTCAAGTTGTGCAACTTGACTGTACGTCCGAAGGGTTAATGGTTGGGTATTCCTAGCAAGGCGATAATTACAGGGAAATTCTTGATGGGGAATCTCCAAGCACGATTCGGTACAAAACTTTCTTCCGCTGATATCTTACAAGAAGCAGCTTGGAGGCAAAAAGTAGCTCTTCGAAATATATGAGTTTCAACACGCTCGGTGCCTATTTTCCTTGCCTTTGTAGAAACTCAAATTTCTTTAACCAAATTTAATTTGTCTGCTGAATCACTTTCAACGACTCTTCCCTTTTCTTGTGGCACGGATCTTGATCCAGCATAGTCTCCGATTCAAACTTATTAAACTGGCTGGTTTCACCACTTTTGAAGTGTTGAAACCATTGTCTGCATGATTTTTTGTTCCAATCCACACAAACTGTGTTCTCATGTCCACTTTGTTATAAGGAAAATGAGACCAAATTTCTCCTTTGAAATGCCTTCTATTTTTGGTACTCCGCGCATCTCTGCTGCGTCTCTAATGATCGGTCTGTCAATACGAAATTGCGACCTTTTGTCAAACTGTGCTCCGCAAAAACCGTTTTTAGGCAACCATCCCGTTATACTTTCAAATTTTGATCTCCCTACGCGTTGAAACTCGTATCACAACCGAAGGAGGGCAACCACCGTCCTCAAAATAAATGCCTAAACTTTCATTTTAAGTTTCAAGCCCTCTCACGATCAAAATAATTGAATTATTCTTTAAACCGACGAAAGTTAACGTGCAACAGCAGAGTCTCGAATTTAGGCATCCTAGCACAAACACGATAACAATATAATTTCTTTCAGTGTTTATGTGGAATTTATCTTATTTTACGAACAACACTCTATTTGCAATTTTAAAAGCGTCCTTAAGTCTCTGCATGAATTTAACGCCATAAAAGGCCGACATGATCGGGCCGTGCTTCGTGTTTCGATTGCGACGGCTTTGTCACACGATCACCCAACGGGGACCTGCGGCAATTCCTTATTACACGTTATTTTCAAATTTCCACCAAGATCCCCGTGGATAGCAGCATCGATAGCCAATTGCACGCCAAATGGCCGATAAACCCTCCCAGAATATCATTCTATGCACGGCGCAGCCAGACGCCATATAGCCCCACAGGCAAACGCAACTACTTGAGATCATCATACGCCCCTGGGTGGTCCCGATAGCAATTAAATGACCATTACATGTCCGACTCGTAGATAACTCCCATACAACCGCCAGTCCCACACACTCGGCAGTCAAGTAAGCGAGACTCTTTCTGCGATCCGACGGCAATTACACGGAATTACGAGTAATATCTTCCACGGGCAGCGATAATCTCTGCCGACCCGGAACTCGGTTCTTGGGTTCGATGCTCGCCTTTAAATCCCTAGACAAGTGTGACTCCCCCTGCTCTCGCTGGTGACTGACAATCGAAGAAAATGTCAATCAAAGACTTAAGTGAGCGCCTATCCCTTAATACCCGTGACCGTGATATTCGGTTATCTGCGGCACGGCACTTCTTTTTCTCTCCCACTCCGATTCCTCCTCCCCACAGGTTTCAACTTTACGTGGAGCTCGTCTCAGTGTCCCATGTTGGAGTGGAATCGACATCGAACGATCTGGGAAATGTTGCCGTTGGAACACGGTTGACTGCGGGAATGCACTTGTGCCATGACCGTGTGCATGGGGCTCCTCTTGAGGCATACCCGATGTCGAATTCGTCTAATGGAATCGCCAGATACATTCCTGATAAGCGATTAGTGCGGAATTAATTGCGATTTCCTCGGGATTTTCTCATGCGAATGCACGGAACGTGCAGAGTTATGTGCACACTTGACTGTGGTGACTATAGCGGGGGGCGTCGACGGCGTGATAGAACCAAAGCAAGAAAAATGCTCATCTGGGGAGTGCGCAACTTCGCTCTCCAAGTGGAGTGCGATAAATCGCATCGCACAGACCTGTTCTGAGATGAGGACCGCTGATCACTTTTTGCAGAAGCGGATGACTTTTATGGTCATTTCGTCATTTCTTTGAGAAATCATACGCTTCTGGTTTTGATGAAGAAATTAATCTTTTAAAGTATTGCCATTCGCCGCCTCATAGCGTGGAGATGATTGATTTGGAGGGCGGTTGCTTTATTTGGACATAAATCAGTTTCAATCTAGGTGGCTGCTGCAAGATCCCGCGCGAGAACTCTCCAACTGTCTTCAGACTTGACCCTTGTCAGCTACATCCTTCCTGTTTAACGATTAACGATTTCCTTTATTCTCTTGAACAACTCACGCCTCACGCCATCTCTAATCCGAGACGACACATTGAAATTTTGACCGTCTCCTCATAGCATCCACCACCTATCTGCCACCTCAGCTGCAACGCATCCGATGAATTTTCATTCCTTGTTCACCTTCAAATCTGTCTTCTGGGCGACGTGGGGATTTCTGGTTTCTCGCGTCTACCCTCTGCATGTCCGCACCACCTACCGGCTGCCCAGAAAAGTGTAAGACTTTGCGTCAAACAAGAACTTCTAGCTTACTTCACCAACTTCGACTCCCCCACAAACAGGAATCGCTTCCTGAACACACAAACGCGACCAGACAACGCGCGGCTACTCACGGATTGGAATTTTGCCCGCAGCAAATGTCAGTGAGACCTTCTTGTGCGTGGCTGGCCCTGGGTCTTCCTGGAACCAGAACGCGTAGACGGACGTTTCTGCTGCCGCTGCTGCTGCTACACGAGTCGCATACCAACTGAACGAGCGTCGAACAAGCACAGCGGAGGAGGAGAAAATTTCCATTTGCAAGCGCCCCTCAGGAGGAATTGTCATCGCTGATGCGCGCTGGTTCGACCCTACCGACCCCCTCAACTGCGCCCAACGTTCAGCCGCAAGATGAAGAATGGTTCACTTGATATTTGCGAAGCGAACCCATCAATACGGTCCGTGCAGCTCGCGGCCGTGTGCGTAGGCCGATTGGGCGCAGGCTTAGCTCAGGCATTGACTGGCAAATGCGTTTAGAATTTATGATTCCCACAATTGCATCACCACCAGGACCACGATGAATGGCGGTCGTCGCTGCGAGAGTCTGCTCCTCGCTCAAGACGACTCCGCGTGGACCGCATCGGATCGGAGCCACCTCCTCCTCCTCGCCGGACATGGGTTCTAATGTCGAAACGGTAATCATTAGTTGTGGCAATTATGTGCATTAATTTAGAGAGGCGCTCAGCACCTTAGCGCTCGTGTACTTCTCGATCCTAGTGGCGGCCCGGAGGCGGGGCGGTGCTGTATCTGCCATTGGGGGCATCCAGTTGAAGTCGATGCACTGGGAATGAAATCGCAAGTAGGTAGATGGACGTTCCTATTGACATCGACTGGTTGCTCGATGTGGCGACGTGGCTGCCGTCGTCTGCGGGGTGTGTGTATATAATGGGATTCGATGCAGATTATCGAGTCTTGCTGGCGGTTTGTACGTGTCTCGTTGCAGCAACGTCCGATAAGGCGATGCCGATACATGACTGCGACAAGATGGCCTTGCGAGTGAGCACTTATTACCGAGGCACATTTCAATTTGAGGAGAAAATGTGTCGGTTACGGCGGGAGTTGCTGTGGGATTGTTGCCAGTCTTGCGCAAGCGTCTCGAATTTGAGTTGATTTGTTGCAATGATGATGATGGCAGTGGATGCAGCCGACGAAATTGACTGCGTGGGGCTGAGTGGCTTCGCATGTGAAGGCGCCTGCCTGACTGTCACAGAGGAAGTTGTTAAACTGCTGGCAGTTTTTATTGCCAACATTTGGGATTGCAATAACCTAGTCCATATGAATACTTTTAGCTGAAGTTGTCTACTTGAAAGCAGATTTAGAGATTTGCTTCCATTTCTTCCTCAACTAGATTCTGCGCACTTCAGTTCACCCTAGATTATATTGCATCAGTAGTTAATAAGAAGACAGTTCACAATTGAATAGAGGTATACCTTTGTTTTGTATAGGAAATGATTGACATTTGTCAGCAACTATAAATGTTCATCAGAAACCAACATTGTGTTTTGCCTAATCTAAAAAGTCCAAGAATTGATTTCCTTTTTAATTGGAAGAAAAGGACAGCTGAAGAGGATCGAATGCTTGCAGAACATTATGATGAATCTGGTCCGACCGATAAATCGTGCAGAGAGTGGTGAATTCAGCGTCAAAGAGCGACTTGACTAGCCCAGATAGTTTGGAAATGAGAGACTGAAGGCATGACTGGATCAAGATCTGTGCGAAAGTGAAGTCGGAAAATCGTTAGGAGGGACTCAGCAAACATATCCAGTTCGGTGAAGGAAATTGGCTGCCGTACGAGTAAAACTGTGAAAAAAAAACATGCAAACTATGCATAGTCTTGTGAACCCTTTCATCATCTACATTGACGAATGAAAAATAACGAATGTTTAAAAGTCACGTTCTGCACATGGTGGGAACAAGCGGGTGTTGTGTGCTATGAGCTATTAAACCAAAGTGAATCCATTGATAAGTAATGCTATTAACTACAACTAATGCATTTGGGCCGTGCTTTAAGTGAAAAACGGTAAGAAACGACAAAAGAAAATTTTAAGGACAAAAGAACTCGTGTAAAAACGTTTCTTCCAATAAGAACTTGGAACAGTCCAATCATTGAACCCAATTTTTAACTACTCTGCCACACATTTCAGAAAATGGAACACTATCTCGCCTTTAATGTAGCGTCTAAGCTCTTTTAACTTCGTCGGCTTTTTGGCGTGAGCCGTTGAATTAACGGAGTCCCACAAAAAATGGTCAAGGGACTTTAAATTCCACAAATGAGGCGGTCAATCTACTGACCTACGCTGTGTGGCCTATGACACCATCCTGTTAAAACCATATGTCTTTCAAGACAATGTTTTGCAATTAGGGCCAAAATCAACAGGTTAAAAAAGGAAATCCAAAAAATTGTTGGCAATTACACAGATCTGATGACAGGCACAGATCACAGACTTTACGGCAGATAATGAAAACAACCCAAAAAGTACACATCGACACTCACTACCAATTCGTCAATTTTGAGGACGTATATAAGAGCAAAGGAACAAACTAAAGACTACCATGCCTAGATTTAGCATACCTTCCAAACTCGTCAGATTCTGTGGGATGACAATGGAGAACTCTCATTGCTCCGTATTTTTGGCAACGAACTTACCAAAGCCGTCAATGAAAAACAAAAGGTTTTTGCACGAAGACGCCATGCAATCTGACTTCTTTAATATCATTCTAGAGAAGATCGTGTGTAACCCACAAGTCAGCGGTACAATCTTCCAAAACTTAGCCCAACTTCAGGTTACGCAGGCGACAGTTACGTAGTTGGACGAACACAGTGAACAGACATTAGGGCGTTTATTGGCATTAAAGCGGAGCCGGCTAAAACGAATCTGGCAGTAAAGGAGGGCTAAACAAAGTACATGCTGTAGTCAAGAAAGGGCACTCTGCCGTTTTAGGAAGACGTCACATTAGGCAACCAAAACTTCGAAGAAGTAAAGGACTTCTTGTGCCCCGTCTCTCATGGATAACGCAAGACTAAACGCTAACGTTACCCACGTATAAAACTGAGATCATGCTTTAGGGGCAATCACCCCACCTTGGTATGATGCGAAGCCTTCCTAAAATCTCTTCCGTTCTCTGGGTGGCAGCGAACGGTTGAAAATGCAACTCCACACTGAGCCGGGATAGTCCCCTAACCGCCTTGCCTAGCCTTGGGCTTAACAATTAGCTAGATAAGTCAGCACAGTACACTATCTTCGATTCTACCCGCGATGTTAGGTAGTAAGCCACATCCACCACGATATTTCCACAAGGGGGCCTACTGCTCGGTCAGGCTGGAACTGAAGTTCCAGGGGCCAGAACATAGTCTCTGGTCAAGCCAGACTGGTAGTCTCTGTCACTACTCCCTTACAACCTGGGTCTTTTCTCCATCAGTGTTTCCGTGGGCACTATAAATAGTGATGCACGTGTGATTTTTGAATCATGTAATTCATAAAATCCAGTCACATCACCTGGAGGCTAGGCCACGTATAGTGTACATAAGTGTTCTGGACCGAAAACTTTTTGAATTCGAGCCATTGGGACAATCCAACTGAACAACGGTTTTGGTCAAGATGGCGCACACAAGTAAAGAAGTAGGTTAACCAACTTAGAGTGCGTAATTGAAAGCAGCTGACGGGAGTTGAATGTTGAATATTGCATTTGGAACGAAGCAAAGTTTCTTAATGTTCCCAGAGCATAGTACGTTATACGGTCTATAACAAATTTTACCCACAATTTGTCCTTTTGGAGTTCCCTAATTTCAAGAAAGATGAATTTTTCCGAGCACTTCATAAAAACATCCTCCGTTTGTGGGCGAAATTTTTACCGAAAACAACACATTCGTCCCGAAAGAACAACACTGTGTTGGAAGAAAAAAGGAAAAGATGAGATCAGTTATGAATACTGAGTGAATCTAAGTGAACAAACTTTAATATATGAAACATTTTTGTGGTGTGTGCAATCTTCTGGACCTGGACTATATGCGCGTCAACGACATACCATCACCGTCGGCATGCAAATTGCATGAATAAAGTGGCATTTCACAAAGAAATAACAACAAGAGGTTACCCACTTAACACGCATCATAAGAGTAGTTTGTTGAAAGCATTAGTCGGAACTAAGAGACTATGGCACCCGCACCCCTTCGATTCAATTTATCTACAAAGTCATCCACCCATTTCACAACGGCCTTGTTATAGAAGGCCGTACATGTAGATTTGTTGAAGTCAGACTCTGGAGCTCTGCATTTCTTTTACAACTCTCCACGCATTGCCTATTAAGAACTTCTATCTTCTAATCTTAACGAAATCCTAGGCCAGCTGAACACTACCATCGGCATGAAAAGGAGCGCATAGCGACAACGTAAAAAACAATGATATTCAATTACGAAGGTTGCCATTTATATTTCGGAATTGGGCAACCCTAGTGTTGCAATCTGTTAACTGCAAGCTCTATCGTAAAGCTTGACATTTTTGAGGTTATACGTACTCAGAACGTTTTGACATATGAGCGCTCTTTGTGTTGTTCACAGTAACTTAAAATATTCATCTCGCCCAAAAAATGTAATTAAATCGTGAAAATTTTCCTGCGATTATTTTTTACAACTTTCGACGTGGATAAACTCAACAGCAGTGCATCGATGAACTTAAATAAATTGGTGGTGATAAAGGTCCATCAAGGACCAGTAGTTATTGATGGTATGGTGAATTCAACTGAGTTCGTAGTTCACTCCAAGACGAATTTGGTGAAGATCGTCCGAAATCAGTTGTTGCGGAAAACATTGATGCTGTGCGCCAACTGATATTGCGATCGTCATGTGACCTATCGTGAGATTGAGACAAACCTTAGGCATTGGTGGGAACAGCATGCATTCAATAGTACATGAACATTTGACCGTCGAAAAAATTTGTTCGCGTTGGATCCCACACAATTTGTCAATCGCTCAAAAAAGGCTCGTGTCGATTGGTCGAAGGAAATGATCTAAAAATTCGATCGCGGTGCTTCGAAACACGTCTATGACATCGTGACAGGTGATAAATCGTGGATTTACGCGAACGAGCCCGAAAGTAAACAGCAATCGACTGTATGGGTGTTTCAGATTTAGCCAAAGCCAACAAAAGTTGCTCACGCACGAAGCACTTTCAAGCAAATGGTCGCCTGGTTTTTCGGAAAAAAAAGACATGGCGCAAGCATACCACTAGAATAACGCGGAACAGTCAATTCTGAGTGGTACACAACCATTTGTGTGCCAGTTGTCTTCCAAGAAATCAGAAAAAAAACCGCCGAAGACGGATCACTCTTCACCACGACAATGCGAGCTCAGAATGCGCATCGGTGGCAAAAGTGCTTCGACAATTGGTTCAAACGCATGCAAAAGTGTATAGATCTTAATGGGGAATGTTTTGAAAACAATAAATCAACTTTGATGATTAATATTTGTTTTTGTTCTCTAACCCCGAAATATAAATGGCAACCCTTGTACTTGATGAAGAAACTAAATAAAACGACTCTTTCCTCCGCCTTGACCACCCACAAATTTGTCAATCAATTAAGCTTCAACTGATGTCGGATCCACCAAATACAACCCTGGGGTTCTTTCCAAACTTCTAAAACTAGCTCTCTTGAAATAATATTTATATCAATTACTCGTAGTTTGCATCATGAAGAGGGTATTTTTCAGACAAATGAAAGACTCTGCCGTTTAGCAAGGTAAAACGATCGAGCTTACAGAAGACTTTGCTAAGAAGCGAGTACTTCCCCAAAATATTCCCTTTTCCTCATCGGACTTTGGAAAATACCTTGAAAACCCACCCACCGCACACGACACCTGATCCTCGTCAAACCGCTTCCTTGAACCAAATCCTCATACGCATCTCGGCACTCTCTCCCCGAAGTCATTAAACACACTAGTATTCACGGTACTAGTGTCATCTGATAAGCGCTAGCGTACGACAGAAGTCGAACTGGTGGCGATTATGTAGTGTTGGGAAAACTCCCATAAAACCGCGGCTGGACTGGAATAGAAATGAGCTGAGACTTCTGCACTTCAGCTCAACGCTTTACGAGACAAGATTCCGGCTAGTGATGCCCGCCTCCGGAGATTGTAATCGCGCCGTCGCCGTGCGCTTTGCTGGGAATGACGCCTCATTTGTATGCAGATAGTCAGTGACTAGCCCACTAGTCAGAGTGCATTTTCGACAGGAAAATGAATAAGTGTCTGTCCTTATCGCGGATCATCAAGGTTGCCACGATGTTGCACTCCAGACACGGTGGAGCGTCGCGCGTTTAGTGTCACATACCGACGCGTCTGTCACTTGTAAACAAGTATCGGCATGGTTGTTGTGTATTTGTCAGCTGTTGAGATTCAGGAGACAAATGAGCACTGAAGGCAGTGTTTTACTGCTTCCCGGAATGACGGTGGTCACCGTATGCTCTGTGTTTGGTTGTGAAGAATTCGTATGAATGAGTTACTATTCTGCGAAACAACCACATAACAAGGTGTTGCGTTTGGATTTTCGTATCCCCTTAGTGTATTATTTTGCTGTAATGTTTATTGTCGAAATCATTATGCGAACTACAGTAATGCGCTTATATTGGCTTGTATTAAATTAAAACCCTATTACGTTCAAACAATAGAGAGAGAAGATCGTTGTTTTATAAGCTATTTCTTTGTGAATATTTAAAACCTTGGTGTTGATAAATTGACCCAGATAGATTAGAGATTATGTCTAGAAACTGCCTGTTGTAAACTGAATATTCCATCAATTTTATGAATATTTCCCTAAAATTATTTAAAAGTTCATATAACGTAATTTTTCTTTGACAGCAAGAGTAAGTTAAAAGAACTAAATAATATTGGGTACACAAATCAGTCAGTTTTCAAAAGGCACTACCAACCCCTACCTGGAAGTTGTTACTGATCTTGGAAGCGATTATTTAGTTCACTGGAAAGGTGTGACATAATTAGTGCGAATCAGCGTCTGTTTTCGACATACATATATTTTTTTGCCTCTTTAAAAATGTCCGTATTAGTCGTAGACAATCAGAATTTTTGGGTTTATGTTTTAATTGGAAGAAAAATGTAGCAGCAGTCCATTAAATTACTGTTACGACGCATAAATAATGATTAAAGTTTCATAGGCAATAAGCGTCTTAGCTAGTCCAAAAATTTGGAAACTTGGAGAGAAATTGGAGGGTTTACTGGATCAAGATCTATGTCAAACGCAAAGTAAACTTGCCGCATCGGTAGGAGTGATTCAAAAAACAATTTCCGTTCGATTTAGAAATTTGGATTTAATCAAAAACAAAGAAATCTTGTGTCGCAAGAGTTCAAGCGGAGAAAAATCAAACGCGGATCGGAACTGTTTCTTGAAAGATGTCAAATTAAGAGATTCTACACCGTGCCTGAAGATAAAAAGTAGATATGCTACAACAGTCCCAAACAACACAAAAAACTCAATGCAAAGCGTAGAAAATTTGCTTCATCATTGTTTACATCGACGCCAAAGAAAGGCATCAAGGTCATGTTCTGCATAGCATAGGCTGCAAAAATCAGAAGGAAAAAGTTTGCTTGTAACGCTTGTAACTTTGAAAAATATCCAGAAACGACCCAAAGGCATGACAGGGTGATTTTGCAACATGATAACACTTTGCCGCACTTGGCTGTAACATTTGAAAATTATCTGGAAACGCTGAAAAATAAGATCCAACCCTATCCATTGGATTCGTTTTAAGAAGAGCCAGTTTATCACACTTATAGCGAAAATCTCCCTCATACCCACAGTATTACTGTACTTTAACCATGTTCCTTAAGAGATATGACTTCAGTATTATTTTGCATATTCCAACTTATTTCAATCAAAATATTTGTTATGAAATGTTTGCACTTTGCACTTGCAATTGTCAATTGTTCTTCCAATTTCAAGTCAGGATACATTTAGCACTGCTTTTAGAGTTTCAAACTAGCTTTTTATTTGCAAAAACTTTATTTTGAAATAAATAAAGTGTGATGAGTGTGAAAGGGTGGTTTTTTAGCTATTATCTTCTTGGCAACACTGGTTTAAACAGCTGACACACGTCTCGTGTTTTGTTTCACTGTCAAACATGAGTCTGGTCTATAATTTAACCACGAATGGTGTTACAAACGAACAACGCTTGCAAATTATTGAATTTTATTATCAAAATGAGAGCTCTGTTAAGAAAGTTCATCGCGCGCTTCTTCCATGTTATGGTCAAAAAAGGACAAAGCTCATTTCTGGGTCAATGGGTACGTAAATAAGCAGAATAGTCGACTTTAGAGTGAATATCAGCCAAAAGCATTACAAGAGCTACCAATGCACCACAGTTTGGTGCGGTTTATGGGCTGGTGGCATCATTGGACCGTACTTCTTCAAAGATGATGTGAATCGTAACGTAACTGTGAATGGTGAGCGCTACCGTGAGATGATATTCAACTTTTCTTTGCCCAAAATGCAAGAGCTTGACTTACATAATATGTGGTACCAACAAGACGGCCACACAGCACGTGCATCAATGGACTGATTGAGAGGCGAGTTCGGTGAACATTTTATTTCACGTTCGAGACCGGTCAATTGGCCGCCTAGATCGTGCGATTTAACGGCTTTAATTTTTTTTTTTTTGTGGGGCTATGTTAAGGCTCATGTCTATATAGACAATCCCGCTTCAATTGACGCATTGGAAGACAACATTGAAGCATTTATTCGTGAGATACCGGCCGACACGTTGGAAAGCGTATACCAAAATTGGACTTAGCGGATGGACCATTTGAGGCGCAGTCAAAGTCAACATTCGCATGAACTAATCTTCAAACAAATTATATGGACCATAGTATCGATTCAAATAAAGATTTCATGCATTTTTCTGAATTTCATGTGTTTTTTTTTTATGAAAAACTTTCCTATAGCTTTTAAAAATTCAACCTTTACTATCTTCGACTATTTCTTATTTTGAAGAACTTGTCTGTTGTAAAATTCATTCTAATTGCTGGTGCGTTGCCATACGAAAAAGATCGGATAATGACATTTTATGGGACCAGTATTTGTACTTTTTTGCAAAAGCTTAGAAAGCCTATGCTGCGGCCAGTTTTCTTTTTTACAACATCGAACTTGCATTCAAAGTTGAAGTGGTTTGCTTCACATCCCTCATCTGACCAATCATAGCGCACGGTCTATTTAACCTAGGTCCCTCTCAGATGGAAAGGATAAGGATGTTTGAGATGTCTTCCTCCAATTGTATGGAACACCGGAGACTGTGTCCAAAGAGATTGTGTACAACGAGACAGACCAAATCAGGTTTTTGATTATGAAGCTGACTCGAGGGCACCTTGCAGTAGCGATAGTTTCATCTAACTTCATGTACCACTTTATTAAAAAGTTAGTCATAAGGGTCCATAGTTCATAGTTTCATCCAACTTCATGTACCTCTTTGTGGAAAAGTTAGTCATAAGGTCTTCATCTGGCCCTACGCTCGTCTCTACCCAGATTCCAAAGGGCTGATACAGAATACAAAAGTGCGTCCTATCATCTTACATGTCATACGCTGAATAGTGGAAAGGTGACTACAATACGAATTGAATGTCTCTAGTAGCGATGTCGAACTTCTTTCGAACTTACTTTGTGCAGAGGGAGTACACAGGGTACAATCCGCCAAACAGCGTCACTTATACTGGTGGCTGCAGTAAAAGCAGTCCTCATCATGGTACTTACTAGCACAAAAAGTTGACATTGTGATCAGCTTACATATTTTTTTTTAAGGTAGGCCGTTAGCTTGTTAAGTGCCCGTTTACAAAAACCTGGTACATCATGGCTTAAAAATTTTCTATTGGGAATATGAATTTATTTACGTTTTGCTTTTGTTCAATGAGTCTACTCAATGTAAAGTCCAATTGTTTAAGACACGTAAACCCTCCAAATCGTTTTATATCCGTCAAAAAGGTCAGTATTTAGAACGATCAAGGTCTGGAGAACACGGCGGGTGAGATTAACAGACTACTATGAAATTCGATGTATTTTTCTACCCTTAGGGAAGGATCTATACAGGATGCATGGTAAAAATTGAATCCAAGGATTTGTAAACGTTTGTGCATGACTTTGTCAAAGTTAAAAAATTACCAACAAAAGTTGAAGGAGCTACTTCTTGACTTATATTGTAAATATAGACGGACGCAAGGCATCGTAACGAGTTACTTACGTAACGTAAGTGATTAAACAAAAGTTACCACCTGTCCGCGCAGTTTTTGAACAAGTGCGTCCACATACCAAATTGTCAATTAGAATGAGTTCTTGAGCTTCCTGGGAGACAATTGACACGTACTAACCCAAAAAACTGTCAGATGAAACTTTAAACGCCGGTTTATCAAGATGTTTTGCACACATTCTTTTTCGTGGTCGCCGTGGCGTAGTGGGTAGAGTGCGACGCTCACACGCCGAAGAGTCTAGGTTCGACCCCCGATCAACACCAATTTTTCCAATTTTTCACGGAACCACCTCTTTCGAGCTGCTGACAACACTCAAAGAGTAATAACTGTCTAAGAAAGCTTCTCAAATTTCGCCGTTCGGAGTCGGCAAAAAACTGTCCCTTCTACTCGTGAGAGAACAGTAGCACGCACAAAACGAGTAGTTGATGAGCAAGCTGGACCCTGGTCCCCCTGTGGACTTGTGGACTGTAGCGTCAACAATTATTTGCACATATTCAGTTGGATCAAAGAAATTGTAGAGTTGATATACCTTACGTCTAAGACTTTAAATGTGAGTTCTCAGTCCCAAATCCGTATCGATAAGAACTTTACTAACAAGCCACGAATTGCAACTCCAAGTTGCACCAAGATCAAGAAATAGCAAAATAATTCCTCCGCACGATTCCATAACGTCTGTTCCTGGACATTGCCTGCCTCTCGCTTTGGCGACGGTCGCCCATCTCTGGATCATGCGCGCGCACAATACTCGCAGCGATACCCTCACCCAACCAGGGGATATGCAGATGCATTTCATATCTCCTTCTCTTGCGCAACCTACGATGAGTCTATCTAGTGGACATCTGCAAATCATCAATCAATCATCGTTCGTTCTCCACGTCTGCCTGTTCTGTCGTTCCCTGGCAATATGGTAATTCCCCATCCCCTCCGCCCCTCAGTCGTCCACAGCTCCACGGTCAGCTAAAGTAAACGATATACGAACTCTAAAGCCTCTTGAAGTGTGTATCTTCAGCGATCTCCTCTCGTTGTAATGGAACTTGGAAACGTCAACGCGTCGCTCCCACTGTCTCGACCATTGCTTGGTCGTCGGGATCGGGATCCCATTGTCTGTGCGGATCGCAACTCCCAAACAGAGTGAGATAGAGGAATCTCGGAATTGAGTGGCACTATGATGGAATGACCGTGGAGTCCATCGTTTGTCTGGTGGCGTACTCGTATCTTTGCGATGCAAATTTTGTTATTCCCTAGCTCTTTTGTTTGCTTATCTGTGGGCTCTTGGTACACACATGAATTGTTATTAAATTTTCTTCATTTCTTTATTTTTTCGCGTGTGTTTGTTTTATTCATAAATCATCGGCCTGGGAGGGGACGGTTGCGTTGACCACGATTCGTAGGTCTGTGCGGCTTAAATCGATGGCTTAAATCGAAGCCAAGGTTAGGCGCATAGCCCGTGATGGACCATTGACAGGGCTTGTTATTGATATCCAATGGATTGCGGTACGTACGGCTTAACAGGATGTTGGCATAGTCGTATATGACATGATTGATGGATGTTCCTGTTGCGTTTGCGAATGGGAAATATGCAAAAAAGGGTGGAGTTTGCTTGCGGTTGCTAGTCGAGTTTTGTGATGGTGATTATGGGCCTTTGGCAGAGATGTACGCAATGTAAGTGTCATGGTCAGGGTTTGAGCTAGTACAGGAATGCTGCAAGGCGGGTGGAGCGGCCTTAAATCCGACAAGCCCCACCGGCATCGAAGGAATTTCTTTGAGAATTAATTAAATATTTACAGAAGTCTCTGAGTCTATAGAGGTTTTTTTTCCCATGCGAGATTCAAACTTCCGCTTTGCAATTTGCAAACTTCCTCAGACCAACTACAATTCTCCGCAGAAACTTTTTTTTCAGGACAGCGGTGAAACAATCAAATTTTAAACAACCAAAACCGTCTCAACTTTAAAGACAAAATCTCGAAGATTTCCCAGATATCAAAGCAACCCAAGGTTGAGCAATAAAGCCTAGTCCCTGTTCGATTCATTAACGACACCCGTTCCACAAACAAAAGCACTTTCATTAACCGATTCGTTATCGGTTCTTCACCTGACTATGGGTGTGTTTTTTACGTCGCCACCATTATGTGCGGGCGGGTTTTCTTTCACATCCGGTATCAAATTTTCGTGACTAGTGAATCGCAGACTTGCGCCGAATAGTTAATTGTGCGAAAATGTATGCGACTAGACTTGTCGTCGAGATTTCAATTGAAGGCACATTTGTAATTTAATTGGCAGACCATATCAGATTTCGTTTCGGCCCGTTTCGATTTATCTTGCGCCATGATTTATTTAATCGCTTTTTTGGCGCCATATTATTAAAACTCATCAGAGGGGAGTGCCGCGTTGTAGGGTGAGTAGTTGTTTATTAGGCACGTCGCAATTAAATCCTTAAGTGAAATGAGTTTAGGTTTTAAATAAATCAGCCAGGATTCAAAGCAACATATATCATTTCCCTCTTTCCGACAGTTTCTCGAACTCTTGTTCTGATATGGTGTTAACTAGAAAAGTGCATACAGAACTGATTAGTTTGTTAAATCGAAAATTCTAATTAGAAATCTAGTCAGGTTGCAGTTTCCAAAGCAAGTTAAAAACGAATGTCTGCATTGCTTACTACTTTACTAAACTTGGTTGAACTACAGTCGACAAGGTTTGTCAAGAAGCCACTCATCGTTAAATGTTCTCTTATAAGGTTAGAGAAAATCGCACACTCCACCACGACGTCGAGACACACAATTTAATCATGTTTCAATTGAGCATCGGACACAAAAAGTTTCCTTCTTTAGAAGGTATTGGAAAACAAAACTGGAATTTTCGAAACTGTGCACATTCAGCTTATGGATTGAGTACAAATACAGAAATATCCTATAAAATTCAAAGTATTAGCCATTGTTTTCTACACATTTTGACCACCTTTCTGACAATTTGTGAATTCCACGTCAATAAAATTGTTCGTCTTCTAAAGCAAACCAATCAGACACCCAATTTTCGACCTCCTCGTAGGAATCAAAGTGCTGCTCAGCCAAAGCGTGCCCCATCGATGAAAACAAATGGTAGTCGGAAGGAGCCAAGTCTAGTGAATACGGCGGGTGGGGTAGCTGCTCCTAGCCAAGTGTTTTGATTGTATCCTGAACCTGTTTTGCTTTGTGTGCAGATGCATTGTCATGAAGCAAAATTACCTTGCCGTGTCTTCTGGCCCATTCTGGTCGTTTCTCGATCAATGCATTGTTCAAATTGATCATTTGTTGTCGGTAGCGATCAGTATTAACGGTTTCACCAGGTTTTAGGAGCTCGTGGTTCAGCACACCTTTCTGGTCCCACCAAACACACACCATTGTCTTCTTGCCGAATCGATCTGGTTTTTCAGTCGATGTTGATGGTTGTCCCAGATTAACCCATGATTTTCTCCGTTTATGATTCTTAAAATAAATCCATTTTTCATCGCCAGAAACAATCCGATGCAAAACCGATTTTCTTTCGTGTCTTTGAAGCGACATTTTACAAGTGTTTTTTCGGTTTTCCATCTGCCTGTCATTCAATTCACGTGGCACCCATTGTCCACACATTTGGATCTTTCCCATAGCTTTTAAACGGTCATTTGCCATTTGCTTTTGACTCAAAGTGTCATCTTCATCCAATATCGTTTGCAATTCGGCGTCTTCAAACTTTTTTGGTGGTCTTCCACGTTCTTCATTTCTCACATCAAAATCAATACTTCTGAACCGTTGAAACCATCTTTTGCATGATCACCATATGCCTCGACAAGCATTCGATGCGACTCTGCAGCACTTTTCTTCAAATGAAAACAAAAAATTAATGCTTCCCGCAAATCATCACTTTCTGGTACAAAATTCGACATTTTTAACACGATGAAAAAAGATGATGTTGTCTGTTCAAAGACTTGATGTATACTAAATATTTTTCACAGATGTTATAGCAAACAAACAAAAAACAGAAGGATTCGTTCACAACAAATGTTATCTATCGAGACATTTGTATATTGACGCTCACTTCATACCGGTATATATATTCGAATCAAATTTGGTATTTCATACGATTCAGATATCGAAACTGCTGCAGGAAATTCTGTCGGTTATTCCAAAGTAGCCAATTTCATAGACTTGCCCAGCTAACTGCTTGGTGCCTTGGATCTTAAGGTATGGCGATTACAGACTGGCTCCATAACAGAATGAAATGTGTCAGCTTGTATTAATTTCTAAATAGATTTCATGGGCAGCTTTCATTTGCAGATATTTATTTTTCTCCCATTTGTGAATTAAAAGCACTTTTAGCACATCTTGGAAGTTATTCTTTCTCATTTTATACTTCTCCACTGTCAAGACGTGAGTAACAATCGGACTAACATACGAGTATATCCCGGAATCACGGATGAATGCGAATCGATATAAGGCCCTTCGTAATGTGCCTAGATATTTGTGTTTGAACTTGCCTTCAACAATAAATCAATAGGCCACTACCCTCCCTTATCTTTCCCCACTGATGGTGACGTCTCCGTTGTTCATCCTATTTTTCTGTGTTTTTTAATTCCTAGAATTTGAGGACGCGGACTTCAGCGCACTACTGTTCAAAGATTTTAAAGTATTCTGTTGCCGCTTTTTTTAATATGATGTTACTTACTAACCTAATCTATTCATCTTAATTCCAACTTATTGTCTCGTAAAAAGTAATCCTAGGATTATTTATTTATTTTTCTCAATGCCCCTCTGCTTGTTTAATTGTTTGTGTCTCATTGTTTTTAATTTATTTTTAATTGTTACTTTCACCAAAAACAATTTGGAAAACTTGAAAATGAATAATATTATATTTAACCCTAAAAGAGATATTCAGAAGTTGGTTATAAAACTTAAGCTTGGTTGTTAGTAACTTTTATTTGGGGGAATTCGAAACGACTAGAGACGAGTTTTTCATTAGATTTATTTACCTATTCAAATATCGGGCACTTGCGTGTCTTTTGTTTAGCCATCAGTATGGCTTTTGTGTTCATAACAAATCCTCCTACTGCCTTAGGTGTATTTCCTCATCCTTCTTTAGAAATATGGACGGAAATCGCCATTGCCCATTTTACAAGCCAATAGATATCGCAGCCTATACACCTTTTTCACATACGTGTGTTTATTTCGTACTTCTGTTCTTAATTACATAATCCCTTATTTTTATTTGAGCGCCAAAATTAAATTCAAAAATACTACCACTAGCCTAAAAATATACTGATTAGGGATGGGTGAAAAAAAAATTGAGGCCACGTCACCCATAAGTGTCAAGGGTACGTCAAACGTTGTCCGCCAGTCTAGATGTTGAGTCATGCTTGTTTTGTGGACTTTTCGGTGATGGACGGTCTGTGAGTTTCAGCTATTCGGCGACACCGATTTCGATTTCAGTTGCCGTTTACTAATTTTAATTTGTTCAAAATCAATTTAACAACACATGACTTGTTGTTGGATCATTCATTAGAACGAAGTTACCAATCCATAAAAATCATTAGCAGTTTGTCCTAGAGAGTCTAAAAATCATTAAAAAGGCTTCTGAAGTTGTGTGGAAATTTTAATGTGGCATACACACACCTGCAGCATTTTAATTTCATTGAGTTCAAGTGTTGAATGCAATTCACGAAAAATGGTTTTGATGCTGATGCTATTAATTTAGGGACGCCTTTATGAGCTCTATGAATAGAGCGGTATGCAAGACAATCGGCTGCCTTAAACACAAAAAGGTATGATGGCCGGAATTAAGTCTTAAAACTATCCAGAGAATACAAGGCTCAGATGAAAGTCTGCAGTGATCAGAATGGGTGATTGTTAGAAGAGTCACAGTCTCTACTGAGAATCTGAAAGAATCATTTCTGCAGACTTTACGGCGATGACGGCCCAAATCCTGCTATAAGGCAGAATTTTCAACTCTATTCACACCATGATGCACAAGAATTTCATACCGAAAATTTAATGCAACAAAGCTGCTAGAGCGGACGGACTGTCTGCTAAACTATTCAAAGCAGCTGGAGGTGATGGGCGCATGCACTAACTCATCTGTAAGATATGATCGGAGAAAAGAATGACCCATGAGTGGAATCTCAGCGTAGTTTGCTCGGTCCACAAGAAAGGAGACCTCCTTGACTGCCTCAATTATCGACGAATTAGCCTACTTAACATCGCAAACAAGATCCGGCAGAGACGTATTGTGTGAGCGTCTGAAACCGTTTGTCTTTAACCTGATAGGTCCCTATCGACACTGACCGAGACCTTCAATGTTCAAAAAAAGGCTTAAGACAAGGCGACGCACTGTCATGTGACTTCTTCAATATCATCCTCGAGAAGATCGTGCGTAACTCACAAGTCGACACCAGAGGCACGATCTTCCAGAAGTCAGTTCAATTGCTAGCTTACGCTGATGACGTTGACGTGACTTTACGAACACAGCGAGCCGTCAATGCTGGCGTTAAAGCGAAGATGTCTAAAATGATTCTGGTGATAAATGAAGGCAAAACAAAGTACCCACTGTCGTCAAGGAAGGACACACAACATCGACGTTCTAGACAGAAAGTCGCACTAAACAGCATAAATTTCGGTGAAGTTATGAATCTTGGTACCGCGATAAATTGGGACAACATTAGTACCGAAATTAAGCGCAGAGTCACTGTTGTCAATCCCTGTTTCTTTGGGCTTAAGAGGCAATAGATTAATAGAGCCCTCTCTCTCTCTGTACGGTGATGTGGTGGCGCGGAAACTTGGACGCTACTTAAAGAGGAGAAAGGTTCTACGTGCGATTTTTCACCCTGTTTATGTTGACGGCATATGGAAGAGAAGATTCAACAACAAACATTGTGGGATGTATACTGACATGCTTCTAATGAAGCGTCTTCGCAAATAACGCTTAAGATGACTAGGTCATGTAGAGCGCATGGACACCACTGCTCCGGCCCTAGAAGTCCTAAAATCCAAGCCATGTTAACAACGAAAAAGACTAGGCTGGGTTGGCACACACCTCCAACTTCCTCAACTTAAAGCGCGTAATTGAATAAAAAAAAACAAATGGCGAGAGATTGCGCAGGCTTGAGAGACATATTGATTAGGCCCCAGGTCCACTCGAACCCTAGGGCAACATAAAGAAGAAGAAAAATACCACACTAATGAGTTTAATTTTTAACTCGCGGATGTCTATTTGCAGCATGTACTATATACAATGTGAAATAGTTTAGGACAGTGGAATACTCATGGGAAGCTCTTTAACAGCCTATTCAAGGCTGTCCTGCCGCTTGCAGTATTAGTATTAAACTATGTTTAGACGATTGCCAGATCTGCAAATATTGTCTCATGCGTCGCTGCAAAAATCATCACAATTGAACTTAAAATTTAGTCTGAAATCTAATCATGTTTGCAATTATGGCAATTTGAAAAAAAATATCTCCAGTTTTAAGGGAATGTCAAAGCTAGAGGTGACTTTAGATATGCGCCTACATGCTGTCCGTCAATATCCTTATATTCGGTTGGAAGTTGGTACTTTAGAATCTTCATACTTCAACGCACTGCCCTACTTTTATCCTTATACCGCTAAAATCGATGTACGGCATCGAGGGAATGTACTACTTCAATCCCAATACCGTTTAACCGCAATAGGGTACTCTTATTTTAATTCAGAAAGTCAAATTTCAAATCACGATTTTGATGAGCAAACAACGAGAGTCCCATTGGCGATAGTGCCTAACAGGTCTGACATTGCACACCAGACTACGGAGAATATAAAAAAAAAGCATCCTATTCTAGTACAGACTCCCCTCCAACAGTGGTTCAAAATCAAACTCCATTCAATATACTCATTGACACCCAACCATCAAACATTCACTATCGCTGTCACTACCTGGAAAGGAAGAACGCTGACAACATCATCGTCAGCCATGAGACGCACTGATTGATAAAGCATACACTCCTACTCAGCCATTTATAGGCCAAGAAACCACAAGACTCAAATCTGCCGCCAACATAAAGTCAATAAATCCTCCTTCTCCAACACCCATTCCCTTTTGCGACCACATCTGCTCCTCTCTTAGCAGCCTTGCGTCACACTCTTAACATGGCAACACCAAGGCCCGTCTCGACCCGTCCCGAGTTATGAAACCAAATGCACCCCAAACCAAACCAATCTCTCCCTATAGAGTAGAGCCAATACAAAGTACACATAATCCTAGCTGCCAGCATAACGAATTGCCAGGCATTACAGCCCCAGCATGACCACTCATGAATTAAATATTTGCCCATAAATGAGCGCCTTACGTCGCCCCGGCCAAGGCGCGGGGAGACATTTCTGTCGCTGCACTTGGGTGCGCACGCGAATACTGACGAACACTTCAAGCGGCGGCTGCGAGGCGTTGGAGAAGATTTCACCAATCACGCGGGCATCGGATCGGTGGACGTATCTGGGACATGTGGTGGTGTGGGATTCCACGGATTCCAGGGGTGCCGCCAACAGAAGTCACTCCTCTACGCCGGCCGTCCATGAACCTGTCGGCTGTTGCGGACTACCAACGATCAGAATGTCTGCCACGGACCAGGCCAGACACTCCCTCGCCGAATCGCCTCTTCACGAAATTCAATTTTGCTTTTAATTACACGTTGCACTCTCGGCGTGTTCCCGCCCCGATTGGAAGCCGATGCAGTGCCTCGCTCTGAGAACTTCGCCCATCTAAGGGCCCGGCATTAGATCCCATGCGTTGCCCAGCCGAAGTTGCCCTTTCCGAATTAGCATTCGTTTGGAGTATAAATCACGAGCGTCTGGCTAATGAAATTCACGTCCAAGCCCAGCAGACATCGCCGACATCGCTGCAGCCGAGTGCATACGAATCAGCTCCAGACGCAACCCGGCGCGCATTCATTGCACATAAATAATGTGGGCGCACAGATCCATATCTTCCACCATCTACATCTCTCTCCTAATCAAAGACAGCGAAGAGATCGGCCAGCAGAGCGAGGGATGCTGACGGCGATGGCTGCGTCGCTTGGAACTGAACGAATTGATTTGCCTCGCAATCATCAGCCAGGAACGAGGTCGGCCAATTCAGGAAAGCCATTTCTGATTTGGTAGTGAAATCAAAGCGGTGTATGGGCGAGCGGAGGGGCGGCTAAAGCTGATTTACAATTGGATGCCATTAATCTTGGGCGACTGCGCAGCCCTACTTGTCAAACGTCAATAAATGCATATGACGGCCGGGAGGCTTCCATTCTTTTGTGCTCCGTCTGCGGGACTGTATGAAGTGATTTTTGAGCTCTGAATTTAATTTGGCAACGAATCCTTTTTTCTGTTATTCCAGAGAACGTGCTAACTGTGGAAAGACGGCTAGGGAGAGGGAATCAAGTGTGTATTGATCAAAACGTGATTGGGTGCACAGCAGGAAACAAAACATTTGTGCTTTCTTATTGCAGTGACTTGGACTTTGATGTCAGAGGTGATTTCCTTTTTTCATCTGTTCCAATGTTGTGCTCCGAAGTTGTCACTGGAAGTAAATGATGACTTGCGAATGAAAAATTTCACTCCTTTAGGATTTGGGTTCGTCTGAGCTCGACATAAATAACCAGGCGCGCTATTTCATGCCATATCATTTTCATATTTTTATACAAAGTAGTCTGCTTACAGTGAATTTATGTCATTCACGTCCCGCGATGTTATCAGACTTACATCCCCTACAAGCACTTTATACACTCTGCCAGTGGTGGAGACATGTCTCATAACTCAGTTGAAAAGTTCAAGCCCCACAAACTTATGAGGCGCCAACAGTCCTTAATAAAAGCAAGAATTTTTCCTGAATTAAAATAATTGATTTCCTCATCCTCCACCTGGGCACCTTCCCCCAAACAGAACCGACCCCAAATTAAGTAACAAATCACGAACCAAATTCCGAGCCGGTGAGGCAAACAATTAAAGTTTCTCTGCCGCCGTCGGAAAAATATGTTAATCGACCCGAAAATGAGGAAAAGGACGAAAGCTATTCGGGACCTCCTATCAGATGGTAGCACCAGGAGAGTGCAATAAAACAAATCAGCGCTCGATAGCGAAGCAGGACCAGGATTAAATGTCCTGGTACACGTTCTCGTGCGTGACATCGCTCAACAAACGCTTGTCCAGGCAATCTGTTTGCTGCTCCCCAGAGTTACATTTTCGGGTCTGAACTTAAGGCCTTTAACGGCTTAGATACATAATTAAAGGGTTTATTGCACTCCGATGTCGTGTGTGGATTTCGGGTCATTGACTCGCACACTTGAGCAATCCAGACGCGGTCCGCGCATTCCACGACTACGCCCGCCATCGCCATTCAGTGGGGTGTTTCAATCGATTTGGGGTTAATCGCGTCATTGACTCGGAGCTTCCTCAATGCCCAGCGCAGCACGCTGAATAATTGTTACACAAAAATGCATATATCGCCGTCAAGACACCGAGTTCGAGGTGAATCGGTGATGAAGTACATGCAGGTATCCTCTGCTTCTCACACCTTAAGCCGACCGCGATGGCTCTCACGTTGGTGCGGTGGAACTATTGACCTTCCATAGGAGAACACAAGAGTTAATGGTTTCGAACGGCCGGCGCAAGGCAGAGCTCATTTGTGGTTCGTGCGTGCTGCGGAGGAGAGATCCCCGACTAATAGCGGTGGCCACCGTTTGAAAGATGAAAAGGCTTTTGCTTTTCGGGAGTTCTTTGCTTCGCCAAGCAGCAGGCGGACAGGGGCCACTGCTGCTAATTGCGGATCATTACCTGCAGGCACTATTGTTTAAATTGGTTTTATCGGATTTTTTCTGTTCGTCTTCGTGTTGATCGAACAGTGATTTGTGGACGAGACGCTTCGGAAGGAAACATTTGGTGGACGATAATGAAAGCGGCACTTAAGAGACGTCTCGCAATGAGGAAATGCGGTCAGTGGGATAAAGTGGGGTAGATAATTCGTTGTGTGCACTCAATTCTTACTCAATTAAGGTTAGAAGTCCAAATGATATTCAGTGGTAGGCTGTACGTCGCTTATAAAAATTAGATTCATCTACTATTTTCTTCAATGAATTTGAATTAATGAATGAACTGATTGTTTCAGCACAAAACAAGGTCTTTTAAGTATTGATTGATTGGCATGTTTGAGCTTTTTTGAGACCTTTGGATTGTGACAAACTTTCAACAGAGGTCTGCAACTAAAAGATGATTGTTTAGCTGTTATCTTTTTGGTATTACTGGTTTAAACAGCTGACGCACGTTTCGTGTTTTGTTTCACCGTCAAGCATCTTCAGTTTGGTCTATAATTTAACCATTAATCGTCTTACAAACGAACAACGCTTGCAAATTATTGAATTTTATTATCAAAATGAGTGCTATGTTAAGAAAGTTCATCGCGCGCTTCTTCCATTTTATGGTCAAAAATGGACGAAGCTCTTTTTTGGCTCAATGGGCACGTAAATAAGCAGAATTATGGTTTTTGTAGTGAGTATCAGCATTGCAAGAGCTACCAATGCATCACAGTTTGGTGCAGTTTATGGGCTGGTGGCATCATTGGACCGTACTTCTTCAAAGATGATGGGAATCGTAGCGCAACTGTGAATGGTGAGTGCTACCGTGAGATGATACTTAACTTTTTTTGCCCAAAATGCAAGAGCTTGACTTACATGACATGTGGTTTCAACAAGACGGTGCCACATGCCACACAGCACGCGCAACAATGGGCTTATTGAGAGGCGAGTTCGGTGAACATTTTCTTTCACGGTCAATTGGCCGCCTAGATCGTGCGATTTAACGCATTTAGACTATTTTTTGTGGGGCTAAAGCTCATGTCTATACAGACAATCCCGCTTCAATTGACGCATTGGAAGCCAACATTGAAGCATTTATTCGTGAGATACCGGCCGAAATGTTAGAAAGAGTATGCCAAAATTGGACTAAGCGGATGGACCATTTGAGGCGCAGTCAAGGTCAAAATTCGCATGAACTAATCGTCAAACATTAAATTATATGGACCGTACTATCGATTCAAAAAAATTCCATGCATTTTTCTGAATTTCATGTGTTTTTTTTTTGAAAAACTTTTCTATAGCTTTTGAAAAATCACCCTTTATAAGCAGTTTCAAATGTTAACCTAAATTCATCAAGTGGCAAAATATAAGATTTGACATAATTAAGTTCAAAGGTTCACCTACCTTATTGGCTTATACCACAGGGTGGTAGATAATTCATGACTGGTTTTACGGCTAACTGCCCAATTGCCAAATTGAGGTTATGTTTGAGGAATACTCCCTCCTCCTTGGCTTAGAGCCAAGAACTAAGAACTTCGCAGCGTTCTGTATGTCGCAATGGGTTGAGAAGGCAACTCCACACTGAACCTAGCTCAACAGCAACCCAACAGCATCTTCTTGTAATATACAGCCACCAAACGATTGTGGCCGCCGGAGGGTAGTGGGTAGTGTACGATGCTCACACGCCGAAAGTCTAGGTTCGATTCCCAGGTGAACACCTCGAATGTTTCACGACACCAACTTTTTCAAACTGCTGACAACACTCAAAAAAAGTATTAATTGTCTAAGAAACAGCTTCTCAAACTTTGCCGTTCGGAGTTGGCAGAAAATTGAAGATCCCTTCTACTCGTGAGAGAACAGTAGCGAACACAACACGATTGGTTGATGAGCAAGCTAGACCCTGGTCCATTTGTGGACTGTCACGCCTTTCAATTATTGAAGAATTACTGATGAATAATATGCTCACCTGAAATTATCAATTACCTTCCACAAAGTTCGCAATGTTTCGCAATGCCATCAGAAAAGCTGCAACTAATTTGTTAGATTTCACTCCTCTACCCAAATGAACGATTTAAAAAATCATCGACTTCTGCGAAGAAGCAGTAAAAAAAAATGCCTTTCCAAATTAAATGAGAATTAAATGAGAAATTAAATTTGGCGAATGAAATGTTACCTACTTATAAAATGTCGACATTGTTAACCTAATTCTTTAACAGAACATTTGTTGCGCATTTGATATCGCCCTGAGATTCCTTCTTAATAGTCTCCTTATATAGCCTCAGCGTAGCCACGCCAAATCCGCCATTATCGGATTAGGAAGTAGGAGGCTTTAGGAAGAATTGGGAGGAATTTTATTTATTTTATTTAGGAAGAATTAGGACGAATTAGGAGCTTCAAATAAGTGGCAAATTGCTTTGCGTTTTTCTATTCATTCAATTCATTTTAACCAGATTGAATTTCTAAACCTCTAAAAAATATCCTTTTTATTCTAAAATCACTTCCTACAAAATACCACTTTGCTCCACGATGTCGGACCACCGTCATCCCACACACGAGAGAGAACAAGACAAGAAGCATGTAACAACAATGAAGGGAACCTTATAGTAAAACATATATAGTAGATGAACCACCCCTGTAGGTTGTTTAACGGTAACGAAGAACCCAATCCCACTGTCAGGCAGTATGAACCATATAGAATAAGACAGACGATTTGGATAATTTCTTATTTGCCCCTCAAAATCGCTGGTGTCTTGGTTCTATGTACCAATTCATATGTAAAATAGTATCATACGAAGACATATTCGATGAATAGAAACTCAACATTTAAAAAATTAAAAATTTCTGAAAATTATTTTCTAAACATTGTTTACAGAATCTCTTGTAACCGAATGAGCTTTATTCCAGAAAAAACAACCGTTCAGCAAATATTTTAGAAAAAAAAAATAGCTTAAGATTGATACCCACGTCATTTGATGAACAATTCAAAGGCAATGTGACAGAATCTTTAGGGAATTAAGCATTAATAGTTAATAATTCTTTGGGTCTGTATTTAAATTGAAACTTAATACTGTGAGGCGGACGAAACAGTTAGCCTAGGCCAGGGAATAAAATCTTTGTGAGTGACGAAGACGCTCAGCGTCTGATTTCACTCCAGAAGTGATGAAGCGACACTGCCGGTGTATGAGTTGCTAGTTGACATGAAATGTTTATTCGAGAACAAGTTCACACAAGTCGAACTAAAGCGACAATTTGAAGCACGTCAATGACAAGTGTGGTCGCCGTGGCGTAGTGGGTAGAGTGCGACGCTCACACGCCGAAGGGTCTAGGTTCGACTCCCAGTTCAACACCAATTTTTCTAATATTTCACGGCACCACCTCTTTCGAGCTGCTGACAATACTCTAAGAGTAATAACTGTCTAAGAAAGCTTCTCAAATTTCGCCGTTCGAAGTCGGTAAAAAACTGTAGGTCCCTTCTACTCGTGAGAGAACAGTAGCACGCACAACACGAGTAGTTGATGAGCAAGCTAGGCCCTGGTCTCCCTTTGGACTGTAGCGCCAACAATTATTATTATTATTAATGGCAAGTGAATGAGCCATTTATTGAATATTGCCATGAGGCGAACAAAATAAATATCACGGAGGATAAGCTATTGGAGCACTTACTAGAAGGCGTCCGGACGAAGCGCTCCAAACGCAAGCAAAGATGCAATGTTTCTCAAACAAAACTCAATTACTTGAGGCATTCCGGAAAATAACGTTACCACGAAAACTGCCGTAGGTGTCTGCCGTTTCCAGAGCCCGAAGGTGTTTCAACTAAAATATACTAGGACACATCGCCTCCGACTGTCGCAAGCCGAAGAGGGAATTTAGAGCGTGCCATGTCTGCGGAGGTTTTGGTCATTTCGCGTCAACTTATAGCATAAGAAAGGGTCAGGTGCTACATTATGTCCAGCAGGAGGAGTACCCGCATGATTGCGTAAGAAAAAAGACTACAGAAGAAAAGCTTTGAGTGTGACCTTTAATCCGGGTTTTCCAGTGGAAAAGATTTAAACACGAGCACATTTGGATATACAAGGTCTGTTCAAAAAATAAGGCGAATTTTAATTTTTTTCAAAACATATTAATATTTTTCTTTAGTTTCTATATTGTCCCCCACATAGAAGTCCCCTTTAGATGCAATAAACTAGACTTAGGCCCGCGTTTTTCCAATTCTCGAAACAGTTCATTCTGCACTTTTGTGTATATTCCTGAACTCTCTTAGCGGTTCAGTTTGTATCTCCTCCATTGGTCTCTCGATGTTATAGCCATGTACCCATTGTTCCCCACCTATAACGACCATTTTAAGAAAATCTAAGTAACTATCTGCGTCATTCAACAACTCCAGAGCGATGCTCATGCGAAATTAGTTTTTAGTCAAAATTCAACAATTTTGGAACAAACTTCGCTGCCACACGCTTCATTTCTGAAATTTCCGACATCTTCAGGAACTTATTTAATAGTGATTCGAAAGTTCTTCACTTTCTCAACATTTTCATCGATTGTTGATGTGCATTGACGTCCAGGGTAAGCACCGTCATTCTCATCTTCTCGACCTTCTTTGAAAAGCTTGTGAATAAAAATGATTCAGAGTACACTCAACTTTTCAAGTGTTTTTGAGCATTTATTCCCATTTTCACACAAAATTTAATGCAAATTCTTTATTCCAGTTTTTCAACTGCAGGAAATCGCCAAACACGCAAAACACGTCTTACTTTTATGCCTCTCACAAACAAAATAAATATACTATATAGCTGAAACTGTAAACAAATATTCGAGACGAGTGTACCAACATAACAAAATAAAAAAAATGCCGACAAACGAATGTACGTAGACCGAAATTTGAAAATCTACCTTTTTTTGATCAGACCTCCAATGTGCATACGCTGATTATTTCAAACGTCTACGAATTCAACGCTTAGTTGTCTCTTTTCAAGCGGCTTTCCCCAGTAGTTGTTTATATGTGCTGAGAAACCTGCCTAGCTGGAAAGGTATATTGGTTGAAAAATATAATAAGAAATAAGGATACCGATAAGCTTGCAAGGACTAGAACCACAACTATATTATCTAGCGTGTTCTGACTTGAAACCCAGAAGGACTCCAGAAATATAATATAAATAAATATGTTCTCGTGGCCGTGGCGTGGTGGGTAGATTGCGACGCTCACACTCAGAAGGTCTAGTTTCGATTCCCGGCTGAACACCTCGAATTCTTCGCGGTACCACTTCTTTCGAGCTGCTGACAACACTCAAAAAGCTTCCTCTACTCGTGAGAGAACAGTAGTGGGCACAACACGAGCAGTTGAGGAGCAAGCTAGGCCCTGGTCCCCTGTGGAGTGTCGCGCCATACAATTCTTATTATCATTATTATTATTATATATGTTCTCAAACCAAAACAGAACAAGTCAACAAAAATTGAAAATATGTTGTCTTATACCAGAAATGAAGAATTTATGTCAAAACAAGCGCATTCTCGAGAAGAATAACACATATCCCTACAACCATTAACGGTTTAAAATCTCTCTGCTTCGCATACGGCCCATCACTAGCCTATGCATTCCTCAGAATGACTTCTTCAAGAGCTTCGGAGACTAGAAACAGCGCGAAAAAATCTCTCATCTCTTCTGCGACTGCCAACTTCTTGCAAAAAGAAGAATGAAACACCTAGAGATGTACAATAACTTGGATTTGCGGACTCCTCACAAGCTGTATAATGAAATATAAACTAAAATCTATGTTTATGCTACTTTTCTTAGGAGTAAAATTTGATGCAAAAAGAACGATAACGTACTCATATTTTTACTTCTGTGTGCGAGGACATTGGCACATTAACATCACTACTCAGTTCAAATGGAAAATTTCCAACCAAAAAATCCATTAGCCCTGAACACATTCTCGGGTATACATACAACTCCTAACTGCAAGCGTCGTTAACAGTTAATAACAATATTGGCAGGAACTAGTGGTTAGTCACAAAGTCATTGATTGAATTCTTCACTTCAAATAATTTCCATAAAAACAGTGTCTCCCTAAGCAAAGTCCTAAAAATAAAACAAACTGCTCTTGAAGGTATATCAGAGCTACTCAACCACTTTAGAACATTCTCGTGTTATCCGGTTAAGCTCAGGACTGTACAAGCCGCAAGTCATTGTAAAAAATTAAAATGCATCCGCACTATGCATAAACAAGCAGTGACCTTTTAGTCAAGACCGGAACCAACTTAAAATGTCATCCTTGCGAAAGGTCTGGGCCCTGTACAATCCACTTAACTACAATTATTCCTTAACCCAATCAAATGGAAAATAAAGTGTCTGTCGTACTTACACGGGTCGTGTCACTCAGATATGCAGCGCGGTATCCATTAACTTCGTAACCTCAACAATCCATTACACTGGAACCCAATACATTTCCTCCCTCAGAAGCAGCACTTCTCAACTCTCACATTCCGTCACATGTAAGCACACACGGTTCAAACGAATGAGCTTAATCACACCTAATAGCGCGTTGTCCTTGGAACCGGTTATTAATCAACTTATCAATCGGCACACATTAACAGGGCTTTCCCTTGGGAAACCTCCCTGGTCCCGTGGACACGAAATATATTTGAAATATTTTTTTTTTTTGAAGAATTGCACTTTAAAAGTTTGCATGCGATTGTTTTGCACGAGGAACGGCTTCTTTCAGAACGCGCGCGGCAAAGAACGAATAAAACATGCACCCGCAGAGCACCGAGTCTTGACCACTTCTAAAGCCGTAGCGGCGAGTCACGAATCAGCCGACGGACCGAGCAACCACTGTTTATGGGGTTCGGTTTGATTTGAATATTCTAATATTGGAAAATCGTCGGTCAGTCGAGTGGGGGTGCGCCGTAGCCTACCCCCACCTGAACGCGGCCGCCACTACAACCTTCCAGGACGAGTAAGGGGTCGCTCTATTTTTTCGCCTGCTACATTAGCACGTTGCCGTCTTGAGACCCCAACAGTGACCGTTGGCTGACCAGACTTTCCAACGACGTGCTAAGATGGACGGACAAGGATTGGGGTTGGTAAGGAAAGTTATGTATTCCAGGACGAAAAGGTCGACAATTTGTGTGCATGCACGTATGAAAATAGCACGATCCCATGGAACGAGGGTCGGCTCCGGGTAGGAGGACTTAGTACAAGACGGGCAAAAAATCAATTCTATTCTTGGTCAACAGGAGGTTTTTTCATTGAGTGTTTTCGGCGAACAGGGCTCACAAATCGGTGCCGTAATCGCAGGGCTATGATGTATGCATCCTGTTGCAGGTTGACAGCCATTGTGGGAATTGCACTGAAAGTCTAACTCATGCGTTGGCCGAGTGAGGAAGGAGTGCAGTTTGCGGAGGGGTGAAGCCCACAATTGAGAAAAGTTTACGAGGATAACTCATCGGGTTTTTTGTTATCTTCTGGTAAAAGAGTTGCCATGTTTTTGTGATTCTGAGCAATGATGAACTTCGGAGGAACCATTCGGCTGATAGGATCTCCTGTATCATATCGTTACAATTCAATTTAAAAAAAACGTTACCGAAGAAGCGTTTATTTATGTATGTGGGTGAGTGATCAAGAGAAAACCATACCGAATTCGGCAGATATTAAGGACACCAACCAACTCAGTGGGAGTCAAAGCAAAATACATTTGCGCTGCATGCTACTTATTCTGCTAAAGAAAAATAAACATTTTAAAGAAGTGGCAAGGTAGTCGTCTTCTAGTTAAATTCAAGCTTTACATCATCTTCCGTCTTCTTCTTTGCTTAGCGTTGCAGTTCGATGTGGACCTAGGCCTCAACAAACAAACCGGCAGCTCCTTTTAGTTGCGAAAACGAAGTTGGTGGAGATCCTTCTCTTCTTGTGTGTGAGGATGTCCTCTATAAGGCTGTCTCACTGACTCGGAACCGAAGACTTTTTGACCAGAAGCTCTGGTGTCTATTTGCTTTATACGACATAGCCACCATAAACGTTGGGTCTTTTCAAAGAACTTTTGGACCTACTTTTTGCTATTACTGCTTTTGGTCTTGTCAACTGCGCTTTTGACGTGTTCTTTGTTTTTCCTCCTGAGAATTCCTTTTCTTCTTTACGAAGAGATCACGAACAGCTTCGCTTTAAAGGGTTCCTGTTTGGCTGTAAATACAAGCCTACACTCGTTGTCAAACCATATTGTTTTTCCCGAATGGTGTCCTTAAATACAGCATTATAGTTTGATTTTCTAGTCTGTACAAAAAATACAATTTTACAGGATTTGGTCGTATCCCCTAAATTCGACTCAAAAATCAAATTTTTGCCCAACAAGTAATATTTTTGAAGCTTATAAACAAAGAAAAGTCACGCAAGCAAATATTAGTTGACAGCCTTATTTCACGCATGGCGGCAAAGCAAGCTTGTTCGGGCTCTTTGTCGCAATGGAATAGCACTTTAATGTTTGTCAAATAGGATCGCCTTTTCTGAACTTCAGCGTCCAATTCTCCCAACAGTTCGGTGTTTTCTAACCAATTCAGATAAACAATCCAGAGTACACTGCAGGGACAGCTTACGTCTTCTTTGGAGCACGCTCACCGCTTGAAGTCCACTGTCTTGATTGTCCGTTGGTCTGTAGTGTCTATTAGCCTACCCATTTTTCATCTACCACCGCATAACAATGAAAACCCTTCCCGGATTGCCCTTAAAAGGATCAAACAACGCTCCGACTTGAACTTATAGTTATACTTATAGTGATCGAAACACACAACACATCAAATAATAATAAGTCCGGAGACTGATATATAGACATATTCATTTTAGGAAGTATAAACTCTCAAATGGTACCTGTCAAATTTTCATGACAGTCTGATTATTAGGTTACAAGTATCCGTGTTTGTAACCTAATAATCAGATTTGAGTCAAGTGACGTTACCTTAGCGATTTTTAAAAGAATGGAAAAACAGAATTTTGATGGGAAAAATTACGTGCAAGCTCAGCAATGGCTTCAAAAGTGTTAGAGGGAGACTGTTTCATCAAAATCAAATATTTGTCTGTGGTGTGCTGACTTTAAACGTGGCCGTACAGACACTAACGATGCTGATTGGCTTGAAAGGCCAGTTTAGGTGGTTGTACCTGAAAATGTCAAAAAGTTGACAAAATGGTTTTGGAAAACCGTAAAGTTAAATTGCATGAGATAATAATAATAATTGTTGGCGCTACAGTCCAAAGGGGGGCCAGGGCCTTGCTTGCTCATCAACTACTCGTGATGTGCGCGCTACTGTTCTCTCACGAGTAGAAGGGACCTACAGTTTTTTGCCGACTCCGAACGGCGAAATTTGAGAAGCTTTCTTAGACAGTTATTACTCTTTGACTGTTGTCAGCAGCTCGAAAGAGGTGGTGCCGTGAAAAATTCGAAAAATTGGTGTTGAGCTGAGATTCGAACCTAGACCCTTCGGCGTGTAAGCGTCGCACTCTACCCACTATGCCAGTGCGACCACAATTGCATGAGATAGCTGACACATTAAAGATATCAGAAGGCAGTGTGTGCACTATTTTGCATGAACATTTGTTCATGAGAAAGCTGTTTTCGAAATGTGTGCCACGTTTGTTCACAGCGGATCAAAAACAACAACGTATCAATGATTCTGAGGGCTGTTTGGAGTTGTTTCGTCGAAATAAACAGGATTTTTCCGGTCGTTATGTTACAATGGATGAAATATGGATCCACCACTACATTTCAGAGTCAAATCGGCAGTCAGCGGAGTGAACAACAGCCCGTGAACCATGCCCAAAGCGTCCAGAAACACAAATGTTGGCTGGCAAGGCTATGGTATCCGTATTTTGGGATGCGTACGAAATTTTATTCACCGATTATCTTGACAAAGACAAAAGGATCAGCAGCGGATACTACATAGTATTTTTGGTGTATTGAAGAAACTGTCATACATGAAGACAAAAAATCCCTTCCACCAAGACAACGTAGCGTGTTACAAGTCGTTGGCTACCACCCATGGGATAAAATTGCTTCCGCACCCACCGTATTCTCCAGACCTATCCCCCAGCGACTTGTACCGCTTTCCAGACCTCAAAAAGATGCTACCGGGACTTATTGAGTAAATCAATGCGTTGATTTTGTATATTAGCTGTTTTTGTTCACAACTTCCCAGTTCCTAAGAAGCTTCCTTCTTATAAACATGACCTAAATTGTTAACTAATTTGGTCCTATTTGCAATCGTGCCATTCTGCACCAATAACAGAGAATAGGTGGATTATAATGAGGATATCACTCGAAGACTCAACATCCCTATTAGCCCCGAGAGGGCTTGTTCTATTTTCGTTGCAGTGCTTTGCATATTTCTTCACAGTTAAATTTTAATTATATCACATATTCCGGCCCAAAAACAACAAGTCCATCGTTGTATTTTCTGCAACCTTTTTATGAAATATTTTTTCATTAAAATGTTTCTTTATTTGTTTTGTTAGTTTCCATCCCTTGCTATAAAAATTCATGACAACGTGGCAACCCTTTTTGGTATTTCCAGCAATTGATGTTCAGTCGGTGCCCCTTTACAAGACCTCCTGGTCATTAGTATGTACATATTCACATTTATCGCGACCACCCCCTTCAGTGGTCGTCCTGGCTACGAGAGTGTTAAAACTGGCCACAACAGCCCTGTAAGTTGTATTACACACGCATCCTTCCAGCGATTAAGCAAGAAACTCATACACACGACTCCCCTTACATCCTCCAATGGAGGCACTTCCAGCCACTAACAGGGGCAATAAACGAGTGATTTGTGTCCCAGGCCGCACGTCTGGACATTGCATCAAGGTGCGCTCTCTGCAATGAACTCCTTTTGACTTCAATCAATAAATCACACTGCACACAGGGCAGATGCAACGGCAGGACTTGTTGAACAGACATCTGACACTGGCACACATATGTTTATGTGCGGCACGGCTTCCGCTCCCAAATTCTCACACAATCAGTCACTCAGAAGGCGCAGTTGGACGTGTCAATATTGGGAAGGTCTATTCGGCGCGAATAAACAGAGTGAAAACGTTCGATAGTCCGACTAAAGGCCGACACAGCGTGTGTCTCTTGGGAATGGCGAATAAATATTTGCGGGTCGTCTCTCAACGTCAGCGTAGGAGAAATCACGGTTTGTGTTCCTAACTGTAATGTGGGTCACTGGCATATGGGAGTGACTAGTATTTAACTTTTGATTTTGTTTTGATTGTCATCATTGTACTGGTGCATTTTTTAATTGACGCAAGGTCAATTAAATGGATGAGTTGGGTGTGCAGGATAATTTAATGGAAAAGACAATGTTTAAGGGCCTTATGAACTCTAAACACACCAAACAGTAATTAATGGCATGATTTCATGCAGCCATTTCGACGCCTTTTATTTATTTATTGTGTGATAACATAAAAAGTTTCAAGGGTTTTTCGGTACATTTTGAAAGAGAAAAACTGAAGAAAAATTTCAAATAGATAGCGCCATTACCATTTTCCGGGTATTTCTGTACGAAGGTTGCCTTTTATATTTCGGGATTCAAGTGTTGCAATCTGGCAACTCCCAGCTCCATCGTAAAGTTTGACATTTTTGAGATTATAGGTACTCAGAACGTTTTGACATACGAGCGCTTCAAGATTCATCTCGCCCAAAAAATGGAATTAAATCGTGAAAATTTTCGTGCGATTATTTTTTACAACAACAAAATTAAAACGTTACGAACAGACAATGTTAAAGAATATGTAACTTAAAGCACAGACACCATATGAATTATGGTAAGCATTTATGCTGAATAAGCGACCAGGTAATTCGAAGTTTTCTCCAAAGGGTATAGAGCGTATAATGATGGGCTACTCTACCGAATCTAAAGCCTATCGCCTTTATGATCGCGAAAACAAAGTGATTAGAATAAGTCGCGATGTAAAATTTATTGAAGATTTTTCAATACAATATTTATTTTCAGATTCTCCCAATACACCTCAAATGATCATAATAAATATAATATTTTCTTTTTCTTGTTGGAGGTTGGGATCAACTACACTGGAGCGCTCAGACTCAAATACTGGTCCATTGTACAACCAGGCAGTAACCTTCATTTAATGTTAATCATTTAATGTAAATTGGTTTTCCGAAGAAAACCAAAGAAAGAAAATAGAACTTGATTTTTAAGTTCACACCACATCAGCGCCAAATAACCCCCACCTGATACGAGCGAAAGCAGGACACTGACAGAGAAAGTGCTCTGAAGTGTCTTCACCTTCTCCACAGGCGTCGCAGAGTGTGACATCACTAAGCCCAAGCCGACTCAGGTGCATATCGAAGGTAAAGTGTCCCGTTAATACGTTGACTTTCGACGTGGATTAACTCAACAACAGTGCATCAATGAACTTAATTCAATTTTTGATGAAGTTCCACCAAGGACCATTCTTTATTGATGGTATGGTGAATTCAACCGAGGTCGTAGTTCACTCCAAGACGAATTTCGTGAAGGTCGTCCAAAATCATTTGTTGTTCCGGAAACCATTGATGCTGTGCACCAACTGGTATTGCAAGATCATCATGTGACCTATCGTGAGATTGAGAAGAAGAAGAACCTTAGGCATTAGTGGGACCAGCATACATTCAATATTGCATGAACATTTGACCGTCAAAAAAATTTGTTCGCTTTGTATACCACACAATTTGTCAATCGCTCAAAAAAGGCTTGTGTCGATTGATCGAAAAAATGCTCCAAAAATATGCTTCGAAACGCATATGAGCCCCAAAGTAAACAGTAGTCGACTGTATGGGTGTTTCAAATTGAGCCAAATCCAACAAAAGTTGCTCGCGCACGAAGCACTTCCAAGCAAATGGTCGCCTGTTTTTTCGGAAAAACTGGACATGTCGCACCCGTACCACTAGAACAACGCAGAACAGTCAATACTGAGTGGTACACAACCATTTATTTGCCAGTTGTCTTCCAAGATATCAGGAACCCCAACCGCCGAAGACGAATTAGTCTTCTCCACGACCATTCACCAAGCGAATTGAATTTTTGAGCACTCAAAACATCGACTTGATGAGTCATCCGCCGTATAGTCCTAACTTGGCATCGAATGACTACTTTTTATTCCTATACGTAAAAAGTAAAATGAGAGGTCATCGTTTTTCGACACCTGAAAAAGCGGTTGATGCGTTCAGAATGCCTGTTTTAGAGATACCTCAACCAGAGTGGCAAAAGGTGTATAGATCTTAATGTTTTTTTTTGTGTGTTTTTTTAATAATTGACGCGTGCAAAAGGGGTTGCGAGTACCCTTAAGTGACCGGATCAAGTCACAGCACACAGTACCGATGCACATTGGCTTTAAATGCCTGTGGATTGTATTCAGGAGGAAAAATCGAGCTGGAAAGAGCATTCCAGAATCGTATAGTGCGGCCAAAGAACGAGTCTCTGAACTTGACTGTACGTCCGAAAGAGAGCTTGAGGGTGAATTGGTGGGCATTCCTAGCGAGGCGTGTATTGCGAGTGAATTCTTGAAGGAGAGGAATGCAACTGGCTAATTCATCTGAGCATTTCTTGTTCAAATAGCGATAAAAGTGTGTCAAGGTCGGAATTTAATGTGCTTAACATACGCTGCCGTTCCGAGTCTATGGCCGAAGTGGAGGAACGAATATGAAAAGCTGAGGGTACTGTCATCAGCAAAGGAATGAACAGGATTAGAAGTAGCAGACAAGAGATCATTTATAAAAATGAGGAAGAGTGTCGGAGATAAAACTGAGCCCTGGAGAACACCAGCATTAATATTGTGAATATCAGACTTGAATCCATCCAAAACGACTTGTATTGAGCGATTCGAAAGGTAATTTCTAATCCATTGAAGAAGAGACTCATCGATTCCAAAAGCACGCATTTTTGACAAGAGAGCCTGGTTCCAGACCCTGTCAAATGCCTTAGAAATATCAAGCGCAACAATCTTGCTTTCTCCTGCATTGTGCAAAGATTGGTTCCACTTTTCAGTGAGATATGCCATCAGATCACCACTGGAACGGTTGCTTCGGAAGCCGTACTGCCGGTCATTAAGAAGCTTCCGGGACTCAAGATATTTCATAAACTGACGGTTTATCAGCGTTTCCATGACCTTGGAGAGAAGGGACGTTAGTGCTATATGTCAGTAGGAGGTGGGTGATGAAGATTCGCCCTTTTTAGGGACGGGCTGGACAAATGCGGTTTTCCACTTACTCAGAAACACCCATAAAGAGTAGGACAAATTTAAAAGCTTACGCAGTGGTTTTGCCAGCATAAAAGAACACCTCTTCAGAAGAACAGGGGGTATACCATCTGGACTAGTGGATTTGCGTATGTTTAGATCTTTAAGTACTCTTGCTAATGTATGAGTGCGAAAGTGGATTTGCCCATGGAGAAATTTACGCTCTCAAGTACAGGCGGGGACAAAGTGCTATCTGGCAGCGTTGAGCTAGCTGCAAGGTGTGCAGCAAGCAGATGAGCTTTGTCCAAAGAGCTGACAGCTGGAGTGTCATTGCAAATGAGCGTTGGGATCGAAGACGAGGCTGAATTCCTTATGTTTTTTACGAAAGACTAAAGGCTTCTACTACCCTTGGGGCATTGTAGGACTTTTTGCCTCAACTTTTGGTCAAAGGAGAATTTAGCACGTCTTATTAATAAATTACAGTCATTTCGGATCCGTTTGAACTTTTTCCGGGCTTCCTCAGAAGGGTTGGCTTTATAATCCCGGAAACTCAACTCTCTCATCCTGATAGCCTCTTTGCAGCTCAAATCGTACCACGCGTTTGCCTTAGGCTTGATGCTCTTCACTCTGTGAGGAATGAAGGATCGCATGCCCAGCGAAATAATGTTTGTGATCGCATCAGTAGCGGCATTCATGTCGCTATAGAGGAAGCATAGTGACCAGTTAAAATTCCTAAAGAAGTTGTTAAGTCCGCTCTAGTTGGCTTTCTCGTAGAGCCATACTCTTCTTTTCGGAATTTGTTCTCTAACTGTGTGGGAGGAGTACGAGAATTCGGCTGATACGACACAGTGGTCGGACGAGCCTAGAGGCGACAGTATATCAATTGAATATTTTTCAGAATGAGAGGTGAGAAACAGATCCAAGGTGTTGGCGGTATGATCTGCAATGTCAGATATTCGTGTTGGCTCATTCACAAGCTGGGTTAAATTATTTACCTCAGCGAAGATTTCAACATACCTTCCTTCGGGTGTTGTCTGGCCTCAATGTCGAAGCCAAGTAGAATTGTGTACATTGAAATCGCCCGCAATAGCGATTTCAGTGCGAGCATACAGGGATACAATTCTAGAGATGGAGTCGGACAGCGCATCAAACTCATTATAAGTTGAGTTGCTGTCCAGGTTTGGACTTCTATAAATAAAACAGTAGTGGATTAAATGCTTACGGACAAGGAGTTTTAACCACAGAAAATTGAATTCCGGATTGGAACAGTGGCCATATTGTGGTTGAATTTGGTGAGCAACATCACTACGACGAGATCGCGGTATTCTCACCCACCTGTGTCTCACTCAGCGCCAAGACAGCTGGTTTATGACGAGTGAGGTGGACGTAAACGGCAAAGAGATTAATTCTCAGTCCGCGAATGTTGCTCACGTCAACGCTAAATTGTGGAATGTGGAAATGTGGAATATTTTGAAAAACAAAAGCTATTTTCGATGATTAATATATGTTTTTGTTCTCTAGCCCCGGAATATAAAAGGCAACCCCTGTAATCCTATGTTTTTAGCTATCAATTTCGTCAAGTTACGTTCGTCATCAGTCGACCGATTTTGTTTCCTTTACAGAGAGTTTTGCAGGAACTCAAGAAAGGAACAAGTGAAAGGTCTGGAATACTTGTCGCATTCATCATAAATTACCAACAGAGCTCCATGAATCTGCTTCAGGTCATCAGCGGACGGTGCAGTTCGGAATTATAATGGTTATGAACAACTTTCTTTCAGATAACAAATTTTCGTTTCACTATAAACAATTCCATTATGTTCCCAAAGTCAACATGAGCGTGCGTGCCCTCAATGCACGCTTTAAAGTCGTTTGCAGTCGGTAATTTCCGCGCGTTTTATTTTTTCGCGTTTAATCCATATCATCGACAAGGACCGGATGAAACGCTACAGTAACGAGAAAGTCAAAAAAGCACGCATCATCCCGCTGCAACAGCATTTCGTGCAACTGTTCAGGAAGCATATAGGCGAAATAGGAACCAAAATCATCAGAAACTTGAGAAATTCAGGTGTCGGACAACGCACACTACATGCTGAACGAATAGATTTGCCCCCGACATGCAACGAATGCAAGCCGTAAAAATTCTACTCCAGAAGGGATACAACAACAATATCGGTATTTATAACATAAATTGTTTTAAAATACATACATAAGTACTTAAAACAATTTTGTTGTTTTCCATGGTTAATATTCTTATAATAATGTTTCAGGAACACTAAAGCATTCATTGACATACAACTTGTTGTCTGTTGAGGTTGGCTTAGCCGTTTTCAACGCATGATAAAGCATTTCAAGAATGGGAGTTCATTTTTTGAAACTATTTAATTCTTGCCTCAAAGTACAATCTAAAGGTTTTCCCAACTGTTTCATATTTTACGCTTTTGGTATGTAAGAGTTCAGTTCTTATATCTAATCAACTTGTGGATCAGTCAGGAACTTTCCTTGTCCGGATCTGGAACGTTACTATTCGGAAAAAGTATTTTAATGAAAGTATTAGCAAAATTAAGGAGGGTTAATTTGGATTAACAAGACATTTTATTTAATCAGCAATGTTATTATTTTTCCGGAATTTAATCTTCTTTTGAATTGGCTGTAACAAATCACGGCTTATTTCTGTGTTGAAAGCTTTTATTGCTTAAAAAAGACAAAACGCCCACAGCACTTAACAGATTTGCGTCTTTTGGACTTCTTCTACGGCAAGTTTTATTGGATGTAGAGTAATGCAAACGTTGTTTATCAGCTCCAAATCTACTGTGTCGATGAAACGAAAAGAATTTAAATCATTTAAAGCTTGTGCTACTAATGTTTTGAGCTTCAAAAATCTTTCTAACATGTGAAATTGAATTCATTCGCATTTTGATGTCCAATATCAACTCGTGTTCATATTCAAATTTCATTTTAATATAATTTGAAGTACATACGCTATACGAACAGGAGAATACCTAAAACAAAACTACAAAGTTTCTCACCAACTTAAGCTGCTCAGAAATTGTCCTCTATATAATCTTGAAATGAATCTTCAAAAATATCTTCTTCATTGTTGTCCATGTTTTTATCATAAGATGTTTGTCCATGTTTTCATCATAAGATGTTTGTGTTTACCCGGTGCATTGGAAAACAGCTGTGGTACAGCCAATTCCGAAACGGGGCAAAGATACGTCCATCCCGACAAATCTCCGTTTTATAAGTCTTCTTCCGTGCATAAGCAAGGTATTTGGGGCTTACTACCCTAACGTAATGTACTACCAGAGGGTACGCCTTAACGGTTTTATTCCGCCTAAAGCTATCCTCTATTTGGACGCGAAAAACCTGATACAAGATGAGGACGGCTGCCCTATCAACTTCCATGTCGCACGCTGAACAGTAAAAAGGTAACTTCAATAAGAGCCGGACGTCGCTCGCAGCCAGGACGATCTCCTACGGTTCAGTAGAGCGATTTCTGCCCGAGACAACGCAGTAACTGATAAAAAACGGAATTTGTACTGGTGGTTACACCATAACCAGTATTCGATGCCGCTAAATACTTAAAGTAAAAATATGGTATAGTTGAGTCACTAGGGCCAACTCACATAGGCTAAGGTAGTTATAAGGAATTTTATAAAAATTAAAAATAAAAAAATTAATAAAAAAACAAAAATAAACAAAAAAAAAACAAAAAAAACAACAAAACACAAAATAAGGTGCATTACGGCGTATTAGATACATATGTCAAGCATATAAATATTACATACGCCCTGGTGCACGCGTCCGTATTTTTACGGACGTAAATTAATTTTATGGATGTAGGTTGTAAGTAGGTAAGATAAAATAAGCTATAAGTTAAGGTTAAGTAGCAAAAATAACATGAAATCCAAGTTTTTTTTAATTTTCCGAAAGGAGTTAGAAAAATAAAATCCCTAGGTAAGCTTAGAGTACTTTTAGAGAGTCAATAAGTTAGAATTAAGATCATTAGAGTTCATTCGCAAGCTAGTTTTAAGTAGTTTTCTATCTAGCATGCAAGAAATTGAATTCATAAAATAAAAAAAATGCATTATAAAAACAAACAAGATGTTTGTGTAGACCCACATTACTTATTAAAGTAGTCACAAACACTATATACGACTGAAACATGCAATGAGTTTAGCTGGATAAGTTTTTCCATTATTGGTACTTCATAATTAGTAGTACATACATATCACTTTTATAATTTATGTTGAATTAGATGATTTTCTCAACTATTCCATCCGCATTGCATAAGCTTTTGAATTGAACACGCCTCAAATTCATGCACTCATTATTTTCTCCATGTACATTTACATTTCATACATCTACGTCCTCTGAGGCTTATCCATTCAGCAGTAAAGCAACCGAATTGTCTTCCATCTATTTTATGCTTTTGAAAGATTTGTATCATCTCAATTTTTTTTGTAATACGGAGTTATTCTGAATTAAGTTCATGACACCACTTTCGCAGTGTGGTAAAGAACAAACTCTGTTTAAAATTGATTATCGAATAAATTTCGAATTCGTTATAGTGTGCATTGAGATATCGCCAATTGCAGCCAATTTTGAGACAATATCCTCCAAGCTAATGCTTTACAAAGTTTAACATTAAACTTGAAGCCTTTTGTAGCTTTGATTGGTGCACTGGTTCATTTATCATTTTCCATAGAAGAGCTTAATGATATTTTATCTACCAGCTTTAGATGATTTATCATAGCGCCAGTTATTCCTTTTGCATTTGTCACTTTGGATAACAAAGGAATAACTGATTTGAAAACTTGTCCTTGATTTCCAGTGTTTGAAAACTGAATCTTGTTTTCTTCATTCAAATTCTTGTAACAATCCCATACTGATGATGTTGATCTTTCTAATGACATTTTCTAGGATAAATATTTGTTAAATTAAGTATTAATAATAATACATACACAGGAAGTAAAGCATTATGAAAAATGCGTTGAACATGAACAATTTAACATATAGTGAAATTTTCCGTATATGCTTTTCTTACCAATTTTATTTCTTGCTTCCCCTTGATGTGGACTTTCTCAAAAAGTTTATTTTTATTGCAAATAAGAAACATTGACAAGAACTCTCCGTACAAATAAAACAAATTAAAAGATCATGGCATACTACGTATAAATGCATGAATTCCTAAAAACTATTTTTGAAAGAATTACTTTATGGAATTATTTTAAAAATTCAATAATTTCATTTTAAGATATTCTGTTTGAAAATAAATTTAGATAATTGTCGGATTTTTTTTTATGGTTATGAGCATAAAAAACCGCGATTATCAGTTGCAGCTATAATCGTTTACGAAACCCTAGATACAACCTAACACCGAAACTGAACTAGTAAATAAAACCCCATTCCGCAAAGGAACACCAAACCAACGCGTTTTTGAACAAAGACATCGCTAAATTGAAAATAATTTATATTAAATTTTATAAAACAATTGCTCACCAGTTGGGCGCCTCTTTTTAAGCCGGCACATACATACAGTGGTGGAAAAATAATAGAAACAATATTATTTTGTGTTTTTATCAACTTTAGTTAACGTGTTTGGGTAAGAAGTAAATTAAGCCATTACAAGTTGAATTATATCAATGTATCACAAACATTCCACATAAAAATTTTTCACAAAAAATAAAAAAATCGTAAAAATAAAATAATGTTTGTTTTTCGCCAGTTTTAGCCTGGGAAGTTTTTATGCACTGTCGCATTAGTAACGAGTTAAAACTATATGTTGTTTTCCGCTGAAATGAATTGCTGTGAACACCTTTTTCTTTGATCACTTTACAATTTTGGATATTTTTCCGTCTTTTCTTAAATTTTTAATATATTCCCGCTCTAGTAACGATACAATGCATTCCGAGACCTATTTTCGTAGATTTTCACTAAATTATTTTAAATTATTTAAATAAATTAGTTCAAAGAAAGAAAACTAAAATCGTTATACTTCACTAAAAAAAGATGCATTAGAAATTTGTTTTGGTTCTATTATTTTTTCCGACATAAATAAACATACTACTAGCAGTTTTTGTTATTCGAGATAATTAAAACCCGATAAGACCAAAGTGCTGCATAGTCTTAAAGTATAGTTAGTTGCAAAAAGACTTTAATTTTGGCATTATTAAATCGTTGTTTCTTTTATTTTTTCTACCACTGTATATTCTTAGCAGTGTTGAGCTTTGAAAATTCTCATACATACGTAAATATTTTTGTTCAATAAAAAAATTAAAAAAATGAATTATTTATTCTGTTTTTCATCGCCCGTGATGAATTACTTGAAAAGTGTTTTTTTTTTTCATACACCTAAGCAATGTTTCATACTGTTACGCGGTTATTTAAATTTCTTTCCATTAGTTGGTGTCGTCGCACTGGTCACAGATTTTTTACATTGTTACTTTAAGAAAAGTGTGGCCTAATGTGTAAAATCCGACGCGCACACGCTCACACGCAACACTGTCCCTTCTACTCGTAAGAGAACAGCAGGGCGCACGACACGAGTAGTAACAACTTTTGTCTTATCACTAAATATAACACTTATTTTTCGGTTTCAAAATACTAACTAATCTAATTCTACAGTTCGAATGGTTTTATACACGTCGTTTGAAGGAGGATTAGACTCCAATTATACACTCATTGGAACAATATCATCCTATTTCCTATGTATTCCCAGAGAACATATCCTGCCATACATTCAAGCGCATATACATTAGTTTGTACTTGATTTAAGTTTTTTTTTTTTTTTGAGATAGATTCTAGGGTGCATTGATTTTATACAAATGTCCTATATGGGAGGGAGTCATGGGGGTGTGAAGAACCATAAGACACACCAATATACGAGTACACGAAGGAGTCGTTTTTGGAGTTTAAACATTTGTTTGCGTGGTAAAGACATTTATTAGTAATGGCATTGAGGAACTTGAGCTTTGATTCACCTCGGGCTCGAAAGTTCCCAATGAAGTTTCTTTACATAAAATAATTATCAGCTTTTATTTTGATATGTTTTTTCATTTAAAGATTTGCTTGTATACGTAAACCTAACATCTTCAACTGGCTCACCCTCAAAAATCATACTTTCTCCTGCAGATATCCCTTTTTCATTCCCTGTCCACTCCTTAACTATATTTCAGATGATAGGTTTTTGGTTTTAGTAGCTTTGTAATCTTTTATTTTGTAACTGAAGAATGTGTTAATTTTCTGTCAAAGTGACCTGTCATTATAAAGGCAGATTTTAACCTTGGCCTCTGCGCAATCTATCCTCTTATGTACGTATTTAGCTTTATAATTTATGTACAAACTAAATACATTTGGACTAAGCATATTGCCCTGTGGAAAAAACAAGACTTCCAATTCAAACTAAAATAGTCTGATATGAGGAAGGTAATGGTTTTAAATATCAGCCGCAACTTGCAGGTGGCGCCATCTTATGTAAGCAGACCGAAAATATTTGTACCCCCAATACCATTCCAGTCCTCAAGAGTTTTAATAGGTTTGTATGTAAGTCTAAGTCTATTTTTTTATAACTATATAAAATATACATTTCTCTTCTCTAGCCAGTTTGGCTATGGTTATTAGTATCGTGGATCTCCACATAAAATATCAACACGCGGCAATCCTTTATGTGAAAAGTCTTCTTAAAATTGAGAAAAGGGGTATTTTTCCATAGTTAACATAGGAATATATCGTTGAATACTTGGAACACTCCTGGTAATGTTTTAAGTTTTATATATTATTGTTTACAATTAACAATACAATTAACAATGTTTGTAAAATTTTTTATTAACTCTATTTGAGTACCAGAAGCATTGGGTTTTTCATTTTCCTCTTATCATTCCACCTTTCTCTGACTCTCCTTTATGTTTTCGGATAACCCCGTTCATCGTATACTTTCCAAAAACGATTTCATCATAGCCTTATCCACGGAACCATTCAACAGGCGCAGTACAACAGCCAAGCAAAGTCTTACCATAAATTGATACATTTCTAAGATACTCGCAACAAAGATTTCTATGAAAAAGCTCATTTCGATTGAATCGTATGCAAATCTGCTTCAAAACGACTAGATAAGTGAGAAACAAAAAAAATGAATGTGTGCATGCAAATTCACCAGACTTCTTGTCAAAAGCAGCACTCCTTTGAGGGCCCACTGCGGTTTGCGTCATAACCTCTTGACGTGGATATCTTGCACAACACCCACGGCGACACACCCAGCGACCACCAGACGTCATTTGTTGCAGACTTTCGCTTTTGCCGACCGCGCTCCGCAGTCAAGTGATAGGAATGCCACCACAAACGGAGCTCTGTCTCAAGTCCCAATCGGGATGACTGGACCGAATTGGAAGGAGTTATGCCACGGCAGGCATAAAAAAGACGCGTCTTGTGCCGCTGCTGGGCCGTCATCAAAATGCCGCGCCGTCGAATTATCCTGATTGACAGACGAGGAGAAATGAATTATTTACGAGTCCGTTGGCCTCGGTGCATGCCATATTCGCCGCACCAAATGTGGTATCAAATGCTCAATTGTTGTCTGTGGCTGTTTGCCGTGCGTCAGTGCGGGTGGCTAGAAGCGGAGCTGGGCCATTAGATTTTATTGGGCAGCGTTCCATCGACTGAATTACTTAAGATGCCATTAGCCAAATGGTTGTAGCCAAGAGCCTCCCGGAGTTGGCTCCGACGGCGCCGTGGATGCATCGGACATTTAATTCTGTTGACGGTGATTGTTAGAATCCATACAGGTTAGCTATAAATTGTTTAGTAGTCTTCAATTGGCTATTGCGGCGTTGCGCCCCTCCAACAATGGCTCGGTGTCCCCGAGGAAGTTCGTTTAGCTGATGAGCTGTCATTAGCATGAGCATGCCCTCTGCCTGGAGTCTTGCACTGGTGGAGGCAGCGCAGAAGAGTTTGAGTTTAAGTTGTCTTTCACGGCGATTGCATTCCGCCAACAAATTGTTTTTGCCAACGTCTGGCCAAGTACGTGAAGTCCTCTGATTTACGTGACAATCCCGAGGAGAGTGCAAAAACCAAACGGCGAATTACAAACTCACATAACACTAACTGATTCCAATAAAAGTGTCATCGGCGCGAGACTAATGGCCAAAGTGTCAGGAAACACTTCTAGAAGAGGAATTCAAAACTTCTGGGGGCGCAAAAACTGAAGGAATCTCTTTGAGGAGTTCTCGAAGTGGTTCTTGCAGTGTCGCCGAATTGTGCGCCGAGGGGAAGCCGCGACTTTGTTGTGGATCTACCACACGACTTTGAATTGCAGTAGTGTCTGGTGTCGTGAATTCCTCGAAGTTTGCGGAGTTCATGTCTCATCGTCTGCAGACTGCCGCCGATGGAGACAATGACTGTAAGAAAGTGAGGTTGCGCGTTTTTTTTTACGAAACATTGTGCAGGAGGCATGACGGCGGCGGTGGTCTCTCTTACAGAACAATAAACGACGGAAGCTGCTTAGATTTATGAAAATCAAACACGATGGCTACGGGACGTGATTGCTGCAAAGGGTTCGTTGATCTGACAAGAGTGTGCAAATGCTGGTCATCAGATGAAACGAAAATAATTTTTGTGGTAAAATTTAATATCATTCCGTTAAGTGTTAACGTGCTTGTATTCGATACATAGCTGTAATAATTTATTCAAATATAAGAACAGTAAAGCAGAATTTTTACAAAGGACAGGGTAAAAGAAATAGCTTAAGATAATAGAATGGATATCGACTTAGTCTATGTTAGCCCGAGTTTTTATTTTCATAGATTTTAACATTTTCAAGACAACTCAGTTTGTAAAGGGCGCTTGCCATTTAAGCCTTAAACTCAGTTTATAAATTTACTTTTTACTATAGATGGCGCAACACCAACAGGGCCGTGCTTTTTCAGCAACTTCTCGTGTTGTGCGTACTATTGTTCTCTCACAAATAGAAGGGACCTACTGTTTCTTCCGAATCCGAACGGTGAATTATGCGATTTACTCATCCCGGGAATTGAACATGGGACTTTCGACGTCCGTGTGTCGCCCTTTACTGACTAACACTCCTTTAACAATTTCATTAAGTTGCTGAAACTTTTAAAGAATGTTTTTTAGTTTAATTTTATGCCATACATTTATGCAAAAGGATTTTTTTTTATCCTTTTAAGTTTTAAGTTTAAGTTTTTTATCCTTTTAAGTTTTAAGTTCACAGTGAAATAGAGGTTTGTCGGGCAGACGATGTTACCCACCACACATCAATTTTTCAAATTATTCCAATAGCTGCTTATAAATTAGTGAACATACGCCAATAAATTCAATGTATTTGCCATAAATTTAGAACGTTTCTTAAAATCCTTGCTGAAATTGTTTGCACAACGATGAATAGTATATTTTGTTGTCGTCCAAAAAAGATAGAAATTACTGTTCACCCTCCATGAATATCAACTTCTACATTTGTAATAAAGGGGAATGACAGAGTGAGTCCCGAATGTAAAGCTTATTTAATTCCGATCTTTACAGGTAAAAACAAAGAGTGAAATTTAATATTTCCAGGACCCAGTGGTATCTATTATCACTCAAGTGATCCCAAAATAATTAGCAATTATGAATCCGAGAGATTTTCCATCCTTCATATGTGTGTTAACTCAACAATAAGTTGGAATGATTACATATATTTGAGATTGCCAAAAATGGCGATGTGTTTGGACAAGCCAAATGTGAAGGCAAGAAAAAAAAATCGTTCACCCCTTTTAATCACCTGCCTTTACGACTTATATCACGGGATCCATTTTCCCAAGAGCCGTATAAAACGCAAGACTAATAATAATTATTGTTGGCGCTACAGTCCAAAGGGGGGCCAGGGCCTAGCTTACTCATCAACTGCTCGTGTTGTCCGCAATACTGTTCTCTCACGAGTAAAAGGGATATACAGTTTTTTGCCGACTCCGAACGACGAAATTTGAGAAGCTTTCTTAGACAGTTATTACTCTTTGAGTGTTGTCAGCAGCTCGAAAGAAGTGGTGCCGTGAAAAATTCGAAAAATTGGTGTTGAGCTGGGAATCGAACCTACACCTTTCGGCGTATGAGCGTCGCACTCTACCCACTACACCACGGCGGCCACGCGGCAAAACCAAACGCCTTTATCACCCAAGTACCAAATTGAGATCATGCTTGAGAAACAATTACCCAACCTTGGTTTGAAGCGAGACCTTCCTAAAACCTCTTCCGCTCTCTGGGTCGCAGCGCCCGGTTGAGAATGCAACTCCGCACTGAGCCGAGATAGTCCTCTAACCGCTTATAATCGTCTAAAGAAGAAACTAGACTAATCAGCACAGTACACCAACTTCGACTCCGGCTGCGATTTTAGGTGGTAAGCACCTGCCACCACGATATTCCCACAAGTGCCTACCGCTCGGTCATGCTGAAACCGAAGTTACAGGAGCTCCTGTAATCCCTTGTCACCAGAATGAAGCCTCGGTTCCAGCTGTCAATACCATTCAGGTTCCCTCAAAGACTGTGTCTTTTAGCCGCCATCCCGCCACATATGGTCTTTTCTCCATCAGTGTTTCCGTTGTCACTATAAATAGTGATACGGATTTGATTTTTGAATCATTTGCTTCATAAAATCCAGTCACATTACCTGGAGTCAATGAGTACAATAAACTAGGCGCAATTCGGCCACTAAGGCTTAGTTTCGGTCACTTAAATGTAACAAATAAACCTTTTAGTTCCCGCCAATTATAAAAAAAAAACGAAATAACAAATTTAAAATAAAACCGAGTTCGATGTTGTAAAATTGAATTTATGTGTAGAAAATAAAGCTTTGGCATTCAGCGATTGCGGTAGGGAAGGAACGCTTCTTCGCTTTTGATTTTGTGTATGTGTTATAATGTATTTTACAACAATCCAGTAAACAAATCCATTCGAATTAAAGCTAAAGTACAAAGCATAAGTCTGGTTTGATGCAGAAGAGACAGATTACACTTCTGATCTCCTTTCAGGACACTTGAATAATTTCTTTTCTTTAAAATCGATATTTATCTATAACTTTTAACGCTAGCTGATAGAAATAGTCTCAGGCTGATTGATGGAGTTCCCTGCGGTGCAGAACATATATGTAATTAGTACGTGGTTCAAACAGCTGTACGGGTCTTGCTCACTGACTGAAGCAAAAATCAACATATAATATTACACCGCCCAACTTGTTTTAATGATACCTTTCCAAAAGTGACACTAAACTCTTCTCTTCAAGCAATTTATATATACAGTGACGCAAAAACTGCATTTAACCTGCCATCATTTGATATTTTGCAAATTTTAACAGACTTGAATGCCTTTTTAAAGTGATATTGCAGTGAAAGTGTAAGCATTCCATTGTACAAGCAAGTAAGCATTCCATTGCTGGTTACTCATGTTATTTTTGATGGAAATTTAAAGCAAATGGCATTGCCTGCCTAGTAATGAAAGCCGAAAATTCCTTGGAATCTTTTAAGAGTTTTGCAAAATTATCTTGCCGTGTCTTCTGGCTCATTTTGGTCGTTTCTCGATCAATGCATGGTTCAAATTGATCATTTGTTGTCGGTAGCGATCAGTATTAACGTTTTCACCAGGTTTTAGGAGCTCGTGGTACAGCAAACCTTTCTGGTCCCACCAAACACACAGCACTGTCTTCTTGTCAAATCGATCTGGTTTTGCAGTCGATGTTGATGGTTGTCCCAGATTAACCCATGATTTTCTCCGTTTATGATTCTTAAAATAAATCCATTTTTCATCGCCAGTAACAATCCGATGCAAAACCGATTTTCTTTCGTGTCTTTGAAGCAAAATTTCACAAGTGTTTTTTCGGTTTTCCATCTGTCTTTCATTCAATTCATGTGGCACCCATTTTTCACACTTTTGGATCCTTCCCATAGCTTTCAAACGGTCAGAAATTGTTTGTTGTGCAACATTTAACATTGCTGCCATTTGCTTTTGATTCAAAGTGTCATCTCCATCCAATATCGTTTGCAATTCGGCGTCTTCAATCTGTTTTGGTGGTCTTCCACGTTCTTCATTTCTCACATCAAAATCATTATTTCTGAACCGTTGAAACCATCTTTTGCATGTTGCTTCTGATAGAGCATGATCACCATATGCCTCGACAAGCATTCGATGCGACTCTGCAACACTTTTCTTCAAATGAAAACTAAAAATTAATGCTTTCCGCAAATCAGCACTTTCTGGTACAAAATTGGACATTTTCAACACAATGAAAAAATATGGTGTTGTCTGTTCAATGACTTGATGTATACTAAATATTTTTCACAGATGTCATAACAAACAAACAAAAAAAATAAGGGCTCGTTCACAACAAATGTTTCCTATCGAGACATTTGTATCTTGACACTCACTTCATACCGGTATACCTGGTATGAATCTCAATATAGATTCCCTAATAATTTTTCCCTCTCTGCACTATAGTTTACGGACTGAAAGATTCCTTCCTAACTTCTGTTATTATTTTGCAACCTCCCCTTTTAAAGTGTTTTAGTATACTTCATTTTTATTTAGAATTCCTCAATGTAAGTTGTTAACACATCTCTACTGTTTCCTCTTTTAAGTTATTTTGTTGATACAATTAAACATTTACTTTTTTATATATTCATCAGACGGTATCAATTATGACGTTTTTTTTCGAATCGAGTAAACGTCATAATTGACGGCGCAGTATTTTTCAGGATATCAGTACAAACCCATGTTACCAGGCAGAGGTGGACTTCTAGAAGATTGTATCTTTGGTACAAAAATGCGAGTTTTGCAATATCTGCTTAAATACGAATTTTTTTGTAACAGTGATGTCCAACAAAAGTAGAGGGGATCATTGCCTATTTCAAAGTGGACTGACCAAATGACACATCGGGCTTTCCTATACCTATATTCTTACAAATGCCTTAAAGAATTCTGCGGGCAGTCCGTCCACGCCAGTAAAATTAATTTTGGTGTCTTGAACTCGTCTAAGCAGACAGAATTGAACAGTTTTCCTTCACTATGGTATTTGAATGTCATTATATCAGTTAAACAGGCGTGCCCGTTCCCATCCCATAGATTACATCCAGTGACTGGTTATTTCCATTCGATTCAACTTGCTTGTCAAAACACATTTACACCTCGATAACCGGGTGCTTCGTTTGCAATTTGTTGTGAATGCTCTATGTTTGTGGAGCTAACGAACACTTTTCCTTGCAGTGTTGTATTGTACATCCTTTGAACCTCCTGTCTTGCATACGCTGGTGTTAACTTGCCATAAATAATACATCACTCAATAAGTCCCGGGACTGACATATAGAGGACATTATACTAAATCATACTAAATGGTACTTATGAACTCCCAAACATTACAACGTGCTAAATAACTGCTACTGTTGCCTAATTTTAAAACTCGTATTCTGTAAATAGTCAGTTAGTTAGTTAGTTTGACTTTTATTTTCAAAAAATGTTTTACAATGTGAAGTTTGACCTAAGTCATTTATGGTTTGGCCTATGGCCGTCTACCAGGTTGACAAAATACATACTTAAGTTTTACATTTAAAATCTCCATCTATAAGTGCTGCTACTGAATAATCGTATAAGGCCTTCCATCCTTTTTCTCCGTTTAAAATGCACGTTACTTCATATTCGTCTAAAACATGTTTTTCGAAAATTGTTAGACGAAATTCTTTTAGAATCGGACAAACACCAATCTTCTCTCTTTCTCATGTTACATAGGTTACAAAGAATTGGTAAATCTGGTCTGTGGGGGATAAAGTTTAACTGAACGAGTTCCCCTCTCAGTTTAAAAATTGTGCTTATTTTGTCGATTGAGTGACTTTCAAGGAAGTATGTTTTTTCGTTTAAAAAATGGTTTAGTTAACTGTAGTAGTTCCTAAACAGTGAAGATTCAGCTTATTCGACATATTGGTCATACGTATGTCTACCGAGATTCTCCAAAACTGCGTAAAATTTTTTTCTTAAAAGATGAAGAGGCTCGTCCGCCTCAATAGACAGATTTAAACCGCATTCCGAAGCTGTTTTTTTTTTCATTTCTCGCAAATGTATCCGTTTGTTCTAATTATACTTCTTAAAACTACGTTTGGTAATCTGCATTCGCTCATCTGTAGTATTTTTAAAATATAGTTGAAGTGCATTTTGAGGGTATACAAGAGCAACGGAGGAGTTCACGCTTCAATATGTAGTTGGGGGTATTTTTTGGTAACCGAAAGATCTTCTTCAAAAAGTAGCGGAGGAATTTTTCCACAACATCATAGCCTTTATAACCCCATACCTGAGCTCCGTAGAGCATTATAAAAGCTGCGGTTGAGTGGAATAAAGTTGGTTTTGCACTTTTCGATACATATTTATTTTTGAAGCAACTTTCCCAAATCGAACAGATAGCTCTTTTAGCAGTAATACTCAAAAGTGTCTTACATTTCGAATCAACTTAATGGTTTGAGTATATAATAATGTACTATAATTGTTACGCAACTTCGTTCTGAGTTAAATTAGACAGAAATGTTTCGCATAATATATTCGATTCATTTTAATTGTTTAATAATGATTGCATGAAACATGTTTTTATACTAAATGGATGTCATTTGAACAATAAAAATAACATTTTGTAATATATAACACCAAATATGTATTTTACTTATAATATGCGTAACTCGGAATATCAATTGATAAGAAATCTTTTCCAAATGTGGGACTTTTGAACATGCGTTGCTCTCTTGTTTTTCTATGTATTTCATAAGTTATTATAAATAAAAATGCTATAAAAATATTCATTTATTAGAATTAAATCTTTAAGGTTTAGATTACACTATCTTTAGCAAACAATTTGCAATAGTTTTTACGAACGCATTACGTTGAAAATACACAAGATGGCTGGCGAATTGACGAACCGTGGGTAATATGCGAGTGTTTGAGACTGTTGAGGTCAAAAATTGACGAATTAGTCGCCATATTGCCTATTTTGGAGGGGAAACGTAAAGATGTGTGAGTATCGATGATTCCACTCCAGAGTCAAATCAGCAGTCAGCGGAGTGGACAGCAGCCGATGAATCACGCCCAAAGCGTCCAAGGCTATGGCATCCGTATTTTGAGATGCGCACGCAATTTCATTCATCGACTATCTTGAGAAAGGCAAACTGATCAACTGCGAATACTACATGGCATTATTGGTGCATTTGAAGGAAAAAATTGCAAAAAAACGGTGTTGTATGAGTTTCTTATGGATGGGGCAGCAATGATTACCTTCTTTTATGGCACCTTGACAACGTTGTTATTACTCTTTTATTGCAAGTACAGATATCGTAGGGAGTCTTAAGGACGACGTGAAACCACCACTGCACTGCCATGGCTGTTTAAATATTTTTACCTAGACACCTACAAAGATCTTTCTACCCGAAAAAAATGTACCCATAGGGAGGATTTGAGCAGGTTGTTTCTTCCGATAACTTCAGCAAAGATTTAAAAATGTTAACTTATTTAATTTTCGTTGAAATCTAATCCTCATTGCATCTTTGTCAAATAAAGATTAAAGTTTGTTTATTTATACACTCGCCCTAACCCCAAGGACCAATACTTTGATTCAGCTGCCTCTGCTGTTTAGTTCTTTCTTAAGCATTTAATGATTGCTCTTTAAAACACAAATACCGCAATGTCGGCAGCTTAGAATTATAAATGGGCCTACAGTCATTTGTGCTCTCACACAAACATCACTTCATCTTTCCGAAGCCCCCCAAGTAGCCTTTCAAACAAGACCGACAAAAAATAAGTTCAGCTTCAATGTAATCAAATCGCTTTCCCTATTCTACTATTGTTACGCTATAAAAAGAAGAAGAATTTATCTGATCGATACGTTCATTAACCGTTTGCATGGCGCGTTTTCTCCCAGAGCTAGAAACCTATAAGCCCTCAGAGAAAATACGCGCCCTTCTCCCGCTGAACATGTCGATCATTCATTGCAGTCCATCTTTGTGCGTCCGTCACAAGGGCCACAGTGCCCCACAGATCTAAGTCGAAGAAATCCAAAACAATGAGTCCAACTTGACGTATTCCGGATTCCCAAGAATTGAGAGTAAGAGATGGAGGATGAAGCCTTACCCTCATCCCATCGCATTCAAAGATCTTCAACACGTTTTTGTGCGCCGTAATTACCCGATCATCGTCATCATCATCATCATCGTCGTGATCACCAGCTATCTGTGGGTACTGCTTTGCATACGGGGCATGCACAGTTATTCGTGCATCGGACACCGGTCATGAACACGGCAGTAATTACACAGTTACCTAGCCCTCAATCTAATGTGTAGCAATTTGGCGCACAGTGTTGGCACGGAGTAAACCCGGTTGCGCGCTGACAAACACGACACCACGTCCACGGAATGCACGAGATCCTGGATACAGGCGGCTGTCAATTAGGCCACATCTTTCGGACAGTAGCTGATGTTTCATCTAGCTGTGCCGAGTACCCTTAAAAGGTTTCCCAGCACGGCTGGGCGGACGTGCAGCCAACCCGGAGACCAAACGAAGGCCAAGAGGATAACGAAATGCATCCCAAAGATGAGATTCACAATTTGCATATCACGTTCGGCCATTTAAGCTAGACTCCGTGGTCCATAAACTCTTGTCCGCGCTGATGGAAACGAAACAGCGTGGTATCGTTTCTCATACACACGCTCGACGGACTGCGCGACCGCGGATGGAGGTCAAGCGCGTTCTGAATCGTGTATCTTTATGGGTTTTATGACCATTTTAAGGCAAAACTGCTGGTACGGCATCGTTCGTGCCCTTACCTTGCCCGCTGGTATGAGATGCCAAATCCCGAGGGCCGTACCTTAGTTGCACACTCGTCTTGGGTACTCGGCACTCGACTTTGAATGAAGAAATAAAAAGTTACGGCCGGCAGGAGGGCAGTTCCCCTCCGATTTTCCACGTCGTGGCCATTACTTGAAATCTGTTCTTAATGGCTAATGTGTCTGCAATGAAGGTCAGCTCGGGAATTAACCCAAACTGAAGCTGAATGGATGTGCTCTGTGCGCCCGACTGTCGTCAGTTGGTCGGACAGATCTCTGACTGATCCGGCATTTGCCAGTCACATGCCAGTCGATTCCAGTGCCCGTCGAGTGAGAGTTCACTCACACGCTGATCAGGGGAACTATGACTATTTTGACAGCAGGTAATTAGAGACGTCCATTTAATGGACACGGCCGGAGACACGGACACTGCCATGAGAAATGGTTGTGGGAGGTGAAAGTGTGGAACTAGTTTGCGTTGCCACACATGTGAAATTTGAACTGTGAGAGGGCCGCACGGCGGTAACGACTTCCGCGAGTTTAAACGCAGGTCTGGTTCCTGGAAAGGGGGAAAGCACGTACCTTCGACACTGTATCCAGCCGGGAGTCGTAACTGTGGTAGCGACTGATGTGGCTTGAATTGCTGCGCGAAACCTGCTGTGTGACGGACAGTTTCATCATCTAATTGTCGTGCGCTGGCGTCGTTTTATGGTGGACTTTTGACAGAATTGTCTTATGCGCGTTTAATTACTTTTGGCCTAAATTCCCGGAGAAGTTTATGACATTTGATTCAGTAGCTTCTAGGTTTAGAGCGACTATTTGACACAAGTTCAAGATTTACTTTGATTTGATTTTGACTTACATGAGGCTCGCTTACCACTCTTATCTTGAAATCAGCAAATTTAGGCCTATGTGCTCCGCTTTTTCTTGAAAGCATAAAGCATAAGGAATTGTAAACAAAGAAACGGTACATAGGTCGCTGCCGGAATACAAACAAAATTTGAGGGCGGTAATCGACGAAGGTGAGGGTATAGTTCAACTGTGTTACAGAAATTGATTAAGTTTATTATGTTGATTATTGTCTGCAAGAAATTGGTAAAACTGATTTTGAGCTCTAACGAAATATAGTTTTAGTTTTCAATGTATTTATTCAATTTTATCTTTTTTGTTTTCCTTACATGCTAGACAAAAAATACTTTAACTAGCTTAATAATATAATCTGTTGATCTTAATTCTAACTTACTGACTCTTAACAAGTGCTCTAAGCTAACCTAAGATAATTAATTTTTCTCTCTATCTCTCGGTTTCTTTATTGAATGTTTGTGCTCGTTTTTTAATTCATTTGTGAAACTAATTTTCACCCAAGAAAACTCAAAAAACTTACTTAACTTACTTAACAACAACAAGATAATACCTGACCATCAATTCAGCTTTCGCAAGCAACACTCAACTATCTAACAATTTCACAGAGTAGCTAAGAAAATCGAGAACGACTTCGAGGAGAAGAGATATTGCATAGGCATATCCCTGGACGTAAAAAAGCATTCGACAAGGTATGGCACAAAGGACTTTTAAATAAACTGCATAACCTATTTCCAACAGACTTTTATCTCATCGTCAAAAGCTACCTTAGTGATCGACATTTTTTATTTGAAATGTGGTAGTAATCTCTCAAACATCCTAGAGACAGAGGCGAGAGTATCCCAAGGATCTGTTCTGGGACTGCTCCTATATGTCCTTTACACCGTCGACATTCCTCAACCTAAAGCTGCTGGAACCATGTTGACTGCCTTTGCTGACGTTACAATCCTGATTATAGCCGATCAAAATCTGAGCACCGCATCTTCTCAAACTCAATTACATTTCGACAGAATAATGAAATGGTTCGACGACTTGAGCATAGAGGTTAACTAATAAAGACTCAACAAGTAATTTTTACAACGAAATTAAGCAACTCAACTATTCCACTAAAAATTAAGGACAAAAAATACCAACAGTCAATGTGGCTTAATGTCATGGCATGCATTTGGACAGCAAACTTAACTGGAAATACCATCTACAAAAAAACGGACCAAATAAAATTAAAATATAACCAGCTACTCTGGCTGCTTCGCTGGATCTCAAGCAACAAGTTACTGATATACAAATCGATTGTCAATTGTCAAACCTATCTGGACATATGGGATTCAACTGTGGGAACTTAAAAAAACGAACATTGCTATAATACAAAGACAACAATCAAAAATATTACGAACTATTATTAACGCGGACTGGTGGTATCATCGACATTCATCGTGATCTGAAGTGATCTAACAGTAGAAGAAGACATTCAAACCACAAGCAGATGATGTCTTCTGTCAAATTAATAATTTATCCAATTAATGACGTAAACTCACTACCAATAAAAAGAAATATTCGGAAACGGACGACTGAAGAGAACTATTGTCACCGATTTGATAGTATGTATAAAAAAAATGTATGATCTTCACAAAGTGTAGTCAATAGTTTATTCTGTCGAATTTGTAATGTATTTGTATTCATGTTCATAAAATGTAAAAACAAAAAGGGCATAGAACAGTGGATACTAACCCGAACCTAGATCCCAAAACTAATTGTTATAAAATGTACTTAGTGTCAATAAAAGACAGATATGTGAATATCATGGGGAAATATAAAAAAAAAGTCTTTATTTTTTAACGACGAAAAAGGCCACAAAGGGATCAGGAATAGCGCATCTATAAGAAGATATGTTATGTTTACCTTCACTCACTTCGCCATGGTGGTCACAACCTTAATAATGGGTTTGGGTCAGGCCTAGAAATCCTACTGTAAGGCAGAGACTTTGTTGTCTTTAATCGTTAGGTTATCTGTTAGGTTACTATCATAATAATACTCTGTCTTCTTTAATAATCTATTGTTGGTGCGGCAGTCCACAGGGGGACCAGAGCCTAGCTTGCTCGTCAATTACTCGTGTTGTGCGCGCTACTGTTCTCTCACGAGAAGAAGGGATTTACAGTTTTTTCCCGACTCCGAACGGCGAAATTTGAGAAGCTTTCTTAAACAGTTATTATTCTTTGAGTGTTGTCAGCAGCTCGAAAGAGGTGGTGGCGTAAAAAATTCGAAAAATTCGTATTTGAGCTAGGTATCGAACTCACTACCCACTACGCCACGCCGACCAGAGGTTATCTTTCCATAAATATTGATGGGTTATTTTGTGTAACCAAGTTCCACTTAGGTCTTTGGACTTAACACATCACTCAATAAGCCCCGAGACATATAGGGGGATCCACTTAAGAAAATTTTTAATTTTAAATTAATTTGATTGAGTGATGTGTTATAAAGGGTGTCCCAACAAGAAGGTAAGATTTAAATTTTAAATAAAACGCAGATATTTAAAAAAAAAATCATTAATTTTTTATTATATCGTAAAGTAGATAGGATGAGGTTATGTGTGGAATAACACATCGGCCAGATGGCCACCGCTTCTTTGCTGGCACATACGCGATCTTTTAATGAAATTTTCAATGACCGTTTTGCATAAATGCTGCGGTATTTCATTAATGAAGGGTCCAATTTCCTCCTTTAAGGCTTGAGTCGTAGTCGGCCTATTCGCATAAACTATCGACTTCAAAAAACTCCAAAGGAAGTCCAATGGTGGTAAATCGCACGATCTAGGCGGCCAATTCTCCAAAATGCGAAATAACACGACCGGGAAATGACTGATGCAGCAATTGAATTGTTTCTCTAGCTGTATGAGATGTGGCGCCATCTAGTTGAAACCACATCTCCTCCATATTCATTACTTCAATTCTAGGCACGAACAAATTCATTTCACGATACGGAACACCATTAACTGTATGCGCTTGGCCTGTCTCATTTTCATAAAAAAAAAGGTCCAATGATCCTCCAGCCCAATTTTCGGTCGATCGACCTGGTCAAAGGCGCGTTGTTGTCTTTACATCAGTCACAGACCCAGTTTCAGCAAATTTTTCCATTAATCGCTTTGCCGTTGACTCTTTTGGAGCATTATTGTAACCCCAAATTTATCGCAATTCGCGAACTGTAGCCGCAAACCTTGCACCATTTTGGTAAAACTATTTCACAATGAGAATGCGTTGGTTATTCGTGTAGAGCTCTATTTTTATTAACCTTATACCTTCTACTAACAAGCAATAATAATTGTTTAAACAATGACAATTGGAATAGCGCCAAATTTAAATATTGCGTTCTTGTTGGGACACCCTTTATATAGCTTAAAACCATTTTTCAGGCTTAATGCGGTTGTGTCAGTTTACTTATACTCCGCAAAGTCTTCAATATAATAAAAATTCAAAGTACTCACCTGATGATGTTATTTGAATTCGGAGCTTGCTGGAAAATTTGAAAACAGAGGATATCAAAAGTTATGATACCCGTTATGATACTAAGATCACTCTAATAAGTTTCAACGCACAGCTGCTTTAAACTGAAATCCTTGCTAGAGTCAACAAAACACGACATTCACGGCAGCATATTCGGAAGCGGATTCAAGTCAGTGGACTTCGCCTGTCGGAAGAATCTCTTCGAAGTTAGCACTCCGTATACACACATAATAGATCCAAGCAGCCTGCTAAAAAACTTACCCACAAACGGACTAATCATGTTGCATTCGGTGCCAAATGCTTACTAATTATTCTCTTTGTGCTTAAGTCAAAATAGAAATCCAGATACGAATAAGAATCACCTCCAAGAAATCAATTTTTTGGCAATGAATTCAGCAACTAAGTGCATCCAAACAGAAAGGGATTGAAACAGAAGGATTTGAAATGAATTTGACAGTATACAAAGTCTTGTGCTGCCAGCACGATGGGATGCTCTACCTCAACACATCCGGCAGTTTATCTGAACGGCCATCATAATCTTTAAAGTAGTTAAGGGTTTTACTTACTTTATTTCTGAAGTAAATAGGGAAAACAATATCAGCTCCGTCATCAAGTGACAAAATACGCGCTCGCCAATAGCTGCTTGTGTGTGCTCAGAACAAATTATGTGTGGTCAAAAAAAAACAACCGGACACTGTCTGATTGGTGAACACGTCGGATGGCTAAACATCCCCTAAAATGCAGTGATAAAGACGACCCAAACACCGCGCTATAACTGTTCTGCATAAATCCTGCGATAACACACCATGCACTTGAGTTTTTTTAAATATCTCTTAAGCATACCAACCTATCCCATATGTCAGCATGTTTGAGAATGAAATAGTTCACAGCAATAAATCCAACGATTTAACTTATTAACTGCTTGATACGAATAAGCTCATTGAACATTGTACGTCTTACAAATCGCGTTCACTTGAAAAATGTGAGCAGCTGAGATAGAGCTTCCGAAGGAAATAACAGCGAGTACTGCTGTTGACTTTTAACTTTCTCAAAGTTTCATTGTGACCCGATGAAGAAGCGTCACTTTAGAGGTATTTTCGTATTGTCTTGTTAGTGTCTTTGGTTGTAGATTTGTTTATGCCATGGTCATCTCTAAAATATAAAAATTTAAATTTGACAAAATTTAAAATGTGTCATCCGAATGAGTCTATGAACAAGACTCCCATTTCGCTGATTAGAAACTTTCCGACATGAATACACACAGACTAACATTGCACATCCAAGTTAACGCAACAAAGTATGCCCCAACGTGAACACGCGCAGACAAATCCAACACACGCCGCATTCATATCATCGAGTCAGCACGTCTGCCGAACCAAATAATAATAATAATTGTTGGCGCTACAGTACAAAGGGGGACCAGGGCCTAGCTTGCTCATCAACTACTCGTGTTGTGCGCGCTACTGTTCTCTCACGAGTAGAAGGGACCTACAGTTTTTTGCCGACTCCGAACGGCGAAATTTGAGAAGCTTTCTTAGACAGTTATTACTCTTTGAGTGTTGTCAGCAGCTCGAAAGAGGTGGTGCCGTGAAATATTAGAAAAATTGGTGTTGAACTGAGGGTCGAACCTAGACCCTTCGGCGTGTGAGCGTCGCACTCTACCCACTACGCCACGGCGACCACCGGTCCAATAATGCCGAACCAAACACCGGTCATTAAACCCCAACATCAACAGCGTTCCCACGATTGACGCGCTACTCACATCAAAATGCCAAACTGCAGTATCAGCAAATATAGGGTATTTAAGGTAGAGTTGAGTTATTCATATTGTTCAGTATCTTTGGAGGCAGAATCGCTGCCAGTTGAAAATAAATATTTTCTTTAATGAAAAAAAACTATAAATAGTTTAATTTCCATCAACCCGTAAAGAACATGTTTGCTCTTTTTAACTTCAATTCCCAAGCCTCGACACCGTCTTAAAACCATTAAATCTTCCATTCTGAATTTCCCCAACCAGTTTCAACCAACTACACTTAGCCATTTTATAATGATGACAAGATAAACACCAAAATATGTATTTCTAAAGCTCGTTTTCAGCCCCTAACACTGCCTACAAGTCACAACAGGTTACAAAATCTAATTACGATTCCCCACCCACCAATTCCTCTGACCTCAATTCAGTTAAAGCTCAAAAGTTGAAAAGTTAAGACAAAAATATCCTCGGAAATATTTACAACATCACACCGCGTTGCCTTTTTTGCGAGGGGAAACCTAATATAGTTCACAGGCACATTCACAAGAGCCAAGCACGTTCTTATCACGTTTCAATTATTTATGGCACCGCCGGTAGCGGTTGGCGGTGGTTGGTGTCGGCACCCGGTGACGACCACGACCCCTCCTCTCCGGCTGCCCACAAACATGCAATGCGCCCCAGTGGCCATAGATAATGTTATCCATTAATCTGTGCCAAAAATAAGCTGTGCTAGGAACGACTTCTCATACATATCTCCTGTTCGGTGATTAAAAAACTCCAGTTTGGGTTCTGAAGCCCCGCCAGCTGGGAGTGGGTACAATATATTGTAGCACACCATTGGTGTGGATGTTAATTAAAAGTAATCTCTTCCTGCTTGGCGTCGGCGGTAGCGGTGATGTATTTGAAATGGTGATGTAATTGTAAATGGTAGTAGCAAAGGAAAATCGTGAAGTCATCACAACTGAAATTCTTGTTGACATATGTCACAATGTTTCAGCATTCAATGCCATTTTAAAGGGTAGTTTAATTTGTTTTATAATTCTATGAAAAGTACTTAATACATCTGACAAAATCCATTATAAATTTAGATAGCAATGGCAAACCAGTAAATCGACCACGCATTTTGTCCTTTTTACAAAATCATGACTACCAGGATTTCAAGATTTTATTTTAAAAAAATGTCGGTGGCCGTGGCGTAGTGGGTAGAATGCGACGCTCACACGCCGAAGGGTCTAGGTTCGACTCCCAGCTCAACACCAATTTTTCGAATTTTTCACGGCACCACCTCTTCCGAGCTGCTGACAACACTCAAAGAGTAATAACTGTCTAAAAAAGCTTCTCAAATTTCGCCGTTCGGAGTCGGCAAAAAACTGTAGGTCCCTTCTACTCGTGAGAGTAAAGTAGTGCGGACAATACGAGTAGTTGATGAGTAAGCTAAGCCCTGGTCCTCCTTTGGACTGTAGCGCCAACAATTATTATTAATTTAAATGAATGGGAAAATACGTATTCACTCGAAAAACCGGGTTGTAAAGACCCAGCAGAAAATATTGCGATGACATTTTTCTGACAAACTGTATTGTCTTCTACTGCTCTTTTCATTTATGATTTTCCGATTTTTACCTTGTCTGCAACAAGAAAGTTATCCAGGTAAGCCTTAGCTCCTACAGTTCAAACGTCCAAAGTACAAGCAAATTATAAGTATATCACATCACTCAATAACGGGGCTGGCACGGGACGCCACTAAGAAAAAATCCATATTATTTCTAGGAAGTCCAAGCATTCAAATGACACTTATCAAATTTTCATGGCAATCTAACATTTCGATACCTTTTTTGTAGAACTATGCGTTCCTAAGCTTAAAAAGTCTTAGGTGCCAGCACGTAACTTGAAACAATCGAGAATTGTTATTTGAAAAGAGTTTCATTGCGACCTATGTTTATAAAACTTATTGTGAATGAAAAAGTGAAATGTCAGTTCGTTATTTCAAAGCTATTTCAATTCAATTTTGTGTGTTTCTGAGATTGATATGTATTTTTCGATTCGGAAAATGAGAATGAGGAGGCACATAGACCTAAAATCAAAAGAAGATGTTTAAGAATCACAAACAATCCCTAGGAAATGAATGAAAATGAGTAAGTATTAAAAACAACTAGAATGGACAAAATTGCAAACAAATATTGTTGTTTAGTTTTGTACAGCATTATGCAGGGGCCTTTGTCGGATTGTTTTGGCCACTGTCCATTTTTAATGAAACCAGGTTATTTCATTGTTATTATCCCTACGTTTTAAGTCTTTGATTACATTAGCATCGGTTTTCACCAGACTTAAACTAGATACAGACAAAGGAAGCAAAACTAACTTTGTCTACAAAATCAACTGTAAGGGCAATGACAACGAACCCTGTTATTTATTTTACATAGGTACCACCAAACAGTTTTTTCGTCAAAGACTTCTTCTTCTTCTTCTTGTGGCTCTACAGTGCGGGAAGGACCTGGGCTACAACCAACATACCTCTCCAGCCAGCACGATCTTTCGCCAGCTGTCTCCAGTTGCGCACTCCAAGTTGGTTGAGGTCCAGTCGGAGTTAGTCTAGGTCGTCCTCTATTGCGTTGTCCCAATGGCACGGATTCAAAGACTTTTCGGGCCGGAGCAGTGGTGTCCACACGCTCTACATGGCTTAGCCATATTAAACGTTGTATCCGTAGACGCTTGACCAGGCGTATATCGCTGTACAGAGTTCGTCATTAAATCTTCTCCTCCAGATGCCATCAACGCAAACAGAACCAAAAATCGCACGCATAACTTTTCTCTCGAAAAGACTAAGGGCTTCCTCATCCGCCTTTGCTAACGTCCAAGATTTCGCGCCATAAAGTAGAACGGGGATGATCAAGCTGTTATATAAAGCGAGCTTAGTCCTTCGAGAGAGGGCTTTAGTACTCAATTGCCTCTTGAGCCCAAAGAAACAGCGATTGGCAAGAGTGATTCTGCGTTTGGTTTCGGTACTGATGTTGTTGTCCCTGTTTACCGCGGAGCCGAGGTGGACGAAGTCCTTGACTACCTAGAAGTTTCTGCTGCCTAGTGTGACGCTCCGTCCGAGACGTCGATGTTGTGTGTCCTTCCTTGATGACAGCATGTACTTAGTTTTGCCCTCATTTACCGCCAGACCTATTTTAGCCTCTTCCGCTTCAATGCCAGCAAACGCCTCATTGACGGCTCGCTGTGTTCGTCCAATCACGTCAATGTCATCAGCGTTAGCTAGCAATTGAACTGACTTCTGGAAGATCGTGCCTATGGTGTTGACTTGTGAGTTACGCACAATCTTCTCGAGGATGATGTTAAAGAAGTCACATGACAGTGCGTCACCTTGTCTAAAACCTTTTTTGACAATGTAGGTCTCGGTGAGCTCGTTACCGACATTGACGGAGCAGCGAGAGTTCTCCATCGTCATCCTACACAATATGACGAGTTTGGTAGGAATGCCAAATATAGACATGGCACTGTATAGCTCGTCTCTATGGTGGGAGGTGGTGTGTGTCAATTTGCATTTCTTGGGTCTTTTCCAGGATCTGCCGTAATGTGAATATCTGGTCTGCAGTGGACTTCCCCGGTCTGAAACCACACTGATAGGGACCTATCAAATCATGGGCAAACGGTTTCAGACGCTCACACAATACGGCAGAGAGGATCTTGTATGCGATGTTGAGGAAACTAATCCCTCGGTAGTTGGCGCAGCCAAATGAGTTAGTCAAAGACTAGCTGGTCATAAATCAGAAATCAACAACAAGAACTCAGTGAAAACTTCATTAGCTTATCATTGCATTCAGACAAACCATCTACCCGACCTTGATAACGTCAAAATCCTGCAAACGGAAAAACACTAGCAAAAGGTAAACTCTGGAAACCCTACACGTAGATAAACCAACAACAATATGAATACTAAACAGGACATATAGAACATATATGCCGTATATTCAGCGCTTGTAACGGCTTAGGCATATTGTATTTAAATCGAAATTCAAATTTCACATCATTCTAGACTGATCTTCACACACAGAAGTGCTCTATATTTTGTTTTTTGTGAATTTAGTTTCTTTTTTTGTGATAATTTTAAATAACATATAGACTCTAACATCCACATCTACTTGTACCAACAACACAATTAATGTAAGTTTATTGTTCATTTCTTTAATTTCATTTTTACTATCTATATAAATATTTTGTTTTATTGCTTCAATAAAAAAGATCCCCTGATGAAGGCAACAATCCCTGCCGAAACGTTGGGATAAAAACAATGAAATAACCTAGTGTCATTGAAAAATCCACAGTGACCAAAGAAAAGACTGTTTCACCTGCATAATAAAAATTGATTTGGTGAATTTCAACAAACAACGTTTTGTACAGCAGTTCAGATTAAACAGGGAATGTTTAGTAATGATTTCAGTAGATCTCCCAGGACAAAAAAGAAGTACATCGGTTCCTCCAATCCTGCAGCTTTGCTCAACATTGAATCTTTTAGCCAGCGGAAGTTGTCAAGCAAATGTTGGAACAAATGTTTTACTGAGCAGGGCACACACAACGATTTCAAAGTTCTTTCGGCGTATGTTGGTTCTTTTAGAAAACGAATATTGCCCACGATGGGTTATATTTGATATTAATCCATCGTGGGCAATTATTATTATGATGATATTTCCAACGCATCTATGTGCTTTTGTATATAGGGGCCACCACCTGTACTCTTTAAGCGGATCTTGTTCTTCCTCAGTTCATTTTTCACTTTATATTTTGAGTCACTCCAAGTCTTAAAAATATATGCAAATTATAAGTATATAATTGCCTTACCCTTTTTCGAATCTTTAAAATCTTTTTGTGGAGGACCCTCTATGTTGAGAGAATCCGTAAGTTTTCCCCAGAGTTAGTATTCTTTTTGCCTTCAGCGGTTTTTAAAATTTCCTTTGCCAAGTCTTTATGTTGAAATTAGTTAAAATTTATATTTGCTTTCTATTAATAGACATATTTAATTTTACTTCCATGCTGATAGAAAGTGATTTATTCACTGAAGACGACAACTTTTTTCTGCTGACTTAGATTATATGGCGCATAATTCCATTATAAATTAAAAAAATTATCCTCAGGAAGGGCTTATTTCTGTCTGAATATGTTTAGCAACAAGCAAATAATGATGCTTCAGGACGCACGATCATAACCCGAAAAATCAATATTTGGAGTGGATCGCCATCGCATCATGGGTAGTGATTAGTTGTAACCTTAATTACAAGACGTCGCCTAATACTCCTGGTTGTAGTAGAACGCTGCCACAAGAAACACAGCATATGTAATAATAATTGTATGGCGCGACAGTCCGCAGGGGACCAGGGCCTACGTTGCTCATCAACTACTCGTAGGTTCTCTCACGAGTAGAAAGGACCTACAGTTTTTTGCGGACTCCGAACGACGAAGTTTGAAAAACTTTCTTAAACAGTTATTAGTCTTTGAGTGTTGTTGGCAGCTGGAAAGAGGTGGAGCCGTGAAAAATTCGCGGTGTTCAGCCGGGAATCGAACCTAGACTTAGTCGCACTCTGCCCACTATGCCACGGCGACCACACAGTATATGCACCAAACGATTTATTGAAGAGTAAATAAGGCGATTTCGTTGTTTCCAAAAATGGACGCATTGCATGATCACCATGTATATGATTTAACGCCTTTCGAATAAGAATACGTGAGTTTAAAGTCAATATTTAACGCAAAACACCTGGAATTTCCGCCAATCAATTCGTAAAAATTGTCGAAAATCGGATTCAGCGACTGGTCTTATTTAAACTTGCCCGTAGTGGTCATGCAAGGTAATTTATGATTCCCACTTAATGTGCATGAACACAGCACTATTTCTTAAATTTTTAATTATTCTCTTAATTTGAAACAACGTTGGAGTGCCCTAGTCAAATACTCCTTTAATTACTTTATTCGTAGATTCGTTATATTTCAAGCGATGTACTTAAGTATCCTTAAATGGCCTTGGCTTAATAGCAGCAACATCAATCACAACGTTCAGTGCCAGGACATTCTGCTCTTACCTATAAAGTCGGTTATTCACACCACGAGTTTCTTTTAGTCTTTGACTATATTCATGTATAGAAATTAAAATAGATTCGATGAATCATGAACTTATAAACAAGATAAACACTCTGTACCAGATGTACCGGTATGAAATGAGCGGTTTTGTTTAAATAAGACATTAATTGTTCATGGGGAAAGTAAAAACATTTTATTCAAATTATTGGTCATTGTTTTTTACACATTTTGACCACCTTTCTGGCAATTTGTGAATACCACGTCAATAAAATTGTTCGTCTTCTAAAGCAAACCAATCAGACATCCAATTTTCGACCTCCTCGTAGGAATCAAAGTGCTGCTCAGCCAATGCGTGTCCCATCGATGAAAACAAATGGTAGTCGGAAGGAGCCAAGTCTGGTGAATACGACGGGTGGGGTAGCTGCTCCCAGCCAAGTGTTTTGATTGTATCCTGAACCGGTGTTGCTTTGTGTGCAGGTGCATTGTCATGGAGCAAAATTAGCTTGCCGTGTCTTCTAGGCTATTCTGGTCGTTTCTCGATCAATGCATGGTTCAAATTGATCATTTGTCGGTAGCGATCAGTATTAACGGTTTCGCCAGGTTTTAGGAGCTCGTGGTGCAGCACACCTTTCTGGTCCCAGCAAACACACAGCATTGTCTTCTTGCCGAATCGATCTGATTTTGCAGTCGATGTTGATGGTTGTCCCAGATTAACCCATGATTTTCTCCGTTTATGATTCTTAAAATAAATCCATTTTTCATTGCCAGTAACAATCCGATGCAAAACCGATTTTCTTTCGTGTCTTTGAAGCAAAATTTCATAAGTGTTTTTTCGGTTTTCCATCTGTCTTTCATTCAATTTATGTGGCACCCATTTTCCACACTTTTGGATCCTTCCCATAGCTTTTAAACGGTCAGAAATTGTTTGTTGTGCAACATTTAACATTGCTGCCATTTGCTTTTGATTCAAAGTGTCATCTCCGTCCAATATCGTTTGCAATTCAGCGTCTTCAAACTTTTTTGGTGGTTTTCCACGTTCTTCATTTCTCACATCAAAATCATTATTTCTGAACCATTGAAACCATCTTTTGCATGTTGCTTCTGATAGAGCATGATCACCATATGTCTCGACAAGCATTCGATGCGACTCTGCAGCACTTTTCTTTAAAAATTAATTCTTTCCGCTAATTATCACTTTCTGTAGCGAAATTCGACATTTTTAACACGATGAAAAAATATGATGTTGTCTGTTCAATGACTTGATGTACACTAAATATTTTTCACGGATGTCATAGCAAACAAACAAATAAAAAATAAGGGCTCGTTCACAACAAATGTTCCCTATTGAGACATTTGTATCTTGACGCACACTTTATACGGGTATACCTGGTATTTCATATTTTCAGGACTTTCCTTCCCTCGCTATTGTAGAGCAGCCGTTCTAAATCTAAGCGGCTTTTTTTTGGGTCATAACGTTGATGGACTTAAACTCTCTATCCAAAGTCATCTCAACACAACTTTATTCTTTATATTTTTAATAAAATAAAATGTCTTCTACACTATTTGGTAATAGTCACAAAACCACCTTCACGAGCATACTTTGAATGGCATTATTTAAAATAGGAAAATCTAAATTTTAAGTAAAAAAAAGTTTTCAAAAATGTGAAGAATCTTTTACAATTTTAAAGCCATTTATTCTACTGAGGGAAAAAAACATATTTTACAAAAAGCAGTATCAGCAAACCTCGTTTAATTTCAGACTATTCAATCCAAACTATAAGCTCAGTGGCCTCATGCCTCTCTGTGGCCATGGCAAAAGTGACCGAAACAAAACATAAAAAACAGCAGCGTAGACACTGCAATACAAACAGAGTCAGCTGCATCAGATTTCACATCCCAAGTCATTTGTATGCCCCCGTTGAGAAAACCAAAAAAAAAATAAAGGGTTTTGTCGAAATGTTTCCAAATCTGTAAGTTAAATTCGGCAAAGTAAATAAGCCATTAAAGATGTACAGAAAGGTCTCTAAATAAATTGAAACACTCAAGAACACTAGAGCGCTTTATTTTTTTGCATGCTTTATTTTCGTTTGTCATATTTATTCATGTCATCAGTTTCAAAGTACTTAGAATCTGAAAATTTTTAGTTAAATTTAACACGTGAATATAGCTTGTTTAAATAAAGGTCACAATTTCTTATCACTTTGTTGAATATTCGTTTGCAGCTATCATTAACATTACGTCGGTCTACACTCGAAGTTAGTCGCCTATCCGTAACAAAAACACTGCATAGGACAGCTCCTATTAAAAGCAGCCAAGAAAAATCGCTGATTTTTTTTAGTTTGCTTTGTTTTTTGAGTTTGCGAATCACTGAATTGGAGCTCAGACTCAAAAACTGGTCCATAGAGTAAATCCACTAAGTCCAAGTATGCTCAGTTCCCGTGATCCCACGGTGTCCCGTGACCCGCACAAGTCTTTATAAATGTATTCTGTCCACCAAGTTAAGGAAAGACTTGTATTCCTGTACTATCTTGCAAATGGTTAAAGGGTTGAGGCCTTAGGCTTGGTTGTCGTTAAGGACGCAGATACTACGCCCCTTCCACCAAGTACTGTTTCTGGCCGGAGCCAATCCTGGACACAGAAGAAGTCAACTTTATCTAACAGACTATAGATTAGTGTCATAGAATATGCAGTGCGCGAGTTTATCAAAGCTCCAGTGCGAGTTGAACTGAAGGCCATTCCTCTTTAGCCGGGAGATGGCCTGGATTGTGCACCCCATGATGTGGACTATAAGGGGAGGGAGATTTGATAGTGCATAAAGAGCAAAGCCAGGTGTGCTTGGAAAAGCCCCTGTGCACCCAAGATAGACTTTGAAACTTAGCGAAAGTAGCATTCACGTATTTGCGCGAAAGCTTATTTTACGATACAACTGATGTATAGGAAAGAAAAAGTTTTATCCTTGTCATATAGATTCATACAGAACTTTTTGGTGATATACCCCAGACTTTAACGAAGACTCCCTAACACTGACAGCGCATTGGAAGTTTTCATCTCAATGTGTTTTTTCCAAAGAAGTTTTTTATGGAGGATAACAGTTAGATATTTAGCTTTCTCGGAAAATGAAAAAAAACTCAGAATCCTCCTCCTCGTGAAGAGAACAACCTCGGTTTTAAGAGGATTGACTGAAAGCCCATTCCTGGTGCACCAGTCATCGATCATGTCTGCAGCCGCCTGCCCACTCGTAAGGCCGCAAGACATGATCCGGCGACCAGTGCGGCTACATCATCCGTGTAAGCCTAGGCGTAGATATTAGATCTATTCAAGGCTAAAAGCAAGGAGTCCCTGTTACTGTGTAATGGCTATCAATTAGGTCGGGCAAGGGGCCTCTATTTGGTCTGACCTGATCACTCAAAAGAACTGGTGTTGAAATGCAGTCGAGTGAAGAGCAACCGACAACCGAACGGGTAAACCCCTCTTTTACAATATTATTTTAGTTACATCGACACCTTTTGTTTGATTGATTGAATTTTAGTTCGTATTTATCCAAAACGATTTATGTTGAGTAATGAACTTTCGACTTTTAGTCCAAAGACTCAAGGTCATCTACCATCTGGCCCACTGTGTTGTTGGTGCGAAATGTTACTTTTCCCCTTTTCCTTTTACATTTTGTTCTTTCGAGGGTCCTTAATTATACTGTTTTTTAGAACTTAGAACAAATTCAAAAGTAACACATTGGCATTGACAGTGAAGGTTAGTGAACTGAGCTATGTGCTTAGAATATCCATTCGATTTAAATACTTTTCCTTCAATTGTTTTGCCCAGTTTCTTTAATGATTGAACGTCCTTGAAATGCGAAGCCCATTAAAAGCTGTTATGAGGTTTAATATGGCGATTATCTAAGATCTCGTGTTGGCAAATTTCCTACTGAAAGCAAGCGAGGCAGTAGGCAGTAAGAAGATGCATAGTGTGCATAGCTTCACCAGTTTCGAAGAAGCCGAAGAATGGCCTACTGACTGCATTGAACTCACAAATTTACCATGAATCAACGAATAGTGATCCTCAATCATGAAGGCTGTCTGCCACGTTTATCGAACTGTCATGGAAGTTGCAAATAACTAACAAAATTCAAAGTACATATGTTTGAAACATAGAATGCTCATTAAAATTTCCATTTTTTCAACTGACACCGGCAAACTTCCTTATTCATCAACATAACGTCCAACTGAAATGAGCAGATTTGGAGTCTGTGCAAAACATTGTGCTGGCTCACTTACCCTTTAACATCACATGCGTCACGACTTAACCCCCATCGCTAGTTATCAACACCCCGAGGGTTGATTTACAGAAACAAAACGATTATTCAACAACTTTGCAAACCCTTCGAGAGAGCACAGCCACCCACAACTCCACTAATCTACTGCGGTCAACAACTTAACCCGCGCATACCCAAGTGTCCTGCCCTACAGCGCACTGTGCCCTTCTCCGTTACACCCGCCGTTCCATTGATCCACCTCTCGCGTTCGTTCATGTCTTCGATCAATTATGCAATCAACTCAGCATTAACAAATCATATCCAAACGGCTAACATGAGTTCTACTCGTATCTCAAGCTCTGGTCGAAAGTGAAAGAAATCCTGCGCGCCGCCGAAAACCTAATGAACCCCAGATTCGAAGTTGTTTTCCCAAGGCGAACACACAACCCGCAACGCCACCACACAGTCACGAGGTTTTTACAGAGCAGCACAAAAACGCGAAAAACAAAGCGAAAATGTGTCCCGGGCCCGAACACAATGCGCAATACGTTTTACGATCTGAACCTATAAGCCGCCAGACAACACTGCACCGTGGGTATGACCACAGTTCACGTCACACATTCACAAAACTAAAGCAACCCAAAGCAGACCGACAACAGGATGAACTACGACGTGGTGCACACACGGAGAAGTGTAACCCGGCTGAACTGCATCGTTTAGGTGGCAGCGCCTTGAGGTGCTTCTAACTAGGAAGTCATATACCAAATCCAATTGACTGACAGTGAGACTCCTCCTCGTGGAGTAAGGCTCTTGGTAACCTTTTGCATCGGCTTCCAATGCGGATTCCCCGAAAAACGCGCGGCGGTCGTCGTCAACCACATGCGACGGACGAGACAGTATCGGCGCTACGTGTCGTGTCTGGGCTGCGGCAGAGGTCTAGCGGTCGTCGCGCCTTTGGTCCCCGCTGCTAATAGTAGGGCGTGATTGCAGCTGGCACCTTGATTAGGTGAAAATGTGTGTGTTTCGTTTCGGGGGGAGACTCTTCCTCGTCGGCTGCTTGAACTAAATTCGTACCTCTTGGGCTGCTTCAATCTCGTGGAACAGCTAAACTGGCTTTGCTGGACGGTACGCTGCCACCGATGGGTGTGCGGCGGCGGTAATTCGTTTTCATTTGTATCAATTTGCGCGGTTATTTATCTGAGAAAGAAGGGGCGTCGCTCCGAGAATGGAGTGGGTGTTACGCGGAGGACAGATTTGCTTGTTAATTGGGTCACCCACTTCATGAAGTGATTTTTACTGAGTTTCTTGCCCGCGGTACCTTCCGACTCCACGAAGTTCCATCGATAGCGGCTTGAATGGTCCCCGTTTCATGGAATTCTTTTTAAAATTCTTGGTCAGGCGTGTCCCATAAATCACACTTCACATGAAAACCGAGACAAATTGCGCTTTATGTGCACCCAACGTGAAGGTCATCATACCATAAAGTAACATGCACAGCCCCGTCCCCGCACTGCTTACGCCCCCATACTTACCAAAAGAATGCTGGTGCTAACCACATTTCCACCACTCTACATGCCACCACATATCAAGTTCACTTTCACTAACAAGGAAAAATAAACATTAAGCACCCACTTACCGCCCCCGACCGACGACGACGCGGGAATTCCGCTGAAATCATCCATCAAAATGTCTGCGGTCGTCCCCACAATATACAGCGTACACTCCACACAAAAGGACACCCACAGCGGCTGCAAGAACAGCAACAATAAACACCAGATTCCAGGTGAGAAATTGTTGTTGAAATTCATGAAACACTTCATCACGTGACCATATGAACCACTGCATGCATCGAGAACGCGAAACGCGGAACAACGGCGCGTAACCGTCTAACCGACCGATCGACGTCGTGTGTGTTGCGAAACTCGCACGTGTTAAACGCTGAGTGGTTTGTGGTGCAACCCAAGATGCCACTTGGGGCTGTCATTCGAAGTCCTGAGGCCAAGAGTCACACAAACATTTGACGGCAGCACTCACACTCTGACCACGAACAAAGCACATCACATGAAGTGGTTATCCCGTATCGTAATTACACTGCGACTGCTTCTGGTCCCGGTTGGGGTGCCCCTCTGCAGCGGACCCAAGCAAAAAGAGTGAAAATAACAAACTTTTTGGCTGACGTCAGTTGCCCAGGATACCCCATCGCACATTTGTAATTCAATTGGAATTCGCTGGCTGGCTGGCAGGCACTTGCAATTGATTGCAGCCGAATATAGTCGGAAGGGCTGAACGGAGCAAATTCCCCCTGCGGCACCGCCTTGACGCCTCTATGTTGATGGACATGAGTGAAAGCCGGAAACTTTTACTTTCTGTCAATATTGTGTCAATAAGCTATCGCGCAGTGTACAAGATTCAGTGACTGATATGTGTGGCAGGGAGAAGGAAACTGCAGAAGGAAATCCATAAAATCGAAGTCAATGTGGATCGTGTGTCGGAGACAGAATGCTGCCGTAATGTGTTCGATGTTATGGGCTTGGCGCGAGCGTCAGAATGTCTTCGTTAGTGAACTGTGCCATAATTTGATGTGAACACACTTGGGGTGTTCATTGAGTTGAATGTAGGTCAAAATCGGTTTGTTTTCGTATCGAAGTGGGGCGCCAGGACGCGGCTGGTGACTGAATGCCCTCACACACACTCATATATGAGACTAAACGAATTATCATTTGCAATGCCGCACGCTATGGTGTTTAGATGTGCAGCATATACTCAGCTGTGCCATGTGTGCCTAACATTGACCTAGTCAAGAGGAAGGATACTGATTTCGTGGCAAAAAAAAATGCTTTTTTTTTACTTTGGCCACATTGACAGATGTTTTAGGTTTTACACTTCTCACGCTCACACAAATGAAATGACATTTCAGTTGTTTAATGACTGATACTGATTTTATTAAGAAGCTAGGCCCTTATGACAACTGAGTGACGTTATTACCATTAGCGTCAAATAAACAAAAAAATAGCTGTTTAAGATGAAACTTTTTTTTGAGTAAGAATATCTCTCATTTCGATAAGCATTATTCACTGCGGTGAGTTATCGGAACACACATTTGTATGGCGCCTTTTTCTTTCCTTTTCGCTTCTGTTCAACTTCAAACTTCAAACGATATGATGATCCTACATATTGTATAATCCTCAAGCTGTTTTTTTTCATGGCGGAGCACGAAATAAAAAAAAATTCCACTCTCAGGGCGAGATAGGAGATCTGTTCAAAAAATAATGCATTTTTATTATTCTCAAGAAATATGTATTCATTTATCAATTTCTATTTTGTCCCCCTTAAAGTAACCCCCTCAGCCCTTGTGTTCTCTTAGCGATTCGGTTTCTATCTCCTCAATCGTCGCAAAACACCGTCCTTTCATAGGGTCTTTCGATATCATAACCATATACCCATGATTCGTCACCAGTTATAGCCCTTTAAAAGAAATCTGATGTGTATTTTTTTTTTCTAACGAACTTCGCTGCCACACGCTTCTTGCCCAACATTTAAAAAAAAATGCATGACATAAGGCAGTCAATATGACGTCGATTCGACCGCTCTCCATTAGTATTTTCTTTATTTTCTCAACACTTTCATCGGTTGTTGATGTGCGGGGCGTCCAGAACGAGCGTCGTCATTCACATTTCTCGACCTTCTTTGAAAAGCTTGTGCAACTTAAAAACATTTTTGTAGATTCAGAGTACACACACAGTATGCCACTGTCAAGATATCAAAGGTTTTGAGAACTTAATTCCATTTTTCACACAAAATTTAATGCAAATTCTTTGATACACGTCTAACTTTTATACCTCTCACAAACAAAATAAATATGATATATAGCCGAAACTGTAAACGTATGATTGAGACGAGTGTACTAACATAACAAAATAAAAAGAATCGATAATCGAATGTACGTAGCTAAATTTGAAATTATTAAAATTATTTGTTGAACAGACATCGAATAAAGTGAAATAGCGCGTTACTTTTTTACATTGCTGTCTTGAACTTCCTTGCTTACATAATGTTTTGTTTGACCATGACCATCTTACAAAATGAGTGAAATAAAGTTAAAATTGTATTCATACTTTAATTTAGGATAGTTTCTGTTTGAATGTAGTGCAAGAAAATGTGTGCACCCACTTGTAAGAGACGAAAGAGAATGACAAAAGTAGATTTTAAGGTGAACTTTAAATATTCTTAAAAAACTTGATTTATAAGATTGATGTAATGTCAGAGAGGCGAAGAAACTCCTGTGGGACACTTTAACATACAAACTGTTTAAATGACTATGTTTCAAGCATACCTTCTTTGAAAGAAAATATTCATCCCTGAGAATGCGTTTTCGGACATCGCCATCAAAATTCACTTCAATTCGATCGAAAGGATTAGAACTGTGAAATCATTTTCTGTTACAAGATTTATGTTACTCTGATATTTTGGGAGCTTGAATTTTTATATGCGCCCCATCAATACATCCAATTACACACACAATATAGACGGATTACAACATAATAACACTACTGAAGCACGAAGAGTTATAAGAATCTGCCCAGTAAAATGTCAAGAAACGTTTTTAATGACTCGAATGACCGTTAGTAAATCTCCATTTTGGGGCACCACAGGTATTTCCAAAATGTATGATGTGCTTTATAAAAAGCTTCACCCAGAAACACAAACAATACAGTATTTAAACTTAATAAACAAGTCAAAAACTAAGCAATCCGATGAAAGCATGCTAACTAGGTTTAACGTCCAACGACGTTACTAGATACATGTTAGGAGTAAGTGCAATAAGTGCAACTGCACCCGATCTCCTACACATTTGTCTACTCTAACAATAAAATTTGATTTCATCTGAATCGGTAGTTACTAATTTAATTATTATTTTCAATATAAGTACTTTTAAATGAATTATTTATTTTGTATAGAAAAAATGTTGTTTTTTTGTTCTTTCATAGGGAACATTTTGGATTATTAAAAAAAGGGATGTGAATATATTATTTTTCCGCGGTGATTCCTCATCTAAAAACAGTATTTAATCAAAGTATCAAAAAACAATTGCTTTTAAACTTTTAAAGAGGGATAATTTAATATAATTAAATTTTAGCATTTAGTATATATCGAAGGTAGGGTTTCTTTAATGTCAAGATTCATATTAGGTCTGTTCCAATTGATTTGTGCACAAAAATTCGTACTTGAGTAGTTTGGGTAAAAATCTCTCTTGCAGAGAGTAACTTTACCGAAACTTGTGAAACGACCTTTCGTAGAAATTCGTAAACAGCTATCAGATATGAAATGTCAGAGGTTTTTCTATTTTTGATTTGACAGCCATCTGCTGCGGTGCTGCTGGACACAGTTTTTACCTCGGCAGAAATTCGTAGGGAGGGGAAATATTTTGCTCTCTCGTGAGCTCTCTCTTCTACGAAAAAATGAGTGTATGGAACGCTTTTTCGTATTTTCGTAGTTTTTCGGGCAAATTCGTAGACATTCGTAGCAATTCAGAGCAATTGGAACGAACCTATTTACATCTAAGTGGATTATATTTATGTATTCTTTCAAGGGTGTCTCATTGCTCTACTACAGTATTGTAACCCACATTCAATCTAAATTAAGTCACAAAACAATTTGTAATTGCCCCATGCAGATAAAGCCCCAAATTTTCTTTAGTTTAGGCTAGTTACTAGCGACTTTTCGGAAAAAGCAGGAACCGTTTCAAAAATCATTTAATAACAATTGATTAATTAATTATTAATTATTAATTAAATATATATATACATATATATAAAAACAAATTAATAATTGATTAATTTTGACTTATTCATGCCAATGACTATCATTCTCATATGTTCGTGAATCCCTTCAAAGCATACTTCACACTTTGGTAAATTGAAGAAGTCATAGAACTTCATTTATCGGTTCTATGAACATATACATACATTTCATAATAAGCATGCGAAGTAACGACATGAATATCTAAAAGTTGAAAACAATTCCCTTGAAATTTATACAAATACCACGCAACAGTTCATTTGTCACAATTCCACCTCCACACGGACATGTTCTAGGTAAAAATTAAATATCTCTTCATTCCACAATGGGAATTCTTCAAGAGTTTCTCGCCCTGTTGTCTTCCCTTTCACCGTTTCGCTCCCTCAAAACACCATAAATCAAAATCAACTACTATTTTCCTTTCGTTTCGTCATATCGCAAGCCCAGGCACACAAGTGCTCTTCAAATGTGTTTCTGACACGCAAATTTCATATTTTCCCACCTCCACCCAATAGCAAACACAACTTGGATACGCGTGCACATTGCAACTCGAGTGCAGTTCTCAGACATGCGGCAAAGGCTCGAAATTCCTTTTGACAACACGCCAAAGACACGTTCTTTGCCACATAATGCGACAACGACGACAAAGACGGTGGGAAGCCATAAAGGATATCCACTTTCGTATCGTGCAATCGCTTGCAAGTATCAACACAAATGAAAAAAAACAACAAATCTGTTTTATTGTGTGAACGGGTGTTCCGCAACTAACACAATACACTTAAAGTGCCAATCAGACCGTAAAGTAGCTCTTTTAGATATCGAAAGCTGATTTTGACAGTTTGTATACTCTCACCCATGGTTGTTGTCCCAATTCCCAATATTCGTTCTGTGCTTCGTGCCCACTAGAAGAAAGTGGGTTCAATATGTGACCTCAGCCAAGAACTTACACATGACTCATTTGTATTGAAGACCTGATTAATGATAAAGGCATGACGCCGACACTAATTTCTTTAATGCAGGATCCATAATAAGCAAAGTAAAATTAAGATATATTTATTTATTATCTCCTTTAGAAAATAAACAACAAAAACGTAAACATTTAAAAAGTATGAACATAAAATTTATTCACTAGTTTTTTGGTTACCTAACTGTCCGTCCCAATTGCTTTCCTGGCTCTTCCATATCTTATCAAACTCCAGGGTGAAGTTGAAATTGAAAATTGATCTACCAACTCAACGAGTACAGTCTGTTATAGTACTCTACAATTCTTTGAGTGCCACATCCCTTTGTACGTCTTCCAAAACTGTTGTTTTAATTTCTGAGATTCGGAAAATCTTGACTTTTAAAAATTTGGAAACTTTTTTTAACGAAATAAGGTTTTTCGAATTTCTCCTGATTTCTGCCTGACGCTCGCTAGAGACATGTTTAGGACTAAACCTTTTTGAACACTACTGGGATGCAAGTAAAATATGACAAATAAATATGTTCATATATACATAATTATTCATTGCTCTTTATACAAATGTGCTGTAAGAATATGGAAATAAGAATTTAATATAATTTTATGTACACTTCTGTTTAAGAAAAATTCAAAATACACAGGTGAATCAATTTCGCTTATATTTAACAAATGAATCATAAAAATATTAAAAACACGGTAAAATAAAAGCCAGGAACAACTTAAGCAAAAAAATGAAAAACTAGAAAACGGACTCACACAAGCCTCGATTTTATTTCCGTAAGAAATTAGAGCTCTTTATTTGAGTATATGGTACACTAACCTGTTAAACATAGAGAATAGTCATGAAGGCCCTGGAAATCCCGGTAGGTGTTCTCAAAAGAAGTAAGCGGTCATCAGCATTTTCATCATAATTTTTTTTTGGTATAATTACGAACTACCTAAAAGGAAAGTGCTATTAACAGTCACGGACGCTCCCTTTCTTAATAGAAATTTGAAATTTAAACAAGTTAAAGAACACTCAAATAGACCGACACGGCAAAAACTTCTATAGGTGCAGCGTAATAGTCCACAAAGGGACCAGGGCCGCTTAAGTAACTTCTCGTGTTGGGTGTGCTAATTTTTTCTTTCGCAAGTAGAAGGTACGCACTCTTTTAGCGTGGTTCCATCCATGAATCGAATCTGGAACCCTTGGCGTGTGTGCATCGATATGCCTGTGCGCCCAAAACACACACCTGTCGAATAACCTACATCAATAACCAGATCTCTATGTGCTTGAATACCTTTTTGGAACAAAGAACGCTTATAAATCTGTATAATAATTCCTTTGAATTTTCTTAATCTACACATTTCATAAATTGTGAGCGTATACGGACTCACAACGTTTCCGTAGAAGCTTTGTGTTCAAAAGCCAATTAAATCAACGAAAATGCTGATTCCATTGCCCTTTTGTATATGCAGAGCGACGGGCAAACCGCAAGGTACAAAATTTTCAAATCGTGATAGCAGCTGTATTGTTGATATTTTTGTGCAGAATCGATGTCAATTGAGGTCCGTGAACTATTTCCCAAAATTTTCAACAAAGTTTTAGAAAAAAAATTGTCAGAATACCATAGAGTAAAGACAGTCGAAACAATTACTTCGACAAGGTTATTTTTCAAAGGAAAATTATCTCAACTCTTTTAACAGACTTATAATGGAAGAAAAATTAGGATACACTCTCTCACTCTACAATAAAACTGAATAAAAAACGAAACTAAATTTCTGTCTCTAGATCACTCCATTACGGCAATGTTGTTTAACCTCTTTATTACCAAAGACATTTAAAGTGAAAATTTTAAATTTTTGGTAACATAACTTTGTTAAATAGTCCCATTGTACCTGTTGTACCCAAGCAGGTACAATGGGAAAATACGGTTGCTAATTTTGTGGATGAAACTTCTTAAAGCATTCTTTTTCGGCACACATAGCTATGTCGCAGAACTCACAAATCCATCTGACTCGCATGTGGCATACTCTGCATCTAAGAGGCTTTTCAATTCTCTTTGGAAACTGGTGACCTTCAAATAAAGCAACGCTTTCAGATCTGGAGCGTTTTGATGTCGAAGGTTTGAGAATTGCATACACTCTAAGATAATACCGACCAATATCTCTTTGAAACGATAGTAAGTCATCTTTAAAATCAGTAACGAAATTGTTACAGTTTGGAAATTGGATTATAGTTATGCTGAGAAGCATGAAGAATAGTTTGATTCAAGATTAATTTCATTACCTCATTATCAAAAAGTGTTTCAAACATTTCGAAAGGCGACTTATTGTCTAAGGAACATTTCGTATTCATTTTGTTTACATCATATTTATTAGAACGGTTCGTCGTCATATCAGTACACCTTTTAGACCAGCGTGTTTGGGCTTGACATTGCCCAAGTATTAAGGCTCTTATCAATGATAAAGGAACTTCGTCCTCGCTATCGAATTCATAATCCCTCATGAAAAGTTTGTTATCTGGAACATCTTTGGGTATGTGATCGTTATCCAAATTTTCTGTGTCTATTTCATCCACGTCTGTATTGTAATCTGCATTTGGTGGTATAAATTCAATATCAAATGCAGCGTTTTGATCAATTTCTTCGATTGCATTTATTGCATCTGGAAGATTATCGAATATCCTTCCATAAAATTATGATGCTAAGAAAGCTTTGAAATCCGTTATAAAAAAAAATTTTTCAGTTTTTCCCACTGTAGCCAAGCGGGTAACCTAACCTTACGCGTTCTTCTTCTTCTTCTTGTGGCGCTACAGTCCGGGGTGGACCTGGGCCTCAACCAACATGCATCTCCAGCCAGCACGATCTTTCGCCAGCTGTCTCCAGTTGCGCACTCCAAGTTGGTTGAGGTCCTTCTCCACTTGTGTGCGCCACTTCAGTCTAGGCCGTCCTCTGTTGCGTTGTCCCAATGGCTCGGATTCAAAGACTTTTCGGGCCGGAGCAGTGGTGTCCATACGCTCTACATGGCCTAGCCATCTTAAGCGTTGTATCCGTAGATGCTTGACCAGGCGCATGTCGCTGTACAGCCTATAGAGTTCGTCATTAAATCTTCTCCAGATGCCATCAACGCAAACAGGACCAAAAATCGCACGCAAAACTTTTCTCTCGAAAAGACTAAGGGCTTCCTCATCCGCCTTTGCTAACGTCCAAGATTCTGTGCCATATAGTAGGACGGGGATGATCAAGCTGTTATATAAAGCTAGTTTAGTCCTTCGAGAGAGGGCTTTATTACACAATTGCCTCTCGAGCCCAAAGAAACAGCGGTTGGCAAGAGTGATTCTGCGTTTGATTTCGGTACTGATTACGCGTTCTTACCTATCGTAAAAATTAATGAACATTTGATTTTTTCTGACATTATTATCAGTTCTTTTAACTATATCCAAGAAAATTAAAAGAAAATTGATTAACGAATATTTTTTCTATTTATAAACATAACACAACCTCCGAAAAACCAAAAAAATCGCAATCGCACCCAATGCGGAGTAATAAAAAACTACCGTTCCTGTTTTTTACAATAAACTGAACGCCTGCTTGTTGAAAACTTGCCAAGGAAAAAAAAATAAAATTTCATCAAAACAAATTTGAAAAAGCACAAGGGTAAAACCATAATGTTGTTCAATTTTCTGTACCCAAGCGGGTAATGGTAGTAAATGGGATAAAGAGTTAACTTAATGAATTAGCTAGTGGGCTGGGGTTTTGCTGTGTGCAAAATTGCAAAACTCGAAATTCGGTTCTAAAATTTCAACTATCTTCTTAAGGAAGAAAAGAAAAAAATTATCAGCTTCGATTAATCGGAAGTAAGATCCGCTTAATCGAGATAACGCTGAATGCAAAAGTGATAGTAAATTGTTTTAAATTTAAAAGTGATAAGTACAAACATGACAAACATGAAGTTTAAAACTAGTGATGAGGTATGGAACACAGTTGAATTAAAATATCTTTCTTTTCTCTAGTAAATGATTTGCGGTTGTTGATTCTTTAAATATGGCAACCAAGAAGACTAACATTTTGTGTACTTCTCTCTAAATTAAGATGTCAAAATTTAAAAAAAATTAACAACTTATATTGCCGTGAAAATTGCAGGTGAATAAAATTTGAGCCTGAAGTTGGTGTACTTACCCGTTATTCCATTGCGGAGACCCTAATAATACTTTCTAGTGAAGAAATTACTTTAAGGAATTTTTACTAGTAAGACTGACTTAAATATTCATACCATGCTGCCCATATTTGATAGATTGCGCTTAATGGTATGATGATAATAATATATTTCCTGAAAAAAATTTAAATTAATAGAAGTCATTCACAAGGCCAATATTGACCAGCACATCTTTGGTTTACGCAAGCCCTGCGTGTCAATCTGTCACCAAACACATATAAAAAAGAAATATTCAAACATATTTTCTAAAATTTAAACATTTAATTGATCTGTTTTCCATTAACAAACTCTAATTTGGCAGCTGCATTTATTACATTGTTTCGATTGCTTTTTCATCTTCAACGTGAAAATAAAAAGATACAAAAAACATTTCTTATCACTCTTGTTTAAAATTTTGAAAATTGTAAAATTGTTTCCTACACTGTGTTGGATGATAAAATGTATATTTTATTTTGCGTCTCTATTCATTATACAATTGTGTTCAATTTAAATGCAATACTTTTTTATATAATTCAGTTTTTCTGTTTTAAATATACTTATATTCTCTTTTGATTCATACACGCAATGGTGGCTACACATAGATATATATTCTTAAATTTTGTTTTCTTTTTTAGTACATTGCTTTGTACTTATGACTATATTTGAGTTTATTATACTTTAACTTCCTTGCTTCTCTTAAATAAAATGTTATAACAAATCGATGACACATCAGTTTCAATTATACTTTGAGATTTAGTTTTTTTCTTTTTTTGTATTTAATTTTGTGTTTAAATTAAGATAACTAAACTTAGCTGAGAAAGGGTTATTTGGTGCTTAAAGTACTATAAAAAAATGATTAGTTAATATGTTTTAGTAAAGTAAGTGAACTAAACTACATTGGTGAGGCCATAGCTGATGTGGGAGTAACCACATGCTTCAGCAACAAACATAACATTAAATTCAAGTTAATGTTCGGCTTCATTAAGTGAATAGACGTGCATTTGGATACTTTTACGATTAATGGTGCTACTTGTTATTTCTGACTTTGGAGATTCTATGGAGCTTAGTACATTAATTGAGCACAACGAGTAACGTTTACAGAGAAAAAACGTATGCATATAAAACAAAAACAAACATCCTAGAGCAAAAACGTTGTTATGTGAGTCGTATATCCCACGCTTCCTGGCAACTTATTAATGCCCCACAAAATTAATTCTCGTGTAAAAATCATCACGAACATTGAGACGGTGATAAAAATACTTTATTAGTGAGTTTAGTGCGAATACAAATGAATATTTCGATGTTGGCAGTCAATCCAGTGTCAATGTCTAGAAATTCGGAATCACTTAGGCAATGCGTGCGTTTTCTGTCTTCTGCTCACGCGAATGATGGAATTCGTAATTTTATGCCTATTCCCCGAAGGAATTATACAGTGATTCAGGTGTCGTAAAAATAATTTCCAATGGTTCGGGATTTGACTTTTCTAAGAACTTATAACAAAGCGTCACGGCAAATAAATAAATCGAAGGGAGATTTGGAAATGTGTCTTTAAAAGTGTTAAAGCAAAAATATACATACAAGAATATTCTTATTTGTTTAAATCATGAGCCAATTTAAAAACAAAAATAAATACACAACGATATGGAATATACACGTAGACACTGCCATTCAATCACACTCTGTACCGTGCTTAGCGTACCACGATGGACGAAGGTTATGAGACATGTGGAACATGTTAAATTAGGAACTTAGGTCGGAATTAAGAAATCGTTTGAGAAATTCTGTGCTTGAGTGTAAACTAGACTCTAATCCCGAACCAAAGACAATTATTTCGTCTTGAAAAGTATTTACTATTTTAGTGAAATTAACAAGCATTTGCAACAAGAGCCACTAAGTAAAACATAATCAATGATTTTTCTAACAAGAACTTGATCAATTAGTTGACGTGCTACCGGTAAATAACTGTCTCTGCTCTAGCCTAAGGGTGATTAATTATTTGTTCACCTTTGTCTAATAAAAAAAAACACGTAACTGTTTGTATTTCTCATTATGCAGTCGGCTATAACAGCATGAAAAATGCACGCATATATTGCACCAGATAAAGTATAATGGACGCAACATACGTTAAATAACGCGAACATTAAATGTCGGAATACACCTGTGTCGGCCACTTGTAAGAATAAGGTCGGTAGAATAGTTAAGGTTGATCGTAAATAACGAAGTGTAATTAGAAGAAGGAAATGAAAAGTCGGCAACGTCGAAATGGTCCATTGAGTCGAATATGGACCAGCGACCAAAAACTTCAACTTTCCATCACATAACATTCTTGAATTCTGACAATTAAAATGATTCTAGAGACTGACTACATAATCTGCAAAACAGTTATTAAAGTTATGACCTCTGAAAATCTTAAATCTTTTATCATCCGCATCGGATCGCATTTCTACAGAAAGGACATTTTGAATCTTATTTCAGACTTTATCAGCAAAATGATATCATTATGAAGTAAAAAATTCATTAAATTACTCATCATTCTCTATTATTCCTGAGTATGTATGCTTCTGAACATTTCCAAAAACTGAACAGGTTTCAGCATAATGACCTCTCGCCATAAGAGTTGGTTTCCATGAAAAGTGTATCATTTATTATTCGTACAATTTGCACATATTTCACAGCTATCAACAGCGAAATTCGTGTTACGTACTGCTCCATTAAATTGGCACGATTTGTGCTGATTAAAGCTATTTTCTTATGAAAGCACATTACCGTGCAAATGTAGAATGTGGATTCGTGACTGTTTTTGAAACTTATTAAAAGTAAAGTTTTCCGAAAGAATGTTCAAGTAATTTACTTAAGAGCATCAAAATTTCGGCACCGGTACACGCATTTAGAATTTAGTTCAATAAGGAATTGATAAAGTACAGAATTCATTGTAAAAGCAAGCATATCATCCCCTCTTCGCTTCTTTATTCTTTGTCCCGACATTCAGACCTTCATCGTTTTCGTGTATTAAATTCCTTAAAGGAAATAACTCTTTTGATTGTCTTGTTGAGGAAATTGAAATTTTATGAATAACTGCTTATCATCCCCTTTTCGCTTCTTTTTTCTTTGTCCCGACATTCAGACCTTCATCGTTGTCGTGTATTAGAGTTCTTAAACGAAATAACTCTTTTGGTTGACTTGTTAAGGAAATTGAAATTTTATGAATAACTGTTTCATTTGTCTCTTATATGAAAATTCACGTTGAGTTGCAAGATTAATATTATTTTTCATAATTTTTAAAGCATTCAATTTTAAATTTCACAGAACAAAGCAAGTTAATTAAAAAAAGCCACAAGGTATTTTTCATATTTTTTTATATTTTAACCTAGCTGTCCATATTTAAAAGGAAACCAAAGTGTTTATAAAAAATATGAAAAATAAAAAACCTGCTTTTTCTTCACCACAAAACTGAATTAAAGTTAATTTGATATTATTTTGTCGAAATAAGGATTTTATTTTAAATTCTACACACATTCCAAAACATGCCTAGTCGACCCAATTGATCATGCCGACACTAAGTCAAATGCACTTTGTAATTATTCGCATACGTAGTCGCACTCAGAGAAATTACCAGTAAGAAACTACGCTATGCTTTCGAAAAATTCACATCACTAAAACTATGAAAATAAAAAACAATTAATTAGTACATAGCTCCGTCAAATCACTGTTACATAGCTTACTTGCAGAAGACTTGGAACAAGCCACCTCAATTAAATTTATATCTTAAGTATATTATTTCAAATTTCTTAATGTAATGATCATTTTTGATGCATTTTTTGAGATTTCCAAATTTGTGCACTGCATGGAGGAGTATAAGCATTTCAAAAATTGTATCACTTTTTCCAGCTGCGCTCTTTAATATCAAAGAAAAAACGAAAAGTCTGCACCATCGCAGGATATGCACTCTTTTCCAAATTTCCAGATCATAAGAATTCGATTTCCTATGCAATATTAATTGTTCACTTCGATTCAGTCTACAACGTTGCTAATTATCATTGAGCAAAGAAAGTAAAATATAAAACTAAAAACAAAACGAAAAAATTGTTCGTCAACAAACCCTGTGTACTTGCAGTTATAGTTAGCTATGGTACCCTTTTCCCAGTTTAAGGACTTTTTAAATAAACTAGTGGTGGTAATTGTGTATGTGGTTGAGTATGCAACAACTATGTGATAGGAGTACGGATGTGTAGGTGAGGAGTATAAATACTTTATGTAGTTCAGAATAGAAGTTCGAACCCTAAACAATATATTTTGTCTATGACGAGATTATAAACGAACTTTCAGAGATTCCATACGACTAATAATACGACGTTTCAGCTCTGCGTACCTGAAAGGAAATAAGAAAAAGACGACATCAATTAGTGTGAATTTCCAAAAAAGTTTTAACTCACTTTTGTCTAACTTTGGCTATTTCACGCTCCAACTCCTCGTCGTAGCGATTTAAAATTGCACGGCACTCTGGTATGGAGAGGTTGATGAATTGTGCAACCTCATTGCTAAAACAAAATATTGTCTAAATAATTTCTTTTGAATTCATGCCGCATAGGGGATATTTACCTAATTTCTTGAGTTTTCTGAGCATCCATGAGAAACATTCGAGCTACATCTTCATGGGGACCAAGCATTATTCGAACAACCAGTGGATAGTCCGTGTCCTTCAGTCGTTTCTGTTCCCCATTATCTCTCAAGATAAATAGTGAAAAATTCTCTGCCGGACTATCGACTTTGTATTTTTCCAAAATCAAATTGATGACTTCTTGAGTTGTGACTAACGATGTCACCCAGACACTCATTTGTGATCCATAGGGTGGGGTGAAAAATGATGTCTCGCGATTGTAGAAATGGCCGTTTATTGAACAGCGACGCTTCAGCTTTGTACGCGACCTGAAAGAGAAAAGGGGTGAGTACAATTATATTAGGATATTTAGTACCGATCTTTTAATCCGGCAAAGATGGGAAGAAATGAATAAAAAAATGAACTGAAAAACTAGATCCTTAGAGAATATGCGAGGTGAGTCTTCGATTGTTCTTTTAAAAGCAGTATATTTTGCGGCTTTGAACGACATAGTTTCGAAAGTTTCTTTTTCAAAACTAGCAACTAAGTTCGATCCACGACAGTCTGCGGCATTACTATTTTTACAGCGTCGTTTTCCAAATCCTCTTAATCATTATTGAATTAATCGGTTTTACATTGCTGTTAACTCGATGTCGATATATTCTTAAAAAGAAATAGAAAAATTGACCCGTTCCATTTGGCATTCAAATATCTATAAGGCCTGCGAATTTACAGATAGAGGCCAAAACAAAGTTATTTATTGTCAATCTGCATAGTCTCAAGTTTCGCAGACCCACGAAAGACCAACACTGCACACTTCAGTAGGTTCTGGAAGATACACGATTTTTTTTATGTAAAATGTGTTTTAGCTTGTGAATAATTTATAGAAATTGCATTTCGATTGGACTTCTTGTAAGATCGATTAAAAAAGTGTCAAGTCCTGTTAAGTCTCATTCTAGTTTAAAATCAGCTTTACGTATGCGTAAACAGTTCATCTGATCATATAGGATGGCGATGAAAAACTATTTTTTCTTTACCAGCGTCAGTATCAATTTGATCATCTATATCAAAAGCTAATGTTAAAAGCAAAACACTATTTAATGATGGCATAAATTCTATGTCATGTCATGTGAAATGTTGTGCACTTAGTATGTCTCAAATAGACTGTCTATATGTCACTCACCTTTTATTGCCAGACCTCCTCTTAATTGCAGTCGATCCAGTTCTAGGTGGTCGTCTTAGCACAACTCCATCTTCTGTTATATGCACATGTTGTCCATTAATGTAAGTCTCTGATGTTGTAAGTTCCCCGGCAACGCTGGAACTGTTTGTGTCGCCTCCCTTGCTTGCACTAGTTTCATTTTCACTTTGGTTCGGATAGCAATCCATACGAATATTAACATAACGTGCTTCGTTTCGTCTTATCGTCGATGGTTTCCCCTGCTTCAAGGTCGAGGACTCATCCTCACTGTCGGTAAACTCAAAGCAAGTGGGTCCCGACTTGGAGCGGTTGATGCCCTTTTCAAAGATCGACTTTCCGTGATGATTATTAGCCGAAGTCGCAGAGCCAGACTTCTGAAGGGCATAGTTTCTAGCCGACGAATGCTCTATCCCGCTTACGGCTCTCCTACAAAGGGTGTCCTGTATCATCGCCGGATCTATAGTGCGCAGTGCTTGCTCACAATTAAAGCTCTTGCTCATTGCATTTTCTCCGTATAGTTTAAGAGAATCGTTAATCCTTGATGGATCAATTGGTTGGTTCTTCTTAAGAGTGTCATCGTTGATTTCTGGGAAATCATTCGACCCACTCACGTACTCCTGGTGAATGCTTCGCTTAAAATCTTCAAAGTCCATCGGCTTCAGTGTGTCATCGTCATTGTCATTTCCAGCATTCGTGCTCGTTGTGTCCGTGGTCGTTGTGCCCAAGGAAGCTGAAGCAGTTATAAAATTATCTGAAGAAGTTTCTGTTGTCGTACTGCTACTTTTCTCTGATGCACTCCGGGTAGGAGAACTTTCTGTAGAAGATTGCGAAGATGGCAACTTCACTGGCATTGTCTCGTAAATCTTGTCCTTCTCATTGTAACGCCTTTCAACCTAAAAGAGACAATATCTCTTAAAAAAATTACACATTTCAAGGATAAAATTCAATACCTGTAGAAGCTCGTCTATCTCATCCCATCCGAGATTATTTATGTTATCCAATTTCGACGGAAGTGTTGACGCGGAACTCCCAGCTGTTGTCGTTGTAGTTGCTTGCGTCGCGGTCGGCGTTGTTGGCGTTGTAGCTTCCTCCGAAAGTGGATATTCATTCAAACTACATGAGTCAAATGTCATGCTTTCCGACAACGATATGTCTGTTGAAAAATCATCTATCAGTCCAGTTGTGGTTGTTGTTGTCGGAGGCTCAATTGATTCGCTTGCTTCATTTTCGTTCTCCTTATCGGAGGTCTCTGGATCCACAGTACTTGTGGAATAGCGACCTGAATTTCGTTTACGTATTGCCACTGTCCGCTGATCGTCATCTTCTTTCAAGTGTATGACACCCTGTACACCCCAATATACTCGTAAAGCACCTTCAAGTATCAGTCGATTGTTTACCTCCCGGCTACGCACCTCAAGACTTTTATTGTCATAAAATTGGTTATAGAGCTGAAGAGGATTATGTTTAGTATACAAATTGCAAGCAATACGGTTTGATAGTTGTAACGAACCTTTAATTTGGACTCCAAATGATCCCGTGGGAGCGCTGGAGCTCCCCCATTTACACGTTGTATACCCTTTTGTCCGAAATTTTTATGCGATTCCACACGCGTCCCATGTCCGAAAAGTTGCGGCCCAAATAGAGCCCCGTAGCATGGTACATGACAATAAGGCACTCCTTTATGCTGTAATATATTAAAAGGAAATTGGTCAGGAGATGCGTTTAAACATTCAATTGAGGAAGTGAATCAATAAGAAAGGCAAATTAGAGATTTAGGCGAAAAATCATTATTCCGAGTGCGACATTTGCATTTGAGTCTTAACAAAAATCACATGTGTCCTTGTCTTGTCAATAAGTTAAATTCATTATCTTCGAATCAATATATATTGTAAATAAACTAGTGCTTTAAAACCTGAAGAGCTAAAGGGAAGGCGATCAGCATACTATAAGTTAAAACATGGATAAATGAATACATTTAAATTTTTACGCAAAATCTTCTCGCTAGTTTAAATTTCAATGCAACAAACTACGCTTACACTTTATGTTAATTGCGGGAAAATGTATGGTGAGTGGCAATATTCTCCAACTTTAGTTTTTCTCTAAAATAAGAGACTGCAAACCATTGTCATTTGAAGCAAGTTACAGTCTAATATTTCTGGGCTATGCTATACTAATGGTTCGCATTTATAATAGTGGCGATTTTTGGCGTATTATTTGATAACAATATGATCTGCTTGACTAAATTATTTCAACAGATGATTATTAGGAACGGAAGAAGAAGAACTTATCTGTCAGTATTTGCTTTACCTATCCATTTTAGATCATCTTTGTTTCGCACCGAATAACAAAACCCTAAAAATACCGAAATTTACTATGAATTCAACTCTTTTTCAATATGGAACTGTGAAATTTTAATAAATTACTTGCATATGAGATTTTGATAATTTTCACCTTATTATCAAAATCAAAGCATTGCAAATCTACATTTTTAATGAAAAGCGGTATAGAACTTTATTTGTGGTCGCCGTGGCGTAGTGGGTAGAGTGCGACGCTCACACGCCGAAGGGTCTACGTTCAATTCCCAGCTCAACACCAATTTTTCGAAATTTTCACGGCACCACCTCTTTCGAGCTGCTGACAACACTCAAAGAGTAATAACTGTCTAAGAAATCGTCTCAAATTTCGCCGTTCGGAGTCGGCAGAAAACTGTAGGTCCATTCTACTCGTGAGAGAACAGTAGCGCGCACAACAAGCAAGCAAGCTAGGCCCTGGTCCCCATTTGGACTGTAGCGCCAACAAATATTATTATTATTATTATAGAACTATATTCAGCTGATGGGCAACATGTTTGACTTTTGTGGAACGTGCCTGTCTCTCCTTTGAAGCTTCAGGTGCTTCATGCAAATAAGAGATTTGCGTACTACTACGATAGGTAAGAGAGTTTTATGTTATTCTTAGTTTTAGAAGAAAAAAAATCCAACGATCCTAAACGAAATATATAAAAAAAATTGTTGCATGCACCGATGCTGGATGGTGTTCATTTGAATATTGAAATTTTTTAGTTGTAGACTTGCGGCTGAAGAAAAATGACAAGATCGGCGTTTCAGATTCACTCAACGTTATTCTTGGGCTACTTTCATTCTTCCCCATCAGACAATAGTGAATAACTACGTCTATTGATAAACGCAAGCGATTTTTAATAGATATAATCAGGTGTCTTGTCCTTGTTAGCTTTGACTTTTTCTTCTTATGATGGCGCCTCAGTCCGGGGTGGACCTGGACCTCAACCAACATGCCTTTCCAGCCAGCACGGTCTTTCGGTAGCTGCCTCCAGTTGCGCTCTATTAGTTGGTTGAAGTTCTCCTCCACTTGTGTACGTCATCTTAGCCAAGGCCGTCTTCTGTTGCGTTGTCCCAATGACTCTGATTAGATGACTTTTCGGGTCGGAGCAATGGTGTCCATACGCTCTACATGACCCAGCCATCTTAAGCGTCGTATCCGAAGACGCTTGACGAGGCGCATGTCGCTGTACAGCCCATAGAGCTTGTCAAAACTTTTCTCTCGAAAAGTCTAAGGGCTTCCTCGCCTGCTTTTAGTAACGTCCATGTTTCCGGGCTATAAAGTAGGACTGGGATGATCAAGCTGTTATATAAAGCGAGCTTCGTCTTTCGAGAGAGGGCTTTATTACTCAATTGCCTCTTGAGCCCAAAGAAACAGCGATTGGCAAGAGTGATTCTGCGTTTGATTTCGGTACTGGTGTTGTTGTCCCTATTTACCGCGGAGCCGAGGTAGACGAAGTCCCTCACTACCTCGAAGTAGTTTTTGCTGCCTAGTGTGACGCTCTGTCCGAGACGTCGATGTTGTGTGTCCTTCCTTGATGACAGCGTGTACTTCGTTTTGCCCTCATTTACCGCCAGACCCCTTTTTTCCGCTTCCGCTTCATTGACGGCTCGCTGTGTTCATCCAATCACGTCAATGTCGTCAGCGTAAGCTTATAATTGAACTGACTTTTGGAAGATCGTGCCTCTGAGTGAGTTACACACGATCTTCTCGAGGATAATGTTGAAAAAGTCACATGACAGTGCATCGCCTTGTCTAATACATTTTTTGACATTGAAGGTCTTGGTGAGTTCGTTCTTGACGGAGCAGCGAGAGTTCTCTTCTTCTGACGAGTTTGGTAGGAATGCCAAAACTAGACATGGCACTGTATAGCTCGTCTCTATGCACACTGTCATATGCGGCCTTAAAATCGACGAATAATTGCCTGCACATGAGTGACATCTTCTTTGATGGCTTCTTTACAACGTTTCCAGTCTTCTTCTATGGTTAGTGCAGGCAGGGTCCAACCCTGAGCGAGTTTGAGGGAGACTCGGTCAGAAAATTTCCCAGCGATCCCAGCTGTCTCGCCTCCGTTGATCTTTCGATATCCGGGATCTTACCTTGGCTACAACAAGGAGGTGATCCGAATCGATGTTTGCACGTCGAAAGGTTCGGACATCGAAAAGGAGTGTCTGACGTCGAACGCAACTTGATCCATTTGGTTGACGGTGGATTGATCTAGAGATCGCCAGGTCAATTTGTGGATACTCAGGTGTGGGAACCGCGTGCTAGTCACAGAGAGGTTCCTCCCCGAGGCGAAGTCCAATAGCCTGAGTCCGTTTCCGGATATGTTGTCGTGTTGTCGTGCAGGCTGTGTTTACCGGTGACTCCAGCAAAGATGTCCTCTTTTCTCAGCTAAGCGTTGAAGTCTCCGAGAACGATCTTGGTGTCGTAGCTGGGGCATCGATCGTGTGTTCTTTCTAGGAAATCATAGAAGTTATCCTTGGTGTTGTCATCCTTTTCCTCTGTCTGGGCGTGAACGTGATGCTCCCGAAATTAGCCTTAATGCGAATTGTCACGAGGCGTACGCTGACGAGGTCGTAGCTCAAAAATGTTTGCCTAAGTCTGCCTCGAACAACAAATCCGCATCCGAATAAGCACTGCCTTCTCTCTCTGCAGAATTCGCTGTAGTATATGTCGCAGTTTTTCATAGTTTTCTTGGCGGGCCCATCCCACCGCACTTCCTGGAGAGCGTTAATGTTTGCCTTGTAGCGGTCAAGGGCCTACGCCAGATGTGCGGACCTGTTAAAGGACCTCACATTCCACGTGCAAGCACGAAAATCGTTGTCCTTAAACCGTTTGATGGGGTCAACAGCAGTTGATCCGTCCTTATAAAAGGCATATCGGTTTTTCTGAACTATTTCTTTGTACATGGTGAGGAAGTTACCCTCACGCATAACCCACAGGCTGGTAGCTCAGGCCCTTTATTTAAACTTTCGGGCAGAGGGGTTCGCTGCATACATTGATTCACTACACAACGGATGTTGTGATGGCTATCCAGAGGGCGTCGCGAGGAGGCTGTATGTCAACTTGACATGCATACAGCTTACTGTTTCGATTTACTACAGCACCAATTTAGTCCATTTATGGCTTGTATACTTAACTAATTTTGTTATTTCTTATTGAACTGAACAGAAAAAATATTTCTTAATTAGCTGCCCGAGCGTGAGGGTTTACACTTTATAACCTTATGCTTAAAATTAAAAATATGAAATACCAATAGAAGAAATAAGTATATTAAGAACGGAATGCTCTGAAAAGGTGTCACTCTGCAAAGATTGTGTGAATTCATCGATATAACTACAATCCATAGACACTAACCCATACATACAATACCAAAGTGCACGTGTAGAAAATAAGGTAACTTTATGTTGACCATCTAAACCATGGACTAAATCTGATAAGTATTGTCGACTTTTAGCCTGCATTAATGTTTTATTTTTAGATTATCTATACACTAAGTACAGACACGTTTCTTTTTATGAGAAAACAAATTGTAAGACGTTTCCATTAATCTATTATGCAAGTGATAATACTGTAGCGATAAGAGCTACGTACCAAATGCTACTTAGTGCTACTTCATTAGAAATGTACTAACATATTGTAGTAACATGCACAATACGAGGCTGTGAAACATATAAACACATGCATATTCAGTTTCAAAATTTATCAAAGATATCAGCAAAATAAAATAAAGCAAAGAAAGTGGGAGCTCATCAACGGACTGATTTTAGTCACACAGATTTAAAATCATACCTACACCATTATGACTTCCTCTCAGTGGTTCATTAAGTAACAGATTTATCTTTGAAAAGCCGCAAATTTATCGCACGTAAATGCGTCACAAACGCGTTAAAGTAAAATTCGCTGAGCATTATCTTTATCAAAATGAATTCAACTTGACTCAACATTTGGAATAACCGTTGCATAGGCTGTTAGCTACACAACTCATTTTTCCAAAAATTTGATAATTCTTATGATTTTATAAAAGCAAAAACATGCTCTTTTGCAATTCTCATTCTAGTAAAGTATATGATCCATTCACAGAAAGACGCACAACAATTTCTTTCGTTTCGGGCTGGCCGCCACCACGGATAGCAAAACCTGCGGGGGAGACATTATCTATGCCGGGTACCAAGCGAAACATTCACTCTCTAACCATTGTTCCTTTGAGTGAAGGAGGCAATTGAGTGTCAAAGCCCGCTTTCAGAATATCAAGCTGACATTGTATGGTACATTGGAAGTTCCATACTTGCTCTGTGTTATTGTATCGATAGGATCGGGCAGAGACGAGTCAACGACACATTCTACGACAACATCATACAAAGTGGCACACAAGTAGAAAAGGGAAACAAAATAGGATGCAGAATTGGAGGCTGGCAAATATCTACTACAGACTGTAGTACCACTCGGAGAAGATTATACAAGTTTTCCGAAAACAACTGCCGTGCATATTTCAACACTCAGCAGAAGCTAAACTAGCACGGACTTGTTCAAGTACAATACTTCAGGGGTCTAGTCTAGTAAATAGATTGGTAAATACAAAATTTGCTATTAGTTGAAAAACTATATGACGATCTAAACTATGATTAGTCTTTGCGTAAACATAACATACCCCCTTATCTACATCACCACATTATAGCTCACGTCGGGTATAATCGATGTGCAAACATTTAATAAACAAATAAAGTAAACCACGTTTCCATTCGTTGAGCTACCTACACAATCGCACCATTTAATGATTTCTTAAAAGCCAGCTGTCATAAACGATAATTTTGGTATACCCACAAATTAAGGTATCACGATTTTAACCAATGATGACGATCCGTCTAAAATTGGTTAAAATTGGATGACTAAATCTAGGCAGATACCATTTCCATAAAAATAGGAAGAGAAACAAAGAATGAAAGTATAAAAACACATCAACACCTCCCATGCTAAAAATGCACAAGCGGATCAAGAGAATATCTGGTGGTGAAACCCACAAAATCACTTTACAGTAATAAAAAATATATTCATTTTTAAATGGTGAATCTTTCCAAGAAGTTGCCGAAACGTGACGACAACTCAGCGAATCAATTAACCATCCTGTAAACTACCATACACCCAAAATCGGTAAAGAAAGCAAGTCTTTGTTCACCAGCCACACGCACACCACTCACAATTGTTCTGCGGCGTCCACCTTTCAGCCAAGTTCATACGCTCACGCACATATTTCATATGCAAATTAAGCAGGGCTTCTCAGATTTTCCAAGCACAGACAGCTACATAAATCGAACCTTTGACAGAGACAGCGCCATCCCTTCCATACTAATCAACAAATCAATTTAAAGTGTAAAGCCGGCGTTGAATACCCCATACCATCAGCCATAGCATCAGCTACTCTCCACAAGTCTGGGTCAAGGAACTGATAAAAAATAAGTATCTATTGTCATCACTCTGAGCCAGAATTTATGTGTATCTTTTGAAAATCGAAAACTATTTTTAAACTCACTCAATTGCCAGTCGGTCATAGACAAACAAAATACGAAATCATATCAAACAGGCTACAAATTCCCAGTTGGGCCATCAATTAACCTCCAGTTCATGAAAGCATACACAGACAAAATAAAAGAACTAGAGAATTTGCGTTTGAAGCGAGCACAAAAAAACGACTCGTACTCCAAGTCTTGTCGCTTAGAACAAACACGATAAGCCCACTAGACAAATATACTTACCTCAGCATGTTGACCCGGATTTAAGCGTTTCCCACACTCCTCGCATCGCAAACACTCCGGATGCCAATCATAACCAAGTGATTGCTTCCTTTCAGCTGCAAAATTTCAACCAAGTTACGCTTAGATCAAAAATTATCAATTCATCTACAAATTCCTACCAAAGTATACGGGCTTCCCACACTTATGACACTTCCACATGGCGACTCCGCAGCCAGATGACTAAGAAAAATCAAAATTCACACGGATAACCCAGCAAACGAACACAGAAATAAAGTTAAATAAAAACTTTAATTAAACTAAAATATATTCTATGCACATAGAATCCCCATTGGACGAGAAAATATGCAAAATGTTTGAATTCAAAGGCAGACAAAGTCGAAGTAAATTTCCTAGAGATTTTCTACTGCTAGTCTCAGTCGTCGTCACTCGGTTGGATGGGTAAATCTTGAAATCGTTGGCCCGGTTGCAATGCAGAACGCCTACAATTGTTGGTTACTAAAGAGCACCACCACTAGACACTGTTTATCGGCGGCTTGTTAATTGCTTGCCAACGATTCTCATTAACATTTCTCTGTTTATTTGGTCGTTTTTGGTTCGGCTTTTTTCAGATTTGAACGAGGGAGATATTCACTTTAAACAAATGCGGGAAGAGATTTTCATCAATTGATTCGATTCAATTCTCCGCGAAGATTGGAGTTTACTTGGTTCTCTTTGTGCACCTTTGTTTCGTTTCGATGGGGTTCCAAATGTCAATTTTTTTTTTGATTAGTTTGACATTTACAAGCAAAGTGGTTCATTTGCAATAGTGGGTGTGAATGAACTATTGTGAATGAAAGGTTCCTCCATTGAACCATTCACAATGGTATACGACAGGGTATGTGAGGGTATACGATAAGGTATATGAGTTCAGGTATTTTCACCAAAGTTCAATAATAGTTCAATCAATTTTTAGAGAAAATAATGTTAAAAATAACAATACAAAAAATTAAGAAAATGTAATCATACGATTCATTTATAATACACAATATTGCTTTTAGTGTTTTTGGCCAGAAACCATTAAGGAAGGCGATGGTCAACCGAACTTCTCTGCTTTTGGCAGAGGGATGGAAAGACAAAATATAAAAAAAAACTGAAATAAGTAGAGAAAATACACCACATATCACAGCTTTGGACAGGTGTTACTGTTTTTAAATGTTGCCGAAAGATTTAGAAGGCTTTGTCATATCAAAGGCTAACGACCAGAAACCATTGGTCTCTGCTAACTACATTTATAAATGTTTCGCACGTGTTGTTTCTTACTTTAAATTGACATATTAATGCGGTTAAACTAAAATTGAGCATATTTGTATTGATTACGTACCATTTTCATGCATCCTGCAAGCTGTATCGTCAGCGTTAAAGGAAAAGTTCAAAATTTGAAGTCAAGTTTATATTATGTTATACTTATCGTATTATAGAGTCATTGAACCAAGTCTAGTACTTACAACATTACGGAATGGGCTTATGAAGCGACTGTAAGAAAGACTCTAGAAAAAGTCGGAAAAGCTTACATCAAAAACAACAAAATGAGTTGTCGACTTATTTGCCATCAAACAAATTTAACATACAAATTACAAAATTAAAGGTTTCGAAATTAATAATCGACATTCACTGCCAGTGGTCAAAATGTTTTACAGACTGCACTATAAGTCCGTAGGTTTGTTTGTACGAGTTTAAGTTTCCTATTTTTTAATTGCTTGAGATTTCAATGTACCAAAAATCGTAAGCAAGATTCACAGGCGTACAAAAACTCAAAATTTCGACAAGAAGCTCATCATTATTCAAGCAACAGTGATTAAAGGAAATCAAGCAACAGTGATTAAAGGAAATTAGTCTACCTCATTCTTTCGACTTCTGTTAAACTAAAATTATATAACATTTTAGACGATCTTGTATATTTTATAATGTCAATGATGTAATCAGAATTTTCTACGTGATTTCACAACTCGATACATCCAATCAATCAAGTGTGTGAAACCACGTTATAAAACGCACCAGGTGAAGATTCTTCACTTATGTTTCTTAAAATTCCATTAAGTACAACTGCCACAAAATAGAGAAATGTGGCAACAAGATGTTTTTCTTTTTCATTAAGTAAAAAATATAAATTGTGAGAAATGTACAAACATAAATTAAATTTTACTAATATGAAAATTTAGGATTTACTTTTTCTTAATTAAATGTAACTGTTGAACACACTTCATAGTTTCCGTTTAGTTCATGTGTCCGACGCAGTTCAGTTTCTTGGCGCCACATTCGCCACACAACATCCGTCTGTCATTCTCGTCTCATCTCACTCCTTTCTTTTTCTTGCAGGCCACTGAAGAGAAGGTACGCTTATTAAGTTAATCTTCAAACATCAAGCGTTTAGTATAATTCTTTAGAAAAGAAAATGTTCACTTTTGAATCATTTCATAAATATCTTTTTACTTTTCAAGTTATTAAGTGATAAAAATATATATTTTCTGTGATTTCAGATCCAAAGATGGGTCGTCGTCCAGCAAGATGGTGAGTTGCACACTTCGCTCTTTGTTCACAGTGACCAGCAATTAACAGAGTTGTATCCTCAACAGTTATCGTTATTGTAAAAACAAGCCGTACCCGAAATCACGGTTCTGTCGTGGTGTTCCAGATCCCAAGATTCGTATTTTCGATTTGGGAAGGAAGAAGGCGACAGTAGAGGATTTCCCACTATGCGTTCATTTGGTCTCTGACGAATATGAACAGCTTAGCAGTGAAGCCCTTGAAGCTGGACGTATTTGCTGCAACAAATACCTGGTGAAACATTGCGGCAAGGATCAGTTCCACATCCGAATGCGTCTGCATCCATTCCACGTTATCCGCATCAACAAAATGTTATCGTGCGCCGGAGCTGATAGGTGAGTTTGCAATATTTGAGTTGAGTGGATTTCTCAGAAATTTGTTACAAATGATGAAATTGCCTCGAGCACTGGGTTATGATTTATCTATGATTACATACACTTGACATTCTTGCTGAAAAAATAATTTTTCTTCCTCATGTCTATTTTCTTTTGGGTGTCCTTAAATTAATTTGTTTCCTTTTGTTAAATTGCAGGCTCCAAACTGGAATGAGAGGTGCCTTTGGCAAACCTCAAGGTACCGTTGCCCGTGTGCATATCGGCCAGCCAATCATGTCGGTCCGTTCCAGCGATCGTTACAAGGCTCAAGTTATTGAGGCTTTGCGTCGTGCCAAGTTCAAGTTCCCAGGAAGGCAAAAGGTACGTTAGTTAGGCAATTGTCTTAGTTTAAGAATGTGATTCATAGTGTCGGTGACTAAACATGAGATAGTGACGTATTAACTTATTCTTGCTGTAGACATTTTTGTGAAAGTCACTTTTAAAATCAAGATTAAAAGTGTGAGGAAGTAAATGTAAACGATTAATCATGATGACGCGTTTTGTTTAGACTCTTAACTTACCATAGTTTGTGGTCTCTGTATAATATAAACAAATATTTATAAAATACGTTCAATAATTTATTTAACCAACGGTAAATTTTTAAAGTGAGGTATCGACAAACCGTCTTATTACAAGTCTGCAGATTTACATATATGTGCCCACAAAAGATCTTACATTCGCTTAAGAATGCATTGGAAGGTCGTCACCAAAAAGTACAACAACGCACAGTGCTGCAGAATTAGAATGAATATACATTTTAGTGCTCCGAGTCACTAAAGGCAGCTTTTTATTACTTTGTGAATCGAAAAACATATCTTCTGGTGTTTTTAGTGGCATGTCCCTTTTTATGAATATGACATGAATGTGCGAAAAGTTATCTTAGAAGTAAGGGTCGCACTTTTATATTCCCATTCTGAGGAACATCAAATGTAGAATATAATATTTGCTTCGGTGTGGACCAGCGATGAGTTTGTGGTGTTGCTTGGGATCAACACATCATCTGCCACTTTTACATTAATTTAAGAGAGGTAAAAGCAAACTAGAGGAAATTTATTCACACATGAATATGAAGAAAAGATCGAGTGCTTCATCCTGTTTAGATACAAAAATGTCATTTTTCCGATCGAAAATTCTCAAATAATTTGAAACATTGTTGGTTTCCGTTGTATGCTTAGTTTTCTTCTAGTGAATAAAATCAAAAATGCGCTGCTCTTTTCCTAATTTCTATTCATTCAAACTTGTAACATTTTAGCACGCATTTCCTTTGTCCAGGCTTGTTTCTTATTTTATAGACTACAATTATTGTCTCCTTTGCTTGAGTTGTCAGTCCGTTGATGATGCAAAGAAGCACATTTCTTACATGTCGCGGCTTTATCTACCTCTAATTAAAGTTATCGCTTTTTCCGAAACCATCTGTTCTCACTCACTTCCGTTAAAGAACATGAAAACATAGAAAACGATTGCTCCTCTTACAGAATATATCTCTCATGATGAACTTATTTTTAATCTTCATGATTTTGATGACATGAAAGTGTTTCAGATGTTTCTATTTCCCCTTTTCACAAAACGCCAAATTCACTTCAATTGATATTTGGTACCTTTGAAGGGGGGTAAATCAGACATATATATTTTGGGTGAGGTGGCTCGTCCGACATCGAGACCAATCTCAAAAATATATATAACAAGACTTTGGCACACACACTTCCATTCACTTAATCCTGTTTAATCATTTTTTGTAGATGTTGTTGATAACATACATACAGCTGAGAAAAACAGGGAAGAGAAAAAAATACATTTTTATGGGTGAGGTGACTCGCCTGACATCGAGATCATACTCAATAAAATGTATGACAGCACTCCCGACTTTGATAAAAAAAAAAAAAACAAATCATATTAAATTTCCAATACGTTTGATAACATTCTTAATTGAACACTTTTTTTTAATTTTGCAGATCTATGTCTCAAAGAGGTGGGGATTCACCAAATACGATCGTGAGCGCTACGAAGAACTCCGTGACGAAGGTCGTTTGGCACAAGACGGTTGCAACGTCAAATACAGGCCAGAACATGGACCAATGGCCGCTTGGGAGAAAGTGCAGCGTGAAATCTACAGTTAAAGAGTTGATCCTCTTTTGAATGTATTTTTTTTTTTAAACAAGGAATTGGCACAAGCATACATCTTTGTGCCGAAATAAAATTTTTATTCTGAAATCTGGCAATGGTTTTAGTTGTGGATCTTTTGCCCCTATATTAATGGTTATTTAAGGCCTGCGTAAACAGTTCTTTTAATTATCAATTCGGTGATTTTACTGACAATCCAGATGAAGTTTTAAATCGACGTTTATGTCGACAAAATTTCATTTTTAACAGCTATTGAAGGCATCGACGAAATTTTGAAAAACAGTTGAATCAAAACAATACAGCGACGAGGATTTCATTGAAAAATAGGGATCGGACAATGATACAATTATCAAGGTTGTTTCATGGCTACACTTCCAAATTCTTCGTTTTGCAAGTGTGTAGTACTTAAATTGCACTAATGGATTGAGTTAAAATGCTTAAAGCACCAAAAAACATTTCGAATTAGTAACCTAAATGTTTCTGGAAAACTTGTAACAATATTGCAAATACATGAACCAAGTTTTTCAGTGGCAAAACAATTTCGAATGAGGTTCCCATATTTGACTAACACGACCATAAACCGTGAGCTAACAATCCTAGAACAAGAAAAGGATTGTGAGATCAAACTTTAACAGATGGGTTCGAGACTACTCGAAGTTTATTGATAGTCTTTTGTGGGAGACAACACCAAATAAATAATAAGGTAAATAGAAACGTATGCGATATCAATGGACAATGAACTATATATTGAAGAACAAGTTAAGGGAGAGAAATATTTGTACGTATAATGAGATACAAATTATTCTTAAGTACTAGTTCAAAACGCAACTCAACGTGTCTAAACATACAAAAACTAGCTTTATTGACCTATTATCATGGGAAGAAGACAGGTTGTAAGACGGTCTCGTGAAGGTACCATTGTGGAGGTGAAGGCAAGCCAAGGCAACTAAACTTGATTAATGTTAGTACAAAATTATTACTATTTGGCCTTCGAACATGAAGAGGTTTATTTGAATTTGTGCTTTTTGACAGCTCGTCTGTATAGATAACTGATTTTCTTTTTGCAGGAAATAAAGGGACAATGAGAAAAAGAGTAGTATAATGTGTCAAAGGTACTGAAAAATATTCATTTAATTTTTATACTATAAACTTTTAGTTTCACTAAAGATTTGATTTTACTTAATTTTTTTCTAAAATAGTTTATAATAGATAAACATTTTATTCCCGCTTAAGCCCCATAAATCTAATAATATCCATCAGAAACTAGAAAAAGCAAAACTTTCTGTTTTTTATGCTTTTTAAAATTTCACTTTTGACAGCTACATACTTATTCGCCTGAACTTCGACAATTCATCAGACATCTGGGGATTGGTTTGGTGCATTGCTGTCAAATGAAAATTCATTCAACCCCTGTCAACTGTCGGTGGTCCCAAGTGGATGAAAAAAAAGATCGATACCCTGCGAAAAATTCACTTCTCAGCAAAAACAAATTCTCTCCAATCGGAACTAATACGCGTTAACAATTATTGAAATGTGCTTAATTATTTGAATGACGTGAATCGAAAATTTATTTCATATCAGAAAAAAGTTTGCCATAAAAGGTTCTCGATAATCCACTTATCAAGTGAAGATTAAGCAGTCGGTGGGGGAATTCCAGAACAAACAAAAATGCACAATGGGTCAGGCGTACAAAAATACATCGCCCTTACGGTGCTCTTCGTGATATTCATCTCAACCAGCATTGTGACTGCAAATCTTGGTGACCCATATAAGATTCTCGGCGTAAATCGTCATGCAACCAGCCAAGAGATTCGCCGTGCCTATAAACAATTGGCAAAAGAGTGGTAAGTCAATAGGAAGCTGAGAAAATGTTCAATTTTATGCAAAATACGCATTGCAGGCATCCGGATAAGTCTAATGACCCAGATGCAGAGCAAAAGTTTGTCGAAATTAAACAGGCATACGAGCTGTTGAGCGATGTCGACCGAAGGCGAGTCTATGACCAGCACGGTATCACAAATGAAGATTCACATATGTTTCGGCAACAACACGATTATAGTCATTATGGGCGTTTTGCTCCCGATCCTTTTGAAGAGTTCTTTGGACACCGCTTCCACTTTGATCAAGACATTAGCCTGTATCACAAGCTATCAGTGACGACAAAGTATTTCGAGCAAACCATCGTCCCAAAGAGCGCCACTGTGCCTCATATACTCATGTTTTACAATGATTGGTGTTTCCGGTGCATACGAGCGGTGGGGGTGTTCAAGAAGATGATTGATGCGTTAGAGCCATTAGGTAAGTGTATATGCAATGATGGGGTTAGTTCAATGAGTTCTCATCTTTTTCAATAGGCATCACATTTGCAACAATCAACGCGGCACATGAGCAAACACTTCTTCGCAAAGTTGGCGTCGACGACGTGCCAAATATAATTCTTGTCCTTAATGGTCATAGCTACATTTACAGAGACAGTACCTACAGTGTTCAGAAAATAGTGGGTAAGTGCGAAGCCCATGGAAAACACTTGAAATAGATTAATATTGGTGGTCATTGTCAGAATTTATCCGGAAAAAAGTGCCATACAAACTGATACAAAGCATCAACGACGACACAATTGACAGCTTCCTCAGTGGCTGGATGGACAATCGCGTTCGGGCTGTTGTAATGGAACCCAGGCAGCAGCCACGACTTAGATATCTCATCACTGCCTTCGCATTTCGACATCGTGTTGCATTTGGGTAAGTTTCACGTTATGCTTTTTGTTTTGGTTTGCTTATATTATTTTATTGTTTTAAGTTTTGTCCACTTAAGCTCCAAGGAAACAAAGGGCATTCAAGAGCGCTACAAGGTTCATCCGAGCTTGGATACTTTGCTCATATTCAATGAAGACTCAACCCGTCCAGTTGCAAGTGTCTCAATGTCAGACATTCCAACACAAACACTGAATAATGTAATATCGGCGAATCAGTATCTTGCTTTGCCGCGTTTGTCTTCTCAGGAGATGTTGGAGGGTATGTCTGTATGCAGTCTAGTCTGTCTGTCATTTGCACCCTGAAGTTCTTGATTTTTAGGTGTATGCCCAGCTGAGTGGAATCGGCCAAGGAAACGTTTGTGTGTGATACTGGTCACAGAAAACACCGATGCTCACAATTACGCTCGAAACGCATTACGCCAAATAGCGCTACAGAGTGGATATAGCTCAGAACGTGTACGATTCGCATATATTTTCCAGGTGAATAACTTTAGATTGCTTTGTAAAGCTATTCCTCACATCACTGTTTTTTCTTAGGACAAGCAAACTGACTTTGTGAATGCCATGGCCAAGGGCTCCTCAGACGATACGCTTTTGCGATTGGTCATAATTTGGCGGCGAGACACATCGCACATCAAGTACGAATGGGTTAGTGGAACTAGGCTGGGTATTGAACGTAAGGAAAATGAGTCTGATGAGCATACCCTTAATCATACTAAGCAGAAGTTGGATGACGCAATTCAACGTTTGTTAAGGGCTTCAGAAGCTTTGAGTTACGAAGCGTTTGTCAAGGTTCGTTTTTGGTACATGCACACAATCGCATTTCGTTTAAAATTTCATTTTATTTAGGATCTCCTCGATGAACACGCGCAAGGGTTGCTGGGCAAGGTCGTAACACGGCTACTGTACTTTACCGAGTATATGATTGACAACATCGAGCAGGAACATGTGCTGGCCACACTTTCGCTGCTAGGAACAATTGCATTCATGTTTGCTGTGGGCTATGTTATGGTATATTTAGTGCGAGCCGAGGAGGAAACTTTAAAAGCCAAAGGACAGCTGAACAGTAATGGAAGTGAGTGTTTTCAAGTATTCTTTAAAGTTTAACTCTAATTTTATTTTCATTGCAGCTACCCCAAAGTCAGGAGCCTATGTTCCAGAGCTGAAACTGCATGAGTTGCGTGCGGAAAAATACAACGGATTGGTCCGACTTCTTAAGCCCGGTTGCCGTACAATCATCCTCATAACTGACTTACCAACGCGTCCGAAATTAATTCCCGGATTTCACAAGGCTGTATGGCCGTACAGAAAGAGTAAAACTCTCATGTTCGGTCACATGTTGATTGAGAAGGGCTTAAGTTGGTATTCGGAGTTATTACGTTTGTCTCTGTCGGAGTCACGTGATTTAAGAATTAATCCACGCAATTGTGTGGGAACTGTTATTGCTCTTAATGGGCATCGAAAATATTTTTGCATGTATCATGCTAAACATCCCGAGACAAATCGTGGTGCTAAGGTAAGTTATGTCTCAGTGAAAATAATTTTCTCAAAAACTACAAGATTTTGATTTGTGACTGAAACGATAGACGTATATACGATTTAATAGGGCAATGGGCAAGTGTGACATTTACGCGCTTAGGTTCGTTTCCAGATCAGAACACCTTGTGTTATGTTTGTGGGAACTATTCGCCATAATTTTTAGAATATTATAAGTGTATTCGGAGACGACAAAAAAGATGTAGCAAAAAAAATACATGCAAGGCGCGGGTATTTTTTAAGAAGGCCCCCTGTAAACTGTTTGCCAAAACTTATAAACACTTAAATTGTTCAAAGTTGGCAATTATTTTAATATGCTTATATAGCCTTTCCCCTTTTCATGATGATTTTCCTTTTAATTTTTCGGCATAAACAGAAAGGTCTTTACAAATTGCATACTTGTAAAGTACTCGCAACTTCTACCGCATTTTACAATAGTCGAAGGAATATATTGCGTTTAACTGATTTGCTAAGAATAAAAAATTTTGGTTTCATCTATTGCGATAATCATAGTTTGTCAAAAGCATTTTCATCCTCAGCTTTGATGTTCCTGAAATGATAAAATGACAAACCGATCTGTCGTTTTAAATTAGTATCACCAAATAGCTGTGACGACATTAGCCTATGATTATAATATCGTATTGATTCGTGTTGTCGGTTTTGTGTGTGAGTTTTTTTTATTAATTGTGAACCACTCCTATGGAACTACACTTTCCCTAATTCTCATTTGGCGTTTTACCCAAATCACCGTGACATCACTTCTATATTCTGTATAACTTTCGGTAAAAGTTTATAAATTTGTGGAAATGGCTATAGAACCATGAAAGCCCGCTCCAAAGAAAACTCATAACAAAACGAAACAGCTAATAAATGTTCTATAAATTTACTGCCTGCATCTGCCTTTTGCTTTAAGTTAGTGTTCTGATATATTTTAGATCATCCACAAAGTAATTACCCCTTTCGGCGTTTAGGATAAAATGTATTTAATCCTAAAGTGCTCTGTTAGTGTTGTTCCTCGTCAGGATATAAGTTTGAAACGTAGTAAAATGCCCTAAATGTATCTTCAATCATATTAATTATATTATTGATAACTTTTTCGCAATCATGTAGCCCAATATCTCCCTGTTAGAACTGGTATACATTACCTTTTTTTTCTGTTCCCGCTAATGCGAATTTTAAACCTTAATAGACACATCGTGGTCGCCGCGGCGTAGTGGGTAGAGTGCGACGCTCACACGCCGAAGGGTCTAGGTTCGACTCCCAGCTCAACACTAATTTTTCGAATTTTTCACGGCACCACCTCTTTCGAGCTGCTGACAACACTCAAAGAGTAATAACTGTCTTTGAAAGCTTCTGAAGTTTCGCCGTTCGGAGTCGGCAAAAAATTGTAGGTCCCTTCTACTCGTGAGAGAACAGTAGCGCGCACAACACGAGTAGTTGATGAGCAAGCTAGGCCCTGGTCCCCCTTTGGACTGTAGCGCCAAAAATTATTATTTATTAGTCACATCGATAAAAGCTCTTACGATATTAAGCCCGAATTTCGGTTAAGACGTATTTAGACGCTTCTATCTACAAAACCATTTTTTTCTGCTGGTGTGTTTGTAATAGATTTGGAATGGAATCGGATACCTTTGTCGAAAAATGTATGTCCTTCTGCCTGCAGCAGTTCTTATACACTCTGCATACGCTGTTTATTTGGTTGCAGTCCGTATTGGTGTATATTGATTCCACTTTAAAAAACTACTTAGTGTACATTCGCTGTGTCCGTTCAATCAACTTCATGTAAATCTCGTAGAGAAACAGCCTATTAAAAATCTTACCTCGGATATAATTGTCGAAATGATGCACAGTAAATATTTTTTTTCTGTTCAAAGAAATAATATTCGGTGAAGAAATTAGGTTATAAATCTGTGCGGGCAGTTAGTCTTTCTGTGTGCCTGTACACACTGAATGTTGTTTGTTGTTGCGATTGTCGTAGAAACTTTACTTGATGAAATAAATTTTTGACCTAAATGTTTGTGAGCAAATAAAATATTTCAGCTTCAATATATTGTAATAAAAGAAGGTTTGAAGTGTAAGAAATTTTGTGTACATTGAAGTTGAACTTCCGTGGTGGATCTGGGGCGGAACCAAAAAACCTCTCCAGTAAGCTGCCTCCAATAGTGCACTCCATGTTGATTGAGATCCGTCTCTATTCTTCTTAATCTCATCTAGGGGCAATATGCCTAGCCAAGGCCCTATCAAAAACACACCTATGGGTAACCAAAACAAAAGATTGTTTCAGAGCCTCACTTGTCAATTTGCGATTGGAAAAATTTCAAGATCAATCCCGGTTTCGGCAAATTAGATGAAGCGCGTTTATGGACCATTGTTAACTTTCTCTATCACTGATAAGGAAGATGCATGATAGTCCAATTTAGAAGCTACACTGCTAGTTTACATTTTAATATACTAAATATAATTAAAATTTTTATAAACATTTGATAGTTTGAAAACCAATGTGACATTAGATTTCTATTTTCCCAACTGTACGAAATCGACATGTCTTTCTATTTTTTGACTAATCTCATTTCCCTTTTTGTACTTCTCTTCCTTGTTTAAGCAGTTGTTTCGAATATTAAAATTTCACATTTTTCTCATACCGTCATACATTCAGTTTATTCAAAATTATTTTTTCTCTTTTTGAATTACAATAGAGAATGCTTAAAATGACACGTCAACTCGTCCGCCGCAATGATGATCCAGAGGCTGGTGCATTCCTTGGAATGGAGAGTGGATCAGATGAATCCGAGAACAGCGAATATGAACCAAAGATTCTACTCGAAGAGAACTTACTCGATGGCCTAAGCAACTGGCTAGATCGTCTTTTCGAAGGTACTACGCATCGGTATTATGTAAATTATTGGCCCGATTTTCCGACGAAGTAATTTCGTCGAACTCCAAAGAATACAATAAGAAAACAAAATAAGAACAAAAACATGCATATAGTAGAGATGAAAAAAATATTATTTATTTTGTTGATTTATTTTTTAACTTATAGCATACAACAAATCTTATAACTTCAATTTATTATTTATGTAAATTATTTCATAGTTATACTTAAGTGTAGTCATGTTCGACTACAAATTGTTTACGTACTTGTTAATTCACATGAACAGGGGTGACTTGAAGTTAAGTTGTACAATTGGTTTTGGTTTTCTTCAAACTATGATTATGTGGTAGAAATAATTCAAACCAAAAGCACTATACATATGAACTTTTAATTAGTTCAGTTGTGTGTTTAGATATCGTCTTAGAGCATATGTTTTTGTAGACTGCTTTGCTTACGTGCAACATAAACACTTCATGTTTGAGCATCATTTGATCTCAGTGATCAACTAACCATCATAAGCAATAAAAAAAGAGGAAACATACTCTAAATAAACCTGACATTGTGAGAAGTCTGCCTCGACTGACACATTTCATTTTGTGTACTACATGATACAATGTATGTTTTAGACAAAAATCACCTGCGGCTGATGCTGTTTGTTTGTTTTTGTTGTTCTGGGATAATATTGTTATTTGTACTTTAAAAGTGCAAGTATATTACAACCTCTTCGAAGTTTCTTCCTTTTGCACCTGCAGTTCTTCCCACTTGTGGAAACTCTGTTACCGGTACTAGCTTTGCTCTATAAATGTCGTGGACTTTACTTACTGCTATATTGCCCATGCCCCATACATGAGTGCTCAACATATTTAGGAATCGCTTACTACTAAACATTTCTCATCCAATGGATATGATTTATTCAATGCGGTTCATCACACTGCGCCGTTAGACAACTTATCTGATTGTACCAAGTTTAAGGTATAGTCTTAGAATGAATACAGATATCTCGTGGGATACCACGGGCTCACCAATTTAGAAAGAGAATGAATATAAATCGCCATTTTTAAATTTAATCTAGTCGAGGTAACATAATATCATTTCATGGCACGTTTTGCGTGAAATACTGCCATGGCTTGCACCCTGCACAAATTTTACACCGCTCTTCCACCTTGCCCATAGAAGCGGGGTAGTATTGAAACAGATTTCAAGACTTATCATGCAGTTATATTATTCTCTTTAGGGACAAAAAATTTACACAATTTTGGCTTAGAAGTCTGTAGTTATTCGCACTGCTATCAATTGGTGGTGGCAAAAACAGAAATCACGGGTGTCCGGAGTCCCCAGGATAAAACTTGTGCATTCGAATGATAGAGATCTGCTGTTACAACAGTTTTCGTAATACGTTATCACTTGACGACTTAACTTATTAACTACATCGGTATGTGATAAAGAGATAAGATACGGAATAGATTTTGTAAAATTGAATTAAAGAAAGCTAGCAATGAAGTTAAGCATTAGATTCTCAGCCATAAATATATGAAATTGGCTACTAAATTTATATACATAATGAAAAGTAAGGCATACTACAACAGAATAGGGCGCTGCGTGATTATAGTTTCATGTTAAAGGCACCTAAGAACTCATTTAGAATGCAGTATGGTGCCTTAAATTTGATTCGGGTTCGATTTTGCATAGAGCACCCTATCAGAAATAAACTTTATAACTTTTCCATAACAGAGAAACTTCTACTGGGTTCATTAATGGTTAGGAATCATCATCTCCACGTTCTCAGTAGTAAGTTACTATTTCGGGTAATGGGAATACTCAAGATCTTGGATAAAGATGAATGACTAACGTAACTTGTGTGTCTTCAGCACAACTTGTTACTTCGAAATTCTAAAACTGTAGAATCACATTGTGCAATTTGTTTCATAAAACGTCTTTGTTTGAAATAATCAAATTATAATCGTTGATCTTGCCACATTTTGAATGAAGAAAACCTGTTTGTATTGAACATTAGGTTCGCAGTCTTTAGAATTTAAGATTTTTTTGTTGCATGTAGTTTAGTTGCAAAATTTGTTTTGTTAATGTAAAAAAAATTCTAGTCATCAAACAACATAAACAAATCAAATATTTCTAGTTTAATGATTTTATTACTCGCAAACGTAAAACAAAAAACAAGAAAAAACAACATACAACATAGGTAAAATAAAATTTAGCAATCTACAATCTAATCATCAATCGTAGAAAATAAACATAGTTAAACAATCAATCTAATACAACACTAAACATGAAGCTATAAACCAAATATACATTTTCCTTTTTTTTCATTTCTTTTCTTAAATCTAAAAAAATACATAAATCTTCACGTAAAGCACACTAGTCTTTTGCTAATCTTAACCAAAACCGAAAAAATAGAAACTAACAAAAAAGAAAAGGAGGTCAAACATTTTGTTGTATATTTCCACATTAAATTAGTAAAATGCAATAATCAATTTATTTTGATTATTATTGTTGACGCTAGCAGAAATTTTTTATACATAAAAGAATAGAACTTTTTGTATTTATGTAATAAAAATAGAAACATTCACTCCATTATTGTATACTCTCCGTACTCTAGTGAGCAGTTAAACCATGATAGATCCTTGAAGAAGTTGTCTAGAGCAGAGGTAGGGAGCTAAAGCGATTGTATTATCTGAAGGGTCATTTTTTGGGTTAATTTATGACTAGATAATAAATACTTATTGTAACTTTAGGGGGGATGACTAAGGAGATGATAAATATACAAGACATGATGATATGAATTTTGTGTTTTTAATGTTAATTATTCTAAACAATATATTTAACTTCGTGGATTAAAGACAGCCTAATGTTTGGAACTTCATTACGAAACCTATGTATGATGATCATTAGATGTGCGGTATCTGCCTGTGGCAGGAATAATTTTCTAAATAAATACTTAAATACTTAAATTTTTAACAGAATAGTGACTCAAATTTGTTTGAAAACAGAATGAAATCTCACGGGGACAAATTTGGTGAATAACTTGTATTGTGGTGCAGTCCGTACAAAATCCGATCAATTTGGGCGTGGATAAAACTCATTTTTTATTCAATTGGGACTGCTAATCGATGTTCCGATAATTCCGCTTAATACATTCCTGTCCCAGTTTCACTGTTCTCAATGCAGTGGATGATCACATCTGTGAGTTCCAAAAACGTTAACCATCAGAAGATTACTAGAATGTACGTCCGGAGCATTCATCTTTGGTTAATGCCAACTGTCTTAAGTACCCTCACACTTTTTATCTGGCTCTGTCAATATGGGTTTTGATTTTTTTTTTACGTTCTTTTTTACGTTCTTAAACTATATGACAATTTCATACGTTTCCGACGGTCAAATGATTTGTTGAATCTATATACCTGGTGAAGGATTTCTATCTGCCAAAGGAAGCAGCGTCAAAACTCTTGACTTTACAAAACGTTTATACTTTTAATAACTACCAGCAACTACCAGTACTACTACTATAAGCAAAAGCAATCCAACCAAAGAAAACAGAAAGAAATAACAGTGAACTCTACATGTCGTATTGAAGGGTTAACATTGTCACAAAGTTCGCATAATTGTCTTCTCTATAAAATAAAATTTAAAATATGCTCTGATTTAGGTAAATGGCTCAAGCCGGTCAAATTATTTCGAACACTAGGCCGTAGATTACTGAAACCATTGGAAGCATCCTTTTAATGTACCATAAGACTTAAGCTAAGGTCTCTTTTCTTCAAGCTCAGATGGACTGGGCCTACAGACTACAATAAAAAAAAAAAAAACGCGTGGGACCTAAAGAGACAAAAGGCCACTTTAGCACTTTAGACTCGAACCCGGTGTTCGTTGACCTTTTAATTTTCTTCAGTATAGAGTATAATAACGTACATGATAATGTATCGCTTTTCTGCAAGATTTTTTCTGTACTCGGTGTTCTTTTTAGAGAATATAAATAAAAACAAATAAGATTTTTTCTTCTTACACGAAATGTACCTTTTTGAAAGATATTCTTCTGCCATTACAATAAACGAACACTTTCTGGCTTTTGGCCGTCACGGTAAGCTTAGACGTATAACACATCGCATATCATTAACAAGTTTGCCTATTATTCGTTTTGAGATTTCGGCTTATTGATAAATAAGTAACTTTACACACTAGAAAATAGTCAAGCGGCGTTCAATTCCTCAATCTTGGAGTGCAATTAACGAGTCCGTACGTGAAACTTTGCTGTTTCCAAACGTTTTTTTAAATTCTCTATCGATCTATATCGATCTGTATGAGATGTAGCTCTGTCTTGTTGAAAATATAGCTCTAACACATCATGGTTGCTCAGGTTATAAGCAGATTATAAACAAACAATAGCCAGTAATCGTGGCGTAGTGGGTAGAGTGCGACGGTCACTCGCCGAAGGGTCTAGGTTCGATTCCCAGTTCAACACAAATGTTTCGATTTTTCACGGCACCACCTTCGAGCTGCTGACAACACTCAAAGAGTAATAACTGTCTAAGAAATAGCTTCTCAAATTTCGCCGTTCGGAGTCGGCAAAAAACTCTAGGTCCCTTCTACTCGTGAGAGATCAGTAGCGCGCACAACACGAGTACTTGATGATCAAGCTAGGCCCTGGTCCCCCCGTGGACTGTAGCGCCATACAATTATTAACAGCCAGTAATCATGGCTTCTTAGCGGTGAGCATTGACTCCTATTTTCTGGCCAGCATCACATTTAAGAAATGCTTGTCAATTGTAGCACTAACACATCAAGCACACCAAACAATTATGAATAGTATGAATAACGCAGTTTTGTTTCTCGACGTATCCATTTCACCGAAGGAAATGGAATGAGATTCAACGGCAGTCTTGTTTCTGTTTAATTTTGAAAGTAAAGTTCGTTACATCCATTGCTGCCAATCTTCTTCTTAGAATTAGATACATACTGCTTGCTTTAAAATTTTATGGAATGATTATATAAAGAAAGAAAAACAATTCAAATTTAGGATTCCGTTGTTGTTAAAATTTTACTTGACTTAAGTTAAAATGACGTAGTGCACTTCTCTTGAAAAAGCCCAAATACTGAACTACTTTAAATAATTTCTGCGTCATAAAGGGGAAGGGGATGATAAAGTTCTTTTGCAAAGGCAGCTTCATCATTTTAGGAAATCTTTATTACCGAAACCTCTGTTGGCAAGAGTCATTTTACGTGCTAAAGGTACACGTATTTTGGTAATAATGTTTTGAACTTTATCGATCTTGACTGCGTTAAAGCTTTTGCAGTTCACGCGACTGAGTGGTGCATCCTTCCCTGATGAAAAAATCACTCATTTGTCTTGCCCTCGTTTTCGGTGATCTGTTTATTTCACTGCAAGGAAAAGCCATGCCCAATAACTTCAAAAGTCATCGGCTTAATTGACCTTCGTAAAATCGTACCTGTATTGTACGATTAAAAGCTTACGAATTAAAGCTTTGCACTTTAATCTTCAAGTACGATTGCACTGCAACGGGGTGTTAAAATTTCAAAAGAGTTTCACAGCCAGCTTGTTTCTTTATTTACCGGTCAATTCCCCATATATTTTGGATTGTTGAAATATTTGGCGGAAGTATTTCCGTAGTAGGTTTGATTTGTTATAAAAACCAAGATCCTAAGCCCATCACTATTCGAAAACTTATAGAGAAAAAGTTGGAGGTTTAATGTATGGTTAAAATACAGATACAATGCCAGATATATCGTCCTATGGAGGCCAAGACAGGGTGGTGCTTACAAACATTGTTCTTTACAAGTCAATACAGTCATTAAGTAGAAGGGATTTCCTTATAGTTAAGTTATCTTAAAGAGTTAAGTTATAGTTAAGTTATCTTAAAGAGTTCTGCTTCCCACATTTTTTATCAGTCTGAGACACAAAAAAATTTAAGCGTTTTTCGATAGACACGCATAAATTTTCGGTCGACAGGAACGATAAACGATAAATTTTTTTTTAAGCTTTTTGATATCTAAGCAAACATTTTGTGTGCAAATCATTATCAATTTATTAATAAAAATACACGATAAAATTGTTTGAAATTGATGTTGATTTTCATCGAAGATTGATCTTGAGGGAAAAAGTTCATTTCTATCTGCGTTTGTCAACAAGTGAAATATGCGTAATTGGGCTGTCAGCAAGCGGCATCTTCTTCACAAGACACCATAAGACTTCAAAAATATCACAGTTTGTTGAGGATTGCATGCCGCGTAATGATTCTAATCGTCACATTTCTATAAAAAAGAAACCGTTATCGCACCAAGATAATTGATAATAATTGCAAAGCATGGACTGTGGCTTGAACAAGCTACGTGGCATTACTCTATATCAACAACCCGGAAATGATAGATGGGTTCAAAGCTTGTACTGAAAATGGGCAAAATTTAGATCAGCGACTGAACTTCTTCATATATCCTGTGGTGGTTCATTCATAATTGCGACTTGTGCTTGAATACATAATATATTTTTTTGATACTTTAATTCGTTTTTATTTAATTAAAAAATGTAGAACCATTAATAAAAACCCCTTTACAATTAGGCATTGCTATAATGTACACTAAGCAACATAAGTTTACGTACACACAATTCTCTAACTTATTGCTCAATATAAATATAATAAAATAAACTAAAGTCCTTACTTCTTTTACTTGCTCCTTTACTAAGGTTTTACATCTATGATTGGTTGAATAATGATTAATTTCATGTTTAGAGCACAAAAAATTTACTGAAAAAGAGAAAAACGACACAATTATTCTATGTACCGGTAATTTAACTTCGGCCTGGTCGAGCAAAAAAGTTATGTTATAGAGCAGAACGTCAAATATTGTAGCTCGTGAAGGGGGAAGTGAAAAAGTCAGCCTCTTCATGGAAAAGGACGTTTAACAAAGCTCTTAACGTTTATTCTCAGACGTTAAGAAGTTTGCTCCACAGACATAGGTATAAAGCTCAAACATTGCAAAAAACATGTTTGATATCAAGATTGAAGCAAGGAAATAGATAAGTTTTTGTATTGCAATTCATGATTGAGCCAGATTCATTTTTGGGATTCTATCCCCTATTAAATAATATCTGAAATGAATATATGTACGAATGTATTCTAAAGATGAATTCAGATGAAAATCTGAATATATGTACGAATATATTCTAAAGTTTTTTTTTAAATCAGGAGTATAAAATCGTATTTTTTATTTATAAAGTGATAAACCAGCAACTTTAGTTAAGAACTATTCAGAAAAATCTATTACAAAGTGGAGGGAAAACACTTCTCATACATCGTCAAGTAGGGGCTTTTATACAACTGAGTCAAAAACCGGCGGTAAATTCCCAATGCATGCCTGGGAATTGTTGAACAGGAGAGTCGGGAAGAATAATATCACGTCGCAGAAAGCAGTGAAGGAATGAGCCAAAATAGAAGAAAATATAAGCTTTTGTAAGAAGCGTGCGTCGTTGGTTATTAGCAATTACTATTGCAAAAAGAGGTTTCGCAAAATATTTAATTTAACGATGTAATCACCAAGATCGTTCTAGAAGACTTCAACGCTCAACTGGGAAAGGAGTACATCTTTGCTGAAGTCATCGGTAAACACAGCCTGCACGACAACACATCAGGAAACTGACTCAGGCTGTTGGACTTCGCCTCGGGCGGAACCTCTCTGTGGCTAGCACGCGGTTCTCACACCTGGACATGCACAAAGGGACCTGGCGATCTACTGATCAATCAACCGTCAAATAGATTGATCACGTTGCGGTCGCCGTCACACACTCCTCCAGTATTCACGATGTCTGAACCTTCCGAGGTGCAAATATCGACTCGGAGATCACCTTATTGTAGCCAAGGTAAGAACCCGGATATCGAGAGAGCAACGGAGTCGAGACAGCCCAAAACGGTTTGACGTTGAAAAGCTACAATCGCAGCCGATTGCTGGGAACTTCGACGACCGAGTCTCCTTGAAAATCGCTCAGATTTCGACACTTCCTGCACTAAGCCTAGAAGAAGAATGGAAACGTTGTCAAGAAGCCATCAAAGAATCTGCCACTGATGTGCGTTTCACGTCACCACCCAGAAGGAACCCATCGTTTGACGACGAGTGCAGGCAAGCGCACTCAGCTAAACAAGACGCCTATAAGGCGACGCTGCATCGAACAACGAGGGCTATTCGTGAGCTCTACGAACAGAGAAGAAGGGAAGAGCACCGGCTTCTCAGAAGCAAAAAGAAGGAGCATGAGAAGCGCGCGGTTGAGAAAATGGAAAGGTGTTATGGCAGGAATGAAGTCCGAAAATTTTACCAAAAGGTAAAACAGCTGTCCGGAGGATACAAGGTTCGGACCAAGGCCTGCCGGGACCAAAACGGACAACTCGTAGTAGAGTCGCAGTCTGTACTGAGAATCTGGAAGGATAATTTCTGCAGACTCCTTAACGGCAATTGCGGCCCAAATCCCACTGTTAGGCAGAATGTTCCACTCAATTTGGACGATGATAGACAAGCATTCCGTCCCCCCGACTTAGACGAGGTGAAGATAGAAATATCCAAGTTGAAGTCGAACAAAGCTGCGCATGCACCAGCTCATCTATAAGATATGGTCGGAGGAAAGCATGCCCGAAGAGTGGAATCTCAGCGTCGCTTGCCCGGTTCACAAGAAAGGAGACCTCTTTGACTGCGCCAACTACCGAGGGATTAGTCTCCTCCCTCCTCCCATCGCATACAAGATCCTCTATGTCGTATTGTGTGAGCTTCTGAAACCGTTTGTCCATTATCTGATAGGTCCCTATCAGTGTGGTTTCAGGCCAGGGAAGTCCACAATAGACCAGATCTTCACAGACCCTGGAAACGACAGAAGAAATGAAAATTGAAACTCACCACCTATTCGTCGATTTCAAGGCCGCATATGACAGTGTGCATAGAGACGAGCTATACAGTGCCATGTCTATATTTGGCATTCCTACCAAACTCGTCAGATTGTGTAGGATGACGATCGAGAACTCTCGCTGCTCCAAAAATTTCGGTAACGAACTCTCCGAGACCTTCAATGTCAAAAAAAGTTTTAGACAAGGCGACGCACTGTCATGTGACTTCTTTAACATCATCCTCGAGAAGATCGTGCGTAACTCACAAGTCAACACCAGAGGCACGATCTTCCAGAAATCAGTTCAATTGCTAGTTTACGCTGATGACATTGACGTGATTGGACGAACACAGCGAGCCGTCAATGAGGCGTTTGCTGGCATTGAAGCGGAAGCGGCTAAAATGGGTCTAGTGGTAAATGAGGGCATAACTAAGTACATGCTGTCATCAAGGAAGGCACACGACATCGACGTCTCGGACAGAGCGTTACACTAGGCAGCAGAAACTTCGATGTAGTCAAGGATTTCGTCTACCTCGGCTCCTTGGTAAACAGGGACTACATCAGTACCGAAATCAAACGCAGAATTACTCTTGCCAATCGCTGTTTCTTTGGGCTCAAGAGGCAATTGAGTAATAAAGTCCTCTCTCGAGGGACTAAGATCGCTTTATATAACAGTTTGATCATCCCCGTCCTACTTTATGGCGCAGAATCTTGGACGTTAGCATAGGCGGATGAGGAAGCCCTTAGTCTTTTCGAGAGAAAAGTTTTGCGTGCGATTTTTGGTCCTGTTTGCGTTGATGGCATCTGTAGGAGAAGATTTAATGACGAACTATATGGGCTGTACAGCGACATGCGCCTGGTCAAGCGTCTACGGATACAACGTTTAAGATGGCTAGGCCATGTAGAGCGTATGGACACCGTCTCTGAATAAGTGCCATTGGGACAACGCAACAGAGGACGACCTAGACTAAAGTGGCGCACACAAGTGGAGAAGGACCTTAACCAACTTGGAGTGCGCAACTGGAGACAGCTGGCGAAAGATCGTGCTGGCTGGAGAGGCATATTGGTTGAGGCCCAGGTCCACTCCGGGCTGTAACGTATAATTATATCAAAGAACTTTTTTATTTTAGGTACATAGCCAGTGCACCTCCTCTCGTTGTTGTTTTTTGAGCTCAATCATTGATCTGTTAGGTAAATTTTTAAATAAGAAAACAAACACTTTTCGTCCAAGGTCTAAGACAAATCCTTTATTAGTTAATCTTTTTCAACTTAAGTCTATAATGTTCAAGATCATACAGGAGTGAAACTCATACAAGAGAATATATTTATGTATATGTAAAAAATCTACAAAATTAAAACATATTTCCACAAAAATATATATAATAATTGATTAAAATATATAATTAATTCGAAAAAAATAAAATAAAATAATAACTAAGCTGTAAAAACCATTCGCGTTCGCGCTCGTGATCCATCGAAATATCTATAAATTATCACCAACAAAATGGAAAAGAACTGAACTGAGGAAGCTGAGGGGTGAGGTCTTGAGTTCGGGGTTGGGGGCACGGGGCGTTGATGTTTCTATCGCTTTGATTTGCCCTTCATTGTTAACCGCCGCCAGAAGCTTTGCTTTTCGCCGTTCATCTGACCACCGCCTGGACCATCGAAATCGTAGTCTCTGCTTTGGACGGAATTACCATTGCTGTAGCTGTCATAGCTACCGTTGGTAGTTTTTTCACCGCGCAGCATGTCGAGGAAATTGTCAGATTTCCTTGTTGGCTTCTCCCCAAAACGGAATGCTTCTGCGCGTATCTCAGCCTTCAGGTGCTCGTGATTGGTGTTTTCGATTTTGAATTCGTTCGGATCCTCGACGAAGGCTTGCTGGAGATCTCGCATGATTTTCTTGCGAATTGTTTTCTTCATGCTTAGATGACGTTCCAGTGTTTTGACATCACCACTGGTAAGGGTTTTGTTGTTGTCACGCTTTTTCTTTGAATGCTTCTTGGTTGGATCCACTTGAGCGTGACCGTAGGGCTCAGAGTTGTTGTAAGTTGTGATGCCATTATTGTTCGTTGTGGTTGTGGTTGATGTTGTGTATGTGGAATAGTTGTTAATACCAAAGATATCGCGTAGATGAGGTATGGAACGGTCTGATGACGACATTTTGTTGCTTCTTTTTGTATTTTGTGCGGTCAAAGTAGGATGGTGCTGTTTGGTCGTAGGGCGATTTAGGCCGAGTTAAGTAAATCTGTAAAAAGAAAGAAAAATGTGTGGTTAAAACATGTATTTGTATATAAAATGTTCTAAAAAGTTCTCCTAATTCAAAATCTTATATTTTAGATGATATAATTCAATAAATTGTAAAGACATGTGTAGACATCCAGTAATCCCTGACCATAGTCATCGACCGTAGGAAGGTGCAAGGTGCAGGTGAAAAATCCGGCCCGACAGGGAGAATTCGTGCTTTGTCCGATTTTCAAAATATATTAAACTATTTGCTGAATCAGATAAACCACAAGATCTTTTGCCACTATATGTTTGTGGGATAGAAACTTACTGATAAGTGTGAGCGGAGTTTCTTGAGACTGATGCTCTCCACTTTGAAGTGGGCCGATATAGAACACGTAACTTTCTAACATATCATGCGGCTTCTGATAGATAGGAACGTGAATAAAATTCAATCGACACGTCTTAAGTTTTCAAAATTTAGGGATGCAGTGGACATAAAAGAAGAGAACCCCGCCATGTAACAATCACCTTGCTTAAGTATGATAATCTCTGTCATCGCAATACATTATATAATAGAACACGATGATCTCAACTTATGGCCGAAGGCAATATTTTCCCACATCTCCTCGATGTATCCCCTTGAATCCATCACACTTTCCGCTACATCACTGGACGCAACACAGTTTGTACAGTGAAGTAACGGCTCGCCAGTTTAATGAATTCAATCAATCGTATCCACTCAACAATAGCCATTCGAAGAATAATGAATATTCAAATCTAGAAAAAAGCCTGCCAGCGATTCCATCAACTCAAAGCTCAGTGATCTTCCGCCGGGTATTTTTAGAACCCACCAATTTGGGATGGAGTACAATAACCGCCTCCTCCTTGTCGACAGGCGGTCGTCGATTGCATTCAATAGAAATAAAAATGCACCCCCTTACATCTAGTAAACAGTCCTACACCCCAAGAAAGCAATTTTCTGCTTGTTCACAGTGCTGTGTAGCCTTCAGCTCTCACCTTAATCTGTGGGCAGGCGAATTACTTATCCGTCGCACCAATAGAAGCCGAGTCTGGCATGGCATGGTAGTGACTTCATAAGCCCGCACCGCCATTGCCGCAATAAAATCTAATCTTTGCAGGTCATCGGTTTTAATTCTCGGCGCGATCTCAGTTTCAGTTGCGGTCTTTCGAGTCTCTCCACGTGATCGACCGATCAACGACCGCAAGTGATTCTTCTACTCCATCTCCCACCACTGGTCTGGCTTCATTCATTCTCACGTTGGCCCCAAACTCAAATGGGGACACGATGTGTAGCAACGACTCGGCTTGGTGGCCCTCTCTGTTGGGGCTTCCGGAAAAATGTTCGCTTTGTGGTTGTCACAGCAGATCGCACAGCGTTCATGCGATCGCGTTACAAACAGAACTTAATCGCGCATTGAATTACCCATGAAGACGCTTCAGTGGGAAACCGTTCTTAGTCCCTGCCGTAGTTGCATCGGTGCAAACGCACCACGTTTGAGTACTGCCCATTAGAACCACTTGCATCTTTAAGAATTTGCTGCAGACCAGTCTCCAGGCTAAACGCACTGCGCATTGTGCAATGGACAAGCACTTACGCTTCGCGTGATGCAGCTACACAGTGAGTGGCCTCAACTACAGCGTCAGTGGTTGTAGCGGTGGCGTTTGCGTGATTCTGCTAATATTGTGTAAGAGTGGAAACTGCAAGCTTGGAGCAATTTTTCCAGCTCTTAATCTCATACCACAGTTGTGGCAGCAGTAATTAATGGAAACACAAAAGAACAGCGCCAAGCTTGAGTGGGAGAGACGCCAGCCAAGTTTGGTGCTAAATACGGGCGCAGCGGTAATTTGCATGAGTTTAATTACAAACTTGTGGTGTAGCCCAAGTCACAAAGTATCTTTGGTCTATCAATGCAGCGCCGCTGTATGAAGACAATTGTTCCTTGAAACAAAATGAATTAGCTGAGAGTTTGTGCGAGTGTTGAACTCGATAACAACTCGTATGTTGGGAAATGTGGAGGTGGATGCTTATAATGTGCCACATTGAGGGAGGAAATGTTTCGGATTTGGTTGGATTACTTCCGTACGTGAATTGTGATTTTGTGTGTGAATTGCTTCCTTTTGCACTTTTTTTTAATTGTTTGACAGGTCTCACTACTATGGATGATTTTACTGACAACAACGAAATATTGTTGCTTCCTTGATTTGAATATATTTCGATCTTAGCCATTTCAAGTCTAGGTTCTTGGTCATAGCTTGTGTTTTTTGTGAAAATTTCTTCTGCTCATCAAGAAATGGTCAATATCGCACAAAGTCTCCACTTAGAGAAATAACATATTTGGTAATGCTACGGCCATATTTTATGTTTTCTCCTTAGTTATGGGCTTAATATTGAAGATGTCTGTAGTTCTTTAGTATTTCGATTAAGTGAAAACAAAATGTTCACATATGATCAGATTAATTAAATACTGCGAAAACCTATCAAACTCTATTGTCAATGTATGGTTCGACATAAAAAGAGCCAAATTTTAACTAAAAATCGTATTACGTTCATTTGCAATGAACAATTTTTAAGTGTTCACTGAAAAGGAAAGTCAAATATTGGTTGATTGAGGGATTAATTTATTTCATCATTTATACGAAAGTAAGTAACATAAGCACGTGTGAACTACACATCCCCATGATTGGTTTTGTTTTGAATTCTTGTATAGTTACTAGATAGGAGTTCATCCGGAATATGTTAAAGTTCCCATCCTCAGGATTAAATCTACCAATTAATATACATATGCAGCGGCGCGCTGAATTTCAGAGTAGATTTTTCCTGATTTTGTTTACGAATAGTAATTAATCGACTTAGTTGTAATGTAAAATGCTTTTCTTCCATTTGATAATATTCAAATTTAAAAAAATCTATCTTGAAGTAAACACAGAGTACATTACTTATCAGAAAAAAATATTACATTTTATTGTAACATCTGTTTAAAAATTTAAAGAAGTTACTGGGTGTACCATGACTTTTGTGGAACTGAGATATGACTAAGCCTTTAAATATAAGAAAGAAATAGCTATGAACAGCCAAGACTTAAAGCTTATTTTAAAAATATATACAAAAATGTAGAAAAAAGGAGAAACAAAAAATGTTAATTAGCTTTTAATAATTTTCAAATTTTATTGAATAAGTGAGAACTAAATAAAAGTAAGGTTAATCGGAGATACGAAATTCTAGTATACGCGTGCCATTTGAAGACTGGAAGAATTATTGAACTCTGCTTTCTTATTTTCGCCTTGATTAGAGACGATGGTGAACATGATTGTCGAGAGATCTATTCTATATCTGAAAATGTATAAACATCAAAAACTAAAACTCTTTTTTAAATTGAAATAAATGCTCACAAGTACTTCTTCAGTTCACTAATTAGGCCTCCGAAGAGATTCTTGTCTAGTCTCTCTCACGAGGCAGTCGGATGATAATATTTAAAATTTAGGTGGCACTTTATTTCATGACCTTATGCAGATTAATGACATATAAACTGAGTCTTTCCTCTTATGACATGATTTTATCACGGTCACCTTGCCCTTTTATTAGGTGGAATAAAATACTCGTATATCGAGTATGTTGAAATGTATCAATTGATTTGTACTGTAGATGGTTTTAGTAAGTAGCTGCGGAGCAGTGTTCATCCTTGTGGTCAACCCTTTAGTTGTACGTGCTACTCGTCACGAATGGAGGAGACCTAAGTTTGATGCCATATACGAGACGTTTTTTACTGATATTTGCACTTTTGAGGAGTTGTTAGTATTGTGCATGGATTAGACTACAGCGGCCTTACTCCGTGTAAACGAAAAAAAGGGGGAACAAGCTGGAAGTAGCTTTGCCTAAGTTTATATAATCGAATGTGACTTTATCGTACAAAAAAATTAACTTAAAGGAGGAACCGTTCTGAAATTCCAAATTCCTCAATGTTTCTGTCAGACATGCTATGAGTTTCGAGGATTCTTGAGTTCCAGGTGACCCTACAAATTTTAAGCTGCAAAAACGAAAACAACCCTCATGGCCACGAAGTTTGTTTTTCTGGACATTAGTCATGGAATGTACACTTCTTTACTGAAATAAATTGTGAAACCTCAAATTATTTACTCTCTGTCAAATTTACAGACAGACAATGTATTTCCCTTTCTTTATGCGCAAAAATTGTAGAATTTCCCGTTTGCACTAAGGATGAATTTAAGTAATTGTGAAAAATTTAACACCGTGAATGATGTTGCTTTTAAACGTGTCTTATGGAAAAGAGTAATGTCGACTCTTGTGGGCAACCGCAAGAAGTCGCTTGGGCGAAACGCATAAAGTCCGGAAATGGTCACAAATCAAAATTTGTGTTCCGGAATGAGGCGTATGCAAAATCGTTTTCTTCAACACTCACATGCTTCTTCAACAATCTCGCTTTCTTTGATGAGCATATATACGTGATATATTGAGAGCATATTCGTCAGTCACGGATTAAGAGCTAGACGGAATTGTGTTCAATGAAAAAACAGTGTGGGTTTCAGGGTTAGTTAGAGCAAAAGTGATCATGAGATTTTACATCAAGATAAAAAAAAAAGATTTGCAATCTTCCAAGAATTGTAAGGAAGGAACTATGCTTATTCTTCCGGCTGGCTGTTAACAAAATACTGATTCTTGATAATCAGATTTTTATTGAATTCAACAAAAGGGAAGAAGAAGTTTGCTTCCTAAACACATTTGACAGCAGCCTATGAGCTAAACAACATAAATTAAGTTCATGAAATTTTATTAAGGGAATCCTTCAAGAATTTTGTCAGAATATACATTCATAAAAAGCAAACATTTTCTACACAGACCGACCCGCATTTATAATGAAAATATTTATTGTGACTATCAGAGTAAGAACTAAATTTGAAAAATGTATATCAGAGATGAAGGAATGATTTGCTTAACTCTGGTGAATATGCTTCTGAGCCATACACTACAATGGAGACAGTCGAAGTCCCAATACAATAATTATAATACTTCCTAACAACCCAGAATAAATCATAAAACAAATTGATATTTGTATCATTCAAACACTTTGCGTTCATGTTATCTCTTGCACACAGCTTCGAAAAGATAAGCAGCACCTTCAATATTTTTTTTTTATTTATAAGATTCGTGATCGAAACTTAAGCTGGCATGGGGGATTCTAGTAAACTTACTTGAGTGCACTATGATGAACTCCATTTTTTTTTTTTTTTGAATAACAATTAAGGAGAAGCTTGCAAAGATGCAGAAATAAAAAAGTGATACTTTGTATTTTTGGGTGCATCACGAACAAATGATGAAAATGTGTTGTGCCTGCTGGTATTAATTTTAGTAATGGAAATTAAGTGACCAGGATATAATTTCTCATGTTGGGCACGCTAGTTGCTTACGAGTACAAGGTACGTACACTTTTTGCAATTAAATTTTAGGATGTTATATTGTATATTAAATGTTTTATTCAAAAGAGAGTCTTTTAGCATTATAACATTAATATGATTTTTGGCATATATCTGCCACGGCTATCGCGGACATAGTCTTATCTAGATTTATAGTTTTTATTTAATTTTTTTCTTAATATTTGTTGCCGTATACTGGCAATAACGCTACCAAATTGCCAACCGTCTCGAACTCATCAACGCGGACTAGTGACTTCGCATATCCCAACAGAAAATAGCCAAGTTGCGTCCAATCGCACGATCTTGGGTAACTTGGTAAGTTCCTAGATAAAATTATGCGATTCCCAAACGTTTGCCTCAATAAATCAATTGTGAAACGAGCTGTGTGACATAATCGTCTTGTTAAAAACACAGCTCTTATAAAGGGTGTCCCAACAAGAACGCAAGATTTAAATTTTAAATAAAACGCAGATATTTAACAAAAATCGTGAATTCTTTACTATATCGTAAAGTAGATAGGATGATGTTATGTGTGGAATAACACAAGGAAGCTGTGACTTGGTGGCCAGAGGGCCACCGCGGCTTTGCTGGCGGATCTTTTAATGAAATTTTCAATGACCGTTCTGCACAAATGCTGTGGTATTTCATTAATGAAGCGTCCAATTTCCTCTTTTAAGGATTGAGTCGTCGTCGGTGTATTCGCATAAGCCATCGACTTCATAAAACCCGAAAGAAAAAAGTCCAATGGTGTTAAATCGCACGATCGAAATGGGCCTTGTCACTAAAGATGATTTTATAGGAAAATCATGTTGTCTCTCTAATACTCAATTAACGAACTCCCTTGCCTGTGCATGGTCAGCTGGCTTCAGTTCCTGAGTCAATTGAACTTTGTATGCATTAGGATGCGAATCTTTCGTCAAAATTCGCTGCATAGTGGATCTAAAAACACCAATATGGTGAACTCGGTGTCGAATTGAGATGAATGGAGTTTGAACGAAATCATCACGTCCTTCTGCGATATTTTCGGTCGATCGACCTATTCGAAGACGCGTTGTTGTCTTTACATCAGTTACAGACCCAGTTTCAGCAAATTTATCCATTAAACGCTTGACAGTTGACTCTTTTGGAGCATTATTGAAACCCCAAATTGGTCGCAATTTGTGATTTGTAGCCGCAGAACGTTCACCATTTTGGAAAAACAATTTCACAATGAGAATGCGTTGCTCATTCGTGTAGCGCTCCATTTTTATTAACCTTATACCTTCTACTAAACAAACAATACAAATTGTTCAAATGTCAAACAATGTAAATTCGAATGGCGCCAAATTTAAATCTTGCGTTCTTGTTGGCACACCCTTTACATCACTCCTGTTTATGTCAGTAACCATGAATACATAGTCGGCGCTAACTTTTATGTTATGGCCAGCGTTGTATTTATAGAAGTATGAATAAAGTAGTCAATACGAATTTTCCGAATTTTTCACAGCACCACCTCTTTCGAGCTGCTGACAACACTCAAAGAGTAATAACTGTCCAAGAAAAGGCTTCTTAAATTTCGCCGTTCGGAGTCGGGAAACTGTAGGTCCCTTCTACTCGTGAGAGAACAGTAGCGCGCACGAGTAGTTGATGAGCAAGCTAGGCTCTATTTTACTCTTACAAACAAATATTGCGAACTCTTTTGCATTTTAACTTTACGACTAATAAGTTCATTGTTGGAGTTGAGACAACTGTTATAAGATATGTGTGTTAGCTTATCAAAAGGAGTGTCTAAAAAATTGATATTGGTATTTTCATGCAACCTTCGAGCATAAGTTTGATAATTTTGTTTTGACATGTTTGTAGTTTACATTTGTTTGTTAAAGCACAGTCGTACGAGAAAGGAGCCCCGTACAGTAATATGGATTGAAAAACTGATTTAGACAACAAAATTTTGTTGTTTGGACTAAGTTTTGATCTCCTATTTATTAAGGGATAAAGAATATTTATATATTTATTAACATTATCAAAAGTGAAGGAAACATGTTTTTGAAACTTAAACTTCTTGTCTATTAAAACCCCAAGATATCTACAATGTTCCGACCAGTTCAAATTGAAATTGCCCATTTGAAAATGAACGTTATTGGGAATAATAATAATAATATTTTTTTTTTGGCTTTTAGTAGAAAAATGTGAGCACGCATCAATTGTTCTACACTTAATAGTGGATATTTTTTATCCTTAAAATAAAAGTTGAAGTATCTAATAATGTTTAACTCTTGGTAAAAATGGAACAAATTAAAATCAAATACAGCGTCTTTTGCCAAAAACAAACATGCTCGTTGACAAAGAAATTGTTTTGCAATTTAATTGACTGGAAGAACATTCAAACGGATTTATTTTTACATTTTTCCAGATCGATAGTAAACCGACCGCGTTGACCTGTTCTAATCGGAACTATGTGCTTCAACATGAAGCAGAGTCCCATTTTTTTCAAAAACAAACATTATGAAACATGATCAAGTCACAGCTTCCTCGAAAAAGAGGTTTAATGGCGTCTATTTGAATCAAAAGAGATCCACTTATGAACTTCAATCACTCCTATCATAAATCAAATACATATCCAACTTTTCCTCTCATCACTCTTATATATTCCTATAGTTAAAGAAAAACGTTTTTGCTATTCTGAACAACATTTTCCTCAACCTCTTCGGTATGGCTAGTGGCGGGTCGATTGAAGTTTTTCGCACAACAAGCAATTTGTGATCCTATTCGAGTGCGTCATTGGTACAATGGGCGTACAAGGTTTCACTCGCTGTGTTCTCTTTATTATATGTTTTTCAATTTACGGTATATTCGCTATCACTGGCATTGACGGAACAACAAATGCCTTTCATAGTTAATTGACGTTGTAGTAGACGTTGATTTAACATATTCTTCATTCAAATACAAATTGTAGTAGACTTTGAAATGAAACACTTGTTGGTTAAAGTAATAGTCGCTTAAAATACATCAACAGCTGTCGAGTGATAAGTGTTGAATTTCGATCTGGACTCCCTAAATCCTTTTTATGATCTGTGTATACATTCTTAACCTCTGGTGTCCGAATTATACATTTTCTTAATGTTCATCTATCTAATTTTTTTTTTTTAATTTGTTTCATATTTTAATATTTTATTGCACAAAATAATATTTTGTTTGGTTAGTAGTTTTAAGTCATCTTGCGTTATTTAATGTATTCCTTCAAGCGCTCAAAGTTCACTGTAACTCTCCAAAATGTCACTCATTAGAGACCAAGTGAATCAGATGACAGTATCGCTATCGTTCCATTTGAGATTAGAATTTAGACCCTAATAGCCGCAAAGCCGAAAAGACGAGTGTCTCCATGTCACCTCTTAAGCCATATCGTGTCATTCTGTCACAACAATCGCCGGACATTCCGCTCGGCATCAAACACGCCCCAAAGAATAAGAGACTTATGCTCTTCACAATTCTCTGCGCAATCTGATTCTTTTCGCCCGGGGCTTGGCAAGCCGGTTGTTGGGCACGGTTTTGACAGAAAGCGCTCTAAGCTCACTTGTGGTCATTTTTTTCGCTCTGATTCCACATGTACACCGCCCGAAGGTGACTTCGAAACAAAAAATTAGCTCAGTTAACCGTCTTAAGTGTTCACAAAATTCAATGACCTTCAGAGCTGCAAATGGGTTTACTTCAATCTTCTGCGTCACACTGACGACGCCGACCAGCTGGCGATTCTTTAATTCAGCTTTGATGATGCAATGGTTTCTTCCAGGTGTAACTCTGCGTGCGTGAACCGCTGCCACTGTTGGCTTCCTTCATGCCACTTGCGTGCAATTACAACGGTACGGCATGCAAGTAGTTATCAAAATCACTTTGATGGCGTTAACGATTTTTCTATTTTCGGCATCCGACCTTATCGCGGAAATTGAACGAGCGATGTTCACATGTAAGTGATAGCTGGGAAGGAGGAAAAGAAGCAGTACTGCAATTGGCGATGTTGTGCAAGAACATGATGAAGACAGAAGTTTGTAATTTTTTGGTGCTTGGCTGCGCATGTGTGCGTCTCTGATGACTTCTGCCTGAGTAATTGCGGCTGTTGTTCGCTCAGCGGGCTTCTGTTGCGCAAACTCACTGACTCGCACAAGAATTAATGATGAATTTGGACTGTTTTCCCAACTTCGAGATCTTCCAAGGTAAGCGGATAATTGCCACAGCTAAACATTTGCCGGTGTTTATGGAGAGTAATTACTGGATTTGCATGTGAAATATTGACTTTGAGCGGGGCAGGGTCAGTGTGCGCAGTGAATCATCTCCGGAAGTGTGTTTTGAAATCGTTTAAACTTGCGATTTCACAAGAAGTGAAGGGAGGAACCATTTATTAATTAGGTGGAGCTTTTAAAATCTATTAAAACGAAAGAACTTGAACATTGTGTACCATATTCAGAAAAATTCTAATAAAACATTAACAATACGAAAAAAATGAATTCTGAAAAGAGCGAAATGCTTTTAGAAGTGTGCCGTCGTAGGACAAAACTGTTTTGATATGGATAGCAAACTTTGTGGCCGTTATTCAGAAGGAAAGATATTCATAACCTTTAGGTCAATTAAAATATATTTAGCTGTTAATACAATTTTTGATTGCTTTTATCCTTATCAAGTTAAACAAAATACAAATACATTATCCCACAAGGTAGCTTGTAGGTATGTCATTATTACGACATAATATTAAAAAAATACGTAACGTTTTGGACAAAAATGTCGGCGAATCTATTTAAAGTAAAATAAAACCGACGGTAATGGGAAAAGTAATGGGTGATGGGTAGAAATGATCCTAGGTGAACTCGAGTTAATTGCTATATACAGTGGCATTCAAAAGTGAGTACCTACATGTTTAAGGAAAATAAAGAAAAAAGAAAAATAACTTATGTTTTTTTAATAAATGGTTAAAAATGTATTCAAATCTAGGAAGTTATGTTCTTGGAGTAAAACATAAAAAAGAAAATACAAACATTGCTGCAAGGTAACTCTAAAAATAAATAATGTTGTTGGTAACCGTAATGTATTCAATTTTGCACGTCTTACCGATTCTTTTTTTTACGTTTATTTTTAGTATTTCATCCACAGTCCTTCGTTTTTTATTACACTCGTTACTCTTTTTGGCATACTTTCTACCAACTTTTCAATGTGAGCTGATGGAATATTGGCCCACTGCTCCTCTACTCGCTCCAGAGTTTCTTGGAGGCCTCTTCGTAAGATGCCAAGCGTCTTTTGAGATTCGCCCAAAAGTTTTCAATTGGGCTCTGAGCTGGCCACTTCATGGTCTGAAAAACGTTTTCTCCCAGCCAACTTTGTACAATTCGTGCAGTGTGTTTGGGATCACCGTCTTGTTGGAAAATTATTTCGCCAGTTGGGTAGGGGCGTCGTCAACGAATTGGGGCAAATTATTCTGTAGAATGGAAATATATAGTTCCGGTATGAAGTGAGCGTTGTTTTGAAAATAAAACACTAATTATTAATGGGAAACTAAAAACATTTTATTCAAAGTATTGGCCATTGTTTTCTACATATTTTGATCACCCTTCTGGCAATTTGTGAATACCACGCCAATAAAATTATTCGTCTTTTAAAGCAAACCAATCAGACACCCAATTTTCGACCTCCTCGTGGGAATCAAAGTGCTGCTCAGCCAATGCGTGTCCCATCGATGAAAACAAATGGAAGTCGGAAGGAGCCAAGTCTGATGAATACGGCGGGTGGGGTAGCTACACCCAGACATGTGTTTTGATTGTATCCTGAACCGGTTTTGCTTTGTGTGCAGGTGCATTGTCATGGAGCAAAATTACCTTGCCGTGTCTTCTGCCCTATTTTGGTCGCTTCTCGATCAATGCATGGTTCAAATTGATCATTTGTTGTCGGTAGCGATCAGTATTAACGGTTTCACCAGGTTTTAGGAGCTCGTGCTACAGCACACCTTTCTGGTCCCACCAAACACACAGCATTGTCTTCTTGCCGAATCGATCTGGTTTTACAGTCGATGTTGATGGCTGTCCCAGATTAACTCATGATTTTTTCCATTTACGATTTTCGAAATAAATTCATTTTTCATCGCCAGTAACAATCCTAATACACGCCGAAGGGTCTAGGTTCGACTCCCAGCTCAACACTAATTTTTCGAATTTTTCACGGTACCGCCTTTTTCGAGCTGCTGACAACACTCAAAGAGTAATAACTGTCTAAGAAAGCTTCTCAAATTTCGCCGTTCGGAGTCGGCAAAAAACTGTAGGTCCTTTCTACTTGTGAGAGAACAGTAGCGCGCACAACACGAGTAGTTGATGAGCAAGCTAGGCCCTGGTCCTCCTTTTCACTGTAGCGCCAACAATTAGTAACAATCCGATGCAAAACCGATTTTCGGTTTTTTCGGTTTTCCATCTGTCTTTCATCCAATTGGTGTTTCACCCATTTTCCACACTTTAGGATCTTTCCCATAGCTTTTAAACGGTCAGAAATTGTTTGTTGTGCAACATTTAACATTGCTGCCATTTGCTTTTGATTCAAAGTGTCATTTCCATCCAATAAATCAAAATCATTATTTCTGAACCGTTGAAACCATCTTCTGCATGTTGCTTCTGATAGGGCATGACCACCATATTCCTCGACAATCATTCGATGTGACTCTGCACCGCTTTTCTTCAAATGAAAACGAAAAATCAATGCTTTCCGCAAATCATCACTTTCTGGTACAAAATTCGACATTTTTAACACGATAAAAAAAAACATGATGTTGTCTGTTCAATGACTTGATGTATACTAAATATTTTTCACAGATGTCATAGCAAACAAACAAAAAAAAAATAAGGGCTCGTTCACAACAAATGTTCCCTATCGAGACATTTGTATCTTGACGCTCACTTCATACCGGTATAATGATGAAATGGTAAAAAATAAGGTAAGTTCTTATTTATGCTTTTAGCATTTTTTCCATCACAATTAAAATTACGATGCTCCACAAAAGTTTGCGTACAGCTATAATAAAAATTATTATAAATTATAAAAGCAATGCTGATTGTGTTATGTGCGGTGTATTTGTAGCTGGGAAGCGTTTGTTATTAAGTTTTTCTTATGGATATCCATATACACATATTGAATCATAATTAACCTACCTCTGAAGAGGGCATACAACACCAAACCATAAGACCTTGACCACCATGTTTTATAATCCTTGTTGTACACTTGGGACTTAAGGCATCATTTTGTTTTCCCAACACCATCAGAGCCAAAAATGCTGTATTTTGACTCATTCATAAAAATCATAATAATAATTGGGCCTAGCTTGCTCATTAACTACTCGTGTTGTGCGCGCTATTGTTCTCTCACGAGTAGAAGGAACCTACAGTTTCTGCCGACTCCGAACGGCGAAGTTTGAGAAGCTTTTTCTTAGACGATTAATACTCTTTAAGTGTTGTCAGCAGCTCAAAAGGAGTGGTGCCGTGAAAAATTCGAAGTGTTAAGCCAGGAATGGAACCTGGACCTTCGGCGTGTGAGCGTCGCACTCTACCCATTACGCCACGGCGGCCACCAATCGGTAAATTACTTTTGCCAAAATTAAGGATGCATATGTTTTCATACCCCGGAACGAGGGCTAATTGTTCACTATTAGGTTTTTTTTTTGCACACGACTTAAATTTGTTTTGTACTTATGTTTCCAGGTGCTCCCGGATGTCACAAGGCGTTTCCAATATTGAGTTGATCTTCACAGTTTTTACCATACGCTTAATCACAGGCTTCGATGGTCGCCCGACCTCGTCTTATATATATGAATTTCGAAAGTTATATATGGTTCTCTTGGTCGTTGCCCTGTCCCTAGAAGTTTGTTTCGGTATTTCGTAGGAGATTGAACTGTTTATTAATCCCCTTTCAGGCACAACTAACTCTTTTCTTTTGGACATTTTTCTTGCTTTTATTTTGCAAAATTTAAAATATAGTCTAATTAGAACAAAGAACCAGATGCGGCTGTTTGGACATAACGTCTTGTCAGTCGGAAAAGACTATATTTTACCATATTTCTCCAATTATTCAATTTCAAACTTTTTGGGCTGGCCAAAACGCTCTTTGTTTTCGACGTTAAAGTCGCGACTTAAACCTTTAACCAGCATTCGTTGAGCTTCAGTTGTACTTTTCTTCCAATTAAAAAACCATCCTGCAAACGCTTTGCTTCCGGACATTTCCACTTCCGTTGAAGCAGGTTATCGCTTTCTAAAATATAGTCGAAGGTGGCGCCATCTTTAGAAAACAAAAAGAATTAATTTATACCCCCATTATATAAAGAACTCGGAAACTATGGGAATCATTAATCAGGGAATGTGCTTACACAAAATTATAATGGATGACGTAACAGCCCACAAGGGTACCAGGGCCTACCTGCTTTGTCAATTGTTCGTGTGCATGGTATTGTTCCCACCCCAAAAGGAGAAATTTGAAAAAAAAAAATATTATTAAGTGTAACCAACAGATTTAAAGATATGATTCCGTAAATTTTTCCGTTTTGGAATCGAATCTGAAACCTTCGGTATGTAAGTGTATCCACAAAGCCATAGCTGTCACAAACGTGCCTGTTTATATGTTAATCAAATTTTAGGCTATCGGTGTGGAAATTGGAATGCACGATATCTGGAATGTATTTGACTGCATAATAATTCCTAACACAAAGACGCCGTGATTTTATGTCCCAAAAGAAGTGCTCTTTCCATCGGACTTGACTTGCAAAAAACGAAACGTGGGGCTGTATGAGAGTCATCTTTACTTAAAGTCTTGTGTCTTCATGTCAAGCTTATATGGAAGTGAAATATTCAACTTCATACTCTTGCGAACAACGCTGATGCGATGTCTGAGCCGCAATGATAATTTTCTTACTTCACCCTTAACGCAAGTTTCTTGCGGCAACATTGATATGCATATGCTCCTAAATCAATTTGCTTTATAAAAGTAGTTGTGAAAAATGACATGCCATGTTAACTTTTGATTTTTAAACAAGCACTCATTCGAACAGAAACAACTTCAATTCTGGGCTTCACACAGACGAATAGAAACAACCTCAACTCTGGGCTCCACACAGATAAGATTCCCACAACTGGCTCGTTGGTCTAGGGGTATGATTTCCGCTTAGGGTGCGGGAGGTCCCGGGTTCAAATCCCGGACGAGCCCAATGGTGTAGTTTTTTTTCTTTTTTCCATTTCTTCTTCATTTATTTCCCTGAACAATTAAACACAAACTAAATTTATTTATCGAACAAACAACGATATGAATTTTGCACATCGCTTTGTTTACATCCCTGGCAATCTTTGCGAGTGATTTCGTCTTCAAACAGCGACCTCAGCGTGACACGAATTCACTTTTAAGTCGCAAAGTGTATTTGGACTATGATGTCATGGTTGCAAATAATGCTTAGTTTTCGACAGGCATCCCGCCGTCGCATCGTGATGATGATTGATTGTCCAGGAGTATCGATGAATAATTAAAAACAAAAGCCAAATATACAATTTGTCTGTGGGGCATGTCTCTTCTTATAAGATTTCTGGTTTTGATTAGGGCTCCCTAGGTGAATATTTGGCGAATTATGTAATTGTTGATTTGCCAATACCTCTCACTTTAGCCAGCCACGCGCTGGGTAATCGGCTTGAAATATCTTCTACTGTGATCGGGAGAATGTTTCTAGGCGACCTGTGTAATAAAACATTTTGAGTCGTATGTCTGGCAAATCTGTTAATAGCACTTAACTGACGGAACTTGCGCTGTTTGGGTTGGATTCTTTTTCCAAAACGAAGTAAACACAAGTTATATTCCTTTCGAGTCATTGAACTAATGGCGTGATTCACGGATGCTTTCAACACAGATAGGAAAACATTTTTTACTTTCTAGTGGTGTTTCATCAAGGAAGTTATTTTGCATTTCCATTTCCTGAACTGTCACTTGGCTCAATACTCACACAAAGTGTTGAAGTGCTTAATTATGTCGTAAAGATATTGATGATGATTTGAGCAAAAAGAGGCAGAGTCGGAAATTTAATTGAAGTCCTTCTGTGATCAAATGACGTCATCCATGTCTGACAGAACGTTTGATTTGATTCAACAAAGTATTTGCTTAATTGACACAATTTCCGTTTGTAAGCTGCTTCATTATTAGATTTTGTAGGTACGGAAGTGTAAATGTGGAGACCACTTAAGTTATTGTTGATGTGAGAACAATTTGAATGTAGCCTATCATTCTAGGTTTCACTTTAAACGTATCCTGGTTTCATTTGTTTGTTTATTGACTCTTTAGAAGAGACAGTTGCCCGCGTTTATGAGAGATCTTCGTTAAGCTTCCTTCTTATTTGGTTTTGTGGCGGAAATTCTTTCAAACTAGTTTTAACTCCTTTTGTTGCAGACAACTCAAATTCATATTATCATTGGTAATTGGTATTTAGAGATCAGACTTTGGCCTACAGTTGAGATTCAGCAGACTTATCCAAATAGAGAAAGAGAGAGAGAGAGAGAGAGAGAGAGAGAGAGAGGGGGGGGGGAAAGAACAATATTTAACAACGAGGTGTGCAGCTTTTAGATGGAAACTGTTTGGAGTAATATTTGATGGAAACTGTGTATGTTTTGTGCAAAAATCATTTTCGGTGACTAATCCCATTTTTAAATTTAAGGGGTTGCAAAAAATTTATTTCAAACTCTGGAGAAAACTAATTCACATGATACCCAGACGATTCCAATAAATCATGGAAAAGGTAGCATATGCAATGCCAGCGTACGTAAAGATTTTCGAACAAAACGGCGCATATTTGAACTAAATCCGATCACTGCAACACTTTTTATGAAGCATTGAATGAAGAGCAAAAGAGCCTTATATTTGACAACCTTATATGAAGATGGAGAGCAGATTTTTTTACTCCTTTTTATATGTTGCTACAATAATTTTATTCATGCATTTGTCTCCTATAGATCTCTATGCCAACCACAAATGCTAAATTGTACTAAAATTTTTGCTAGAAAAAAAGTTGTAAAGATGCCGTGACTGTTGCAAGAACTTCCTTTTTAATAGCGACCTGTACTTCAATAGATTCAAAGACATAACTAGGATGAGTGACAAGCCAAACAATCAAACTTGTCGGGATCACTTCTAGCCGCAGGTTATAAAGTATATTCTAATACAAAGCCACGTTGTACTGAAATCTGTAGAAATAATAATAGTAATTGTTGGCGCTACAGTCCAGAGGGGGACCAGGGCCTAGCTTAGAAGAAAGAAATACCATGATATTTTGTTGAGTTCCTGGATATTAGAGATTAACTTGTAAGAGCTAGTTCGAAATCTGCTTGCACCGTTTTTTAACTTTCTTATTGTGTCAGCTGGACACAGTTAAATGTTAAGAGTATAAAGATATGGTTGTGTTTCCAACATTATTACGTAACAGATTGTTGTGAAACATTTGATAGTAGATTAAGTACCCTTCAGGCTATGATTAATTTCCACTTTGATCGCGTAATGCCCTGTCCCCGTGTTTCGTTAATAAGAAAGTATAAGTATTTTATAAGACCTTTTTATTGGCAAATCAAATATAACTATGATTCATTTTGTCAGCTGTCAAGTGACAAAATGACCGACAATCCATCTGTTGGTGCGCCGGATGAACAAGAAGAAGGTGTGGTGAATGGACCTTAATGAAAATTGTCGTTGACCCCAATTTTGATTAAGGAGTTCCTTTTGCCCGAATTGGGTCATATGATGATCAAGGACCACCCGTGGGTAACCTCGTTCATCACCTACCATCTTAATCTTAATAATGTAAGAATTTAAAAAAAAAATGTGGATAATTCTGTTCCTTTTTTATAGTTACTCTATACATAAGTTATGCTATGTCTTATATAAGTACAATTTTAATGGACAAGTACTGAGCAAAGGAGTTTTATTAAAAATTTAGTGTCTCTATGGGAGCAACGCTTCAAACGCAGGTTAAGTTATTCTTTCAATTAAAGCTGCATGGATCTACAGGTTGCTTACATCACGAGCCTACACAAAATATTGTGGCATAGGAGTGAACCATATGAAAACTCTTCTTGATGAAATAAAATATTCAGAAAAGCCATGATAACTTTTGACTGCTGTGAAAGAGATATTGTTGCTTCTTGTTTTTTAGATTTAAACTTCAAGAGTAAAATAAATCCTCTACAAAGCCCCTGTATGGTGAAGATCTCTCGACAAAGCTGTGCAAGATCATGAAACCATGCGAAAAAATTGATCTGTTTATGCATAAGTAGCAGTACACCAACCACTATATTTAATATAAATATATTCTCCTTTATATAGTGGGCAGACAAGTAGATATCCGTACAGCAAGCCTACGCAATTCAACTTACCCCGTTGGATACTGTTCTCAACTTAAGTATAATCGTCTATAAGACTTTCTCAAGTAGCATGTTCTCTAGATCCGCTCGAAAGTCGACCTTACAGTCGGTTAATGATATTTTACGAATCTTCACCGATGGAACGAAAACAAATGTTGGACCTGGAATCGGCTTCCACTTCCACTTGGGGCTTTAATTTAAGCTTTTCGTTTAACCAGGCTTGCCTTTCTAAAAAAATGATCTACCCTGTTGGTAGTGCAATTAACAAATCTGTGGGTGATGTCACATTAAAACACGAAACATCTTTATTACGAAGTCTATCTCTTCTACACTTTTGTGACTGCCGTGGCAGTGCGATGAACTTGAAGGAAGCGACAAAACTTTGCTTCTCATTGCATCAAGAGTTTTGACTTTCGGGCCAAACGCCATAATAAAATAAATTCTAATTGGCTCGTACTACAAAAAAAAAAACACAAACTTTGGTCGCTCGTTTTGATATTTTAGATCAGCGGTTAGAACAGACCTGTCATCGCTGGACGCAAACAGATTAGGGTTCCCCATAAACAACTTTTGTCTCTTCGTTTATAGTGCTCTCTAGATGAAGGACATTTCATTTGAGAGCATTTGTACTGCTCCGGTGATCTGGGCAAACTGGACGAAGCGTCGGACAACGCGCGAATATTTAAAAAATAAATTTAAATGGTTTTAGGCCATGATGGACATAAGTTTAGTTGTTACTTCAGGAACCCGCCTATCATCCTTCCTACTTTTTTATGCAGCAGATTTTAAATTTTGCATAGATAAAGGGAAGTCACGACAAGCTTTGAAAACATTTTGCATAACAATGGTAAATTCACTTAAAAAAATAAAGGCGAATTTCAAAACAATTTTCTGGCAACTCATATTTTTAAAAAACAACTTCAGCACTTTTACTTTAACAGTTACGCAGTGCCGACATCTCATGCACTACTTAAACGACTATCCAGTGTAAATATGCCAATTAAAGTCAACAATCACTCTAGCAATCATTAATAAACTCTTGAAACACCTTCTCGTGTGACACTGTTAACAAACGCGCAAACCTCTTGCTGCACAGTCTCCCAGGGCGCCCATTACCATAGATCGAGTTCATTAAGAAACCCACCATAAGCAATCCAGTGACAAAGAAAATACATAAAGAAATATTAAAACCCTACCAGTTTCAAAGTCCTACTCAGGCGGTCACGGTGAGGTCACCCAGCGCACAGACGTGCGCACCGGTCGAGCTTGTTTTTCTTGAACGAAAAATAATTTCACTTACCTTGCCCTTGATTCAATGCAGCAGATATCACATGTACATTGGCCCGCTTCAGTGGACGGACGCTCGCTCCTCCACACACAAAATCTATGTAGATGCGCTGTCTAGATATGCAACCTGAAAAGATGAGAAAGACAAAATGAAAATCAACACCATTACTTTGAATTGGGTTAACTAGATGGGCCGTAAAGCACCGAGCTACCAAAACAGTTCTGCAGCGCTAATGGTCATAACGAACAGGCGGTCGCACAGACGCTGCTTGTGACGCGAGTCAAATGTGAAAATTGACTGCAATTAGAGGTCTTATAATGGCACCTCTTGGGCAGCTGGCTGAAATTATGAGGGAGACTGTCTGTTGAAGAGAAATGTATGCTCGTACTAATTATTGGGCTTTTATGGGCGCTACGGCGACGAGGAACACGACATGTCGTCGTCATCGCTGTGCTCGGCGTCGTGTCGCCCAAATATGGGCCCAATCTGACACGCGAGAGTCCGGTTGCTGGATTTATCTACGCATTGATCGGCTAAATTTGTCACAGCAAACATGTGGATGCGGTAGGTGACAGTAGGAGGCACACGATTTATGGAGGCCGTTTTCGAAGTTGGTCCGAAGACCGGGTGAAAACGAAAACAAGGCCACACCGTGACTTAGAACAATAAAGCGGAAGTTGTCTTGAATTTATTGCGCATTTTTACATCTTTGTTGATCGTTGTTGTTTTTTGTGTTTGTGGAATATGTTGATTCTCTGGAAATTTGGTTTGGTAGCATATGTTAATTAGTTTGTAGACGAGATAAGGAGTTGGATGGAAAGTCATTATTAGATGCAATTTTTTTAATTTATGACTAATCTATTTATTTCTTTGGATAGGTGCTATAAAGAAATTGTTTCTATCTGATTACGGACTCTATTTCATTCTGCTGATTTCCTTAAAGAAGAACAGATCTTCTGGTCATAAGCTTACAGCATATGATTTTTTTCGTTCCTGGGGGTTGGAGGGTGCTGCCTGGGAGTAATTAGACTCAAAAGCGGGTTCATTGTACCACCACATAGTCTTTCGAAGAAATACCAGCAAGCATTTCTGCTGTAAGGTACCTACATTTTTAGCTTTATTCACAGTAGCACCAAATAGCTGCCACCTGATCGGTGAAATCCCAGGATAATTAAAGAGGAAGTGTTCTTCACCTTCTCTACAGGAGACGCAGATGGTCTCACTACGTCACTTCGCAGCATGGACTTGATTAGCCTGCATTCTGGAAATCATGCCATCACTGGTGGTGCTGTTGAGAGATCCAACTGTCAATGGAAGACCAGATTAAGGACGCCGGTAGTGTGTTCCCTAAACTTGGCTGACGCAGCAGACGCAATTATTTTGCCCCTTCCACCTGTTCTTCGCAATATATTTCGTAACCATTGGGATAACAAATGTTTCCGCTTCCGAAGCGAAGTTTAAGAAATCGAATGTTATCCAGATCCAGATTCCTCCATCGAACTGGAACTCTTCGTGAAAATTCAAGTACATCCCTGTCTCAATTTCTGGCCAGAACCAGTCCTGGACACCTAGAAAGTCGACTAGTCGCATCTGACGGCATATGTATTCCTGAGACAATCATCATAGGAGATATGGTGCAGAAGGTTATCAAAGCTCCAGTGTGAGTTTAGCCAACGATCACTTCGTTATAGTCAGAAGACGGGCTTGATTGTGCATCCAATGATGTGGATGTCAAGAGGATAGAGATGAGTCAAGAGCAGACACAGGCGAAATTGAAAGCCACTGTGGAGCCTAGACCATTCTTTGAAACTCGAGGAATGCAGCAGTTATGAACTTGTGCAAAAACTTATTCCACCACATAACTGATGCATAGAAGGTGAGAGGTCTTCTCGTTGCCGTGTAGATTCAGACGGATCTTCTAGAGCATATACCCCTAGTATTGCCGAAAACTCTCGAACACTGCCAGAAAACTGACAGTCTGTAAAGTATTCATCTTAACGTGTTTTTTTTTTTCAAATAAGTTAGGGACACCAGTTGACATCTTTCAGTGCCAGTTGAGTTAAACCAGTCATACCAGTCAGGTTAAAAAAGAATTGACTGAAATTCCACCCTTGCGTTTTAGATCGCGTTTAGAGCCGCCCGTCCACTTAAGCATCTTAGACATGAACCAGTGGCAAACACGTCAACACTACTCGCGTTAGCCTGATTTGATTGGTTAGATGCTTTGAAACTGACATTTTGTGCAGGCTGAAAATTAAAAGACCAATAAGGACGATGTTTACTATCTAGATAGACTATTCTGGGGGCAGTGAACCTAGATTAATTTTAAAAGGTCGTTCATATGATATCAGAACAGTAAGCTACACAATAATTTAAGGAGTCCAAATACAATACTCAGAATCATTTTCCTCGACCCTGAAAATTTCATTGCTAAATTTAAAAAATGTCTTGGGAAACAAACAGCTAACACTTGCACATTAAAGAAATCACAGATCGATAAATACCACCACTGATCGAAGATTTGTTAAGGCCAGTCGAATTTATGCAATGTTTCTTGTTTTGCAGGGCTTGCTAAATTCTTAAAAACTTGCAGATGAGATTGTAATCTGACCACCAGTAACACTTGGAAACTAAAGGAGGTTATCGACATTTAGTTCATCCCAACCCTTTCATAGATGGTTAAATTAATAAATGCAAAGTCCCTATGTTTTTAGATTCCAAAAAGCCTCGGATTTACAGTTCTGTCAAACTGTTTTGCAGGCTACATTTTAGCACTCCTTACTAGAATCTTTCAAAAAACGGCAATGCCTTACGAAGGTTGCCTTTTATATTTCGGGATTGGCCAACCCTAGTGTTGCAATCTGGTAACTGCCAGCTCTATAGTAAAGTTTGATACTTTTGAGGTTATACGTACTCTGATCGTTTTGACATACGAGCGCTATTTGTGTTGTTTATACTAACTTAAAGATTCATCTCGCCAAAAAAATGGAATTAAATCGTGAAAATATTCGTACGATTATTTTTTAGAACCCTCGACGTCGATTAACTCAACAACAGTGCATCGTTGAACTTAATTCAATTTTTGGCGATGAAGCTCCATTAAGGACCAGTGTTTATCGATGGTATGGTGAATTCAACAGAGATCGTCGTTTACTGCAAGACGAATTTCGTGAAGGTCGCCCAAAATTAGTTGTTGTTCCGGAAACCATTGATGCTGTGCGCCAACTGATATTGCAAGATCGTCATGTGACCTATCGTGAGATTGAGACAACCTTAGGCCTTAGTGGGACCAGCATACATTCAATATTGCATAAACATTTGACCATAAAAAAAATTTGTTCGCGTTGGTTCCCACACAATTTGTCTATCGCTCAAAAAAAGGTTCGTGTTGACTGGTCGAAAGAAATGCTCCAAAAATACGATCGCGGATTTACTCGTATAAGCCCGAAAGTAAACAGCAGTCGACTGTATGGGTTTTTCAAAGTGAGCCTAATCCAAAAAAGTTAATCGCGCCCGAAGCACTTCCAAGCAAATGGTTGCCTGTTTTTCGGAAAAACTGAACATGTCGCAACCGTACCACTAGAACAACGCAGAACAGTCAGTTCTGGGTGACGCAGAACCATTTGTTTGCCAGTTGTCTTCGAAGAAATCAGGAAAACCAACCGCCGAAGACGGATTACTCTTCACCACGACAAAGCGAGCTCGCACACATCGGCTCAAACAACCGCATTTTTGAGCACTCAAAACATCGATTTGAGGAGTAATCCGCCGTATAGTCCTGACTTGGCACCGAGTGACTTCTTCTTATTCCCGTACGTAAAAAATAAAATGAGAGGTCTTCAGGTTCACCTGAAGAAGCGGTTGATGCGTTCAGAATGCATGTTTTGGAGATACCTCAATCAGAGTGGCAAAAGTGAATTAAAAATATAAATTGCACTACAATATGTTTGATTTGGTTTCTTTAAAGAACCAATTAAAAATAGAAGAGTAATGTTACACTCCAACAGAAGAACAATTATTAGTTGGTACTGTTTCTTCATGTCTCAAAGAAAACAATAAGTTCATGAAGTTCTGTTGGAATCTTGAGATTGTCTGTACAATTTTAACAAATTGATGATTTCTCTCGGCACTTTAACATTTAGTCTCAGAGGTCTAGGCGTGAGTATGTTTATTTTGATACACGAATTCGCGAATAATAAAAAATGTTCACACAAAAATTGCTATATTACTCATATTTTTTAAAGAAATATTATGGTGTTCTGTCAATGTCCCTGTCGTATTAGTTTGCAAAACTATGTCTATAGATGGGGCTTGATTCTCCAAAATTCTTACAAATAGCATTTGATCAGGTTGAAATGGAAGTATTTTAAACGAGTTTTGTGGTAGACGCTGGAATGAAGTTGCAGAATACAAGTAAAACCTCGCGGTTTTAAGACTTTTGCCGACCTCTGCTGCGCGGAAAAAAAGAAAATACAATAATAAATCAAAGCCAAGCCAAATAAGCATTTATCTCAGTCTCGTATACTCGTATATATTTCTTGGATGGCGCAACAGTTTACAAGGGAAACAGGGCATAGTTTCTTCGGCAACTATTCATGTTAGACGTGCTATTCTTCTCTCATGTAGGAGGGACAAATTGCTTATTGCCCATTCCGACAGCGCACTTTAGAAGCTTTTTCATAGACAATTAGTACTCTTTGAGCTTTGTTTGAAACTTGAAATAAGCTGTTCTGCCAAAATATGCGAGGTGTTCAGTTCGCAAATCGAAACTGGGACCTTTGGCGTGTTAGTGTCGCACTCTACCCACCACACCGAGGCGGTCACGCTTGGCACATTACTTTAAAATAAACTCAGAAAGGGTGAAAGGAATAAATCGCTAGAAGAATTAAGTTATCATGATGAAAGATTATAGAACTTTGGCTTATCCAGATGGAAAGAACTTGAATCCGAACTACTACGTCAAGGTCATCACAGTCCTTTTCATTAATACAACTTTAAAAGTGGATACTGTAGTAGGTCTTGAAGTCTTCTTTGAAATACAATGCATTCCTCAAACTCAAACGCTTTTCTCAGAAGTAAATAAAAATGTAAAAGGAACTACCGGGTAGGAACAGAGTAATTCGTTTGTGAACAGTGGACGAGATCGGAAGCAAATAAATTTTAAATAAATTGGTTTCTGTTTTTTTCATTTATTACTGTCGGTTAAAATACGTTTGTTTCTGTTTGCTTTTGTCACATCTGAAGGAGAAATTTATATAACTTCGAGAATATGGCGTTAAGAACGGTTAGCCTATGTACAAAGGAATCTGAGTCATTGTGAAACGCAAAAGATGACTTTAATGATGCAGAGCGTGGAATCTTGGATTGAGGAAATATAAAATCAAGTACTTGTTTGTTTGCATCACACGAGGAAGAAGAAACATGTTCTTTGTGTACTCGTATAAGCTTGAAGTCTCCTTTATTTCAAAAGCAGCATTAATCTCATTTAAGTTGTACACACCAGATATCATGTGTCATCGCAATCGGCAAATAAAAAACAGATTTCATAATTTGTCAAATTCGGCATCACTGCTGAAATACATCCCATTGTCAATTGGTAACAAAAACAGCACTATTCCCGCAGAGGCTAATAAATTTGTTGATTGGGTTTTACTATGGAACTCAGGCGTGACAAGTCACGCGGAGATGTTTGAGGGCCCTCGCTGACATCCCATCAGCACCACACGGCACAACGACCGACACTCACAACTCGATTTTTTATACTTATATTTTATTTGGTACCTTTTTCGTTTTTAAATGTTAAATTAAATAGTTTTTAGAGCATGAACACAATGAAGTGCGGTGGTGCCGTGTGCCGGCGCTCGCCGCTGGGACCATCCGATGGACTGGCATGCAGACGGACGTTTAGGGCGATATCGCGGCGGTTATTTGTCTTCGGTCCGGTGATTGCATTATAAATCAGAAAACAACTGAAAAAAAAGAAATTCTGTTCCACAAGCGGCTGGGAATGGTTGGAAAACGATTTTCACGCAGAGAACCGAGGGCAATTAATTTTTATTTTTCGTTCGAAAGGCACGCGAGACAAATGTGGTGGCTTCGCTGAAAGTGAAAAGTATGCAAATGCCCGGTTCCAGGGAGGCTTCTCTCAAGTTAATTTCCGCGTTTAAATTAAATTAGTGGAGCCAGATAAATCACTGCTCATTCTCAGATACCGATCTGGAGGTGGAGGAGGCTCCTTGCTGCCGCCGTCCAAGAGTGCATTCGAGGAACGAGGTCATGGAGTGGAGTTTTCGTGGGTGGAGCGTGAATTTTCATTTCACTGCCTGGGCGTTGAGGTGCAAGACGCCGCCAAGCGTAAATGACTAAAGACTCCCATCCGCAACACCTCGTAACTCTAGCAGTCGTCGCCCGGGTCAGAGGGAAACCACATCGCGGTTCCAATCTCAGCTGACCCTATTGCCGGCATTGGGAAACCAATGATAATTTGTCTGCGATGTAAGCTTGTACCTTTCAGACGGCAACGACGCCGACACCTGAAGTGAAAATGTGATTGATTTGCGATGCCTGGGAAGGAAAGTAATTTGCTAAGCGATTTTCAGGAGAAATTCGAGGCCCAGGAGGACCTTCATGTGCGCTTCTGTCTGGTTCCGCATCATCAAACTGTGATAGCACATTGAAATTTTGCGGCCTGCTGGATGCAGTAATGACTTGGATGGATGATGATGTGCATTTAATGTGATAAGTCTGGCGTTGCTGCTGCTGCTGCGATCGAGGAGATACAACTTTCTTTTCAAATGGCCTGTAGCGGGTAGTAATTTTTGACGGCAGTGAGATTTACACACCAAATTGTATACACGCACGGAATGAATGTGTGTGGAATGGTTGTTATGTTCCGAACGATTAATTATGATGTGTGGTGAAAGAACAAATCATATGTACGTGCGGTCTGTGAGTTTTGTTTGTGATTCACGCACAATTAATAGCATTCATTGTTGATTACTTTATGTGGTGTCACATCGTTTATGTAAATATTAAAGCACTAATTCATTGGTACCTATAAGGGGTCTAAGATTTTTTTTTCTGAAAAAGTCAGGGCTTTGTTTTGTTTAGGAAGCTGCAGGTATCTCATTATTTGGTTTGTTTTAGTTTTGTTAAAACAACAACAACAACAACAGTCACAAAATTCTATTTGTATATTTGTGAGCAGATTACATCCACGTCACGTTTTAACATGATCTATGTACCGCACTCGCACAGTCGATAGCGGCCATATAAATTTGAATTTAAGATCCATTAGCAACAATCTCCACTGTATTGGTCTGGAAGTAGTTGCAGACTAACCCTAATTTTCATTACCTTTTAATGTGAATGTTGTCCTGCTGCAAACATCAAGAACTCCTTGAAGAAAGTAGAAATATGCAGAAAATGTATTGGGACTACAAACTCATTCGGTTTTCAAAAGATGGTCCCACCTGGAAGTTATGGCTGATCGTGGAAGCGATATCCTACTTCATTGGAAAGGTGCGACATTTTTCAGTAATAATTATTGTGTATCATTGCTTCTTTCGAAATGTCGGGAGTTCTTTTAAACAAGCAGATTTCGTGAGTAGTTTTGATTTTTTTTTTTAATATAAAGAAAAGTACAGGTAAAGCCAAAAGAAAACTGGTAGAAGTTTTTGATGAATCTACTTCGACCAATAGATCATGCAGAAAGTGGTTTCGATGCTTTCAAAGTGGTGCTTTTAGTGTCAAGGACAAAGAGCGTCTTGGCTAGCCCAAAAAGTTTGAAGATGAGGAACTGAATGCTTTACTGGATCAAGATCTGCGCAAAACGCAAGCAGAACTCTTACAATCGTTAGGAGTGATTCCGCAAATATTTTTTCCTTGGTTTAAGGAATTTGGATTTACTCAAAGTCTAGAAAATTACCGTGCGAATTAAAACCGAGAGTTGTTGAAAGGCGGTTTTTCACTTCGTAGCTGCTTATTGTAAGAAAGAAGAAGAAGGTCAAAAAAATACCTGAAAACGTTGAAATGGGAGGTCTTACCCTACCTACCGTATTTTCCAGACCTTGCTCATTCTGACTACCAGCTTAGTGCCTGAACTCGAAATTTTCTCTAACAATATTTATAGATACACTTTGTCAGGTCATTGTTTAATGATTTAAGATAGTTGAAACAGTTTTCGCACATGTGAATCTGAAACTGAGCATCCAAACACAGCTTCAGATTGTAGATCTTCTATTAGAAGAAAAGATACAACCCATTACTAAACCGGTCAATAGTCAACATTTTAATATTTTTTGCTTAAGCTTTATACAAGGAATATTCATAATTTGTACCCCTAACCCACAAAAGTAATTAATTTCTGCAAATTTCAAAGAATTCTAAAAGTATGCTTCTAAGCTAAATAGTAGAAAAGCAGAGTATTGTTCATTGTCATATATCACCTACCTAGTATATTTTCTTATCAAAAATAAAAGCTAAATAAACTAGAAAATAAAAAACTCCTAAAATATATGAAGAACAGATTACAAAACAGAAACAGAGAAAACTGAAGAAGTTTCACGGTAACTGAGGTATTGAGCGATAGGTGTTTAGAAGCATGAGGCAGTGTAGAAACAAGGACCTGAAGCGGTCATAATGTACTCCTTACAGACTTTTCCCTACGTACGTTAAATACAGTAAACATTCAACAAATAAAACTAACACATCACTTAATAAAGGCACTGGCACAATTTGTTTTGGTCTTACTGGAGAGCGGTCTGATATTTATTTTGCAAAAATGCCTCCAAGCGAGTTACTGGACCTACTAATGCGCTTGATGATACTGCTCCAACTTACAAAATATATTTATACCAAAAAAAGAAACCGTCAATTTTGGGTCCGGACTTTATACATACATAGATCGAGATGGGCACGGTATTTTTGCGTTAAACTTTGGGAAACTATACAATGACAATCCGGAATATTTTTCACGGCTGTGAGAATGAAAAAAGAGATCTTTGATTTACTATTCAATTTAGTACGTCAAGATCTTACAAAACTTTTTAACACGCCGCTAATATCACCATCAAATTCGTTAGAAATGTCACAATGTGTCGCTTTTCAACGCTGAAGGAGAGGAAAAAGTTAAAAATTGAGCAAATACACCCGTCGCGCGAGCGGCAGCGTTCGTATATGTTCCAACCTCCCAAAAGAACACATGTATTTTATGTATCTGTCAAAGGATTGCTAACGCATGTAAGGTATCCTTTGTGTCGGACCTTAAGTCCCGCAACATATAGAGGGCGCCAAAAACAAAAAAAAATATTAATACTAAATTAATCATTTTGTTAGTGGGTATTATCCGCACTGAATCTGATTACAAAATTTATTAGTTGGGTGATGTGGCGGTGGCGGCATGTGATTTAAAAAGTAAGATATGGTCGGAGGAAAGCATAAATGGAATCTCAGTTTTGTCCGGAATAGACTAACTTCCGCAACATCGCCTATAAGATCCTCTCTGCCGTATTATGTGAGCGTCTGAAACCTTTTGTCCACAATCTAATAGGTCCCTATTAGTGTGGTTACAGGCCAGGGAAGTCCACAATAGCCCAGATCTTTATTTTAAGGCAGATCCTGAAAAGACCAAGGAAGTACATACGAATACTCACCACCTATTTCTCGTTTTTTAAGGCCGCATATGACAGTGTTATTATTATATGACAGTGTGCATAGAGCTATATACCTAGATTTGGCATTCCTATCCAAATTGTCAGATTGTGTAGGATGACGATGGAAAACTCTCGCTGCTCCATCGGAAACGAACTCACCGAGGCCTTCATTATCAAAAAAGGGTTTTAGACAAGACGAGACGCACCGTTATGTGACTTTTTTAACATCATTCCAGAGAAGATCACAGTTCAACATTAGACTTACAGTCTTCCAGCTTAATTGCTGACGTTGACATGATTGGACGAACATAGGAAACTGTCAATGAGGAAGCGAATAAAATGGGTCTGAAGGTTAATGAGGGTAAGAGGAAATGTACATACTGTCATCAAAAAAGGACACAAAACATCAACGTCTCGGACAGACCGTAAGACTAGGCAACAGAAACTTCGAGGTAAGCAAGGACTTTGTCTACCTTGGGTCCGCGTTAAAAAAAGGACAAAAATATCAGAACTGAAATCAAACGCAGAATCATTTGCCAATTCCTGCTTCTTCGGATTCAAGACAGAAGTGAATAATAGAGCCTTGAAAGGAAAGTAAACAGAATAGCGTATCGACAACACTGCTTTTGCCCAAAAAGTCTTAGAATCTGAGCCACTGGGACAACGCTTAAGACGACAGCGTAGACATAGATAGTGTACACAGGTATTAAAGGACCTGAACCAACTTAAAGTGAAAGATTTTAAGCAGTTGGCGAGAGATCATACTCACTGGAGAAATACCCTAAAAAACGCCCTGGACCACCCCGGACGGAAGCTTCACGCAAAAAAGAAGGTTATAACGTTGCTAACAAACCCTTTATGTCCATCCCGGCCCTTGAAGCTAACATACTAAGCTTATATCTAATGTATGTATAAGCCATGGCGCGTTAGTCAGGATTTTGACAAAAAATGTTTAGCTTTGCCAAGAACACTGAAGCTTGGTGAACTTTTTACTTTGACGTGTGGTAGCGGAATTAAAAGAGAGAATGGGAATTGTTCTAACGGGATTAAGAAAATTATATAGTAATCGACAACACTTCGATTGTAAATGGCTTACCTATCTTCTCCAGATTTAGTACAAGTTCAATGTTCACAACAAGCAATTCAACACGGACGGAAGTGATAAATGAAGAGGCGGCACTTGGCACTGTTATTAGTAACTCACGACATGCAACCAATGAAACATTGTATTAGACATGACTTGAGCTACGTACCAAAGATAACCATGACTTAAACGGGGGACACATTTGGCGAAACACAAAAATCAACCGAATTAAACTAACATTGTGATTTGTAAAAAAAAGAAAGAAAGTGGGTGTTTGTACAAATTGTGTTGGCCAAATATTAAGTACATATTAAATACAAAACGAAAGTTTCTCTCCCTAAGCCGTCGAGGTTTGCTGAACAGACTCAAGATCAGTTCAATAGACGAAATACAAATAAAACTTGTAAGGAATATACCCACTGAACCGCAACAAAGTTGCGTCCAAGTTGCAATCATATAACACGCACGAATATCACACTCGTACGTGCTCCAATATTCCCCAAGTCAGTCATTCTCATTGAATGATCCAATAACCATTTAGAACACAACATCAATCGCAGGTGGCTCTTAGCCGGAGAACAACGTGACGTAACTCACGCTTGCGTCATGGTTCATGAAACCATTACAATTTCATTTCAAAAAGCAAAAACAACAAGAAAAAATTAAAATAAATAGAATCCAATGTTATAGTGTAAAACGTGACGGTTTGCAATAATCTAGTCGCAGCCGGCGCGGCGGACCGTAACGACACGTCTGCGCTCCTAGCATAGTCAAACGCGCGCGTATGCCTCCGTTTCGCCAGGTTCCTCCTCGCCCGAGTCGCACTAAGTGGTGCGGCGACTGTAATTGTTGCATATTGCGCCAATGTCTGCAACATGAGAAACATTGCGCGATGATGGCCCTCATATGGCTTTGTGTGCCTCGCTCCCAAGCTAAGGCTTTTGTTTCGAGTCTAAGGGGTTTTTTTCTCTTTTTGTGGAAATCATAATGAGAAGGAAGCCTAAGCAATCGACAGCGACGTCGACACTCTAGAAGTCGTCTGGTGTCGGTGGTGTAGAGTAGTGCCTTTTGTTTTGACGGGTCCTTGGGCGGGTAAGGGAGACCCGCTTGGGCTCTGAATTGAGTCACAGACATGAATTGCACGAGTATCTTTTTTATTGCGCCAATGATTTCATTGAAGGTGAAGTCGGAGATCGCTGCGACTGTCTGCCGCAATGTGTGGGACGGAGATTTATGATTTATCTTGAACTCGATGCAGTTCACAAAGTGGCCAACTGGGTGCGGCTGGCGGAGTTTAATTATCGAGTGTAAATGGGAAGTGAGCTGAAGGACTTAGGATCTGATTTGTTTTAGTCTTGACTATGAGCTGGCTTTGTCGAAGTCTGTTTTTACTAAATGTCATTTGTATGATTGAGAAGGATGTATCAGGCTCTTAAACTAAGCCTTCTGACACCCACACAACCTTGGAAACATCTAAACGAATCTTTGGATTGGCTTCATTATTCGTTTTATTCAAGTCTAGGTTTCTTTGCTGCTACTCTTTTTTTTTAATATTTCAAGTGTCGAAATGCCGGAACAAATGTTGGGATGGCTAGTCATTGGTAAGAAACACATTAAATTGTAATGACCTGATATACTCACTTTTAATAAGCAGGTGACACTTGTTTTCAATAGTGGGCTGTCAAAGAAAAATTTTTGGCCTTAAATTTATAAAAAAGTTCTGATTTTTTTTTAACTGCAAAGAAGAAAGTCGGAAGATACGTCGATTACGCTCGCTTGATCTTATATAGCACTAGAATATAGTACAAGAAGTATTCAAATCCTAGGCTTCAGAATCAAGAACCAGTGAAAATAGAGTTCATGAGGACTTGGTTGAAGTGATTTTGGCGATTGGAATTGTCTCGAGAACTAAACAAAGGCAGATTTTACAAAATTCTCCATGGCCTTCTGAAGTAAGCAAGTAATTCCATAATGTGGCAGCCACAAACTAATTTTTGCGGAAATGTGTGAATATTATCTAGAAAATGGCACACTCAGTATTTGGGCGGTCCTAATTCATTTTAATCAGTTCTATTTTCGTCGAAAACACTTTGGCCTCCGCCATCTATGCTGCAATCCTAACAGCATCGCATTGAAATAACTTAATTTATAAGTTAAAACATATTGGCGGTATAAGTTAATCTCTGTTTTTTTTTTTTTTTTTTTGAAGCGATTGACTACCTCATGGGAAAAATGTGACATACTTGTATGTCAGCAATTATAACTGTGCGTCAGCGTTTGCTGGGACAAAAACATTGTTTTTGCCTTTACAAAAATGTTCGGAATAGTCTTAAATAAACAGCATTTGCAAAACGTATTGATTTCCGTTTTCATATTTCCTTTTTTTTATATTCTATGCTACTTCGAATTGCAGTGCAGGTTACCCCTGATACGTAGCTGAACAAGAAATCGAACTGAAACTTCTGGAAGGAGTCGGATGTAAAACTGGCTAGGATCTTTGAGAGGAATTTGTACTTGAACAAGTAAGTATCTACTATTTGGACTTATTTGAAAGACATATTTAAACGAGGTAATACTAACCCTTAATGTAATCTAAATTAATTTACAAATTCCTCATATTCAGCTTTGTGTTAATTGTTTTATAACTTAAGTACAAAGTTCCGACGTCAGGAACTGGCGAAAATAATAATCCTTCCAATTTGAGATCAAGCCTTTCTTTAAGAGAAGCCAAAGTAAGAGAATATTACGCAAGGAGAAATTATTCGATTATTAAAGCAAGAATTTACAAATGAGTTTAAGCAAGAATTTGGACGAGATTTAAAAAAAAAATATTTAAAACAAATTTACTTAGAAACATATGTAAGATATATGCACGCAGGCGCAAAAGTAAGATCCTACTATTCAATCACGGAGCAGTTTACTCCTTAGCGCGTTTGAAGATGCACTCAGTTTCCCTTGGCATCACATACTTTGACTGAGGAAAGATTTTTCCTACAAATTATATATAAAGTTTCCTTTACAAAGTCTTCTTGGTGTTGTTTTTAATTTTTTCGCATATATATTGAGCACATTGAAACAATCTTTCTTACTTCTAACTCTAACTAATCATTGAAGTAAATGTATTCAAATATAAATTGATGGCTAAAGTGGTTCTAACTCCAAAATAGTCCCCAAATGGCTTCAAAACTGCAGAATATATGATAATGTGACACACAACAGAACAATAATAGTTTTGTTTGTGGCAAGGAACAACACTTTTTAAAAAGTGTTTGTTTGCACCAGGTTCGCCACAAGCAAGGTCCCAACTCTCTTATGAATTTCCATGAGTAATTATCTGTCCGCTGCACATGGTTTTATCATAAGGACCATTAAGATTGTCACTTCTCCCCTTGGCCTCATTGAACCTCCTTCTTTCTCAAACAAAAAGTCGAGCTATTTAAGTTCACTGAGCATGTGAACCCCCTTCCGAAGTCACTGCAGTGTTGCATCTTGGTTTTACCGCACTTATCCGTGAGTGACTCAAATTTGAAGAGTCTTCAGCCCTCGGTCTCCCGCCTCGGGTGCTTTCTGATATTTTTCTTTATTGCAATTGGGAGTGAAAATAAAACCGACTCCGTGAAGAGGAAACCATCAAAAGTGTTATTGTCTTAGCTGAAGGCGAGCGAAGTTAACGTTTCTTTGTTTTGATTTTATTTTCTTCGACGAGCCGTTTCGTGTGATTTATGACAGGCAGGGCTGGAACCTCGAACCGAACACTTTTAATTGTTTCTGTCGAGCGCTACAAGTGTTAACGAAAAGGAAAAATAATAAAAAATACTTATTGCTTATTAGTCCCCTTGTGGATTGGTTTTCAATTTCTCTTAAAGGTTTTTTTTTTGTTTTGCTAAGCGCGGTGAATTGACCAGGAAATTACATAAAAAAAACTTGTTTTGAGTGTGGACGTGAGGTGATTAAAATGAAGAGTCAATTATATACATTTGTCCGGATATCAACTGCTAATGATTCGGTTTATCATTTGGCAGATGGGAATTGTGAGGAATTGATGAGGAGAAGTGACATTTTCACTGCGTTGTGATTCGATACAGTTTCGACGGCATTTTACTCTGAGGCAGGTGGCGTCAGCGTTAGATAACGTCGTACATCAATAGAATCGCGCACTTGACTGTGAATATAAAACGAACACACTTTGCTTCGTAAAAATATATAACCACGCAACACAAGGTCCTGTGTCGGTTTGTTTAAAAACCATTAGGCAAGACACATCCATTTGGTTATCCAACCATGGTTTATAGATGTACATGGATCTTATACTAAGCACGTTACCAAAGACCTACTTCTGCTTACTTCGATGAGGTTACGAAATTATGAGCTTTCGTCTATCGAATATTCAAGGTATGACAGCTGTTTGATTTCGATGTTTGATACCCTGTGGTAACTAAGGCGCCTTATTTAAATTAGGAAATCTGTCCAATGAATAGATTTTCTTTTCAATACTCCAAATGTACGGTGGGAAGTTTCGCCTAAAACGTGGATTCAAAAAAAGCAAACGGAAATTCGATGTAGATATAAATTTTGGGCGTTGCTTTGAGTGCAGTATTAACTACGATTATCCACCGCAAGATAACGTACTTTGTGCTTAATCAAATTTCAGGCTGAATAACGGTTCGCGTGATGGCTGAGACAGTAGGCTAGGCTTTTCAAAAGACCAGTTGGGTTATATTCTGCATTAAATATTGCATACTAAAAAAATGCTGCGACCGGGTAATATTTTCTACCCTGGGATAATTATGTAAGTCGTTTCGTAAGCCTTGGCGAAATACATATAAAGTGGTATACACCCGAAATAAAGTAACTTTCGAAACAGCAGCCTATACTGAAAAAGGCTATAACTGTCTAACAGGTCGGAAAGGTGACTGTTCAGTGTTTTTCATCGATCTATAAATAGAAAAAACGAACATATCGATGGATCGATACGGTGCTGTATTAGAAGAATTTTGCAAGTATTGCGCTTCAACGTACTTCTAACATCTTATCCAATAATCTCTATAATCAGCGGAAAGATCTTCTTTGGGTTATGGTTATATATATATGTCCTCTTTTCGTCTCTAATTACCTTGATGTCTTTCAAGAAAAAGTTCTAAAGACAAAAATGGCAACCGCTTTAATCCTAATCCACCATTTTGCATCAGCTGCACTTTTCTTCGAATTAAAAAAGAAAATCAACACTTCCCTCAAATACTATTTATTTTAGACAAATCCGGGCATTTTCAAAGAGGCAGAAAAGGATATTGTTAGCTAAAACAGGCACTGACACACACTAATTAATGCTGAGAAATGTCCCAGCTTTCCAATGAAGTAGGTAATTGCTTCCAGGATCAGCCAGAATTTTCAGATAGTTGAGCGTTTTGAAAAAGACCCGACCCACAAGATTATCAAATCTCGCTCTCCCCTTTTTTGCCAGATCCTATTGAGATGGCTCTAGAAATAACTACATTTATCACATACGAAAATTATGCCATTCGAACGTTACATTCCTCTGTTTCCAGAAACCCAATGCACACTGCGAAAAACGAGCCTCACTTCTATGAGCCCAACCCTAGAAAAAATTAACTTTACTCTCTGGTAAAAAATTTAAGAGATTATTTTACATTTAACAGACCTTTTAAGAAATTATTATTGTTTGACTTTGACTGGTTGCGATTCTCACTCAGGTCAGAAATTTATTCGTCGAAGACCAGCTAGTTTAACTCCTCGCCACACAACAATCTCCTAATACTTAATTTAAATAAACGAATCCCCTTAATCCGTGTCTTAGCCTTCCATTCGTTGTGTAACAGAGAAAGTCTTCGCCTCTCCCATCTTCGAAGGGCGCGCAGTTCCTGCTGTAGATTCAACTCCCCGCTTGTTAACGGATATCTAACAAAGACCACATCTAAGTAAAAGCTTGTGCGTTTCACTGGAAGCAACGATTTATCCACAAGACGCCGGTAAACCTGAAGTATATGGTCATCGAATGACTCACCATCACTGGCCAGATACCAGTTCCCACAATCATGTTCCGACCGCATGCGCGAGTGCGAGTGCATGTCAGTGGAGCTTTAAACTCTCCCGACGGTGCCCGTTTGAAACTTTCTGGTCCCCATAAAGTGATTTACATGGAAATGTAGATTTTCACATTGCGACTCTAAGGTCCAATGGTCACAGCATCCATCCAGCAGCCGCAGCTCAGCTGACGGTTCGTTCTGTTTGCCAGCGTATCGAGCAGAGGCAGCGTTGAATGCCGCGGCGCGCCGCCACCTTCGATTCGTGCTGGTCATCTGTGTTGTCGTTCAACAATCGTCGCCGCAGTGCGGCTGTCGAGGAGAGTCAAGGAACGATTATGCATATCCGAAGTTATACTCTGTTGTTGTGTTTTGTTTTGTGTTTTTTTTTGGCTTAATGTCGACTGTAATGGAGCCATTTTGGCGTTCAGAGGTGATCCTATTAAAAAAAGTAAGAGGGGTTCACTGTCGCCGCCACTTTGCACGGATACTGCTGGGAACCATTCGTTTGGGCAGCACTCTCACAAAGTGAACGTCTTGCGCAGTATCGCATCGGTGCGCCGATTTGTTGTTTACGGGGTTTCGGCGAAGACTTAAGCTGGTTTCGTTTCGCCTTTTCATTCGAAAAGGGGATCCGGGTTGCAGATCGCGTATAATTGGAGGCGAAAACATTTGTTAGCTAAATTAGTGCGATAGGATGTTGTCTGTAATTGTAGGTATCGAACGGTATGAAGTAAATTTCACTTTGACAAGGTCATGGAACCGACTGAATAGATGCTGCCGGTTCGAGAGGGAGTCGACAGTGGTAGTGGAGGTGGAACTGGTGAAGCTGAAAAGTGAAGTCTGACGGTTGTCTGACAAGAAAAACGAAAGTGATTTGGCAACTTTTTGATGCATTTGTTTACAGTTTTCCGCTTGACACATCCGTTGGCTGACAATAACGATGTGTTTTGAGTGCCTCTGCAGTTGTTATTGGACATTTATTCATTTCTGACAGTAATCGTTTCTTTTGGTCGCTGGGTTTGTTTCAGTTTTCTGCTGAATGGTATGCATTTAAAATAGTTTCCAGTTCGCAGCTGCGGTTAAAAGAGCTGCAAAGCGCTTAGGAACTTTCGTTGTCCTGAAAGAGGATTCCGAAGCATAGTTTTAGGGTGGAATACTGTAGACAAAATAATTTTAAACTAGTATGGACCTTTTTGCGCCACTGTGTATATAAAGAAATTGCCAGTGAGTAACATAATCTGTATATCGAGCCAATGTATGGGGCGAATGTACCGACGTCTCTACACTTGAATGTTTACATAAGCATTTTATGCACATCAAAAAAAAGAGTCTGCTATGTTATCTCAGTAGTGCGATTTTTATTTTTTAGTAAGAACCCTCTACAATACAAATGTTAGCAGAAGTATATTCAATTTAGAGCGGATTCATTCAACAAAATTATGCAGTAGTAAATAAAACATATCTCGAGTCGAGCCAATTTTTATTCTCTAATAAATAAACACTTGTTGGTTGACAAAATTTAAATTTCGTAGAACATACCCCAGCTGTCGTTTAAGTTTTATGAATACAGAATTCTAAGCACATGAATTCTCGTCGCTCACGCCAACCCAGCTTTTCGCAGAACACAGTGTGTTGGATCACTACTTCAGATAAATGTGAACTACACAGGGCCAAGAAGAGTGCTTTCTGGAGCAGTTCCATCTGGATCGAATCCGCAATGGAATGCCCTTCAGACTGCACCAGTGAATCATTTTTCTCTTTTATTTGTACATGCAGAACCAGTGGTTTTCAAAAAGTCAATCTGTGGCATGGATTTTTTGGTTGTTGGCGTAAACGATCCATGTCTTATTAAGGACGACACTAACGAAGGCCAAGGAAATGGCATGTGTCGTTGTCATCTCACACATACATAGGTTGGCTAAAATTGTTCTTTGTTCATATATGCTAGAGCAGCGTCAGCATAAAACACAGCTCATGCCGTCGGCGGTTTATAGCTAGACTGATGCTCCAAATTTTCTTCTGCTTGTTTAGGCACTCTCTCGGAATACTTTTTTAGAGGCTGAATATACCGACAATCAGTTTTGAGCCTGCCGCGGAGTCATAATCCCCGCAAAATAAACTCGATGGCAGCAGTATAGATAAGAGACCAAGCCAAGCGAAACAGGACAAAGGCAAAGCTATTCTTCTTTTTCCTTTTTCGTATGGTGGATCTCAACCGACACACCTCTCCAGAAAGGACGATCTATCGCCGACTACCTACAGTTATGCAGTCTAAGTTGGTTTAGGTCCTTCTCCACTTGTGTGCGCCACCTCAGCCTATGTAGTCCTCTGTTACGTTGGATCGGAATCGAAGACTTTCGACTCCAGACTTCGGGCTGGAGCAGACTCATCCATACGTAAGTGCTGTATTCGAAGACGCTTGACTAGGCACATGCCACTGTACAGCCTATAGGCTTTGTCATTGAATCTTCTTTTCCAGATGTTACCAACGTAAACATGACCAAAAATTGCACGCAAAACTTTTCTCTCGAAAAGACTAAGGGCTTCCTTTCTGATCGAGCTGGTATAAAAATCCAGATATCTTTCGAGAAAGCGCTTTATTAGCCTCTTGAGTCCAAAAAAACAGCGATCGGCTAGAGTCATTCTGTGTCTGATTTCGGCTCTGATGTTGTTATCTCCAAATATAGTAGAGGAAATCCTTTACTACTCCCAAGTTTCTGCTGCCTACTGTGGCGCTCTGTCCGAGACGTTGATGGTGTGTGTCTTTCCTTGACGACAGCATTTACTTCCTTTTACCCTCATTAACCGTCGGACCCATTTTAGCCGCTTCCGGCTCTAATGCCAGCAAACGCTCCATTGACGGATCGCTGTGTTCGTCCAATCACATCAATAGTGTGGTCAGCGTAAGCTAACAATTGAGCCGACTTTTGGAAGATCGTGCCTCTGGTGTTGACTTTCGATTTACGCAGAATCTTTTCATGAATGATGTCGCCTTGTCTAAAACCTTTTTTTGATAATTAAAGTCTCGGTAAGTTCGTTACCCATTGAGCAGCCAGAGTTCTCCACCGTCATCCTACACAATCTTACAAGTTTGGTAGGAATGCCTAAACTAGGTGTAGGACTATACAGCTGTAGGCACGCAGTAATTTGCGGCCTTAAAATCGAGGAATAGGTGGTGAGTGTCGATAAAGCCATTCATAAAGAACATAACCAACTAACAACTACCTAAGCATAAACATAGCATTGACATCTGGTTGTTGCTGTTAAAGGAATCCGTGTTTATTTACAATGTGTACGGTCGCCTGGCCGCCGTGGCGTAGTGGGTAGAGTGCCACGCTCACACGCCGAAGAGTCTAGGTTCGATTCCCGGCTGAACACCTCGAATTTTTCACGGCACCTCGAATTTTTCACGGGACCTCGAATTTTTCACGAGCTGCTGACAACACTCAAAGAGTAATAACTGTCTAAGAAAGCTTCTCAAACTTCTCCATTCGGAGTCGGCAAAAAACTGTAGGTCCCCTCTACTCATGAGAGAACAGTAGCGCGCACAACAAGAGTAGTTGATGAGGCAGCTAGGCCCTGACCCTGTGAACTGTTTCGCCATATCACTCACACACACACACACGGCCGCCTGTGGATTACTTCATTATTTGTCCGCCGCCTGCTTAATAAAGCCATCAAAGCTCTTTAGAACTTGAGAAAGCTAATGCCAAAAACATTCTTGACGGATTGCATTGATCGGCACTGCTAATTTTGTACGTTTTCTAGCTAACGAATATGTCGACTTCCGAAATACCAACTTGACAAAAGAGAGTTTTAAGACATAATATAGAACAATTTAAGTATTTTAAATAAGAAAGGAAAACTGTGGCAATCTCATCTCCGAAGGATGTAAATGAAAGTATTTTTAACAAACTCCCCTAACTAAACTTTTTATCTCCTCAACGACAATGATTCGATTGCTAACTGCTTGCCGCCTCTCAGCAAGTTGTTAATTTACAAATAGACACCCTACGCTGTAAAAATGAAAAATTAATTGCCGACAGGTCATCAAATCATCGACCAAGCACAAACTCAAGACTATTAGATCACCACCACTCAGATCGTATGAACTTGATTCCCAGAAGCACACAATCACGAAACGCCATGAATCACCAATAATCCATTACGGTTCTCCGCCTTTTCTCGGTGCTCCCTCCAGAATCGATAGCCTGTCGGAATTGAACATGGATTTCAATTACTCGAAGTAAATGACAGCTTTGGACAGGAGCGATGGCGGCAGCGTGTACTGTACTAATTGGATTTAACTGTCACGGTAGATCAGTGCCTGATGTTCACAAACAAGTCGCATAAGAATTTACACATTCGGCAAGTCACCTCCCCGCTGAGTAGGTCATCGGCTTTGGAAATGCGACTTAAGTCAGATCGAAGGTGGAGAATAAAGTATGTTTTGCCCAAAACCTCGATTTACTATTTCGCATTCAAGGTAAAGATGATGGATTCCCGGAGATGGTAGCCGAAGATTGCTCTCATTAAGATCGAAGTCATAAAATCAGTTGTTTTTGATTCCTGCTCACAACTGTATCTCCGTGGCGAGTTCGAATTGGAATGGAATTTAAAATTCAAATTGCTGATTTTGTGAAGTCTGGGAAGCGGTCTGTTCTCAGTCGTCTTCCAGATATCGGACATGTTTTCGGATGATCTAGATATATTGGCGAGATATTGGCATTAATGCTTTAGGTGTGGCTGCGTTGCGTCAAGTTCTACATCATTTGAGTAAAGATTGATAATTACGTCAGACACATGGAAGTTGATCGCAATGAGGAACTACTGTCACCATGGTCAATGTAGGGTTCCACTAGGCATGTACAGGTTCATTTATTGCGGCGATTGCTATAGTGAATAATCTTACTTCAGTTTAGGGCACCCAAGTATTATCAGTAATGACTTGCTGTTCGTATTTCGACTTTCTAGGTCTATTAGGGGGAAGGTGAAGATGGCTTGGGGTGTACACTCAGTCCATTGCACAAACATTGCATAGGCACTCTAGTGTCTGATGAGTACAACCAGTTAGAATCATCAAGGGTTGATGAGGAAATTGAACAACTCGGTGGACGAGTTTAGACCTTTAAGAAAATAGTTTATTTCTGGTAGGTTTAAGTCAGGTTAGGCCGTTTCTGCTTCCTCCCTGTCAATGCAGCAGAAATCATTCGAGGAAAATAATTTTCTCATAACATGGTCGCAAATCAGATAGTAGCCGATTTTGGTCGATCTATGTACCAGCAAGAACGATCTGAAAGGACGGTGCTTAAGATTTGCTTCAGAGTGAACTTTGTTACCGAGTAGGCTACGTTTTGATTTGTCGAGAATTTAAGAGTAGAGCCGGCCATCATTACACGTAGTTTCCTTTAAGCTAGTCGTAAGACCAAAACACATTGGATTACTCTTCATTGAGTCCGTTTACATAAACAAATCCAGCCTCTGCTACAACTTGAGTGGCCGCTGTGGCGTAGTGTGTAGAGTGCGACACTCATACGCCGAAGTCCGCAGGTTCGATTCCCGATACTCTTGTGGTCTGTTCAATATATACACTTGCCCATAAAAATATACGTACAACGGAAGAAAATCCTAAGCATTAACTTTAAACACAAATATTTTAGCTATTACAGCATTTATCGAGATGTTTGTTGTTTTATTTTATACAATAAACATTCTTCTTACGATTACATTTTTAATTTCCGCATACTTTTAGAGAAAGAGCACTGTTAATATTTTGTGTTTCTTAAGAACGCAGCTGCATGCAATGAGAATATATGCAAGTAACGTTAACTGCGCACCCGTGTTTGGATTCTATATTCAAACTAGATTGAAAGATGTTTCAACATTTTCTGAAGTTTTGGCGAGACAAGTTCGTGAGCATGGAAAATAAAAAAATAATATTTTACCGATGAGAGTAAAATTATCTTCAAGCTTTATATATATATTTGGAGAAAAAAGGTACATCTTTTGAAAAGCAGAATTTAGTACCAACAGTAAAGCATGGAGGAAGTTGAATTATAGTTTGGGGATGTATGGCGGCGTGGGCAACCTTACGTTTATTGAAACCATAATGGACCAAATGTGTTAAAATGTCTAAGCGACAATTTAATGTAAAATCCTCATCAGTTGGGGCTAGAAGAGGATTTCTAGTTTCAAGAAGATAATAGCCCAAAACATACCTCACACAATGTAAAGCTGCATAAGCTTAAAAATCAGTTACGGACACCTTCCCAGTCACCGGACCTGAAGCTTATAGAGCATGAGACTTGTTCAAACGCATAATTCGTAAGCATACCCTAATTTCCAAAGACATGCTTAAGAACATGAGATGTAGGAACGGGGGAACGCCTAAAATAAGAGGTTATAGTACAAGCTACTAAGAAACATACAAAACAATTTTTTCTGTACTCAAGAAATCTTGTAGACTTTTGCCGGTTTTTTTTTTAGTTCCTTGGATATAGTTTTTTCTTTACATTTCTTATGAAAATTATTAGTAAGAAGAATGTATAGTGTATAAAAAATAAACAAAACAAACTCAATACATTCCTTAATTATTGAAATATTTTTTCATATATATAATTTTTTTCTTTATATGCAGACTTATGCGGGCAAGTGTATATGCACTATGAGCTGTAGAATATACTTCGTTTTCAGAGGCAAAATGATGCTTGAATTCTTAGAACTTGCTTTGATGATTAATTTTACTCAACAAAGATCAGAGACATGTTTCATGAACTCATAAGCAAGGCATTCACTAAAGATGCTCTCGGTCAGCTCGTTAAGATCATGCGTAGACAAAGTTTTTCCATCGGATATCAGCAGAAGAAAATTTCATGAAGTTGTCGAATGCCTTGTGTAATTTGAGTTAAACTTTTGAGGTGCTACTTCTACAAAAATCTATCGGATCAATGGATTAATTTACTTTGTTTTACTTTTACTTTACCAAGCATGGCCACACTTTCCAATTTATTTCGTGTTTGTTAGCACAGGAATACAATCTCTAAATTTATGTGCAAACTAGATAACGACAAGTGAGCTAAGGAAATAGTTTCGAAGAAGGATACTGCTCCGAATCCTACACCGGAGGTCATGATTTGAAATCTAAGTATCTGATAACGACAACTAAGCAAACATTTAATTTGTTGCTGTAACATTGTACTTCTTCCCAATTTGAGGAGACCAGCAGCAAGAAAACAATGAAGGATTTTTGGAGATACATAATTTTGGTGTCTTGTAGGTAGGTAGGTAGGTTAAGGTGGCTGATGAATGCACTTTGTCCCATACACCTAAAACCAGCTGGAGCCGATAATAAAGTTTAAAATGTCGGCGGAAGGGGTTTTATTGAGGTTATGCAGGCCGTTGAGGAAATAGCTTCCAAAGTGCTTGTGTCTGAGGCGCGAGAGCGCCGGGCATGTGCATAACAGGTGTAGGAGAGTTTCTGATTCTTCCTCATCCCTGCAGCTTCTGCAAAAATCGTTTGAGGGAGCCTCTTCCCTGCTAACATGCTCACCGATTAGACAGTGCTCAGTTATGGCTCCTATGATCAGGCTTATGTCTGATATTTTGATCGATAGTAACAGTCTGAATCGCTTGGTTTTAAGAGAGGGCCAGACCTCCTTGGAGACGAGACAAAGATTATGGTTAGACCACCTTCGATTAGTCCGATGGATCGCGTGCAGTTCTGACTTGCATGTGGCGAGAGGGATACAGAGGTGTTCGTGTTCCTGAAGTAGTGGTTGCGTTGTGGCAAGCCTGGCCAATTCGTCTGCTTGACAGTTGCCCGGAATGTCTCTGTGACCTGGCACCCAGCACAGGCATATATTGAAATGCTCAGCCATCTCATCTAAGGATGTGCGGCAGTTCATGACCGTCTTAGAGTTTGATGAGACAGAATCCAGGGCCCTGAGTGCTGCCTGACTATAATAAGGATATCAGCTGAGGATATTCTATTCCTCTTCAGCCAAGACAGTGCTTCGCGAATGGCCATTACTTTAGCTTGTAACACTCTACAGTGATTGGGAAGTCTGAATTTTAGACTAAGGTTCAGATCCTCAGAGTAGACTCCGCAACCAACGCCTTCGTTTGTTTTTGATCCATCGGTGTAGATGCACGTAGCATCAGCAACCCATTTTGCGTTGGCCGACCATACGTCTCGTTCAGGGATCATAGTGCAGAAATTCTGTGTCCAGAAGACCTTCGGCGCCTCGTAGTCAAGGTTCTGGCATACAAAGTTTACTCTTTGAAGGATTTTTGAGTGTCCGTGGGACACGTTCCATTGTGATGAAGAGATCAGTCTTATGGCTGTACTATCCGCTGCCTGTTGGGCAAACAGATTTATGGGCATAAGGTTGAGAATGAGGACGACGGTTCTTAGATCACCGCAGATACATATGGAGGCCAGTCGCTGGAATTTTCTGATAGTGTTATAGTGGGAGGCTGTGTCTAGTCCAGGCCACTAAACTGCAACGCCATATAGCAGAATAGGGCGCACCACAGCCGTATAGATCCAGGCCACCATATGCGGTTGGATACCCCACCTAGACCCCATGGCCCTTCTGCACATGTAGTGTGCAGTCGTGCCCTGGCGGGTGCGCTCGGCAATATTTGCCTTCCAGCTGAGTTTCCTGTCCAGCGTAAGTCCTAGGAACTTGGCTGTCTCGGAAAAAGAGCATTGCTGGCCGCTGATGGCCGGTGGGTCAACATGGGGAACTTTGTATTTTCTGGTGAAGAGGACTAGTTCTTTTTTTTTTGGCATTGATGCTTAGTCAATTTTTGCTCGTCCACTTGGATAGGAGCGATAAAACATTTTACATAAGGTTCCTAAGTACCGAGGGATATTTGCCAGAGAGCCCAATAGCAATATCGCCCGCATATGCTATCACCTTACAGCCCTCCCTTTCCAGGTGTAGTAACAGTTCGTTGACTACTATGTTCCATAGAAGAGGGGAGAGAACTCCACCTTGGGGAGTGCCTCTGCTAACGTATCTGGAAGTAGTGGTGGAGTCCAATTTGGCCATGATACGCCTGCTAACGAGTAGCTGATGTATCAGGGAGGTGAGCCCCTCGTCCACGCCCAAGTCTGTCAGTGCATTATATATCGAATGCGGGAAGACATTGTTAAAAGCACCCTCTATATCCACGAGGGCTCCTAGGGAGTAGTCCTTGTGGTAGAGAGATTTCTCAATATGTTGGTGTCTTGTAAGCTGTAAAGCCTTTCAATTTGTTTTCTTTATTTTCAAATAAACAATGGCTGATCAGTGCCTGCGGCTAAGTTGCAAAAAGTGATGCCAAATTATCGAAGAAATTTAGACAATTGTTAAAGTAGAGTGATAAGTGTGATTATCAGTTTTAATGAGCTTCATCGAAACAATTGGAAAAATGTAGAAGGCTTTACTGGAACGGAACCAATTTTCAGTAAAGCTTTCCATTATGTGAATATGGACCGCCGTTTTAAAATTATATATTTTGGTGTTTAAACACAAGTCGAAAAGTATCTAAAGTAAACTGAAAATAATCTTTAAATCAAAGGGTGTTTCTTTTTAATTCATTCTCCAACAGCAATTACAAAGATGAAAGACAAACTTCAATTAAGTTACTGAATACAAACATTGACCTCCATCAACCAACATCTGTGTGTAAAACAATTTGTGGTTATCAGCCCTCCATCGGATCACACCGCAACAGCATTACGATCCTCAGCCCCTCTATTCCTACCGATGACTTCTGTAATTGCCGTTCCGGCAGCTCTGATGAATACACCGCTGTGAGGGTCATAATTAATATTGTAAATAACCTCAAAACACAAAACAGATTCGATTTCATCGTGGCACTTGCTGGTTCGGGCCCCCCTGGGTGAAGGGAATTTCACTTTTCTTTGTCCACTACAGCCGGCAGATAAAGTTACAAAAAATAGAAGGTGAAAAAAGAACAAAAACAAAAATTCATTAACCTCAAAAACCTCCTCGAATACGTTCGTACGCTCCCATGAGTCATCTGACGGGGCCAGACCATGCAGTAGGCGACAGTCAAATAATAATTTGTCAGTGTATTTTGGAAAAAAAAAACAAGTTCAGAAGATGGGATAATGGGATCAGAGTCTTGGGTCGACTGTGCATTTGAAGTGTCGCAACCCGCGGTTGCGTGGGTTTAGCAGCACTTGGATGACTCTCGCTTTCGCAAAGCACTGTTTTCTCTTATGTTACTTGCAGCAGGGAAAGGAGCGCGTGGGGGCTTAATGTTAAGCAGGATTCAATTCTTTTTGTGAAACTTACCTTTTTGAAATCGTTCACTGCCAATGGAGTGTTCTGAAATGACAGAGAAAAAAAGGAATAATCAGTTTAAAAGAAATGCGATTGTTTAAAAGTTCTACTGAGTTATCCGCCCTTCCTGAATGCTTTAAAACCAGTCTTAGCACATCCGTTCGACGGAAGTGTTTTGCGGAAACAAAACCACTGGCACACCCAAAGTTCATGCATCAATCGCTGCATTGGCAGGCCTCTACTGAGTCGCAACGACTACCAGCGAGTGGATAATTCAATTGGAATTAATTTTATTTCTGCGAAAGTAAAAAATCTACGTCCGAGGATCTCTCTGCTCCCCCAAGAGCCAGCAGAGCAGAGAGAGCCTTGCCATAACCACTTTGTTCGACGATTCCGCTGACACTCTGACAGTCGTTCACTGTGGTCCATGCATCCGTATCCGTGTGATTACTTCCTCGTTGCATGCATTTATGATGTAAGCGACTTGCATCTGCACCCAGTGCGCCTGAGATTTTCATTTTCATCACCTCCACTTCAATGCGAGAGATGATGGAACAACGCGACTTCTCAGTGCATGTGTTTGATAATTTGCAACAATTTCCCTAATTAGCATCTCTTCACGATGAAAGGGGCGTCGGGGAGTTGGGGATCTTTCGACTGCTAGAGATGACGCAAACTCTTTCGATTGTGCGAGGTCTCTGACAATGCGACGTGTCCATGGCAATAATTTCCTTTGTTGGACGGAAATTGATGGCGGAACCGGTTTGAAAACCTCAAGCGATTAAACGGCACAGCGGGCTTAAAGGTTGACTCTGCTAACAGGTTCGGCTCGGAATAATCATTTAATGGGCGGGTTTTGATCAGAGGCGAGATGATCGTGGTTTGAGCGGCGTTGCGCCGCAGCATGTGGTGTCGCGTGATGCGTAACTTGACAGCACGTGGGCAACTACAATAATTTATTTTTGATTTGATTTCCATTTGACTGGCGGCTCCATCTCTGAATAAAGATGAATTAATTGGTCGGTAAATGAGGATCGGTGAAACAAAAAATAGTTAGCGTGACAGTTCTGTTACAGTTTTGTTAAGTGGGGCTGTTGAAATACAACTAGGTGTTACTTAAACTTCAGCAATAAAATGCTCGTTGGCTTCTCATCCAAAGGCAGTTCAAACAATTATATGTGTCAATCTTTTAAAGGAATAAAAGCAGCATTTAGATCATTTTTATTCGTACCGCCTTTTTCGAGCCAAGCTATATGAATTTTTGTCCGTGACCGAAATAGAACACTTCAAAAGATTCGTGTAGCACCTACCAGAATAAAAAGAATTTAAATAAAAACGTTGGTTCTTGTTGTAATGCAAAAAAGACTAGTAGCATGTACTTCATATTAGATTTGGCGGGCGCGAAAGAGAGAATTTGGTGCCCTTAAGGGATCAGGATCAAATCACAGCACAGACCAGTATAAAAGAAGAGATGAAGAGGAGTAGCAGAGTTCATTGGTTTTAAATACAGCCGATAGTAATGACACGAAAAAGTTGGGCTGAGGAGAACATTACCAATCCATGCGATGAACTACAGAGACAGTCTTTAAGTTTAATTAAATATCCGAAGGTGGTCTTAAGGTTGAATTGGTGTACATTATAAAGAAGGCGTGTATAGCGGGTTACTTCTTAAAGAAAAGGAATCCAGTTGACTCATTCATTAGAAGATTTTTTTTTTGTTAAAATAGCGATAAAAGATTGAAAACTACACAACATTTTTTAAGACACTAGAACTGCAACCAAAACGTCTTTGATCCAGGGTTATACCTAAGCAATTTTCTGCAGTCCCTTTCGAAATAGTACGTTCACTTTCACTGAAGGATGCACCAAAATTATAATTTCAGTCAATAAACAGGCCTCGTCCAACGCGAATTTTTCTTTTGTTTGCTCCCATAACTTCGAAATTTCCTTAATGGGATGTTCGCGAAGTGTTTCTTTGTTACTATTGTTTAATAAGTTCTTGTATATCAAAACCGGAATATTGTTCGGAAAGAATGTTAGGAAATGTTCCATGGTATCGTGGTCACAGTTGCAGTGCAAGCAGATTATTTATTTTTTATTTATTTGTTTAATTTTTTTGGCTATAAGTTGCAACATCCACCTAATGGTTATGTGTTCTGTTTACCTTTGTTGAATTATTGAGCTTCTTTATTTTGTTTCTTTTACAAAATATTAAATCTAAAAGTTGTAAAGATTTTTGTTATTGAGATTGAACTTCACCATGTATGTATGTTAGTCACGCTAATTTTAATATTCTATTTAGGTTCATATGCTTTCAGTCAATAAACAGGCCTCGTCCAACGCGAATTTTTCTTTTGTTTGCTCCCATAACTTCGAAATTTCCTTAATGGGATGTTCGCGAAGTGTTTCTTTGTTACTATTGTTTAATAAGTTCTTGTATATCAAAACCGGAATATTGTTCGGAAAGAATGTTAGGAAATGTTGCATGGTATCGTGGTCACAGTTGCAGTGCAAGCAGATTATTTATTTTTTATTTATTTGTTTAATTTTTTTGGCTATAAGTTGCAACATCCACCTAATGGTTATGTGTTCTGTTTACCTTTGTTGAATTATTGAGCTTCTTTATTTTGTTTCTTTTACAAAATATTAAATCTAAAAGTTGTAAAGATTTTTGTTATTGAGATTGAACTTCACCATGTATGTATGTTAGTCACGCTAATTTTAATATTCTATTTAGGTTCATATGCCGAGTGCCTATGTGGATCTAGGGATTTGGATTCGAATATCGTAATTTCGCTTGTCTTTTTTTCTGAGCACCAATATTCGCTGGTTCTTATACCAATATTCTGAACCAACTTGGATTGGAAACTAGAAGCATTGTGGAAGACATGATTTTGTGGAGACAGGCAACTCTCCACTTGAAGCAAGAGATGACAAGTATACAAATTTTGTGTGTCTGATCTTGACTGCATGGAGCGTTGACGGTTTTAGCAAGGAATAGTTTTGGTTCTTTCAATTTTTTTTTTAATTCTTACAAGGTTTTAAATTTGTGAGTAGATTGAATGGCAGGTTTTCAAAGAGGACAAACACTAGTTACAAATTCTTTTTTCGTGCTTTCTTCTTTCTACTCATTTGTTTGCTGGCAACAGCAAATGTGATTGTGGAACTAGCCCAAGAGTGTACATACTTAGCTGATTAGAATTCAACGAGCACATGTTCGATGACGTTATGGCTCCTGTTACTAAGGAAGGTGTACGTAGTATTTGTAAGCACTCCTTCGGTTCCTACGTTCGTTCTAGAACACGATTCTTAAGGAATGATACGCGCAATAATAAGAATAGAAATTGCAACGAATTACAGCACCAGGCGCATCTTGGGTTACATCAAAATTTGACGACGTACGTTAATACGATAGTTGTTTGTACGCGTTCGCGGGCATTGTTAGATTCATCAGTTGAGGTTCGAGTTCGTTTCTTTCTTGCCAACAGTGGGTCAAGCACCCTCCGAAAGGGGTCGCTCACCAGTGGTAGTAGGAAACAGGAAACTATAAATAACTCAGATAAAACAAAACCTTTCATAGTGTTATCAAATTCTGATTTTTAAGTTAAAAGAGCGTGTTCTGCTCCCATTCAGTGCTTCCTTTCCTTATGCACTTTGTATGAATGTACGCTCCAATGCATATTTTAACAAGAAAAAAGATCTGATTTATTTGCCAAGGCTGCTATTAAATTGCAACGATAACGGCGCCATGAAAGCCGTTGAAATAAATGTAATCACCAGCTTCTCATAAGTCTCCATCCATTTACCTCATCGAAATGACTGCATTTACCGGTAAACTCATCGCACGAATCAATAAAAAAAAACCTTGAACCAAACACCGGACATTCACATTAACCGTTCCAGTTTCAGCGTCCGCAACAGACTGCTCCCATATTCATGATCAAATCAGACGTCTCTGCAGCCAGATCAACTCACACATCTGCCACACCCCTGATCAAAGACCACTTGGTCTACGTCTAACGCGAAATGCCTTCTATCACTCACTGACAAACCGGAATAAATCAGGAAATCATACATCACAGTCCCCCCGAGAAGCACATTTCCTTGTTGAAAGTCAAAATCATCAGCGGCACACACAAGCGCGCACACATCAAGATAAAGATTGGCCCCACATGGGACCCCCGTTGAGCGCAAAGTCATCTCTCAGTGCCAGAATCGCAACTATGTTACTCCTGCATCATTTTAATCTTCGAATTTAGATTCAATTTGAAAGAAATATACAATCACTGCACGAAGCGGCGGCAGCCAACGCATTCGATAGCTTGACAGCCACAGACACCGAACCGTATAACAATTACCAGTCTACAAAAACGAAACAGAAAGATATCCAGCTCAAGTCGGTGCTAAACGGTCCATTCTCTGCCATCCACATTGAGGCCCAGCATCAGTTTCAAAGTCGATTCAGCTTCGTGCGAAGAAACTATGTTGTAGCTCAGCGTCCCTCGATCATAAATCATTTTTTCATCTGCACGAGCTTCCATTCGTACGAGTATACTTTCTACATGCATCTCGCCATCTATCCGGTGGAACGTTCATACGGTTGCCATTTAGGATTTTCTCCGAGTGCGCGATACAGTTGCTGCTGTCCACCGGGCTATCGTAGATTTATCCTCAGCAGTGCGGCAGTGCGGAGAATTAGCGGAGAGCAGCCGCTCCGAAGTCAGTTACCTCCAATGATTTTCTTTCAGTTTTTCTCTCTTCTGCTGCTGCCAGCTTGAAGGTTGAAGGAAAATGTTTACTCTTCTGGTTTACTGTTATTTTAATTGCTTCAGAGAATCGCGTTGCATCCAGTGTACTTGTGCAGCTCTGGATCCATAGAATACGTTAAACGGCGTAGTGGCAAAGCCGGGTGGGGAGATGCTTTTTACAGCAGCTTGAAGCACGTTTGACATCGCAGAGAAGGCTACTCTGTGGTCATGTGTGCTTGTGTTTGACGTTTTTCTTTTTGCGATTGTTTCTCGGTCACGACTGTTGACGGCAATTGGGAATGTCTGCTGATCAGGAGGATTGGTTAGGGTTTGGCATTCACACGACGACGAAACTGCTGGACTGGTTGAGGGTTTCCTTGATCTTTTGGAAGTCGAAATTGATTTGAAGGCAGTGCCTGGGAATTGAATGAAATTCCTAAGAAGAAGTGTAGTTTTTCCATTTTTTACTACATCCTTTTGTCAAATGGAAACTCACAACGATGATTTCCGTTGACGAATCAGGTTTCGTTAAAAAAAAAAAACACCCACGGAACAATTTCATGTTTTTCCAGCTCGTTACTAAATCCAACCAAAAGTAAGCGAAAATAAAGCTCAACCTGTTGCGAGGATTCCATGCAATCAAAAGAACTTACATACGATCAAGTTTGTTGTTGTGTAAATAACCACTATGGTCATGTAACCAAAGGCGAGATGATTCACAAACTTTTTTCATAGCTGCTTGTAAAGAGAATTTCTTCTGATGCTTATACTTTCTACTTAGAGCAAGGCCTCTACCACTCACGTCACAAGTCATATTTTGTTTTTTTTTAAATGTCTCAGTCGTCGTTATTGAAAAGCTGGATAGAAACAAAGGAAATGTTTCATTGTTTTTATTTTTCCTTCACCCCTGCAATGTAATGTAATGGAGGTAGTGCAGCTAGAGGGATGGAGTCACAAATTTTCTAACGACAGTCAAGTATCTTAAACTAGTGTATTGTATGACTTGGTCTGCTATGAACGTGCTACAACTTGAGGCAGTTTATGCCCATTTAGTGTCTTTTCACTTATATAGTCAAGAAGGGCTAAGCGAAGGACAATTGATTAAAAACGTTGGAATCATCAGAAGCCCGATAAACATTATTTCTTAAACTTTAGAAATGCTGCCCATCGGTTACGATGAAAGTAAAACTTTTGTCGAAGTTTTACTGGGTTTGTACACAATAATATATAATAATATATAATATATATAATATATATAATATAATATAATATACAATAATACTAGAGGTATTCCATTAGAACTGATTTGAAAATTCACAATGTTCAAAATACAACTTTCTTCTAAACTGACAGCTGATTTTAAAAATGACAGTTAAAAAAAAAATTCCACTTTCTGCTATTCCGACAGCTAATTTTAAAAATGATAGTCAAAGTATTGTTTACAGACCTGCTTTTGGGGTAGATTTTATTTCTCAAGTTATGCCTACATTGCATTCGTTTATGTAACTAACATCTGATCGCCTTCTTTTGCGTAACGTCTGCTTACAGAAGGAAATTATACTTTCCTCAGCATTCCTTTTCGAACCTTGATATGGCACATAAGTCAAATGATCTTTGCTTCTTTGAAAATGATTCACTGATTTAACTCATTCATGCCTTTCTGCTTTACCGCTTCTTGTGTATACCTACGTTCTTTTTTTCTTTTGTTTTCTGATTGGTCTTGTTTATACTTAGGAACTACAGGCTTTTTCTTTTTTTATTTTTTTTTTTTATTGCAAATTTGTTTTAAACAGTTCATTTAAGGCAATACGTAGATACTAGACAATTTTTTTTAAAACTACCTTAACAAATTTTTTTCTTACATCTATCTTACTGGAATTACAGGCTGTATGGCAACAAATCGACAAAAAATTAGTTAGATGATATAACTTTTTATAATTTAAAAATAATGCAGAAAGAAACCACCACGTTTATTGCAGCACGCTTAAGTTGCAAAGAAACCGTTGATTCTTTTACATAAAAGTACAAGTTGAAGAAGATCCCAAGACAGGTATTACTTCAGTCGCTCATACCGTCCACGTCGTTTAATTTCTGAAACACAGACACACATCTTGAGAAAGTTTTCAGGCAGAATTTTTAAGCTGTTTCATATTTCTTTTTATTTTAAAGATATGTTGTTTTCTTCTTGTATTTCTTGGCTTCGCTGCACGGCTGTTAGTTTTAAACACAGATTGAATTAATTCGAATTCGAATCATTGCAATAGAAAATGAAAAGATGGCTGAGATATTTTAACTTAAACTCAATTGTAATGCATCAAAGTTTTTTTTTTGGTCCACTGTATATATTACAAACATACAAATAATAATAATAATTGATTGGCGCAACAGGCCACAAAGGAACTACTTGTGTTGAGCGTGTTACTGTTCTCCCACGTTTTCTGACGACTCCGAACAGTAAAGATTAAGAAGGTTTTTTATAGACAAATACCCGCAATTCAAAAGGGGTAGTACAGTGAAAAAATGCGAGATGTTCAGTCCTGGAATCGAACCTGAAACTGTGTGAATGTAGCGTACTGCGCTATTGTGGCCCTGTGTTGGGGAATATTTTTAATAATTTGCATTTCATAATGCTACCAAACATTATTGTTTCGTTCTGGATATTTTAATAAAAAGGATGGACAATCGTCGTGTCACATAAGCTAATTCAACTATATAACTAGTAAAATGCGAAATGTAACCATTTATGTAGCGAGTTATCAGTGGCGGAAAAAAAATCTAAACACGAGAACACTCAAGTGAAAATTGTTAAAGATAGACGATAAAGGAGCGGAATGATTGATCGGTATGATTCTTTACTGAGTACAATTGAATGTTTGAATTAAGGATATTCTTCGACCATTGACCAACAAGAACCCTGTGTACTCTGGTTACCATTTATTTTGATTTCTACAAGACAAATTGTTCAATGAAAAATAGAAGTATATTTAGCAACTTTTGAAGCAATTTAAAGCAATGTCCTCTAATCTATAACTCTTCTTTAGAGTATCAATACTTATAGCCAGCTAATCTGCTTCAAGTCCCTAATGATTTTTCCAATTCTGAAATGAGATAACGAGGACCGAAATAGAAAAAAGTATTTTATTAGTACAATCAGCTTTTTTTTAAGTTTTGATGCCAGTAAATGGAAACTTTCTCCCCAATACTTATGAATTCGTTTCATAAGTATTATTCATTATTTCTAGAATTATATTTCTCAAAATATGATACTTGCAGCATTACCAAACACTTTTGTTTCGCATAATACATTTCATCGAAAACTCACTCTAAAAAGATTAAAAATAAATAGCAGCAACGAAAGAGAAGAATAAAGCTATGCCCCAGGAGAGTGCGAAAAGTAGTCACGATGTTGAAACACACTCAAACATCACAAAACCTTCTGATCCAATTCAACTTGCGGAACTGAAGTTTAACACAAAAGTGGATTCATGAAATATAGAGCGGATCCTAGAAATATTTGCATCATAAATCAGTTACGCTCAAATGGGCACTATTGTGCTGCAGTCAGCTTCCACGTCTCATCCCATCCGACAAGCGACAGTCAAACACTAGGCTCATTAAAATTCGAATTTCAATTAAGGGCTCCGGCAACACTCCACATAATTTTCTATCAAAATCCTCACAAAATACAAGGGATACACCAGCGTGTATCTCATAAATCTTTCAAGCAGCACTGTGCCTTGCATCGGAAATAGGTTCACTCCATTGAACGAAACGATGTCAGAATCACCATCATCATCCGCCGCAATGCAAAAGTGGCTCTCCCTAGGCACTGCGGCTACCATAGCCAATAAGTACAGTGCAAACGCAATGGCAACGTCTTGTTACCAACAACAGTGCCAGTACAGGCCAGCGCAAAGCCAGAGTGAAGACAACAGCGAAACTAGGTTAAGAACAAACTGGTTTGCCCTATCGGCGTGGCGGCGTTTGGTTCTATGTAGGATGCCTTCGAGTGGCATCTACTACTCGAAGCCGTACCATTTACGCGATTGAGCATAAATGCACATGTTGCAGGCGTTGTTGCGCGTGTTTGTGTCGAATAGTCGTCGCAGAATTCTAACGCACGAGACCAGATTCTGAAGAGGTCTCTGGTCAAGAGGAACCATTGACGCAATGGAAATAAGAGCAAGTGGGGAAAGCTCTCGCCGATTGGGGAGCACAAGACTAATAAACGGGCTTCCTTCATGAATTTTCTGTTCTCTTTTCACATGTGTCTACGGATGAGTGTGGTCGGTTGATTGTTGGTAGGTTCCCGAGTTGCTTTGTTTTCTACTCCATGTTTGTGAAAATGTTGTTGCTGTTGCTTTGCTTGATTGTTGCTGTGTGCTCTCTCGTTTGTTTACAGGGTGCAACAGCTTTTGTTTTTTGCTGGAGTAGAATATTGGGTCGTGTTTGATTGTTTTAGCTAATACAGGAATCTTTTTCATGACCATTCCTTACCCTCATGAAACAAGGTCATCACAATGATGCAATTACTTATCTTACAGTGCTGGAGACAGGGGTGCTTGAGCCTTGGAACACTGAAATGAAGTTCCTTATTTATTCCTAATTACTAGGAAAATTTAACCAAATGTTGGAATAAGCAATGGAACCTGGTGAAATAACCTGGTGAAAATAGGATTTAGAAAAAAAACTGAAATGGCCAAAAGAGTCAATATTTCAAAAATAATTCTGATAAGGGAAACGTATTGATTTTGATGACACTGAAACTTCAATTCACTTTCAGATTGCAACACGTAGTTCGATTCCCAAATCATAATATTTGAAAATCGTTCAATACCTCGGATCATGGTCAAATGAGAGTTCGGATTTCTGGTTTTAAAGGAGTGACTTGAATTCGTTCATTTCTAATGGCCGAACGAACTGTCAGTTTTGTCATAACTGAAAAAGCAGACCACATTGTAATTCATATTCCATTCCATTTCACCCTGCCTGAACACCTAATTTTAAGGTATATTCAAAGGTAACACAAGGTTCCGGTCTACATTAATTGCACCACATCCCAAACACTTAGAAATTCCACCACTGAACTGGTAAAAGAGTCTAAGACGAAGAGCTGGTAGCATGCTCTTAAGACTGCAGTTACCCATAAATCCTTTTCTGTACTTAACATTCAATTTTTGAGCACTACAAGAACTGTTAAATAAATGCATATACTTTAAACTCATCAGTTTCGTCGCGCTTTTGTATCTCTTTGTCTCATGAAGTAATATTTGCGATGGTTTAGTATTTCTGCACTTCTTTAAGCAATTTTAAAATTATTTAAAAGAATAACTTCTTTCTAAACATATAAATTAATTCTGTTGTGGGACATAAATAAGTTTTGTGCGCGCTACTGTTCTCTCACGCGTAGAAGGAAATTTGAGAAGCTTTCTTAGACAGTTATTACTCTTTGAGTATTGCCAGCAGCTCGAAAGATGTGGGCCGTGAAAAATTCAAAAAATTGGTTGTTGAGCTGGGAATCGAACCTACACCCTTCGGTGTGTTAACGTCGTACCCTACCCACTACGCCATTAGGTCTAGGTTGGATTTCCGGGTGAACATTTCGAATTTTTCATGGCACAACCTCTTTCGAGCTGTTGACAACACTCAAAGAGTAATAACTGTCTAAGGAAGCTTCTCAAACTTCGCCGTTCCGAGTCGGCAAAAAACTGTATGTCAATTCTACTTGTGAGAAAACAGTAGCGCGCACAACACGAGTAGTTGATGAGCGAGCAAGGCTCTGGTCAATTGTGGACTGTCGCGCCTTCCAATTATTATTAGTTACATGTTAGTCTCCTGTTATCTAGTGGTCCTTGTTACTAGAGTTCTTGACAGTTCTTTGGAGCTACTCCTTAAGTCTTAAGTCGATACTTTAAGTTGGCCACTGAATTGAATTTAAATTTGGACCGTAAGTGAATAATTTTACAAAATTTGTACAAATGATCCTCTGTTTTCATAGTTTAAACGATTTTGTAAGGCAACTCCAAACCAGTACATACATAAAATTGTATTTCTTTATTAACTCCTTTAGTCACTTCACTTCCAGTGCTTTGTTTTTGAAATCAAAGAAAGCACACTCGAAGCAAACATAACCTTAGCTTGAACTCAACTTAAAGGTTATTTATATCCGGACTAACGACCTTCGAAACGAGCATACTCGTAACGACTGAAGAGAAAAAAATATTAAATTTAACCAACAGAATAAATCGCCTCAAGCGCAAGAGAAACATAAATACGATTTCGAAAGTGCTTCTGAGATCACGAATGTTGTGGTCATTGCAGTCTGACTAGGGTTTTGTATAAAAACAATTGTTGATCTGGATTATCTCACCTTTGAGTACGGGATTATGACAGACTCGACAGGTTAACATTGATTGATGTGATCTCGATCGAACCAATTGATGGTTATGAGCTGATGCGGAAACGTGTGTTGAATCTTAAAGCAGATTGCTCTTCAGTGCTTTTTTTTTGTTTTGGTGTGAGGTAAACAATGCATGAAACATTTCATTGCTTTCAGATGAGTCTGAGGTAAGGGCCTTAAATAAAACTAAGGCTGAAGCTTATGATTGGCAGGTTGACAGGAAATTTGTTTTTTTTTTTAATTTTCAAGACATGGAAAGCTTTGACGAAGGTTTCGCTTGTCCAAGCTTTTCACTCCTCGCAATAAAAAAAAGGAAACAGCTTATTTGAACTGGATTTCAGATCGACTTTAATTTCTTTGAATGGAGGCGTGTTAGAGTTTACAGAAGTTCATTATGCTGCTAAATATATTTCATTTTTGATATCTTTTTTTTATGCTGTTAGTCTTCGTGAAAATTAAGAGGGACAGGTTCTATCTCTAAAACACAAAGATGAAAAACAAAAAGGGATAAACAAAAACAGAGGTAAAAGGAAATACAGAAAGTCGGCAGTAGAGATAGAAGCGAAAAGAGACAGGAGGCAACACTGTTTATTTTTCTAGATTTGTTTGTTGTCGAATATCAGCAACAAAAATTAGAAATCAGCCTCATTACATAAGCACGGCTTTTAGAAAAATTGAATTCCGGTTATTATATTCGAAGCAGTGGTTTCTAATAATGTTCCTTCATATTCAAAAAAATTTATGAAATTCAATTTTTGGAAATAAAAATAAACAAAATTTTTAAATTTTTTTTCTATACAAATGATAACACAAACAACATAAAGCGAAATAAATGTATGAAATTAAAATAAGATATTCATTATTATTAGTTATAAATATTTAGCTGTGCTTTTCCGAGTCAACAAGTTTCCGGCATAATGAATTGGCTATTTCTTACTAATTTTTTTTTTTTTCACATTTTGCCATATTTTCTCAAAGTGGAAAAGGGGGATATAAGGATATGGAACCATCTGGTCTCGTTCCCAATATTCTAGATTGACGCATAAATCCTTAAAGCAATCATTGTGATTATTCCCATGAATCTAATTAATGGAGAGCATTAACCCTACACTAGTACCATGTGTTTTTTTTTTAATTTTTTTCAACTAGCTGCAGGTGGAGCATTAAGATGAAACATTTAAGTGCATTAATCGATTTATATGTTACAATTCAGATAGGGGGTATCTTATTCAGCCTGGTATAGCATAAACATATATTTTTGCAAAAAAGTTGCATTGCATTGCATTGTCGTAAGAGTTGTTTGTGGGGGAACTCGAAATTTCTTTACGAGAAATTTATGCACCAGATGATTTGTTACCTTACTTGACCCAACTCTTAGGCGGTTAGAATAGTTAGGTATCCGGTGGTGTGTTTTAATCCCAGAAATTATTTTGTTCGGCAATCTAAGCAAGTAGAGCAAGAGTTAAAGAAAGTGCATCTGATTCTATCGGTTTCTCCACTCTAAATGCAACCTCATTATCGTGTAGATCTTGAATGGGTCTCCCGGATGTTCCATGCGTGAGAATTGACACAATTGTTTTCCTCACAAGCAAATAGTATGATTTGAATTTTTCTATATACTGACTCGGTATTCATAGCTTTTGACCAATATCTCTCGTATACATCATTATGATACATATAATTTCTATTCATAATCGTGCATTTGTACATACGTAAAGTCCGCGAAAAAATATAGCACAACATGTAATTTCACAATTAGTTTAAATAGGATAATGGTTAATGACCTATATCCTTTTTTTTTCTTATATCTCTCTGCGCCCTAGTAAATACACAGTGGTTTTGTACTGGGTGCCTGAAGAAGTTTCTAGAAAATCCTTAATTATAAGAAAACCCCGTAGATAACACCCCGAAAAAAATAGCACATTTTCACAAAAAAGGAATTTTAGTCGCATTTTGGTGATCTCTACGTAAACAACGGTGAAGGAAATCAAAGAAATTACGAACTTGCTGCTTATTTTTCAGCAAGATAATGCTGCGGTGCATACGCCGAAAATTGTTAAAAATTACTTTTCAGACAACAACGTTGATGTTTTAGATTGGCCAGCATGATCGCCAGATATAAATATTATTGAAAACTAAATATTATTTATGCTGAAAACAGGCAATACGAAAGTGTTAATGAGTTTAAACAAAGCATTGAATCGAATTGGCGCAAATTACCACAGAAAGCCATAAAAAAATTGTTTAAATCTTTACCAAACAGAATGGCAGAAATAATACAAAAAAAAGAGGAGGAACTACTCATTATTAAGAGTTAAAAGAAAATCAAATAGTAGTACATATGATTTTTTTTAAGCTACATGGTGCAAATGTGCTATCTTTTTTCACACCAGAATTTGGTGTCTATACATGGATAAGAATCCAATTTGTGTTCAAAAATAAATTCACTGTGTTTGTTTTGTGTGCAAAAATAAAAAGAACATGTTAAAAAACGAATTGTGCTATATTTTATTCGTGTACTGTATTTAATAAAATCGCGTTAGCAGCATCTTTGACTGCGGAAAAAAAGAGTGTTATTAATCCACCTTGAGTGTCCTTTTCCGCCAAATCTTGAATCATCATCGCAGTTGTAAAGTATTTATCTACTATATCTACTATGAAGTAGAATAGTCGCAAAAACTTTTTGACACTAAATTGTTTAAAGCTGCAGGCCGCTCGTTTTATAACGTTGACTGCAAGATGCAATGCTAGTTTGTACACCGTTGTCTTTAACATAAAACTATTGATCAGTTTATCAAGGCTGTGGTTAAAACTTCTACGGTTGCAGACGTTGATTAGTTTCCAAGCGTCTTCTTCTTCTTCTTTTTCTTGTGGCGCTACAGTCCGGGGTGGACCTGGGCCTCAACCAACATGCCTCTTCAGCCAGCACGATCTTTCGCCAGCTGTCTCCAGTTGCGCACTCCAAGTTGGTTGAGGTCCTTCTCCACTTGTGTGCGCCACTTTAGTCTAGGTCATCCTCTGTTGCATTGTCCCAATGGCTCGGATTCAGACTTTTCGGGCCGGAGCAGTGGTGTCCATACGCTCTACATGGCCTAGCCATCTTAAGCGTTGTATCCGTAGACGCTTGACCAGGCGCATGTCGCTGTACAGCCCATAGAGTTCGTCATTAAATCTTCTCCTCCAGATGCCATCAACGCAAACAGGACCAAAAATCGTAAGCAAAACTTTTCTCTCGAAAAGACTAAAAGCTTCCTCATCCGCCTTTACTAACGTTCAAGATTCTGCGACATATAGTAGGACGGGGATAATCAAGCTGTTATATAAAACGAGCTTAGTCCTTCGAGAGAGGGCTTAATTACTCAATGTGATTCTGAGTGATTCTGCGTTTAATTTCGGTACTGATGTTGTTGTCCCTATTTACCGCGGAGCCGAGGTAGACGAAGTCCTTAACTACCTCGAAGTTTCTGCTGCCTAGTGTGATGCTCCGTCCGAGACGTCGATGTTGTGTGTCCTTCCTTGATGACAGCATGTACTTCGTTTTGCCCTCATTTACCACTAGACCTATTTTAGCCGCTTCCGCTTCAATGCCAGCAAACGCCTCATTGAAGGTTCGCTGTGTTTGTCCAATCACGTCAATGTCATCAGCGTAAGCTAGCAATTGAACTGACTTCTGGAAGATCGTGCCTCTGGTGTTGACTTGTGAGTTACGCACGATCTTCTCGAGGATGATGTTAAAGAAGTCACATGACAGTGCGTCGCCTTGTCTAAAACCTTTTTTGACATTGAAGGTCTCTGTGAGTCCGTTACCGACCTTGACGGAGCAGTGAGAGTTCTCCATCGTCATCCTACACAGTCTGACGAGCTTGATAGAAATGCCAAAACTAGACATGGCACTGTATAGCTCGTCTCTATGCACACTGTCATATGCAGCCTTGAAATCGACGAATAGGTGGTGAGTGTCAATTTGCATTTCTTGGGTCTTTTCCAGGATCTGCCGTAATGTGAAGATCTGGTCTATTGTGGACTTCCCTGGTCTGAAACCACACTGATAGGGACCTATCAGGTCATGGACAAATGGTTTCAGACGCTCACACAATACGGCAGAGAGGATCTTGTATGCGTTGTTCAGGAGACTAATTCCTCTGTAGTTGGCGCAGTCAAAGGGGTCTCCTTTCTTGTGGACCGGGCAAACGACGCTGAGATTCCACTCATCGGGCATGCTTTCCTCCGATTATATCTTACAGATGAGCTGGTGCATGCGCCCAACCAGGTCATCTCCAGCTGCTTTAAATAGTTCTGCGGACAGTTCGTCCGCTCCAGCAGCTTTGTTCGACTTTAGCTTGGATATTGCTATCCTCATATCGTCTAAGTCGGGGGGACGGAATGCTTGTCTATCATCGTCCAAATCGAGTGAAACATTCTGCCTAACAGTGAGATTTGGATCGTCATTGCCGTTTATGATCCTTCCAGATTCTCAGCACAGACTGCGACTCTACTACTAGTTGTCCATTTTGGTCCCGGCAGGCCTTGGTCCGAACCTTGTATCCTCCGGATAGCTGTTTTACCTTTCGGTAAAACTTTCGGACTTCATTCCTGCCAAAACACCTTTCCATTTCCTCGACCGCGCGCTTCTCATGCTCCTTCTTCTTCCTTCTGAGAAGCCGGTGCTCTTCCCTTCTTCTCTGTTCGTAGAGTTCACGAACAGCTCGCGTTGTTCGATGCAGCGTCGCCTTATAGGCGTCTTGTTTAGCTGCGTGCGCTTGCCTGCATTCGTCGTCAAACCATGAGTTCCTTCTGGGTGGTGACGTGAAACCCAGCACATCAGTGGCAGCATCTTTGATGGCTTCTTGACAACGTTTCCATTCTTCTTCTATGCTTAGTGCAGGAAGCGTCGAACTCTGAGCGAGTTTCCGTGAGACTCGGTCGGCAAAGTTCCCAGCAATCAGCTGCGATTGTAGCTTTTCGACGTCAAACCGTTTTGGCCTTTCTCGACTCTGTTGCTGTCTCGATATCCGGGTTCTTACCTTGGCTACAACAAGGTGATGATCCGAGTCAATGTTTCCAAGCGTCTTCTGGTTGCAGTCAAATCATATGGTCGAATGTAACTCGTGTTTTCTTCATAGAGCAATTAACCTTTGTATTGGAAACATTATTTTAACTGCAATTTCGTTAGCTGTCAAGTGATTTCTTTTTACTTTGGTTTTGAACAAGCACGTCGAATCGGCCCACCAATTCAAAAGTGAACTTTGATTAACGACAATGCTTAGTTTTTGCTGAATTGATGCGGCAATAAACGACATTGAAGCAGCGATTATCCTCGAATGACACCGTTACATCAATAAAACTCGTTTTTTTGTGCTTCCTGATTGGTTGCCATAATGTTACAAACATCGGTGACCGCTGTAGAGATATTGTTGCTTATTTTTTCGTTCATAAATAGGACCATGCGCAGGAGCAGTGATTTCAACACGACGCAACATGTCAGACAGCTCGTGTCATAATTGATTTATTGAGGGAAACGTTTGGTAACCGCCAAGTTTTAGGATCCAGACCCCTGAGTCGGTCCTTAACGCCACTTTTTGTAGCCTTTCCCTACATTATTTACGATATACAATTGGAAAACAATCATCAGAAATTAGACCTCCTTAGTTGACAACGCACAAGCCAGCTGTAGCTATCATTTGCCAGAAATCATACTTAGTTTATAATGGCAGAGGATTCTCGTTCTAATAAAGTGAATTGCATGATTCGAACAATATATTATTGTTTTATTCCATACCTCTAAAAATACACCCTTTACTTTGCATGATTAAGTTTGTTCTTTGAACTGATCAGATGTTAAACACAAGCTAAAGTTTTCCTCTTTGAAACAAAATTGCCGTTTGTTAATACATAGACAAGATCGATTTTACAATCGAACCACGAATGAAGCAATGAAAAACCTCGTTTAGCTCTCTCGGAAAAGTTCTTAAAATTTTATCTGTTGTGGGATTTTTTTAATACATTGCAACCTCATTTATTTTCATTTCAACTTCAAATATTTTCTACTTCCACTTGAAATAGCAAATGTTAACCGTCTTCTTACATTGCGGGCATTCTCCAACATAACCTCCCCACCTTCTGCCGCTCTTTAGTAAGACCTTTACGGAAGCCTGCACGCCGTACAGACTTAAGATTTATTATCAAGAGCGGTTTGAAATCTTTACACCGCGTCACTGGTGAAATTTCTTATTATCCAGTCATTACGAGATTACCGCTTCGCCTGACCATCAGTGTCGCCAAGTAAGTAATGCTATCTTTCACTGAAAAACAACTTTAAACATAAAAAGAAACGCCATTATGAGCATAATAGCTTGTAGACAATATTGATAATATCAAAAAGTAAAACCGGCGAGAAAGTGAGTCACAAAGCGAGCAACAAGTTTTGTCTTTGCGCTAGCAAACAGCTGTAGGTCATGCCACTCAGATTTGCACAGCTCATAGCGAACTCCGACCACAGACACAGGCGCAACTGTAAAAGTTGAATCATTAAAACCTCCGCAGAGTAAATTGCCATAAATAATAATAAATAATAGTTGTAAAGATTTGCTACACCGAAGTGTTATAAATTGTGCACAATTCTATTCCTTGACAGTCTGGCTAGTTTTAATTTGGCCTTGTGTTCGAAAGCTTGTGTGTAGGAATTAAAGTTGGGTTAGAAAACCGTTCGAGTTGACACAGAATGTCAAATAAATGCAACAACAGTCAACTGATTCAATCAACAACAAGTGTGTACCGCACTCAAACACAAGTAAATACACAAACAAACGGTGTAGCAAACAAACATATCTTCTGCGTGTCATTTCAGGCATTTTGGGGTTCCTTGACACATGGACAGGGAAATGAAAAATTCGGAAAAAAGTATTTTCAAACAAACTACGTTTCTTATGGAATGCACTCCGAGTAAATAGATGCGTTTCTAGTCGTGAAGGCCCTCGTTTCGGGCGACTTGTGTATGGTTCTGTTTGCTTAAGCGGTTAAGTGGCTGCGCAAATATCATAATAATGTGATAATGAGTAAACATCTTTAGAGATGTGTCCAATTGCCGATGGCCAAAGGTCGGACGTGTCAACTTAACCATCAGAGGCGAAGAGAGGCAGCATAATGTCATCAAATGCGTCTTAGTCTTGTCGGTGATTCATTACGCGAGACGGATCTTGATTGTGTTTTTCTTTGGGGAAATAAATAATGATTTGTGGGCGCATAACCTTGTTCACAGGTTGATCTGAAATGGCAAAGAATACATAAATTTGACTGAGGCGATTAAGCAGATGACAAGATTGCGATCAACACAAGGAGACAAATGCTTTTGTAATCTCTGCGATTGTGGAATTGGTTTTGTTGCGGTTTAGCAACGGATGGTGTAAGTTTTCTGTAAATAGCCGGCTTACTCTGATAAGTCATGTCCAGCTGTCAGATTGAACCATAACAATGACAGCTACGCCCGATATTGAGCTCATGAAGTGATGATTCATGGTTTCAGGTTGGTGATGGCGTAGGTTGAAAAAATAGATGAGATGCTAATGATTGCGCGCTCTTTGGAGCAAATTTTGGATTGGAAATGGAAATGTTACGAATTAGCGTATATTAACGGCATCGCAAATTAATTTGGTCAGGAGAATAGAACTGGTCGAATACATTAAGAAGTAAATTTGGGGAAGGTAAGGGTGTAAAGAAGAAGGAAATTACAGTTCAACGTAGAAAATCAGAATTGATTAAAATACTTTCCTTAAAATCCTTTCCTGAAATCGATGCGGTATGATCTATTCTGATGTGAATGCAACCAGTAGCTTAATTCAAAATAATTTAAGACCCTTCTGTTTTTAGAAAATAGGGCAGGAACAAACAAAGCAATATTTTGTTTAACTGCGAGCGCTGATAGCAACCTTCATGAACGGACAATTAGAAACAACCTTTTAAGAATAAAATATCCATCATTAATGAGCATATTTTTTGCATGTTTCATCTTTTTGTATAAAATATCATGTAACTCGCTATTTCAAAGCAGCTGAAGATTTCCTACTTGGGCGCATGCGTTACGCATCTGCAATATTCGACAAAAGGAAATACCATTCGCCGCGCCTTCTTGACAGCGCAATCTGTTCAACATGGGGTGCGTGATCCTCAGTGCTGTTTTGTAAACATATTAAGCCATTCCTGAATTTTTAACCTGATCCTAGAGAAAACAGAATTACAAATCGATGCCCACAATCAATTTTAATGTCGCATAGGACTGTTAATACAGAATTATACAGTGTGGTGTCTAAATTTGGAATTCAATGTGACAAAAGCTGACTTATTCCCTTGTTACTTTTGTAACCTCACAAAAAAAGCGTTGAAAACCAAACAATAAGTTAAATACAACGTCGCGTTGCTTAAAACTTCCTTTTAGGCGCCGACTTAGATCATCATCATAGGAGCGTGAAGCAAAATATGAGTTGTTAATTGTGATGTCTCGGACATAGCACAGAAAAAAACTGTCGGATGTAAATATGGACAATAGCATCAGTACCTAAATTGGACGCTCATTTTGCATTTTGCCAATCATCATTACTTTTGGTTGATGTGGTTATAAAGTCCTTTCGCAATAGACCAGGTTGAACTTATGCAATGACTTGATTACCCTTGTCCTGCTTTAGGGGGGCGATAATCGGACATTTAAAAAAGCGAAGCAGAAACCATTCAGACCTGGGACAAATCTTTCCTCTGAAATTCGGCACTGTTTGCGTCAGCTGCATCTGGAGAAGTAAATTAAATTACATTTCATTTCTGCTTTTGTAAGCTTATACAATGTTAAGGTTGCGCAGGCGTAGTAGGACAAGTAAACAGGGAACTGCCTCTTCTAAATGGAGTATAGAAATGGAGAAGAGCCTTTATAAACTTAAAAAACAAAACGCAACGGAGAAGAGGTCCTGTAACTTCGAAAGCTATGTTGGTTAACGCCTTGGTCCACCACGAACTATTTCAACGACCTTAAAAGAAGAAGAAGAGATGCTAGCTTGTTGAAAGAATTTAAGTTTTCTTGGTACGTTATTCCAAATGGACGCTCAAACTTTCTTCTGACAGAAACGATAAACGAAGATGTTTTTGCTTGATATATTAATACCTAGCAGTATGTTCAATAAGCAATATATACTTAAAAACGTTGGCAAGGTGGTCAAATGTATTGCCATATATGGTATATATAATATATATATAATGTCGAAACATTCCACAAGAGGATGAGAGCCTCGCTTGCGCGCTTCTTTTCTCTCACAAGTAGAAGGGACCTACAGTTTTTTGCCGACTCCGAACGACAAAGTTTGAGAAGGTTTTTCTTAGACAAATATTACTCCTTGAGTGTTGTAAGTAGCTCGAAAGAGGTGGAGCCGTGAAAAATGCGAGCTGTTTAGCCAGGAACCGAACCTGGACCTTTGGCGTGTGCGCGTCGCACTTTACCCACTACGCTACAGCGGCCACAACAACAAGTCAACTGTGTATTATTTTACAGGTTACTATTCGACCTCAATAAGGTACTGTTCGGGGTAGATTACATGTTGGAGGTGTCAATGGAGCATATTTTTGTGCAATGTTAGTCTGAATGGAAACCTCTATATCATCTTGATAAGATTATTTAATTTTATAATTGGTGCCTGCTAAATGGCTTGAGTGACCGAAATCAAGTGACAGCATGGGCCGAAGGTATAGAGAAGAAGAAAGGAGGTACCGCTACACATTGGTTTTGTGCCTGTGAGGGAGGGAAGAGGGGGCGGGAAGTTGGGCTGGAAATAGCAATCCATATTCGTGTGATGCGACTAAAGTACAAGTCTCTAAACTTAACTGTACGTCCGAAGGTTGGCTTAAGGATAAACAGGTGAGCATTTCTAGCCAGGCGGGTATTGCAAGTGAATTCTAGAAGGGGATAAGACATTTTTGATCTATCTTACGCTGTGCGAAAAATCTCTTAGCATAAGGGATACAAAATGGGTTTTAAGACTGGGGTTCTACTAACGTGCCTATGGTAGTCATGGCAAGAAAATTTAACTTCATACGAAGTCTGTTCAAAAAATTAATTTCCGGGCTTCCGATTAATAATAATTGTTGGTGCGACAGTCCACAGAGGGACAAGGGTCTAGCTTGGTCATCAACTACTCGTGTTGTGCGCGCTACTGTTCTCTAGGAGAGAGCAGGAGAGAGTGATAAGGAACCAGGAAATCCCAACTTCAGTCGACGAAGTAAGTCTCCCACCTAGCTTTAATGAAGTCAGTACAGCCATCAAAAGGCTGAAAAATTTATTAAAGCTGGAGACAATGTAATGGTAGGGAGCATGCACCAGATCATTTGCCGAATTTAGGAAGACGAAAGCGTGCCAGACAACTGGAATATCAGCTCCATATGCCCCATCCACAAAAAAGACGATCCTACTTCATGCAAGAACTATGAGTATATCCCTCCTCAAAGTTGCCTACAAGATACTTTCCAACATACTGTGTGAACGTCTAAAGTCGTTCTTCACCGCACTAATCGGTACGTACCAGTGTGGCTTCCGGCCCGGCTATAAAACAAATCTTCAACCTTAGGCAGATTCAGGAGAAGACCAGCGAGTTTCAAATCGATACTCACAATCTTTTCATCGAGAAGATAGTGCGGCGGGCAAAAGTCAACACGGAAGGCACTATCTTCTACAAATCAGTCCACCTTCGACATTATTGGGCGGTCCCAACGCACCGTAGTGGAAGCTTTCACGGCAATTGAGGAAAAGGCAAAACGAGCTGATCTAAAGGTAAACCAGGACAAACCCAAATATATGCTGTCGAGCAAACAACGATCCGCTGCACACCACCTAAGCCAAAACGTTACATTCGACAGCTACAATTTCGAAGTAGTAAAAGAGTTTGTATACCTCGGGGCAAACGTAAACTCCACGAATGACATCGTAGTGGAGATCCGATGTAGAATCGCCCTTGGCAACCGATGCTACTTCGGTCTGTCAAAACAACTGGGCTCGAAACTCCTGACTCGAAGGACCAAAATCATGCTATACAAAACCTTACTTCTGCCAGTCGTTCACAGACCACCGCGGAGTACGCTTGTGTTTCGACTTCTGCAAAAATATATAGTGTGTTATTAAAGTCAGAAAAGACATCAAATTTAAATCAAGTCGGTAGCTCGGGTGTAGAGCACTAGCGTAGTCACTGGTAAACCCGGGTTCGAATCCCGTGGGGGAAAGTAAATTTCATTTTTTTTTTTCTTTTTAATTAACAAAGACACTTAAGTGTGAGTGAAAACATGGAGAGTGAAGAGCAACCCGAGCTCAGCAAATCGGCTAAATCGGGTGATTTTAAGACACCGGTGGCTGGGGCATCAGGCCATCTTACAAGTGACGGTAGTATCCGTCTGGCTAGTCCCACCAGCCAAAATACAGAAGTGAAGAAGAGGAGGAAAAGACTACAGCCGCAGCACGTTCAAAACAAGCGTCGGACGACAACAATGACGTCGGACGAAGAGGTGGTCGCACCTAACAAAGGCAAGACAGTGGCGGCCAAGAAAACACCGCCAAAAAAAAAATCAACAGCAACATCGGAGATCGACATTGATGCCCTCCAATGTGAATCAGAGGGTAACGAATGCCGATTCTCCTACAAAGGGAGCGAGAACTCCTTCAATGTGCTCGCAACGACGGACGCTGACGATGAGGAGGAGGAAATCAAGGAGAAAGAAACAAAGCTCATGAGACTTGATGAGGAAAGAGCAAAACTAAATGCTCACATCAAGTTTCTCTATGAGCAGGCTACAGCTAGGAAGGCTGCTGAGAAAGCAGCAAAAGAAAAAGAGCAGCTTAGCGAAATTCTTAAGCTACAGCAAAAGAGGCAGCAAAAGAAACAGGAGAAGGAAAACCTGCAAAAACCTCAAGATTCGCTGCCTTCTACATCAAAGGCAGCGCAACGTCTGCAGACAGCTCAACATGAGCACAAGCTGCAGCAACAAAAACAAACGCAACAACACCAACAGCAGAAACAGAAGGCACTGCAACCTCAACTCCCGGTAAAGCAGCAGCAACAGAAACACCAGCAAACACTCCAGCAAAAACAACAGCAGCCACAATTGCAGAAACATCAGCGACCACAGCAGAAACAACAAAAGCAACAGGAACAGCATCAGCCACAACAACATCAAGAGCAACAGGAGCCACAGCAACAGCGCCAGAAGCCCAAAGTACGCTGCCCACCTATCCATGTCTTTGGCATGGGTACCGACGAGCTGCAGACATTATGTGAGTTGGCCCTAGACAATAAGACTTTTTATATTAAATATAAAACACCCACAACTCATACCGTCCACTGCCTCACAATGGACGGCTTTAGATTTTTCAAAGAGAAGTTAGCGGCATCGAACGCTGATTTCTATACATATACCCCAAGAGGAGAAAAACCACAGACCTTGCTCCTCAAAGGCATAAATCCCTCAACTGACCCGAAGGTCCTCCTCGACAAGCTGCGCCATGTTGAGAGCGACGAGGTCCAGTTTGTAGGGGTCAAGCCCTTTATCACTGCGGCAGCGAGAGCGAAGAAGAAGGCACTCCCCTTCTTCTTAGTACAGGTAACCCATAGCACCAAAATTGACAGCCTACGAAAAATTCGTTTTGTAGGCGGTCTGAGTGTGAAGTGGGAAAAATTAAACAAGTCTGACCACGTACTCCAATGTGCGAGATGCAGAAGGCTGGGGCACGTCGCGGAGAACTGCAATATGGAGTTCCGCTGCGCACGATGCACCTTCAGTCACAATAAAGGGGAATGCCCTTTAGGGGCGGAAGAAGTCGAGGATAAGGCGCTCCTCAAATGTGTACTCTGCGGAGGAAATGGACATCCTGCAACTTATTTAGGGTGTCCACGAATTAAAGAGCTCCGTCAGAGAGTAAAGGAGGTAAGGAACAAAAAAAAAGTAGAAGCCAGGCCAGTAGCCCGCACTTTAGCTACTTCTGTTACGCCTGGTATCTCCTACGCCCAAATGGTGTCAGGCAGACAACTGGCACAACGGACAGTGCCAAAGGTTGCCCCAGCTCCTATGGCAAGGCAACCTGAGGTAGAGCCCTCTATAAGGGACGTTATGTCTTCCATCCAGTCAATGCAAGCGCAGATGATTGCCTTGCAGAAACAGATGGTCGAACTACAGACCAGTTTCTTAACGCAGACGGCTAGAGTTGATTTCCTTTTCTCTCAGCTGCCTGCGAAACAACGCGCACAGATATAATGGGCTCACGCGAGGGAAGAACCCTTAAGATCCTAGCGGTGAATGTAAATTCGCTGATAAGGATCGAACGAAAACTAACGCTCTCCAATTTGTTGGAAACCCACAATCCTGATGTGCTAATGGTTAGCGAAACTAAGCTAAACCAGACGCGCAATCTCAGGTACAAAAATTACCATATAATTAGAAGAGATCGACCCCAATCCACTCGAGGTGGTGGGGTCGCTCTCTTGATAAAAAATAACATTTATCATAAGGTAGTATATAGCAGTGATGTACGTAGATTTAACGTGCTAGAAGCAGCGGTCGCACGCATCTCTCTCCAAGGTGGAAAGAAATTGTTTGTGATTGCTGCCTATGCATCAGAAACTCAAAATCCTAACTTTCTTTCGGAGCTCGAGGCTCTCTTCTCTAGCCTCCGATTAAATTCGGAAGAAAATTACTATATTTTAGCCGGAGATTTGAACGCTAAACATGGTGATTGGGGTAACACTGTTCCGAATGAGAGAGGAAGCGCTCTCTTAGAGTGGATGGAGCAGAACAATATCGAGTTCAGGCTAGATCTGCTTGCAACCGATAGACCATCATTTCCTAGAAGCGGGTCCTATCTGGATGTGATGATAATAGACAGACGACTTGCGTTACTAAACGTGGATCGACACACGAGGAACTGTTTAACTACGGTCGAGTACGACAGTGATCACTGTGGTCTCGCCGCGGTAATACAGCTCCCGAATAAGCTGGAGGAACTGGAGGAATATGCCCAAACGCATCCTTATGATTACAATAAGGCGCGCTGGCCACGTTTCTCTAGAACCTTAGTCAGAGAAATAAGTTCGAGTGTGATCAATCCTCCTACGAACAGAAACCTAACAAACGAAGAGGTTGATGGGTACCTCAGACAAATGGACGAAGCCATTAAACGAACAATGGACAAAACAATCCCTAAGGTAGCACGAACCGATTATGGCGACATTTATCGGAATGCTACTATCGATGCACTTCACGTGCAAAAAAGCAGGCTCCTGTCAAGACTTAAACTCTTGTACAGACGGTTTACGGACCCACAGAGTGCAGAAATTCGCTCTCTGAAGTCTCAGATAAAAGTACTCCAACATTTAATCAAATATAACTACAGACTAGCTGTAAGCTTGCACTGGGGCAATAAGATTCGGGCTGTACAATCCAACAACCCGAGCATGTTCCCGCAAATAAATAAAATCTTCCGGAGGAAAGACCATAATGACATCCAACGTGTTCGACTTAACAGAACAATGGATAACGCGAATCTACTGACAACAGTTGGGATCGATCCAGATAGGGCAGTGCTTGACAACGACTATTTCGTTGTCGAGGATCCCCAGGAGAAGGTGAGAGCAATTGGTGCTGTATTCCAGAGAATGTATACGGTCAACGAGACTCGTAATCCAAATCACGAACTGGAAAACCGGGCCTTGCTAAACCATGTCTGCCTGCGAAATGAAATAAATCAATGGCGATCCGAGAACCCTGGTTTCACCAGGTTCAGTGACGATCTTCTGGCAAACAATGTCGTCGCCGATGATGGAAACAACTCCATCCTTATTTCCAAAGACGAACTCCAAAGTATCCTCAACTCACTGAAGAAGAAGAAGTCAGTGGGAATAGATGGGATACCAAATATTGTTCTGCGCCATCTACCCTCTGAGGCGGTGGACATATACACAACTCTGTTCAACAATGCGCTGAGTAATGCTTATTACCCGGCGCATTGGAAAACAGCTGTGGTACAGCCAATTCCAAAACGGGGCAAAGATACCTCCATCCCGACGAATCTCCGTTCTATAAGTCTTCTTCCGTGCATAAGCAAGGTATTCGAGAAGATAGTCATTAGAGCTCTGAAAGAATGGGTTGAGGAAAAACAAATAATACCGGAAAACCAATTTGGCTTCAGGGCGGGGCACGACACTATTCATGCTGCGTCTAAACTGGTTTCCGACATTCAATGGAATAGAAACAAAACACAATGTACAGGAGCCTGCCTGATTGACATGGAAAAAGCTTTTGACACCGTATGGCTAGAAGGTCTTTTCCTCAAGTTAGTCAGTCTCGGCATTCATAAAACATTGCTATATACGATCTATGATATGGTTACAGGTAGAAAATTCGTTGTGAAAAATGGCAACGAAATTTCAACAACTGTTTTCTACATAAAAAATGGGTTGCAACAAGGGGCGGTGGGTTCGCCGATCTTGTTCACTATATTCACTAGCGATCTTATAGGTTCTATGCCTAACATAATAGCGTTTGCCGATGATTTAATCGCGTACAGATCAAGTCCGAAGGTAGAAGAAATAAACGGTTTGTTGCAGAGTGATTTCGATGCGATTCAACGATTTTGCGACGACTGGAAGTTGAAAATCAACTACCAGAAGTGTGAAACTATCCTTTTCAGAACTCCGTTGTCCAGAGCCTCAAGGGACACGAAAATGAACTGGCGCAAGTTCGGCATAGTTGACCCACTGGGACGGCCATTGGCCGTGAAAAGTGTAGTAAGATATCTAGGCATCTGGTTGGACCAGTATCTGTATGGTGGTATCCATGTAGATACAGCTCTGACCAGGGCTAAGAATGCTTTCGCTATGGCAAGAGGGCTGTTCTACAGCAGTCAACTCGACACCAGAGTGAAGGTAATCTGCTACATGGCCCTTATCCGGCCAATCATGGTATATGGTTGTCCTGTGTGGTTCAACGTGAGTCCTTCCCAAATGGAAAAGATGAGGGTGTTCGAGAGGCGGTGCCTACGGGCGTGTCTTCGATTATATCGAACGCCAGAATCCCAGTACAAGAAATTCTATCCCAACGAGGTTCTGTACAACGAGGCAAACCTTATAAGGATAGATAATTTTATTATTAAGTTGATTCGGAGTCACACTGCACGAGGTATGACTTCAACTAACAGCTTGATCTTTGGGGCTTACTACCCTAATGACATGTACCATGAACGGGTGCGTCTTAACGGCTTCATTCCACCTGAAGCTTTCCTCTATTTGGACACTATAGGCCTGATACAAGATATGGAAGGTTGCCCTATCATCTTCCATGTCGTACGCCGAACAGTAGAAAGGCGACTTCAATACGAGCCGGACGTCGCTCGCAGCCACGAGGAGCTCTTACGGTTCAGTAGAGCGATTTCTGCCCGCGACAGAGCAGTGTCTGCAAAGGAACGGCTTTTTTACTGGTGGTTACACCAGAATCAGCTTTCGATGCCGCTAACTTCTTAAAGCAAAGGTCAGGATAGTTGATTCACTAGGGTCAACTCACATAGGTTAAGGTAATTTTAAGACTTTAAAAAAAAAATAAATGTAAAAAAAAAAATTAAAAAAAATTAAAAAATTAAAAAAATTTAAAAAAAACAAAAATACAAAAAAAAAACAATAAAAAACAAAAACCAAAAAAAGGTCCACCACGGCGTATCATATATATATGTTAAGCATATAAATAACACATATGCCCTGGTGGACACGTCCGTATAGTTTTACGGGCATAGCTAAGTTTAATTGAGTTAAGTAGAGTTAAGTTTTAGGATGTTTTTAGTTTTATATAGTTAAAAGCTTAGGTTTAATTAGATTACATAGTTACGTAAGTTAGGTTAAGAACAAGAACAATAACATATCCAAGTTTTTACAATTTTCTTGGAGGAATTAAAAAAATTTATATAGATTTAAGTACTGAAATGAAATGCATATACAAGAACCCGAAAGGAACAAAGAAAAAACCATAGATTAGCTTAGAGTACTCGGGAAGAGTCAGTAAGTTAGAATTAAGATCAGTAGATTATATTAGTAAGCTAGATTTAAGTATTTTTGTCTAGAAACTAAGAAAACTTGGATTAAAAAGAATAAAAATGCATTAAAAACAAACAAAAACAAAAACCTTACTTCTGCCAGTCCTGCTTTATGGAGCCGAAAGCTGGACATTAAGTAAGGCTTTAGAGCTGATTCTTGGTGCCTTCGAAAGAAAAATTCTACATAATGGTCCCATCTGTGCGGAAGGCAAATGGAGTAGAAGACACAAGGTACAAGGATGTGGATGTAATCCGGAAGGCAAAACTCCTTCGACTACACTGGCTCGTCCACATCGAGCGAATGGACAACAACGCTCCAGGAATAAGGGTCTTCGAATCCGAGTCTCCTGGTTTCAGAAGGAGAGGAAGACCGAACCTCCGGTACAGAGACCAAGTCATCGCGGATGTAAGACTAGACCTAGACTAGAGACTAGACTAGAAGAAGACCGGGGGCACCGTGCCCAGGACCGTCACCGATGGAAGGCAGCATTGCTCAGGCTCAGACCTTTCATGGTTCGTCTGCCTGATAAGTAAGTAAGTATGTTGAAAAACTCGTCTCGAACATATATTTACAGACTCAGGTACAAGGGGGCAAAATAGAAATTAACGGATACATAAATATTTTTTCGAACAAATGGACATTTTTTTTTAACAGACCTCGTATACAACTGCCACTTAATGTTCTTGAACACGTACAATGAGAGCTTGTTTTGTACTTGAAACGACTTCACTAACAAATAACACAGAGAACAGTTAATAAAAAAACATCTTTCATGGAACATTTGATATAGTTCTTAATGTTGATGTCCGTGATTAAGTGCGACACTCATACGACAAAGGTTCGGATCTTGAAAAGAATAACTTGCTTTCGGGTTGCTGACATAACACAAAGAGCACAGTTTGTCAATGGAACAGTACCTTTAACTTAACCCATCGAAGTTGGCGACATACTGAAAAAGCAGTCTGGTCGTGAGAGGAGGGATCCTGCACATCATGTGTAGTTGCTAAAGCAGATGAACCCTATGAGCTATCAAAAATATACATGTACAATAGTTCTTAAGGGAAGCGGTTCATAAACATAAAAACTGTAGGTCGCCGGAATTGCACAGTTCTGAATCCAATCTGCTCTTACAAATTGTTTTTGTTTAATTATTTTAATGTCTTCCTCAATGTGGCCCCATTCCGTGCTGATTTAATGTTATGTGGTTAATAAACATAGACCTATTTTACAGATGTCGCCAACACGACATAATCCTCACTGACCCTTAATTAATATAAAATATTCATTCATATTCGTACAACAAAGTATGATACAAACCACACTAATAATATACAGGTCACAAATAGGGCAATTATCGCACAAGACAACAATTCAATTTGAACTGTTCCAAACAACAAACGCCAAAGGCTAGTAAACCATGGCAAAGAACACCCACCCGTAAGGTGCGGTAAATGACCACAACCGCAGTCCTTCCTTCATTCCGGAAGAATTCCCGAATCCAGGACAATTCTCCCGCTACCCTCAGATTTGTTTACGAATTTTGCTTTCACATTCCATCACCACGCATCCGCCCTACTTTCAAAGCACACACACCCACCATCCACTCGTGAGCTACTTTCGTGATGACAAAAGACCTTTTACAGCCATCATACGATGACCTAGTTCACCTTGTGCACAGCTCACAGGAGTATTCCCCTAATCGGCGGCACTAAGGAGCGGACAACGTGATGATACGTGTTGTACACTATCCCCAGATCCTTATCAACGATGTAAGCGCCATCGTTACAACACATTGTCGTGTCGTTCATCCCCTCACTGTTCACTGGCACTCCATCGATCGCTGGCCAAGTTGTTTGTGTGTACAACGTTCGTGTCCTAGTAAACGCCCACCTCCGCTTATAACGTTTATTAGGGAATTAGAATTCCAGGGCACTCCCTGAATACCATAGAAACCGCCCGGGAGGATATTTAGCGCTGTAGTGTCCCCCGCATCTTGGCTGTAGTTAGATGAAAAGATTGCAAAATACTTAAAAAAGTGCACACAACGATGACCACGGGGCGGATTTAGTTTCAATTTCAGTTTCGTTACTTCAAAACACCTCAGCGCAGCGTATCGTTTTCTAAAAATAGCACCACGAAGAGAGAGACTGATTCCTAGACAGTGAGCAGTAGCAGCCTCAGCAGCCAGATCGCAGCAAAGGTGAAGTTTAAAGAGCCAATATTCAGTTACAAAGAGGATTGAGTTTCGAAGGCAGTCGGTCGGCGATGGCTTTTATTCCTCACAGAACGCTCGCTGTGTTTGTATCTGCGATTTGCATCTCCGCTCGTTCACTTCGCTGACTTCTGTGTGGGTTTGATATGGAAGTGGCCTTCTTTCTGTTGAAAAAGGCGGACTATTTATTATTGTCTTTTTTCTGACATTTTTTTGCATATCTGAGTCGGAGGTTGTGTGGTGGTGATGGTGGCGGGTTACTTTTCCAGAAGACTTAGTTTTTTTGTATCGAATTACGAATTAATTTGAGTGAAACCATACCTGCTGGCAAATTGGGCAATAGTACTGATGCGTAAGTAGAACGCGGAGACACTCGATTCATTTATGAATTGCTTATGCAAAAGCGGCTTGCGTCTGTCTGCGTGCGATGAGGAAAGTGGGAAGTGGAATTGGAGCAGTCGGGTCAGAACATGGCCTTTGGGAAAATTTAGAGATTGGCCGAATTTTTAAAAGATGAAATGATACTCGCGAGATGAGTGCGCCATTATCTCTTCTGGGCAGTCTTTGTGATGACAGAAAGTAATCAACTGCGCAAGTATTTAATGAATGGCGATGAGTGCGAATGGTTGAAACATCAGATTTGCAATCAGTCGCGTGGATGGACTGAATGTGGCAAGTTTTGCAATTCGTCGCCGGTGTTGGCAATCGACGGAGCAATAGATTGTGAACGATCTTAAAACTCGTTTATTAAAGCAACTTGCAGATATATTGCCTGTTCTGTGTAGCAATTATTCAAATAAAGTCTTTGTATAAACAAATCTTAATGGATTAGGACTTACATTTGAAAAGAATAGAGTTTCATAAGAAGTTCCGTAATTGTTGACTTTCAATTAAGAATCCCTCTGATAACCACATCTCAATTTAGTTTGCATCATCATTCCGCTCCTTCAGTGAAGATTCGATTGTTGAACAAAGAAACCAAAGATGTGCTAGGTTCCTGGGATATACCAGGCAATTTTAAAATTTACACAATTCCTGTGCTGGAAACCAAAGTTTCAGAGCTAGCAATTAACAGGGTTTCGCAAATATTGCTGAAAATTAACCTTCAAAAACCATGGCCATACTCAATAAAAATTACTCAGCACATGTAAATAGTTAGTATAGACTAGGGATTTATATATACTTGCAATAGGAGTGAGTGTTGAAAATAAGGAGGGAGAGCCACTCCTTCACATTTACTCTGCAATCGCTTAAAATAAGTCACCAAGTAAAAACGTATTCATGTGGGTAGCAAACATATAAAAACTTTTATACGAAAGCAAATGAATGGATTACTTTCGTGCCCAAGGGCTTTTCCACTTTCCTTGGCAGTGACATCAGCTGTTTTAAGTTCAACAAAAATAGAGAAGGACTTAATGATTGCAGAACGATATAAAACATTTTTTGTTGATATATTATTAATCACGAGCAACTTTGATATCATAGCTCAGCAGCTAGCCGTGATTTTCGTCTTGACGGTCAACTTTTGTTGGCTAAACTAATCCCGGAAAGACCTGAATTTTAGATAATCATGTAGAGTTTAACTATCCTAGTAGAGTTTAACTCCTTTTCTTTTTCTCAACTCTAGCCTAATACACAATACCAGGTATACGAGTATAAAGTGAGCGTCAAGATACAAATGTCTCGATAGGAAACAATTGTTGTGAACGAGCCCTTATTTTTTTGTTTGTTTGCTAGACATCTGTGAAAAATATTTAGTATACATCAAGTCATTAAACAGACAAAATCATATTTTTTTCATCGTGTTAAAAATGTCGAATTTTGTACCAGAAAGTGATGATTTGCGGAAAGTCTTAATTTTTTGTTTTCATTTGAAGAAAAGTGCTGCAGAGTCGCATCGAATGCTTGTCGAGGCATATGGTGATCATGCTCTATCGGAAGCAACATGCAAAAGATGGTTTAGAAATAATGATTTTGATGTGAGAAATGAAGAACCTGGAACACCACCAAAAAAGTTTGAAGACGCCGAATTGCAAACGATATTTAATGGAGATGACACTTTGAGTCAAAAGCAAATGGCAGCAATGTTAAATGTTGCACAACAAACAATTTCTGACCGTTTAAAAGCTATGGGAAAGATCCAAAAGTGTGGAAAATGGGTGTCACATGAAAAGAATGAAAGACAGATGGAAAACCGAAAAAACACTTGTAAAATTTTGCTTCAAAAACACGAAAGAAAATCGGTTTTGCATCGGATTGTTACTGGCGATGAAAAATGGATTTATTTTAAGAATCCTAAATGGAAAATATCATGGGTTAATCTGGGACAACCATCAGCATCGACTGCAAAACCAGATGGATTCGGCAAGAAGACAATTCTGTGTGTTTGGTGGGACCAGAAAGGTGTACTGTACCACGAGCTCCTAAAACCTGGGGAACAAATGATCAATTTGAACCATGCATTGACCGAGAAACGACCAAAATGGGTCAGAAGACACGGCAAGGTAATTTTGCTCCATGACAATGCACCTGCACACAAAGCAAAACCGGTTCAGGATACAATCAAAACACATGTCTGGGTGTAGCTACCCCACCCGCCGTATTCACCAACCTTGGCTCCTTCCGACTACCATTTGTTTTCATCGATGGGACACGCATTGGCTGAGCAGAACTTTGATTCCTACGAGGAGGTCGAAAGTTTTGTGTTTGATTGATTTGCTTTAAAATACGAACAATTTTATTGGCGTGGTATTCACAAATTGCCAGAAAGGTGGTCCAAATGTGTAGAAAACAAAGTCCAATATTTTGAATAAAATGTTTTTACTTTCAAAAAATACCGGTATACCTAATACATAATATTGAACGAGATGTGGGCTCAGTTTTTACTGTTAACGTTAAGTAAAGGGGGCTTGAGAGTTTTTGATAAATAACAAAATTTACTTGGTAAAAGTAGAAGGAGAAAGGAGAACAAAAAAGGGGAAAGAAGAAAGGAAAATGAATAAATTTAGAAGAAATAAACTTAGTTTCTGTATGAAGTTCTTCATTTATAGTGGTTACTATTTTTTGAAATTAGAATTCGCGTGAAATAGAAGAAAGGGTGTAAATGATGGCCCAGGAAAGAGGATAAGTGGGTTCAAATGAACCATGGCTATAAGAACAAACGAGAAATCAAATTACTTTCCTTAATGAAGTGAAATATTCTAGAGTCAGCATCAGATTAAAGACTAAACAACTTACATTTAATTTGCTGAAGACGAGGTATATTGAAATTTAATTATTTAGCATTTGTTTATTAAAAGAGGGTTTGTTTCCGCTAGCAGTGCGTCAAACCGTCGAAATGAAATTCTACACTTGAATCATCCTTTCAGAACAGTTTTGACAGAGTTGAAAATTCTCGACGGCTGCTATTGAGTAGTGGGGTATACTTGGAATATACGATGTTTAATTCCTGGATCATTCGATTTCGTTGGCTGCTTACACGGAAAGAGCAGTAGTTGTAAATAAAAAACTTTTCAAGCTTCAGGGTCGAAAGTACACTATAAATCCCCTTCACTTCCATAAAAAATTTTGCTGAAGCACCTAGATCTGAATCAATTTTGACCCCCTACACCATTAAATTTATTTTATTTTTAAAACTGTTTGGCTAAGAAATTGATATAATCTTACGGAAAATTATGAAATTACATCAAAGTTCTCCAATTAACCATCGAAAACAGAATTTGTCTACTTCACAGCAAATGGGCTGATGATATAGCTCAGCTTAATAATAATAATTGTTGGCGCGGCAGTCCACAGGGGGACTAGGGCCTAGCTTGCTCATCAATTACTCGCGTTGTGCGCGCTATTGTTCTCAAGTAGAAGGGACAGTTTCTTGCCGAATAGAGAAGTTTGAGAAGCTTTCTTAGATAGTTCTTACTCTTTGAGTGTTGTCAGTAGCTCGAAAGAGGTGGTGCCGTTAAAAATTCGACGTGTTCAGCCGAAAATCGAACCTAGACCCTTCTGCGTGTGAGCGTCGCACTATACCCACTACGCCACGGCGGCCACATTTAGCTCAGCTTGAATGCATTTCATTTTTTCTGCAAAAAGTTAGCTAGGATCCTTCTCTGAATTGAACTATTGCTTGTGCTTGTAAATGAACTGTGACTCTAAGTGTTCTCTACTTTCTTCCGGCATCATCAGAAATTAACAAATATACGAAAGAATTTAACAGTATTAAATATATTTGGTTGTCTTTAAATAAACTTTTGTTTAGGTGTAAGTAACACCTAAACAGAAATAAGGAGTCAGAAAAGATCAATGTGGTCGACATAAGAATAAATTAAACTCTACTATTATCTATAGATTAGTCCCCACCTTACCAGTGACTCAAATCCTTTGATTGGCAACCTTGACTCTCGAGAACATTAAAAAAGTCGTCAATTAAATATCTAGGACCTATGAAATCGTCAATCGCATCATGTTTGAAAGCGATATCCTTAAGCACTCCCCAAGTACGTACGTAACCCCATACAGTCTTCTTTATGCAATCTCACTTCAGTAAACATTTTGAGTTTAACACCTCCCACAAGGTCATTCAACGGCCCCTTTATTCATTAAAAATTCAATATAATATTGTGTCTCTCCCTCGCTATTTGCCTTTTAATCTGTTTTATTTCTTGTTGTGTGTTTCAATTATTTTCACATAAAACTTGCTCGAATGACGCATATAAGTAAATAAAACGTCAGACAAATCGTCAAATCAAAACCAGTCTACACTGGAAAGAGCTGAGAAACCTTTTAACAGGAGGAAACGTTTCATGCTAATGCCGCATCCAACGGATATTATAATTCAGTGGCGACACATCAATTAGGATGACCGAATCCACAAATCAAACAGCACTCTTCAGAGACGCTCTAAAACTTGATGGAGTAACACACACTCATGCACCTCAGCCGCCGCCAAAATAGATACAAAACTTAATTACATTAGCAAATTAGAATTGGAGTTAGCAGGGTTAGCAGGTTCGATCATGGGACCCGCGTGAGCGCAAAAAAAGAGAAAAATACATGTTCAGCGACTTTGTTCTCGAAGTTCTGTGTAGTCTCCAGATCCAGTAGATATCGTTTATTGCTAATTAGATGCGAGATGCTTATTGATAAAAAAGACACAACACGTCGAACAATATTTTTTCGCGAACGAAGGTTCTTTCTCCGATCAGGAGGAGCGGTTGGCAAGAGAAGCAAACCTGACCGGGGAATTGGTGTAGACAAGAGATATTAATCATATTTGCAGTGTTGGTTTCAGAAAGTCCCCTCAAGTCCGCTTCCCAGGGTGATGACATCTGTCCATTCTAATTTAACACAGCCATAGCTGGTGTTTTGTGTTTGTTTTGTTTTTCTGAGAACTCTGGTCGCATACACTCTAATTTGCAAATTATTCTTGTCGATAGATGACTATTCACACCAAGCAAGCAGAATTTTTGATTTTGTACATTATCTACTTCGCCTGATTTTGATTTCAAAACGATAACAAAGCAACGCTATTGATCGGTTTTGTTGAAAATCCAAGGTGTTATACAGTTATAATTTGGGTGTCATATAGTTTTCACAAATCGTTGTTGTTTATGAATGTAAACCAATTTTCATAGAGCCTATTCAGATTTTTAGTTGCTTTCATTTTATGTTTTATATTTTGAGTTGTTTCATAAGAAGTTGTGGATTTTTAAATGGAAGTAAGTACATTATTTTAAATACTTGTGAATTTCAACCAAGTATAAATGCTCCATTTTGCTTGGGAACCTTGCGCCAACTTTCGGGTAACTTCATGAAAAGTAACTCCGCTCTTTTCCTAATAACAACTGAATCAAGTGAGATTTCATAGAGTTGTCATCCTAAAAAGTATTACCGTCTAAGGACCTCTACAAGGACCAAAACAGATGATAGACTTCTGGTGCAAGATCAGGGCTACATTGTGGATGTATCGATAGTGTCCAGCCAAGCTGTTTCAGTTTAAGGCTAATGACCAAAAATGAACATATGTGTTCTATGTGTTGTCCTGGCAGAATACGCCTTTGTTCACCACGCTTTGACCAAGATCATTTTAGATTGTAAAAAAACACTTTTGAGGGTTCACTTAAAAAACGGATGCAAATCACTAGCGTTGATGAGTGCCTAAGTAACAATTGGCGACTGACCGGCTTTTGATAAACTTAATCTTTTTGCAATCTTTGATTTGACCATTGATTTAATTATCATCAGCTTCACTTATTGTCAGCTTCATGTCTGTGTAAAAAATCACGTAAATGGAATTTGCCAAACCAATGTGAACACTGCTTTTTTTATGCTTTCTCATAATTCACATACTACAACTTTTTCGCAACAACAGTTTTTAACGGAATTGTACGAATTTGCTCCCAAAGCAAACTTAAAGTCGTAGCTAATAAAAGTCAAAAGAAGAAAATCATAAAATTGTCTGAAGATGTTCAAAAAAATTGTGAATGAAAAATCCACAACAACAAATGAAACAACCGAAAAAATGGCTGACGGAGTTGTCTAGCAGTTTAATGCTATTGAAGCATTGAATATCATCAGTCTAACAGAACTTATCTAAGAATTCACATATCTACTCTGCCAAAGTACGAAAGCACTGACAAATCTACATAAATCGGCAAGATAAATTAAGACATTCGAGGTGATCAATTGATTTGGGCTAAGAACCCCATAGAAGCAACCGTTAAATAAAGAAATTGAATTGGAAATTGCTCTTCTGACAGATCAGGTGCATACACAGGTAACCCATAACAAAATGCAAAGACTCAAAGTATGAAGTATGAAGTTTAGCATTTTGTAAAGTTTTTAATTTAAAAACACAAAACACTAGTTTCGAAAGCCTTGAAAAATTAAGTAGTATTTAATTCTTCACCCACTTACATTCTATATTCAATTTGTTTTGTTTGAGTTTCGAATTTTGGGCGTAGAAGTTCCACCGAAATCCTAAAGGATGTTTTTAAGTAGACACTGTTATCTGTCCAGACGGACTCTTTCCAAGCTTCTTACCGGCCGTCTACAATAGCTGAATAAATGAACAAGACTATTTTCGTTTTCCTTATTTTATGTGATTATTTGCATGAAATGTATTTTTTAAACGGAATCAGAGGAAAATATATCTTTTATTAAGAAAGCAGTGCGTCTTTTGAATGAATTTGAACTCTTGCATAAACTAAGTTTCTTTATGACACAGTATTGCTTTTTGTTCTTCAGGGTTTACAGAAAGGTAAACAAGGACTTTGCAATTCAAACAGAAATTAGTTACCAAACCATACCTTAAACAAATATTGTCGAGTACAGTAACTAATGGACTATGAGCTATTAAGATTTATTATAGATTGCTTTTGCTGACGACTTCTTCTTTTTCTTGAGATGGCGCTGCTGTCCACATTTGACCTTAATCAACATGCCTCTTCGTGGGCGCGGTGGCGTAGCGGATAGCGTGTGACACTTACAGTCCGAAGGCTCTAGGTTCGATTCCCGGCAGAACACCTCGAATTTTTCACGGCACTACCTCTTTCGAGCTGCTGACAACACTCAAAGAGTAATAACTGTCTCAGGAAGCTTCTCAAACTTCGCCGTTCAGAGTCGGCAAAAAACTTAAGCTCCCTTCTACTCGTCTGTGATGAGCAAGCTAGGCCCTGGTCCCTTTGTGGACTGTCGCGACAACAATTATTATTAACATGCCTTTTCAGCCTGTACAGTCTCTCACCAGTTGCCTCAGTTTTCGTTAACCAAGTGTGTTGTGGTGCTTCTCAACGTGTGTGCCATTTTCTCAGTGCTTCAAAACTGAAGATTTTCTAGTTCGAGTATGACACCGATGTAGAATGAATCAAAGAGCCCATCCAAAACGTTTCCTATGATGAAAAATCAAATCATCCTCATGCTTTATCACTGCCATTCATTCAATAATATATCTGTAGAATGTTAGCTTTTTCCTTCGATGGCTATAGAGCTGATAGAGTGATAGTCTTAAAAACGAAATTTGCAGCAAATGGGTGAATTTAGAACTTCCTTAATGCTTCAAGAACCTCTCATATTAACCAATGAACGTTTTGTTCATATACGAATAAAGCGTTACTTTAATTTGGTCTATCTCGAAACGCCCATTCCTCTCCCTAATTTATAAGGAACTCGCTAGTACTTAACAACAAATAAAGAATGTAGAAAAGTACAATTAATTTAAATCCAGGGCAGGAGGATGAAAGTAAAGGAATACCGCTAAGACATACATATATCGCAAATTATAAATAAGGCACACTTGTACAAATTGCCTGCTCTTCTTTAGGAAGAGCATCACGAGAATGTTCCTTATAATAATAATTGTATGGTGCAATCCACAGAGGACCAGGGTATACCTTGTTCATCAACTACTTGTGTTGTGCGCTCTACTGTTCTCTCACGAGTAGAAGGAACTTACAGTTTTTTGCCGACTCCTATCGGCGGAGTTTGAGAAGCGATAGTTCTAACTCTTTATGTGTTGTCAGCAGCCCGAAGGAAATGAAAGGCTATTTCGAATGCAAACATATTTTATGACAATCTCAATGCCATCCGAATTGCAAAATTCAATTTTTCCTCACACTTCTAATATGGAGCTCAGAAAATTTTATTGAATCAATTATCAACATCCCATGTAATAATTAAATACTAAAGAAAATTAAAAAGTATGTCAATGAGAGAAAAGGACAATGAAAAATATTTTTTCCACACTCCGGGGCTAAAGTTCTATGTTCGTATTGAAAAACATTTATTTTAATTTCTCAGAAAGATGTAGAGTCGAGAAGCTACAACATGCTAAAATATTCGAAGTCTGATGACAGGAGATATTGCTTACAAAACCATTTTAGGGATTGCATGGATCCGACTAATTACAGAACCGGTTGCTCTTGTTGCCGCTTCCCTCATCTATTGTCCATTTATCTATCAGCAGCTTAAGTCCGGTAAAGCACTTGATATTCTATTTGCCCATCAGTCAAAGTGTACTGGAAAATATTAAGATAACAACAAGCGAAACCAAAAACAAACAAACAACGAAAAAGTATAAAGTAGTCATTTTACGGTTATTGAGTCGCAGAATAGCTTAAAGTCAGTCATAAATTAATTTTTGCATTATTTAGCGAATTTCATGGAGTGCAAGTCTAACGGAAATAATTCATTTACACGTGTCAGCAAGTTTAGGTTCACAAACGTCAAGCAATTAACACACTTGTGACAACTGCCATCACATTCTGAGCTGGTGGTGATAGTTTATGTTAAACCAAATGTTTGTCATTAAACACTGTCCAGATGTTTAGCGACGAATTGACTTTGAAACACTTGGATGAATAAAGTGCATCGATGGGTGATTTTGATGACGGGGTGAAAAGAGGTGAGACAGAAGTTGAGGACCGGAAGAAATTAGATGGGCATTGTTAGATACAAAGAACACTTGTATATTTCTGTCTCTGGACTCTAAGGTCTGTGGAATTTAAAAGTGACGAATTTTCAAGCCAACATGGAGAAATATTTCAAATATGTAAGGAAATACTTCGACTCATAAAGCTGATGACAAGCTTTTGGCATTGAATATTGCTTTGGTTAGAAATGGAAACGTGGTCGCTGTGACGGAGTGGGTAGAGTGCGGTACTAACTCGCCGAAGGTCTAGGTTTGATTCTAGCACTGAACATCTCGAATTTTTCACGGTACCACTTCTTTCGAAATGCTTTCTGTCTAAGTAAAAACTTTTCAAACTTCGAAGTCTGCACAGAATTGTAGGTACCTTCTAGTCGTGAGAGAACAGTAGCGCGCACAACACAAACAGTTGATGAACACGCTAGGCCCTGGCTCATCTGTAGACTGTCATTCATTATATCAAACCCAATTTAGCTTCCTACGACGACACGTACGTCAGAGGTCTAGAGTTAGATTAATGAATTGTGCGTTCATCTCGAATTTATACACGCTTTCATCTCATTCGCGTTTCCGAAAACCCGAACTGTTCATACAAAGTTTTCTTCAATTTTAATGTTTGGCAATCAATTGTAGCATCCGCTCTACACCCGAGGAACAAAGCGCAACATGGGTTGTTACCTTGAAATCTAGGCTTAAGTCTATTCTAGATTGTGGTAAAATAAATGGCAGCTATCGAAAACGACTGCTTTCGTAAGAACAAAGATAATTTCAGCCAACCGAATAAACGTAGTTGGAAGCATTTGGCACTCACGAGTGCAGCGCTATGCATCATCAACGTGATGGAATATCTACTCACTAGATATCATAAATTAGGTCTCAAATAAAAAATTGTAGAAACAGCATAGCACCTGAAAAGCTTAACTTCCGAAGGAAACAACAGTCGCATCGGCAAAGGTAATGCTGCAAGTTTAAGTCAATACAACAAAATTGTATTTCCTTAATACTTGGCCACCCAAATCAACTGTCACACTTCCAACAAGCGATAAATCTTAAAAGAAGGGGATCTCCTCGATTCGCTGTCATGATCAGCATACAAAAGATACAACTTTCTTCAAAGTAGGACATCCCTCCTTTCGTAAATAAAACAAACACCTTCCGGATGTAACGCATAAGACATTAGAGATGAAATCCCCACAAAATAAAAACATCTATCGCAATCAATTAGTTCAAATCCATCCAACAGGGATGACAAATTTTCAATTCACCTGCAGTGCCTCAGGTTTACATAACCTGACTCTATCCCATCATGGGTTTTGTGTCTGTTTTTTCTTTTCGTGTTGTTTTTTTATCGGCTGTGCATCTCTTGTCAAAGCGACACGATTACATACGGAACATACTAAAATCCAGGCGCACTGTATCTGTGAAACTTAATCAAAATCTCATCTTCTTTGGAACAGCAGTCACGCCGACGACACAACAGACTTGTTATTACCTTTTTAAGGTTTTTTTTGTTTGGGTAGTTTTTTTTTGGTAAGTACACGCGTATTACGCAAACAGCATACTTAATTGGGTTAAAATGGGCTTTGCTATACACAGCCTACATAAACCTTATGCTCTGACTCTCCCCGTCTCCAAAAAAGAAACACAACACAGAGAGCGAGAGGTGGGGGCGTTACAATGAAGGCAAAAGGAATAAAAGATACTTTACTTGATCGGCATCTATTTGAGGCAAGCGCAACTGTTGCAGAGGCAAAGACCCACGCTGACTTATAAGTTGGTTACTCTAAACTGCTTCCCCACCCCCAACTGCCTGAGACACTGATGCGGACTCCCTCTCAACCGCAATATTGAACAACCACAACTCTCACCCCGCCCCAACCGCTTCCATATCCGATGGTGAGTAAGTATAATGCACCTTTCACTTTGCACTCAATATTCAAGCGCACCAAGCTGACTAACTGCCGTGGATACGCTCGTTCGCTCCACACGTATCCCCTGTGAAGTCGATGTGCATTATACAACAAAACTTATGAATTCAAAACATTGTTTTCCAAAAATAAAACTAACAAAAAGTCATATCATACCTTGCTGACTGGTCGTTGGACGGTGCTCTTTCGGACGCCGCCAAAGGAATTAATTATCTGGCCGAAATGTTGTCCCTAAATAATCACAAAAGATACAAGTACCACAGCGTCGCAAATGCTGCTCAGACTCTCCTTCTTCTGATGTCAGTTTAAAGATGACAACGAATTAAGTTCAGTTCGTTTTAATTTTTTTGTCAGTTCGTTCTTTTCACGTTTCGCAAACGCGGTGCGTATCAAGAACAACCTAAATTAAACGAGGAAAGAGAAGATCAAGAACACACTCAAAAGTAACTGAAAAAAATTAAACCGACAAACACCGAATCAGAAAGATCGAAAAAAGTTGAAAATCAAACCAAAAAACCGAAAACCGACAAAAGCGATAAAGCTGAAGTAACACACACTAAAACCCAAGCGAATTCGGAACAGGTCGTGCTGTGGTCCTAATTAAATGATTCCGATGGTAGCAGGAGATTCAGATCCAAATACTGCACTGTTCGAACGAATGCATCACTCACACACACACACCCAAGGGGGAAGAAAACCAAAAAAAAATTAAACACACAACTTGTGCTCTCCCTTGCGCGATGACCGAGCAGCAGCATACAGCACACAATTCAAATTTCAATCACGCTCCACGGATAAACGCCACACAGCACTTTTACTCCACTTCTTCCAAATTTGAATCTATCTTAAATTTTTTTGTTCTTTTCGTTTCGGGGTATCCAATCGAAAAATCTTTCTCCTTTCAAGTTAATGACAACAACCACGACGACGTAGACGACGACGGCAGTCCACAGTCGGACAGTGCGCGACGGTAATTTTTCTGATTTTTACCTTTTTGAAAGTTGTTCGTTAAAAGGGAGTTTGTTCGGTGTTCTTTACAAATGCCAAGCACATACGTTTTTTTTCAATGAAGCTTCTTGACCCGATTGTTGCGAGGCAGAGGGACTCTCGTTCGCAAACACTTTCCTAGCACTTGTTGCGAGAGTTATAAATCGACTGGAATGGATGCGGTCAAAGTCAGCATCGGTCGGACGAATATTTCAAAAATCAGTAAAAAAAAAATCGAATTTTCTTTGCTCTACACACACACGAGAGAGGAAAGAAGTGTCACAGTTCGGACGGAGTTACCTGCAAAGCTCTTCGGAAAGAACTGATCGGTTGGTGTGATGCGGTAGTTGGGTTAACCTCCCAAATTGAGTGCGGCCAGGTGCCTGCTGACTGAAGGTGGTAATAGGCGTACACACACAGCTTCACAGTCTGGCGCAGCAGGAAAAACAAGCACTTGGAAGTGGCTGTTGTTGGCATTCAACAAGCTGTACAGTGGGTTGTGCGCACGGGTTGTGTGGATATTCTCAATTTAAGAGAGTCGTGTGGTGGGTTTGTCTGGTAAGGTATCTCTTTGGAAATGAGTAGTGGTGAGTGCACGGGTAGTTTTGATTGGAGTTGGAGAACAGTGGCTCAGAAGTGTTTTATAAAATGTTAGTTTAAGTGAAAATACCAATCTTTGTGGATAGGTAGGTTTTAAGGACTATGGAATTTGTATGTTGTATATTAGAGCGGTACAACATTACGCAAAATTTTATTGTATATTAATTTCGCCAATGTTTTTTTACATCCTAAAAAAATTAAGTGCATCGGCTGAAGAGTTGCTAGGAAAGAATCTTTGTTATTTCTGAGGCGTGCTGGCACTAAACAGATACAGCGCGGGCGTAGGCCATTTTTGCTCCAGAATACGGCGGAAATCATTGTTTCGAATCATTGAATCGAAGTAAGTATGTATATCCGGCTGTCGGCGAATACAACGTTTAAGTCTTAAATCCCAACCAGTTTGGCAATGCTGTAGAGAACGCCAAAGAAAATTAACAGTGGAGAAGAAAGAATGTAATGAATGAAGAGGCTTGTTGATTATTTCCGGTCCAGCGTAGTGCCACAAGCAAAAAAGTAAGACTGCCAACTACAATGAAAATGCTAGTCGAACAGAGTTTTAGAAAGTGACGTACTTTAGTAATGCAGTGAATTGACTTTAACATGTAAAAGCTTTAAAACTTTAGTTTTTTAACTTGCACTATATCCTTAAATTTCAGTAAGTAAAAACCATTAACTAACCTAGTGTATTTAAAATGTAGTACTGTTAACTACACTTATTCACTTTTTTTTTTGTTTTTTTTTTTTTTTTGTTGGAGGTTGGGATCAACTATACTGGAGCACTCAGACTCAAATACATTGTACTACCAGGCAGTAACCTTCATTTAATGTAATTTCATGGTTTTCCGAAGAAAAACCAAGATGCGCTTCTGTGATATAGAACTTAGGTTTTCAGTTCCCACCACATCAGCGCCAAATAAGCGCCACCTGATACGAGCGAAAGCAGGACACTGACAGAGAAAGTGCTCTGAAGTGTCATCACCTTCTCCACAGGCGTCGCAGAGTGTGACATCACTAAGCCCAAGTCGACTCAGGTGCATAGCGAAGGTAAAGTGTCCCGTTAATACGCCAAGTCTTCTGCACTCGTTTCTGTCTAGAGATAGCAGAATAGCATAGGTGATAGAGCTATTCAAAACGGAAAGCAGAGAATCAACCAGCATGCACCATAGGAGGGAAGACAGGACCCCGCCTTGGGGGCAGCCCCTGTTAACCTCCGACATTACAAACTTGTCACACTCCGCCTCCGCGATTATAGTGATCAAAGACGCTACAGCGTACTTGATGACTTCATCAGTTACGACGAGCGATGAAATATACCAGCCTCTGCGAGTAGAATTTGTCTGCTCATCCCCAGTTTCGGAAATCGGCACTGGTTTTGAGCCAACTGTGATCCGGTTCCCAGGGAAGTGAGTCTCAAGCATGAGTTGGACGGTCTCAGCTTTAGACTCGGTGTAGGTACTGTCTGGTTTTCTTAGTGTGTCCAGCTTCACTGCTTTATCCCTTTTGAGGACTTTTACTAGTTTGCTGGTTTCACTGAGTGTTTCGATTTTCCCACAAAAGTCTTTATAAGAGGCACTTTTCGAAGCTCGAATAAGCTTTGTTTTAATTGATACAGGTCCCAGTCCTCTTCTAGATTGGTCTTAAGTGACCTATTCAGAAGTTTTCTGGTTTCCTTGCGCTTTCTCTGCAATTTCGAGTTCCACCATGGAACAGGGGTTCTGCAGGGGTGTTTTTTGACTGGGAATGTCAGTTCGAAGCATTGGATTAGGGTGTCATTCAGGTTCCGAACTGCCACCTCAACCTTACGCCTCGTTCTGAGTTTTGGGAGAGGCACAGTGCGATTTGCTAACTCTTCCCTAAACATTGGCCAGCTTGTTCTCCTAGGGTTCCTACTCCTCTGCGAGACATTGGTTTCGCATTCGATTCGGAACTCTATGTATCTATTTATTTTTTTTTTTTTTAATTGACGCGTGCAAAAGGGGTTGCGAGTACCCTTAAGTGACCGGATCAAGTCACAGCACGGGCCGAAGGTATAGAGGAAGAGAGGGAGAGGAGGTACCGATGCACATTGGTTTTAAATGCCTGTGGATTGTAATGAGGAGGAAAAATCGAGCTGGGAAGAGCATTCCAGATTCGTGAAGTGCGGCTAAAGAACGAGTTTCTGAATTTGACTGTACGTCCGAAAGAGGGTTTGAGGGTGAATTGATGGGCATTCCTAGCGAGGCGTGTATTGCGGGTGAATTCTTGAAGGGGAGGAATGCAACTGGCTAATTCGTCTGAGCATTTCTTGTTGAAATAGCAGTAAAAAAGTGACAACGACGCGACATTACGTCGGTGTTCTAACGAGTCAATCGACTTCGCAATATTACTGTCACCTATAAGTTTTATCGCTCGCTTTTGAATTCTATCCAGCAGGTGCAGGGAGGTCTTAGAAGCACCTGACCAAATAGGAGCGTTATACTCTAGTTTTGGGCGTATGTATGCCTTGTATATTGTAGCCACATCAGAGGGGGTGAAGTACTTCTTGCATCGTTTAAGGAAACCTAGACATTTCGCAGCATTTTTAGCGACCTCAAATATGTGATCGTTCCAACTAATTGTTGGGTTGATACACATACCGAGGATGGTAAGTCTTTCGGTTTCAACAACGCAAGTGCCGTTCATGGATAACGGCTGATTATTTTGTGATCGCTTTAACGACAGTAGACAGCACTGTGTTTTGGAAGCATTAAATTCCACTCTATTCTTATTTCTAACCTTATTTTGTTCTTATTTTGAAGCTTTTTCTTCTTGGACAGTTACTCTTTGGGCGTTGTCAGCAGCTCGAAAGAGGCGGTGCAGTGAAAAATTCGAAAAGTTCGTGTTGAGCTGGGAATCGAACCTAGACCCTTCGGCGTGTGAGCGTCGCACTCTACTCACAATGCGCTACTCACAGCCACAATTCGCAAAAAAGACACTTTAAATTGTTCTCTTAGGCTTGTAAAATTGTTTCAAATGTTTTTCTTAAAGGCAATTAGAACCACACTTGTTTCATCTTCTTCTTTCTTTTTGTTGTGGCGCTACAGTCCGGGGTGGACCTGGGCCTCAACCAACATGCCTGTCCAGCCAGCACCTGCTTCATCACTGTGTTTATTAAAATAATAAATATTCTAGAAAATTTAAGAACGATGGGAAGGTTTCCAAAAATAAGGAAGTTCCAAATTGACCAGCACATCAAACAAATGTTAATGTAGCAGGATTGCAAAATAGAAAGACTCTCGACAACCACTTAAACAGCTGCGAGTATCAGTTACTGTACGTCTACGGACCAACACAAAAGCAATTTCAGCATTCCTCCATATAAACTAACGCATCCCACCTTCAAGGCTTCCACCGACTGTGCGTTCATTTAATTGCAAATTGAGTTCTCGGTGCGTCATCCCTATCCATCCCAGTGGCCTGTAAAGAGTTGGACAACACAAAATATTTGGTTTTTGTCAACAACGTAGATATTTGTCCCAGATTTGATGTCCAATACGGTCAAGGCATCCCAAACCCTCCAAGACTTCGATAGTACTGACTCTGCAGCTGTTCATCAATCGAAATTTTTCTTGTATACATGTAAATCTATGCTGCCAAATGTTTTCCGTTAAGACAATCTGAAAACAGTATTGAGAAGACCAAATGCTTAGAACAGACCTTTAATCTTTTGTCCGCGCATGAGCGTAAAAGACATCACTTATATCAAATCACAAAGTAGAGTCAATGTCGTGTTATACATTCGATTCATGAATAAATTACTGCAACAGTTTTTATTTCCGAATTTGCGAAAATATGTGATTACTTTTTGTGTGCCTGGTAATTCCATATATTTACAACTCATTTCTAGCATTCACAGTAGATTTTACAACTTCAGAAGGTCCTTAGCTTCAGTCTGCTTGCATCTACAAAAAGTTCAGTGACCTAAGCATCTGCATTCGCTTCGGACTTAAGTGCTTTCCGTCTAGATAAGCCAAAGTTTTCTGCTTAAAATAATCTTTCATCATGATAAATTAATTCTTCTGAAGCGATTTATTCCGGATGTGTTGTCGTGCAGGCACATGTCGTGTGTCAACATCCGAAAACGGACTCAGGCTGAGAGGGGCGCAACCTCTCTGTAGCTAACACGCGGTTCCCACACCTGAACATCAACAAAGAGACCTGGCGATCCCCTGATCAATCCACCGTCAACCAGATTTATCTCGTTGCGATCGACGATATACACTTCTCCAGTATTCTTGATGTCCGAACCTTCCGAGGTGCAAACATAGACTCGGATCATCACCTTGTGGTAGCCAAGGTAAGAACCCGGATATCGAAAGATCAATGGAGTCGAGACAGCCCCAAACGGTTTGGCTTCGGAAAGCTACACTCCAAACAAATCGCTAGGAACTTCGCCGACCGAATCTCCCTGCAACTCGCTCAGAGTTCGTCGCTGCCTGCACTGACCATAGAAGATGATTGGAAACGTTGTCAAGAAGGCATCAAAGAATCTGCCACTGTGCGTTTCACGTCACCACCCAGCGCAGGCAAGAATACAAGGTTCGGACCGAAGCCTGTCGGGATCAAAATGGTCAACTCGTGGTACGGTCGCAGTCCGTGCTGAGAATCTGGAAGGATCATTTCTCCAGACTCCTTAAAGACGATGACGGCACCAATTCCACTGTTAGGAAGAATGTTGTGTGGAGCGGATGGACTGCAAGCAGAACTATTAAAAGCAGCTGGAGATGAGTTGGTTGGGCGCATGCACAAGCTTATCTGTAAGATATAGTCAGAGGGAAGCAGGCCCGATGAATGGAATATCAGCGTTATTTGCCCGGTCCAGAAACTTAATGAATGTGAAATTGGAATTAGAAAATTAATGAATCGAATTAATGAATCGGAAAATAGCATTTTATTGGCATTTAAATAAGAATTTCTTTTTAAATGCCTAAATTCTAATTTAAAAAATGTTCGCAGTTCAAAGCATGGGAATGGACTCACATCAATTTGTGCTGAAAACAGAAAGCGCAGGGCTTGTGTAAGCATATATTCGTCTAGCATAAGAAAGACACAGTTTCGGGAAGCAAATTCGGCTGTCAGTTTTTGATTTTGTAGTGAAGCGATACAATAATACCCTACCATCAATCATCATGTGGTTTCTGGAACAAGAATATTTTTTAATTACATAGTTACATATTTTGACCTCCGTGGCGTAGTGAATAGAGTGCGACGCTTACACGCAGCAGGTCTAGGTTCGATTCCACCTTTTGGCACCACCTCTTGCGAGCTGCTGACAGCACTCAAAGAGTAATACGAGTAACTGTCTAAGAAAACTCTTCTTAAACTTCGTCGTTCTGAGTCAGCGGCTAAGCTAGCATGATAAAAGGCTTCAACGGCTATTTCGAATGCATGTACAAGAAACTATGTTGAGGTAACATAAACTCAACCTTATCTAAAAACTACATTAAAAATATCTGCCAGCCTCCCTCTAGACTATTTTTTTATACTTTGGGGTGGTGGTAGTTGGTAGTGACTTCTTGTTGTTTAAATAGCAGGTTCTATATTTGACTATAGTAGGTATAGCTTAGAAAGCTTTATATATTTTATATCTTAAAGGTGAGTACCTACACTTGCCTTAAACGACTCATTGCATTCAAAAAATAAACAGGCTGCATAGCACATAATTATCAGTTTTCAGCATTGGCTCGCTTGCCACAATCTTGTTCGAAGACATATTTCCAGATGATGTGACTGAATTCATCACATATTTTAAAATCACAACCCTAACACTATTATATGTGTCAATGGAAACATTGATGGAACCAAAGACCATTTAGTGAGATGGCTGCTACCAGGCCCAGTTGTTGAGGGAACTGAGACTGGTTGACCAAAGGTTATATTCTGGTGCCATGGGGAGTCAGGAACCCGTAGATCTTCAATTACAGTCTTATGTAGTCCAGAAGTTAAGGCAGTTTTTTTTTCCGGCTCAATGTGGAGTTGCATTCTCAACCGCGTGCCGCGACCCATAGAATTGCAGAAATTTTTAGAAGGCCTCGCTCAGACTTTTGTTGCAGATATGGCCCTCAATGATCTTGAAGCAAATGGACACTTGTGCAAATGGACCCCGTAATATAAGTTATGGCCGTTTTTGCATTAATTCTATTTTTTTAACGAATATGCCATTTATTTACTTTAATTACCATCATCTTGGCACTATGAAACTTGTACCGCAATGCGACAATTGACGCACTCCACCAGCAAAAAAGTAGGCTCTTGTTAAGATTAAAAACCTTGTACAGGTATACTGACAGACGTAGCGAAGAAGTTAGGACACTGAAATCGCTCATTAAGAACGTACAAACTTTAATTGTACAGAACTACAGAGTTTCTGTGAACACGTACTGGAACACTAAGATTCGGGCTGTTAGATCTAACAACCCGAGCATGTTTCCACAAATCAATAAATCCTATCGAAGGAAAAATAGCGATCTTCCGTGTCTTAAGCTCCCCAGGACGACAGATAATGAACAGAAACTGATTACAGCGGGTATTGATCCAAACAACGCCGTACTCGACGATAACTTTTTTGTGGTCGAGGATCCGCAAGAAAAAGTTGAAGTACTGGGTGCAGTTTTCCAGGAAGTGTACAAGATGAACGAGAGTGTTCGCCCGAACCACAGCCTGGAGAATAGCGTGCACTCTAGCAACTCTCAACTTCGAGAAGATCTGCAACAATGGCGATCTGAGAACAGTGGCTTTGTCGTGTTCAATGACGATAATATGACAGATAAGGTCATCGCCGATGAAGCGCTGCATCCCCCGTTCACTTCGAAGGCAGATCTTCGCATCACTAAAGAAGAAAAATTCAGTTGGAATCGATGAGACCTCCAACATTGTGCTAAGACACCTTCCCATGGAAGTGGTTACTATGTACACAGTCCTGTTTAACAATGCTCTAATAAATGCACATTACCCGGGGCATAGGAAAACTGCGATTGTACAACCCATATCCAAGCGAGGAAAAGATTCTTCGAATCCGTGCAACCTCCGGTCAATTAGTCTCCTCCCGAACATCAGCAAGGTATTCGAGAAGGTGATAAATAGAGCTCTGATCAACTGGGCAGAGGACGAACATATAATTCCGGATAACCAATTCAGTTTCAGAGCGGGGCATGACACTATTCACGCCGCGTCGAAACTAGTGTCGGAAATGCAATGGTATAAGGGCCAGAAACAATGTACGAGTGCCTGCTTGATTGACCTGGAGAAGGCCTTCGACACCGTATGGATAGAAGGACTTTTCTACAAGCTCAATCGGCTAGGCATTGGTAAATCACTGCTGTACCTACTGTATAACATGCTTACTGGTAGGCAGTTCGTAGTCAAGAATGGCAACGTGACCTCTACAGGTATTTGTGAAGTAAAAAATGGTCTCCAACAGGGTGCCGTTAATTCGCCGATCCTGTTCAACATTTTCTTGAGCGATCTAATAAGTTCTCTTCCTCAAGCAATTGCGTATGCCGACGGCGTGATCGTGTACAGATGAGGCGAAAAAACCGAGGACATCACTACGCTAGCGCATAGTGACTTCGACTCATTCATGAGAGATTGCGATGACTGGAAGTTGAATATCAACTTTCAGGAGTCGGAAACCATTCTGCTCAGAACGCCGTTGTATAAGGCTTCGGCGGATACAAAAAAGAATTGGCAAAAGTTCTCAATTGTTGGACGACACGGGCAACTACTGGCGCAAAGGACTGTAGTCAGATACCTGGGGATCTGGCTAGAACAGTATCTATATTTTAACAAACATGTAGGTGCAGCTCTGGCCAGAGCCCGAGGAGCTTTTGCTCTTACAAAGAGGCTGTTTTTCAACAGCCAGCTCGATGCGAGGGTGAAGGTAATCTGCTACATGGCCCTCATACGGCAAATGCTCACCTATGGCTCTCCCGTGTGGTTCAACGTGAGCGCAAGCTTGATGGAAAAGATTCGGGTGTTTGAGAGGGCTAGCCTTCGCCTCTACAGAACACCAGAGTCCCAGTACATAAAATTCTACTCCAATGAGGTGTTATACAACAGGGCGAACCTGATACGAGTGGACAATTTCCTCGTGAAGTTGATTCGAGGTCACACTGCGAGAGCGATGAACTCGGTTAATAATTTGATCTCTGACGTACTACCCCAATCCACAGTACCTCGAAAGGGTACGTCAAACTGGCTACGTCCCCCCAGAAGGATTTCTCCATTTTGATAGGCATGGTCTTATACAAGACATAAATGGGGTACCGCTCCTCTTTCACAAAGCCCTTTCAACTGTGGATGGGCGACTCAACTACGACCGTTCCGTCGCACAACGAGCTGAGGAAGATCTCCTCCGGTTTAGTATGTCGGTGTCGAGTCGGGATAAGAGAGATGTTGCGTTACAACATCGAAAGTTTTGGTGACAGAGAGGGAACTCCCTCGCCGAACCCTTTAGACCCGGGGTAGAAGGGGTAGCACAGATCTTTTTCAAGGGAGTAGTCGGCGTAGTTGCGGCGGATGTGATCTAGCTACCTATGGCCGAGTTACAGACTTAGTGTAAGATAGTTGTAAGTTTTATATATAAATGTACATACAAAAAAAAAAAACAAAAAAAATATCTAAGTATACACATTTGTACTTTGAGTGTACTCATGTGTATACAAATGTACATAGGTTAGGTGCACGCGCGTATATATGGGCGTATAGTATTATACACTCATGTATATATGTGTGTATGTTTAGTTAAGGTAGTTTTAAGTTATTTTAAGGTAGTATGTAAGTTAGCATATAAGTTTTAACTACAAAAAAAACGTTCAATTATTAAGTTGTTTTCTTTAAGATTTTTCTTAATAATAAGTAGTAAACATAATGATAATGAACTCCATAAATATATGAAATGTAAGGTTAGGCCGAAAGATAATAGATTAAGGATAAGTTAAGCTTAGAGTGCCCGTCGAGGGCCAGTAAGTTAGATTGTAGGAAAAAGAAAACAAAGTACGTCCAACGTACGTCCAAAAATGGCACTATGAAACAAACTTATATCCTTAAATACTTTAAGTAAAAATGTATACCGTTAACAAGGTCAGCAACCTAGTTTACCTGAATTTTAAATAAATATTTTTTAACATACATCCAGTAGTCGGATGCCTTGATAAAAAAAAAAACCAATTCGTATGGATTTTGGGTGCGTTGATGTCCGATTCCTACTCATTCTGCGACGACAATTGCCAATTTAGCTGTTACGTGTTTGTGTTGATTAATCAACGCACATACTTGTAGAATGGGACTATCGACGAGTGGATTCTTTGTTACAGGAGAGGTTTACTCTAGACTGACTTCGATTCTCATCAATGACGGGAAACAAATGAAGATTGATATCTGACATTAATGTTTAAGTTTGTTTTCTTTCACCGAAATGGAAAAAATAAGATTCAGAAAAACCAAAACCGCTTGAAAATGAAAGTGTTTTTTAATGATTAATACAAAAACAAGAAGAAGGAAATGAAAGACTTGATATTGGTTGGGTTCTACATATTTGACTCTACGACAGACAGTCGGTGTTCGTACTCTTTTTTTGATTTATATATCTATGTGGTTTTGGAAACATTGAGTAGGACTGGCCCTATTTTTCGCACCGTTTCTCACAATCAACTGCTTCTTATGATAGATGTATATATTTGTGCCAGCAACACTGCATTCCCACTCCATCAATATCAATCAATCGATACCTGACCAATCTACGGCGCGATCGATGTCAGACACTACTTCAGTATTTTCGATGTTCGAACCCTTCGAGGTGCCAACATCGACTCGGATCATTTCCTTGTAACTGGCAAGTTCAGAACCCGAATATCTAGAGAGCAACGAATTCGAGACACGCCTAACAGTCTTACGAGTCTCCCTGAAACTGTCTCAACGCTCCGCACTAACGCTAGAAGCAGAATGGAAATGTTATCCAGGAGCCATCAAAGAAGATGCCACTGATGTACTGAGTTTTACATCAACACTTAGAAGGAATGAGAATGTTCAGGTAAACACACGCAGCCAAACAACACGCCTTCAAGGCAACGCTGCATCGACGGACGAGAGCTTTTCGTAATATCTACAAACAGAGAAAAAGGAAGAGAAGGAAAAAAAGGGCATGAGAAAAGTTCTGTTAAGGAGATGGAAATGGCAGGAATGAAGTTCCAACTTTCTTTCGGAAAGTAAAGCACCATCCTTCTTCTTCTTCTTGTTGTGGCGCTACAGTCCGGGGTGGACCTGGGCCCCAACCAACATGCCTCTCCAGCCAGCACGATCTTTATTACTTAATTGTCTTTTGAGCCCAAAGAAACAGCGATTGACAAGAGTGATTCTGCGTTTGATTTCGGTACTGATGTTGTTGTCTCTATTTACCGCGGAGCCGAGGTAGTCAAGGAAGTTACTCTTGCCTAGTGTGACGCTCTATCCGAGACGTCGATGCTGTGTTCCTTCCTTGATGACAGCATGTACTTCGTTTTGCCCTCATTTACTGCCAGACCCATTTTAGCCGAGGATGATGTTAAAGAAGTCACATGACAGTGCGTCGCCTTGTATAAAACCTTTTTTGACATTGAAGGTCTCGGTGAGTCCGTTACCGACCTTGACGGAGCAGTGAAGTTCTCCATCGTCATCCTACACAGTCTGACGAGCTTGGTAGGAATGCCTAGACATGGCACTGTATAGCTCGTCTCTATGCAATCTGTCATACGCGGCCTTGAAATAGACGAATAGATGGTGGGTGTCGATTTGTACTTCTTGGGACATCTCCGGGATCTGCAGTAATGTGAAGATGTGGCTATTGTGAACTTCCTTGGCCTGAAACCACACTGATAGGGACCTATCAGGTTATGGACAAACGTTTTCAGACGCTCACACAATACGGCAGAGAGGATCTTGTATGCGATGTTGAGGAGACTAATCTCTCGGTAGTTGGCGCAGTCAAAGGAGTCTCCTTTCTTGTGGACCGGGCAAACGACGCTGAGATTACATCCTTTGGAAATTAAGTTCGGACCAAAGCCTATCGGGGCCGAGATGTACAAGTGTAAGCAGAATCGCAATCAGTGCTGAGAATCTGAAAAGATAATTTGTGCAGACTTCTTACCAGCAATAACGGCTCAATTCCGCTTTAGTATAGAATGTTCCACTCTCTTTGAAGGACGGTAAACAAAAAAGTTCTGCGTTGATGTCATATGGAGGAGAAAATTCAACGACGTCTGTTCAAGTATCTTCAGATGCAATGCTAAAGATGGCTTAAGACCGTATGGACACCACAGCTCCGGTCAAAAATATCCTCGATTCAGAATCATTTGGACAACGCAACAGAGGACGGCCTAAGCTGAGATGTCGCGCAACAGTGGAAACGACCTCAACAAACTTGGAGTGCGCAAATGTAGGCAGCTAACGAGAGATTGTGCAGGCTGGAGGGGTATGTTGGCTTAGGCCAGGTTCAACCCGGACTGTAGCGCCTTACAAAGGAAAAGAATATTATCAACAAATTAAAGTAGATGCGGAATGAGGCTATATTTATCAAAAGCAACAGTGAACTTTATATTTGGGTACAAAATGAATTTAAAGAATTTATTTAACAAAGCGTATCAATGCTCGCGATTTACATCTTATTTGATATAGTTTTGATCCGTCTTAGAGCGAATCTTGATGATGATGGAAAACATTACGTTAACAATAATGAGCAAAGGTGTCACATTCTGCCAGGATAGCTTTAGACCGCATACATCTTTGGTCCTTCCCCAAAAACTGAGCGAAATTGTCTGGGAACTTTTAATGCACACGTATCATATTGCCCTTACCAAGACCTTGTTTTTTTCTTTTCAGAACTTCTTTAAGGATAAAACTTCTGTGAAACCACATATTTTAATAGAGAGAGACCAGAAGTGTTATGAACGTTCATCATTAAGTTGCTGATGGCGAAAGGTCATCGACCAAAATAAAACATATATAATTATATTATATAATTGTTTAAGTCCACTGTAAGAACTTAAAAAAATGTTTCAATAGAAATTCCGCATTTTCATGACAATCTAACATTTCGATACCTTTTTTATAGAACGATTTTCCTTAAGCCTCAAAATAGGCTTCAATTTCGGCAATCACCTCCTCATTCGATCCATATTTTTTCCGGTCAACATTTTCTGAGCCAAATTCGTGCAATTCAGCAATGGTAGCCAACGACTTGTGACACGCTGCATTATTTTGGTGGAAAAGAATTTGTATGTTCATATGGGACCATTTTTTTTGCAATTTTTTCCTTCAAATACACCAATAATGCCATGTAGTATTCGCCGTTGATTCTTTTGTTTTTCTCAAGATAGTCGCTGAATAAAAATCCGTGCACATATCAAATAATATAATCCTGTTTATTCTGGCGCAACAGCTCCAAATAACTCTCAGAATCATCGATACGTAATTGTTTTTGGTCCATTGTGAGCAAACATGTCACCCATTTCGAAAACAGCTTTCTTATGGACAATTGTTCATGTAAAGTAATGCACACAGTGACTTCTGGTATCTTCACGGTGTCAGCTATCTCACTCAATTTCACTTTGCGGTTTCTAAAACGACTTTGAGTACTTTTTTGACGTTTTTAGGTGGAACCATCTCAATTGGCCTTCCAGAGCGTTCAGCATCGTTGGTGTCTGTAGGGCCATGTTTAAAGTGAGCATACCAATTAGTTGTTTTTGATGGAGCAGAGTCCCTGTAATATTTTTCAAGCCATTGCTGAGGTTACACGGTATAGTTTTCCTATCAAAAAGCTGTGTTTAACGAACACACAAAATTCTGTTTTTTCAATTGTCGCAAAAGTAGAGTCACTTGAAGCACTGTAACTTGTAATGTTACATAAAAACAAAAAATTTGGTTTCACGTCATCAACATATGTAGATTTTGTTTCGAAACTCATACTACCGGTTTTCAAAGACCTTCATTCCTAAAAATATTTAATTAATTGGAAATACTTACGCCGATTGGACGCCGTAAGATTCTATTCTTCTACCTTTAGGCTTGATTTGTGCAGAAGTAGATCATTAGCATGCGCAATTTTATGTATTAGGCGAGGATTCGTTAAGGTGTATGTAAAACAAAGAAGGAACTGTGATTGAATAAAGCTATTCTGTATTCCAACTAAATGACAACACTGTTATCCTTTTTTTCTACTGCTTGATTGGATTTCACAGTACGAAGGTTACCTTTTATATTTCGGGATTGGGCAACCTTAGTGTTGCAATTTGGCAACTGCCAGCTCTATCATAAAGTTTGACATTTTTCAGGTTATACGTACTCAGAACGTTTTGACTTACGAGCGCTATTTGTGTTGTTTACAGTAACTTAAAAGATCCATCTCGCTAAAAAAATGGAATTAAATCGTGAAAATTTTCGTGCGATTATTTTTTACAACTTTCGACGTGGATTAACTCAACAACAGTGCATCGATGAACTTAATTCAATTTTTGGCGATGAAGATCCATCAAGGACCAGTCTTTTTTGATGGTATGGTGAATTCAACCGAGGTCGTAGTTCACTCCAAGACGAATTTCGTGAAGGTCGTCCAAAATCAGTTGTTCTTCCGGAAACCATTGATGCTGTGCGCCAACTGATATTGCAAGATCGTCATATGACCTATCGTGAGATTGAGACAACCATACCTAGGCATTAGTGGGACCATCATACATTCAATATTGCATGAACATTTGACCGTCAAAAAAATTTGTTCGCGTTGGATCCCACACAATTGGGATCTCAAAAAAAGGCTCGTGTCGATTGGTCGAAACAAATGCTCCAAAAATACGGTCGCGTTGCTTCGAAAAACGTCTATGACATCGTGACAGGTGATGAATCGTGGATTACGCGTATGAGCCCAAAAGTAAACAGCAGTCGACTGTATGGGTGTTTTAAATTGAGCCAAATCCAACAAAAGTTGCTCGCGCACTAAGCACTTCCAAGCAAATGGTTGCCTGTTTTTCTCGGAAAAAAACTGGACATGTCGCAACCGTACCACTAGAACAACGCAAAACAGTCAAATTTGAATGGTACACAACCATTTGTTTGTCAGTTATCTTCCAAGAAATCAGGAAAACCAACCGCCGAAGACAGATCACTCTTCACCACGAAAATGCGATCTCTCAGACATCGGCTCAAACAACGATTGATGAGACCATTTGAGGAGTCATCCGCCCTATAGTCCTGACGGTCGTCCTTATGACTTCTTTTGCCGATAATCGAATTTATATTATTTTTGTTAAGTTACTAGTTATTCTCAAGGCCCGTGATTCTTTTCATTCACCTTACTCAGTTGATAGTTCCATTTTAAACCACATATGCCAAAAATATTTCTATATTTTTGTCATATCAAATTACAAAATAAAAACTTTTAATCCAAGCAGAAATTTTCAGTGTGCGCTGGCTAAAATGAAATATTTATTTTACTATATTATCTTTAAAGACAAAAGTAATTGAGGAAAAAGATGCATACTTCAGTTGGAAAGCGAAGAAGACAGTCTATCTTCAGTTGAGTGAAAGCCGATATAGGGAAATCTTCTTCAAACGCAAAGGATTTAAAATCCGCCGGAGCGTTTACATACATCACCACAGCTTGAACGAATTCTAAAATGTAGGTAGGTGGAATAGGAAGGAATATACAGTGCTTCACAACAGTCTTGGAACAACGCATATGAATTATAAAATTAGACTGTCGATTGATAGTTATTGCAAAAAAGTTTATCATTTTTATATTTCTTCAGTTAGTTGATATTTCTAGATTTACAGCAAAAAAAATTCTTCAAATTTCTCCTTTAAAAAAATCATTATAACTTTGAAAGTGCAAAAGCTGCTTCCACAAAGTCTTGGTACACCTGCGTAAAATTTAAAAAAAAATAATAGCTATAATAAAAAATTACCTAAGAAACTTATACTTCTCAATATTTTGTTGTTAATTTCGAGTACAGACTGAAGTCTCTTTGGCATTTAACCGACCAATCTTTTAGTATACTCGTAATATTGTGCCACTCCTTCTGTAAGATTTCTTTTAGTTAGATTTTATTAGAAATCTGGTGCGTTCTTAATTGTTAGTCCAGTTTTTTCCAAAGGTGCTCTATAGGATTCAAATCAAGACTCTGAGGCGGCAGTGTTTTCGTGTTATAGAGCAACCACATTCGAACTTTATGAGCGGTATGCTTCGGGTCGTTGTCTTGCTGAAACAGGAAATCGGCAGGCATTCCTAGTTTAGTTGCACTTTCCTTGAGATTATTCTTTAGAATATCCAAGTACACATGTTGATCCATTGTAATTTCATTGATTACTAAATTTCCCAAACCATCAGTCCTCCACCACCATGTTTCACAGTCTTAATCGTGTGTTTCGGATTGAAGGCATCTCCTGTTTTTCTCCACACTCTTAAGCGGCCGTTTAATCCAAATATACAAAACTTTGGCTCATCGGAGAAAAGGACCTTATTCCAAGACTTCATAGACCAATGAATATACTCTTGCAAACGCAATTACTTGGTGTGCGGGAGGATAGTCTGGTTTCTACGATGTCGCGACGTACAGTTTCGAAGTGAACTTGTATTGTGTTGAGATTGTTCAACTTATCCGCAATTTTTCTAGAACTCTTAAATGGATTTTTCTTTAGCATGCAGACAACTCGTCTCTTATCTTTGTTGTTTAGCTTCGGGGGACGTCCTGATCTAGCAGCGTTCTCCACTCTATTCTCATTCTTATAGCGCTGAATCACTTTTTGGATAGTTGAACGAGAACGAGATACTATCACAGCTATTTCAGAGTAGGATTTTTCTTGCTTGGTATGTAAATCAACGATTAACTGCCGTTGTTCGATTGTCAGCTCTTTTCGGTTCATATTTCAGTAAAAACGGGAACAAAAATACACTAGTACAACAAGGACCTACCGCGAATGACACACGACACCAAGTACATAGCAAAACAGAATAAAGTTATTAATTTGGGGATTCCCCTATTAGAAAATATATTCTTTTCTATAACTGTACCAAGACTCTTATGGAAGCAATTTTCAAATCATCCAGCTTCTACAGAATTTTAATTTATTAAAAAGGACAAATTTGTAAATCTAGAAATATCAACCAATTGAAAAATATAAAAAGTTTAAACTTTTTTGCAATAACTATCAAACGGCAGTCTTATTTGATAAATCATATGCGCTGTACCTAGACTTTTGGGAGCACTGTATAATAATAATTGTTGGCGCTACAGTCCAAAGGGGGACCAGGGCCTAGCTTGCTCATGAACTACTCGTGTTGTGCGCGCTACTGTTCTCTCACGAGTAGAAGGGACCTACAGTTTTTTGCCGACTCCGAACGGCGAAATTTGAGAAGCTTTCTTAGACAGTTATTACTCTTTGCGTGTTGTCAGCAAATCGAAAGAGGTGGTGCCGTGAAAAATTTGAAAAATTGGTGTTGAGCTGGGAGTCGAACCTAGACCCTTCGGCGTGTGACTACGCCACGGCGAGCACTGTATACCAATCACAATTTCAAAATTTTAAAAAAATTGCCCACTAAAAAAATGATTATCTAAAATTATGCATAGATTAGATCCAGTATAAGGAAATAAAAGCGCGTACACAAAAATATAAATGAAAATTACTTTATTTCTCATCAGCTATATAATACAAAAGGTGTTTAATTTTAATTAAACAGTCTCATCAAACGTTCCTCACAGACATCCTTTCAGAAGCGTTGTTGATTTTGCTGCAGAAAGTGTAGGCTTCTGGAAAGGAGGGAGCAGCTCTTCCAGCTTCCGTGCAAGCGTGACCAGTGTGTTTTCTGTCTTACTTTGATAAATCAAAATGCAATGTTTGATGTTTGTTTTACGTATTTTTTCTCTTTTTTGTGATTTTTATTTTATTTTTTTCATGTTATTCGGCTTTTTATCTTCAAGAGATTTTTTACATTTTCTTTTTATTTATTCACATCATAGATCATATACAAAAATGTATATAAATATTTAATTCAATATAAGCAATTACATATCTTACTTATCGAGAACGTTGAGAGGTATGGAGGAGAGGGATGGGGGACGGGAATTCAACACAATTGGGTTGGAGAGAGGACTCGATGGATGACGGCGTGTTTTCGGAACCGATTTTGTTTTCTTTTTGCTAGATAATAAATTATAAAATAAAGTCTGTTGATTTTCCTTCTTCTCTTTTCACGACAAACGTTTAACGGAAGATAACTAAACAAAACATTATGGAACGCGCACTCGCAGACACACACGGCGACGGCTCACGCTTAGGTGGAAATGTGTTTGATTTCTTTGAATGTAGCTTACAACTCGTCGTGTTCGTTTGATGTGTCCTCTTCTACATCTGGGACGCCCTCGTCCTTGTCATCATCGTCTTCATCCTCATCGTCGTCTTTGTCAGCTGCGTTCTTTTTCGCCTCCTCTTCGTTCTTCTTCATCTCTTCCTCATCCTGGGCTTCCTTCATTTTCTTCTCGCCGGCTTGTGTTTCTGTCACCTTTCCAGCCAACTTTGAGGCGTACTCGATGTCATCGGTAATGAGGACATTGTCAAAGATTGTGCCAGACTTAACTTGCCACAGATCAAAACCAATAGTGCAGAGCTCCTTGCGCAGGTACAGATTCTCATCGGCGCTGTATTCTGGATTATCGATTTCTGGATGAACCCATGCGCCCTTATAGTTGGGATTGTCCAATTGCTTGGGTTGCCATTCACCCTTGTATTCTGGGTTATCGACCATTGGTGGTTCCCATTCCCCGTCCATCTCATCGTCCCAATCTTCGGGCTTGGTGGCATCTGGATCGGGAATATGTTCTGGTTTGTCCCAGTCTTCTGGTTTCTTATCATCTGGGTCGGGAATGGTTGGCTATAACAAGAAAAAAACAATGGAAAAGTTAATAGTTGAAAAATATTTTCAAGTGTATGAAAAACTTACCTTATCATCCCAGTCTTCTGGTTTCTTTGCATTTGGATCCTTGATCTTCTTTGGCGGCAAGAAGTCCCAATCGTCCTCCAAATTGCCAGACTCAACCTTTGTGTTATCGATAAGTACTTCATATGTATTGTCTGGCTTCACGATCAACGTGTAGAAGTGAGTGTACAAATCATCCTTGCAGCGGATTTCCTTGTTGATCAAATGATTCTTGCCCTTGTAGCTGAAGATCACATGAACTTTCTTGGTGCCTGGACCGCAAATATCGGGTCCAAACATGATCTCATATGGAGATTCACCATGCATATCAGTCTGATCCAGTGAACAATCGAACACTTTCACGTATCCACCGCCACAGTCGATGTTCTGTTCGTGTTTCACTGAGAACTGGATTACCAACGGTTTGCCCTCGTTTGTGAATGGATCAAACTTCGTTGAGAGTGCATAGAAGCGGGCATCTTGTGATGTTTGCAGACCTACAACAAATACAAACAAACAACCATTGGTTAGTCGGTTCATTGAACTCTTACATACACGTTATGGTTATGTAAATTTAATTATCACATTGTTTAACGCCAATGATGTGTGCGCGCGCATACCACCAACGTCTGGCATAATAAAGTCGTGAACCTTTAAAGAGCGTTTAGCAAGTCAAGTTCAATGAACTCAAATAGTAAATCTTAAAAGCACATTGGTGAAGCTTGGGATTGGACAGTAGTAACATTAAACAATAAGTTTAATAAATCTTCATATCCACACACAAATGAAGTGTGTGGTCATGAAAAAATAAATCTGGAACCAATTTACATTGGGGAGACAGAGCTGTATAACGGACCAATTGTATACCCAATGAAATAACATTATATTGCCGAGGTCTCATTAAAAATGCATTGGTGGAGAAGATAAAAAACTGGATTCTCAAGTTTAAATTGGTTTAGAAGATCATTAAATTCATCATTATGCAGACCGAAAACATCAAACACGTCGAATTTCTACATTCCAAAAGGAAAAAGTATTTTAAACATCTTTAATGTCAGCAGACATGATACACATGAATTTTGTTCATAATTTTTGTCCTCCCATAGTATGACTGGTTAACTTGAGAGCTGAGAAACTATAGACGCCTAGCAACTTCCTTAATGTTTCCTAAGTAGACTTTTTATTCATAAACAATACTCTGCAGTTATTTATCAGGATTAAGTTATCAGGATTGTACCTGGTGATTGATTGTAATCTTAATGATTATACATGAAAAACTGTATTAATGTAACAAATTCCGAAAACTTAGAATTAAATCTTCAATAAATTTATTATACTTCTAGATGATGATTGTACTTTAACGTCATAGTAGAACGTACTTGAAATTCATTTTGAGATATCCAACTGACAACATGGTTTGCCTCCGCGTGGTGCGATAAATTCCGTTGATGTCTATGACCTATTTACTCTCAAATCTGATTTGGTTTGCAGCTGTTCATGATTTCCCAGTTGCTACAGAAACTTATCACTTATCAAAGGAATACATGATAGATAGTAACTATCATTTATTCTTCGACGCTTCTTAGTTGTAAGGGAACAACTTAATGACAGTTCATCTTATCTCCGACATACCATATTCACTTCGATGGCATACGGATGAAACAAACGGCATTCGCGTTGAGCTTTCTGCGATCATCTGGCTTGTGTGCACTTTGTCCTGCTGACGATTCACAAAACCAGATGATATGATGCGCATTTTAGCACAGAACAATAAGAAGCGCGTAGATTTGTTTTGGGCAAACAAAGACCTTTATGTTTAAAAATCGCATGATCTGGGGTATTCTTTTCACTGTTTCCAAAATTAGATATGACATCTAACAAAGGGAGTGGAGATATATTAAAATTTTCTTCAAAATTAATCATAAACCGTAAAACAATAAACTTGCTCCCATGCCCATGTTTTTTCATAAAGAGGTGAAAGTTGTAGAGAAGCTTGTCCATCAATATTTCAGCAACAGTAGTTGTCTGTTTTGAACTGCGAATCAGTGACTCATCGTGGTGTAAACTCTTTGGTTAATTAACTGTTGGAAATCAATTATTTTAAAATCGACACTATCTCTTATCGCTTTCTTTCGAGTAATTTTTCATGCTTCAATGCACGGTCGCGAACTAGTGTAGCTTCTAATTGCTTTGTGAACGCTCAATTGGAGTAGATAATGTGACCAACTAGAAGTTTCCATAAAATTTTGTTGAAAAAAGGAAGTGTGTGCTCCCAAGCGACGATAAGATAAATAAATTTTTAAAAATGTATTTTCAACCTGTTTCTGATCTAGTGATAGTGGAAACAAGCATAATTAAGAGGGGGATAATATGATTTCAATTTTTCGGTAATTAGGAAAGGGCCGACATAAACATTAAGACTTTAACACGAAAGTTAACTATGTAATTATGCTGACGTCGGGCATCATATTTTAAGGTTTTTAAAATGCAATTAGCCGGAATATTCAGAACACTGCAGTAAATATTGTCTCCCTTTAAAGTATGTCAGCTTGTGCGACGATGTGATTTGCATTTTTTTATGTGGACAAAACATGAACTGAATAAAAAGTAAACAGACGAACAGATAGAACTAGAGTGAAAAAGAATTATCAAAAGACCAGTTTGTACATTTCAATGTTGACACGTATTCTGTTACGTTTTCTTAAGATCTTGGTTGACGTCTCGCTGACGTGTTTACAACAATTCCGTGGATGCAGCAGAAAACATTGGATTTGCCGCAAACTTTGAGCCTAAATTTAAAAATAATTTGAAATTGCATACGCCCATGAATGTTCCGTGTTTGTACTGAACACCTTAAATATTCCCTACTGGGAGCTGGAAAAAGATTCACAAGTGGAATGTCGGAGCAAAAGTTCATCAGTTCAATGACACAAAAGAAGAAGCAAACAAATCAATAATAACCAAACGTGGTGTGTTAAGGCAACTACGAAATGCCGGTCCGTAACGTTGTACTTGCAATCCAAATTACCCACAAATAGACAAGTTAATACGTCATCTAATGAGGTTACCAAACCTGATTTATCAATTCAAAATCTGAATGAAACACTTCCTACGTTCATTTCGTTTCTTAATGTCAGCCCATCCCTCGTCTTTTTTTGTAACCAAACATTGAAAAGCGCACTTACCTTTGTCGGCTTCCTCATCGTTGTAGAATTTTCCAGAACTTCTGATGAATTTGCCGAATTCCTTTCCCGGATGTTTGCTATACACCCACGAATCCTTCCATGCATCTAAAATGAAACAAATTTAAAAACATCACTAAAGATAAATTATATGTTTCTATTTAAATAAATCTCCCACGTCAGCAGGAATTTCCAGGGACTTGGTATTTGAAAGCACCTCTCCCCGCCCGTATATTCAAAACTTACCATCATTGAAATTCTCTTCGAAATATACTTCGCCACTAATTTGCTGGCATATAGCAAGCACAACCAATAATAACGCACTCACACGTTGCATTTTGTTAACACAATTTATTGTACTTCCTTCCAAATAAATTATGTGCGTTTCCTTGTGTCCCGTAAAATCGAAGGGAAACCGAATTTGTTCACGATTCAAGAGCTAGACAACGAATAAGTGCAGCGAAAAAATTTGAGTTTAAATAAAATGTCATATGCGGTGCGGTATACTCAAATCTATGGTTACACAAGGTAGAAAGGAGACAAGCTGTTTTGGTTAAGAGGCCGGCGTGGGTTGGAGAAAGACGAATATTGTGGACTGTTATCGTATCCAACTTCACGCAGCGGTTGATGTGAGGTGGGAATAGAGCATGTTAATAGCGGCATTGTGGGCGTATGAATGAGACGGAGAGTGGCATGTCGAACGAATCTGCTTCCGAGTCGTGGTAGACAGATGGAATACTCGGATTGGATTGAAGTGGACCAATCAAAACGAACCAACACAATACTGTTGACTAACTTGACCGTAGAAAAACAATAGCGCTGCTTGAAATCGAATCAGTGCTGCTACCTATGCGAGAAAATGAGAAATCAGGTGTTTCTTGTCTAATTACATGTCTGATAAAATAGATGATAAATGTATCCAAAGGGAAAGCAAGCAAAAATTAAATTGTGTTATTGCTGGTGATATATTTTATTGATTCAAATTGGCATACGTTGTTATTAGTTTGTATTGGGATATGTGCATTTCGTAATCATATGTATAGCATTTGTGTGATGTTTATCAAAGTGTTCTGCCTTGCAACGTCTATGAGCTGCTCAAGATGAGGATGAATGTGGGAATTGATCATTATTTGTTAAAACATACCACTAGACCTTAAGCTATCATTGCCTCTTCGTTGAAGAGTGGGATAACATGTTATCTTGAATTTGGGACCCTTTAGCTGCACCACTAAAATGTGACCTCTAATACAATAAAAACTGTTACAACGAGGCATTTTATGAGACACTTAAAAACTGAGTTTTATATCAGGCTAAATGAAACCGAAAACAGCATCTATGCGAAGGTTTGTCGTTCTTAAGAATTTCTGAAAAGCTTCGCACTGAAAAGATGAAAATCCTTCTTTTTAGGACTTAATTCTGGCTAGTATAAATATGCGTAATTGAATGCTTAATGGGTTAAGATAAAAAATAAATAAAAAGGTTCTGTACATTTGAATATGAATGAAATTAATCTTAGAAAAGGGATTTTCACAATATCACTACATTGTCGAAGATATGTGGCGGTTAAACAAGTCTCTAACTTTCAGTGATCTTGTGTAGTAATATGCAACATGAAGACTTGCTGAAGAGATCACATGTGTCCAAAAAGTAGGTAGAAAAATAAAAAAGGAACAAGAAAATTATATCCGGAAAACTCAGGGAATCCCATGTCGAAGTCCAAAATTAAAGGCAAGCAACTAAGTAATTGCAGATTTGACGTATAGATGGCTTTAGTTGAATTCTTAGGTCTGTTGACATAGTCGAAATGTCAAACACAATAGGTCTGTTCCAATTGCTCTGAATTGCTACGAATGCCTACGAATTTCTCCGAGAAACTCCCAAAAGGCTTTCCATTTGATGATTTTTTCGTAGACGAGAGAGCTCCTGAGAGTTAAATATTTCCCCTCCCGACGAATTTCTGCCGAAGAAAAATCTGTTGGCAGCAGATGGCAGTCAAAGTGAAAATAAAAAAACCTCATACATTTCATATATTTGATAGCTGTTTACGAATTTCTAGGAAAATTCGTTTCACAAGTTTCGGTAAAGTTATTTTTACCCAATCTACTGAGCTACGAATTTCTGTGCACAAATGAATTGGAACAGACATATTTTGCTATTTGATAGTTGGCACTTCAATTGTCAATAAGCAAAACAAAAATAGTTTGATCAATTGTGTAGTTTTTGTTTGGCGTCTGTTGAGAAATGGAAAATCAAAACAAACATTTTCGTCATATTTTACTCTTTTATTTCTAGGGAGGAAAAAACACATCGCAATCTCACAAAAAGTTATGTGCTATTTATGGTGACGAAGTTATAAAAGAACAGCAGTGTCAAATTGGTTTGCCAGATTTCGTTCTGGTGACTCAAAGGTAAAAAGCGCTCTGGTCGTCCAGTTGAAGTTGATGACGACCAAATCAAAGCAATAATCGTTTCGGATCGTCACAAAACAACACGCGAGACTGCAGAAAAAGCTTCATGTATCACATACATGCATTAAAAGTAACTTAAAACAACTTTGTTATGCACTGAACTCTATATGTGCGTTCCTTATGAAAGGAAAGAAAATCATTTGACACAACGCATTCATATCTGCGTTTTGTTACAGAAACGTAATGAAAATGATTCATTTTGTTGTCCAATGTCCAATGGGTTGTTTCCAACAATTTCAATCGGAAAATGTGGTAGCGCAAGCCAGGTGAACCAGCTCAAACAAAATGAAAAGCTGATATTCATCTAAAGAAAGTTATATTACCAGTTTGGTAGGATTACAAGGGAATTGTATATGTTGAAATTTTACCACCCAACCGAACGATCAATTCAGATGTCTACATTGAACAACTAACAAAATTGAACAATACAGTTGAGGAAAAGCGCCCCGTATTGACAAATCCGAAAAGGTGTTGTATTCCATCATGACAATGCAAGGCTGCACACATCTTTGGACACTCTGCAAAATCTATTGGAGCTTGGTTGGGATGTTTTGCCACTTCCACCCTATAAACCTGAGCTTGCGCCATCTGATTACTTTTTATTTCGATATTTGCAAAACTCCTTAAATGGTAAAAATTTCAAAAATGATGATGATGTCAAATTGTACCTGGTTCAGTGCCCATAGTGTTTTTCTTCGAGAGACCAAGATATATTGTCTTGAATTTTAGTAAAAAAAAGAGTGTTAATCACGTTTATAAGTCCCCAAGATTTTCATCCGTCACCAACCAAATTTCAACTGGAAAATTCATGAAAATAATATATAACACCCAAAATGTACCTGTTTATTTTACTTTTAAATTGTTGCAGCGTCATCACTGCTCTATGATAAGTGAAATACACGTCCCCATCTCTTGCTGATAATTTGCCGGGGCTTTTATTGCCGGTAATCATTTGATTCCGATTTTGTGTTTACAGTCATGGCTATAGTTTGTATATTTTTTATCTTCAAGGAATGCTTATTTATTTAGATTGAAAAAAAGTGATTGGGCGAATAGTAATAATATAATATAATAATAATATTATGTAACGTTAGAATTATTTCAAAACATATTACAAATATACTTTTCGAAAGAATATTCAAACAGTGAAGAATATAAATGCCCACCTTTATTAATCTAATTGTGTGAGCAAACGTAACATTTTCATAATATTTTCATAACATACCCTATAATCGTAAAGCGTTAGCTTTGAATTTGTTATTTGAAACACTGGGACGAATCCCAGCCTTCAAGCAGAGACCAATGGTTTCTGCCTATGACGTTCAACAGAAAACTAAAATGAAGGTTGACAACGGTTTGACACAGTGTTGATCATATTGTTATGAATTTCCTTTTGCACAGGTATATATAGGGTGTTCCGTAAACAAAGAAAACGGATACCTATGAATTGCGTGAACACACTGCTTTACCAGGGTAATACTGATAATCAAAACAAAAAGCAAGTGGGTACAAATATTTTTGAGTTAGGAGATTGGGTTGCTCTCTTTATTACTAAGAAGGTAAATTGTCTTATGCTTCGATTGTTAGAGTAATTTGAAGTAATGTGCAATAGGAGTGAAGTGCCAATACCTGCATTTTTCATTTTCCCGTGATTATTGAATTTTTCACATTATTTAATTAATTTACCTGTCGTCATAGCAGAGACAGATTAATCTTCTTCCCGTGCTCATAAGCTATAGACTCTAAGCAGGGCGATTATGTTAATTTTGGTCCTTATCTAAATATTTTTACATTAAGAGTTTCTTAAGACATGCACATGTCGGTTGTATAAATAAACTACAACATTTCTTCATAGTCAGATAAAATGTAGGAAAACAACGGGTACTTCTATAGGTTGAGTCGAGTCGAAGAGTTTAGTAAAGAAAGCGTAAGCAAGTATTTCGATAATATGTAGCGGCCATATGAAAAAAAATCCAAAATATGAGAAGGCGACGAAACTTCATCGTTAAACAGAGGGCTTAACATAGGCGAAAGGCACTCTGATGAATTGAGTGACCGCCTTTGGATACTTTATTACACCATATTTCATATTAAAAGGATTCACATGTTTATTTTGAATAATTGGGGTCATCATTTTCTGCAGTTTTTCAAATCTTCAGGTGAGCCAGGTCCTTAAATTTAAGGTGGCTGCAGACATGCGAAAACCTTAAAAGTTATAGATCTGCCGTGTCAAAATTGAGTGTCACATCACCAGACACTTTTGTAAAAGATCACTTATGGACTAAGTTGTGAAACTATTGCAAATATTCATTTGAAATAATGTAAGCACTAGGCTAAGTAAATATTATTTCGAGCATTGCAGTGAACAATATAAGCTTTTAACCACTTTAAAAAAGTTTTGGTATTGGATATATGAAAATATATCAGCTAATGTTATGTACTCTTTTCGTGTCATAATTACCCGGTATATCGTTTCTTTGTGAATATAACACACTAATTATTAATGGGAAAGTAAACATATTTTATTCAAAGTATTGGCCATTGTTTTCTACACATTTTGACCACCTTTCTGGCAATTTGTGAATACTACGTCAGTAAAATTGCTCGTCTTTTAAAGCAAACCAATCAGACACCCAATTTTCGACCTCCTCGTAGGAATCAAAGTGCTGCTCAGCCAATGCGTGTCCCATCGATGAAAACAAATGGTAGTCGGAAGGAGCCAAGTCTGGAGAATATGGCGGGTGGGGTAGCTGATCCCAGGCAAGTATTTTGATTGTATCCCGAACCGGTTTTGCTTTGTGTGCAGATGGAGCAAAATTACCTTGCAGTGTCTTCTGGCCCATTCTGGTCGTTTCTCGATCAGTGCATGGTTCAAATTGATCATTTGTTGTCGGTAGCGATTAGGTTAACGGTTTCACCAGGTTTTAGGAGCTCGTGGTACAGCACACCTTTCTGGTCCCACCAAACATACAGCATTGTCTTCTTGCCGAATCCATCTGGTTTTGCAGTCGATGTTGATGGTTATCCCAGATATACCCATGATTTTTTCCATTTAAGATTCTTAAAATAAATCCATTTTTCATCGCCAGTAACAATCCGATGCAAAACCGATTTTCTTTCGTGTCTTTGAAGCAAAATTTCACAAGTGTCTTTTCGGTTCTCCATCTGTCTTTCAATCAATTCATGTGGCACCCATTTTCCACACTTTTGGGTCTTTCCCACAGCTATTAAACGGTCGGAAATTGTTTATTGTGCAACATTTAACATTGCTGCCATTTGCTTTTGACTCAAAGTGTCATCTCCATCCAACATCGTTTGCAATTCGGCGTCTTCAAACTTTTTTGGTGGTCTTCCACGTTCTTCATTTCTCACATCAAAATCATTATTTCTGAACCGTTGAAACCATCTTTTGCATGTTGCTTCCGATAGAGCATGATCACCATATGCCTCGACAAGCATTCGATGCGACTCTGCAGCACTTTTCTTCAAATGAAAACAAAAAATTAAGGCTTTCCGCAAATCATCACTTTCTGGTAAACAATTCGACATTTTTAACATGATGAAAAAATATTATGTTGTCTGTTCAATGACTTGATGTATATTAAATATTTTTCACAGATGTCATAGCAAACAAACAAAAAAAAAAAAAAAGTTGGGGCTCGTTCACAACAAATGTTTCCTATCGAGACATTTGTATCTTGACGCTCACTTCACACCGGTATACCTGGTAGTTGAAGATATTCAGAAAACAATATTAAGGGGACAATTTTTTGATATCTCAAAAAAAATTTTTATGGAACGAAATAACCTCATCTGGTAATGTATTGCCAATTTCGAGCAATGACCTTTTGCCAACTTTCAGGCAGCTTCATAATTCAACGTTCATAAAACTTCTGTTTTTTATCAGCAAAAAAATGAACCAGGTACGATTTGACATCACCATCATTATTAAAATTTTAATCAGTCAAGGTATTTGGTAAAGATCGAAATAAAAGGTAATATGGTAAATGTGACAAAACATCCCAACCAAGCTCCAATCCTTTTTGCAGAGTGTCCAAAGATGTGTGCAGCCTTACATTGTCATGATGGAATACAATACCCTTTCTGATTTGTCAATTCGGGGCGCTTTTCTTCAATTGCATTGTTCTATTTTGTTAGTTGTTCAATGTAGACATCTGAATTGATCATTCGGTTGGGTGGTAGAAATTCAAAGTAGACAATTCCTTTGTAATCCAACCAAACTGATAACATAACTTTGTTTTCAGCTTCCTCCTTTTCGGATTTTCGAGAGGAATGAAGTAGCACTCTGGCACTCCTGACCCTGAGCCAGAAAATTAGGAATATCAGGTTGAGCCTCTCCGCCGCTTTCTCCAGTTTTCCAATTCATTCTACTGATGACATCGTAGAGTGAGTGGCAAGAATCATTATTTTCAATGCAACTGCGGGCGGAAGGTGTATTTAGTATGGTGGTTGGGGCCTCCAGAATCCTTGCCCCAGCCGATGTTGAAAAGACAACGAATGGGTTTGTCTATACAGTCTTTATTTAAAACGCCCAAAAACAAGACGTTTCTGGACTTAAGTTCGATGTCTCACCTAGCATCTTTCGAACCGAGGTCCATTGAGTCTTAAGCCCTTCCGCCGCGACAAAGGGAAGGGTAAAACAAAATGCATCTTTCAGTAAAAAAGGTCCCGTTACCGGAAATGCAGCCGAATTTAAATGTGCAAAATAATAGCACCACGTCATTTTGGAGAGCGGTGTCGAAGTGTACACTATTTTCCAATTTGTTTGTCTCTAAAGTATATCTACACATATATTTGTAAATACTTAAACATAAATTAAATTTATGTTAAATTTACCCTCGAAGGTTTGTAAAAAAAGAATTCACCTGCTGGAAGTCCCAGAGAAGTACAACTACTGACAAAAATCCTTCTTAAAAAACCTTCTTAAGCGAACCACATTTGCGAAACAACACCTAAACTGGAAACCCTCTAAAGGGCGCAATATAATATGGGCGGACGAATCCAAATTATTTTTATTTGGTACTCCTGGACTAGGACATTTGTCGCAGGCAAAAAAACCAAGATTTTCAACCTGAAAAGACTGTTAAGCACGGTGGAGCAAAAATTAACGCATGGGGATGCTTTTCCTATTATGGGACTGGTCCCATTTTTTTGGATAAAACCTATAATAACTGTTGGATTTTATGTCAGCATAATGAGAAAAATCATGCTACCTAACGCAAAGTGGAGTATGCTGCTTAGATGGATTCTACAACAAGACAATGACCCCAATCATACGAGCAAACTGGCCAAAAAACATTTTCTGAGCAATGGAGTTCAAGTTGTGGAGTGGACACCTCAGTCTCCGGACCTGAATCTTATTGAAAACCATTGGACAGATGTAAAGAAAGCTGTATATGAAGAAACGCCAAAATATATACAAAACAGCAGTGGGATGTTGTGCAGATTGCGTAGAAGAATTTCTCTGTTTAGCGATGTCATTAATCGACTTCATGCTACGACGTTGTGACGCTATACTTAAAATAAAGGTTATACGAACAAATAGTAACAAAAGTTAAAACAGAAAACTTTACTATTCCATTGACTTTTACTTCATGTTTATGAATTTTTGCATTTGGTGCTATTGTTTTGCACACCGCGAAATTCGTTGTCATTCCGGATAACGGGCATTTTCTAAGTTCAGTATGCACTTTTTTCTTATCTTGTTTATGGGTTTTATTACTGATAGAATAAGGTTGTTGTGCAGTAAATATGAAGTGTAAATATGATGTGAAAAAGTTATTAGCAAAATAGTGACAAATTCGAACATGGTGCTATTATTTTGCACAGTGCTGTATGTGATGAAGTTCCTGGAAATCTCACTTGTTGTACTGTGGCGATCATAATCGGTTATTGCTTTTATTTGGCCGTAATCAACTTGGACATTAGCAAAAGGGAATAAGGAAGCTCTTAGACTTTTCGAGAGAAAAGTTTTGCGTGCGATTTTTGGTCCTGTTTGCCTTGATGGCATCTGGAGGAGAAGATTTAAGGACGAACTCTGTGGGCTGTACAGCGACATGCGCCTAGTCAAGCGTCTACGGGTATAACGCTTAAGATGGCTTGGCCATGTAGAGCGTATACACACCAATGCTCCAGCCCGTCTTTATCTTTGAATCCGAGCCATTGGGACAACGCAACAGAGAACGACCTAGACTAAGATGGCGCACACAAGTGGAGAAGGACCTCAACCAACTTGGAGTGCGCAATTGGAGACATCTGGCGAAAGATAGTGCCGGCTGGAGAGGCATGTTGGTTGAGGCCCAGGTCCATCCTGGACTGTAGTGCCACAAGAAGAAGAATCAACATCAACCGAACGAAATTTGGAAAGCCAATTATGACACTGCCGTTCCCTTAAAACTTTGTCACCATAGACAGCACATAACTTCTTGTGAGCTTCTGATGTGTTTTTTTCTTTCCGGAAATAAATAAGCAAAATATGACAAAAATGTTCATTTTGTTTTTCCATTTTTCAACAGACGCCAAAAACTCCACAACCGAACAACAAAGGATATACTGATTGACAGTTGAAGTACCAACTATCTAATAACAAAATGTGTTTGACATTTCGATAACGTCAGCAAGACTTAAACTTCAACTAAAGCCTTCTATGAGTGAAACACACACACACAATACTTTAGTCTAGCAGCGATTACTAAGTTCCTGAATAACCTGGTGGAATTGGAAGATCTCGTGGAAATGCATTTTTACAATTCTTTTTATTCTTGTTCAGAGGGTGAACAAACCATTTCCAAATTTTTTCTAACCAGAGATAACGAAATCTATACAAACCACGCACTGAATATGGAAAAAGGCCATTTACGGAGAGAATCAACCATTAAGTCCCTTAAATGTAAATGTAAAGCAACACCTAACACAAATATACTTAGATCATTTGCTATGTACTCGAATTGGGTTGCACTAGACCATGAGTTCTTTATTGTTGGTGGAGACAATTGAGACAGGTTTCCAGAAAGTTTTAATAGTCAGCAATGACAGGAGGATACTGATCCAACCAATAGAGGACAAGCAAATAACATCGGAATTTATGTGCGGTTCCGACATTTGATGGGTCGGTATTGGTTGGCTTGGATCTGATAAATTAATAAAAGTAGTAATTAACAAGCCACTGCTTTTCATGATAAAATGTGGTCAGATCGTGGACGCCGTGGCGTAGTGGGTAGATTGCGACGCTCAAACGCCGAAGGGTCTAGGTTCGATTCCCGGCTGAACACCAATTTTTCGAATTTTTCACGGCACCACCTCTTTCGAGCTGTTGACAACACTCAAAGAGTAAAAACTGACTAAAACAGCTTCTCAAACTTCGCCGTTCGGAGTGGGCAAAAAACTGTAGGTCCTCCCTGCTCGTGATAGAAAAGTAGCGCGCACAACATGAGTAGTTAATGAGCAAGGAAGTCCCTGGTGCCCCTGTGAACTGTCATACAATGGTGCCAAACAATTATTATTGAGTGAAACTTCTACCAATGTTTCTAATTTTCTAATATAAAAAATGGGCTCCAGCAAAGTTCAGTTTATTTGCCGATCATGTGTAATTGGACAAGGATTTGGACCAGGCCTTGAACAAGGTTGTGGGTTAGGGCTTGGACAAGGTTGTCTATAAGAGCTTAAACATTTACCATGAACGCAGCTGCCTCGAAGTCAAAAGAATTGACAGAAGACAAATTTGTGCTATTAAAGAAAACAGGATTCTCTTCTATGATTAGTAGATGTTTTTTCTTATTTTCATTTATTTCATTGGCAATTGTTACATAAAATGTTTTTTCTTCTTCTCGTATATTTTTCTATATTTATTCATATTTTTTTTATATAAAAAAGAGCTTCTGAACTGGTATAGACTTTGTTTTTTATTTGTTTAATATTTTCTCTTTTGTTTTCTGCTTATATACAAGTATCAAATTTTATTTTAATTTCAATAAATTCTAATATTTATAATAAGAGGTTAAATGTATCTGTATGAAATTCGAGTACTGACTTTTAATTATACTGCTTTGTTTTTGTTTTATTTGCTTAATGAATGCTATTGTAAATATTTCATTATAATGATAATAGAAGTTTTAATAATAAATAATTCTTATCTATGTGCAAAATTAAATAGAAAGTCACAAGAGATTACACTAAGAATTATTTTATTTATGTTAATTTATTTATTTACTTTATACTTGCTTATTTAATTTATGTGTTTAATTTACTAATCATGCAATTAACTTATCAAAGACACATCGGATTTGGAAAAGGCTAAACAAGGTTTATATTTTAGATTTTTGTTTCTTTTCTTTATTTTTGGAATTTATAAATTTATTTTCGCATTTAGTAGCATTTACATATATCCTAGTATAAATATATATATTTGTTCAATTTTAATATTATCCAATTTTTATGTCACTTTATAAACGAATATAGTTAAGTTTTTTTTTTGGTTTTTGGGACTTTAGATAAAATTACGATTTTTTCGATTCCGAATACAGCAGTCTCAAAACACTTACAAATTTCAAGGAAAACATTCAATAAGAATACTATTTACTTTATTTTGTTTTTTATTATACCCACACTTTAAGTTTAGTGAAATTGTTTTTATATTTTTAATTTTGTTTTTGTGATATTTTATTTGTTTTTAATGTCAGTCACGAACATGTCATAAAGAAATACGCATGTTTAGTTGATGAAAAATACATTCTTTTCACACATCTGGTACAGAAAAAGTTCATTCATAGGTTATGAAGCTGAAGTTCATCTTTAACTTTCGTTTGAGCTGCTCAATATGGATATTAACTTTATGCGTGATGTCATATGTGCCATTTTTTATGACTCAGCAGAATGCTATGGTTTAAGTTAACTCAAAATACACATGTAGAAGAACATGTGTCATTGCTCTCTTCTATGCGCTTGTCAAACCATAGTAACCAATGATCTAAATGATCTAAAGACATAACGTGGCATGTTTTCCCTGCATTATCTTGACCGGCAATCACTCCTTTTGGCCGTTTTAGGCTCTCTGAACGCGACTAAACTCCTTTTTTAAAAAATGTACACCACTGCATATATGAACATAGCTATATACTCCTTATCTCGTGGTTCTTCACTTAGGTTAGCTTCTGGGGTGACATAAAGTGTTTGTATTGGAAGTTATTTGAGGTAAATACGTACTTTTAAACATAGTGGGCTGAAGACAAATCCATACTTTTTAGGACCAAAATTTTATGGAACTAAAAGTCAGATATATTCTGATCTAATATAAGTGCATTGTAAAATGTAATATATAACTGAGTCGGTTTTTCAGATACAGCACTGAGATACAGAACTGTGCAAAATAATAGCACCATGTTCGGCTTTGTCACTATTTTCCTAATAACTTTTTCAAGCACCAAGTGCGAAAATTCATAAACATGAAGTAAAAGTCAATGGAATAGTAAAGTTTTCTGTTTTAACTTTTGTTACTGGGTAAGTACTTGTTCGTATAACCTTCATCTTTAAGTACAGCGTCTCAACGTCTTGGCATGGAGTCGATTAATGACATCGCTAAACAGGGAAATTCTTCCACGCAATCTGCACATCCCATTGCTGTTTTGTATTTTTTGGCGTTCTTTCTTTACATCTGTCCAATGATTTTCAATAAGATTCAGGTCCGGAGACTGAGGTGCCCATTTCACAACTTGAACTCCATTGCTTGAAAAATGTTTTTTGGCCAGTTTGCTCATATGATTTGGGTCATTGTCTTGTTGTAGAATCCATCTAAGCAGCATATTCCACTCTGCTACCTAAAAGCATGATTTTTCTCATTATGCTGACATAAACTGCAACAGTCATCATCGGTTTTATCCAAAAATATGGGACCAGTGCCATAATAGGAAAAGTATTCTCATACGTTAATTTTTGCTCCACCGTCCTTAACAATGTTTACAGGTTGAAACTCTTGGTTTTTTCGCCTGCAACCATGCCCTAGTCCCAGGAGTACTAAATGAAATTTGTTTTGGATTCGTCCGTTCATAATATATTGCACCATTTACAAGGTTCCCAGTTCAGTTGTTCTTTTCTCAAATTTGGTTCGTTTTAGTAGGTAAATTTTTGACAATAGTGTTACTTCTCTAGGACTTCTGTCAGGTGAATTCTTCTTTACCAGCCTTCTGCTTATTGTTAATATCACCATTCCTACACTTTTATTTTCATAGCGTTCATAAGTGGGTTACATTTGACTAATCTTACTATTTATCGTTGATCGGCGGGGGTTAATTTCAGTTTTCCTCCTGCTTTTTTTCCCTTTGAACAAATTTTTTTTCGTTTGCGATAATTTTATTTGAACGCCCAAAGCGCTCTTCAGAACAATGTGGCTACTATTTTGCACATTTAAGTTCGGCTGCATTTCCGGTAACGGAACCTTTTTTAATGATAAGAAGCATTTTTTTATTATTATTATATACTTATTATTATATATATGGCTTGTATGACTGATGTAATAAAGATGTGCAATAAATATGAGGCTCCTGACTGTCTATAGGACAAAGTAATTATCATACTAGTGGCAAAGTCGAACATGGAGCTATTATTTTGCACAGTGCTGTATGTATTCTACTCCATGCACTCCACTCCAATGCTTTGGCTCACTTTGAATTTTACTAATGCTCACTTTTCCCTGTATGGCCAATAGAATCAATAAATTTGATAGTTCTTGTAGGGGACATACATACTTTTGGATTTCTTGGGACTATTTGGTGCCAAAGCATGTGGACATTTAAGTTGAGTTATTGTAATTATGTAACTGAGTCTCCACAGGGCACAATAGAGAAGTGCTTAATTAGCGGTAATGTTCAGCACATTTACCATAGCGTGAAGCCTTGGAGTGAAGGCTCTTTGTTTAAGTACTCAAATTTTGTGGTGTACTATTTTTGTATATAAGTATGTTTATTGGGGGTGAACAGGTCTATACTGGCAGCATATAAAAAGTCTCTTGTAGATAAAAGAAAACAACTTGAGGATGTCTTAGGTAAAACGCTGCCAGAGAGTCGACTGTTTAACTTACTTGAGCCCATTCGCTACACGACTAGAATCAATAGTTAAGGGAGAAGACATTCCTTTTAACACTGAATTTTTTCTTCAGACTTCTGAGGTTAATTTCTTTTTTCTGGTGCAATACTAGTCAACCCAAAACGATCCTGATGATTAATTTGATCGAACTGAAATCTTGCATTTTATTACAACGCATTTTAAAGACACTCTCATTAATCATTACTCTGTTCTGCACTGATCTTCGGAAGTCTGTGTTAAAGAAAATAAATGTAAGCTTTGACGGTTTGAAGAATTATAGAGGTGATAATAATCGTGAACAAAACGAAGAAGAACTCTCAATAGTTTTAAGAGCATTTGAACATTCAAATTTATTCAGTCCGCATTAAAAATTGCCATTGTCAGCTGCAAACTTTATCAGCACGAGTATATAATGTAAGTGTTTAATTGAGTATTACGGGCGCTCTAAGCGTTCTCAGTTTCCAAACGATTCTAGAAGCAATAAAATATAGACCCAGCGTTATATTTGTGTTTAAATTTAGACTTGATGGAACTATTTGTATATAAGTCTTTTTGATAATATAGTTTCCTAGGGATTTAAAAAATATTGTGTCAATCATGGGTAGCAATACCTTACTCGAAACTTATGGTGACATAGAAAATCGTGCTGAAAAGACGCCTTGTGCTTTGAGAAAATAAAACATTATCTCAGAAAAACTTGCAGATCTGATATACTCTTTAGGAAAATTAAATGTATACTCTTTCGACAGTAACAGAGTTTAAATTTAAAATACAAAAACGTATTCAAAAACTCAAATATTGAGCACTAATTTATTCAAATGTGTTATCAGAAAACAGTCGAACTATAAAATCCTTTTAACATTAAATATCGTCAATATCGGGTGATTAAAACAATTTCACTGTAGCTTTTAAAAAACCAATCGTGTGAGCACAACTTATGCTTGTTTTAAAACAACATGCTGTCATAATTGCTCTCTTAATTACGTCTGAAATGTAATACCCTCTATGTGATAATTATTTTGTACAATGCTGTATTGGAGCTCCATTTGAGTGCTGGTCACGAAACTGGCTTCATCGATTTCTCTATGCTGTTCCTATATCGCTGCAAACAACATTTATTTTGCTTGTTTTGAACATTCTGAAAGTTTTTTTTAAATCATTTGTCTTCTTTCCACAATATATTTGAAATGTCAGAAGCGAATACAGTGCTCTAAGTAACATATTATTGTGTACGTTAATACTGAACTGACGCAACAATGCAGCATTGTGAATCAAGTTAAAATATTTAAAAAGAATTAAAATATTTCACCGCACTTCTTTACTTAATGTAACGTTTGATAAAAATCACATTTTAAAAAAATCATTAAAACAACGGACAATCGTCAATACAAATATAGGTTTTCTTAAAGGTGAAAACACAATGGACAAGTTAATACATACTTAAAGCTTTTCTTTACACATTTTATAAATTTTCGAAACATATTTAACTACACTTATGCACTGAATAGAGATTACTATACTTTTATAAGCATGGTCACAACAGAGTAACATTTATAAAAAAGGAATGCATTTAATTAATGCATTCCATCAGTTAGATTTTATAAATTTTAGTTTTGCTTTACATAGTAAATATTTGACATAAAAAATCGATCTATTCGCCATAATTCTTAGATTTCCACAAACTTCACTTTGCCATTACTAAAGGCTGAATTTCAGTCTATGTAATGTTAGTTAATAACGATTTATTTGTTTCATTTATTGTTAACATTTCATCAAAACGAAACAAGAACATTTTCGTTCTCCCTTCTTTACAGTATTTATTGTTTGTTCCTCCTTAAGATGAATGCAAATCGGATGTTTAACTGACAAGAAAATATAATCTAACACTTATTTGATTGGTTTAAGAAATTGATAAATTCAATAAAAATATGTTTAGTTTTCTGCTTTTTTAACAACATCGATTGCAAGGTTTATTTGATTTTTGTTGGATAAAAAAGTATTAATTAATAAATAGTTTATCTATCATTCCATTAACCATTAGCATATCCTATAAACTTTATTCTTTTGTCTTGTAAATAGAAAATTTATTTGAATAAGTACTTTGAATAATTTCAAAAAAGAATTATGAATGTAAATATGTTTTCTTTTTGTTTTTAACATTAAAACTCAATTGAGAGGTAGTACAAAATAAAAGTTCATAATTCTTTTTCTTTATCAAAAAATATATATACACATATTTATATAGGGATATTTATAAATTTAATTTATTCATGTAGTTAACCTATGAAAGAGTAATTCTTTATATGTTTAAATTGTAAGTTTTGTTTAAAATTTTTATATTAAATATTTGTGCGTTTATTTGTTTGCGTTTCTTGTATTTATGTTTTCTTTTCTTCTTCAAAAAATGTTGATACTTAGGTACAATGTTGCAACATGAATTTTCAAAAGCTACCAAATTGTATTCCATCCTACATTTCCATTAAGATTTTTCCTCCTGTTTGTTCAAATACCTACTATATCACTTGTAAACAAATTATAGGTACCACTATTCGTATAAAAAGGTAGTCTTATAAGATATACTTATACATTTTCATAAATACTTAAATACCTGTGTCTTGCAAGTTCACACATATTCCAAAAACTCAATGAAAAACCAACCCTTGAAAAATCTCACAAAATTAGGACTTATTATGTAATCTTAAAAAAACAGAAAATAAAAACGAAAATTCAAGCTTTACGATTTAAATTATTTTAGATTGACAATATACTTTATATTATAGCTTTTGTTTTTTTTTTTTATTTCAATTTGTTTATTTTTGTTTGTTTGTATGCTTGCCAGTGCCAAAGTGCACTAACGTATGATTCCACAAAAAAAAAAATATATCAGCACAAGTAGCTGAATATAAGCTAAGAGCTCATATTGTACCAAATTCGTTTATAGTGTCACAAAACTAAGTATAAATTGGCGTGTGTAAATTACAAATTGTGATTTTAATCAGGTTAAAACAGACTATTACAAACAAAATAGATTTTGAGCTATCCAACTTTTTTTCGAAGAAAGTACATTCGAGTTGTCTTATCATTTTTTGCACGATTTCTTTGTAGCCAAAGCATCTCCAAAACTAAAACTTTGTGTATTTAAGAAAAGGGACTTAAAAGGAGCGTAAAACGCACGTTCCTTTCGTTTTTCATTAATTTCAGATTAGAAACAGATTAGCAGTTTATGAATTTAAATTTGATCATCGTCAAGAAAGTTACATATATATGTACTCGTATGTTGTGAAAGGATCAAGGGGATAAGAGAAAATTCGATTGCTTTCGTAAAATGCAAGCATAATTCGCTCAAAAATGAACACTTTCCATGTCACAAGGTCTGGACTTAACTGCCAGAGGAAAATGTTGAGGTGTACAGTCACATCAATTTATATGGTAGTTCATATTCGATTGTCCCTGAGGAAGGCGGATCACGTCGATAGCACTCAACTGGAAAAAGGACTACAATACGTTTTATGTGAGTTCAAAAATAAAAACAAAAATCGAGATGGAGAGGTATTTAAATTGGGCTAGACTCAGATAAACCCTGTTCTGTAACGCAGATCTGATTTGGTCCCTGATGCGAGCTTATATTCATCACATTCTATCCTTATTTTCACAGTGAATGTACAAAACAAAATCAAATCTTTTTCATTGTCGCCTGTGTCATAAAACAATATTTTATATAGGCAAGGATGATATTTGAGACTACATACTTTAAAGCATTCCGGTCAGCTAATGGGGACCAGCAAATGCGCCAATCACTTGCGTGCCAACCCTATGTGTGTGTCTTTTAAATAAAAGTTGACTCACTGAAAGTGAATTCGTCATAAAATAAATTTTGATATAAAACAATGCTGCTATTGTTTTTGACAATCGGTTACGGTATACACCGGATATGGACTTCTAAAGCGAGAAAGAAGTGGGAAACGCCCTAAATCCCATTAAAAATGGTCTTTCCGCTAACAAATGGACACATTTTATTTTAGTGGAACATCAACTTGTGTTAGATTGAAAAAAGTTAAAAATAATATTACAATATATTTTCGTTTGAATTTAATTCGAAAATTCGTTTACTCTGTGTTGGACATCGGAGTACAGTAATCGTTCTCTTTATGACTTGTTAAGTACAAACTACAACCCTTGAGGACAATTCATATCAGAAACAAAAAAGCGCTCTAAATAAAGTCCGAATGAGTTTCTCCATCATATTGTAATAAAGAACTTTAAAATCACACCAAATTTAAGAAGAGACGACAACAAGAATAGAGATTAAGAACATTAATTCGAATCGACACTGAAACCACACTGACGACAGCAATGAAGACAGCAGTGACAACAAGAAACATCACATCAACAACATCAACTGAATACGATATGTACAACATACAAAAATTGAACCCATGTAACATCGATTATTTGAAGTTTACTTACATGGTGTTGAGTCGGTTAATGGACCTCGATTTTTTAAAATTACTCACAGCGTATTCAAAGACACTCCCGCGAAAACGTAAAAGGAATCGAAGCCTGATCCACAATCGTCCTTATTGCATGTCCGTAAGCAACACATCCCAAGAAGAGAAGCTCCCAAACAACATTTAACGAAAAAATTCATAGTTGTTAACAGTTAGTTAGAAGTTAATTTAGCCAAGTCTGCTATAGGTCTTGTTCAAGAATATTTTGGTCACGATTTTGTCACACAAGAGAAATAGTGTTCATATTTAGAACCAAATTAATATTTTTCAGTCAGAATGTCAATCACAATGGTGATTATTTATTTACTATTTGTTTGTCTTAGTACCACTAGAAGACAGCATTTAATGTCGAAATGCTAGTTAATATAACTTAATGAAAATTCGAATTGAGTAGTTCAATAATCACTCTACTTAGAAGAACATTGAGCCAATGTGTGGTCAGTTAAGTCGCCTTAAAGTTCATCAACCGTCTGCAACCAATTTAAACAAGCCCGAGCGAACACTCGTGATATTGACATTCCTGTTTTGATGATACTTTAAATAATTTTTTTGTACTGCTGCTTTTTGCAGTATTTGTTTAAATTTGGTTAGATTGTTATAAATTACATTTTGAACTGGACTTGTTCTAAAACTTTTGGAATTCATAAAATCGCCGGGAACTGAAGAATTAAATAAAAACCTGCATTGTCCGACTTTCCACAGTTTGTCATTTCGCTCACTGCCTTCCCAAATTGGTGTGAAAACTGTCACCAGTGAAGTTCACTTTATCATTCTATCAAGAAATCAATTTCAAATGAAGTTACCAACACAGACAGTGAATTATCACAATGAAGTAGATTGCAAAGGTCCAGCTTTAGGACGAAAAACCTCAGAAGTTTTTCTTTCAAAAATCTACTTCACTTCTTCAACATTAGTTTGGTTCAGACGTTGGTAAAAAAAACATCGTCCTCAGGATAAGAAGTTTTAAGTCCTGTCTACCGAAAATAACTTTTAGAATTTAGCCAGCTTTGAGCAGTTTAATTTCTCGGTCTTATTGTTCGTGTCTTCAAATAGGGTACAATATAAGTAGGGAAACGAAAGACTGTAAAGTAACGTTATGCCAAGACAATGAACAAGTACCCTTGGAATTAGATAATGCTTAGTTAATATAATATCAATTTTTGTATTACCATGGTCGAAAAGGAACAACAAAATATTGACATTCTTTAACAGAACCGAACTAGAGACTCCAGCCAAAATCAAATGAAGATAACCCTCTTGAGTATTTTAAAAAACTTAAATTACCTTTGCACTTAATAATGTCAAATGCAATTGTTTTGGGAACATTTCTTCTACAGTAGGCACAAAAAAAGAAAATAACTATTCCCCACCAACTTTTGGAGTGTCACTTGTTTTTTTTTTAGTTCACACACACACACCGTGCCTCCCCGGACTATTGCGCCACATTAAGAAGATATTACGCGACATTGTTCGTACAACTACATATGTATTCAAATGTTATAACACCTCCTGAAATATGTATTCAACTTCCTTTTTCTTTTTTTCCTTTTCTACTCATTTGAAGCACCTAGTAGTTAAAGCGGTTAACATCTTATCGAAACTATTTATCAACACTTTTGTACTCTCTGTAGCTTAAAGAAAAACTTTAGGAAATAAAAATTTAGTACATATTAACGGTTTTTTCAATAATGTACTATATAGTGGTTAAATTATTTCATTAAGATATACCTTACAACATTATGTAGGGGGTTGAAAAATTGATTACATATTTGTTTAATTCTGTAAAAATATTTACCTACGGCTTAAATAAGTACAAACCTAACGCAATTTTCTGATATGGTATTCAAGACAGAATCACTATACAAGTCGTTTTATAAAATTTTTCACATAACATAACTTTAAATCTGTTCAACATGACGTGGACACCAGTAACGTAGGGTGCCCAAATTCAAAATTTGCTTAAAAGTTCAAGTTTTCGATATCATCTGCATTTAAAAATGCAACTGCCACAAGATCAAAAACTTTCTTGGTTAAAATTTTAAACGCGCATTACTCGTAATATGGCCTCAAATTTGATTGGACCTGGAGCACTGTCTGATATCTGTTTTATGTCTTCACGTTCTACAACACTTAAAATTTCGATTGCACTTTCTGAATGAAACTTTCTCCAAACGTATGTCAAAAATCTGACTCTCACACAATGACCTTTTAAATTTGTTTCAAAGAAAAAATCGTAAACCAAAAAATCCAAAAACATGTCATCCCATAATTTCGTGCAATTAAGATTTATTTACCTTACAAAAGCAAAAACTAAAATATTTGGTTTCTAATCTGTGTGAACGTCAGTAAAAATCACAAAATGTCATAGTTCCACGCGCCGATTTCGATCCAAGAATAAATAGCAATCCTGGATCATTACAAAAGTTTTTCTCATAAAGTCTTGAGATTAAAGTTTTGAAAACTTTTCAAAAAATTGTTTTTTTCATATATATGTATATTTTTTATATTTTATTTATTTTCCTACGTGCCTTAAGTGTGTCAGTTTGGTTGTGTCTGCGGTTTTCCTTTGTTTGTGTGCCATAAGACGCTCAAGGTTGAGCGTTTAGTAGTGGTGTGTGTTTGTGTTCGGCTTTAAATTGTCTTTCCTCATATTCTTCTGTTTTTCTTCTAAATTGGCATTCCTCAAATTTACTATAAATTGTTTGTCTTTAAATTTAGATTAAATTTAATTTATCACAAATATGCATGTTAATATATTTCTTTTATATTTCTTTTATCTAACGGTATTGTTTGCATAAATCTATGCATATACAAATATTTTGTTACTTGGTTCTAGTTTCTTTGTTTTAAGTATAAAATATTGATATTTTCATTTCACTTATTATTCTCATGCTCCACTGAATACAGAAATGAAACACAATTTGATGTAAACAAAACTAATACATGTATCTGTGCGTGCATTATTCAGTTTCTGTTTTGTGTGCCATCCAAACGTTCAGAATCTGAACGAAAATTGAAAACATAAAATTATCATCGAGTATAGATTTTGAATGTAAAGTTGTGTGACAGAGTTGATATTGTGTTGAAAAATAATTATTTTGTCACGATTACTGTACTGATTTGGATAAGTTTGTTTCGTATTGTGTTCTGTACCTTTGACAGTTGACAACGTGTGGTCTGTTCAAACAAAATTGAGCTCGTATCCCTGCTCGATATCAACGGCGACTGAATCGGTGCCATCTTGTGATTTTTTCGATTTTGTTTTGTCTTTAGATGCAAATCCCAAAAGGCTAATGCCGCTCCCACGGCGTGATGGGAGCCCTAGCTATTCGAATCAGGAATCGACTAAGACATGCCATCGGGCGAGTAATTCACCTTTGGCCATCTCTCTAACGTCACACCAATGCGCCACTTCCTCTGGTCCGGATGAGTTTAGACCCAAGCTAAACCAGCCGACCATTTCGTTGCGCTTCATGTTACGTTTTGCATAGACAGAAACCATAAGAGTTACATCATTTAGTTGAAATAATGCCACCTGAAATGAAAAGAAAAAATGTTTTGGAATTAATAATTTACATTTGCTTTTCTCAATGAAAACATTGATTTAATTGAATTAATCTCGACCTTACTCCATACATTTTCTTGAAATAAACAAAGAGCAATATAAAATTAGCGTCCAAGTCCTTAAGTACATTAGAATCGGTCCTTACCAAACTTAAATCGAAACTAGTTAAAAATCGGGCATTAGAAACAAAAATTGACTGAAGTAAAAATCATGTAAAAGCACACAAGTAGGACATATAGAACATACGAGTATCTACTGTATATTCGGCTCTTGTAACGGTTCAGACATTAAGTTCAAGTTTGAACTAGTTCAAGACTGATCTTCTTAGTGCATAGTATACTTGAATTTAAGCAAGTCTTTTACATATATATTTGTTTGCACTTAAACCATTTTTTGTGTATTGTTTCAATAAAGATCCCCTAATGAAGGCAGCAATTCCCGGAGAATCCTTGGGATAAAATCAATAAAATAACATTTCGTTGCTTGCAACAATGACGAAAAAAGCTGACGACGACCAAAGTTTCTCAATCAACATAAATATAATACATGACAAGTAACGCCGCAGAACAGTGTGCAATTAAGATGAAAGTCTAATCTTCCTCGTGTATTTTCCTTAATTTGCGAGTTTTTTCTGACACCATCCGATTTACATGTTACATTTGTGAGTTCTTTCGGGCAACTGAATACGAACCTTTTCAATGTATTGAGGAAAATTTAAGTTGAATTTAACAATCAAATTATTTAAGACCGTTTGGTTGTGCTCAAAATTTTTGTACTGATAAGGCATCCGGTTGATAGGACTATTTCTTCCCATCTCTCTGGTTATTTCCGAATACCGTGTCTAGAAATGATACCTTCCCGGCATTGAGCCGGGATGATACCATTCCAATTATTGAGCCATTTTCTGATTCCCCCAAAGGACCCGATCCGGAGACCTCCCAAATTGATTTGCATCCCCCACCGTTGGGGTAAGAGCTCTCATTTTAACGTTTCCAATTAGTTTTCGACCACTACCTCTAAGTGGGGCAGAGTGTTATCATGTTGCTAAGCATTCGGTCATTTCTGACCCTTTTCACGCATTAGTTGTGGTCGATAAAGTTTCCCATCAATGGTTTTACCTAGTTTTAACAGCTCTACACCCGAATTATCCAGTGCATGGATATTTTTTTTGAGATCGATATAATCCACGATGAAACAGGTTATCGTATATCCACTTTTCATCTCAAGCCACGGTCCGGTGCAAAAATCCCCCCTTTGATATTTTCAAAAAAACAAGTTGTTCCGAGTGGAAAAATTGACTTTCAACTCGTATAGAATCATTTTTTTTTTTTGCTGTTATAAGTTTCAATTTATGTAACTGAACGGAAATTGTTACTGGAATACTTCCAATGATTTTGCGAATTCACTTTGCTTTTGGCACGGACCTTGATCCAGTAAAGCCTCTAATTCCTCATCTTTAAACTTTTTGGGCTGGCCCAAACGCTCTTTGTCTTCGACGCTTAATTCACTGCTTCTCAAGCCTCGAAACCACTTTCTGCTGTTTATTCAAGACAAATCGAACAGAGGCAAAATAACCCTGTTGTTGCTTAACAGACGCTGATGTACACTAATTATTACTGGCATATGTCAAACACTTCTAATGAAGTAGGTTATCGCTTCCAAGATCAGTGACCACCGCATTAATAGGTGTGTTTCAGTACTTTCTGTACAAAATTCTGAAGTCTGTCATTTATTTAGCAGTAAGGATAAAACTCTCTCAGAGAGCTATAAAAAAATAAACAACCATACTTGAGCTCACTTATCCCTGTACGCACGGCAATTAATTTGACAGAAAACCAACAACCTACCCATACAAATTTTTTGAGTTAAAATGTGCAGAGATAGGAAATATTTTACTTTCTCGAGAGAGCGTTCAGTTGATGCAAAACCCATTTTCTCTAGGGATTTGTGTTGTTTTACGAGGTATTCAGCCGGGTGCGAGCTCTCGCACATCAGCTCACACAACTGCATTTTTGAGCACTCAAAACATCGATTTGATAAGACATCCGCCGTATAGTCCTGGCTTGGCACCGAATGATTTCTTTTTAGTTCCGTACGTAAAAAATAAAATGAGTGCTTCGACAATTTGTTCAAACGCATGCAAAGGTGTGTAGATCTTAATGGATTCCCCATTTGAAAAACAAGAAATCTATTTTCGATGATTAGTATTTGTTTAATCCCGAAATTTAAAAGGCAACCTTCGTATATGTGGCAACAAGTTCATGCAGGCTTAAGCTTGTTAGACTTTTCTTTGAATTTTTATACGCAGTGGTTAAAATTCATTCTCATTTATTGATAAGAGTCACGAAAATTTCGAAAGATTATTCACAGCAAAAATTTAGAAGAAAATAAGGTTTGTCCATTAGTTAGGATCAAACCTTCAGAAAACCGCGTTTTGCGACGTTTATTGAATTCTTTAATACTGTTAAATTAAATCACAATTAGGCATTTAATGCGCTAAGAAACAAAAAATAAAAAAAAATTTCTTCAATTAGGTGAACCCAATGTTTAATAGAGACAATGTTTATTCTGTTGACGTACCTGAAACACAAACGTTTCCTTAAACAACGGATTCGGTTGTCCCCGTCTGGTTGATGTCTTCGCCCGAGCTATTTCCTGTCCTATACTGCTTACAAGGCACAGTTTCACATAAGTGTCTGGTGCCTTGTTCATTGATAAACTACGAAAATGGCTGCCTTTCACAATTTCCACTGTTAGTCGGCCTGTAGTGCCATTGTATGCTAAGCCTAAGAGAAGCTCTGGTACACCTCCATGTTGCATCGAAGTGGTGGAGCCGGCACTATCGGATCTTGCTAAACTTAAGAGATCACTTGATGATCCCACAATCTGCAAATTAAAAAAAACACAGTTGCAAAATTTGCTCAGATCTAGGCACTTTTTGACTTACCGATGATGTATTCCTCGGTTCAAGAGGAAGCCACAGGTTGGTCTCCAGCTCCAGGTCAATGGTGGCAAAACTAACCACCGCCTCGCCAATGAGACGTTCCTTTCGCATTCGCTCACAGCCATACAACCGTATTCGCAGTCCCATTGAGTTGACCTCTTCTGGGTTGACGCGGTGCAGGAGAAAGCTTTCCATAAACTGAGGGCTATCGCCTGATCGTATCTTAGTCTTGTGCTTTTGTTTCTTGTTAGGCAGCATTAGGAGTCGAACCTGTAAAACGATTATTGACAGATTGGTTTCACTTGATAACAGGTGTGCAACTTGCCTGAGTGTGGGTCTGTTGGCCGTTTTCTCGTGTCGGAATCCCTCTGGCTTGCAGCACGTGGACTGTCATCTTTCGCATTGGAGCATCGTACAGCAATGAAATCTCAATGCTTCCGCTTTTACCGAAACATTGGTTCTGCAGTGCAAGATCATCGGACTTTATCGATCTTAAATCACTGGTGTCAAAAAGTGGCTCTTGTGAAAGAACAACAATGCACTGCAAGTAAATGACAACTTTCTAGAAAAATGTTTGGGGTGAAGAGTGGACACTTACGTCTTCGTTGTTGTTACTGTTTATGTCGGGAACATCGTCTAGACTACCCTGGCGTTGTGTTGGAGATATCTTGTGGTAGCGTGATGTGTTAACATTGGCACGTCTGTCGATTGTTGAGCGATTGTCTATTCGAGTCTCTTTTATGGATGATACACTGCCCTCTGAAGATTTGGATGGTATGTGAGTAAGATCTATTTGAAGAATTTTTGAATAAAACGTAATATATTTGCAAAGTAGAAGAAAATAACTGAACCCTAATGGGAAGTTCTTTATATTGTGTAAAAGTTTTGAGGCCTTAAAATTGGAAGTAAGGTTGAGGATTGAACATAAGGCAGTTAGGGTTTTGCGTCTGGAAAAGACGAACAATGGTACTTCAATGTTAAAAAACGTTTAAGGGACAAGGCGACGCTGTCATTTGACGTCTCTTACATGATTCTTGAAAATACCGTGGTTAACTCACAAGTCAACACCAAAGGCATGTTGTGTACATGCTGTACAATGCGTACATTCTGTACACAACATTGTTGTATCGGGCAGAGCATTACATTAAGCAGCAGAAATTTCGAGCTAGTAAAGGACTTCGTCTTTCTCAGTTCCGCTGCAAATAAGGACAACAGCACCAGTACCGAAATCAAACGTATCTTTGGGCTCAAGAGGCAATTGATTAATAAAGCTTTCTCTCGAAGGACTAAGCGTGACTAATGTAACAGCTTAATCATCACAGACCTACTTTATTGCGCGGAAATCTGAACGTTTCTAAAAGCGAATGAGAAAGCCATTAATCTTTTTGAGAAAAAAGTTCTGCGGTCGATTTTTTGATTCTGTTTCCATATACGGTATTTGAAGAAGATATTAAACGTTGAACTCTGTGGGCTGTACTACAGCAAGCGCCAGGTCAAGCGTCTTCAGGTACAAGATGGCTAGGTCATGTAGAGCGTATGGTTATCACTGCTCGGGCCAGAAAAGCATTTGAGTCATTGGGGCAAAGCAACAAAGAACGGCCTATGCAGAGGTGCAGCATACAACTGGAGAAAAATCTTAACCCACTGGAAGCAGCTGGCGAGAGATCATCCTGGCTGAAGAGGCATCTTGTTTAAGGCCCAATAAGGACTGTAGCACCACAAAAAGAAAAAGAAACAGTACATCTTTCCACCACCATATGTTGATTTTAAATAAACGGAAAATAGACATCTAATATTATTAATAATATTACTTATTTTCACTGTTATCTCGGCAGCAATGTTTGTGTTTCCTTTCTTGTATTGCTTACTTAAACCACAGTTTCCAAAAGATTTTGAAAGTCTGAGGGTACTCGGAAGAGTACCAGAAGAGTTTCAGGCCACATCCCTCATGGTTTCCTACTTTTATAAAGTAAGTAACTTCGGGATCTCTTCAATCCTATAGGGAACAGCTAAAACTGACTGTATTACAATAAAAATCTAAATTGAATAATTACTTGAGTCATAACAAGTTCCCCATTAATGGGAAGCTTTAATAAAATCCTCTAACCAACCTACAGTAAATTTCTCAAAACTCAATTTACATCATAAACCACCGTTCCAAGGTGAAGCAGCTCATAACATAGCTTCCTATTGTTCATAAACCAGCAAGAGTAACTGTCATAAATTAATTACATGTGACAACGGAGATGATAATTTCATATTCGAGAAGACCATAATCCGAAACGACAAACAAAACATAATTGCAGTTAAAATAAAATTGTTTACACGTGTGCGGTAATACGAACCTTTCTTTTCCCCAGTCAAAATGCCTGTGTTGCTTTCGATTGACGCTTCAATTGAATCATTAGAACTGCACTCGCTATGCGACGAGGGTATGCCCACTTTGCCGCGTTCGGCAATAGCCAAAGGATCCTTTGATGAGTCTCTTGGCGCTACGGTGATGTGTTGTAGTTCGCTGAAATTATAATTCTGTGCTAGTGGATTTAGATGATTAATGCCATAGCCGGTAAATTGGCCATTGGGAATGCTTCGTGACTGCTGCAGACGTAAACGTCGTAAGATTTCCTCCTCAGAGTCTGAGCTGGTGTTTTCATAGCGCCGCTTACGTGCTTATATGAAATGCAAAGTCTTAAAATTAATGAAAAGACTCATAAGCCGATTGCAAACTTACAAATTTTGTGAACGTATTTGGATGAGATATTGTTGTCCTCGCAGCAAGCAAAGGCGTGGGTCGAGACATGGAAACACCACTTGCGGTTGATATATAAAAAAAATACTAACATTAACGCTACAAGTCCAAAGAGTGCTCCAACGAGGGTGGTTGCTTCAACAGATCCTAAAAGACAGAAGAAAGGAAAACGTTGTTATTATGTTTGCTGATTTTGTTTTTTAAAACAATTATAGTCATTACAAAATTCTAAATTGCTCCATGCTCTGCTCAATAAGTTCAAGTTTCAGGAACTGATCTAATTAATGCAGTTCTGGTTTACAGCGCTAAGAATGCTTATGTCATATACAATGTAAACCAGAACACTCTTCGATTTCAAACCATTTGAACAATCGAATGGGGGTGTTCAAGACCAGTCTTAAATACATTCTCCAATTTGCCGGAGGGAATGTTCTATTACTCAGAGTGCTATGTTGAGTAAGGTCCCGGCTCACAGCGGATTGTAGCCCTATTCTTAGTAGAAACATAAAATTTGTGCGACCCAGTCCCATTTGCAAAGACAGAATGATTTTTATAAAAAGAGAAAAAAAGGCCGTGGCTGTGATATTCCGATTATCGAGCATCGCTTCTAATTTTCCAGAAGAAGTATACATTTTAATATGCAAATACGAGAGGCGTTCAATTTATTCTCGGTATTGATATGAACGAAAATGCGAATTCAATTTAAATTGTTTTTATTTTTCAATATAATCTCCCCTAACATCAATGCATTTGTTACATCTTGAGATAAACCCTCAAAATGCAAAATACACCTTTTATTGCCGACTTCTTCAACATCCGAAAATCTTTTTCCACGAAGACATTTTTTCAAATCCGGAAACAGGAAATAATCACTAGAGGCAAGGTCTGGACCATAGGGTGGGTGTTGGAATTCTTCGAAACCACAATCTCGCGCAGCAGCCGTGGAAATTCGCGATGTGTGAACAGGAGCGTTGTTATGAAGAAACAACACAGCACTCTCGCAAATTATGCAAAGTGGCAGCGTAGAATGTGGCGTTGATGGTTTCACCTTTTTTTTTTTTGTACTCAATGAGCAATATTCTTTTTGAATCCCAAAAAACTGTGACCATGAGCTTCCTTTCGGGGGTCTTTTCCTTTTTTATGTCACTGCATGGACTCTTGTTTGCTTTCAGGGTCATAGTGGTGAACCCATGTTTCGTCCCCAGTAACAATTCGATCCATAACACTACACATCTCCAAAGTCTCTCTATAGCATGCGATTCTCACTTTTTCGGAGTCCCTGTGAGAATTCGTGGCACCCACAGTGCAGTTGCAGTGACCTTTGAAAGGTTAAGATGGTCATGAAAAATGGTGTTGATGGTACCAGTTGAAAGCTTGATGATCTTTGCCATCATTTTCACCTTTATTCGGGCATCCTCAAGAGCAAGTTTTTCGACTTCCTTTCTGCTTTCTCCCGTACAAGCAGTATCCGGGTTGCCGGAGCGGGGGATCGTCTTCAATGCTCTCTCTGCCTCTCTTGAATTCACTTTTGCACAGTAGATAATGAAGGTGCGGAACCCTGGTAAACAGCCACCATCTCTTCATGAATAGTTCTTTGACTTTTTTCTTGCTAAGTGAGAAATTTAATTACAGCACGATGCTCAATTTTCACCATCATCATCTCAGTTGTCGTTATAATTCTGTTTAACTAGAGATAAAACGCGAATTAATAAACACATTTATATTAAATTGACATGAATGCACTAATATAATAGTATTACTTGATAAATAAGTCAATTTATTTAAATTCGTATAACCACAGCTTCATCCCGATACCGAGAATATATTGAACTTCCCTCGTAAGTGGAGAGTAATAGGATGTACTATCCATGGTTGCCCCATTGGTCATTTATGACAAAATTTGGTCACTAATTATGCTCTTGGTCACTTTATCAAAATTTTCTCCCACTGGTTATTTTGGAAAATAAAAATCCCATACGGACAATATTTTTATTTATAACGCAGCCAATATAGAATTGATTTTCAATTTTTATGTTTCGGTACCTATTTATCGATTACTTATAGATTTAAGGGAATATTTAAACAGGCAGTTTCACTTTCGGACAAATTTTAAACACGAAGTTTAAATCAAAAAACTGTCTTTGATCCTGAGAAAAGGATCTTGGTTGCCCTGAGAAAAGGGATTCAGTTCAGTTGGATTTGTCTCATATCTAGAGGACGTGATTCGACGCATCGTCCATACAGATTCTTCTTTTTCTTGTGGCGCTACAGTTCGAGGTGGACCTGGGCCTCAACCAACATGCCTCTCCAGCCAGCGCCAGCTGTCTCCAGTTGCGCACTCTAAGTTGGTTGAGGTCATTCTCCACTTGTGTGCGCCACCTTAGTCTAGGTCGTTCTCTGGTGCGTTTTCCTAATGGCTCGGATTCAAAGACTTTTCGGGCCGGAGCAGTGGTGTCCATACGCTTTACATGGCCTTGCCATCTTTACCGTTGTATCCGTACACGCTTGACCAGGCGCATGTCGCTGTACAGCCCATAGAGTTCGTCCTTAAATCTTCTCCTCCAGATGCCATCAACGCAAACAGGACCAAAAATCGCACGCAAAACTTTTCTCTCGAAAAGACTAAGGGCTTACTCATCCGCTTTTGCTCATGTCCAAGTTTCCGCGCTATAAAGTAGGATGTTGAAAATATTTTGTATGTACCCAAAATATGTCTACGACGAATTTTTTTGACAAATTCCCCAAAGAAGACAAACCGTCTAGGTTTGCGTCCTTATATATGTTAACAAACACTAAATGTGGTCAATTAAGTTAAACACATTTAATGAGCTTGGGGACATCAGTTAAAACAATAAAATGTGCCGCTTGTATGTGACTGAATAAATTGAATGTTTAGGTTTTCTTCATATAAAAGAGTCACAGTCAGTCACTTGTGCCCACCGGTTTGTCCATTTCTTCAAATTTGGACAGAGCGAGGTTCTATAAACCAACAAATGCTCGTTACACAATAACGCCCACAGCGTCTTTCAGTCATACGCCCTGATTAGTTCTCATCCTCGCCGGAAGATGCTATATCGTTAGAACAATTGTTAACATTTCACCTGGGTCTGAGTTGACTTTTTGTTAAGATCTCTTTTGAAAGCGTGCTTATTCCAGGATGGGTGATTTCCGTTCCAACAAATCAAAGAGCTTTTAAAAACTGTGTACTGTGTGGCTCTTCTTCTTCGCTCCTGGCGATATTCAAAAACCGGTTAAGCTATTCAACAAATGAATGCCATTGTTTTGTGTTGGGTAAACGCCTACAGCGGCATTGTCCAGATGTAGGGGATCTCAAAACGGAGTGGGTTATAAATGCCCTTTCTTCTCTTGGGCAAAAGAAAATCATATATGTATTCGACATCAAATTTATACACTATGGACAACAGGCACAACCCTTACACTACTTCACAGTAGTTCGGTCCTGTTTAAGCTAGTATCGTCGACGAAGCGAAACGAGTTTTGATCATTTTGCAGTATTACCGTATGATTAATGAACCAGAATCTCACAAACTGCAAAGGAAATCAATTAGTATTTGGTATCGGCGAGGTTCTTTGGACATCTTAACCAAATCACGTCCAGGAAGCTTACAAGCTGACAATGTGAGTCATGCATGAAAATATGTACTTATGTAAGTTTCGATTTTGAAACATAATACCTTTGAGCACTTTTGAAGAAAGAAGTCATCTCGTAATAATGACACTAATTTTTAATTAAAGAAAGACAGACACAGTATAAAAAAAGAAAATTTAAATTTTGAAACTTATAAAGGGTGATTTTTTCGTTATTATCATTTTGGCAACACTGGTTTAAACAGCTGACTCACGTTTCGTGTTTTGTTTCACTGTCAAACATCTTCAGTTTGGTATATAATTTAACCATGAATCGTCTTACAAACGAACAACACTTGCAAATTATTGAATTTTATTATCAAAATGCGTGCTCTGTTAAGAAAGTATATCGTCATTTTCAATTTTATGGTCAAAAATAGACGAAGCTCATTTTTGGCTCAATGGGTACGTAAATAAACTGAATTATCGATTTTGGAGTGAATATCAGCCAGAAGCATTGCAAGAGCTGCCAGTGTTTGTCGGACGGGGCATTCAGAGGCTTGCAATCGACACCAGCCAAAGCAGTTGACGTTTTGTTCTCAATATTACAAGTTCGAAGGGATGTCCTATCGGTTGTTCGGCGCTCGGTATTCGATTTGCTATTGGACTAGATAAAGGATGCACTTGTGTTGCGTTGTTTTGTGAATTTTAAAATAAGTGAATGATATTGTGTTAAAATAAAGTTGACAAATACAAATACAGCCAAGGTTGAAAATATTTTTAAAATAAAGGATATACTTTCCAAAAGTGAAGCGAATTGATATCTGTTAAACGGATTAACTCAAACTTGTCAGTTTCCAACATTGAATGGTAATTTGGTTTGTGTGTGAAGCTATCAACTGTACGAAAAATATGCTCTAAGAATTTTCAACTCCTGGTGATCCTTGATTCGGGAGCCAGTTAGAAAAACAGGGATGATCTGCAAGACAGTCCTGCTCACTTAAATTGCGACACAAAAGGATAAGCCAGTTTTTATAGAGAGGATTCAACAAACTTCTGGGATTTTAAGTGCAGAGTGTAAACGAACAACTGGCTCATTGAAACTAAGCCTTAACTTTATACCCAAACTTCAAAATGACACCGTTGTGATCAGTACAGTGGAAACTCTATTAAAATTGATTTTTTCTTTATAAGTGGATTAGTATTGCATTTTCTTGTGCTCTCAAGTGACTGCAGTGGTTCACGTCAATGGCGAACGTAGGGTCTTAGACGATTGTTCCCAATTCATTGCAAGAGCTACCAATGCATCCAGAAAGTCACAGTATGGTGCGGTTTATGGGCTGGTGACGTAACTGTGAATAGTAAGCGCTATCATGAGATGATATCCAACTTTTTCTTTGCTCAAAATGCAAGCGCTTGACTTATGGTACATGACATGTGGTTTCAAAAAAACGGTGCCACATGCCCCACAGCACGCGCAACAAAGGACTTATTGAGAGGCGAGTTCGGTGAACATATTATTTCACGTACGGGGCCGGTCAATTCGTCGCCTAGATCGTGCGTTTTAACGCTTTTAGACTATTTTTTGTAGGGCTATGTCAAAGCTTCTGTCTATACAGACAAGCCCGCTTCAATTGACGCATTGGAAGACAACATTGAAGCATTTATTCGTGAGATACCGGCCGAAATGTTGGAAAGAGTATGCCAAAATTGGACTAAGCGGATGTACCATTTGAGGCGCAGTCAAGGTCAACATTTGCATAAAATAATCTTCAAACATTAAGACCGTACTATCGATTCAAATAAAGATTTCATGCATTTTTCTGAATTTTATGTGTGTTTTTTTTTGAGGTTGTATAATTTCTTTGGCTTTGTGATTGTCAGAAGAATATCCCTACAGACACTAAGTACGAGAATGCCCTACTATGCATGGAACAGAAAAATGAACATTTGTTAAATGCCGCTTATTTTTTATTTTATTCTTAAACATCGCAATGAGACGGATACAAAGTTTTCTTTTCAAATTTGCGTTGTCAGGAGTTAAACAGAGTCGTTAGATTTCTAATTTGGAGAATTATCTCAACTAAACGCACTATCGCTCACAAAGAATTTCGATTTTACTTCTTTCCACAACTGTTAGTTTTGCTTTGCTATTTTTCTATTAGGAATTAAGTAGACCTCGAAGTTATTGTTAACTTGGAACTATATTCGTTAGCATTTATGGACTTAAATATGATATAGCATATGTAAGAGGTACCCTGACAAGCATCGTTTCCAAACTTTGGTCTTCGTTTATGTTTCTATCTAGAGTATGACTCACTTCACCGAGTTTTTCTTAAAATATATTGTGAATTTCATTCATTCGCAAAGGGATTGATTATACACTTAAGTGATCGGAATTAAGTCACAGCATGGGCCGAAGGTATAGAGGAAGAGAGGGACAGAAGGTACCGATGCACATTGGTTTTAAATGCCTGTGGATTTTGATAGTTCCTCCTTCTCCACACACCTTGCTCTAGATTGTAAATGATTGAACCAAAGACAAAATTAAATATTATGTTTTTTGTTTATAAAATATGGTTTCATAGACATGAAATAAAGGGTTGCTTACACATCGATAGTTTTTCGAAAGTAAGAAACTATACAGTATATCGATAGTTTTCAAAAACTACCGATAGACTGTATGGTTTCAGTTATTTAGTTTCATAGTTACTTCTTCAAATAATAACAAATTACAAATTTTTTGTAGTTTACATTACACTTGTTTTAGTAATAATTGTTGGCGCGACAGTCCACAGGAGGACGAGGGTCTAGTTTGCTCATCAACTACACATATTGTGCGCGCTACTGTTCTCTCACGAGTAGAAGGGACCTACAGTTTTTTGCCGAGTCCCAACGGCGAAGTTTGAGAAGCTTTTTTAGACAGTTATTACTCTTTGAGTGTTGTCAGCAGCTCGAAAGAGGTGGTGCCGTGAAAAATTCGAGGTGTTCACCCGTGAATCGATTCTAGACTCTTCGGCGTTTGAGCGTGGCACTCTACTCTCTACACCACGGTGGCCACCTTACACTTATCTTATGTCGATTTAATTTGGGGTCTGAAAGCTCAACCAAAGTTTGGATACATTACGATAAATGTCTCTGTGATTTGTTGAATTTTCATTAAGGAAAGAAATAAAAAAAAGGATGATAATAGGGCTAGCTTGCTCATCAACTATTCGTCTTGTGCGTGCTGCTGTTCTCGCAAGAGTAGAAGGGACCTACAGTTTATTACCGGCTCCGTAAGGCGAAGATTGGGAAGCTTTTTCTTAAACAGTTATTACTCTTTGAGTGTTGACAGCAGCTAGAAAGAGGTGGTGCCGTGAAAAAATATGAGGTGTTCAGACGGAAATGGAACCTGGGCCTTCGGCGTGTGAGCGTCGCACTCTACCCACTACGCCACGGCGGCGACAAAAGGATATGTAAATCGAAAATTCGATAAGATATTTCGACATGAATTAATTACTGTCTATATCACAGAAACGTCTTTTGGTTTTTCTTTCTCATTAAATGAAGGTTACTGCCTGATAGTACAATAGACCAGTATTTGAGTCTGAGCGCTCCAGTGCAGTATATCCCAACCTCCAACAAAAAAAAAAGATGGAAAAAGAACAAACATATGCTCTTAAACGCCTGTGAAAAAACCGTGCATTTTTTCTTGCAAAAAAAAAGCTAACAGAACTTGCAATGGCTAAATAGAAAACCCTCCGTAATGAGTTTGTGCCTGTAAGGATGGCACTATCCTTCCTCTCTCGGGGTGACAGAAATATTTCGACCAAGTAGTAAGATCTAATGGTGTAAACATCTTGTCCCAGAAACGAGTGCTGGAACTAAGAAATAATGAGCACATTGGCTTACCTACTTGTCAGCACAGCTATTCAATTTCACAGTCTGTAAGTTCAACACCTCTTTAGGTGGAAAGGACGTCTGTTTCGACAACGCAAGCAAAGCTGCTACCGAAATTAATGTTTAAAAAACAAATTGATGGACTTAATAGCATCTTAAAGTTAGCAAGCGCTTTAAATATTTTTGCTAACTAAATTTCAGAGTCACATATAGTTCCCGTATTGACTTGAACATCACTTAACTTCAATGTCTGCATATACTCGTGCTAAACGACTTGATCTTGCATCGTGTGCAGTCAATGCAAGCCGACGTGCTTTCGGCCAGCGAATAAACCGTGCAAAACTGTTTCAAATTAAAGCGTTTTGGACATTGTAACTTTTGTGTTAAAACAAAAAAGAATTTTTAATGAACTTAACGCAACAACCTCGATAGCATTTAAGAAATACATTAAAGAAAAGACTGTTTAACTTTCAGTAAGAATCAGGTTTATTACACAACACAAACTGACATCAAGTAAACTAGCGGAGAAAGTTATGTAAACTTACATCAGTAAAAATTTGAAAAAAGAAAAATGAAACTCCCATAATCGTGGAAGATTCTCATTTTCGACAACTTTAAGCAACTCGAAATAAGTGTAACCATGAAAACTTTGCCGCCTTCAACCCCACTGCAAATTACTTGTTTATCCCTGCAGATTAAACGCCTCAAAGTAAGTCCCCCCACTCAACAAAGTTCCAACCTCTACAAATACACAAAATCTATATGAATTCATCAATCTTGTGTCGGTCTCTTCTCATATTCCCAACACTTTGAGCGACGCCATCACTGCTACCGACACAACTTCAGTTTCATAAAGGGCGAACAATTAAAAATTAATTCCACTTTCATGTAAAGTAAATATTTATAGATGACACTGCGTGACTGCAATACGCCCCCACATCAAAATCGAAATCAAAAGAATGAAACCGGATTGCATAAGCTAGCAGGGATCTGCCTTGTACCCTTCTTGGATTATCCCGATTTATGCCTACACTTATCCCCATTTCACGTAAACCGTAAACCCCACTGAATAGGGTGCGGATGCGGTGATGGTAGATTGTAGAGGGCGAATTTTTAATGCAATACGCCATTCAGAGCGGGTGGTAGGATTTGTAATTGATTGTGAGTCCTTGAGAAGCTTTAAAAGAGTTTAAGCGGTACATACTCGTATAATGCACACAATGATTTCACAGTTCAGAGGAATCAGTAAGCGCTGGAAAAATGTTTCATAACCATTACGTTTCGATGGACCGTAGAATATGAGACAGAGCAACAAAGGCAAAGTAACAAATAGCGGGAAAGAGGAAAAGGATTCCCCACCAGGAGAGAGAAATTCAGTTGTATAACCAGCTGTTGAGTTTGATTTAAATGCTAAATATAGGTGCAGGTCACAGACAGTTCGACATTAACAATGTCTTTGACAGATGTGAACGTTCGACCTTGTTGGGACTTCTCAGTTTCCAGCAAATGCCTGTCGAATGTGATGGACAACTTTCGACAAATAATTATACAAGAACTGGTCGTTGGTCGACTCATTCATTGAAACGATGGTCACATCACCACTTGAGCTCCTCCTAAGTATTCAGAACAAGATGATTAAACGTCGGAGAACTGGATAGATATGACCTAGAAAGCGAGATTAACGCTGCCATTACCACAAGAAGAATAATTTGCTTCTTGCACCGAACAAATGACTCCCATCAGATTGTGTGACCGTGTTTGACCTGGTTGCCAAAACTATTCACAGCAAGGGAGTAATCTTGTGCAACTTGAACGGATGTTATTTTTTTTGGAAAAGGTATTTTTTGTAATTCTCCACTCGTGTATAATGATTGAAATGTATGGAAAAACTTTAAGTTAAGTTTGCAAAATATGCAAATGAATCTACTAACTGATTTACAAACTGCACTAAAGTCAGATATTCAGAGGCTTGAATGGAGTTGTCCACTTATGCAATATTATAAAACTCGTACTTCAAGGCTCGGATCGTGAAATTAATTAGAATAAGTTCAGAATATAAGAATCAATGTACGAGGTCTGTTAATAAAAACATTTTTTTTTGTTTTGTTATGTTGGTACACTCGCCCCGAACATAGGTTTACGGTTTCACTTATATAGAATATTAATTTTGTTTGTAAGAGGCATACAAGTTAGACGTATTTTGCGTGTTCTCCGATTTTCTGCGATTTTCTGCTATCGATAAAAGTTAATCAAAGAAATGGAATTAATTCTCAAAAACACATGTTGATAGTGTCATACGGTGAATGTACCCTGAATCAAAACAATGTTTACTAGTAATACAAGTTTTTCAAAGAAGGGCGATAAGCTGTGAATGACGATGTTCGCCTTGGACCGGCACTTCTACAACTGATGAAAATGTTGAGAAAGCGAAGAAAATTGTTTCAGAAAATCGTCGAATCACTATTGGAGAAGTTGCTGAAGATGTCGGCATATCGGCTGGCTCATGCATATTTTGAGTATAAAGCTCAAAAATTTAGATTTGACCAAAAAAAGTCGTATGAGCATCGCTCAGGAGTTGTTGATTGACGTCAACGGCGATGCAGATTTACTTAAAACGTTCAATACTGTTGACGAATCATGAGATGGTTATAACATCGTAAGACCCACGTTTTGCGACAGTTGAGGAGATACAAACCGAATCGCTAAGGGAGCTTCAGGGCATACCAAAACGTGCACATCAGAATTGCTTCGAGGGTTGATAAAAATGCTGGCACAGGTGTAATATATCTGAAAGGGACTACTATGAGGACAAAGTACAAATTGATGAATAAATAAATATTTTTTGAGAAAAATTAAAATTCAACTTATTTTTTGTAAACTCGAATGCCAACTATGAAGTAATTTTTTTTTTGATAATTTTTAAACTACCAAAGAAAGATATATAAATATATACATCAATTATAAAATTGTATCAGTAGTTTAAAATATTCCACCTTGGGTAAGAATGATTGCCTCGAAAGGAAGAAGAAAGTATCGCAGGATACATGCAAGTGGCTCTGTGGCATTTTTGCCCATTTGCGGCGAGGAGTTGTTTTTTGCGGTGGTTCAAACTTCTTTATATTGTAGTGCCAGCCTCCCCCTTCAAAATGCCCTAGACAAGAATCCGATGCATTTGTATTTTTTTTTCTTTATATCCATCACAGAGTAACACAAAACACTACGTTCTCCAAGTGTTAACTCTCAGTATCGCTTTACACAGCAGATGTTTGCTGAGCGACTTAGGGTCATCTACCGATTCTTATCGTCTTACAGATTACTTCAATAAATAATATTAATTCAAATACGATGCAATAATCATGTTTTTAAATTCTAACCGTGGCAAGCTAAAATCAAATTCGTTGCAAAGATCATTAAATGTATTTATACACCTTGTAATAGGTTCATTGCGACCATAATTGGTTCTGCGCCTTTTGTCAAAAAGTAAGTTTCTCACCCGTAGAAATTTTTGGGGAGCATATGTATTTATGAGAAAAAGTAATTCTGGTGAATTTAGTTGATAATTAATAATATCACGAATAAACATGGCTGACGTTGCCTTACGCCTGAAACTTAAGGTTTGCAAGCCAATTGTTCTGCATCTTTCAACATAATTAGGAAGATCTTCAAAGGAATACAACTTTCGGAAAGCATATCTCGTGAAATTCTTTTGAACTTGTTCGAGTCTAAGTTCTTGATTATCGTAAGGTGAGTCCCAGACAATGGATGCATATTCCAAATAGGGTCTTACTAACGAAACAAAGATAATCTTTAAACTGGATATGTCGCGAAAATCTTTACTATTTCTTTTCAAAAATCCTAACATAGAATTTGACTTCGCAATGGTGTAATCACAATGTAGTGAGAAATCCAACTTGGGGTCGAATATTACTCCAAGGTCTTTAACTTCTTCTAGGCGATCCAGTTTTGATTATTGATAGTATAATCATAAACAATTGGAGATGTTATTTTATGTGCCGTCAAAATTTTACATTTTGAAATTTTTAGATCTAGAGCATTATGCTTACACCATTCCGCTAGGTTATGTATATCCGACTGAAACTTAATGCAATCAGCTATACTGTTAATCGACAAAAATAATTTAAAGTCATCCGCGAATGTTAGAATTTCGCAGAATCTAAATATTTCGTGAACATCGTTTATAAATAAAGGAAATAATAATGGGCCCAAGTGGCTACCCTGTGGCACGCCCGATGTCACCTTTATTACGCGAGAAATATAACTATCGACCTTAACCATTTGCTTCCTCTCCTTTAAATAATTTGAAAACCATTCTAGCATTGCTGAATGAATTCCCATGGATTTAAGTTTGTTTAAAAGCAAAGTGTGATGCACTTTATCAAAGGCTTTCGAAAAGTCAGTATAAAGCACATCAACTTGTAGGCAATGTTCTATATTTGTAAATATATAATTTGTAAATAAAGATAAGTTAGTAGAGTATGACCTACCTCGCATGAAGCCATGTTGCCTATTTGAAATAAGCTCTTTTACTAGAAAATACATTATTTCTTTTACAAGGCTCTCAAACAATTTTGGAATGGAAGAAAGCTTTGATATAGGCCGATAGTTTTCTACTTTTTGTTTCAACCCGCTTTTATAAAGTGGTGTTAAATAGGAATACTTCCATTCATCTAGGAATTCAGCCTTTTTTAGCGATTGATTAAATATAATTCTAAGAAGTCGATACAATGAACTCCAACAATTTTTTAAAATTTCTGCCGGGACCCCATCAGGGCCTGGGCTGTAATTAAGTTTAAGATTTTTCAATTCGTTCATTAGATCGTCATTCGATAATTGCAACGTACCTATGTCCAGAATTTCAGGTATTTTTGAGTAATAGTTCATCGTTAAATGGTCCTCGGTTTCATTATAAACTGACTCAAAAAAGTCGGCAAATAAATCACAAGTTCCATTTAAGTCATTTGAAATTACGTTTTCAAGTTCCATTGATTTAAGCAAGCCTAAAGAATTTATCTTAGATTTAACGTACTTCCAAAATGCTGAACTATCGCTCTTCACCGAAGATTCTACTGACAAGATATATTGCCTGTATAGATATCTATTCAAGAACTCATACTCTTTCCTCTCAAAAATCTTTTACGGTTTGATGTCGATTTGTTTGATACAAAGATAGAATATGCTTTCCTTTTGACATTTCTTAAATTAACCAACTGTTTATTTGCCCATGGAGTTTTGAACCGATAATTCCGACGCGTTTTTGGTACAAATAACTCTATACCAGAATTCAATTTATTCATAAACATATCATAATTACCTTTCAAATCTGGAGAATTTAAGATGACATCCCAGTTGACATTTTTTAAATAATCCATCAGAGCAACGAAGTTGGTTTTACGAAAATCGAAACTTAAATTGGCAATATTACTATTTTTGTCGCTACCGTAGTTAAAGAATTCGAATTCCAACAACAACGCTTTATGATGTATTTTATTTGAATCAATTAGATCCAATGCTTCCGCTAATGTATAGTTAATGTCGTTATTAAGAAATATTAAATCTAATATTCTATTCAAACTATTTTTAATATTATTTACTTGAAATAATCCCAACGATAAAAGTCCATCAATTAACAAATGCTCCCATTCATGAGTAACATTAAATGGGATTAAATTATCATCACCATCTATATTCCTCCAAGTAACATCACCAATATTGAAGTCTCCTAGTACGCACGGTTACGCACGGTTCGGAGAGTTTGCAATCCACTGTGTCGAAGAATTAAGTCTATAACATAGTTTTAATAAATCCTGACTGACACACGCTTTGAGAGACGGGACCGCGTCTTGTTGAAATGACCACGGTTTGTTTGTCAAGGGCATCTGACTGATTTGAAGACATTCCTTGATATACAGTGGGATTAATTTCTTACACCACGGTCCAAAAACACAAATGGAGAGTGACCACTGGAAGCTATAGTGGGGCACAAACCATTACAATCGGTCTGCCTGTCCCCGCTACTGGGGCTGTGCCTAAATTTCCGAAGGACTTCTCTGGCAAGTAGTATACTCGGCCATTTTCTTAGTTGACATAATGTTCGATAACAACTGGTAGCTAGTTAGAAAATATGAAACTAGGTATTTCATCACGTTTGTGCATGAGAAGCGACTCTTTCGCTTTTTCTATTGCGAAGTAAGTTCGTGTGCTTTTTGGAACTTTAATGGTTTGAGTCCAAACTAATTTTTGAGTATATGTTGCACCACGAAGCATTTTTCCTCCTTTCCCTCCGAACCGTTTCTGGTGATGTTGGTGTTTTTTATGAACACCTCCATAGCGACCTATACGACGATAAAAAGTTATCATTTGAAACGAAAATAATTTATTCAGTTTGAGGTGGAGGAGATCTCTAACAATAGCTACTTGTGGTTATCCAGCGAAATAAGAAGCAATCTCACTACTTTAACACAACTGAGACACAAATAATTGAAAAAGCTTGCGAACAATATAATAACCTGTTAGGAATGGTTGGGAAGTTATAGCGGTTTCAAGCTGGTTGCAGTTCGAGCTAGTTATTGTGTTAGGTGTGCATTTGAGGTTGAAATGAATCACTGTGAGCTCTAATGTCATGTACTAGACTCCTTTGACATTGATTGCGAAAAACATTAGTCTGGTACATTTCACAAAAATTAATACTTTGCTATTATTTTGTTTTTAATTCCTTAAAATGGTACTAAATTAAATTTTCTACTCGCGAATGATTCAAAACAATTAAATAACCGCACAAGCCAAGCTTATGCCCACAGGTTAGAGTAAAACAACCAATTAAATAACGTTATAATATTTATTTAGTGACCGTCCGGTTCTGATTCTTCATTGAACTAAAACTTAACAATTTTATTTCCCTAACTTCTAACGTCGCCTTGGTCGATCAAGATTTTCTCATTCCCACGCTGGTTCGCTCACGTCCGAGCATGCATCGCCTAAAGTGTAAGCGATGCGTCTAGCCAAAAAGTGAGGATCCTCAAATTACACCTGCTGCAGGTGCGATAGTGGGAATGGCTGCGCGAGTGAAGTGCTGCAACATGTAGGGCTATGCGAAACAACATGTCGCTGCAACTTCCACCGCATCATTGTATCCATGCACCATGCACTTGTGCCAACAAAAATATAACCTCATTGTTTTCGTATTCTTTCATTGTCTTATTCGTTTACGCTTTTGTGATAAGTGTCGTCCTCTTTCATATTCCCTCTCCTACTGTTTGTTTGACCAATAAATGTTTTAGCTGTAATGTTAACAGTTTTGTCAAGTGCATGGATGCTAAGCGAGGACAGTTGTGATGGGACCACTGATCAGATTAGTTGTAATTTCAATAGTAAGAATAAATTTTGTGCTCTATATCAAACACGTGTTTTATTCAATCCGAAAACATAACTCGCGCGTGCATTATCGAGTGTGATAACTTACTACAATACTACATTTTAAGATTTTAAAAATGCACATATTTTGTCTGTGGTTGTCAAGAACTTCGTTTAGCTTACCAAAGCAGATAACAAGGAGAATACTGAGAGCTATGGGAGGGCGGTTAAAGGCTCAGTAGTCTTATGAGGAGAAAATTTGAAATCAGTAAGTTGAAACAATACTTACGATACCCAGGCAATTAAGAGTGTATGAGCAATCAGCTTCAACAGAAGAGTTTTGTAATTTAACATAGGGATGAAAAACGGACATTGATCCGGAAAGAAATGTATGCACATGTGATTAAAGAAAACAGAACGCCAAATTGATTTCATCATGTGAATAAAGAATTAAAGATGTTGTTTAACTCAACTTGGTGATTAGGTAAGCCATTAGGTAAGCCAGACAAAACAAATTTCTGATACCGACCCAAACACAACAATGACAAAACAAGAGACTGACTCGTATTTTTCCTTTTTTTGATTGCATATACTATGAAAATTGAAAGAAAACATTGAATTTAAGAAGCATATACCCTGCATCAGAATTCAAGTAATTTATAGAAACTTCAAAAAGTTAGAAACTCGGTGTTTAGTTAACCGATATTTCATCAAATAAATTATTATATTTATGAAGAAGATTACAAACAAAAATGTGTCTTATATATATGTACATATTTACTTTGTTTGTGAAAGGTATACAAGTTAGTTAGTTCAGCGATTTTAGCCATGGCCCTCCTGAGCTCTTTCATAGGGACAAAGAACTTTGGTTTCGATGTAATAAGCATATACCTATGATTCGTTACCATTTATGACTCTTGACTCTTTTGGGCAGATTTAAAACGCAGTTGACGACACTCAACAATTCCTGAGCGATGTTCACGTGATAGTTTTCTATGTCTAAATTCGATTTTCATACCAAAAATTTCCGAAAAAAAAATGCATAGCATAAGTTAACCAATATATCGACACCTTCAGCAACTTCTCTAATAATGATTCAAAGATTCTACATAATAATTTCCGTCACTTTCTCAACATTTGTATTGGTTTTCTATGTGCTGGGGCATCCAGAGCGAGCGTTGTCATTTAAATCTTCTCGACATTCTTTGAAAGGCTTGTACGACTTGTCAACAGTTTTTGCCTCAGAGTGTAATCATCGTATGCCACTGCCAACATTTCATATGCTTTTGAGGGCATACAAAATTGAATGCAAGCTCTTTGATTAATTTTTTTCGACTGAAGGAAATCGCCGAACACGTAAAGTACGTCTAACTTGCAAACAAAGCTATATAGCTAAAACTGTAAACACATGTTTGGGTCCGATGTACCGACATAACAAAATAAAAGAATCTATAATCGAAAGTACGTAGACCACGATATTAAAAAATTCACCATATTTTTATAACAGACCTCGTACATATGTCCTTATTCTGTGTTAACCATCAAACAAAAGAATATAACAATGTCACACATTTTATGAAAGCAGACTAGACAAATAGTTATAATAGTTAAATAGAATTTATTTTCAAATTCCTAAAAGGATTCCCTCAACCAAATGTCACTGGGTCCTATCTCCAAATAACAGGATTCCTTCCAGAAAAAATTGCCACAACGAAGAGTTGGTTACATTAACTTGGTATTGAAGTATTGCGCGAGATTTTAGTTAAAACGGGTCGAAAGTCAAAGGAAGTGATCAAGTGGAGAAAACTAATACGAGTATACAGCTGCCTAAATCTGGAGAATCAATCAGATCGATTAGAAAAGTTGTCAATTGATTTCATTTAAAAGTCAAAAGCATTATCGACAGGTTTTCCACCAGAAACAGATGTCGACTTTTACTCGATTGGGTTTCCCAATGCAATTGTAATGCAATTGCCGCTTCACAAATTCACACTAAAATGGAAACTGAATTATTTGTTGAAATGTATAAGAGTCGTGTGGCCACCGTGGTGTAGTGGGTAGAGTGCAACACTCACACGCCGAAGGTCTGGGTCCGATTCCAGGCTGAATACATCTTTCGAGTTGCTGACAACACTCAGAGTAGCAATTTTCTAAGAAAATTCTTCTCAAATTTCGCCGTTCGGAGTCGCTAAAAAATAGAAGGTCCCTTCTACTTGTGAGAGAACAGTAGTGCGTACAATACGAGTAGTTGATGAGCATGCTAGGCCTTGGTGTCGTGTTTTTATATTCGTGTTATACAGGCTTTTATGGAAGAGTAGTACGAAATGAACCATTCTTAGACCAGCACCATTAACAATAGAGAGACTTATATCACCAAATGAATATAAAAGCCCACCAAAGTAGATTTGATACAGACAGAAGTAAATGTAAAATATGTGGATCAGAGGGTCGATTTGGTATGGTATGGATGCAAACTGAAATGGAAGAAAACATTTTAAATCAACATATAGGCATGGGGTGGCTCTGTGCTTGATTGGGGTTGCATGATGGATAACGGGACTGGTAATTTCCACTTTATTGATGGTACAATGGACCACAAAGAGTATTAGATTATACAAATTAAATTGGTTTTAGTTCCGAATTCATGTTTAGCCAGGACAAAGATTCTAAAAATGTAGCCTAGAACACTAAAATGTAGCCTAGAACACTAAAATGTGACTGTTTTGTAACAACGCAAAATGTACGCTACACTTTGACTAAAGAAACAGTTGCAGTACCTGCATGCTGAATAATTATATTGTATGCTTAAACCCTAGGATGACATATAAGTGTAAGCTTAACATCCGACACCGGGAACTTGTGTCTGAACTTAATTGAAAAGGAGTGTCATTTCTCCGTAATAATATGTTAAGTGTGCATTGTTTTTTGACCCTTTGGAAAATATCCGGATTTGACTTTAATAAGCAGCATTCGCATTTGATTTTACTTTTTAATTGGAAGAAACGTGCAGCTGGAGCCCATTGAATAATTGTGTATGCTAAGGATGCAGAGAGTAGTTCCGACGCTTGAAAAGTGGAGTCTTGACCAACCCAAAACGTTTGAAGATGAGGAATGGAAGGTTTTACAGGATCAAGATTTGTGTGTGAACGTGAACTCCAAAAATCTTTGCGAGTGAAACAGCAAATGATTTCAGTTCGGTTAATTAAATTTGAATTTAAAATAAAAAATTAATTTTAAAAGCACAAGTTTGGTGCGAATTGGCGAATTCCACCTCGGAGGTGAGTCTCGTGAATGGAAATGGTAAGTTATTTAAAAAAAAGTAAGTTTCTTCAGTTACAATTCTTTTTGTTAACAAACGTATTTTACAGAATTTTTTTCAAACAGGAAGCTTTCTCATGTGTCAAATTCCAGCTAAACCGTCCAAGCTACTCTGGAGTTGAAAGATCGGAAAATGTTTACAAGACATGTTCAATAATTAAACGTTAGCCAAATTTACCACAGAAATCATGATAGCTTTTGGTGTAAGAGCTAAGACTGACTTGAAAGTTCTGAAGTAACAAATTTCGACAAAATTGTGATTCGAAAATTCATTATCATTCCGCGAGTGATGCCAAAGTTCTTAAACGAAGTTAGACAAATTTTGTATACTCATCTGTTAAAGAGGAAACTTTTTCGAATTTGTATGGTTGGTACAACATGCCCCGAAAGGAAATCTTCAAAAGCTAACATTATTAAGGACGTCGTGGACCACTTGCTGCTTAAGTCAGTCCCGAAAATTTCTTATCAACGAACAATTGAAATATATGATTCTATAACTAATTGCGATAAGTACTACCAACCATTGTCTTCCGGTGAAGAAAATTTAAGAAACATTGTTTTGTTGCTTACTTTTTGGAAGAAAAAGTTAACAAATATACAAGAAGAAGAAAAATAGGCATACTCAAATTTTTTTCATAAGTTTTTATAAAATTACGATTCATCACACTTTGTAGCGTAATACTGGGGGTCACAGGTTCGATTCCTGAACACAAAGTCTTTCGAGTTGCTGATAGCTTTAAGGGAGTATTCTTTGACTACTCTTAACTTTCGCCGGTTGGAGTATGTAAAAAATTGTAAGCCATTTCAACTCGAGAGAGAGCTATAGTATGCAATCGATATAGAAATTAAACTCTAGTTCCTTTGTGTACTTATTAAAGAAAACATTTACTTTGTTCGGCAGAAGAATGATTCTTTTAATTAGATATCATCTCATCTCATAGTAAATAAATTATAGAAAATATTTCAGAAAAGGCAACACGCTTTCGTATGACTTTTTCAATACCGTTCCAAAAATCCGTACGTTGACGTGATCGATCGAACGCAGTGAGGCGTGAATGAAGCGTTTGCTGGTATTAATGGAAAAGCGGATGAAATGGGTCTACCTCTGACTCTGAAGTCAACAGTACGAACAGCATCAGTGCCGAGATGTACCGCTGCTTATCGCTGCTTCTTTGGGCATAGGAATGAAAGGACAAAACTTTAGATACTGTGATAAATGGAAGAATAAGTACAATAATGATAAAATAAAAGCGATATTTTTCAGGCGAAAAAAATGCTTGTTTTCTCCCTAGTTCCAGCTTTCAAGTGAATGGAATCTACGTTAAAGGGAAGAGCTCCGTTAGGTACCTTGGTATTCATCTTGATAGCAAATTAACTTTTCATGAGCACCTCAACCAAGCTCTTAAGAAAGTTGACATGGCAAAGAAAATGCTTTCATAATAATTTTTTTGGCGCGACAGTCCACAGGGGGACCAGAGCCTAGCTTGCTCATCAACTACTAGTGTTGTGCCCTCTACTGTTCTCTCATGAGTAGAAAGGACCTACTGTTTTTTGCCGACTCCGAACGGCGAAATTTGAGAAACTTTCTTAGACAGTTATTACTCTTTGAGTGTTGTCAGCAGCTCGAAAGAGGTGGTGCCGTGAAAAATTCGAAAAATTGGTGTTGAGCTCGGAATCGAACCTACACCTATCGGCGTGTGAGCGTCGCACTCTACCCACTACGCCACGGCAGCCACAAAAGAAAATGCTTTACCCATTTTTTAATAGAAGATATTTTTTGTTTTCCTCCAACAAAGTAATCATACTTAAGGCTATATTTAAAGCCATAATAGCTTGATTGCAAATAGCCCAAAACAAAGTTTTAAATATGATATTGAACGTACCACGGGATTATTCCATTTTAAAACTTTACAGAAGAGCGGTTGTTGAGCTGGTCTATAAAAGAATATCAAAACTGACAAATAAGTTTAATTACTGACAATCCACTAGTCAATGAAATAACAAATTGTATTCCGCAAAGTGATGATTGTGTAATGTGTAGTGTAATTTATTTGTGAAACTTTAATACTGTTATTATGTATTGTCCTTTATATGTATTTATTTATTTATTTATTTATTTATTTATTTATTTATTTATTTATTTATTTATTTATTAATTTATTTATTTATTTATTTATTTATTTATTTATTTATTTATTCTATCTTTTTCTTTTTTTCATTTAACTAATTGTTTATTCATTTATTAATATTTAATTTATTTACTTGATAGTAACATCTATATTGTGACATAACTATTTACCTAACTATTGGTATCAAATATTAATTTATTTATGTTCATCGCATATATGTGTGCATGTACATATGTATAACTAAATAAATATATATATATTTTTTTCCCCTTTTTGTTCTCTTGTATTAAAGTTTATTTCTTGTATTTTCCTTTATATTTGTGTGTTCCAAATCATTCATTTGAATCTCTGTATTAGATACTGTGCGATAGCTTTAATCAATGTTAATATTTTCTTAACGAAATATACACCTATCTAACTAAAACTTAAATTATACCATGTTTACCGGTATGAAATGTTTTTTTTAAATAAAACACTAATTATTAATGGGAAAGTAAACACATTTTATTCAAAGTATCGGTCATTGTTTTCTACAACTTTTGACCACCTTTCTGGCAATTTGTGAATACCACGCCAATAAAATCGTTCATCTTTTAGAGCAAACCAATCAGACACCTAATTTTCGACCTCCTCGTAAAAATCAAAGTGCTGCTCAGCCAATGTGTGTCCCATCAATGAAAACAAATGGTAGTCAGAAGGAGCCAAGTCTGGTGAATACGGGGGGTGGGGTAGCTGCTCCCAGCCAAGTGTTTTGATTGTATCCTGAACCTGTTTTGCTTTGTGTGCAGGTGCATTGTCATGGAGCAAAATTACCTTGCCGTGTCTTCTGGCCCATTCTGGTCGTTTCTCGATCAATGCATGGTTCAAATTTATTATAACATCGGTCCTTCCTAATGTAGAGGAAGGGATTGGGTTGAAGAAAACACTTTGTTGTTTATTTGAGATAAGCGTGTTTATTACTCAGCGAACTCCAACAAACTGACTGCATTCGATCATGACAAATAGGTTTACATTTATGATCTTAGCGGAATTGGTAACAAGCATCAATAATTGTGTGAGTGCGTAAAAGTGTAATGTGCATTAGCAAAATGATGAGCTTTTCGTGCAGATCATTCGATCGGGCCTGGAACGTTAATTAAATAGATACTGCAAAAGATGTAAATTCTCGTATGATTATGTCACCCGAGTATAATATGACAGTGTAGTCAGTTATGGTTTGCCTACACTACCCTACTCTATGAGATTGACAATATCTTGATGACATCAAGAAGTCCTTAGTCTTTTCGAAAGAAATGTTTTGCGATTAATATTTGGTTCTGTTTGATTGGGTGAACTACTGGCCCAGCATACATATGTAAGAGCTGTAAAGATCAGCCACGCGTTTACGGACTTAGCGCCTTAGAATAAAGGACCATATATTGCGTATATAACTTAATTCATGCGGTTTTTTTATTGTCTCGTGTCTGGTAGAATATTTCAAGAGTTTTTCGACTACTCCTTTCTTAAAACGGATTAATTGTGCTTGGTAGCGTTTTTCATTATAGTTTCACCCGGTTTCAGCAACCCATAATATAGCACATCCTTCCGATCCCATCAAATACAGAACATTACCTTCGCGCCATAGATATTCGGCCTTGCTGTTGATTTGGCTGGTTGCCCTGATTTCAAATATGATGTTTTGCGCTTTTGCCGTATTGGATCATTTTTCATCACCGGCAACAATCGGATGCAAAACTGATTTCCTTTTGCAACGTTCCAGCAGCATTTGGGACATGCAAAACCACCTTTCGATGTGTCTCGGCTTGAGTTAATGTGGAACCCGATTTCCATACTTTTGAATATAACCAGTTGCTTTTAAACATTTTGAAATGACTGCTTCAGTGACACCCAAAAATTCTGCGAGTTCTTTTTGTGTATAGTAAAAATTTTCATGGAGTTATGCTTTCAGTTTTTCGTCTCTACACTTTTATGGCTGCACGGGACGTTCATCGTCTTCCAAGCCAAAAACACCACTTTTAAATCGTACAAACCACTTTTGGATCGTTAGCTTATCTAGCGCATGTTCACCATAGACTTCCGCAACAACAACAATGATACGATCAGATGACATTACATTTGCTCAATTCGTAGTAGCTTTCAACAATTTTTTCTTTGGCAGGCACTTTAAGTTTATACAATATTATCAATCCGTGGTTCAGATACGTAAATGCGTATACTTCGCTTTCAGACATTTTAGTTTCCTATCCTTATTTCTCATTGAACTGCAGGTGCTCTTTCAGTAGTCATGAAGTAGAATTCCATACATTTTCAGGCACAAAGTTCCACATATTTGAGTAGAAATAAATTATTGTTGTTTCGTTGCTAACGTTTCAAATGAATAACATATACTGAAATGGCGTACAACGACAGTAGCTTTCCAAAGCATGTTCCAATGGAATACTAACAATGTAATAATAATAATAATAAACAAGTTACGCCATCTCTTACCAAAACGAATTAAGTTGTAGATCTAATAGAGTGCATGAACAATGCAATAAAAGAATCACAGATCCGCTGCCACACACAAAGAGTGAAATTACTTTACCAACCTAATAATAATAATAACAATTGTATGGTACGACAATCAGCAGAGGACCAGGGCCTAGATTGATCACCAACTACTCGCGTTGTGCGTGCTACTGTACTCTTACGGGTAGAAGGGACCTACAGTTTTTGTCGACTCCGAACGACGAAGTTTGAGAAGCTTTCTTAGACAGTTATTACTCTATGAGTTTTGTCAGCATCTCGAAAGAGGTGGTGCCGTCAAAAATTCGAGGTGTTCAGTCGGGAATCGAACCTACACCTTCTGCGTGTGAGTGTCGCACTCTACCCACTACGCCACGGCGGCCACTTTACCTACCTAAAGTAGGAAATTGGACGTAGCTGGTTTAAATCGTGCAAGCTGGAGGGGCTTTGCCAGCGCGAACTGTTGCGCCATATGAAGCAAAAGAAGAAGTCGGCAAATAACCAAAAAGACAACAATGATACGATCAGATGGCATTACATTTGCTACATTCGTAGTAGCTTTCAACAATTTTTTTTCTCTGACAGGCACTTTAAGTTTATCCAATATTATCAATCCGTGGTTCAGATACGTAAGTGCGTTTACTTAGCCTTCAGACATTTTATTTTCCTGCCCTTATTTCGCATTAAACTGCAGGTGCTCTACACTCATAAAGGGATAAAGTTACGCACAACAACCAGAACTATAAAAACAAACTGTAGTCGTACGGTGATAAAAAGAAGAGTTTTCATTTTATTTCAAACAAAGATCTCTCTAAATTTTACAGACCACCGAATATTATATTTTGACCCAATTTAAGCTGTGTCTGGAAAGGGAACCTGAAAGCCAGCCAGAGTTATGTTTTTGACCTACTTCGAGCTTAGAGTAAGATGAAAATACGCATGAAGTTCTCACCACTTTTCTAAGCTTAAAACTCAGTCGTGAATACATCTCACAGACTGTCAAATTAGCACACATATTTGTAAAGTAGAACAAAGCTTAACTCCTTCAAACACTTTACTATAGTTTCCTTTTTACGAACACTCTAAGCATCATTCAAACTTCCCCATTCATTGCAAAAAATGAATCATCTCGCGGGAATGACCTAGATCCTTTTGAGTGTCAACACACTTCTCTACTCACAAAAAAAAATGGAAAGAAATGAGACTCCCCACCTCAACGTTCTACAACAAAAAGAAAACTTTCTACATCGCATTTCCGTGTGAATACTCATGGTTATTTCCCAAAAATCTTTCACACCACAACAACCCCCAACCAACTCAACACAACCCGCCTTGGTGCATTTGAAAGAAGAAAACGGAAAATTAATTATCCGGCAGAAAAAAACACACACACTTTAACCGACATCAGCGCTTCAAATTAATAACTCAACAAATAATTTTCCATGACTCATATTTTCAATAACCAGTTAACCAGCTTTCGACTTCGGTTTCAATGAATCCCTGCGTAACTGTTCACATTCACGCGGGGGTGAGCATCGTGAGAATAAGCTGAAAAAATTTGTTGCGTATACGCAGCAGTGAACTAATTTATCTATTTTTTGATTGATGGAAACGACTTGCGGACCTTTGGGAGCGCTCCTCGCATAGAAAGTAGAAGGAAACAACAAAACAATATAAAAACACTTACAGCCTCATGAACCTTACTCACCATTTATATAGTTATCCACACCAGCAATCAATATCATTTTTTGCTTAAAGACCACGAACACACACCGTTTCTTGGTTGGTTTCCTATTATTTTCTTTTTGCTTTTCTTCTGTTTTCTATCTGGTTTTCTGTCAGTTACCGTTATAAAAAAATTGTGTTTCTCTATTATCTTGGCCGTATTAAACTGAAAATAAGGATAAGGCGATTAAACATAAGCGAACATGACACAAACGCACGTCGAACATGGAACACAAAAGCAATCAAAAATATAATACAAGTAATGGCACATATTCCTTATGTTGACTGTGTGTGTGTATGTGTGTAAAGTTGATGTTACTCCTGCCTGATTATGCCGTTATTATTGTTGTTGCTGTTAGTTGCATTTTTTGGTTTCGTTACACAGCGCATAGATACGAACACAGGGACACAACGGTTAACAGAGGGACACCAGTAATACGAGTATGGTATGAGTTCTGTACTTAAATGAATAATCGATATTTCGATTAAAATGCATAGAAGCAGGGTGAGCATGAGACAGAGGGAGAGCGGAAGATTAGATTGAAAGAGAGAATGGGTATGAAGGGGGACGGTCTGGTATGATATGGATAGCAGGACGTTTTACGAAAAAAAAAATGTGTGTACCCCTTTTTGGGGGGTCGATTTTTCACTAGAGACAATCCGAATGCACACCTTGTAATTTTTCCTCTTCGCACTTCAAACGCACTCGAATTGCAGACTTAGTCGGGTTCACGAACTTTAAAAACGTAATTTTCACGTAACATTTGTGCTAAGTTGTGATGGAACTGCGTTTTTGTTTCTATGTTGTTTGGTTGTTTTTTTTTCTGTGGATTTTATTCGGCAGAACGGTGTTTGTGTGCGAGTGTTACCGACCGCCAGGAGTAGGTATCTACGTTTGAGTCAAAACTGATGGATAAAATCTATTGAAAGTATCGTGTGAGCTTTATTTGATTTTTGTTTAAAAGAGCTTTCGTTAATTGAAGTAGATTTATGCGAGCGGATAACTATTTGGATTGTAGTAGAAGAATCGTTTAGAACTGTCAAATTACAGCAAGTTTGCTTGTGGTATCCATATACTGGTACCGACAAACTGTTGCTCTTAACATCTTTCATCAGTTCAAGAATAACAAATTCTTTAATAAATTTCTTTACCCACTTTTCTTGTGCTTGGCAGTCATTTGACAGACTTCATATCTGATCAAAACAATGGTAGCAAAACATTTAAAAGGCCTTTTTGATCGTGGAACAAATGTGTGGCATAATATTATAAGTAAGAAACTATCTTCCGACGGTACTTTAAGTTAGATTAGGTTAGGTTAGTTGCTAGTGAGACAAACACATTTCGACAGCATTTGGCCCATTGCAAAACTTTACTTACACTTTTGTCACTGGTTCAACTTACACGGGAGCTTTGGTAACCTCGCGCACCGCATCTCCTATAAAACTAGTAACACGGATATGCCGTCTGATGCGAGGACACCAATAGTCCAGCTGCGCCGCTCACACAAAGTCGACTTTCCTTGTATCCAGGACTAGCTCTGGCTAAAAACTCACTAAGAACGGGATTGTACTCGGATTTTTACTTACTAACTTTGCGTCGATCTTTCAAAAGGATACCTTTTCGATCCTATAGGGTTTGAGCTAATTGTGAAAAAAATTGGAAGTTAGGTGAAGTGAGAGCTTATTCAACGTTTTTAACACCTCAAATTTAGCTCAGGAATGCCAACTTGCCCTCAATTTGGTCAACGAACTTGTTTCGGTCCGTGGAATGCACGTAATTATCGGAAAAGGGATTGACGATGAGTTCGCTAGGTAAGGATCAAAAGAGACCCCGAAGCCACCTTGACCAAAATTTGGTCAAGGCTTCCAAGGATCCAATTCTCTCGATAGCACAACCAGGATGACATGACTCTCCAGAATGCAGGACTAAACGCATTCTCAGCAAAAACCTATGGCATTTCCGCTATCTCTGTACAAAGAAGACTGCATACGACTTATTGGCAAAATAGAGACACACTTAACATTCCCTAAGTATTTAAGTATATTTGGAATTTGTGATGAGAGAGTAGGTGAAAACGCGGCAGAGCACTTCCTATGTAAATGTCTCGCCCTTTCCCGAATCAGGTTGGAAACTGTTTGGTGCTGTTGTGGTTAGAGCTGAACACCTAGGCTGTTTACCAACAAAGCCCATGCTGGTATTCTTTCTGAAAACCAAGAAAATACATGAAAAAGTTTTTGGGTCTAAGCGCTCCAGTGAGTGCAAATTTTCCCAACTTCCAATCAAAGAAACGTTACTGACTTTATTTAGATAGTTAAAAAGATGTTTTTAAAAGCTTCGGTCGATAAATGAGAGAAGGCTTTTGTCTCACACGAAATCACTGCAAGAGATGTAGAGTCTGGAGACGTATGGTAACTGTGTCCTATTATTACACTTATTATGGTTCGGCACTTCAGGAAGATTCTTGATTGTTGAGATAATTAAATTCCTTATGGATATACATCCTTGATGTCAAGAAAATCACCTAGACAATTAGTTTGTTTAGAACGCAAGCTTATGGTTATGGATGGAATTTTGTGCTGAGTCCCGAGAATTAAGCGGAGAATTAAGCAACACACAACAATTTTTGTCAATGACTATATTAGTGAGTTTGAATCTATAAATTAAAGATTTTTTCTGTCACTAGAAATGTGACTCTCTCATTAGTGAAAGACAGAATAAAGTTTTGGCAAGCAAGTCTTATTACTTATTGTTAGCAACTTCCGTCAAATATGGATATGAAAACAGCACAAATTGAAAATGAAACAGAAAAGTAAATGTCAAAAGGCGTCGTTATTTTTTCATTCTTCTTTTGAAACGGATCAACAAGCGACTAAATTTGTAACAAGCAAGAATTCAATAATAAAATTTGACAAGGGTCACAAATGGTTGTATCTTTTATTTGTTCAAGTATCAGTTATTTTTTCGCTTAGAATTTTAAGTTAATTTTATACAATAATTTCGTGTGCATATAGGTAGCATATGTGAATCGAACAAAAAGTGTATACAGATATAAATGTCATCATGTAAATATTGTATTTATTTTCTTAGGGGTAAGCTGCAAAATATTTACACAAACGATAATTTTGTCGGAATGGGAAACGGAAGGCAGAAAAATTACAAAATCTCAGATTTCAGTTTCAATGAGATCATTGTGATCAATGTGAGTATTAGTTTGTTTGTTTATTTTATTCTCTTCTTTTTTCTTCGTTTTTTTCTGATTAAACACATATAAAAACATATATATTTTTTTTAATTTGATATATGGTATGTAGATTAAAGTATGTTTTAAAGTATGTATGTTGCCCTAAAAATAGAACTAAGGCTAATAAGCACAGTAAGAACATAAAAATTATGAACATTGTAACTTGAAAAAGAATAAATTAAATTAATTTATAAATCTCTTTTCAATGGGATTTTAATGTAAGTGTTAGTCATTCACTTGTTTGGCTTAAGCTCTCTTTCATTTTTTCTGGATTATTTGTTTCTTAAACTTTATATGTTGAAGTTTAAATTATTTAGTTCGCTAAGTTAGATTAAACTAAGGTTAGTGAATAAAGAAATACAGTTCAAAGTAAATTAAATACAATATTTTATATATGTCCCAACGGGTCATAAAGATAGTGGTATGAATCAATTTTATTATTCAATAGAAAAGGAACATAATAAAACCGGACATAATAAAAGGATTTTGACTTGCAAGCTTATATTTTATTTATTCATTCAGTCCCTTATTACTTAAATTAATTTAGGTATCAACGATTTTAAAATTTATATGTTCACATTTTGGTTCATTAATTGATTTCATTTAAATAACGAGTAACAAAAGTAAACACTTAAAAAGTCTTCATTATTAACAAGTTATCATACACACGAACTGAACGCTGTCATTTGAATTCAGTTTTGCGCGCCTTCGAAGTACCACCCCACTATCGCCATTTCAAAACCACACCGGCCGGTAAACAGAACGCACACGAATGCATGACATCGCGACGCAACGCACTTAAACGTTCCTCAGACGACAACTGAAATTCATTTTGCCGCCTGTCAAGTCATTTATAATTGTTGAGTCGGCCATAACATCAGTAGTCGGTGTGAAAATTAGACGTGTTTTAAGGAATTAAGCAATTACGATACTATTGAGCGGGTTTCTCCAGTTGTTTTTTATTACAAGTTAAATTATTTTAATTTTAAGTTCCCAAGTGCTATTTTATTTAAAACAGTCAAAATGTTCTGGGGTAAGTTCTGCGTGGATGTGTCGGAATGCAATCGAATAACGAATAGGCCTACCACGTGCTTTGAGCCCATGCGGAAGTTTAAAATACATTTATGTTTAATAATTTACACTTTTCGTTGATTGAGATTTTCTAAAAGAGTTTTTCGCTGTTCGAATTTCAGGACTCATATTGAAAGCAAACAAAAAATACACGCAGACAACAAAGCAGGCATTCCACATTTCGCACGCCGCCCTCGATGTCACCTCGTGCGCTGATGGACCCATCCAACTGTTCCTCACCTACGAAAACATCAAATACTTGATTTGCACACTCCGCAAGAACACCACGGAGCAGGTTATGCTAGATTTGAACTTCAACGAAGGCGATGAGATCTCCCTGCAGAGTCAAGGTAAGTAGCAGAATTCAAGCGAACTTGAAGGGACATATAAGGATAACCCTGTAAAGCTCGGGTTCTGAAGAAATATTTTGTAAATGATCTTCGGGGTCCTTGAGTATTGATGCCGTCGTATCTTCGATTTAAGGGCATGAATTTCTCGAGGACATTTTGTTTTATAGAAAACTCTTCAAATAGTTTTTTAAAGAGTAAAGTTTCCTTGGAATTCGTTTGTTCAGATTTGTTTTCAATTCTGGTATCTTCGGTTTGTGACTGATTTAAACCAACTCGCAATGAAGAGAAATTTTACCTTTTCCTTGAATATTGCACTGAGTCCACGTTTTAGAAAAATAATTCTTAAGAATTTTATTATTAGTTTAATTTCTTATAAATATGCAGGTAATTTATTATATTGTACATATAATTGGTGTTTGCTTTTAAAGTATACAACTTTATGTTGGCAAAACTATTTAAACTAGCGGCCATCTTGTCAGCTGTCAAGTGATTTATTTTTAGTTTGATTTGGCATTTGAACATGGATAGATTGACGCCGGAACAACGCTTACAAATTGTGCAGATTTATTTTAAAAATCATGGTTCTGTTCGAAATACCTTTCGTGCACTACGTCCAATTTACGGTCAACATAATCGTCCATCGGAGCAATTAATTCGATTAACTGTGGAACGTTTACTCTTATTGATAATACGCATCCACAGAGACGTCGTACTGTGCGTACAGAAGAAGTCATTGCTGCTGTAGAGCGAAGCGTAAATAAATACCCGAATCAGTCTATCCGCCATCG